>OY284483.1:24518681-25852886 GCA_958336345.1 Dorcus parallelipipedus
TGCACTTTCCTGCGGGAATGAACGCACATGTATGCCTAGCTAATGGTATAAGTTTATCACGTTATCTCATCAAACATCGCATCAAATGGTAGGATATTACCAAAAATCTGAACGTTTGTAGGTAAAGCCCTTAAGATAAAATTGAAGCAGCTTAAAAATATTGATTACTTTTTCTAACTACATAGTGTTTACAAGTATTTCATGCAAAATAAAATAGAAAACATATTCATTTGCAGAAACGTTTAAACCCGATTATATCAGGTCAATTACTGCAATAATTGGACCCCAAAATAAAACTCGTTTTGGTGGGGCTCGACTTTGCATGCTGCTAAATCTAGGTTCTTTTAGAGACAGAGCAGTATCGATTTCCGCGCAGCGTCCAAAGCAGTAGACGGAAAATTTATTTAAAAAATTGATAATTTTAAATATTTGGAAAACTTCATTTGAAATTTGGTAAAACAGGCGCAATTTAATCATAAACTTAGACTAAAAACTACAATGATTAGAAATTTGCGGCAGGCAGTTCGGAATAAGTATTAAATTACTTTAAACTCTATTCTGTTTACGCCGAATTTCTAATCTACAAATCACATTTTATAATTACATAATAAGCGTGATAATTTAAGTATTTTAAGTAAAGTTAATACCTCTGTCTTCGAGAAATCCCCTGAAGATACTGATATCCTTAAATAATCAGTAACATCGTAACAGAGAGAGAGATATTCAAATTAGCGAAGTCTCAAACAAACAAGGGGGCACTCAAATAAAGCTCCGGTCGTAAAGATTATGACTTACTTTGCAGGTTGTAACCTCACTTGTCATATGTCATATGACAGGCACGGGGTGGTTGTAAGAACAGTGGCGCACCTACGAGCAAAACGGTGAGTTTTAGGGTAAAATCAGCTGATCGTGGGGTGACAATAAATCTGACCTCTGCATGTTTGTACCGAGACGGCAACGAGGAAATTGATTTTAATAAGATAATTCGACACATTTGAGTCAATTTACGACAAGAATTCTAATACGCACACCCCCACCGCAATTAACTCGAATGAATATTGAATTAGATACTTACGCTCGTTAATCGAATTAATTATGAATTATTACACATCCTACATGGCCAGACATTGATGTTGATTATCACAATCAGTTATTCAAATGGATACGCTTCGGCGAGTACGGATTTGCACTTAATTACGACACTGTGTGCTCTATAAACACTCGTACACACAAGACGTTTACTGAACGCACGGAGACCGAACTACCGCTAATTCGAACATTGAAATTCGGCGTCTGATATGAGGACGACGAATTTATTCATGTTTCATCTCGATGCCCGCAATGTTTACTAACTCTAAGCGCTAGACACTCACGCAACACTACAAACTGAAACCGACTCGACTTCAAACAAGACGAGACCAGTCGTTCGACCGTAATTATGCATACATACACTTGAATGCAATTGTAGGTATCTATTTACCGGGCATCCTATGGGTTTGTTACGCCGCTAACGCGCTAATGCGAAAGCAACCACTCCCATCTTATTTAATGCAGAAACGTCACGTAAACACATGTGATGTAGAGTCACGCGGTCTTTCGATACCTTGCAGCAAAAAAACTCAATATTGTAGGTCGACAACTGTCACTGTCAAAATTAACACCAATCAAACATGAGATGATAAACCATTGATAAACACCTTGAATACAGGCAACCAACATCACTACTGTGCAGAGAATCAACATAAGTAATAATAACACGTCGCGCCTTCCCCTAGTAGATAGGTAACTGTGATATTACGAGTATACAGGGTGTCCCAAAACTCGCGCCCCAGAGAATAAGCGGGACGTGCCTACAGCAATGAAGATGGCAAATTCGGAAACAAAAATTGTCTAAGTTAAACTGTATTCGAACGAGAATGAAAAAGCTGTAGCCTATGCCGAGAGCTCTCACGTAGGTAAAACGTAGGAACTGTAAATAATGCTAGGAGACGGTAGAACATTGTTATTTGTAAAACTTCCAAAAATGTTTTGGTCCACTGTAATGTCAATGTGACAGTATTTCCTGAAAAGTCAAATGTATTTACGGACAATTGAGGTTCTAATAGGAACAAAAATTGGTCGGAAAAGGTATTAAAAATTAAATTAAATGCTCAAAATGTCCACCATTCATTTCTAAACACAACCGTGCTCTTCTCAAAAGGCTCGATTTAGAGTTCGTGACCATTTGAGGAGTAACCGCCGCAAAAGCATCTTGGATTCGGTTCCTGAGCTGCTCCTCGGTCTCAATAGGTACACGATATACAATGTTTTTGACGTGCCCCCAAAGAAAAAAATCTAAAGGATTTAAATCCGGTGATCGAGCAGGCCAATTTCGTGGACCACCTCGTCCAATCCATCGGCCAGGATACTGTTGGTTCAAGATTTCCCGAACTTCGCGGCTAAAATGTGGTGGTGCCCCATCGTGCTGGAAATAGTCGTTGATCCGAAAAATCAGTGGCACGGGGTCTAATAAATTTGGCAGTTCCGTATTTAAAAACTCTGCGTAAATTTGGCCTGTTAAACGTGCAGGAAATTCAAAAGGTCCAACCTAGAAGATAATGGTCAAATTAGAATTTAAGAAGAAATTAATTATTTGTTGACATACTACGCGATTTCCTAATAAACCAGCCCACAAATTAACCGAAAATCGATTTTGAAACCCCCGTTCGAAAATAGCATGCAGATTTACATTTGACCATACGTGCAAATTATGGGCATTGAAGCATCCTTGCCTGCCAAAAAGAGACTCATCCGAAAACATAATTCTGGGGACGAAATTGGGATCGAGTTCTTCTTGCTCAAGTAGCCACCGGCAGAATTCTACTCTAGCGGGATGATCTTCCGGCTGCAGATGCTGCACTCTTGTGAAATGGAAAGGGTGTTGGCGATCCTCTTTCATAACTCGTTGAACTGAAGAACGCGAAACATCCAGTTCGCGTGAAACTTTTCTTATGCTTTTTGTTCCGTCTTCCTCAAATGCATTTAGTATCGCTTCTTCGTTTTCGACTGTTCGAACTCTTCTAGGAGCACCACCAATTTCGTTACGAGTCGGAACAACTTGACCGGTCTCTCGCATTCTTGTGACAGCTCTAAGAATTACTTTATGGTCTAGGGGACGATCGGGAAAGCGCTGAGAAAAAACTCGTGCTGCCTCTCTGGCGTTGCGTCCACACTCTCCATAAATAATTATCATTTCGCTATAATCAGCGACGGAAAACATGACGGTATCTGCTCGAGTCTTACGCTTAAACCTTCCAAGTGACAGTTACAAAGGTTGACAGCAGTGTCACAATGAAGTGGACCAGTTTTTTCACATTTTTTTTTGTATCAACAATGCATTTCTAAGTATCCTAGCAACTTAATGAAATCCTACGCAATACCTATGACCATCTTCTATTTCGCTGTTAGGATTGGCTACTGTTTTTTATTCTTAACTCGCTTATCTTTTGAATTAGACAATTTTAGTTTTCGAATATGTGTTTCGCATTGCTATCGGCATTTGCCCTTGCTCTCTGGGGCGCGAGTTCTGGGACACAGTGTATAGGATTAATGGCGGATTTCACCAACGTTACTTAAATTTATTCATCCGTTAAAAGTAAGCGTTACCATGGTTACATGTGTTGAAGGTATAGCAATAATAATTCTTAATCGATGATTAAAGTTAAGTGACGTTGGTGAAATCCAGTATAAGCCTATGACTTTTACAAAGTAGTAAGTAACTACAATAAGTGTTTTCAAAAAAAGCTTTATTAATTTTGGTGATATACATTTGGTGATATGAATAGAATACATATATTTGAATTAAGTGCCAAATTTCTGCTAATTGTTAAATTTAATCTGCAAAACAGTAATTATTTCTTCGGGCACACTTCTCAATATGTTTTTAAAGTTTATCTGGAGAAATAATTCAATTTACTAAATTTTGAAGATAACGTGAGGCCAGTTTAGTCTAAAATTAATTTTATATTAGTACAAGAAGTTTTAAATGAAATAATATTGAACTTATATAGCTTTTTTTTCAGTAATTTCTACTGTTAATTTTAAATCAAAGCAAATGTGTATGTAAGCTTGAATAAGTAATAAACTTTTCTTTACAATTCTTCATTGCACACAGTAGGTATCCTACTTTGGCGTTTTTTTCTTTTATATTCCCTCATATTGCTGTGTTATTTCCTTTCTAGGATAATTAAAACTTAAATGAAAAGGATACGCACTTTGAATTTGTATTATTTTGTAAAATGTTCATTTTCTTGGCTTTTGGTGCCATTTTTTCCATTATGTTTGTATAAAAGGGTCCCGTAGAGTTCTGAAAATTAAGTTTCATTAAGATTTTTCTTTTACTCATATTTCTATTTTGTTAAATGCAGAGTTTACCTAACTTGGAAGACGGTCCTTTGAGTCTCGACTCACCAACTACGGCCAATTGGTTAAAAAACAAATTCATAGAGCTATTGGAATTGACTCAGACACCGAGGCCATGCCTAATGATACCACACCACCTTCTAGGCCTGTTATTTTGATGCCTGAAGTCCCAAACGCATCGGTCAGGGAGGTTGGTTTCCGGATTTAGAAACGTCTGTCCCTCAGCAGATGGAGGCTGCTGAATTCGAGGAAGCCGTTAAAAAGCTTCCTCGTGAGTTCCTAAAGGACCGCCGTGGGAACAAGCGCCGATATCTGCTCCACCTTCCTGGTGGGGCGAAGGTGAAGATGCTGAAAGTGGAGGCTCTTCGTCTGGGATTAATAGGCTGGCCAAGAAGAGTTAGTTTAATTGTTATCCTTTTGGATTATATAGAGTCGCATTTTTCAGTTTACTTTTGTTGAACTTTTAATTTTAATTTTGCATTTTGCGGTTAGATTTTCTTTTGGGGCATGTTTTTGTTGGCTTGTTTCCCTATATAAGTGGGGCAAATTTTCAGTAAAATTTAAGTCTTCCTTGGGCAGTGTTGGTGAGAACATCTCTTCTAGAATGGTAAACAGTTTTAAAATTTATTAATATTATTGTTGTTAATTTTTGATTTGACTTCACACTTGTATTTAACCAACCGTATACAGATTAGATGTTTTATCTTAACTGATACGTTTTAGAATTTGTTTATAGCAAATACGTTATAGAATAATTATATGGCGATTTGCTATAACGAAGTTAATGCCCAACACGAACATCACACCGCTGTATTTAACCAACCGTATACAGATTAGATGTTTTATCTTAACTGATACGTTTTAGAATTTGTTTATAGTTTATAGATGGGTCATCAAATGATCTAAATTTGACGTCCCAATTTGAAGACAAACTCGGTTTAGTTTGGAGACAGGTTACCAAACAGGTCACTGCTGTTACAATAGCAGAGTGGAAAACCGAAACCTGTAATTATAAATAACATTTCAACAAATTCTATAACTAAGGCCCGTGTGACACCATGCAAGATTTGATAACATTTTTGTTACAAAGTGAGGAAGATGAGCTATCACAGTGAATTCTGATTGGTTGAATTGGCACTTCTCGCTCACTTCGTAGCAAATCTTGCACAAGAAATATCATAGTGTTACACGGGCCTAAGAGGTGTGTTACAAAGTCTAAAATGAGAATGAACACCATTTTATAACAGTACCATCGTAATCATAAAAAACGACTACATCGAAGTGAAACAGATACTTCCATTTTCAAAAAAACTTGGTTGTGTGACATTACTAACAGCTAATTCAGTTGCTACTGCTCGAATGCTGATACCGTCTTGCAATCGCATTTGAATTATCGCCTTCTGAATTGCCTTTTATTGGGCTATTTTTATTTGTTTTGTCAAAATAACATTAATGTTAAAATGACAAAAGTTCATTTTGAAGCACGCTTCAATTTAGACTGTAGTCGGTTTTTCTGATTACGATGGTACGTAACATACACGATATCCTTGCCCCACTTTAAACTTATTTCTGTGTTATTTAAAAGCGACATCTATTGGTAAAGGAGCCAACTAAACTTCGGAATAGGCGTTTGATTTTAAGATCGCAGCGCTACCGCGGATAAATCTGAACCTCTGGAAGCTATTCGGAATTTTTGCTATGCAGGTGTTTAAGTTTTGGGGGGCTGTGTTGTCGTATTCTTTAGCCAAACAATTGATTGTCACAAACACAAAGAAAATGTCTTTATTAATAATAATAATACAAGGTATGTCAGATCGCCTGGTGGTTATGTTCACGGTGATGCGTTCGTAGATGTCCTGGTGCAATGGTTGCAGGTGGTGGACGTGCGAGACCGGATTCATCGGCGGAGTGGTCGCTGATAAGCGGGCCGTGTGATGGGTGACGTCTTCTGACCTGACGTGCTTCTTTTCTGGCGTCGGGGGAAGCGGTGAAACGGCACGGGGTATTCTGCTGGTGCGATTCAGTGCCCGACGCACAGTGGGAAAAACAGCCAGTTTTGCTGGCCAAAAATCGATTTTTTGTTTTTCAAAAAACTTATTTTTTGTCTATATTTAAGGTAAATGTTTGGGAGTAATAAATAAATAAATTTTTTTTTTCTAAAAGCTTTTATCAAATTGCGAGTTGTCAAAGATCAAGGAATATTGATAATCTTACAATAGGAATATTTTCTATTAAGTTTCCGTTCCAAATCGTGAGTACCTTCAGTTAATAAATAACTATCTTTATATTTCTAGAAACTGCAATAAATTGTAAAGAAAATAAACCTAATAAAAATAATGTCGGTTCGTATGTGAAAAAGATATAGTAATTTAAAAATGTGATAGTTGACATAGAATTCTTACGATATATCAAACCATAAGCTAAAACCACTATATTTCACGATTTCAATATTATTATATTATTATTGCATCGTGTTTCCTCCATTAATTTACAAAAAATCATATCCGTCTAAATCCGTTTTCAGAAGTTATAAAAGCTTAAGTAAATGAGGAAACACTTCATTCATTTATGACAAGTTGCATACCTACGGGCGAAAGGCAAATATTTAATTTTTATTAATAACTTTATACATATTTTCTGATTCAGTTTTACATAAAAGGAATGAGACTAATTTATTATTAAAGAATTCTGAAGGATCTGTGATTGGCATGAAGTTTAAAATTTTTGGTTTAATATTTTCAAACTTCATGCCAATCGCAGATCCAGTGCCCGGTCACTCTCACCTCGTTTGTTTCGAAAAATTTACTTCAAATTTTGTTTACTTTGACGTTTCAATTTTTCAACTAACGATAAGTTTAGCTCAAAGTTACTTTTCATAGTCTTAAAGATGAATTGTTCGTATGAATTTTTATATAACTGTTTTTGCGAAGACACCAGTATTAGCGAAAGAAATTTCGTGAGGAAAATAGCCGAACAATTTGAATTAGATTACGAAAACGTCCCACATTCATTCTCCGTTAACCTGGCAGGATTGTATAATCAATTAAAACGTAAATATAAATCATGTTATTATAAAATCATTTTTAAAAAATAATTCTCAATGGTTGGAAAAAAAAATTATAATCAAATGTCAAAATTTGGATTCAAACAATGAAACACATGTTCCTAGTACGTCACAAGGGCGACCAAGAAAATCCTATGAAGAAAGTTCTGAAAGATCAAAAAGGAGAAAAAGAAGTGAAATATACAATAGTAGTTTGTCTTCGTTGGAAGTAACTTTACCTGAACTTATGGTCTATCATTATAAAAAAAGTCATGACTTCAAAAAAGCAAAAAATTTGGAAGAAGTCGAGAATGCTTCGCAATTAGAAATATATCGTATATATAAAGCTATATTTTCCCCAACAGATTTAAAAGACAACTTTTCACCATAGGATGCTTTGGAAATTTTTCTGGATTTGAATTTATCTAAGGCACAATATGAAATTTTGGTACAACATTTAAAGAAGAAAAATGTGAATATCTTTCCTTCTTACGCAAAAATTGCAGAGATAAAAAAGGACTCTATGCCGAAGAACTGGATAGCCACTGAAACAACAGCTGGATGTAATCTCCAGGATCTGCTAGACCACACGGCAAAAATAATTTTGCAATTAAAAGATCAAAAGGAAATAGATGAGCTTACTTCCTCTGACTTACTATTGTATTCCAAATATGGTTTTGACGGATCCTCAGGACAGAATCAATACAAACAGACTTTCAATTCAGTAAATATAAATGAAATCTCTGATTCCAATTTATTTATAACTTCTTTAGTTCCCCTAAGGTTAAAGTGTGCAGCAGAAAATGAAGCAAATGCCATTGAAGTTTGGAAAAACCCCAAGCCATCGTCAAGCCATTTTTGCCGACCAATTAGATTTAAGTACATAAAAGAAGATAAAGATGTAATTCAATTAGAGGATAAACATCTAAAAGAAGAAATAAAGAAAAATTATAAGAATTTATCACAAACTTTTTTTTACAATGGTGGATGGGAAAGTAGCTCAACATGCATCAGGAACTAAAGCGTCAACGAGATGTGTGATTTGCAATAGAACCATGAAAGAATTTAATTCATCCGAAGGAAATGAACCTGAACATAATGCCGAATATGGTTTATCCCCTTTACATGCTCGAATTAGATTTATGGAATTTTTATTGAAACTTGCATATGAAAAATCTGTTGGGTTTGAAAATATAAAAGGAGATGAGACAAAATTTAATATAAAACAACAAGAAAAGAAACGAATAATACAAGAATTTAAACAAAAATTAGGCCTCATAATAGATACGCCAAAGCAGGGATTTGGAAATACGAATGATGGAAATACGGCAAGACGATTTTTTGATAATGTTGAAATTACATCCAATATATTGCATATAAAAGAAGAAATTATCTTGAAATTTAGAAATATTTTAAACATGATTAATTCCGGACTGAAATTGAATGCTCAAAAATTTGGAGAATATGCTAAAGATACCCTAAATTTATTAAGAAAAACATATGGAGAGAAAAACATCACACCAACTGTTCACAAAATTCTTTTTCACGGTGAATATATTATTGGGTCTCATATTTTACCAATTGGAGAACTGTCAGAAGAAGCCCAAGAGGCAAGTCACAAAGAATATCGTAGACTACGACTCAATAATACATGCAAAATATCGAGATCAAGAGTCAATGAGGACCTTTTCCGCATTTTGTTGGTGTCATCAGATCCTTTAATTTCATCCTTAAGACTCAAACAAAAAAAACAAAGTATTGAAGATTGGCCAGATGAAATTAAAGAAATATTTGAATAACAAGTTATTTAAAAAAATATTTTATAAATAATGTTTAAATTGTATTATATAAATATTTGTTTTTTACTTGCTGCTTATTTGTTACTTTATACAGTCGCACCTCTATAACTCGAACCTCCACAAGTCTAAATTTACTGTTTTATTTGATGCTCCCTGCAGATTCTATATAACTGCTATCTCTTTCTTTAACTCGAGATCTCTGTAACTCGAAGTAATTTTCCGGTCCCTTGAAGTTTCAGTTATGGAGGTTCGACTGTATATTAATAAGTACTAAATTCTACCTATCTATAGAAAATTTATAATTTTATTAAAATCGTAGTTTTTATATTATTTTCCAGAATTGATACATAAATTAAAATTTATTTACTTTTTATTCTTTTATTTTTTTAAAAAAGTTAAAAGTACTGACGTTTTATAAATAATGATCATGTATTTAATTTTTGACTTAATATCATGCGTAAAAATCAATTGTAGATGTTGAAACGGTGAACAAGTTCTTCAATCATTGAAAACCTACATTTACCTCGCATACTGGGGGTCACTGGTAATATAATTTAATATAAACATTTACAAATTTTCTTGTCTAAATTCTTTATTATAATGTTAGTAAACACATAGGAAAGAATAAGTACTTTACCGTTGTCCATATAAAAGTATAGATTTTTGGCCACCGAAATTAAGTTTTTTTCCCATTGTGCGACGAAGCTGGGTGGTCGTAGGTGTTTGATGAGGGCGAAGGATATCCCGGCCTTTCGGCTGGCTTTTGACGAGGAGGTCCGACCTTGCGGCTGGCTTTTGGCGAGGAGGTCCGACCTTGCGGCTGGCTTTTGGAGAGGAGGTCCAACTTTGCAGCTGGGTTTGGTTAGGAGGTTCCAACTTTGCAGCTGGCTGGGGCAGAATGATCTTCGGTCTGCTCTGCACGCGTTTATATAGCCCCGGCATCCATCTTGTAGAAGGACTGAGTGTGGTGTGGAAGGGTGTTAGAGCTTGGTGCGTGGCAATGGTGTAGAGATGTGCTGCAGCTGGCGCTTTGGTCGCTACAAAGTGCGTACCAATACAAATACACAAGTTGATTTAATGTAAATATCACATATAACACAATCCTGTTACATGATACATATACACAGAATCGACGCCAAAATACGAGATGTTATGTAGCATACAAGGGTTTGTTTAGTTGACACCAGGTGGCGAACGCTTAGCTGCAAACTCCGATTAGCAAATGGTTTGTGACAAATGTTCAGTTTTCGAATTTGTGCATACAAGTGACGTCTATTGAGTATTTAACAAACTATTTTTAGAGCGTCCATTGGTTCTTATCTCGTTGGCTATCTGGGTCATAAGGCCCTGTTCGTTTGTTTCGCACTTCTTTACACCTTTTGGCGTTTACGAAAAATTGATCCAGATTTAGTGATCAGAATTGCCCTGTCACGTGACAGAGTAAATACTATTACTAATCAGATCAACCAATTTCCGAACAAGTTTGTTGGCGGTTAGTAGTATTTATTCCTTATCTGAGGTTATATTAGGTTTTATTACTCACTAATAATTGAATCGATCAATGCAGAAAGGGCATAATGTCCATAATATTTACTATGGACATACCTATACTTATTCTGCATTGACCGATTCAATTATAGTTTACTAACCTCAATCAGTGATCTAAGTGATTCTATTTAAACAGCAGAGTCACCAGATCACTGATCGAGTTGATGATCGGTTGTGCTCCGCTCACATTTACGAACGCAGTTTATCCGTTCCGATCAATTTTTCGTAAACATCAGTTACAGTTTACCTGCTCCGATCAGTTTTTCGTAAATGCCATTTAGCACCAGCCAGAGATCCAGAGAACTTTTTACGGTAATAATTTGTGCTTGTCTGAAAACCTATTTTGCCCCTATTAGATATACCGAGTGATTTTTATTTAGTTAGAAAATAGCGTTTTTCGAAATTGCCAAAATCCTAAAATTGTTATTTCTTGGAAATTAATCTAGATTCCAACGGTGTATTAAGTTTTAGCTTACTGAACAATCTCCGTTTTCTTTTCATCAACTTCCGCAAAAATTGAATATTTTAATTTTTGAACTTTTTGCAAAATTTCACATACCAAAACTTAATTTTGAATTTCAAATAATTTTAGATGAAAACATCAAAGATTTGTAATTGGAGAAAAAATAGGATTCATCGATTTAGATCGATCTAAATCGATTCAAAAAGAATTTGCACGTTCGATTCGTGCAGGCTTCACCATAAGCGAAACAACGAAACTGATCCCAGATCACTACTGATCTACTCATAAAAACTAATTGATTACGGCTGCGAATCGAATGCAGCTATAATTTTTCATTGAATGTAGATCTTGTAGTGGCAATATGATTTCGTAGACGAATTAAAGGAATGTTTTGATTAATTGATTACGCTATTGAATTGAACATTGAAAATTCTATAACTAACAAAAATTCTGAATAATATAAGAATAAATCTACAGGGCGTAAGGTACAATTTTATTCATAAAATATAGTGTTTTCAACCCAAATTAGGCAACCCAACTTACATTTATGGTAAAATTTAAGATAAAATACTCTAATTACAATAATTAGATAATCACTATAGTTTATTTTTAAACTAGGAGGAGTAATTTGAATTTTGCCCGCCAATAACTCGCAAAGTTATTAGCTGTTTGGCAACCGGTGTTACACAAGCCTTCAATTTAAACCTAGAATTTAACATCTTTCGTAATTCATGTGACAATTTCAATCTGTTTTAAACTTGTAAGCAAATTTGTTGCTAAAACTGATTATTTGAAGATTATGTAAACTTCCTAAGCCAGCCAAATTAATTTCTGATTTAGTATTACATTGTCAATACAATACAATAGGCCGACAACTGCTACTCCTCCTAGTTTAAAAACAAACTATAGCATTACACAATTAATTTCATTAGAAAATGAAAAAATGCAGTTTTAAAGCACGTACATATCATACAAGAATTAAAACAAATGCTTTATAGATATGAAATAATGTTTGTAACAAGCATAATTCGTCGTGATTACAAAGTGACACTCAAACCATTCACTCCTATATCACTTTTTTTAGTGACTACTGAAAAAGTGACAGTGTCGTCAATCTGAGACAAAAAAAATCTTACAGTGTCGTCAATCTGAGACAAATAAATTTTCCTAGAAATGTAGTTAATTTGAAATTTTTGAAAACCCAACATTCATTTTAACAGAAAATATTATGTGTGTTAATATACCGGCTGTTCTAAAAATAGATGGCCAAACTACAATGCAGTCAATAATGACAGTCCCTGCCACTACTTTAATTTATAGACGTTTATAGACAGTAGCGGACAATAAAACCCGGGCAAAAATTTAACATATCGTGCATATTTAGACGAATTTATTGAGAAAGTTATGTCTCAGTAAAAGCGTAAAAAGAGATTTGCAACATCAAACTTAATAAACTGATTATTTCGCTACAACTCCTCTTCTATCGAAACTTTACTTGGCAAAATTTGTAATCTTACTTTTCGAGTGAAACTTATAACGTTTTCGATTGACCGCTGTACTACACCGTAAGGTTGGGACGCACTATAGTTTAGATTTATCCTGATGTGGTGTGTGAGGTGTAGAAGAGAACCCTCTTCCTAAAGCTCTTCCCCGAAAGGAGCCAGCGAAACCCCAGAAGAGAAGTCGTAAAAGGACCTCCGCTGCTGAGTTTCGTTTTCCTACCAAGTAGGGTCGCTCATGTATTATTTTGATATACCAAAACGTCTCCAATATACCCTATTTTGAGCTCACAACTGACTTTTATTTCTAGCACAGTAGATTGCGACATTTACATGTCCTTGCACAGTTCCAGCTCGAAAGAACCTTTAATTTAATTAAGCATAAAAGGGTTCGGAACCACTTAAAATCCAGTGGTGGCAGCGAAGGCATTACTTTAATTTTGCCCAATTTCTCTACTTATCATTTATTAATATGCTTAGTTAAATTTCTTTCTAAATCCCGCTACCACAATAAGAAGGGTTTATTAACCCGGGGAAATTATCTTTCACCCATCGACCCTTCCTACGGCTTTATGATTGCCTTCTCTGGTTCTGGATTATTGAACAGAACACCTCAGATATGAATGAATTTGAATCTAAACGAATTATAAAAATAGAAAGATTCAAAGGGGAAAAGGATTGACATTTCACGAGGAGTGGAAATTCACGATTTTGTTAACGAAAGAAAGCAGCAATTGTATAAAGAAAAGAGAATGTTCCTTGAAAAGAAATAAGGAAAAAAATCATTTAAATGAGCAGATTGTAAACAGAAAGAGTTACTTTTTTTTACGTATGTTTCTGGACATTAAAAAAAATAATTAATCTAGTAGCGCAATTTTGAAGACTTTTTAAAAATTTCATTAGCTTTTCTTCGTAGGTGTTTTCAAAGAGATAATCAAAGATATTACAACAAAATCTTTAAACAAAAAACTCAGTCGAAAAAACCCATTGGTTTCTTTTAGCACAGAAAATAAGAAACTTAATAGTAATTTGATAAGTTTAAATGATAGTTCAACTATTTTGGAAATTCATATGCAATTAAATTTTTTGAATAACTTGACTAATTTGTCAGTAATTAGTAGCTACTACATGTATTTTTAAAGATAAATGATTGATACATTATTATTTATTTAACAGTAATGTTAAACATTTCATTTCATGTTTAGTATTATTATAGTATTTATACAATTTTTGTAATTTCTGAATTCTGAAACATTTTTGAAGTTTTTTTTTGTATTTTGGGAGAGTTCAAAATCTTCATTCGCAGTTTCTTGTTACAAAAACTAGCTACCTACTCTGTAGTTTAACGCTTTGTGGATAAATGTTCAGAATCGAGAACTAATTTTAAAAAATAGAACTTTAAACGAAAATTAAATATTCCTAATTATAAATTTGTCACAAAAGATAAATGCTTTGAAGAGGAGTATGAATATTTCTGCTTAAGGGGATTCTTTCAAGCAGAAATCAATGCAATGTTATTTCTTTATTATGGCTTTCGTTATGAATAAAACTTTCTGAAAAAATTATATGTGATTTAAGTAGTGATTGCCCGCCGGCCGTTGCAGGTGCAGAGACCGCATGCAAGGGATAGCATTATGCCGACTCCGTTTTGCAGCACAATTTTGTCAACGAATTACGGAAGTTGTAATTAATCAATACAATTTAAATTTAACCAACATATCAAGGACATGTAAAACAAAGGCTGTGGACCACTATTTTCTTAAAACGTGCATAGTTCACTTCACTACAGCGTTGTACAGTAGAGCCAATTTATTGAAGGTTTGGATTTTTTTTTTGGAAAACCCTACTTGCATTTAATACTCCTATGCGTCAAGGTACCTCGATCGTCACTACTTAAATCACATATATTTTTTTCAGAAAGTTTTATTCATAACGAAAGCCACAATTCGCCGACAAAAAATGCATTACATTGCTGCTTGAAAGAATCCCCTTAATGTTAAATATAATGTAAATGTGCTCAATTTAAAAAAAGAGACACGTTTTATTTATTATTATTAATTTGGAACCAATTTTAATTCTGCTGAGACATTTTCTGTTTAGCTACTGTGATTTTTACTTGTCTTGTATATTCTAAAAGTGTATTTTTTTCTTACTTCACTGTTTTTACTATATAATTATCGTTGCTCTTTAATGTAATGATCGTCTGAAACCTTTAAATAATAAAATTATTTGCTGAGTAATTCGCTTACGCACTTAAAATTTATGGACAAAACACGTTGCATACATATGTATATGAATTATTTGAGTTGCTAAAATATGTAAATTGGGTGTATTTAATAAATTTTTACGTCGTTATAAAACATGTTTGCCTGACTAACTAACACAAATAACATTTCTGATTAGAAACAGTTATGGTCAAATTGTTAATTACTAAATTGTTAAAATTTATCAACATTTATTTCTAGAAACAATTTTTCAGATGACTTGTTTCATATTCTTTTTGGAATAGTCAGAAATTAAAAATGTTCTTGTCTTCTTGTAGGTTGTTAGATTTTAATCAGTTTGACAAATACAATATGACACATGTCACTGTACAAAGCTTACGACAATAATCATGAATACTTGTCACTGTGTCAAAGAATGACACCGATGTCAATCACTGTCAGTGTTAAAGTCAGTGACATACAGCATTTTCTAAATTAGTTAATGTCATGGGCAAAACATATCGTTCTCCTTCCATTGCCACCACCAGCGGTGGAAGTATCGTCTCATTGAACGGAATGTCTAGAAGTCAAAAGATGAAGTATAAGACAACACGATGTTGCAAAGCATTCGGGCTTTTTTTGTACGACAAGGAGAGGAAGACCGTCTGCAATAGAACAGGCAAAAGCTGGCGTAGGCACTAAACTATTTTGAAAAATATTTTCCCGAACATAAACACAGACCAATTTCAGTGTTTGTGTTGGTGTTTTATTCGACTTTCCTCATCATAGTGCTGGGCTCGTTTCTTGCGGCCATATTTGGAATAACAGCGTATATAAAGAAGTACAAAACGGAACCGGCATATAATAAAAGATATTTGATACCGGATGCAAGTCCAGGTGCGTAAGTTATAAAAAATTCGCCGAATCAAATATTTTTAAGATAACCGTACGCTAAGTGAAATTTTTTTGTCTATTTTGCAGGTGTAAGTGTTTTTCCAAAATTGGGGGAAGGAATAATACCTTTGATTTGGTACACATATGCCGGTCCTAATAATGAAAATAATGCTAGACCAGAAATGTACATTGAAGAAGTCGATAATTTTTTTGAAAGTACGACCCCAATTAAATGTACAGTCGCGAGCAAAAAACACACAGTGACACAGTGACAAATGTTCTATTATGAAATGGTCGTAATTGTACAGCGATATGTGTGCTATATTTACAAATTGATTAAAATCTAACACATTCAAGACAAGAAGATAGGATGTTATTTTTAATTTGGAATGACATTGACAAACAATTTTTTGCTCCCGACTATACACATACTACTGAAGATTCTAAGGGAATCTCTTCAACTAACTTAAATACTCTGAATATAAAACAAGAAAATAATTTAATTTATTGCAATTAATGCAACTAATTACATAGTCAATTAGGTATATTGATATGGACAGGTCCGCCTTAAGTAGTTATTCTAGCATTTATTACACGAGTTTACCAATTTTTTAACTTTCGAAAATCAAGAGTATTCAAGGTTATTTAACAGAATTAGAAATGGCTAGAAATTAGTTTACTTTTCATTCCACAAGAAACTATCAATCAGCAGAGAAGTTGCGAAGTTACGAAGTTATTTAAAGCAAGACTACACTATAAAAATCAATAAACTATAAAAATTTAAATTGTTTTATTATTTCTAGAGTATAAGAATTTGGACAGAGGCATTTACGCTGAGTGTAGTGAAAAAAAGAAACCTCAACGTGGTCAGCACTGCATTTTCGAACTTCAGTCTTTGGGACCTTGCGGCACAAATGGATACGGATACAACGATGACAGCCCTTGCATTTATTTAAAACTAAATAAGGTACTGATTAATACTCTAAAGCGGTGGCAGTGCGAGAATATGATTTCTGGTGATATTTTTAGCTAGAAGGGTGGACACCGGAATGTTACACAAAAATATCAAGCTTGCCCCATGATATTCCTGACACTTTGCCGAAACAAATCGAAGAGAGTTCCAAAAAAGTAAGATGAAAATAATATGAAGCTCTTCTCTCTTCTTCCTTAGTTCTGTAAAGATTCTTTCATCTTCTCCGATCTTTGAGTAACATTCTCATCCCCTCCATTAATTGACCTAAATCATGTCCATTATCTCATGTGACTCCTTTATCCTTTCTTCGTTCTTCCATGTCCCTCATACGTTTCAATATTGTGTTTGATTTTTTTTTCATTGTTAAATCGTTGTTCTTCCTCTGTTTTACTGGTTCATTTTTCACATTCACTGCAAGTTATTTTTTCAGGAATTTCGTTTCCATCTTTTGTTGCCTTTCTTGTGCTACTCGGAATTCATTTGCATACGTTACTGTAATAATAATATTTTTCTTTACAGCATAAATTAGCATCTTGAGCACTTCTAATTTTTCTAGATGATTTTTCAGATGACTGTTCTCTATCTTGTATTATAAAATACCTTCAAGTCTCATATACAGAAGTTTATTATCGTTTGTTTGTTCATACTTTTTTTTTATAGTTAATTTGGGTTTCCTGTGAAGGTATTAGAGACTTCGATAGAGACCACATAGGAAACATGACATATTATCCTCATCAGGGATTCGATTCCTTTTACTTTCCCTACGACGGTTCGCAGAATTATCTAACACCCCTGGTTGGAGTGCAGTTACTAAATGTAAGCCGTAAGTTTCGACTTTCTTAAACCATTTCTAGATTGGGTAACTTTTGTTCGTTTCAGGTGGATATGTAATAGGTGTACGGTGTTCACTGTGGGGCAAAAATATCAAAATGGACGATCTGAAGTATCATTCTACGGTCATATACATTTACATCGACTTAAAAAATCGCGATAGGTCTTAATTGGGCTCTTAGTAGAATGTTTTTACTGTGGTGTTTACATGATTTTATTTCATAGTCTTTTATTAAATACTTTTGCTCTGCGATGGAATCCCCTTTTTGTCGCCTTTGTTTGTATTAAAAGCCAGGATTGTTGTTTGTATTATTTGCGTATTGACTTCCTGCGATCACTTTTTGACCTGACATTGCGAATAACCTGGACTGGTCGGTTTGGTTTGCAGTGGAATTCTCGAGCTACGCTTCTGCTGACGAGGCTCCAAATAGGGTTGAAAGAGCTGTATAGAGAATGTTCGAGGAATCCACTGCAATTAAAATCGAATAAAAATGGTGGTTCCTAAACTTTTGTTGCATCCTTGAAATAACAGACAATAATATAATTATATCTACAATTTTTCTTAAACATTTTTGCTGTATCTCTTAAAATAAAAAAAATTATATTAAAAATACAGAAGTATGTATCACCCTGTATAAGATTGCTGGAAATATTCAATTAACAAAGTTTTGTAATCGGTCCAACTATATCCGTATATCAGTCTATTTTTATTCATTCGAATGTAGCACGACATGTTCTCATTAAGAAATAATTAAATATTGATCCCTTTATTAGCAAATAAATACAGTTATGTCACTTGAACATTCATTAATGAAGTTTTCTTTCTTTAAAAATTACAAATTAAAAATAAAAATAATTGATTATAACAAGCGATCAATTAAATTTTAGCTCTACTTATCCATAAAAATGTTAGTCATGTCTTAGATTAATCCACATAAATGACTGTATTGCATTTGTGAATTTTCAGTATTATCTATCGAACATCAATGATTTCAGTATTTTTACTAATTTATACTACTTTTGTATACTGGCTTCCAAATGTAAAGCCGTTGTCTTAAGAAGTCAATAAGATTCATTTTCGCCCTCTTTTATTGCGAAACGGACGAATTCATTTGGGAGGAGTGTACCCTCTCGTCATATAAAATTAATGACGATGAACAATTTTCAATTCAATTGTCAACGTTTCGAACTATTGTGTTGGAACATTCTAGGAACTGGTTGTGTAACTAAAAATGAGAATAGTAACTAGTAGACACCCAAAAAAAAGAACAACAATATTTAAGAAGCAATTGCCCACATCAATACGTAGATTAACCAGCAAACAGATCTTTCCTATAGAACTTGCCACATCTTCATTTGCATGCGGATCGTTTAACTGCAGTACTAATTTTGTCGCTGGTTTTTCGCAAATATCAACGATACTCTTTTCAATTTATAAATTTCTTAAATGGGGATGTGCTCCGAGAGGGGTTTTTCCAAGACGGGGCGAGAGTTCACAGAGCAAATGAAACTCTGGAACGAAATCATTTGATGCGCGGCTTCATCAATGCAGAAACATAAACGTCGTTCCCTTCAACGTACTTATGCCCCTATTCATAGTACTTCCTAGAGCGAATATTGTTGTAAGACTGCTTTTGCAACAATACCCATTCTAAGAGGTTTCTTATTGAAGGAATTCTCAAGGAAGTATGGAAAGTGTACCTAAACGGGATATCCATTTTACCCGAAGGACTTTATTATTCTGCCCTTAATGAATCTCTCTATGTTCTATCAGGCCAAGTACGTAACTATCTGTACTAGACGAAAAATGACAAATAAACGCAAGAGGACATCTCAGCATCAAAAATGGAGTGAGGAGAACATGATAAGGGCTATAGAAATCGTTTCAACTGGACAATCTAGTTATTTGCAATGTGCCGAAAAGTACACTTGAACGACGCGTCAAAGGAATTAATAAAGTGAGAAAAGGTTCGGAAAAAGGCCTAAGTAGTAGACTTAATACATTCACAAACGGACAAGAAACCCAACTGAACACGAATATGGAGACAATATGTTTGGTTTAAGTTCCGATTCATTCCAACGTTTGGTTTTTCAGTTTGCCGAAAAGAATAACATAAAATATCATTTCAATTTTGCTAAGCAAAAAGCTGGTTGGCATGAGCTAATAGATTTCCTTAAAAGAAACCATCTTCTTTTCGGGTGCCAGAAGTTACCTATTACACGTGGTCTTACATGGCGTTAATTAGGCAATACAGAATGTGATTTTATTTTCAGTTTCCTGTTAATTTTGTGTTTATTTGTGTTACTTTTACTTTTCATCATCTTTACTTCTTTCGCCACAGCATAATATCGCTATCCCATTTTAAAGATACGCAGTATCTCGTTTTCTCTAGGTATCTATATGTATTGCTTAAACGGAATACTTGCACAATTAAAAAAAAATGTCCAGATTCGAAATTTGTACGTTTTTTGGAATTTCATTTGGGGCATAATAGAATTATTTGTAGGTAACAATTACCAAAATAAAAGTAGAGGATATTGCCGTGTATCTTAGTAACTTCTTAACTATATTTAGAGAACGGGTATTAACGGCTTCAATAAATAACACATCAAATTTTTTCAAAGTTAAAAATTTTCAAAATGTATTAATTTCTTTATTATTAGATAATTTAATGGTCCTGAAGAAGTAATAAAATATTACGAAATATCGACCAGTATAATCGAAGTTTTATTGAAGCCGTTAATACCCGTTCTCTAAATATAGTTAAGAAGGTAACAATTACCTACACATGTTTTCCATGGGACTCTTACGACTTGAAGTATTTTTTATCAACGCCAAACGTTAAGTATCTTAAGCATCCCATTTTAGGTAAACAAGCTTAAGAATTCGAACAAGTTACTCAATAGCCATCTGGACCTTAACAACTCACCTTTGGTCAATTTATTTCAATATTAGGTATAAAACCGAGCAGCATTATAATTTTGTGTCACTACGCGAAGAAGCTATAGTAATAGCGAAACATGTAGTATTTTAACAATTTTGTAATTTTACAAAATATAGTGGATATTGTGAGTAAAAAAAAATTAAAAAAGTTTGCTTTGCTTTTTTATTTAGAGACTTTTATGTCCGTATTTACTTTCTTGAGGAACTCTTCAATAAGGAACCCCTTAGGTTGGGCATTGTTGTAAAGCAGCTTTTACAACAATGCTTACAACATTAGACTTTTTCGTTTGGCCGTATCTAAAAGATAGTAGGTCTGTTCGTAGAGCAGAACTGACTAGTTTGGAACCGTTGGAAATATGCGCCAATGTACGTTTTACATCTAACGCAGTTGTCGAAATTGATCATTACTTCTATGGGCCTCTGGTTCTGACGGTTCCAAACTAGTTACAAACTGCACTACGAACAGACCTATTAGTGTTTCCAAAAGTAAACACGAAAGAATTGTTTTGAAAGTTGAAGAGTTAAAGAACTCACCGTCACAAGAAGAAGGCTAACGCATTCAACATGTTTTATAATAATATAAAGTTTTTTTTTTTTTGGTCGTGCATTTTATTTAACATTTAACGTTAACCTGGAAATATTAGAGGTAAGGAACCGTCTAATTAGCATCTTATTTACTGTTACTCTTGCGTGTGATGTTCCTAGATTTAACTTTTAAGAGGGAACACGTCACATTTTTAAAGATTGAGTTGCATAAAATAAAATACAAAACAAATGTACATAAGTAAATAATACACATTTCCTCTTTTAAAAAATTTTTAGACATAAAACGCAACAATTATTTATCGTTAGTTTTTGTAAGTAGATAACTAGGACTTGAAATGCGAATGACAACAAAACTGAATATATTCTCTCTGAATAGGATCGCTTTCGTGAAAGCGACAATTAAGAAAGTAAATTTAAGGTGAAATGGGAATTTCTCTGGCAAACACGTTAGTTATCATGGATCGTTGGAGGAATAAGGTGGCTGTTGTGACAGGCGCGAGTTCCGGAATTGGAGCAGCAACAGCGAAAATTCTCCTGGAAAATGGATTACAGGTAAAAATAAAATATGCACCTGAGATTTTTAATTAAATTTTCAAATGTTATGTGTTCTAAATCCGATAAGTATTAATTTCGATCCCAAGAGCTATTGATTGATTGAGTCCAGTTCATTGTCCACTTGATATTTCATATTAAAATTTCATTTTTTAATTTCTTTAGATTATTTATTTAATTTAATTTATTTTATTTAAAGTTGGTTCTTATCCGATGAAATTTGTATCACAAAATCTTTTAACCGGACACTAAATTTCGCACTATACACTTAACGTTAAGTGTATAGTGCGAGATTTAGTGTCCGGTTAAAAGATTTTGTGATACTAATTTATTTTAATTTATTTAATTACCAGAATTTAACGCGAAGTAATATAAAAAGAAAGTCCGTCAGTTTTAATTTTTCGCAAACTCACAAAGCCTAAAGAAAGTAAATGTAAATAATCTTTCCAATTTTTTCAAATGCAATTTTGATGTATGAAATTTAGAAATTAATTTTGTATGAGAGACAACTTTTAATAATTATATTACTTTTAGAAAATAAGTGCAAAATTTCCTAAATAAGTTTTAAATGTATAATGCAAATTTTGAAATAGGAAAAATGTAAAATATAAAAAATCATAATTAAGAAATTCTACTTAACTTTATTTTTTAAGTATTTAAATGGTTCAGAAGATATGAACTCTTCATTCATAGAAGTTTTCAATAATAATAAGATTAAAAAAAAAATTAAGAGAGAAAATATTCATAATTTTTTTTCGAATAAATTAAAATTAGTGAAAGCACAAATTTGCAATCTTCTTTTGCTTCAAATTTGTAAAGAAAAAAACTATATTACGTTATTAGAATTTTCTTGTAATAGAATCATTTTTTCTGAAACAAAAATGGTTTGTTTTCTTTAATACATAGAAATGTCAAATATTATAAAATGAATTTGATTTGATGAATTTACTTTTCATACTTAATAAAATTTTTCTCCTAGTTTTGGCAATTATTTTGAAGCTACTTACAATTAGTTAAATTAGTATTTAGGACAATGGGCCAGATGAATAAAACGAAGCATATGCTTTTACTTCAAATTTTTCAATGAAAACTGCAAATATTTGAAGAAAAATAATTCTAAATAATTCTGCCTGTAACGTAGTAAAAATTTTAATAAATAGAATCGTATAATGATTTGCATTCGAAATTTTTGTACGTATTTAAACTTTTAAAAAAAATTATAACAGAAGTAAAAGCATTTGCTTCGTTTTATTCATTTGGCTCAATACATAACTACCAAATGAATTATGAAAACTTGTCTTCTCTGAGCTGAAAGTGAGAGAAGGCTAGAAACTTCGAAAGAAAGAAAGAAAACCTTTTTAAAAGAACGGCTTAAACAAACTATCTGTTGGAATTCGGATTTTGTCTTTTGTTTTATTTTATGTAATACAGTTTCGCTACGAGAAATAGCAAGCTTATGTTCAATGTTTTTAGAACATAAATAAAACACAGTTGTTGATTTTTGTAATTTTGCATCGAATGTCAATATAATTTTCTTAAAAGAAATATTGAATTTTCTTATGACCAAACTTCCATATTTACAAGAGGTTATGGGCCCAGAGCATGGTAATTAGGTCATAAGTGTTTGAAGCAAAATACAAGAAAATCCGTGCATGATGAATTCCACAAACGTGTTGAGGTTTGAAACGCTTAATCGCGAAAATTTTGACACTTGGAAAATTCACATGGAGGCTTTGCTCGTCAAGAATGACGGATGGGATTTTGTAAATGGTACGAGTGCGAAACCTGAGTTGATCATCGGAGATGAAGCATCTACAAACGCTGTGAAGGCGTGGATAAGGGGTGACAGCAAGGCTAAATCAGATATTGTTCTCTCCATTTGTGCCACGGAATTAAAACACATAAAGGGTTGTAATACATCACGAGAGGTATGGCTTAGATTAGAAGCAATATATCAATCAAAAGGACCAGCAAGGAAAGCATCTCTTTTAAAACAATTGATGTTACAACGCTTGGAAGAAAACGGCGACATACGCGAACACGTCGGTCGTTTCTTTGACGCTGTCGACAAACTAAAAGATATGGAGGTAGATATTAATCCAGATGTGCTAACAATAGCCTTATTGTACAGTCTACCATCCAGTTATGAGAACTTTAGAGTTGCAATAGAGTCCCGTGACGATTTGCCCACGCCGGAGGCTCTAAGGACCAAGATCATCGAGGAATATGACGCTCATAGGAACGAACGTTCGTCGTCATCAAGTGCCTTGTATATAAATAAAAAACATGGTCAAAATTTTCAGAACAAAAGGACTGAAAAATCGGAAAATGAGAAGACGGACATGAGAAACAAAAATCGTTTGAAGATTCGGTGCCATAAGTGCAAAAAGTTCGGGCATAAAGCCGCGCAATGTCGCACTAAAGACACTAAACACGAGTTCGCAAACGGTGCCGAAAATGTGTCGTTAAGCGCTGAAACTTTTCATGTAAAATCCACAGAACGTGCACAAAAATGGTGTTTGGACAGCGGCGCTACCTCACACTTATGTAATAACGTCGCGTTCTTTTCGGACATAAATGATTCGAAGCGTGGTGTTCTTAGTCTAGCGAACAGTTCAATAACGCAAAGTGTTGCTGAAGGTACCGCCGGATTCATGGCAAACGTACGCGGTACAGTAAAGAACATTTCACTGGATCGGACCTTACACGTTCCTGATTTACGCACAAATCTTTTGTCCGTAGGTAGAATTGCCGATCAAGGTTTCGAAATTAAATTTGATAAGCATAACGCATTTGTATCGGATTCAAATGGTAACGTAAAATTAATTGCAGATAGAATTGACGGACTTTATTACGCGCGCGAACGCGAAGAGTGCGCTCGAGTTACCGCATCCGAATTAGAATTTCCCAGAAAGATCACATGTGCTTCAAGGATCTCATGGCACCGACGTCTCGGACATTTGAACATGTCGGACCTTCGCGAAGCGGAACGTAAAGGTACCGTGCGAGGACTGAAACGCGATGAGTTGGGTGATGGACTTGAATGTTCGGTTTGCATCAAGGGAAAAATGAACCGGGCACCTTTCCCGAAGAAATCCAAACGTAAAATCGAATTATTAAATTTGATTCATTCGGACGTCTGCGGACCAATGCGCGTAGCATCCCTCAATGGGGCGAAATATTTCATAGAATTTATCGATGACCATTCGCGTTGGTGCGAAGTTCGATTTTTGAAATCCAAGGACGAGGTATTGAAAGTTACCAAGGAATTCATTGTACTCGTCGAAAACCAAAGTGGACGCAAAGTCAAATGCCTTCAAAGTGATAATGGCAGAGAATATCTGAGCAACGACTTCGATAATTTTTTGAAATCACGCGGGATCACAAGACGGCTGACCATTCCGTACAATCCTGAACAAAATGGCATCGCTGAGCGAAAGAATCGAACTTTGCTCGAAACGGCGCGATGTTTGCTGATTCAATCAGAATTGCCACCTCGATTCTGGGCAGAGGCGGTGAACGCGGCCAATCATATTAGGAATCGTTGTCCTACAAGAGTTCTGAATGGGAAAACACCCCACGAGATCTGGACGGGAAAGATTCCTGACGTGAGCTATTTACGTGATTTCGGATCCCGAGTTCATTGTCTAGATAGGAAGCCAGGAAAGGGTAAGCTAGAACCTCGCACTAAAGATGGAGTGTTGGTAGGCTTTTCAGATGAATGCAAAGGCTACAGAATCTGGTTGCCTGAGGAGAGGAAAGTTATTATTTCGCGAGATGTTAAATTTTCCGAAGATCGGTTTATCGAAGTTAGCGAGTATCAGGACTTCACTTCAAAGGACATAACTGGAGGGGAACTTGATAATCAAGAATCTACATCCGAGCCTGGCATCGTAGAAGTCGAACTAGATTCTCCGGTACCGATTTCATTTGAAGATTCAATCAACGCCGACCAAGAACAAGTTGAAGGTACGCCTGACGGCTCAGAACAAGTGGCCAAGCGAACTCGAGGCAGACCGAGGATCATACGCACCGGTAAACCGGGGCGACCACGGAAACAATACGGGGTGAGTGTACAGTCTGTTACAGAAATGGTCGAACAAGGTCAAGCATTCCTATGTGAAATACCGGTACGACAAGCTTTATCAGGTCCCGATTCTGATGATTGGAAAGATGCAATGGTCAGCGAGCTAAGATCTATCATCAAGAACGATACATGGCAATTAATCGATCGTCCTGAGAAAGCTGAGATCATAGGGAGCCGATTTGTGTTGCGCAATAAATATGGACCTGACGGCAATTTGGAAAGAAGGAAGGCAAGACTGGTGGCGCAGGGGTTTAGTCAACGACCAGGCACCCATTTCACGGATACCTTCGCACCAGTTGCTCGACTGAGTACCATCAGACTGATGACTGCACTAGCGGCTCGAAACGGAATGCACATTAGGCAATTTGATGTCAACACTGCATACCTGAACGGCGACCTCGAAGAGCAAATTATGATGGAACCCCCGAAACAACTGCCTGAATTACTTCAAATAATCGCTCGCGAGGGTGGTAATGTTGATCTAGACATAAGATCAAAGGCGAGAAAAGCACTAACCGAATTGAACGGAGGGAGTAAAGTATGCTTACTGAAAAAGTCTTTATACGGACTTCGTCAAGCCGGAAGACAATGGTATACGAAGCTAAAACAGGTTCTTTTGAATTGCGGCGCTACGCCATCCAGTGGCGATCCATGCTTATATTATAAGGGCCGAGGGGAAGGAATCGTCCTTATCGCGGTGTACGTGGACGACATCCTAGTTGCCTCACGGAACTCGAAATCAATCACGCAACTTGGGAGGAAACTGTCGGATAATTTCGACATCAGAGATATAGGTCCCGTTGATTATTGTTTAGGCATTAAATTCGATCATTATGAAGACCGAATCACAATGAATCAACGAGGCTATATCAACGACCTTCTGCAGCGATTTAATATGAATGATGCAAAACCACTAAGCACACCTGTCGATGTCGGTTCGAAACTGACCAAGGAGATGGACGATCCGGAGGATATGCCATATCGGGAACTTGTGGGTTGCTTAACATATCTGGCATTGGCAACTCGACCAGATATAAGCTTCGCGGCGAGCTATCTTGGGCAGTTTAATAATTGTTATGGTAAGACCCATTGGAATGCTGCAAAAAGGGTATTACGATATCTCAAAGGCACCATAAATCTCGGATTGACATATTCGAAAGATTGTGATGCACTCAAAGCTTATGTTGATTCTGACTGGGGAAATTGCCCTGACGATCGACACTCACACTCAGGATTTATTTTTGTTTTAAATGGAAGTCCGATATCCTGGGATTCACGGAAACAGAGGACAGTCTCTCTATCCTCGACCGAAGCCGAATATATGGCCTTGACTGAAGGAGCCAAGGAAGTCATATATTGGAACTCTATACTTCGCGAATTAGGGTTCAATGATTTGACGGAAGTGGTCGTGCTAAACGACAATTTTGGTGCGATGAGACTTGCCGAGAATCCGGTTTATCATGCTCGTAGCAAGCACATAGATATCCGTCATCACTTTATTCGTGAAGCTGTTAGCAACGGGCATCTACAAGTACGACACATCTCTTCAAGTGACAACATAGCTGACATGCTTACAAAGAGTCTCCCCAGACCTAAACTACAAAATTGTATCAACCTGTCCGGGATGCAACATATCAAGAATGGTTGTTGAATGTATAATATTCTCGCATCGAGGGGAAGTGTTGGAATTCGGATTTTGTCTTTTGTTTTATTTTATGTAATACAGTTTCGCTACGAGAAATAGCAAGCTTATGTTTAATGTTTTTAGAATATAAATAAAACACAGTTGTTGATTTTTGTAATTTTGCATCGAATGTCAATATAATTTTCTTAAAAGAAATATTGAATTTTCTTATGACCAAACTTCCATATTTACAAGACTATCTTAGAAAAAGAAGAAGAAGAAGAAGAGATCTAGAGTTGCTTGATTTCGGCATTGACGACGTGATCATGTATCTAAAAGAAATCAAAGATGAAAGGAAAGGGCAAAATAAATTTTCCAGAAAACAAATCAAAAAGCAAAATTGAATTTTCCAATCAGCAAATCAAAAATGCTACAAAATTGAAGATGTAAAAAGTCAGTTAGATGACAAACTCACTTACAACAGTTACTATATTAGGGCCCAGTTTTACAATCGTGGAATAAGAACAGAATAACTGTTCACTGAATATCCTTTTAATGGTCCTCCATAAGTACGTTATTCTAAGAATAATGCTTATCCGACGATTGTAAAATCGGACGTAAACAGAATATAGATCTGCTAATTTTAGTTTAACTCTTAAAGCATTTTAATTTAAAAAAGTTAAATTACAAAAAAAGAACCAAAACTTTTTACGTTTCTGTTTTTAGAATCCCTTAGTAACCCCGTTCATTTTATTTTATTCACTTTCGAAGAAGCTGTCAAACGATAGCGAAACCTTGAGATCTATACGATTTTTAAGCTGTGCTTGAAAAAATGAAAAATTAAGCTAAGAATTATTTCTTTATAATAAATGAATATTTTAGGTAATCGGATGTGCCCGAAGAGTAGAAAAAATCAAGGAAATCGATGAGAAAACTGAAAAACTTCACGCACTCAAAGTCGACATGACAAGCGAAGAAGACATAGTGCAAGCATTCGCGTGGATCGAAGACAACGTGGGCCCCATATCCATACTAATAAACAACGCGGGAGTAGCAAGGCCCACGAACATAATTAATGGAGACACGAAAGAATGGAAGCAGGTCCTCGACACCAACGTCCTCGGCCTGACCATCGCGTCAAGAGAAGCAATCAGAAGTATGACGCGAAACAACATCGACGGACATATTATTAATGTAAACAGTGTAGCTGGGCATTATGTACCAACTTTACCCTTAAAAAATGTCTATCCCGCCTCAAAACACGCAGTGACTGCAATTACTGAGACTTTAAGGCAGGAGCTGATAGAGAGTGGTTCTTTAATCAAAGTTACTGTGAGTATGAATTATTTTTGTCTATAAAGCCATTCATTATCTATTTGATTTTAGAGCTTAAGTCCAGGATACGTCGAAACGGAAATTGTCAAACGAAATGGCTTCTTGCAGCACCTAAACATAGCGAACATGGAGAATTTAGCTCCTCGTCTGTACCCCATAGATATAGCTAAAGCTGTCGTCTACATTTTATCTACCCCTCCGCATGTACAGGTTCGTATATAACAATATTTATAAAAAGTGCAGAGCGCTGTACAGGTTTTGTTTTTTTTTTTAGGTGACTGAGCTCACAATTCGACCTGTTGGAGAACCTGTGTAACACAACTAAAATTATAGGAATAAGAATTTTCTTGTTATTCCTTCGTAATGGTTTAGAATAGAATAAAATTTGGTATACCGCCTGTAAACTGATTTGTGATGCATGGAGAAATGCGTGTAATAGGTAAAGCAAGGGAGAAAATACATTGGATGACAAAGACGGCAATAGAGTCGTGGTTTGATATTCCCACAACTGATTGCAGTCTTTTCTTTTTACCACATATGCTTCAATGCAACGGAAATTTTAGGCCATCGAGTTTGCCCGAAATCCATTCCTAACAAAGATTATTTACGTAAAATTTATATAAAATAAACATAAATTAAAATCATTAACTATATTCGGTATAATTCCATTTGGGTGGACGAAACAAGCATGTAAACCAAAATAAAATTAAGAAAATTTAGAAAAAAACTAAAGTAACGGAGTTTGCTGCTACCACCGGAGATTAAGGGAATTCCGGACCCTATAATGCTTAATTAAATTACATGGCCGTTTAATAATCCTCCGGAAGTAGGTTCTTTCGGGCTGGAACTGTGCAAGCGCGCATTATATCCGCAATCTACCCTACTAGGAATAAAAGTCAACTGTGAGCTCAAAATAGGGTATATTGAAGCTAATTTTGCATACGATCAAAACAGTAAGTAATACATGAAAATGTCTACCTTTTTAGTAGAACACAGAAGCAGAGAACCTCTTAGAGCTTTCTTTCTGTGCCTTCATTAGTTTCTTTCGGGGAAAAGAGTTCCAAGCGAAGGGGTTTCTTCTACACCTTCCTTTGCACCCACACGAAAATATTAAAATGAAAACTCTCGCGTAAAAACGGGTCGCGTTTAAAAAGTTTAAGATTAATGAACTTAATCAGAAAAAATGACATTAAACTTAGAGATCAGGAACGTTCGTTTAAGACGAGGGCTAGGCGAACATTCTTATACCGACGATGGTTAGGCGAACATTAATTTAAATAAAACTTTAGACGATAAACATAAAAATATTAATTATGACGAAATAATTTAAAGCATTTTAATAAAATTTGAATGTTACAAAGGGGAACGCAACCGTTTGCGAAGATGACTCGGTGTATATTAATTAATTTTTTTAAATTTTCCTCTGCCCTGGACCATATTGTTTGCAATTTCAAAATCTCCCTTCTTTGATAATTCTCCCTGGAGATGCTGCTCTCTAGCGGGCTAGTCGTTCAACTATGTCGACTTATAGTCATTTAGATCACCGGAGTGACTAAAATTGCATACCCTTAAGGCACCAGTTGGTCCAATTTCGATATGATTTCGATCCGCTTCCATTGCGCGTGTGGATGTAAGTTTTCCGTTCTCAAGAGTGCAATTTGTTGATGATAAATTTAATTAATCAAATCAAATCAAAACATTAGCGAATCTTAATTACCCTTAGAGTACCATTATGAAGATTTGTTTGAGTTAACTCGCCTGGGAACTGTTTACATTAGGATCCGGTTCGAAATTTCTTCATTACCTTTGAACCGACAAAGAATTTTACTTTAATTAATTTTAGATTTAAAAATTTTGGCCGTTTACATCTAAAGATGTAATTAACTGAATGAGTGGAGTGAAACAAAAGCATGCTAGTCTGTGTGTACAGTGAACAGTTTTCATACTAGGTAGGTAATTATTTTTACAACTTGCAGAACCGCCGCTGCCCGTTGTGCAGATTGTGCAATGCACAAGGGCGCTTAAGCAAAGGGGCGCTAAATTGTCTGTAATTATTTAAATATAAATATATATAAAATATACAGTGTGGTGATAAAGTAACGCACCAAGCGAAAAAACACCCTTGGCGTTGACTTTTTCGAAAAATGCTCGGACAGGTCGATTTTATTTTTAAAAAAGTCATATTTTACAACCAATTTTAATTTTATGTCAGTTACCACTTTTGCGCTGTGACGTCATCGACACTTTTTTTAAATGACAACCTATTTTTTTGAAAATGTCATTTGAAAGCATCCATTTTTCTGAGTACAAAAATGATAATGAACCACTAGTTGCATAAGAAAATTTTGTCAAATTGTCAAACGAAATGGCTTCTTGCAGCACCTAAACATAGCGAACATGGAGAATTTAGCTCCTCGTCTGTACCCCATAGATATAGCTAAAGCTGTCGTCTACATTTTATCTACCCCTCCGCATGTACAGGTTCGTATATAACAATATTTATAAAAAGTGCAGAGCGCTGTACAGGTTTTGTTTTTTTTTTTAGGTGACTGAGCTCACAATTCGACCTGTTGGAGAACCTGTGTAACACAACTAAAATTATAGGAATAAGAATTTTCTTGTTATTCCTTCGTAATGGTTTAGAATAGAATAAAATTTGGTATACCGCCTGTAAACTGATTTGTGATGCATGGAGAAATGCGTGTAATAGGTAAAGCAAGGGAGAAAATACATTGGATGACAAAGACGGCAATAGAGTCGTGGTTTGATATTCCCACAACTGATTGCAGTCTTTTCTTTTTACCACATATGCTTCAATGCAACGGAAATTTTAGGCCATCGAGTTTGCCCGAAATCCATTCCTAACAAAGATTATTTACGTAAAATTTATATAAAACAAACATAAATTAAAATCATTAACTATATTCGGTATAATTCCATTTGGGTGGACGAAACAAGCATGTAAACCAAAATAAAATTAAGAAAATTTAGAAAAAAACTAAAGTAACGGAGTTTGCTGCTACCACCGGAGATTAAGGGAATTCCGGACCCTATAATGCTTAATTAAATTACATGGCCGTTTAATAATCCTCCGGAAGTAGGTTCTTTCGGGCTGGAACTGTGCAAGCGCGCATTATATCCGCAATCTACCCTACTAGGAATAAAAGTCAACTGTGAGCTCAAAATAGGGTATATTGAAGCTAATTTTGCATACGATCAAAACAGTAAGTAATACATGAAAATGTCTACCTTTTTAGTAGAACACAGAAGCAGAGAACCTCTTAGAGCTTTCTTTCTGTGCCTTCATTAGTTTCTTTCGGGGAAAAGAGTTCCAAGCGAAGGGGTTTCTTCTACACCTTCCTTTGCACCCACACGAAAATATTAAAATGAAAACTCTCGCGTAAAAACGGGTCGCGTTTAAAAAGTTTAAGATTAATGAACTTAATCAGAAAAAATGACATTAAACTTAGAGATCAGGAACGTTCGTTTAAGACGAGGGCTAGGCGAACATTCTTATACCGACGATGGTTAGGCGAACATTAATTTAAATAAAACTTTAGACGATAAACATAAAAATATTAATTATGACGAAATAATTTAAAGCATTTTAATAAAATTTGAATGTTACAAAGGGGAACGCAACCGTTTGCGAAGATGACTCGGTGTATATTAATTAATTTTTTTAAATTTTCCTCTGCCCTGGACCATATTGTTTGCAATTTCAAAATCTCCCTTCTTTGATAATTCTCCCTGGAGATGCTGCTCTCTAGCGGGCTAGTCGTTCAACTATGTCGACTTATAGTCATTTAGATCACCGGAGTGACTAAAATTGCATACCCTTAAGGCACCAGTTGGTCCAATTTCGATATGATTTCGATCCGCTTCCATTGCGCGTGTGGATGTAAGTTTTCCGTTCTCAAGAGTGCAATTTGTTGATGATAAATTTAATTAATCAAATCAAATCAAAACATTAGCGAATCTTAATTACCCTTAGAGTACCATTATGAAGATTTGTTTGAGTTAACTCGCCTGGGAACTGTTTACATTAGGATCCGGTTCGAAATTTCTTCATTACCTTTGAACCGACAAAGAATTTTACTTTAATTAATTTTAGATTTAAAAATTTTGGCCGTTTACATCTAAAGATGTAATTAACTGAATGAGTGGAGTGAAACAAAAGCATGCTAGTCTGTGTGTACAGTGAACAGTTTTCATACTAGGTAGGTAATTATTTTTACAACTTGCAGAACCGCCGCTGCCCGTTGTGCAGATTGTGCAATGCACAAGGGCGCTTAAGCAAAGGGGCGCTAAATTGTCTGTAATTATTTAAATATAAATATATATAAAATATACAGTGTGGTGATAAAGTAACGCACCAAGCGAAAAAACACCCTTGGCGTTGACTTTTTCGAAAAATGCTCGGACAGGTCGATTTTATTTTTAAAAAAGTCATATTTTACAACCAATTTTAATTTTATGTCAGTTACCACTTTTGCGCTGTGACGTCATCGACACTTTTTTTAAATGACAACCTATTTTTTTGAAAATGTCATTTGAAAGCATCCATTTTTCTGAGTACAAAAATGATAATGAACCACTAGTTGCATAAGAAAATTTTGTCAAATTGTCAAACGAAATGGCTTCTTGCAGCACCTAAACATAGCGAACATGGAGAATTTAGCTCCTCGTCTGTACCCCATAGATATAGCTAAAGCTGTCGTCTACATTTTATCTACCCCTCCGCATGTACAGGTTCGTATATAACAATATTTATAAAAAGTGCAGAGCGCTGTACAGGTTTTGTTTTTTTTTTTAGGTGACTGAGCTCACAATTCGACCTGTTGGAGAACCTGTGTAACACAACTAAAATTATAGGAATAAGAATTTTCTTGTTATTCCTTCGTAATGGTTTAGAATAGAATAAAATTTGGTATACCGCCTGTAAACTGATTTGTGATGCATGGAGAAATGCGTGTAATAGGTAAAGCAAGGGAGAAAATACATTGGATGACAAAGACGGCAATAGAGTCGTGGTTTGATATTCCCACAACTGATTGCAGTCTTTTCTTTTTACCACATATGCTTCAATGCAACGGAAATTTTAGGCCATCGAGTTTGCCCGAAATCCATTCCTAACAAAGATTATTTACGTAAAATTTATATAAAACAAACATAAATTAAAATCATTAACTATATTCGGTATAATTCCATTTGGGTGGACGAAACAAGCATGTAAACCAAAATAAAATTAAGAAAATTTAGAAAAAAACTAAAGTAACGGAGTTTGCTGCTACCACCGGAGATTAAGGGAATTCCGGACCCTATAATGCTTAATTAAATTACATGGCCGTTTAATAATCCTCCGGAAGTAGGTTCTTTCGGGCTGGAACTGTGCAAGCGCGCATTATATCCGCAATCTACCCTACTAGGAATAAAAGTCAACTGTGAGCTCAAAATAGGGTATATTGAAGCTAATTTTGCATACGATCAAAACAGTAAGTAATACATGAAAATGTCTACCTTTTTAGTAGAACACAGAAGCAGAGAACCTCTTAGAGCTTTCTTTCTGTGCCTTCATTAGTTTCTTTCGGGGAAAAGAGTTCCAAGCGAAGGGGTTTCTTCTACACCTTCCTTTGCACCCACACGAAAATATTAAAATGAAAACTCTCGCGTAAAAACGGGTCGCGTTTAAAAAGTTTAAGATTAATGAACTTAATCAGAAAAAATGACATTAAACTTAGAGATCAGGAACGTTCGTTTAAGACGAGGGCTAGGCGAACATTCTTATACCGACGATGGTTAGGCGAACATTAATTTAAATAAAACTTTAGACGATAAACATAAAAATATTAATTATGACGAAATAATTTAAAGCATTTTAATAAAATTTGAATGTTACAAAGGGGAACGCAACCGTTTGCGAAGATGACTCGGTGTATATTAATTAATTTTTTTAAATTTTCCTCTGCCCTGGACCATATTGTTTGCAATTTCAAAATCTCCCTTCTTTGATAATTCTCCCTGGAGATGCTGCTCTCTAGCGGGCTAGTCGTTCAACTATGTCGACTTATAGTCATTTAGATCACCGGAGTGACTAAAATTGCATACCCTTAAGGCACCAGTTGGTCCAATTTCGATATGATTTCGATCCGCTTCCATTGCGCGTGTGGATGTAAGTTTTCCGTTCTCAAGAGTGCAATTTGTTGATGATAAATTTAATTAATCAAATCAAATCAAAACATTAGCGAATCTTAATTACCCTTAGAGTACCATTATGAAGATTTGTTTGAGTTAACTCGCCTGGGAACTGTTTACATTAGGATCCGGTTCGAAATTTCTTCATTACCTTTGAACCGACAAAGAATTTTACTTTAATTAATTTTAGATTTAAAAATTTTGGCCGTTTACATCTAAAGATGTAATTAACTGAATGAGTGGAGTGAAACAAAAGCATGCTAGTCTGTGTGTACAGTGAACAGTTTTCATACTAGGTAGGTAATTATTTTTACAACTTGCAGAACCGCCGCTGCCCGTTGTGCAGATTGTGCAATGCACAAGGGCGCTTAAGCAAAGGGGCGCTAAATTGTCTGTAATTATTTAAATATAAATATATATAAAATATACAGTGTGGTGATAAAGTAACGCACCAAGCGAAAAAACACCCTTGGCGTTGACTTTTTCGAAAAATGCTCGGACAGGTCGATTTTATTTTTAAAAAAGTCATATTTTACAACCAATTTTAATTTTATGTCAGTTACCACTTTTGCGCTGTGACGTCATCGACACTTTTTTTAAATGACAACCTATTTTTTTGAAAATGTCATTTGAAAGCATCCATTTTTCTGAGTACAAAAATGATAATGAACCACTAGTTGCATAAGAAAATTTTGAAGAAAAAATTATTGAAAAATGGAAATGTTATTTTTAATCTTAATAAAATTTCAACCTAAAATAATACTTTCTTATAAAAACATAACAAAACAACTTAATAAAATTACAATAAATACTGAAAATGTCCTCCACCAACCTCTGTGACAGTGACCAGCTCGTGTGTAAACGTTGTTAATGAGTTTTGCGATGGTTTCACAGCTAATGTTATTCATTTCCGTCCTAATTTTGTTTTATAAGTTTTCTTTTTATGTGGTTCTCTAAATTAATTTTGACTTTATGTGAACAGACCTCAAAATATTGAAGACTTATAACAAAATTAGGACAGAAATGAATAACATTAGCTGCGAAACCATCGCAAAACTCATTAACAGCGTTTACACACGAGCTAGTCACTGTCAAGTGGTTGGTGGAGGACATTTTCAGCATTTATTGTAATTTTATTAAGTTGTTCTGTTATGTTTTTATAAGAAAGTATTATTTTAGGTTGAAATTTTATTAAGATTAAAAATAACATTTTCATTTTTCAATAATTTTTTCTTCAAAATTTTCTTATGCAACTAGTGGTTCATTAACATTTTTGTACTCAGAAAAATGGATGCTTTCAAATGACACTTTCAAAAAAATAGGTTGTCATTAAAAAAAAGTGTCGATGACGTCACAGCGCAAAAGTGGTAACTGACATCAAATAAGAATTGGTTGTAAAAGATGTCTTTTTTAAAAATAAAATCGACCTCTCCGAGCATTTTGCGAAAAAATCAACGCTAAGGGTGTTTTTTCGCTTGGTGCGTTACTTTATCACCACACTGTATATTATACATATATTATACATATATACAATATATATTATACATAGAGTGGCCTATTAAAAGTTTTCTGGGAAGGGAATATACAAAAATTCCGAAAATTAGTACACTGCCCTAAGGGAAAGCGATCTTTCAGATTAAAATGTCTTTGCTTTTATATCACTTCCGGTTATACCGTTATGCCGTTACTTTCTTATTTTAAATGGAATGCTATATTTTTTATTACAAATTCTGATTCTACACATTATTCTAAATAAAAAATGTTAAGGCTACCATATACCTAAATGTAACCAATTTTGAGATATCTTCAAATTTATTTAAAAAATTGTTTTGGTGACCTTTCATTTAAGACAATGTAGTTACACCAATTTCAAATTTAAAGATTGAAGTGACATGTCATTTAAAAGTATAATGTTCAGACTTTCAAATCATATCCTAATTATTCCTGAATAATTCATAGGGTGGTCACAATATGTGTCGAAGGTCATTATGTTCAACTTCCCAAAACTCAATTTTCGTAAATGGAACACCCTGTATATTTTTACATCATGTGATACAAAATCAAATTCTACATCGATTGATGTTAGCATTCCCTATACCTATTTCTTTTAGTTTCCTAACCAAAAAGTATCCCAGACTTTTTGGTTGCATTTGTCATTAGTTATAAACTATTCCATAACATTTTTTGTCATCTGTGACATCCACTCTGTTATGCACTCTTTTTTTTGGCGGAATAATTGTCAATCATCCTGAATGTACACTGTGTTGATTTGTTTTTCAGTCAGGGAAGTAGTATGTACAATTAAATGTTTTGCAAATATGTATTGACTCTCCTGTATATTTTGAGTAAAATTGTAAATGAATATTTGTTCAGAATTTTAAAATGCGTTATTCAAGGGCGCCAAAATATGTTTCGCACAAGGGCGCTCGACACCCTAGCGGCGGCCCTGACACCTTGACAAATTCATATGATCTGAAAGGGGGCCCAAAATAATAGCCCAGGCCTAGGGCCCCAAGTACCTTTAATCAGGGCCTGCATTTAGGAATCCTCTTGTATAAAGGGGCGATGGTTTTTTAGTTTTATATGATCGGCAGATCTTTGTACATTCTTTGAGCTTCTAGAACATACTTTCTCACAATTCTCAAGAACTACAGTTAACAAAAAATAAAGGTAATACCGACTGCCCAAATAAATTAGTCTTGAATTACTCTTGCCTTAATTACTTAAATCGATAACAAGTTTGCGCTGTATCTTTCATCAGCTTTCCTTCGACTAGCAACAGTGAAGATTGGGTGTGGGTAAAAAGATGTTGAAGTAGGCGCCAGGGTGAACAAAATACACAAATGGCACAAATATACAAACAATTAAAATGATATTTGCTTTAATTAAAAATGCACGGTATAATTTTACATAATGACAAACAGGTCGCATTTACGACTAAAACGACTCTAAGATGTTGCATTTTAATTATTTACTACAAATCTAAATCGTCTTATATTTTCTAACGTATGGTCCCAAAGTTTTCGGAAAATCTTTAGATGGCTTGTATTTGCACCAAATGGCATTCAATCAAGTTGTTGCTAGAAAAAAAATGTTAAGACCGCTTTACAGTTCGCAATAATTTATTGCCGGCAATGAAAATTGCAGCGATTTGTATTGCACGCATGCGCAGTGTTGTACTTTTATACAAAATACAAATACCGCGCATGTGTGCAGTTACAAATCGCTGCAATTTTCATTGCCGGCAATAAATTATTGCGAAAATGGCCTTTACAATCAACTCGTTCTAATTATGACACTTTAGTTTCATCGATCTGGTTCAGCAAATTGTCTTATAAGCTAAACATTCGTAAGGGAATTTACAATCTAGTTGATCAAATACCCATGCCTGATGTAATTTATCGAGAACAAAACTTTTCTCTATTAACAGACCATAAAGAAATATGAAAAGGATATACCCTGCGTTAATTTGCCCAAAAATGGTTGACCAAATATTTTGAGCCACGTGAGGGAACAAAGACTGATTGAACCCGTTAAAGACAGAATTGGGGTTGCACAGAGAAAATTAGCTCGAAGATTCGGTTGTTGATGAGAATTATTTCACTTTTTTTACATTCTGAGTTGAATGTATACGATGGTTTAACTTGAAGGCTTCCGCGGCCGTCGTCCATGTTTGAATTAGCTTCTGGTTGGAACCGCGTCACGTTGACTTCTACTGCCGACGTTTCGTTCTTCATTGCAGAAGAACTTCTTCAGGGCTGCTGCTGGTGGTGTTGCTGCTGCTTCTGGTTAGTCGTTGAGACTGAGACTCAGTCTACTTGACCTACGAATACATTCTTGGTTACGTGTATTACATGTATTCGTAGGTCAAGGTCGTTCATGCCTCCATGTGTATATTCTGCACGATATCCAAAGCAATTACATCCCCTCCAACCGGACACGTTCCTTGTTTTTGGCGACATGAATCTACGAAGTGGTGAGTTTCGGTAGTAACAAAGGAAGAACAGGAAAAGTATTCAAAACGAAGAATACCAAAAGAGGTATTCCAAAAGAAAATATCCGAACGTAAAAAGCCTGAATTAAAAGAAGAAATTACAAGAGTTACAAGATGGCGTCATGCCGTTAGCTTAATATTATCTGGATTTTAAATAAACCAGGCCCTGGCAGGGCAGGGTATAGTGAAAATCACCGCCTAATATCGTTTAGCGATGCATTAATGAATTGCGACCACGTCGAATGTGACTTTCCCTAATCTTTCTTTAGCAAAAACTCCGATAATTTAAACACGACACAGCATCACCAAAGTTAAAGAGTAACGAAACACTAAGGGTGGGTTGCATAAAAGATTTAAGCCAGGAATAAATAGAAATGTAAAGCTGAGTTCGTTTATTCAACTCGGTTCACTCTATTTACTCTTTTCGCACTTTTTTGATTGTTTGTCTCACTTTTACATGTATCAATACAGCATGATAAAACAACCGCACCGTTCTTGGGACAGTTCGGAGTGAGTTCGGAACAAATATCCAAACGCACTTTATGTGAGAATATCAGGGTTGCATAATAAATTCTAAGAATTTTGTTCGAAATTATTTCATGCAATATCCATACAACACTTCTATTAGTTATTTACTTCATCTGTATTACAGAAGTGACATTCAACGGTGAAAGGTTTTGAGAGACCAGTATAATAGGTTTTGCAAACGTAAGGCTAAGCCAAACTGACAATTCGTTAAATAAATTGTTGTAATCTCAGACACGGCCTACTCTTATCAAAACTTTATTTGGACCTTTATTTGGACATATGGTATATTAGTTTATTACTGTTACTTATCAGGTGTCCACTAATCCTTTAGTTTTAAGAAAAACTTGTAAATTATGCAAAGCAAAATTGATATTGTGAATCTTGAATTTGCTTTAAAATATAAAAATCACCCTAATTTGTTTGCTTTCGCCTGGGATGCCTAAGATTTGCCTCTTTAAGGTAGGTAATTATTATAAATAAAACTGTAAAGGACAATAAACATCAATAGCTTTTTATTTTTGATTTGTACAATAATGTAACAAAGTTTGGAAACGTGAAATGAACTCATTCGACTCAACAAACTACATACCATGTGTGTTGTATGTACATAACATGCAAAAATGTAAACTCGACTTTTTCTATAAACTTGATGAAATAGAAGAATTCATGAGATTGTATTTTATGTTTAGCCTTAATTTATTAGATAGTGAGTGTAAAAAATCACTTTTAGACACAGTTGAAGGCACTGCATTAGTTGATTGTTTATTGAAAAATTGTATACTAAGTTGCCAGGTGTTGAAGTTATTGTTTATTAACTTAATAAAACCAAAATTTTTCCGAAACACCTGGCAATGTATTCGGGAAGAAATCTGTTTCATCACATCTTTGGACAATTCTGGTTTAAGTTTCGTGGGCTTACAATCTAGCAATACCTAAAACTAAATCACATTTTCCATTTGTATAATACAATAAATTTCTACGGGAAGGCACTCCTCAATCGCCAGTGCCGGATTCCCAGCACCACAAATAAGTCCGCATGCCGAATTTGAATTACTTCTACTTTATCGAAAACAACGTAAATAAAACGATAACAACGTAAGTAATAGTGGAAAAACTCTGCAAAAAAAAACCGACGTCTCTTATTATTAAGTATGTGCTACGACTATGTTTGTTCTTCTTTAACAATAAATACATATATTCAAATAACCTAACTGTAAAGGAATGTGACCTTACTTTAAATTTCAATTCAGTTCAAATTATTGATCGTGTAGAAAAGAAATTTAAAACAAGTTCACACCAACAGGAAACTTAAGTACTATGTTTTATGACGATGACGTTACAAAGTTTACTAGAATCACAAGTAATCAATCGTCTCGCATTATTTCGAAGTGCACTGACCCCATACGGTCGCGGTGTCCTCCTCTGTAGTGAATGTTTTTGGCCCAGGCACGGCATTCGATATTGACGATTATATTTGCTGAAAAAAAAATGAATCATTCACACATAGGTTTAACTAAAGTGGATTTAGAAAACGAAGACTGTCCATACTATATTTTCTTAATTGAGGATGGTGACTTTTTCAAGTTTTAATGAAACATATGGTATTCACGTATAATCGCCATGAGCTACTTATAATGTACCGTTTAAAAGATTTTATAAAGTAGAAAAGTTTTGCTTTATATTTAGAAATTCTATTGATATTATAATTTGAGTGTGACCATAATATTGGCCTGAAAAATAAAATAAAAAACTGTTATTCATATAAAGGCTGTAACGTATATGACATTATCAGCGAACATACTCATTTTGAAGTTGTGTTATTCTTGATTGCTGTTATAACAGCAACACTTCGTCATAGCAATTCCCCTGATTACATAAAGCTCTTTTTTTGTTGCCGCAGGCCGTTTACCATGTGCTAAAAACGTGTTGTGGCAACAGCATGCGAATGTTGAATAAGATTTTAGGAACACAAAAGGTAGTGAGCGTGCGGCAAACACATCGGAATTATTCTTAGAACGATGCTGTTTATATTCTCGATGCCTGAATGCATGCATCTGTTGGTTCGTTTTCTGTTCTACAAAGTTGCGGTTATTTTCCGCAGTGACGCAGCGAGTAAATATTTTCTTCAAAATAAACTGCTTACGAAATTTTGGCCAACACAGACTTTGCTTTGTCGGTAGGTAGCCTTCGCAAAACAATATTGATGGCGGAGTCAATAAACTGAAAAGAAAGCGGAAATTGTTTTCGTAATTCCATTTCGCTGAACCTTCAGGATCATACGTATTCCTAGGTATAAGGTATAAGTTTACATAAAATTTAGTAGCAGTCTGTTCGAGATGACCATTTTAAGTACGGTCCGTTATTTAAATAGTCCAATCATCACATAGCGCTTGCTTTCAATTTTTTTTTTCTATTTGAAACAAATTGTCGCGAATAATATTGGTCAAATATCTTGGACGGAAAAATAAACAAAACACCGATGAGATTTCTCTCTCAAAATTCCTCTAGGAATCTCTTCAGGAATGTAGTGAAATTAAAACTAACTTCTTAATTTGCCTGCACCTTCTTCAAGTCCTTTCAGGAGTTCTGCAAGCTTATCAAACCAAATCTTCCCTTTCTTGTGTCAAAATATTCCCAAGATTGATCACGAACTCCATAAAATCAAAATGGTACAAAGAAATATCAGGACTTCATTTAATCTTGTATCCCACGTGACTTATGGAGTACGTTAGCCAATTACCTAACATTACCTAACAGTTGGCTAAAACGGGGATATACAATGTCGCAGTTCGTTTTGGAATAACGATATATTTTCCAAAGTGCATTGTTTTAAATGTGAATGAACTTGTTATTGTATCTTTTTAGGGATGTAAGCGTAAAATTTGAATTGGTAGCAAGTACACAAAGGTACATACATACAATAACAAAAGTACAATCCATAAAACCCTTGATCGACGCTACTGTGAAAAATAAAATTAACTAAATGTAATACTGTTGCAATTCTGCCAACGGTTTGTATTGTTATTTCTGAACTATCAGACACAACTTGATCACGTGGGATGCAATCAATTATGAAGACCCTGTATAACAGAAAGAAACATTAAGATTTCTCAGTTTTTATTTAGCAAGAACTATGCCTTGATTATAGTTAATTGCAAAGAACAACAAACGTCAAAGATTCTTGGTCATTTTAAGCTGGCCCATTTCAGTAATTTATGGAATGCTTCGATTTTGTTTTCTTTCTTTTTCATGGAGAGATTCTTCAAACCCTTCGGAATCTTTCAAATTTATTAACAGTTCTTACAAGTCTTTCTCCAAAGTTGCTTGCATTTTATTAGAAAACATAATGATCAATTTTACGATCTTTCAAAATGCAGCATGCACTTAAAAACTCTCCCATCTTCATTAGGGCTTCACTAGAGATGTCATAGAGAAGACTCTGTATAAGACTGTGACAACAGCAAGAAATAGGTAACAACGAAGAACCGAAAAAGGACGAAGTGGACGTTGCCAAAAGAAGAATTCAGTGACAGGTTTCAACCGGAAACTCTATTAAAAATGACAGGCAGCGGAAGCCTCCAAGTTAATCCAAAAATTTTGTAAATAAAAATAAAATCGTTAAATAAATATAAAATACATAATAGGTTTTTGCTTTTTCAAAAAATTTTCACTAAAAATGTATTAGCCGAACATTTATGATTTTGTTTTTTAATGATTCTCGAAATAATAATTGTCTCCAATCTGAAGAAACGTCACACATTTTACAAATACCTAATGCGGGTGATATCGTACCAATAACGATTGTAAAATGTTCGGAACCCCATCTTTTGACCTGCAGCGAAAGTTCCTTCACCGCACAGATTTTAACTTACTCTATTTTTGGAAAAAACTAACAAACCGTTAAGTCTGTGCAAATAAAAATAACTTCCGAAAGAAAGTATTGTAAGTTGACAACATTGAGAAGAAGGCCAAGGTTGTTATTTTTTTGCACAATGGACGCGTGCCACGTTTTTTTTCTACTTATAGAAAAATAGTAAAGTTATTTTCTGTAATCGGATACCAAATAAAGAATAAGAACCCTTACAAAATTAATTTGGAACCATTAACAACAGTTACCGCAATTCGCCGCTTATAGGTTTTATAGATGAATAAATAATAAAGGCGTATAAGAAAAACATTTTTTTACACGTAAAGTTCGAACAAATTGCACTGCTTGTTTAAGAATGAATGCTTTTTGGTTTAATGAAGTTTTAAGGACGAATCTATTGTGCGACTTTCAAGAAACACTTTGAAGATATCAGATTTTTCATAAAAACTTGTTCAAATGAGTTAAATGGTCCTTTGGTTACTAAGAACATTCTTCCAAATTAAAAAAAAAAGTGCAAAAGAAATACATTATTTTTGCCCAAAATATTCGTGTCGAAGTTAATTTTTTAAAAAATTCTAAAATTTTAAAAATTTTTTTTGTAGTTTCAACTGGTTTCGGCTTAAGCAGAAAAATCAGCAGGAGCAGAGAAACTTTAAGGATTGCAACTTTTTACTTACTTGTGAGTTGGTTGATTTTAACTGCTACCAAGGGACTTAAGTAACCACGATCATTTCGGAAAGGATAATAAAAACCAGCGAAGCCTCTGTTCGGGAAAAATTCAAAATCGGGACTAACACGTTCCTTGTCAGCGGGATTTTCCCCTTGACAACTAATCCAGATTTGATTGGCACGCGCTGGGGACTAAAATTACATCACGTAAGAAACTTATAGCTCGGTATTATAAAAATAAACTCACAATATTGGACTCGCGTTGGATGTGAAGTTTTAAGTCAGCTGGCATTTCGCTCGGCAAATTCGTCGTGTCGTTGTAAAATTCGGGCACCCATCCGAAGATCCTGTTCAATTTGAGGTAGATGCAAGGGGAGGAAGTGTTAAATCCAAAGTCGAGGGTGTCGCTGCAGTGACCAAAGTGGTCCAAATTCACGTCACATACCTGACCTGGTTGTGGGGGTTTATCAAAGTCGCAGGGGACTCGCTTGCTACCTTCTACCGGAAGTCTATACCCTAAAAAACCAAACGGAAACTACTGAATGATCGGTTAATAAGTGAAACGTAAAAGTACTTACCTTCCAAAAATGTGTTAAGCAAGTTAACCCATCTTCCAATTTGCGTTGCATTTTTGGTATTATACCAAATGAGAGAACCTTCCTCAGTTCTCTCCGAAATCGGCCGAAAACCCATTCCGGGATTCGTTCCGATGAGACTCCTTTCAAGGATATACGAGGGCTCTGTGTCATCTAAAGTTGCGAAAAGTCCTTGTAGACATATCGTCCAGAAACCTGCTAATACAATGTAGAATATGGTGTAGAACAGCAGGAGTTGTCCTAAAAAGAAAAAGAAAAACCAGTTTTCAAAATGTGATTATTTAATAAATAAGTTGGAGAAAAAAAGCGGTCTGTCTTTCTAGGTATGGCTATTTTTTATCACAAAAATTTAAAAGAGGCTTCCTTATAATAAAGAAGGCATTAACTAATGAAGATGAGGCTAGCCCATAGGATGGATCAGTGTTTGCGGTGATCTGCATCGTAGCTCTTATACCAAATATCTTATTTGACCGGGGGTTGTACATACGTATAATAATTAATAAATAAATGTGGGAGATTTATATGCTAAGTTAAAATAATAATAATAATTTAAGCAAACTAAAAGTAGTTCAAACTTCCACCCTTTCACAGATTCAAATAGGAAAGAAATGGTTGCAGAAGTAAAAAAATTCACTTTCTAAGTGCAGTAAATATTTGTCTGAAGACAATTAACACATGTATTATCGTTTCGTGTTTGCATATCGCATTTTAATTGGTTTCCAGTCTTCGTAGCATGTGGGCCAAGGACTGTATCTGTCCTCATTTCTCTGTTTACCAGTTTTATTTTTGTTCGACGCCTTCGAAAGCACACGTTTAATAACTAGAGTGGGCATGGAGCGTGTCACTATCGTTTGCAACATTAATACACCTGCCACCTGTCACACAGTCCAAGTCTAGCCAGGTACTCGAGATTTACGTGATATGCCTCGAAATCATCGATATCAAAGAGTTATAAATATTTTCTGAGCAAGAATATGTGGAACAAGTTATTATACTATTAATAGTTCTTCAGGTTCTGCGGTTTTACTTTAACAGTGTTAGATCTGTAAATCCCAGTCTATTAATTTTTAGTTTGGAAAATACCATGTGTTTGTAGTAAATAGTATTACAACGATTTTACTGAAATATTTCCTAGTTATACATTAAAATCGTTACCCATGTATGTCCTTACTGACCTGAAATGGAAACAATGGCTATCGTCTCTCCACTCATATTGCGGCTTACGGCTCATAACGACTTACTTGACCACAAGTGTACATATAATCATTCAAAAGATTTTTATTTACAGTAAACTCTGAGATTTCTTGAGTATAAGAGTTTGAACTTCAAAGAAAATAAAATGATGTGATACAACTCCTTTTAAAGATACCACAAAGATTAATAGATTTCCACGGTTTAATTCTACATTAATGTTCTTAGTAGATATAGGCAGAGAGTCAACGATTTACCTTTTTTTTTAGTAGAATACAAAAGTCAGCTTTATTTATGGCAACTTAAAATATCCACGCAAATCGTATGAAATTGTTTACTGAAGGACGTAGGTACAGATTTAAAACAAATTCGCGAAACTCTTCAACAATTATCACCAAACTTTCTCTTAATCATGTACATACGTACATACAGGGTGACTGACAATTGTCTCGCCAGGAAAAAAAAACATGGAACAGAAAAGATGTATCAGATTACGCGAAAATGTTTAACAAATTCAACGGAATAGTATAAAATTAATTAAACATTTAAATGATACTTTGTACATAAAAACAAATTATATGAAAATCTCTTTTTGTCTCAATTACAAGCAGTGACATTTTCATAGTGATTTTGTCTTTCAACATTCATATTCGCCATATACGCTTTTATCACTGTCCAAATACCACGAGCATGTCATTATCTGCAGTTGAGGCAATAAATGAAATAAGGAATTTATTGCAAAAAATGAAATAGAGTATACGAATAAGTTATGCATTCAAGAAAAATTATTAATCAAATAAAAATTAAAAAGAACTCATCTACGTATGATTACGCATCGTAAATTTATTTCGAAAATGGGATTCTATCATACATATTTTTTAAATTTTCTTCACTAAAAAACTTGCTTTGCTAGTTACGACTGTGTTTCAAAGAATTCTTTTTGTCTTCCGGGTCAAGAAAGCTTATGATCATATTGTATAAAAATAAAGATTAAAGAAAATAATACTACATAGTATACTACATAATATAGATTGAACTTTGATTATTCTTTATCATCTTCGACTATGTGAATTCTAAATTGATTTTAAAAGCATAAAATTAGAAGTTTTTATTGTAGAGTCTTCTCCTCCTTCTTGAAAAAAACTTGTAAATTACTCACAAATTATTTGCCACCTAAGACAATGGCAGATACAAGGCTTCCTCCATTAGCACCCTTGCACCCTATTATCGCCTCCTCCGGTTTTCACAATCATGACAATTCCAGGACAGATCAAAGTCAGTTCTTTCCACCTAGTTCCAACTTGATTCGGTTCCCACTGAAGCTGCACCGTTGCGACAGCGGCGAAAACTGGATATTGCTATTTGTCTTTACAATATTGCAGATAAAATATTTATTATGCAAATAAACAATTAGTGCGTCAATTCGAGAACAAATATTGAAATTGCTTCGCGTTCGTTTCACTGCATCGTGCCGAGTTCATTTAAAGTGGTTATGGGATGCCGTGTTAATTGTTCGTGGTATAGGTTCTTAGGTGGTGATAATTTGATGCAATTAACCGGCTTATGTAATGCCTGTTCAAATATCTCAATTGTCAGATTTAAGAATTTAGACGTTGTTTCTAATCAAATCGTAGTACGTTCTCCGTCTTTTTTCGGGAGATGCTCTCATTGACGTAACATGTTCTTATAAGTTGAGACAACTTCCGCTTCATGTTCAAAACATTGTAATGAGAAACCAAAACCATTTACCTTATTAAACTCAAATAAAGATAACATTTTTTGTAAAAATATTGTTTGGATTTTAAAGTAAATATTTTCAAATTGAGATTGATTTTGACCATATCAGTTTCTATTCATTAAAAATTCAGTTTTATTTCTCCATTTTCTAATGGAATACCCAAGGACTCAATTTGCAAAGGGTTTACACTTTTTAGCTGAAATTACTGTTTTTTTTTTGTATTAAAGTGAAAATTCGAAAAATTAGAAAGTAATGTTATTTCTGCATTGCAAACTTGAAATCGAAAATAATTCATGAAATGAAAACTGTATATTTTGGATCAAATAAGAATTGCACAAAAGAAACAAAAATATTTTCTTGTTGTAGGAACTTAAAATATAGAAATAATTATCTCCAATTTAGGTCCCCAATATTAGTTTCGTTGCTCCTTACTATTCCTTTAGTTTTCTATATTTTGTCTATTAAAAAATAAACAATGTATAAATTTTAAAGAGACTGATTTGACTATTAGTTTTTTTTTAAGATTAAACACAATTGATTAGAAAAACTCCATAAAATATCGTTCCAATAACCGTGAATTTCTGATAAAGCGGAACTACGAAATCATTAATCAATTTCTCACATAAAGTCCTGTTATTAAAAACTCGACCGGAAATTAAAATTTTACTACATACAGTCATAACTAAGCGAACGTTTTGCACCGGATGTTTAATTTCGCTCATGAGGCCTAAAAATTGGAGGCGGGGGACAATTAACGAAACAATTACGCTTCCGGTTGGATATTATCCCACACTGCATATCTCGTTGTTGTTGCAGATAATAATTCACGTGCATTCCAAATCTTCAGTGCTGCAATAGGACTTCTTAGTATTCACTTGGCCGTATTTATTCACGTGTCAACCACAAGAACTTCGTTAAAAAAAAAGAGTTAACAAATAAGATTTTTATCAAAGGTCAGGCAGACAAGTTCAATTACAGTTATAACGTGCGTTTGTAAATATTCCACAACATAGGATAAGCCAACACAGAAAATTGCAGTAATTATAAGGAACTTTTCCAATTTCTTAACACAAATTATATGTAGGTACATTGAGAAAAACAAACAAATTGTTAAATTGCGACGTACTTCCTTCTGAACACTATAATAAATAAACGGACGAGCAGATAAACAAACATAAAATAAATCGGAACTTAAAATTTCTTGGAGAAACATTACTTTTCTTTCTTAGTGTACATTTATTTTGAAACAGTAATTTTTCTAATGAAAAGCTGACTTTTATTGTAATTTGATTGTATTAGAGATTCACTTCGGTATATGTATTAGGTTGTTCGCAAAAAAATATCGTTTTCTTCTTAATTCAGAATGCATATATAGGTATATAAATGTTCATTAAACTATATAATCATCATTTGCATCAGTGACCGTTTGCCATCTTTCTGCTAGCAGTTGTAATATTGTCTACCTTTTCTGGAATCATAAAATTCTTGACATAATTCGACATTTTTTCCGAACACCCTAATATTTTGCGTTTTCATAAAAATCGATCGAAAATCGAAAGTTTCTCTTTCTCATAAACTTTTTAAAGTTACAAGAAAATAAAAACTCTGGGTTTGTATTACCCCTTGAAGATTATATATAGATATGTGCAATGCAAATCGCACATTAAGGCGTGACGAGGAGTGGCGAAGCAGAGTGAATTTAGTTTTGTTGCAGTTTCATGGGTTTCGTCATTTTTCTTCTGCTCGTCGAAACGTGGTACCTATGAGACTGTTGCAAGAGAATATTTCTTTTAGTGCCTAGGGATGCCTATCTACAAAGGAAAATCTACAGTCTTATTATTATAAGTTACAGTGCATCATACGACAATTGGGTCAATGATAAATGAATTGAACAGACACATAATTATGTAGTTTGATGTTTTCAAAGCAAAATTTTTTTGAAATGTTTTTCTATGTTGTAATTAAACACATTAATTAAAAGCAATATGATGCTGTAATAGTATATTATTTTACAAGTTTTACAAGAGGGCTTATTGTGACACGAGTGGGGTTGGGGTACGATGAGCGAAGCGAAACGAGCGCGGAGAGCACCAACAGAACGACTGTTACAATAAGCCTAAATTATACTTTCAGGTAGTAGTTTCCATGAGTCACCTTGTAAAATGTAAGATAAAATTAGAAGTAGGGAAATACTGTATTAAACACGTAATTCAAAAACACTGAAAATGCACCGGAAAGCAATGGAATTTCGAGAACGTTACGAAATAATACACCCGTACATTTTTAGGAAGTGACTTAAATTTTTCTTGGCGATAGCTTTCCCGATTCATCCGACTGAAACCAGTAATATTATTGTTGTTATTTTTAAAGACGTATTTCACAGCTTTATGTAAATAATAATACAGATACGAGCAAGGTAATAAATCTACTTGAACATGACGTTAATTGCATTGAAATGCAACTTCCATCATGTTTAAGTAAGTCTAACGAGCACATCAAGTACTTAATGCAATGTAAAATTGTTGCTTTTTCAATTTAATTTACTTCTAATAGATTATTTATTGATTTTCCTTGTATTCTGTATTATTATTACGTTAAAAGAATCATAATGCTACTTTTAAAGTGCAGTTTCTTTTTAATAATGTAATATTATTGTTAATGTTGTTTATTGGGCTATTGCCACCATTTCGTGGATTGTTCTCATCCAACATTTCGGTAACGACTTGTCGGTTACCGTTATCCCTTATCGAGTAACACGTGTTCGGCGGTGAAGAACGCAGATAGAAAAGAACATTTCATAGATATCATCAAAAAAACGTAAAATTTCTAATCAGGATATACTAGTCAGCTTCGATATTGTAAGTCTGTTCACAAATGTACCCACAAAGGCAGGTCTGAACATTGTGAAAAATAGACTCTCCATCCCTATCGGATAGAACAACATGAAACACAGAGACCATAGTGGAACTACTGGACATCTGCATAAGCACCACCTATTTCCAAGTAGAACAAAAATTCTACAAACAAGAATTTGGTATGGCAATGGGTTCACCATTATCTCCGATCCTAAGAAACATATTCATGGAAGAATTTGAACCAAACGCAATAGACCAATTTGACTGCAAACCGACACTGTGGCTAAGGTATGTTGATGATACTTTCGTAATATGGTCACTTGGAAGAGAAAATCTAGATAGATTCCTTGCACACTTGAACATCCAAGAAGAATCCATCAAGTTAACAATGGAAGTTGAAGAAGAAGGAAAAATCCACTTCCTGAACGTATTGGTTCAGAGAAACGGAGAGACACTCCAAACCAAAGTGTATCGGAAACCTACACATACGGGACGATATCTCCACTTCGACTCAAACCACAATTACCAAGTCAAATTAGGTGTAGCGAAGTGTCTTTACAGCAGGGCACATACCCATATGTTCAAATCCTAATGATAAAGAAAAGGAGTTAAAGAACATCACAGAAACTCTAAAGAAAAATGGCTATCCCAACAACACACTACAAAAAGCCAGAAATAAACTAACAAGCAACTTAGGACGTGGTGCAAATGAAAACCAACCCAACCAACACAGAAGTCTTATGTACAACGGTAATCCCATATGTAAAAGGTGTCTCTGAAAGAATCAGACGAATAGGAAACAGATTCAACATAAGAACTACATTCAAGTCCTCGGACACAATAAGATCCGTGTTAACTAGAACAAAACCAGACAATGAGGACCAAAGAACCAAGAACTGCGCATTACCCTGTGAATGTGGTAGTGAGTACATTAGAGAAACAAAAAGACCTCTAAGAGTCAGGGTAAAAGAACATCAAACCCTCACACACAATGGAGAAACAACGAAGTCCAAACATTGCTGAACATGTTTGGAAGAAGATCACAACATAAAATGGGAGGAAGCTATGGTGATATCAAAAGAAGAAAAAACCATGCGCAGAAAATTAAAAGGAGCAGTGTACATCGGAACTGCATTAGCCAAGCAAGCCTTGAAATTAAGGACATGTGGGTACCAATCATAAGGAAAAACCTGAAGAGAAGAAAAACCACGGACACTCGAACCAACACAACAAAGAGGGAGGGGTCAATGATACAAGGTATCGGGGACCCAAGTACCTCTGCGCAACTACACTTCCGCGCGGCATGTACTGCGCAATAAACGGTAGCTTATATAGAAATTATAAACTATAATAAGTAGCCGAGGGAGTTAAGTGCTGAGTCTGATCAAATCAACCATCAGAAGAACTCAAGTTCAAACCCCACATAAGGTGAAAAATTAGAGACGTGCACATAAAGTCCAACTATTCCCTATGGAACAATTGGCAAACAACTGCCTTTCTCAAGGCACCCCCCCCCCTGAAGAAGGTAACCGAAGTTAACTGAAACGTCGGATGAGAACAATCCACGAAATGGTGGTAATAGCCCAATAAACAATATTAACATTCCACCAACTTTCCGTAAATGTAATATCAAATATACGAGTTCAGTTTTGGATAATTTTTCATAAAATTAATATTTATAGGCGTTGGAAATAATATTCTATATTTTTGCCCAACCCTGTATATGTAAGGTACACTTAATATAATATAATATTGACATGTGTCAGTGTTGTCATTTTTAGTAGGAGAAATTAAAACGAAGTCTTTGAATTTAGACAATTTCACCCCGTCCAAATTTAAACTTTAAAAAGTCTCTCTAACTCATCACTTGTGTTATAGGATTCTCTGCGTGGAACCAGTTTGTAAGGTGCTGAAGGAGTAAAGTATTTTGTAAGTCGGCCGCAGCCGCAGAAGGCAACACAATTTAGAAAACAAGAACGTCATGAAAATAACTACAAACATTTTAACTGGTGATAGATTACATCGAAAGGAATAAAAAGTCTTACTGAAGTAGTGTCCGAAAGTGAATAGTTCTGGCGTAAAAAAAATCACAAAATTGCAAATTTGGAAGAGCTGTATCTTTAGTAATAGTCGAAAAGTTGGTGTAGGATTTCTACCACGAATTTAACTAATCCAAGCAAACAAAATGGTTTTTTTGTGGGAACAAAGATTTAGGAGCAAAAAATAAATAAAAAGCTCTAAACATATGACTGATGTCCTGCTTCAACATTTGGCAGTTTTACTTAAGACAGTAGGATGTTGTCTCACGTTTATTTAATTCGTCCGTTATTTATTTGTTTTCTTATTGGTGCAGTTATTGTTCATAGTTCAGAGTTTCTAGTATTTAGTGAAAATATTTCTTTATTTTTATGCGCCACAGCAATAAGTGGATGACGGAAGAATACGTGAATATCATCAGCTTTTCCTTTGAGGTAAATTTTATTTCTTTTCACTTGTTAAAATCTTTGTACTTTATTACATGACACCCTGTATTTTGCAGAACGTGTATCAAGTCAAAAAAATTTCAATTTTTGGCGATTATGTTTTTTATTTCATTCAAATATTGTTGCTATTGTAGCGTTTCATTTTATGTGACATGGAAGTTTTAATTGTGTTTAATTATGTACTTAATATGTGTTTCTTTTTTAGGAAGTATTTTTTATTTGTGTCGAACGTGTTATATTTTTCAGTTGTTTGGCAATCTTCGAGTTGTAGCTAAAAATGGTTGATTTCTTAATTTAATATTGTTCCACATGATTTGTTTATTTCTTTTTCATATTTTTTTAATTAAAATTATATTGTTTTTATATAATATTTTCAATATTGAAATGAAAATGAAACAAAAATTTTAATTTTCACGTAGCACCAATCTGCTACCAATTACTCTTCTCCGTTTCAATATTGAAAGCAGAGCACACGTTAATTAACAAATTGAAATTGAAGTGTCGTATGCTAATTAATTAAGAGTTATGAAAGCAATACGTAATTACGATTCATGAATGATTGAATTAAATAAGCATACTTTTTAAAAATATTAGCACGAGCTTGATAAGTATTTAATTGTTGTTTTTCTACATAATATTTTTCTAACTGATTTGTTTAGCAAACTATATTAGTTGTTCCTTATTTTTGAGAGTAAATATTTTTATTTTGTATATACATACTTATTTTTATATTAATTATGTTCATGATTGTTATAAGCTATGGTTAATAAATTGGTAAAAATAAAACAATATTTATTAATTAAATAAGTAATAACTTTGCTAGAAAAAATAAAAATTGGGAAGATCTTATAAATTGATGAACTGTTTAAAATTTAAGGAAATTACAAAATATTTATATATTAAAAACGATACCCTTACTGTTAAGTATTTCTGTTGCAGTTCTCCATGTAATTCAATGATGTTGTATAACTCAATAAAATCAGGGCATTTAATAAAACAATTCGATTAACCTTTTGTTCTATGACACAAGGAAGCCAAACCCAATTTAATTAAAGGAAAATTTAATTAACACCCAACTTCGGCGAGGCCAACTGAAAGCGAGCACGCGCGTCATCCAAATTTCACGAGAATTTCCCGAACGAACCAATTCGAACCGGCGAGAACCGCCGGCGCCTGAAAAGAACGCGTTCGAGTTTTCCTGGCCAGACGACGCCGACGTCGTCGGAGCTTTCGGGCGATCTTGGCAAGGGCAAGGGCGATGGCGGCCGTAACAATGACACACGGGGATGATGTTAAGGTCATTGATTGATAAAGCAAACTGTGAAAGCAGGCGGAGGATCCGTTCTAAAATAAGCCAGGGAAACCTGTAAAAGCCGGATTGGAACGACTGCTTTCGTGGATTATATGGCGTGCTGCTGGTATTAACGTCACACGAAAGAAAAGCCCTACCCACTCATACGGAAGTCTAAAAAAAAATATTTTATGCCTGTGTACATCGGGGTAAAATACAAAAAGTAATAATTAAAAAACTCGTCGAAAAATATACTATGTAATTTATTCGAGTTCGCTTATTTGACGAGAATTTTTTATCCTTTTCCTTATCTTACTTTTAAGATATTTTAAAAAATAAGTAAAAATATGGTTGCAAATTTTCGTGTTAATAGCTGTTACGGATATGTTGGTAATATATAAATAAGTTATTAGAAACGCAATGCCAAACGAGTTTCCTGACTAGTTCGAAATCATCAAAAGTGTCAAAAATATTTCCCCCCTTCCATTTATTCTAAATCAAAAATAAATTATTTTGAAACAATAAATAATATGTTGTTACGATAATAATAAATCCAGAGTTTTGAAAAGTGAGGATGTAGTTGAACGTAAACAAATCAACTAAAAGAGCTGCAAATACAAATAATTCTAACATGTACAGTAAAATTAATTTCTTGCAAAAATATTTAATGCCATTCTTTCCAATACTCCTAAACATCCTGCATTCAATTAAATTCTAAATTAAAGTAGGCTCTGATTTCGATGTTTTTTCTCCTGAACTAAAGGTTTGTAGCACTCTTAGGACCAGTCTTACAATCGTGGAATAAGAACGGAATAACTGTTCGCCAAATATCCTTTAATGTTCCTCCATATCTACGTCACGTTATACCAATAATAATGCTTATCCGACGATTGTAAAATCGGGCCTTAGGGTGGGTTTACAGAAAGGAAATCAGATTTTTAATTACGATTAACTATTTGATTGAGATTAAAATTAGCGTTGCCTTAGTTTAACCATTTGATTTCTATGGCAACACGAATTTTAAGCTCAATCAATTAGTTAATTTCAAAAAATATAATACGAAACTCTTGCGGGAATCATTATCCCGCGTTCGCGCATATGAAGCGCTCCCTCCTACGTCGCGTCGGTCGCGCTTCAAAACTGCGCTCACGCGGGAAAAATGTGTTCCCACACTCGGTTCGTAAATAACTATTTCGTGCTAAGTGCTAACATTACTCTGCAACACTTGACAAACGCATTTGAAAACATGAAGCGCAGGGTACGTTTGTGCATTCAAGTTGAAGGACAACAATTTCAGCATCTGCTTTAAGCTTTAGTGTGGTTTTGAAATAAATTTAATTAAGTGTTTTGCGCTTACCTTGCACATTTTTTTATGCGACGTTATGATCAGATAATATGACATTGACAGTTATTGACAACTGCCCTCTCTTGCATTGCGTACCGCCAACTTTATAAAAAAAATCACAGCTTACTTTAATCGGGAATTCATTTGAAGGTACGGTATTTTGCAATATAACTTATTTACTGGAATATTAGAGATGTAAGTAATAAACAGTCTGTTTTGTTCTGGTTGAACTCTCTATATAACTTCAGTACTTGTTCTCACAACGCTCATAATATTTTCTCCTTTCTTGTAGCCGCTGACGTCGCGTCGTTGAGAGTAAACAGTTATTGTTCATGTGTAGTTATTGTTCATATGTAAGATAAAGAGCAATGGTCCCACAATACTACCTTGCGCGACTCAATTTATAGATTCTCCATTCCTTTCAGTCATACTTTCTACTTTTAATTTCGCTTTAAAATTACATCCACTAGAATATCTTCCGAATGTTCAATACATATCGATGAGTAAATCCTCTCACCTATAATACCGGTAATAATTAAATAAAGAGCGTTTTCGATTTATTGCTCTGGAGGGTAATAATGGAAGATGAAGATACTCTGGGAGTGCTTTGGAATCGAGTATTGAAAATGCTATAAGTCGCGAAAACTAAGTGAGAATAACAACACTTACAGCAGGATATAAAAACCTGGATAAGGTTGGTGGTTTCATTTTCTCAATCCGCACCCAATTTCAGAAATTAAAAGTAATCATTTCCTGTGTATGACGTGTCTTCAACTGTTCGGCTTCTCTAAGAAACATTTTTCCGTTCCTTGCGGTTCTTCGCCTTCTCCTTTCTTTTTCTGTCTCCCGAACTTATCCTGCTACTTTGTTCGTCTAAGACGTGATCTTTCCCTCCCTTATCGTTTACCTTAAAAAATCCTCTTCCATATTAAGGACTTAGATATCCGATGGGTCTCAATTTTAAATTTTCCAAAAAACTCTTTTCATTTTTCTTCTTTCAATTTTGGGGCTTTCCTAATAAATATTTCCATTTCTTTATGGTACTTTGCTGTCTCCTCTTCGCAACCCCCAAAAATTTTTAAGGTATCTTTAAGAAAGATAATTCATATCATCGTTTGCCTTCACTCTTTAAGGTCTTACACTTCTGATGAGTATTCTTTATCTCATTTTCTTTCCTTTCTTTCCAAAATACGACATTCATAATCAACCCTCCAGAAATATATACGTTGTTGTACTGACAATGTTTATTTGTTTATTCAACATTTTCTAGCTGTTTGCTTCACTAATAATATTTTTCCAATCCTTACGATTTTTTATGAACTTTCTGAACTTTATGAACCATTCTCCTTTCCATTCCCCTACACCTTTTACCTTCTTGTTTGTCCCTAACTCGGCCTCATAACTCCACTGGAAGGCAACATATATTCAAAGTGATTATGTCGGGTTCTGATTTCTGTTTGCTTCTTCATATTGTTACATTCCGTGAAGTAAATTGTATTTTTAGACTGGTTGTGCCACCTATGAGCCAGACAAAGATTCCAGTGTTTTCCAGACTCGCCCTAGGTGATGGTAGATTTAGCTGGATCGTTTGATATTTGTTCGCCGTTACCACAGAATGGAACTCTAAACCAGAAAGGTAAGGTAGGCAATTTTTTGGAACGAATTTTCGTTGTGCTTGACTGTGATCGCCATCTTTCTGGCTTGTTTTCTGCTCATTGGTTTACCTCAGAAGTTCGTTCGAACGAATTGTACGCGAGTGGTCGTTCGATAAATTAAGAATGTAACTCGCAAATTAACATTACGACGATTATAATTTGTGAACCTCGAAGTCGTAACAATATTGTACTTAAATTCAAAATTTGTTAACGTATATACGAGGTGATTCAAAAGTAAAGTTGATAATAAAGAAATTACGGAGAGCGTTTTTGACATATTGCCTTAAAAGTTGACATATGGTTTTTTTTTTGGAACGCCAAATATCAATATGGCCTGTATCTCCTTTATTAACAACCCTTGGATAAAGTGAAATTAAATCGCAATATATTGATGTCAAGAATCCACTATTGCTCCGTGTCCTGTGTACCTTTTTTACATTTCCATAAACTGTAGCTAAGTTTTGTTTAAATTCGTAATTGCTAGTTTATTTCTTACGTAATTCCATCAACAAATGAAATAACACAACAAAATAAGTTGGGAAATGAAACAGTAAATTTAACTCATGTGGAAGTTACAGAAGTAAATATTCCCTGCCAAGAAATCCAGTTCAAAGTCCAAGTTTTAAATCTATAAGAAAAAATGAAAGTTATTTTCAGGTACGGTTAATTTTTAGCCTGCCATCTCAGTTTTCGATTTTTCTGGCACTTGACAACCATTGAGGAATTTCCTAATTGATTAATTCCGAGATTACTTTTAAATGTATGTAAATATGTTTTGTTTTGCTTCAACCGGGAGAAAAAATTTAGCAAAAGAGGAAATTAGGATTATTGAACAAAGAAAATGTACACCCCTCAGAAATTATTCGAAGACTCCACAATTAATAGTGTAATATCAATAAATAGTGCTTTCGACAGAGGATGGTATTCAAGAATTTAAGCCCAACCACGTACAGCACTAGACATATCGTATCTTCATTTTAGAACAGCTTTTCATTGAAAAATTGAAAATGTGAATTGCCACGATGATTTGACAGAAGTGTAAGAGTATCAAATGGCGCACCTGACGTTGCCTTGGGTCACGTGATAGCGTTTCCCTAGTATCCCATCTCAATGGTTGAAGAAGGACTTACTACGGATAAATGAAAAATTATACGTTCAGTATCAATATCCGACATTAAAATGTCGAAGGCCAAAGTCAATAATGTTAAATTTAGAACATTCTTGACGTGATGTGGCAACACAGCCTATCACTTTTGAATGCGCGGCCCTAATGGTATTTTTATGTCCAGTTTATTTGACATTAACTCGTTTGGAATTTAAAAAAGCCGAAGGCAAAACTTAAAACAAATAAAAAATTTCTCTTAATTTATATAACGTGTAAGTTTGAGTAAATGAGGAGGTTATAAGTAAAAACTACATTCCATACTGGATTTAATTGTTTATCATGTTCTTGCCTGTGATAATTAATTTCATATATTTAAATATAAAGGCGAGTTGGACGGCGTAATACATACAGTGTGTCCACGGATAGGTGATATAAGAGGTATAAATAACCAGAAATTTTTAGATATCAAAACGCCGTTTAGCAGTTAATCCCTGCTTGTTCTTGAATTTATTTTAATCACACTTTTGATTTTTTAAATCAAGGTACACTTTTTGAGGAAGAGTTAACATGTTTTTATCATTGATAATGCAAAACAAGATTCGAAAGTTTAACATGAAATGGAAATCACAAATACGTCAGATATGTTTTTGTGTCTACTTGATCCAATTAAAAAAATATCAAAGCTATGGAAATTTGTGAATGTAAGTGTTACATGCAGGAAAAGTAAGAAGAGAATTAAGATTTTCAAATACCGCAAAAATTATTATAAAGAATAAAATTTTCTGAGAAATCAGTGGACACACGGTATATCACCTTCTTTGACAAACAGTACCTTCCTAACGAAACATGATAATTAGATAAAGCAACGATGTTTAAATGATTTAGGTCAGTGGAGTTCTCGAGCTACTATTCTGCTGACGAGGCCCCAAATAGGACCGAAACAGCTGTCTAAGTAAATATAAGTATTATTACTAGTCACAATCACAAATGCAACATCATGCTTAAGGGAAATCCAAATCAAATCAACACCAAATGCTGCCCTTGCTCTTCTTCTCTTCTTGAAACAATTTAATTCAGTGTGAATCGAAGAGGCACATAATGTTAAAGTTTACAAATAAATCGTTTGTACTCTGATCTAAAAGCAGCAATAGGAAATTATTTAAAAACTGTGGGGACATTTTTGAATGCTTCTACGAATTTGAAAAGAATATCATATAAAAGAAAGAGGGCAGTTTGTTGAATGGGAGATATGAGTGCACCTTTTAGTTTTGAAGTGGGTGATGTACAGTCGTAGACCGTTAAAAGAGAACGCTCGAACATTTGTTTAGACTAATGCATAGTAGAGACAAGATCCAATCTAGCACAGTTTCATTATTATTTGTTCTCTTTTAACTGTCCACGACTGTACAACTATTATAAAGGGATTTCTCTATGTAAGCATATGTATGTGTAGTTCGTACGTATTTTGTAAAATAAACAAATCTTCTATAAACTGCCATATGCAGTTAACCAATACGTGTTCATTTATTAACATGTGATCTAAATCTCAGTTCTTCGTCTAATATTACGATCAAACTTCTGCTTCAAATCTAATTTTAAAGTTATTCACGTAATGTCGTCTATGCTCCTCTATCGATCTTTAGATGAACCAAAAATGATAATTTTGCATGGATTAATATTCAAGCAGTATGATTTTGAAAAGGAAGGAAATGCACATACTCGTAGATCTTCGTTAATAAGAGTATCGTATACCTATTTTCCTGACTTACACAATTTTGATTTTTTCTGAAAATCGGCTCTGCATAACAGATAAGGTCGATCGGATGGTGGCTTATCTCAGGTGTTCTCTTCTACAGTTTCTTCTGTAGAAGAGGACCAAGTACAGAACTCTGAAGTAACTGCTCAAGCATCTTACCAAATCACTTTTTTCGACCTATCAGATAAGACTGAGTTTATTAAATTTAAAGAATTGCTTTCGAGATTTCAATTTGCAACAAAGAAGTTTATGGTTGATGGCATCAAAATCTTTGGAAAAATCTGGACGCATTAAAATGGAAATATTTCATTACTGATAAAAATAAATTAATGATAGACTGCTTTTCCGCGACCTGCGTTGTTAAACATCCGCTGACGCACCTACAAGAAAATTTCAATTCGACTGACAGGCTCCAATCAGCACCGTCTCATCTGTACCTTAAGTAACAATAGTAATCATTGTTAAACTTTGCCAATTATTGGCGATGAATGTCGGATTGGGCGTAAAAGCTCTTTTAAAACTACTTTAAAACGGTTAATCATCGGTCGTCGATTATAGTAGTATCTTACTGATCGCCAAAAATTCGATATAGTTTAATCAGTAAGAGATCGAAAGCAGCTGATGAGAAGACATGAGTGAAATACGAAAAGTAAACATCGCCTAAAAACCTGGACAAACCAGTAGATGTAAATTAAATAGAGAAGACCCTCACACGTAATACGTTCGTACAAGTCTTTGCGGTAAGAAAGAAGTGTTTTGGTGTTTCTTGTTGCACCCGAATTGTAACCATTATGTAGTTTCATTGTTTACTATAAAGTTTGTCCCATCAGCAGTTTCAGACGTAAAAACTAACAAATTTGGATGACACATCTGTTCTTTTCTAATTGAATTCACTCTACCATGCCGAAACATATGATCATCCCATAAAAGTATCAACTTACGCTTAGCAATTGTAATTGTTAATAAACGAGGTACGTAAACACGCTCTTGCATATTAAAATAAGGAACAAAGTCGTTAGAGGCGTCTGTGCCTCCACACCAGACAAGATAATTCGACTATCATTTTCTTCAGCCTTGGAGCTGACGGCGACACGTTCCGCTAAAACGGTTCTGTTGACTGAATTTACACGCCGGAGTTGCAAGGGTGCGGAGTGCTGATAATAAAAACGCGAGGACGTCGACGTCGATGTCTCATTACGGTCCCAATTAATTAGCGCTTCTATTTTTAACGCCGGCCGTCACTTGCTGACGATGAGGGATTGAGATAGTGACATTTTGATCGAATGTGAAAACTCAGACAATGGATTTATCTGCTTTTATAGTACGTCATCAGCGAATGCGATTTTAAGAAGGATTTATTAGCTGTGTTCGGCAATGCAATCTTTTTCATTAATCACCTCAGAACCGTTTGGTAATGAAAAGTAGAGTTTACTTTAACAGCTCCGAAATGTTCGGCAAATACAGATTGGATGAAAAAGATCGCGCTCGATCAGCTCGGAATATTTTGGAGGAGCTCTTAGATTTAGACATTGTCAAGTATGTATAAGAATTAAGAATAATCGTTGTCTGATTTAAACGTTCTAGTGTTGCACTGTGTAAAATAACGAAATTAAGACGAACCTCAACATTATAATGAGTATAATTAATTTAAAGAAATAATGTTCGATGAGTTCAAATCAATTTAACCAAATTTTTTTCAATTATTACCAAACATTAGATTTTTTGTTAGGTAATTTGAATTCAAAATCAAATTTGCTGTATTAAAAGCGGATAACAACTACATTTCCTCGCTCTTATCTGCAGAATTATTTTAACTGTCAGAATCTAAACTCCGATTGCTCGAAATCGTTCGTCATTAAGTTTGCTCATATGGATGGAGCACTCTATAATCAGCTGATTAAAATCTCACCAGCTGTGCTCGAATCGCCGAGCGCATTACCGAACTCAGCTAATATTGCTCACACGCTGCCAACTTAGTGACCAGAAGTAAAATGAATTTGTTCGAGGATAACTTTTTTCTAAAAATCTAGAGAAGAGTTTGTTAATTTTAATAAAATTTGAACACTTTCAGAATACGAAATTTTTAAGTCCGTGGCTCATGAAACTCACTGTTTCACAAAATTGATTTCAAGTTTTCCATTATTTTGTCCTTTAGACAATGAAAATACCTACTGTTTATCCACTATCACCTTTTATCCACACTTATGAATCATTTAAAGTGACCTATTATCCACTAGTGGAATAAAGTTACTTTATTCCACTAGTGGATAATAATAAACAACGTACCAGTAGGTATACAAAGCCTCGATTCTTTAAAAACGATATAGATCTGTCAATTTTTAACATTTATTAAAATAAAATATTTATTATGTCATATTTAAAATTAATTTTTAGAATTAATAAAAAAAGAATTAAAGATTAATTTACTTGTACATATATTTTGACAACCGGTTTATATTTTTCCACTTCTGACGAAGCTGTCGGACGATGGCGAAACGTTAAGTGTTGGTGCGCATATTCATTGTCCATTTCAAAGAATTTGCGAAAAACTAATGATCTATCAATGCATTGTGAAATAAATGAAACCACGTAGACCATAAAATGCACAATTTTGCTGAATCATGACTTACTTATTTTGATATTTCAGAATATTATTCTTTGTTATCTGTGTTTTAACAAGGCTGACGTTAATTTACAGCACTTTCTAAAAAAACGAATCTTTAGTGTACAGAGACAGTCACTTTTAAGGAGGAGCATTTTCCTTTTGAATGTAAGTACCTACATGTCATAAATTCTTCTTAACAAGACGTTTCAATGATGAACTTTTTTTCAATTTTTACTTTACGATCTCAGTGTACAACGTGCTATAAAATGATGATAAGCAAATATCTCAAGATAAACTTATAATCTCATAAACATCTTGATTCGGTTTCATAATCAGACCATTTAGAATCTATATCTACTTTGATTATTATTACTAATCAATGGAAATATAATATTTTGTTATTTTGTAATAAAGTTTCCAGGAGGCTGTAAAAATTTTCATCGTCCCTGCGACTGTAATTGGAATAGCGGCAATTGACGGTCCACGCATCTTGGCAACTCTGCTTTGTAAACAGAAAGGAAATAATTTAAGATAAAAATCCTAAAAGTATCAGAAAATTTGAAAGCAAGGTATATCCGAAAATTAAAATGTTTAAAGGAATTAAATAATTAATTAATTCGATTGTGTTGGCAATACAACATTTTTTTAAACCTATTCTAATAACCTAAATACTGATTCTGCCGGCTGCGCCTGAAACCGGCTTGCTGTTCTTATTTGGCGAATGTCAATATCTGAGTTTTGTATTTAAACTGAGTTCAGAACTTTTCTGGCATTCTCTAAAAGTATAAGATCTTTTGCGAAGAGGCACACGTTAATTCTAATAAAATACACGATTGCGGTTGAATTTTTGCCGACTTATATAAATACTAGTTTGTATCAATTACATACCAGATAACGTCTACAAGAAAAAAATGACGAACGCAGACTAGTGGAAGTTAGGCCCTCAGTCAATCGAAATATGCGTAACATATTGCAGTGCGGTTGTTTTAAACCTCGGCGGAAAAAAGAAATGATTTCATGAGCGTCGCATGGGGAAATATTAAATCGGTTTATATTTTAAGATAAATTAATTCATTTTTCACCTTTTGTATTCAAATTTATAATAAAATAGAACTATTACGGGAAACAAATAACATTAATATTGTGTATGCGTTAAACAGAATATAATATTGCAATATACTAGTTGCAAAATTCATAAATTATCTGTAGGACGCCCATGCCCCTTCCGGAATGGTAGCAACCTTTAGTCATTATAATTATATAAGGCGCTAAAAAAAGTTATCCTGGAAAACTTAACGTGATTTATTTTTATTTGTTTTTTTTTTTTTGTGTACAGTTACATTGGCAAGTGTGACGTATGTGGGTTATTTCACACATATGTTTTCCTATTAAATGCTAGCAGACTAATTAAAAAAGACCTATTAAAGGTTAAAGGTAGAACCAGCTTTAGTTAAAGGTAGAAGGCGTTTAATTTAAAAAATTACAGCGAAACTTTCATGATATCTATCTAGTCATGAAACAAAAGAGCGAAGATGCCAAACCAATCATTAAAAATTAGCCGTGACACTTGGACGTATAGGAATTAAGTAGTGTTTAATTTGCGCGGTTTATAGAGATTTGGGAAAGTTTATTTGTCTTCGTAATACTTGAACGTTACTTGCAATATATCTGCACTGTTTCCAAGGCTGTTATAATTTCACAGCCATGGCCGTTATTACTATTTGGTCTTTGTCTCTTTTGCGAACAAACCTTGCTATAGTTACAACCAAATCACACTTGGAAACCTATCCAAGTTTGTTGTTATGAATAACTGTGCAAAAATAGATATTTATTTCATTGTTTAGCATTAGGACAACTACAAAAGAACATACGGCCGCATACATATGCATAAAACAAGCATATCGGACTAATAACGTTATATACTACTGGGTGTTTTTAAAAATTTTTTATTAACTCTTACCATGGAATTTGGACGGCATGTCCTTGCTTTGCTGTAAAACAGCATCAAAGGAGTGCAATGACGTAGGTGCTTTTCATTTAAGCTAAGACATGGCGCCCAGATTTAAGGGCAAGAATTGATAAAAAATTTATAAAATCACTCGGTATAGTAAATGAGTAAAATTAAGGTGGAATATAGCAGTATCATAAAGTTCCTTACAAAAGAAGGTAATGGCCCAAAAATTATTTACAAAAGAATGGTTGCTCTGTATGGGAAAGATTCATTCATTAAGGGCCGGTATTATAGCATGGATTTAAAATGGCAGTTTAATCTAAAGGTAAAACTTCAGATCAGTATAATATTTTCAGACTAATGAGTGTGAAATTAAACACAAATTAGACAATAAAATGAAAAAAACTCGACCCAACTTACCTCACTTATATTAACAGTAAGTTTAAGCTTCTTTTAAAACACCGATTGACGTTTAAACTTAGAAACTGTTGTCATCGGCAGGTATAAAACGGGAATATCTTAAAATCTGAAGTTTAACAGTCAAAATGCAGTTTAAACTAATGCTATAATGCCGGCCCTAAGTCTTTAAAATCGTGTGGATTATGTTATGGCTACCTTTAAACTTTTTAAAATTAATTTCTTGAAATGGAATAATCATGTTCTTGTTTTTCTTTAAAGTTAGTTATGGGTCCAGGGTGCCTGCCTTATTTTCCTCCACTCTATCTATCTTGATCGCCTTTCCCATTGCTTTTGTGTCTTCTTCCAGAGCGTACCTCAATCGTTTTCTCTACTTCTAGGCCATATTGGGATCCACTGTATTATATGTCCTGCCCATTGTAACCGTTGTGCCTCTGTCTCTTTGTTTCTCTTCAGTCTTACTTCTCTTTTTTATTCATTGTTATAGTTTCCATTACAGAGGTAATGACAGGTCTTATAGGTTTTCTTGTTTAGTATTTTGTTTTTAATAGAGTTCTATTCCTTCCATAAGTTTACCTTTTAAAATTCTCTCTTTCAATCTGTCTGTTTCAGTTTTTCCTATTGTCACCGCTACTTAATGAAGGAAGTGACTTCTTCTAAATTGTGACTTGATGTTTTTAGACACCTCATCTTTTTTTAACCTCATGTATTTTGTTTTTTCTTAATTTATTTCCAAACCAAATTTCTGTCTCCTTGTCCAGACACTCTTATATTCTTAGTCGTCCGCGTACGCTACTACATGTGACTGATTGGCCATGATGTTTTTTTTTGTGTCTAATTTTGCTTTCTTATTTTGTTACAGCAATTCCTTATTTAGTTATAATTATTTATAGACAACCATTTTGAAGAGACACTACTATCTTAATGAATAAAATGAAACACTTTTTCATTTAATTTCTAGATTAGAAGGTCTTATACGACATACCACTGAAAAATCGTATATGAAAACAGGGTACTTTGGTATATGTTATGGTTGACAAGTCATTAAAAAAATTGAAAAGGATCTGGGTGCCGTTAATAACCATTTCTTGCTTTATCATTAGGTTTGTTCGGGTTCGAACAAAAACAGTTCTATAGAACCGTCAGGAGTATGCGCATAACAATAAAGACGTTCGAGTTTTTTCAGAACAGCCACGGAATCAGTAATCCGGTGTTTTCGTTTTTCTTAGGATTGTCCTGAACTATTCTGGAACCGTTCTAAACAGTACTTGCTGAAGGCCGCTGAAGTGCGGACGATTGAGAACTGGTCCTTGGGCGCCTGCGCATTTTCAAGTTAATGCAGCTGCGTTGATAAATAATTCGCATTTTGAATTTAATGCAGCTGCATTGATGAATAATTTTCAAGAGTTAGTACAAGTAATTCATTTCCACACAAAACTGAGGGATGTAGAGAGTACAGCAGAAGAGATGCCGAATTTGTAGAACATTTAGGAAATTATAATTTAAAAGCTTGCGTATCTACATAGTTTCCCCATCTACACGCTATTTTATAAACTGAACGAAGCGTTTTGGTTTTATCGGATTTTTTTGCGTTCTGAGATAGTTCATTGCGCTTACAATTCTGCGCAATTCCTGAACCGTTCTGAAATTTCGAACTCGAACAGACCAATTAGTATAATCCTAACCATAAATTGTCCAAAACGGGAAAGTTTAAAGAATTTCAAACTAAGTTGTCATTTTTGAACCCACATCCACTGTGTAATGAACTTTCGTTTAACAGCGGTTTGATCAAATTGCGACTGTAGGTGTTTCCTAGCTGTGAGAACCGTTCTTTTTACTTCATCATACTAAAGCTTACATACAAAGGAGAAACAAGCCTTACAAGCTTATTTTATATTGGGTTTTATATTCTCTTCTCATACTCTCATTGATAAACATGTTACCATTAATACTATTAGTCGCAAATACTTATCACACATACACACTTGAATACTCAGACTTAGACAAACGAAAAATATTTACTTTGTATTCGACTTCGGTACTCTAATACATAATATCAGAATAACATTCCATAAAAAAAAATAAGTTAATCCGTTGCAAAACTTGTGGCGTAAAATTATATTTTTGTCTTGTCTACACCAATTTGATATATTTTTCTGTAGAAAAAGTAAATTATTGCTAAGGATTTATTTAATTTGTTTGTATTTTCGTAATAATTGCGTTGAAATAAAATCTCTATCCAATAAATTACAAAAATTACTGCATTGCCATTTAAAAAAATACAGTTCTCCAAATATTTTGACAAGCAGCAATGCAAGTACTTTCTTGATTAATAATTCATAATCTGCATGAAAATCAGAGAATCTTTACTAATTTAGTCGTAATTCGACTATTTTTATAAATAGAAAAGTTGGCAATGGTGAACGTTTCAAATTGAACACCCGATATATCATTTCAGACTTGTTCAGTTATAATTAAAGACTCCAAATCTTAGGTATAACGGCTATATGATACATTGGTATAACATGTTTTGTCTAAACAAATTTTTTCTTGATTGTATTTACTCTTGAAATTGTGTCGTATCGTCAAAAATACAAAGAATAACTAAATAAAATGTGACGGAATCGATTAGTATATTCTCGCTATATCGGAAAAATAATTCGTAGTTCAATCGGAACTCATTTCTTTATGCGCATCAAAGCGCCTATGCATTCTGTACTATTTTTTGGAGACTTTAGTTAGAATCTATTTTGGAGTATGAGAAAAAATGACGTTATATATTAAAACATTCCATTGTATTCACGCTTCATTAAAAACTATGATATCATGAACATTACTACCGAAAATTGCGAAATGATTTTATGAAATATGCTGACCGAATCAATGCAACGTGAAACTTTTGTACTAAACTACATACTTTCTTCCAGGAGTATTGATATTACTGATTAAAAATAATTATGCTTATTTTTCCAATTTAAGCAAATTTACCATTGATAAAAAAAAATTACGCGCAACTATTTACAAACCTAAACCTCTTAGTTTTTATTAGCAACAGATTTATAATATGCGCTATGTTTTAAGTGTATTTGCAGAGTAACAAAAGGAAAAAACAAATATGTATTTCCGCTTACATGTGACAGATATACACTACTTGTTCCTAACGTAAATATAATTTCGGGCAATGTGTAGAACATATAGAATGCGATGAGTAAAAACGTTATCTTATCGTATGGTTCAAAAAAAAGTTAATCGTTCGACGTTTGCGTTTAATTAACGTAATAATGGGGGGGGGGGATAATTCTAACTAATCAACCGGACTGAAAAAAAATTCATCGATAGTTTAGATAAAATAAATAAAAAATGTTTAGATAAGTTTACAATGTTGTAGAAGTATTTTGAACTAAGCCACGGGCCAACGTTCTAGAATTACTTGACCATATCCTTTCCATGAACAGTTTTAATTATTTTAGACAGACAAGCCATCTAAGAACTGGTTGCTTTAGTAATTTTACAAATTATATACAACAAACCGGTTTAAACAACGAGAATCTCTTCTGCCTTTGTATGCGTTGATCGGCAGGAAGGAAAAGCTAACGTACTTTCTTAAGAGTTCGTTATGCAAAAAATTGTTCTCGTTTAGAAATGAGCTGAGTGGCGTTTTAATATTTCGACCAAAGATGCTAATATAATCGATAAAATGCTCGGAATATTGAAAGATGAAATAAAAAATGATACAAATTGACTAAAAAAAATTAAATTGATCAGATATCAGTGACAAGGTTCAAAAATCAACAAGATCAATAATCAACAAATATATAATGGTTCAGATAACTTCATATTATGTATTTCAAAGGACGTAATCAAAACATTGATTCCTGATTCACTTGTACGTCACTGAAACATACATATGCGATTGTGTCAAGCTGTTTAATATTTATTACATTTGTTAAGGATTTAACATTACACAAAGACAATTTTATTTTATTTAAAGAGATCTCTATGGAAAATCCTTGCTCCTTAAATTTCAAATATCTATGTGAACTGCATCCTTGAAAACTTTTAACGAACGGTTTATGTGGATAATCCTGTATACTACTCATTCATGGAGCAACGACGTGCGAAGGAATTTGTTCTTAACATTTAAAGTAACTCATTATTTATTTGATTGTTTTTCAATACTCTTAGACCATTGGTTCGCTCATGGTACAATATATTGTACATACCTCTCATTTTATTTTCCTATTTTTAATTATTGAAACACTAATCGAAAAAAAAAGTCCTGAAAAGCAGTTCTTCAAATGAAGTTTTTCTTAACTTTTAATTAGGCCATACCAGAGAAGTGAAAGTAAATAAATACCTAAGAAAAGTAAAAAATTTCTTTACATTTGTTTTGAATTTTCGAAAAATTTATTCCTACTTATTTATTTAATTCTGTTATTCTATCAACTGTCTTTATTCGTCTGTCTTCATACCTTTTTATGGTTGGTTAATCATTTATTTTATTTTTCTATTATCTGGAAACCTACTAAACTGTGAATACAACAATTTAACAATACACCCAGAAACTTTGAATTCAATTAAAATTAATAAAACAAGAAAACTTTTAAATTAAAAAAAAGTTATCTTCTAAAATGGTCCATAACATTTAATATATTCTTATGAGTAAAATTGGACAGAATAAATACGGGGTTTCCCAAGATGAAAAAAGTTGGTGGAGATCTTCCAATTTGATTTAGAAATAGGATGACGACCCCTGGGCAAATAACGAAAATAGTCAGGAAATCAAATTCTTGAGAAAGATGGATTTAACTGGGAAATTTTTTCTTTGTTGTTATTGACACTGTATTCTGCTTACGTCGGTCCTGTTTGTTTTGCAATGCGACCTAAAAATTTCAGTTCGTCGTCACGTGTTGCTTAATAAATTCTACGACGTTCGGACGGCGAACAAATGTGGAATTTCTATGAATGTTTACGATGCAAGTCATGATCGTGAGGTCGACCGAGTATTCAAATGAAAGAGGAATTTTGCTGCAACTGCAGTAAGGAGAATTTGCGATTGCAATGTGAAACTGAAAATTGCTGAGTGCTCCTTGATAATAAAAAAAATTTGGCGAAGTAAGCTTGTGAATAATTCAGTATAATTTTTTCTTTGCAAAAAAATCTCTATTCTTTCATCAGAGGTTAAATTTCAGATTACAATAAAGACCTTATACAATTGTTAAACTTTCCAGTTCAAAGAAGTTTTCCTTCTTTTGGTACAAAAACCCAATCTTATTTTAGATAATTAATCAATACTTACTTCGGAAACTCTTTTTGATTTGCATTTATGTATTAATGAAATATTAAATAAATAAAAAGATACGTTGGTTTAATTCATCAAATGTTAATTAATCCAGATTTTATTCAGAAGTCAAAACGTCCGTTAAAATTTGTATGGGCAACATTCAATTCAAATCCATATCCATCCAAGTTGCAATCAGAAGTTTCAGTTCTGATTAAACTTTGAATGGTGTAATGTTTAATGTAAACTTTCTTTTGTCCGATATCTGCACATATTCAAATTAATAAAACAAAATAATAATCCCAAAATACAAAGAATAAATAAAAAATAGTATCCTGGATTGATCACAGGAAACCTGTCAATGGGCAAAGTTCAAATTAAGGCAAAGAATAAAGGAAACGACAAACCAATAAGACAGATTTGGGAGCCACGGCGTGTTCATAATGCCTGGATTAACTTTTATGACAAAATAAATCTAATGATTTCAATTTTCAAATAAAGTTCTTAATGACTTTTCAATTTGTAAACAATTGCATCCAATGTTTCTATGAATTCTGTAAAAATTTAGTATATTATAAATGAAAGGAGAGAAATGCGTAATTTTTCCTGAGGTGTATATACTATTTCATTCACAACCGAGAATGAACGAATTACAAGAATCCAAACTTAATTCACCGCCTGCATGCAAACCTTATCCTTAAAAACTTATGATAATAAGACTCACAGAATTGTCTAATTAAGCTGTGCACGGCTGTACATGCGAGTCGCACGCACTTTGTTGCTTTTCATAAAACCACTATTGGCTAAAGTGAAAGTCTTCAATCAGTATAAATTCCCCCGTAGAGAATAATAAAATGCGGAGCAGCGGACAGAAGGGAGGCGCAGAATTTGGAAATTTCTCGATTTCCCCACATTTAGAAAATTTCCTGGGAAGTTGAGATCGAGAATTCCCGGATCAGAAACCGTAATACTTCTGCAAAAAAACTTGGGGTAGTTCTTCCAAGAAATATTGTTAAAAAGGTTAAATGGAAAATACAATTTTGCACTCTATATTTTTAAACATCGTTGACGATTTATAACCCTCCGAAGAATGACTAATCCATCTCCCCTAAGTGAATAGTATGCACATATAAAAGGGGTGCACCTGACGTTGAAAATAGCGAGGCTTTTACATCATGGCATTCAAAAAGAATAATTTTAGAATGTGGCTTCACGTTCACACACGTTGATTTAGTACACTACACATTCATTTAGTACTCGGCGATAAAATATCGATTTTTATCTGTTCTTAGCAACTAAATTTTTAGGTAAAAGCAAATCCGTTGGTCGCAACAAACGGAAGCAAGACTAATGGAAAGTTATGATTCGAAGAAGGTTGCTGACGCATTTCTTAGAAAATTCGCGCGAAAATTGTACACAGGCGATTCTGAAAATGAGCACTTAAATAGGTACGAAATTGGTATGACGCAACGAACATGTTTACCATTGTTTTCGTTTTTTAATTATATTTCTAAACGAGCGAAAGTTTTAATGAGAGACCGCACCGCAAGTCATAATTAAACGTTTTTCTTTTAAATTTAAAACGAGCGGCGATTATCTTTTTTTAAAAAATAATATTTATTCGCGCGTTTATTATACGTACATAATATGTATAGCACATGTGAAAACAGATAAGAAATTATTGATAACGTACCCCAACCTTTTCCGGTCCTGCCCAAGACAGTGTGATCACTTTTGTTGTACAGTATATTTGTGAATCTTTTCCAAGTGCTCAGCTCTGGCGGTTTCAAATACGGAAAAGCGGCTCCATTTTCGCTTTTTTCGACGGCCATTCTCCACAACCGCACGGAGTGAACTAAACTTTACCACAACTAACTCTACACTCTACAGTCTACAGATATCACGACTGAACGAAGAGAGCACGAGTGACGTAACGCGGCGTATGTTCAGTCAAAGGCCTTCTGGATCAGCAGCGGCTTTTAGTTTTTACCTGCTGGGTTGTTTGTGCATGCAAATAGGTTTTAGATGCATCATTGAAACGTTTGGTCTGTCCAGGTACTCCTTTATAAATAAATAAATGGCAATCATTGACAATTAATCCCGTTAACTAACGTTATCTATTGTCTATTGTCAAAACACACTGCAGCCTATGTATATACACGTGTGACATAATCCGCCACAACTCATATCACTCAGTTCAGTGACTTTAAAACGATGGGGTGCAAAAATACAATTATGCCCGATTGCACCAACTTTTTAAGCAGAGCTGTTTAGACTATGACATTATTTATAGATGTAACAAAATGCTAGTCACATTCAATTGTTACTTAAGTTGAAGTTTAAATGTCAATCAGAATATACTTGTCATTATACTGACTATACCCAAATGTCACATTCTAAACAAAACTTAAATTTAAGCTTTGCTTAAAAAGTTGTTACAACCGAGCATTAATCATGCCAAGGGCAATGATTCCATACATGCAAACAAGCAAAACCAAAAGTCAAACATTTCTGTACCTTCTGTACTTTCTTGTACCCACCCCTCACAGTAGGTGTTTAAATGTTATATGTATAAAGACCAAGAAAAGAAAAACAATTTTGACAAGTAAATAAATAAAAGTGAGTTCTGCCATAATTTTGTAAGAAACTTGCTTAGAATGAAGTAAAATTGATTTCATCAAAATATTTTTGTTCCTTCGAGCGAAAAGAACAGCGCCGTAGGAAGCAGAAAGTAAAAAATCTGCAACAAAGATGTCACTGACTGAGGAAAAATGGAAAGCTTCATCAACTGGGCCTGAATTTAGAGGTTCCTATAAAGAATGAAGAGGAATGAAGCTAATGAAGAAAAAATACAAGCTCCACCAGCTTCAATAATCGGAGAGATAATTAGAGACAATCTTCGAAAAGAAGACTGTTGACTACAACTAGAAACGAACAAGAAACTAACTCTTCTAGAGAAAACAAAAACAAATAACGTGAAGCAAAAGAAGAAAAGAAAAAGGCGTACTTGAGAAAAAAAAACGTCTTACTGAAATGGAGATGAAACAGAAAATGAGCAAGCAGGAAGTAGAATAGACAAAGAAATAAATTGGAATTGCTTGAAGAGCTGAAGCACATCAAAAATAACTGTGGTATGGAAAACGTAATCACATGGTTAAAGAAATCTGTGTGCAAATTTAAATGAACGAAACGGACCATTGATTCCCAAACTTACTAGGCCCACGGACCCCTTCTCACAACAAAAACCTGACCGCTGACAATGAACCCCAAGTGAATAAACTGCATAATAGCGAAATTACAAATTTAACTTTGATGTTGTGCCCACCAACCCCCGGGGGTCCGTAAGAACCACTTTGGGAACCACTGCTCTAGACGGAAATACATAGAAATAAGAATATTTTCATGAAAATGTCGTTGGCTTCTTTTGTCAGGAGACCCAAAAGAATGGCTTTTATTTTACTGAATTATGTAAATATAGCAATGAAGAAAATTTATTTAGAATACAAAAATGCCTGCGAGGAAAAGCTAAATAACTGAAATGATAATTTGCATGCTCGTTGAATCCAATCACATAGAGATGGAAAACCTTATTCTACATTAACGTCTTCAAATAACGTTTCTAGCCTCACAGCTTAAAAGGAAATTTTAAAGTGACGGTCATATGTAAAATGGAAGAATTGATACACAAACTACAATACTTCTTAAAGATGGAATGGGGTTCCCCAATTTTATTATGTGAAAAACAAACTAATTTGAAGACTTTTCAAATTAGTTGAGAGGAAAGGGTCCAATTTCACGTCTAATAGATGCGCAAGTGGGAAAAACTGAATACAAGAGGAAAAAGATCTTCTCTATGAAAAGAAGCTGGCTGCATCGTATGTGAACAAGATTACCATATTTTGCAAAATTGCGACAAATTCAAGAATAAAAATGTGGACGATAGCTGAAAAGATGTGAAGAAGAATAAATTATATTTCTGTTGTGTAAAAGCAAATCACTCGACAAAAAATTGTAAAAAAAGAAAAATGTGTGGTATCGGCGACCGTAAGTTACTTCATCATCAGTTGCTTCATCAAAACTTCTTAAAAAATAAAGATCTATCAACGAATGAAAAAAGAAATAAAAAGATGCCAGAAGATATTTCTTTTTATGGAAAGGAAAATGTATGGTATAAAGAAGTGGTTTTTCCGAATAATGTTCGAAAGAAGTTGAGAAGAAAAGCAGATTTATAGATACGCACCCTTCTTAAACGAACAGCAACGGCTACTTGAAGTGCTTCAGCAAATGTAAAATGCTTTCCCCTGAAATATCCCTTGAGCCAGAACGGGCATAAACCGAGCCATAAGTATTATTAATTATAGCAAATTCTCCGAAGGGTCGTTCAACCTCACAGAAAATATTGGTCAATAGAATAACTCTTAGGCGGCCGCAGTAGTCAATAGCAGGTAGCAAGCAGACCCGTAGGGCAGATAGTATTACTAACCAGCTGTGCGGCCTTTCGGAAGTTACGGGACAGTTATTTAAATTGGCAATAAATCTTAAGTTTGTTTGTACATTTTTATTCCTTGTTGACTTGTACGTAACAGTAAATGAACAAGGGTAATTAGTGGGCGCGTTACAAGTTATACCAAGAACAATAAAATCAGAAATATAATAAACACAAACAGCAACGCTTTGTTTTTCTGGCACCTGAGTGTAATTTAAATGTTTGTGTTCAGACATTTTTCTTGATTTTCTTTGATTTTCATAGTTCTGTTTTAATCTTATTCAATTTTATTTTCGAAAAAAAGGATACATAGTTTATGTTTATTATAAAAATAATGTTAAAAAAATATTTGTAGTAATAAATTTTTTTTAAAATAAATAGCTTTAAAAAGATGACGAAAGTGGGCGAAACATGGAATTCATTATGTCCCTTTACAATTTACAAAAGCTTGCGCGCCTCTGCTCTAGACGAGATTAGCGGTAAATATTAGAGTCGAAAACAAGGATATCAAAATAATTTAGTTTTACTAAATTAACTACATTTATTACGTGTCAGTTTAATTTAATATAGGCATTACTGATCATCAGAACGCGGACTTATAAGCTTAGAAAAAGTTAAAACAACTCTATAAAATGCATTAGGTTTCAGATTTTATTCGAAAAGCATAAAAGTATGCATAAAAAAAATTTAAATACTAACAAAAAAAACCAATTTAAGTACCAAAAGTATTCCGTTGTTCATTATTAATAAAAAAAAAAATAAACTACTTACAGTGACATTTTTTTTTAAAATACGCATTTTAGAGCTCGTCATTTTATTGTTTAAAATATTTTTGAATGCAGAGGGGCTTCTTCAATTCACACTCGTGATTTGTATATTATTTGAGTTTTGTGACACGGTAAGAATGGATGTTGATATTAATCTGTTCTAAAAAAAAAAAAAAATTATAATAGACTCTACAGAATCCGGGGCAAAAGTTTTATGATTTTAACTGGAGTTACAAGTTCTTTTATAGGTACAGCGACAAGTGATAAACGAGTTCCTTTTTTTAATACCACTATTATAGACTCAAAGTGAACTGAATCAATAAATTCGAATATAAGCTGCTCAAAAATCTTTAAAATTGTTCAGATAGTGCTCTGCAGCATTGCTATTGTTTTTTATGGTAATATTAAGTCTAAAATTGCTTCTGCATAATTGCAAAAAGATAAAAGAAAAACATAAAGAAATAAGAAGGGTAAGAAAGCACAAGAAACATTTTATAATTCGACAAACATTTGTAATTCGCATTCTCTGCTATTTAATAGATAATTATGAATAATAATAACGCTTCGAATCAGAGCTCTACTAATCATACTATTTCATTTTATGATGAGATAATTAGTTACACAAGTAATTTAACTTTTTGTCAATTTTCTTATGTTAATAATTTTGGTTGTCTTTATATTTACTGAAATTGTTCAGTTGATTATCGCCGTAGTGAAAATGTTTTCATTCGACTTGTTTACTTACTTATTGTTAGACTGATAGGATTTGTTCGATTTATTTCGATTTATTCGGGATACTTTCAAACAAATTTTGTCTTATAAAATGGATGTCTGTTTCGTGGGTTAAAATTTTTCCTTTTTAATTTTTTTTTGTAAATTATCCAGTAAATCAAAAATAATTCAAAATATTTCACAACTAGTCCTATATGATTTTAAAAAAAAACAATTCTATGAATTGTTTCCAGTCAATCTATTTAAAATTCATCTTTTTTTTTTGTTTGAATAATTATGTAATATCCAACTTTTCCTTTCAACGATAATAATAAGTTCACTAAATTTAAATGTAATAATAACGTCATACACTTGTTTGACAAACAAATAACAACTAACAAGACAGTCAAATAAGAGGCAAATGTTTTCAAAAATAATGATGACACAATAAAGTTAAAAATTAAATTCTACACAGAAGAAAACTCCGATTAAGAAAAAAAAAACGAAATAAATAATGTTAAATAAAAGTATAATAACAAAAAAAATGTATTTTTATTTAAAAAATTTGCCATTGCACTAATTTTGTATGTTAGTTAAGTTATATAAAACTGATATTACCAATATATACAGGGTCTCCCAAATAGAGTGGCCTATTAAAAGTTTTCGGGGAAGGGAATAAACAAAAATTCTAAAAATTAGTACACTGCCCTAAGGGAAAGCGACCTTTCAGATTAAAATATTTTCACTTTTATATCACTTCCGATTATACCGTAAGTCGCCGTTAACTTTCTTATTTTAAATGGAATGCTATATTTTTTATTACAAATTCTGATTCTACACATTATTCTAAATAGGAAATGTTAAGGCTTCTATATACCTAAATGTAACCGATTTTGAGATATCTTCAAATTTATTTAAAAAATTGTAACCTTTCATTTAAGACAATGTATTTACGCCAATTTCAAATTTAAAGATTGAAGTGGCATGTCGTTTAAAAGTATAATATCCACACTTTCAAATCATATGCTAAGTATTCCTGAAAAATTCATAGAGTGGTCACAATATGGTGTCGAAAGTCATTATGTTTAAGTGCCCAAAACTCAATTTTCGTAAATGGAACATCCTGTATATTTTTATATCATGAGATACAGAATCAACTTCTACACCGATGGATATTAGCATTCCCTATACATATTTCTTTTAGCAGTTAAACATAATGACTTTCGACGACACCCTATGAATTTTTCAGGGATAATTAGGATATGATTTGAAAGTCTGAACATTATACTTTTATACGACATGCCACTTCAATCTGTAAATACATTGTCTTAAATGAAAGGTCACCAAAACAATGTTTTAAATAAATTTGAAGATACCTCAAAATCAGTTACATTTAGGTTTAGGGAAGCCTTAACATTTTTTATTTAAAATAATGTGTAGAATCAGAATTTGTAATAAAAAGTATAGCATTCTATTTAAAATAAGAAAACTAACGGCGACTTCCAGCATAACCGGAAGTGATATAAAAGTGAAAATATTTTAATCTGAAAGATCGCTTTCCCTTAGGGCAGTGTACCAATTTTTAGAATTTTTGTATATTCCCTTCCCCGAAAACTTTTAATAGGCCACTCTATTTGGGAGACCCTGTATAAACAACAATTAAAAATTTAAATAAATTAGGAAAACGATTTCATTAAAAATGTAATAACAATAAAGGAGAAAGTGTTAAAAAAGAATGCCGTTGAAGTTTGTATGTTTATAAATCACAATTCTTCAGATGAGAGTAAAAGGAAATTAGTTTAATTAAAAATCACTAAAATAAAATAATTTAAACAATTCAAAGTTCACGCCAAAAAAATTAGAAATATTATTAATAAGAAATGAATATTATAGAAGGAAGGTAACATCTAATTAGATCTACAAAAATTAAATTAAAATACTACCAACTTATTGTGCTTATATAATGCTTATTTAATTATATAAAATATTAAAAAAATAAAAATTATTACTTCTTACCCCAACTCTTAGCGCTTCTGTCATAAACGGTGCCTTCCTCCTTATTGTACAGCATCAGCTTAAATTCTTGCCATGCACCTATATCTGCTGGCTTTAAATATGCAAAACCACCCAAATTATCATTCGGAATTTTTTTGGTACCCATTTCTTAATCCAACGCACACCCACACAATTATCAGCAAAAGTCTTTTGCTAATAAGTCTTTAACAGCAACGCGCACCAGCAAATTTCAATACGTTGGGTGAGAATTCGTCCGCTAATATACCGGCGAACTTCTTACCACGTAAAAATAATTCTGTTCGGCCTCATTATATATGGCTAGATAAAGAAATCTGGATCAGTCCTGTTAAATCACTAGTGAGGAGTTCTCGAGGGGGGCGTGGGTCCTCCTTGATAGTTTTATCTTCTGATTTCATCCAAGTGCTCGTCAATTTATGAACCTAATCTCTAAGCTGTTTAAAGATATGCTCGAAGATCCTGCAGTTTTGTTTCCTGGTTACCCCCACGGCAGGACTTCGATGCATCCAATCAGAAAATGTTTTTGCATTCGAATGTGCTAATCTAATTCACATTGGACATTAGAGTTCTGTAAGTCATTTATATTCTAGTTAGAACTTTTCCGCTCTTCAGTGGTGTGAAAGGGTTTTCAAGTTTTAATTTCAGCAAATAATGATTTCAATTAACTGTCCAAAACAATGTAATTATTGTACTTCATCTAAAATAAAAATATTTTGTTTGGATATAATTAAATTCTTGAGTGAGTCTCTTTTTGAAGAAAAGTGTTTCATTTAAACGCTCCAAACGATAATTAAGGTAACACATTTAATCATTTTCCAGTTTAACGTCGAACCGTTAAAAACCTGATCAATGCAGTTCTATTAAAACAGTGAGAAGTTAAAAAAAGTTGGAGGCCGCTAAATTTAGCACATTCTTACGCGAAGGAACACGAACATGGTATGAAACGATGCTTTTTTTAAGAATTAACGTCATGCCCACTAGTAAAATCCAGAGTGAAACAGTATAATATATCAAGAAAAGTTATTATAATTAAAATAATCCGTGAGTAAGAAGGGATACTTTCTTTAACAGATTCGATAAAGTGATTGAGAGTTTAATTACCAAATTTTATAAATGGATGTAAAGAGGAAATGCATCTGTTACAAAATAAGATTGTTTAAAACAACTAAAAATCAAAGGGCACAAATTATATTATATCATTATTATGTGTCAGATAATAAATTTTCAATAAAATTTGATAACTACAGTGGCTTTTACAAGGCGAGAAGTGGATGCATCAGTGGAGGATGCTCTCTCCATAGAATTATATTATAATTCAAAGCAGAATATACCTATAAGAACATAATATACTTTCAACAGTGAAGAAATATTTTTTTACATAGACTGTATAAGTGACAATCCCTTGTTAAGTATTTGTCAGCTATCACTCCAAGATAACTACAGTTTATTTTATTGATAAAACAAAGGGTATGTTTGGTGTTTTGTGTTTAAAGTGATATTCCACACAAACTGTTTTTTCCAATGTTTATAATAAGATAATTTTAATGGCACCACTATCTAAGTTCATTAATGACAAGTTTTATTTTCTCTAGTCTGCAGTCATTATTCTGTCCAGGGACCTCAATTGAAGTGTCATCGACATACATAAAAACTTCTTCTTTAGTAACATAATGGGCCAAGTCGTTGATGAACGAAAGAAAAATAAGAGGACCCAAGACAGGACCCTGCGGTGTACCATACGGATCTAAACATGAACTGCCTACTTATAGTTGGTAGCTGCGATGCGGGAGAACTAGTTAATGGATACCTGAGACTAAGGACATAACGCTTTGGTAAAATCAAGTTAAGCTTAAGTTTAAGTTATTCTGTAAGATGTAAGCCACAAACAGAATTTACAACTATGGGTAACTTGCCTAGGGCACGTATAAATCCAACAAGTCCCTTTCAAATAACAGGTATTGACTACGCGGGTCCATTTACTGTAAAAAGTAAAAGTGGTCGCGGATTTAGAATGTCAAAGGCATATATTTGCTTATTTGTATGCTTCTGTACTAAGGCCATTCATTTGGAATTGGTCTCTGATTTATCAACGGAAACCTTTATTTCTGCTTTCAGGCGCTTTACTTTACGAAGAGATAAACGGTCAGACATTTATAGCGACAACGGTTCAAACTTTGTAGGAGCAGCTAACGAACTAAAAGAATTACAATCACTTCTGTTGAAAAATAAATCTAATTTAATAGACAATTTTGTGTAAGAAAACATTAGATGGCACTTTATTCCGGCGTACACTCCCCATTTTGGCGGTCTTTGGGAGAGTGCTGTAAAGAGTACAAAATTTCATTTACACCGTATTATAAACAATTCAATATTCACTTTCGAAGAGTTTTATAGTTTACTAGTACAAATTGAAGCTACACTCAATTCTCGTCCTCTCTGTCCATTATCTTCTGATCCAAACGACTTGGAAGCCTTAACACCCGCTCACTTTCTCATCGGAAGGCCAGTGACAATGATCGCAGATCCAGATTTGCAAGATATAAAGATGAATCAACTAAATCGTTACCAACTACTCCAAACCCTACATCAAGGTTTTTGGAAACGATGGTCTTTAGAATATGTCAGCCAATTACAACACCGCAGAAAATGGCAACACCAGATCTCAAAGGTGCAAGTTGGATCTTTAGTAATTATCAAGCAAGATAATCTACCACAAGCCACATGGTCATTAGGACGAATAACCGAGCTACACCCCGGAGAAGATGGCCGCATTAGAGGCTACACTGCCAACAAGAGAGAGCAAGAAGATGGAAGGGGTTAATCGAACAGCAGCTTTTGCCGCCATCATATCGTCAACCAACAAGCAAGTGCACATATACAATTTAATGTAAATTTCAATATTGTGCTTCACGTTTATTTAAATAAAACGAATTACAAAATACAGTCCACAACCAGCGCCAACAACATTTGACAAAAGGGGAAAACCAAAAGAAAAAGACTGTATTATTCTCTGGAAGTGGCTTTGCTTCTTTAGTATAATATCTGCATCTTTTAAAGCTGTTTTATTTATCATTGAACCAATCAAAATTTTAACTCTTTTCTAATTCAATTACTTATATTCTTTTCAGTAAGTTATAAAGGTTTAAAAAAAAAATTGATTAATTATTTACATTCAATTTGCCAGTTTGTTTTTCAAGAAAGGATACGTGAAAGCAAATGATCACATTATTTTAAATAATTGGTGTGTAAATTATATGATATATGCCATATATGGTATTTATTAAAATCGAGGTACCTTCAGAAGAAAAACTTTATCGACACACAAAACAATAATTGGCATGTCCCGCGTAAATCAACACGACGAATGCCTACTATAATTAAGAACGAATAAATTATTGCGCAGAAATTAATTTCAACAAATTCCGAACATTTTTTGAAACTTACCTATATCAAAGTAAATGATGTTAGACTTTCAAAATTAACATCTTCTGCTATGTCTGCCTGTGTTGGTCACCGTAGTTAATAGTGTTTAAATAACGCGTGCACAAACATACTAAATAAGTTCCTAATTTCATCAAACTATTATGAATACTTTGGAATTTAATGTAATGAAAAATCTTCTACTATCTACGTATCTATTTGCTATAAAAAGTAAAGCCCAAATCTTTAAGCAATTGCCTAAAATTTTATTTAAGAAAAAACATAAGCAATTAAGTTATAAACATTTAAATTTACTTCAGGGTTATTCACGAAAGAATTTCACATTTTAATTGTTAACATGAACAATCTCAGGCGATAAGGGGTACAAGCGACAAACTTTAGCCAAAATACTGACTCTCCTTACGATAATTGGCCATTAATATACGTAAATAAGTAAGTAAGTGATAAAGTCCCTAAGTGCGGGAGAATCTCATCTACGTAAGGCAGCGGAACCGATCCAAAAACACCGCGTATCCCTTGGAGGTAGACAACTTAAATCACACCAGTGACCTAAATGAGCGGAACCAAAAGGGGGACTCTTACAGACGCCACCTTGCAGTCGTAAATTACAAAAGGAGCTTGGGTTTTGAAAAAATATAAACAATACAGTTCCATATCTTCTTTATGATTACTCTTTAGCCTGTTCTCTTTTCACTGTCCATGATTCTTGTTGTTTTTCAAATTCAGGTAAATGGCTAAACTTGGCAACGTTCTTTATTTAATAACAGTATTGTAGTACTCATATACGTCATATACGTATATAAATTCGTATGTATAGAATTTTTTATAAGAGAAGAACTCTGCGTCATAAATAAAACGCATCTGGTGTTGCATAATCAGACAAAAAAAGCAAAACTCCATCCTTCTTGCTTATTCACCGTTGACAAAGAAATAATACTGAAATATTTGCCGGTTGTAACTTCAGTGGTTGATGACGCGGAGCTCAAGTTCCGTGAATTTGATATTAACATAGGACAAGTCAGTTAAGGAAAAGAATCGTGACCCCTGAAGGGTTTTGAATAGGCAACTCATTTGTCAAATCGGAAATTATTTCGTGTTTTTACATGTCAGAGGTAGAAAAGGTTGCCTATTTTCTAACTTTATGGCGTCAAGATTTAAAATGGGCACCCTCTATTCTATAAATGACATATTTAAACAATTTGTTTCATTTAAATGAAAACAACTTTCGCTTTCGGTGGTGTTTTTTTTATTTAGAACTTTTAAATTATGCAATAATAATATAAGTATGTATTTCGACGATGTGATTAATCGTGTCAGTCAAATCATCTTGGATATGTTAGTTGCTAGGCTGTTATTTGTTTATTGATCAGTTTGTTTACGTAAAAAATGCATTATCTTCACTTAATCCAAGTTAGTTACTGTTTTATTATATGATACTTTCGTAAGGAGTCATTCTTACGAAATAGGTACGGTAAATCAAAGTGCAAGTTAAACATGATGATGATCAGTCAGTTTAAGTTTTAAATACTTATTTATTAATATAGGTAACGTTACATGCAATTAGAATATATCATTTTTTTAAATAATAATATAACATAGGATATACATATAAATACAGAGTGTATTATAATTACCCGTTCATAAATATTGATTCAACGCGATTTTCTTTTAAAAACTTTGTCCAAAACGTCTACTTGTTTCCAAATTACAACCTAATATTGTTATTTTCAATTTAGCAATGTTGTGTGAAGAACTGCTAATTTAATTAATCCCACTTCTCAGAAATACATACGCGGAGGTGTCATAACTTATTTCTTAGCAGGGGAATTTTGCGAAATCTTGCTGATTTCAAACATGACTCTACAAACATGAGTAGAAAAAGGCAAACTTCTTAAATATTTTATTGTGGAAAGTGAAAAGTAACAAATATAATGTAATGGGTAAAACATTATTTATCTAATCTATTGCTTATTTTATATACCTTCAACGATATCAGGCAGTACTTATCACATCTTATTAAATCAGATAGAGAGTAAACAGAAAAATACAGTTTTAACATCGATCGCTTGGTGTGAGCCATAACACCCTATATATCATACATCGTTAGGAGCTGTGAGGTTTCGTGTTTCTCGCTTTGTCTTACAAGGCTTGTTAGTTTTTCGACATTGACCGCCTTATTTGACCATAAATAATGATATGGATATGCTATTCCTTTTTGTTTGCCTGTCGTTTCGAAGTGTGTAATTAATTGCATACCTTATTATTTTTAGGAAATGTGTAGAAAATTTAATAAAAATCAAAAGGGAGCTCGTAAACTTTATTTAATTTTATTTTATATTGGGTGTCTCATAACGTACGCAAGAAACTATAAGGGTTGCTAGAAGAGATTAAGTAAAGCTTCTTTCTTAATAAACAAAAGTTTTCAAATTTCAAAAAAACGGTCTTCCTTACCCCAGTTCTTCGCGTCTCTATCAAGAACAGTCCTTTTTTCCTTATTGTATAACAACAACTTAAATTCTCTCCAGGCACCTACTTCTGGTGGCTTCAGATAAGCAAAGCCACCCGTATTTTCTTGCTCTACATTTTTCACTGTCATTTTTCAATCTAACACACACAGTTATCTAACGGCTACTAAACTTCTCACCAAGTAAAAATGAATCCGCTTGTTCTCATTAGTCGTTAGGTAAGAGTACTTAGATAAAGAAATCTGGATCGGTCCTGTTTTACCACTTATGAGGAGCTCTTGAAGTAGGTGTAGGTCTTCCGTAGTAAGGAGATTTCTATCATTCTATGTGTAAGATATTAATCTCAAAGATATTAGTTCAAAGACTTTTGCTCCTTCGTAACCTCCACGATGAAAATTGTTGGCACTTTTTTTATTTTGTTTGAATAACCAACATGCTAATAAATTAGCACAACATAAATTTTAAAGTATTTCACCAGGATGTAATTTATTTATCTTGCTTTTTCTTAATAACAGTATGATTTTTCTATTGATAGGAAAAGCGCAGTTCTAGAGTAAAAACATCTTTTTAATTGAAGACAATGCGTTTAAAAAATCGTTGCTTCTACTTTCTGCTTTGCTTTATTAACAATAGTGTTAATATCTAATCATTCTGTAATACTCAAGTAGGTACAGGATTGCCAATGTGAGGATAATTACCGGAAAATCGGATATTTAGATTAAAAAGGGTAAAATTAAGAGTGATCAAATTATTTAGGTAAAAGTGGACAATTAAAAATTAGTTTATCAGTTTCCTATGGAGAAAACATTATACAGGGTATTGCATTGGCTGATGTAACGTGCTCAATTAAGTAAAGAGAAAGTAAAGAAGAACACATTTTCATCTGAACTTAAATCAGTAATCATTCACCACATTTACTTCAGTTCAGGAAGTTCTAATAACACCACGTTATTTATTTATTTTTTATATTAATAATTTTTGATGAAGGATTTGTATGAAGGAGTTCAATTAATATTGCAGACAAAAAAATATTACATACCCCATTGTTTTGCGGTCCTACCCAAAACGGAATGCTCCTCTTTGTTGTAAACGCAAAGGCAAAATGTTTCCCAGTAGGACTTATCCGGCGGCTTTAGGTAGAACGTAAAGTCCTGAAAATCTTCTTTAGCGTTCACAGTCATTCTTGCAGGCCCGGTTCCCAATGATTTGAATTTCCTTCCCTGGAGCGTTTAGTCCAAACCTTGGTTTACAAGTAAGCCACTTTTCTATTTTTGATTAATTTTATTCACAATCACGTAAGATTAGTATCTTTCTAGCGATATGTCTCATTATACGTAAGAGGCTGTCGATTATTTATTAAAATAAAGACGTCCTACGTAACATCAAGTGCGTTTATCTTTTAATTTGCTGTATAAATAACACATTGAGAATGTCCAGATTACTTTTGTTTCCGAAGGAAATTGTCAAAATCCTTCTGGCAAAATTCGCCGTAAATAACCGAACTTATTTCTAAAGCAATTAAGATATGAGAAAGTTTTGTTTTCCGCCCTGTTGTTCTACCTGTAACCTGATCTTTTGGTTGGGGGAGGAGAAGTTAGATGAGCACAAATACCATTTCAAAGATTGGATCTCATCTTTAAATTGTCCGTTAACGAAGTGTTTCAAGGTATCAGGAAACGAAAAGAAAATAAGTAAACAAAGTTACAAGAAATCAATAACTTTGTCGTCGTCTGGCCGGGGTGAATGGTACCGTTAGTTCTGTATGATCTGGGATTAGAACCCGAATTAATCTCAATTTAATCAGTCTCAGTTTGTACTTATTCAATAACCGATTGTGAGTATAATCATAACAAATTAATGAACGTGCTAGGTATGTTATTAAGCCAAAATAACGCAGGAAAAAATTGTGGACAAAAAAATTAACTGCGATTACATTCAATTAAATATAAATTAAGTATAATTATTTATGAGAAGTAGAAGGCTAAAAGAGTTAACGCCATTCCTCAAATCCCACTACAATTAAAACTGTTTACTATAAATGTCTCATTTGTCAAATTTGATTGTGCAGTTCCTTCAGTGTGGGTCGTTTCTTATTATAATGCCATTAACTGTGTATTCAGCTAACATTTAAGTGATATGTATATGAGTAATGATGAAAATTAAATTAAATAACTAACAAATTAATTCTCGTAAAAGATGTGGTTTACGGACAGGAAATTTCTTACATAAGCTTTCGTAATAAACAAATTAAATATAAGTATTTATTGAAAATGAGAATAATAAACAAAAAACAATGCAAGAAGAATTTGGTTAACGGATAAACTACTTATAATAAATATTATAAAAAATATTAAATTTACTTAACATTCTTAAAAGTGTAGAATGAGTTAAATGAGGGTAGAAGGAATTTCTGCCCTATTTTGATTCTCATGTCAAGTTGGTGAATTTCACCTATTCTACCTATGAAAAATTGATGAGAATGAGAATTAGAATTGACTAAAATTTCAGAAAAGGAATTTAATTATGACCATGATAACAAGCAGTAGAAATGGAAATAAAACGGAACTTTAATTAAAATTAAAATTAATTTAATTAAAATAAAAAAAATCTGAAGAACTTAAATCTGGATGAATTTTAGAACCTCAGATTGGCAAGTGAAAAATGATTTGAAAATTTCGATTTGGAATGTACAAACTTTTTAGAGCCAGTAGGGCTTAGAAAGTCTGTCATTTCGTTTTCTTCTTTTGCGGATAGTGCATACGTTCTTCAGGTATTTGGATCTTCAGCTTTTTCTTTATAATACAAATCGCGGAACATAATATTCCAAGAGATGTTGTTTAGCCCTATTTATACCTAATTTGAAATTTAAAGTTGGTTTTGTGCTACATCTTTTGCTTTCTAGTAGCATTCAACTTTTGAACGGTTTTAAGTTGCTTTTTCTTATTTTTCTGTCTGTGGATATGAATTTCTTTTGGCAAAAAAATTTCCTTCCTTAAATTTCAATAACCGTACCTAATATGATAAGTAGCTATTTGAAGTTGGTGAAACTAATTTGGCTTTCGGAAAAAAACTTCTTAACAGGTAGCAAGACTTGTGGAAAGAAACTAGACAAAATCAATTGACAAGGAACCTAAGGAAGAGGAGACCAGTGCCTCAAAAGATCTTCTGTAAGTGGCACAGAAAAGTACATTTCGGATTTGGAACAACATACGAAAAGAACTCACGACGAAGTGAACGGAATAATGGAGCAGACTGGATTGTGAACAAGCGTGCTCTAAGACTACAAAAAAGGAAAACTTACATTAAAAGCAATGATTAAAATGCATATTTGTCAATACCTATTCTTAATAATTCCAATGTGGAGGGAAGTACGTATAGAAAAACCTGAGTCATCAACAGTTAATTCGAGATTACTTGATCCTATTGTCCAAAATAGAGTAACTGGATATCTAAACTAAGTAATAAATTTCAACTAAAGAGGAATAAGATAACAACCACTGAGTGCTCTTCAGAATCTCTACTATATGGACCGTTGGAAATTGTGGCCAAAAAATTATAATCAACTCGTTGACATTTTTTGAATTAAGAATTCCTCATAATAGAGAAGCTGGAAGTCTTGACTTTTTTTCAATTCCGTTCCGATGTTGACAGTGCAAGCTTTCAACGGGCAAACAATTGGCTTATTAAAGTAGTTGGATTTCATTGCTGCTCGTAGAGCAAAAAATTAATTCTTCGTTATATAAAATCTGTTTTTGTTCCTTTTTATCTGATTGAAAACGTAGAGAGAAGAGTTTCTAATGATGGTTGGCCAAGTTGGGTCAGGACTGGTTGAGATTGAAGAAGCTCTGGCCGGGGCATTCGGTGGCCCGTGTTAATTTCTTTCATTTTTATAGACGAAATTAGCTATGGGGTAGGTCCAATTGGAATGGAGAATCCAGAAAGAAAATTTAGTTTTCTTCTTGTGCATTTTTTTCTTCTTCAGCTTTTCGTTCGAAGGTAAGCTTTCCAAGTATTCTTGCGTGCCTTGGCTTTGTTCTTCCTGTCTTTTAATTCTTTTGTTTAATTGTTTACTTAGTTGGCTTATGAAATATGTTATTTGAATATGTCAAATCGTCGTAATCTTCATCTGGCGAGCTGCTATGTTAAATTAATTCACAATAAAGTTCCAGCTTATCTATATAATAAAATACGCTTCTGAACTGATATACACAATATTAACATTCGCCATAAAAATGTAATAACTCCACCTGGTCATAGAACCGCTCTTTTTGAAAGATCTTTTCAATACTTTGTCGAAAGACTTAAAATTGTTGAATAATATAATAGCTTTTAAAAAGAAATATAGTCACGTTTTGCTCATGCAGCAATCAGAAAACTGAATCCGTTTCAGATAAATTTGTAACAAATGTAAAGTGTTAAACTTAATTCATTCAAAATTCAATTAATATTTTATAGATATATATACTACTGCATGCTTTCGCCTCGTTTGTTTATTACAAAAAAAGTAATAATAATAATGTATTAAAATCTAAAAGGTTAAGTGGAAGAACAGTGCAGATACCTGCACTGAACTTCGCCTTTTGGTCTAATGTAATATGTTCTTTTTCATTTGTAAAGAAAAATAATGTTTCCTATGAAGGCCAATAAAGACAATTTATTATTATTATTATTTATTAATTGATTAATGATCCATCATAATCACAACATTGCACGTCCTTTTATAAAGAGACTCTAGAGATAGAAGCACTGAAGATATTGTTAAAACCTCCACATATAAAGCCGAATTTGGGTTATTTACGTCCATATGTTGAAAAAATGCATCACAATCATTATAAATATAAAGATTATAAAGATTGTCTGCAAAAAGTAATCAACAGGTACAACTTTATACTCCTATTATTCTTAACAAAGCACCTTTAGAAAAGTATCAATCAGAAACCTGGCGGAGACTAAGCTTGGAAAAAAGCTCTAACTTTTCTTTCTCGCACCAATACTTGAACATTTGCATTAGTCACCAATTCACTTGCTGTATTCCATTTGTTTAAATTTTTTTTTTATCTTGAAGACATTAACCAAAACATCTTTATATAAAAAATCTAGTATATCAGCTGATTATACTCGTAGATAGTAAATATAACTTAAGGCCAGTTTCATAATAGAATTTAAAGGAGACTTTAAAATTAAAGTCACATTCAGATGTGTAAACAAATGTATTTTCACAGTTGTTTTAACATCTGAAAGTGACTTTAAATTCTCTTAAAAGTCTCCTTTAAATTCGATTATGAAATTGGACCTTAGTATCTAAGACTGGCAACTATGTATAGGTTCTACTTTTTGAACTTAACGAACAATACTTTCCTACAATCAACTAATTTACATGCCCTTTTTTTTAAATTATGCCTCCTCCTTCTGTCAGGCATTAGAGTACAAAGAATTTTAGGGAATCTTAAAGTACTCGCAAGAGTATTAGCCCTTTCCTTTCACCTGACAGCGATGATAAAATCAATGTAATTCTGGTAACAGTAGGTACCATGTTTGGTTAGTGTTTGAAAAGCGTGGGTCGAATGGCGCTCTTTGGTAACCTTTAATTTTTATGGCAGTAGGCATTCTGAGCCAATTTGTCAACTTCTTTCTCTCTTCTTTAATTTACGTTTAACAGTTGCTCAATATTTCTCGAAAGGACATGTCGCTGTTCCGGTGGTATAATGAATGACACAACTGTAAAACGTAAAATTTTTCAGACAAGACAAAAATCTAATGAATTTATTGAACTACTACCACAACTCTAATTGAAAAGTTATAGGTACATTAGAAAATTGCAAGTTTATTGGTTGAAGGTACGTTGGTTTAAAGAGTGTACAGTCCAATAATTAATCTATAATATAAACTTGATCTACAAATTTAACTCAAAATGTGAAAAATTTGCATTTGCGTCATTATTTCACCGGAACAGCGATAGTAATTCCTATATATTAATAACCGGATTCAAGTAGGTACTTTGAATTGGATAAGAACTTCAAACGTCAACAGATGGTATTTGCGCTTCTTCTAATTAATAATCTCAAGATTTTGCATAGACGTATGATTAAAATTAAAACGCCACTTGAATGTTGATCGATTTAAAAAATAAAACCCACACAGACGAATACACATACATACGCACACATGTATATATAGGTTAAAGTTAAAAATAAGGCGTCTTCATGCAGAAACGACGGACGTCGAGACGTAACACGCCATACGTCACGGTTCTCGCCAAAATACTCTGGAAGAGAGCCAGCTCCAATGTCGTACACAAACACAGGGTAGAATGAATCAGTCTATTTCACAATATTGTGCGTGTGATGTTTTCTAGATTTTGATATTTCATGATAATTGACGCGCGAGAAGTTCCAGAGAGCAATGGAAATGATAAATCTACGAATTAACCTTGACACTTGGGAGTTCTATTGTGTGCTGCAAGTTGTTCGGATTTGTAAAGATCTGCATAATTGACACCTACGGCAAATTTAATCGAGTTTGTGTATTGAAATGATTTAAGAGAACTTCTTTTAGTGATTTTATTCTTGAATGCATTTCCTTATATAAATTAAATTTATATTAAAAAAATATTCCCAAACAAATTTAATTTATATAAAAAAAATATTCCCAAACAAATTTACTCTTATTGTTTGTGCTGGTGATTTCAAAATTTGTTTGACTTTCAGCAGAAAACTGTTATCATTCTCAAGGTCTCCCATGCTAGTAACTTTATCTTCAAATTTGATTTTATTTCTTCTAATTTATTCAGTTAACTTTTTATTTGGTGTAAAATATTGCGAAAAACTTATTTACAATTTTTTGATTATATTGTTCCAGCTGTATTTGATTTAGGCGATATAAGACAGTATCTAATTTGATAGTAATAATTGCATAATCTCAAGAAGATGGGTTATCACTAGACTTCGGACATTTCGGAGCGTTGCCATGGTTACGTACTACAAGGACCAATGAAAAGTGCCCATTCATTGCATAGCCACGTCAACGCTCCGAAATATTCATAACTTTGAAACTATTTACAACCAGTGCGACAAAAGCACAGGATATGGAGTTGCAAACGCGTCTTGAATTTGTTAAACTTCAGTGGCGGAACTACAGTGCGCCGGGCTCCGGCAAAAATAATGGCATAATGAGCGTAAAAACCTTGCGTTGAAATCAATACAAAGAAACAAAAATTACGGTTATCAGAAAGTACAGTATAACCCGCTTAACAGATTTCACTTTCGAATATCGGCGCGGTCTACTTTCTTTCGATTCACACCGTTGGTGGTTTAACGTCTACACAGATATTGGTTGGAGAGCTCTGCTCCTTAATTAGATTCACAATTAATTGAATTTCAACTTAGATCTGGTCTTGGTACTAGTGGTTGTCGCTTTAAATCGTACTCTAAGACTTGTTCTGTTTAATAAACCAACGCACAGTGTGGCACAGTGGGCCTACACTAATCAGATGTTCTGGAGAAGTATGTGATACAAAATGCTGCCCTCGGCGATCAATTTACACTCAATAACAATCACCAGTTTTTCAGGGACCCCTTTTGGAGGGGATGGAATACCCTAACACTGGCTAAACTAATTAATTAAGGTCGAATGGGTAGAGTCCCTCCCAGCTATTTCCAAACGCCTTGAGAGAGTGGCTCTGTGGCTTCTTTTTTCAAATCTCTCCCTTCGTCGTTTTTTCGTCGGCTAAACCTATCTAACTAAATTATTGCGCAAGAACCCAGATTGACTGTTTTTTGACACTACACTATGGATGTTTATGGCCATTTCAGTCTCTCGGCAAATCGCTTTTAATTAACCTGCAAATCTTTCGGCAAAGACCACAATTCGGTTCACACGCTGGGAGAGAAAACTTTGTTAAGAAAATGGCTATGAATATGTAGTTCAAATTGTTCGTCCTCGTAATTCCACGAAATTAGTAATGACAATTAATTGGCCTTGCTTTCCTAGTTTAGATCGTGCTGGCGCACTTGGTTTCAGAGGCACATATAATTGCCTCACACCAGTGATTTAGATCGGCGACTTCCCTGTATAAATCGAAAACAACCGTTAGCGTGTTTCCAACTTGCCTTACTTACCCCAAGGGTAGAACTATTTCTAAGAGTACACTGTATTGCATTCCCAGGTAGATTTGGAGAATAGTTAATTGCTGCTGGTTGGTTAAATCACAGAACTGGCCTCATAATTAACAATGACCAACAAATTTTTCTAAGGTGAATGTCACTAGTGAGTTTAATACTCGCTTCAAAGGTAAATAAAAATAGTTTGATTAAAGTTATCTAAATGCAATGGTAATATGAACTTTACTGATTCTTTAGCCCCTAATTAATGCAAGTTAAATTATCCCTACGCAATTGTTACCACCAAAGGTGCGATGAAGATATATCAATAAATGTCAATTACTTAAAAACGTGTAATCCGTGTAACACTCGCGTCGCGACGCTCACGTGTTTGGTTTTTTTTAATTGCCCTTTCTTAACACACTGTATTTTAACCGTACCGAAGTAAATGATTTATCTAGAAAATGAGTAAATGACTGCAAGCGCTACAGAAAAAGCCGCTAAGTCAGAATTTAAAATATTCGACCGCTCGTTCAAGAGATTCGAACGTTTCTGCCTATTTTTGCACCCCGTCCTTACCAAGTAAAAGCAATTAAAACACACCCCACGGACTTATTAAGATCAATTTGAAATCGCTTCGACCAATAACCATCGCTGCTTCGAATCTCAAACTACGCCTATTCCAGATGCCCAGCATGTATCAAGAGACACCCCATTAGCTTATCAGGAACACTCGCTGAATTTCCGAAGAACTCTCCGGGTGGTAAAACCAGCCCCTTGAGAAAGGATAGGGCGTCGCACTTAATTAAACCGGGCCGCATTTTTACACCGTGCAGTTTTCGAACACGTGTTTGTTATTTGAAATCAAACATGATTTTGTTGATCGATTTTGTTTTGAAAGTAAATTCCGCGTACATTTCAAACCTAAATTCTGTTTGTCAAAAAATGTTTATGAAGTAGATGTTTCTTGTTGAAACAAATTTTATCTACAACACAATTTAAATCAAAATGAAAGAAAAATACTAGGAATTGTTATCACGGAGATGTAAATTGTTGTTCTTTTTAGTGATTTATTTGTTTACTTGTCAGAGCAAGTGAGGCTGTTGTGATTCTTTTCATGGATTAATTTCCTTGCATTTGTCAAGCAAATATGTTATTGTTCGTATTTCACGGCGTAGAATGTTGACCTAAAAACGGAGTTGACGTGAAATTCAACTTAAAGGTTAAGTTCACGATCGATGCTAGGCCGCGCGCTGCCCTGCCTACCATAAAACTTTTATGAGGGCATTTATTTCGTTCATCTGCTCCTTTTTTTTTAACTATCGTCGTTAAGAATAAGATCGGCTCGCAAGTCGCTTATCCCCACAACTAGCTATTACAGTGTTTGTCTTGACCACGCTTGTGCCAATATAATTCTTCCTTTGTCGTGTGGACTATTATGTTATACGTAGCAGTTTACGTATTCATGTGAAGATGGAAGGTACCTTTTAACAATATGAGCAGACGAATATCCTGGTGATGGAACTGAAGCATAAACTCTTAAGGAGTTAAAGATGGCAAGTAATTAAGGGTAATGAGGGAAATGCTTGAGAAAACAAAAAAATGGACAGATTTATAACGTATAATTAAAAATGGAGAACAAGTAAGATAAAGGTAGAAACAAAATTCTGTCAATTTGCTGGCGAGTTTAAGAAAGGATTCCTCTGGAAAAAGCAAGGAGATAGAAAATAAACTAACGCTGCTGGACTCAAGACGGTAAATAAACGATGGATTTGTTTACTGTCTACGACGATTATCGACTAAACCCTGAGCTTTATACGTGCCCGTTAAAAGTATTGATGTACAAAGAGATATATCTGAGACATAAGGAAATTAGGTAGGTACTAAATAGTACTAATTAGAATTTTGTTAGGTAATATTAAGGACAAGTAACTATCAAAAGAGATGATCACAAATAAAAGATCAATAGGAATAAATTGTAAACACTACATGAATGGTTACGAAACGTATGAATGAACTCTAAAATTAAAATAAATGTCTTGGAACTTTTTTTTGTATCTGTAATAATTATCGAGATATTGCCCGAGAACACCCTAGATATTAAACAATTTAAAGTTTTTCATTCCTGCATTTAATTCAATCGTTAATGTCATAAACTCAGTGTTATCACGAATGTCTAAAGACGCGTTTAGATTCAACATATTGAATTTCAAAAAAAAAGATACATTTATAAAAGAGATAAAGTATCAAAAAGAAAATTGATATAAATTACCAAAATTTAGATTAAAATTGAAACTATTTTTGTATATACTTTTAAATTTCTCTACAATTGGTCTTCTGCTTGCGTTAGGTTGAATTCTGCAAATATGCACTGTTGTTTAGTCTTTCAGAACAAAATTATCTGCGATGAATAGAATTGTAAATTACACGATACGAATGCATGTTTCCACATCATTAGGTCATTGCTAGGCACAAGCTATAACGTCTGGTTTTAAAATAAAAGAAACGAGAAAGACCTCGGTCACCTGGCATCGCAGATCCCTACCTCAATAAAAAACCCAAGAGGGATCTAAATACATATAATCTTCAATAACAAATTTTTTAATCGCAATATCTCCATCAGTCACTTGATTCGAAAATAAATTAAATATAACAACAATTACATATAAGTTCACGTCAAGTACCTACCTTTCCATAATGTATGTACCTGAGTGATCCATCCTTATCTGATAATTTTATTAGTACCTACTTAAATTCATGATTTCGTAACCACTGTACGTTGCACAACAATATACATCAAAACTATTGCATAACCGATCGAAGCTGGGAGGAAATGGTTCGAATTCAAGACGAATGGTCCAGTAGTGTAAGAAATTTACGTTCTGTTTAAATGACCGAAACTTCAACCTTAATCTTGATGCTGAAAACTCGTTGTAGTGTGACCTTGAACACTGTATTCTCGATATCTCCTTATGTATGCGTATTTGTTAAAGTTACATGCGAATCGATATGAGATATGAGCACATTCAGATGAAGCTCTTAATTTTTTTTTAAGGACGACATTCTCTAAAAAATAATCTTATTTATTATTAAATATTAGGAGAAAATGGTACACTGGACATAAAAACAAATGTAATAGCATTGTTTCAGTTTTTTTATACGATCTAGAGATCACAGCGTGACATAAGCTCAATCTTCATATAATATAATATATGAATAAAGATGTTGAAGTGTAATTGATTGGCAAAGATGTACAAAGACAGTCACATACAGGTGTCCCAAAATAAGGGGCCATAATGCAAGGACTAACACAATGATACACATAGAGTCCGCGTATGTAAATGAAAATGGTTTGCTTCGGTAAATTTTGTCTTGTGAAAATTTTCAGAGAAATTATTAACGGAATACATACATAAATTCTATGCGTCATTGGCATGCAGACATGGGCGTAGCCAGACTTTTTTCTAAACCCGGGCATATTTAAAGTAATATGTACCTACCTATACATACATATAATTATTAATACTGTTAATAATAATTAACAGATGTTTAGCAGTAGGTATAGATATATTGGTTTTAAAAAAGCCTAACATTTTTTATGTATTTGAAAACAAAAATTGCGGTCTTCTAGGCTGTTGATGTCCAAAACTTTCAGTCACTTCTTTTATAATCGATTGCTCATTATTCTGCAAAAGCTCTCGATGAATACTCATCAGACATAATCCTGATAATCGATGGTCGACCATAGTAGATCACAACCAAGTTTTCACTCTTCTTAGGCCCGGCTTATCAAACAAAAGTTAGCTTTAAGTTAAAGTTAACCTTCAGTTAATTACCACAACAACGATTGTCTTCGTAGTAGTTACTATGGGAACAAACTGAAAATTAGAGGAGTTAACTTGTGATTGATAAATCGGCCCTTAGAGTACTAAATGATCGTTCACTTGTACATGTAGTTTCTAGTAAAGTTAATACGATTGTCAAAGCTATTTGAATAGCAGGAAACATAGCATTCTTCTGAGATGAGTTGTACGAAATCGATATCTTCTGATACTTGTCGTGTTCCATCTTCTATTCTCTGTTTCTAAATGGAGTACCACAACTGACTTTCTTCAGATTTATTTATCTTGTACACGCCATTAATCTCTTTAATAATCGTTAAAAACTTTTTTCCGACAATCTTATTAATTTTGAAGGATGCAATTCAAGGAGAAAGAATCCCGGTCTATTTCTCCTGAGGACTTTTAATTAATAAATTCAAATAAGGTATGTAAATACTTCTTTAAAAATACTCTTCTGGAGTATTTGCAGGATGATTATCTCTTAAAGTTTGACGACTACATTTACGAGGAATTTGTACTTCAATAATTAGGTCTTTGGCTATATTTTCAAATCTACTGTTTATTCTTTAAAACCTTTAACAACTCATTTATATGATTCTGCACATGAAGCTGCTTGTAAACTATTAGCAACAGATTCCAACGTTGAGGAGTATTTTGCAATTACACCCAAAGGAATTAAAAACGTTGCATCTTCTGCTGATTTAAAAAGGATATGTTTTAGTTTTTGTATTGCTCGTTGTTGTTGGATCAGTTGAAATTTCCTCCAATTTAGAAATAATTTCTTTAAAATTTTCGAAAAATATCCTAATACTTCTGTATTCTGTCCGAATATTAACCCCGGGCAAATGCCCGGGCTTGCCCATAACTGGCTACGCCCATGCATGCAGATGTGATGTAAAACGATAGTAAAACTAACCTGCTCAACATAATAACACGTATTGCTTACCGCGATGTTTACAGCAAGTGTTCGAAATGCCCTCCGTTGGCATCCATACGGCAACGAAAATTTGCTTGCACTAAAGTTTGCTGCTGCCATTTCCTGTTGTTGCATCCACTGGCAAAACACTGGTAATCCTCTTCTATCAAGTGTTGCACACGTTGAACGTGAGAGGGATGTAACAAATTTTCTCTCAAAATACAGTGCGTAGCAGTACGTGGCACGCCAATTTCACGTACACTACGTCCTGGATTATTATTATGCATTAAAAACATATTCGTATATTTTACAGTCGTAAACATGCTGCGATAAGTGCTTCTACATCTACACAATGTATGTCACAAACGAACTGATTATCCTTTGTGATTCACTGAAAGCTTTTGCCTTGTGGCACAATAGGGATCGGGTTGCTGAGGTCAGGGAAGACAGGTACGGACTTAGTATTATACTTTAGCATTCCTCTCAAACGATACCGTTTTCGTAATTTTGCTAAGAGGAAATCACATAGTTAATTACATACATTTTCTTGCTTGACAACGCTTAAGTTTGATTTATGTTTAAATATCCAATGATATACCGCAGACGTACTATCAGGGCCTTAAAATTTTGCACGATTTTCTATCAAGTAGCCAGAATTTCTCTAAATTATAGTTTTGTAGAACAGGTTCTTTCTTCAATTTTAACACTAAAATATCCCGATCACAGTGCCAGTTGAATTCAGTTTTCTATTAACCATGGCAACGAGAATTTTCTGTTTTTCGTAAAATATCAATAGAGTCAATTAATTACTGGGCGCTGTGAAATTTTTGTGAGAATGGCAATTAAACGTAAATCCAAAGTACCACCGAAAGTCTCCTTGCTAGGATAGTCAAGCAGAAACGCGAAATTCCGAACCGTTCAACTTTTAGTAACGTTCGTGCCGAAGACGCAGCCGAAAAACATCACCTACGTTGACGATCTACCTGACGAAATGATGATCCAGATTTTTTCGCACCTATCACCGAAGGAGCTCTTCTTTAACGTCCGACCTGTGTGCAAAAGTGGGAACAATTTGCCATAAGGTCTATCTTGTGGAAGAAAATCAATGTTGATAATGAGACTCCAACGGGGATTTTGTGCGAGTGGATCAAATCCACCGATCTCTTGAAGATTTTCATCATGAAAAACGGGAATGACGGAAACATCATCGCGGAAGAGGTTAGTCTCCCATCGTCATGATTATTATAATTTAACACTCACGTCATTTCAGTTGTCAAAAAATTGTAAAAGCTTGGCATCTATTGAAATCCAAAACTGTTGGGGTGCTCCTAAAAATTGTTTCATACAAAGCAAACCGCTATGTCACCTTGTGACACGCTGCCGTAAATTATTGAACTTAAATCGGTGATTTTCGTTTTTCAGATTTTTATCTCGGAAGTTCTTACGTCTGATTTCGAGAGACAAGCGCAGCGGAAGGCTCATGGAGAAGTACGTCGGCCCCAAATCTGCCAAGCAGATGAAGGCCTATTTCGCCGCCCTCTCCCACTACGAGGTGCACGACTCGGCGGTCATAGGAAACATGAACTTCACTCAGAAGTTCAAAACTGCGGGACGTCATTCGGCACTTTCAGGAATTTCAAAATCCGCAGCGATATCTGAACATGATCCAGGGGAATTTGAATTATGGCCCGAATTTTGGAGACAACTTTTAATCTATTTCGTGGGTATACAATTAAAAATAGTATGTACAAGAGTTACAGAGCAATAAAAATTTGTGGATACAATAAATTGTCAAGTTGGTATAAAACCAAAAAGATTACAGAAGGTTTTCTTTTTGATAGATGTGTACAATTAACAATTTTAGATTGATTTTCTCTAATTCTTATATTAGCAAAGCTCCAGTATATCAACGTTATTTATTCGAGAAAACATTTGACTGATGAACTGATGAACTGATTCACAATAAATTATGACAGACATGTTTATCTAATGAATCTAACTCACTTGATTTTAAAACACCACGAATCGCTGCAAATCAGCGTTTATTCTAACACCTCCCCTCGATGAGTGGTTATCTAATTACACCATACCACACGTCTCAAGACATTTGTCATGTTTAGCTTTAGATAATCCCTTAGTTAACATATCAGCTGGCATGTTCTCTGTCGAAAGATAATCGACGCAAAATATTTTATTCTTCAACATGTTGCGTATAAAATGATGCCTGATGACAATGTGCTTACTTCTTGCATGATATACAGGATTCTCAGCAAGTTTAAGAGCTCCTAAATTGTCATTGGAAAGTGTAATTTTAAGTAAGTCATTGAATCCTAATTTACTGAGTAATCCCTGTAAGTATTTAATTTCTTTGGCACCTTCCGTCATAGCCATGAACTCAGCCTCGGTACTCGAAAGAGCGACGGTCCGCTGTTTTCTAGAATCCCACGATATGGGACAGCCACAAAATATAAAAACATACCCGGTTTGGGAAAATCGGTCTAATAGTCAATTACCCCAAAACGTAACCTGTTATCGGTTCGTTATTATGTCGATACTCCAGACCAACATCAATGCCTCCCTTCATTGGCTGCCTGCCAGTGAACTTCTCTATAACAGCTGTTGAACTGGCCTAATCGACTAACGGCAAAACTTATATCCGGTCTAGTAGTGACGGCCAAATAAGTTAAACATCCAACGAGTTCACGATAAGGCTTTTGCAGTTCATCAGTTGGATCACTTTCCGATTTTTCCATGTTGCAATTTATATCCATAGAAGTACTAACTTTTTTTTACAATCAGACATACCAAAACGTCCAAGGATGTCTTTGATATATCACCTTTGGTACATTATTACGGAATTCAATGTTTGTGCGAATTCTACCCCAAGGCAATATGATAATTTTGAAATAACTTGATAAAGATTTCCACAAGTCATTAATTATTGTTTCACATCGTGAAGCGACAATAATGTCATCCACATATATCGCAATAATAACTAAATCCTTGTCTTTTCAAAGATAGTATAGACACGGATCAGCATTAATAGGGGTTGCGTTTTTTTATATGATCGCCTATCCACTGCTGCCGTATGGCCCTTACGTATGGGACACCTATATTGTGCGTTGCATCAATCAATGCCTAATTTGTACCTAAGAATAAATTCGTTTAACTATTGTTAGTTCTTGAGATAACAGCCAGACGTTTCGTTTCTTGACGAGCAGCTTTACTTCTAAAAAATTCTTAATTTTTTTATACTATTAAATAATAAATATTTATTTAATTTTAACTTCCAAATAAATATTAGTTTAGCGATGTATTTCATCTTTTTATGGCAACCTGTTACACGTAAGTAAATCCTTTTAATACCTTTGAACGCGATAAAAATATTTTTGTTATCAGTTACGTAATTCTAATGTTGTTTTATCAAATCTGATAATCATGATTTGAATAAGGTAAAAAATTAATGGCATGCATTTTTCATACTGGATGTATCCGAAAAAAACCAAATTGCTATCGTTTTCGTCCTTTATCAGTTAAGTCAAAGCCGATTCGTTTGTATTTTTAGTTTTGTCTCGGCATGCGTTAAGTCGAATTGTGTTTTTGTAGTTTCTGAAAATTAAGTGATGTGCAGTGTTCTAGTAACAAAAGCAAATACAAAGAGATGTTAAATTAAAGACCCCTTCAGCTCGTTCCATGAAATGAAATGAATGAAATTCGGCATTAATATGTTTATTAAATGAACATTTCTTTATAATAGTTAAAACTGCTTACGTCAACTGCTGCCTAATCCTATTGTTAAAAGTATGCCTGAATCAAATTTTTAATTGTAAATTGAATACTGTAAACATGCTTAAAGCTTAAAGAACGACCATTCCCGACGACTTAATCTCTTAGTGATTAATACGGTATAAGATTTAACGCATTTAAATATGGCTTCCACGGATTTTATTGAAACATAAAAATTACCTTTGAATAAAATGAAGTGTTTTTAAATTCTCATTATTTGTTGGTGTTTAATTTTCACCCAATGATTTAGGCCCGATTTTACAATAATCGGATAAGCATTATTCTTAGAATAACGTGACGTAACATTAAAGGATATTCGGCGAACAGTTATTCCGTCCTTATTCCACGATTGTAAAACTGGGCCTTGATGATAAAGGAGTATGTGTACTGTGGTGGTGAAGTGAATGTTCGGATATGACCAAAATAATTAAATTTAAGAGGTGTGTGAGCAACACAAGGATAGTACTGCACAAGAAGTTGCCTAAAGAAGACGAAGTATCATTAATTTTACGAATTTAAAATTTAAAAACTGCTCATACATTTTCTTATCGATTAAAAATAGTAGATAAGAATTCTTAAATATTAATTATTTCACTCTTTGTTATATGTTTATAATAAATATTATAGTTTTCTAGAGTTTTGTTGAGTTTGAGTTCTGATCTAACTCAGTTTCTTGAAAATAGCAAAGGTCGAAACTGGTCGAGATAATTTAAACAAAATTGTGTGCCACAACAAAAACTCAAACTTCAACAAAATTCTAATCAAGATTAAAGTACTCATCAATATTTTTTCCTCATTTTAGGCGAAATGGAAATTAATTTTATGCAAGTATCATGCCCGACAAAAAATCTGAGATATGTAATTATGTTCTATTGTAAATATCACGAATTAAGTATTGTTAAAAAAATTGTGCATTTGTTTATTTATTTGTAGAGCAAGTAAAATGAATTGTCTAAAGCCATATTCAAACCAATAAAATAACTCAAAAATGCATGTGCAGAGTTGTCTCAATCTTTTTTGGCGAGCGTAGTACACTTGCTGTAAGTCTAGTAAGTAATATACAGGGTGACTATCAATGATTCGGCCGAGAAAAGTGTAAGAGCAACTTCCAGTTTTTGAATTTATGAACGAAAGAATTACTTACAGCAGAGGAAAACATATTTATGTAATTTCTGTTTAATCCTAAGAATTATATTAAACGTTCAGGGAACCTTAAATCAAATCAACTGACTGGATGTTTCATGCTTATAAAATTGATGCTATTATTTAATTTGGTCGAAACTTTACTTTTTCTTTAATTATGAACCCCTGTGTTGAAAATAGTTTCCTCTTTTCTTAAATTTCACACAATTACTCAAATTTTTCTTCTGTTTAAAATTGTATTCAACATCTGCGGCCACTGTTAGACTCTTTGAAAAATATAATTTTGACAAAAAATATACTGCGATCCTAAGATATCGAGAATATAATATAATACGATAATAAGCAAGATAATAATAGAAATTTAAAAATTGCGGAAACTTTCTAGATGGACTATACAAGATTACTGGAAAAATGTTCAAAAAGTTCTATGGAACAGTTTATAGTTAATTAAAAAACTGTCCCAAAACCATACTTCGGCATTGCGTACGAAATACAACACCATATTTTATAAATGCAGCAGAATAATAGGAATATTTTATGACTACTATTTTATTGACTGCTTAAATACACACATTGGTTTGATCAATCTGGTTTGCTTTGATCGAAGATTAAACGGAAGATATTATTCCGAGATTTGATAAGCGCATGGTAAGCAACTAAAGGCATTCTTCTATGCCTATTTCTATGCCTGATTTCTGCTTACAAGTCAGGTAAGATTTACAAACAAATTTTGTGCGCACTTCAGGTCGTAACGGTTTTTCGTTATTTTAATTAGACTTTTACCGGAGTCTTTTTTATCGGAGGTTTTATTCCGGACGTTTTACCGAAGCTGTTATTTGAGGCTTTCCCTACTGGCATATTTCGGTGCCACATCCGGAAGTGAGTTTGACATCAGCGGAACCGACATAGCCCAGCCAATCAATTCCAAGACGTGACGTGTAAGTTAAGGCGAGTTCGCACTGGGACATTGGACGAAGCGTAGTTACCCCACCCCCTTTCTGGCCGTTACAACTGCATGACTGTTAACAGACTCGACGAAGTACTGCTGACGCACGTCGGAACAATTTAAGATTGGATCTGTTACTTTATTTGCCTGATTTTATAAACTTTGACCTTTAGTTAACATTTTCTTTCGATATCATGGCGCAACCGAACACCGGTTGAGAGATTAATACATTTATATACCGTGAATTTATTTTAACGTGAAACATTGTTGTTACGTACGAACCTGAGAATCCATAACAACATTTACAATTTGTCAATTAAACTGTCCTTTTTAAAATAGAACATGCGATGACAGCTATCATGAATCCGTTCTGTTATTAGTGATTTGTACTATAAAATAATAGCGACTCTTTCAATTACATTAGATAAGTTTATTCTTGTTTAAAATAAGTAAACTTAAAACATATGGAAAACAGAAATTCTTTAATTCCAAACAAACACCACAACAAGTTTTCAAAAATTTCTTCATTTACCTCCTAAACGATTATAAGAGTTGTTAATTGCATTAGTTACTTGTCCAGAGACAATTCTTCCTGATCCTGATACATTTTCACTAACTTTCTTCGCCTGACAGATGTTCCAAATTAAAATTGACAAATTTTATTTGATATGACATTAGAAACCCTAACGACGACGATCATGCAACGACTTCTTTAAAAATTGGAATTAGTTTCCATAGTAATATGTACAGTAATGTTTCATATTAAAATAAAATCACGGTATTTACTTTAATTTTCGTTTGTGAACGAAAAGCGGATCCGTGCTTCGTATTTTCAATTTTACTTACGCTGGATTTCACAAGCATCACTTAACTTTAATCATCGATTAAGAATAATCATTCCTATACCTTCAACACATGTAACCATGGCAACGTTTACTTTTAACGGATGATTAAATTTAAGTAACGTTTGTAAAATCCGCCATTAATCTGTTAAAATTTATCGCTCATATAACTAAAACCTGCACTGGTTTTATGTTGGTATAAATTCATACATTGCACAAATAAAGGTAAGTGCGCACCGCAAAATCTAGTAACTTTTATTTGAGTTTCTGCTCTCTGTCCCATTGGGTTCAGCCTTCAGGTAGGTAGCAAATTTCTAAAATATCTGAAATTGCATATGAAATAAGGGATAAAGAGTAACAAATTAGCAAATAATTGTGTAAATAATTGTTTATTAACCTTGCAGAGTATTTACTGGAGCTGTTTCAACCACTCCCAGGATTTAAATGTAGTGATCGCAAAGACCAACGTACAGGCCCGTAATATCCGATCCATTTATTAGTGTAATTAGTAGTTAATCAATATGATAGTCAGGCAGATATAAAATAATAAAACTTTATTAGATGCAGCTGTTTTGAACGTTGGTATGCGTACAATTTTTGGTCAAATTGCCGTACATGAATGAATGTCACGAGAAAATATATCAAGAATTCTGTGGAACAGTTTATAATTAATTTATGATAAGGTTACCCAAAAACAGTCCGTATGTTTCGATTAAAACATCAAATGTACAAATGTTTTATGACATTTATTAAGAGACTAATGCTTGTAAAACTTGACCCTGCATGAAAGACATGTTAAACAGTTGACGAAAAAGTAATACGATACTCGTACGTATAAGTGTGTTAAAACACAAAATCGGGAGTTTCTTTGGCGGAATAATTGTCAGTCACTCTGTATGCAGACTATAAAGAAATAAAAAATGATCAAACAACTTAGTATTTTTTCAAATAACAAATAAATTATTCTTTAATAATTTAATTTTGCTATGTATTTTTTATGATAAATTTTTTAATTAAAGCTGGTTCTTGTCCGATGAAAATTGTAACACAAACTCTTTTAAACGGACACTAAAGTGCGCACAAACACTTTCGCTATCGTTTGACAGCTTCTTGGGATAGCGAAACGTAAAGTGTTTGTGCGCCATTAGTGTCCGTTTAAAAGAGTTTGTGATAAATTTTTTGAAATCTTGCTAGCATCAACACCAGCAGCAGCAGCAGCCCTGGGGAAGTTCTTCTGCAATGAAGAACGAAACGTCGCGTCGGCAGCAACACCAGCAGCAGTAGCAGCCCTGAAAAAGTACTTCTGCAATGGAAAAATTAAATGAAATAAGTTTTTAATTTATGTATTATAATATTATTTCGAAGAGACAACACACAGGGTGATTCAAGTTTAATCTTGATACTTTCAGAAATTAATTATGTCCAGAAACGTTTTGTTTCAGAGAGAAATAGCTAGATTTTACTTTTTAAGTGTTTTTTAGGAATAGCACTGAAACGGCACGAGTAATGGCCTTGATATTTTATATGGTTCTTTGGTTGATCAAATAGTATTGTTCACTGACATAATTGTAACAATCCATATATATATATATGTTGCTTGTTGATTGTTTCCTCAAGAGGCGTAAGAAACTTTTTCCATACAACCTTAACTTTCGAATTTTTCATACTTAACTTGATTAATAATTACATTGGTAATTTATGCATGCTTCGAATATTTTTGATGATTCAATTTTTATATGAATGGCATCATCTGAATTGAAAACAAAGATGCATGCCTTAATTAATTATACGAGTACATATTGCGTAATAGTTTAATAATAATAATAATTTCATGGTTACTCAAGTCAGCGGAAAATACTACATTAATTGTATAAAATTTATTCAAATAAATCAATAATTTCACTAAAAATTAAAACAATTCTTTTTTTTTCAATGGATAATTTAATTTTTAAAATTACACCGTATTTACTCTTTTTTCATTCGAAAGAAAGCCAATTCCTTTAATTATTTATATTTTTGTTCTTTTTCTTTAAAGTGTTGATGAGCTAAACATCTCCAAACGCATAAGTATACCTGTCCTCGTTCTATTTTTATTCAACTTTGTTTTGAAACAAAAAAAGTAATTATTTCATTCTTCGTTTCGAGAATCAGTAAACAAATAAAAGAGCGTTCATAAATTTTTATTAAAATTTATTGCCAAATCGAAGCAACAACTTCCAAAAATTTACAAATCACTTAGTCTAGTCGCTTTTCTCTTTGGTTTCGACTGGAAGAGCTGACTTAGCTTCGACAGTCACTGAATCTGAGCTGGCCGGGGCTTCTCCGAGGGGCAATCCTGCAAACACGGGGGTGACAATTTGAGTGGAGTACGAAGCAAAAGCAGGAACGCCGAAGGCCGAATACGCAACGGAAGCGCCCGGAATTCCGTAACTATAAGACAAAATTGGGGCGCTCACACCCACCAAGTTGGCTGAAGGAAGGAAAGCGGGAACTACACCAAGGGTAGAAGGCAAGATGGTTTCCGATTTGGTAACAACGGCGGCAGGTATTTCAGCCGCTCGTGCTTCAGCTTCCTTCAGAGCCACCAGGTGTTTAGCTCTAGCTTCAGTGACTTCCGGAGTATCCTGCACGGGTTCAGGTGCGATTAAAGCCGGAGGAGCCGGAACCGCAGGTGCAATGGGGAGATTACTAGCGGCCACCCGGAAACCATGAAGTGCATCAGAAGAATATTCAACTGATTGCAGTTTTCCTGCACCGTCGACGTAATTGTAAGCTCCCCGAGTGATTCCGTCGAACGATCTCGTTTCAGTCTTGGCCGATTGGGGGTTGGAATATCCATAAGTGTATTGTCCGATGGAGTCCTGAGCGACGAATTGGGTGGATATCGGGGCGGCTAAGGCAACGGGAACGACGGGAGCAGGAACCCCCGAAGGCTTGGCTTGCACTACGGCGACGGTGGCGGCGAGAAAAGCGACGAAGAACTTCATTTTGATTATGGTTAAGCGCTGCTGGTTTGCCAGTACTCGCAAAACTGAATTCTGCATGTATGCAGGCGATTTTATAAAGCGACCACACCTAAGGGCCAGTTTTTTTCGGCGGCGTATATTGTTGATTAATTTCGACGAGTTGTTGACTTTGAAAATGTAACATTTAAGCCGTGGTATGCTCAAGTCACAAGGCCGTCTGTTGAGAAGAGTTATTGTCCCCAGGATGAATTGTGAAGCCGGTAGTAAACCTGATTTTTATAATTGTTAATATTTCGTTATTAATATCTTTATTACCATTAAAAAAAAGAACGCTTTACTCATTTGCATAATGTGTTTGTCGTATCAGTCAGAAAATTTTATTTATCGATTTCATAAGCCAAACATAATTTATCAAAATGAACTTACATACACATTATCAATTAATTATCATGCGTGTTCACTGTTTGTACTAAGTGCAATTACTTTTAATAACCGAGTTGATGTGTGTAAAATTCATTACAAAAATTACAATGTCAGGACCGTATTTTAATTTAATTGAATTGTAGAATTATTTTTTTTTGAAACAACAAAAGAAGCACCAGAGGAAACAACGAAGAAAATAAGATCGCAAAGGAAATTAAACTTTGCTTTTACAAAACTGTAACAACGCGATAATTATTAACTAAAAATTGATGAGACTAGGAGAGTTCGGGGCCATTTTCCCATTTAATTTTACATAGGGGCCTACGTTCCAAATCTGTAGATATGGTTGTCTAAGTAACTGCCACGTACGAGTGGCGTCTTCAGTTGCAGGCGGCAAACAGGTAGCAGTGTCCAAATAACGGGTAAAACAGCCATTTGTTCTTTACCTGTTATTTTGAAAACTAGTATCTGATTTCTACCTATTATTTCAAAACTGCTATTCACTTGCCGCCTGATACCGAAGACGAACTTGTACTGATAGTAAAACCAGACAGATGGCTCATCAAATGTTCTAAATTTGACGCCCTAATTTGGAGACAAATTCGGTTTAGTTTGGTGACAGCTCACCAAATATGTGGTGGCGTTACTGTTGCAATAGCAGAGTGAAAAACCGAATCCTATAAATATAGGTGACATTTAAACAAATTCTACAACTAAGAGGTGTGATGCAAAGTTTAAAAGGAGAATTAACAACATATTATAACCGTACATCACATTATCATGTCCTGGGCCCACTTTAAACTTATTTCTCTGTTATTTAAGGGCGACATCTGGCGATAAAGGATCCAACTGAGCTTCGGTATTAGCAAATGGTTTGCGACAAATGTTCAGTTTTCAAATTTGTGCATACAATTGAGTATCTAACAAACTATTGGCTATCTGGAGAGATCTATTATATGTGCTGTTAGTTAGTTAGACAACCATATCTACACATGTGAACGCAGACCATTATGTAAAATTAAAAGACAAATTATGCCCAAAACTTGCTTAATTTTCTTTTGACTGAATTATACGTGCTTAGAGAAAGAAGAACGATTCGCTAATTTGAGCAAGCAGGAGTTATAAAATTGAGGGTGGTTTTTGAATTTTTATTATGCTTCATGTTGCAAATTTTGATCAGTTCAGGAGTCGCAGACGAATCTGCCTCTTCAGAATGAAGAGGCTCAAGGCTTCTCTCGCAATAAACGTCAGGATATGTGCGATTGTTATTTACCATGCTGTTCTTAAGAGAACTTCGCCACAAATTTTTAGTAGGGTTAAGTGGGGGCTTTCAAATATTGTGATTGTTTCATGGTCAACGTTCTGCATTAAATCAGTTCTTTCGAACTTCGTATATTGACTCTCAAGAAGGTTCACAGAATGAAACGTGCTCTGCATAGCCATGAAGATGATAAATCGGTTTTAAGAAACCCAACTCCCAATTCTCATTTGCTTCATAAAAGTCGGTTTTCTTTTCAGTTCTGAGTGTTAATGATTTAAGCACGTAACGTCGCTTTCAGATCCAGTTTACATCAAGTCTCTTTACATCTTTACATCTAGGCACTTTGGATACCTAAAAGCCATCCTTGATTGTTCTTCTATCGGTTTGCGCGGAAGGCTACCATAACTTGTATTTCTTAAAATCGACAATTAAATTTTGGAAAGTTATCTAAACTTCTTTTACCAAAATTGATTTTCCCAAATCATTTTTTGATAGATTTTAGTTTAGTCTATCGATATTGGCAGCTTTGGTTAAAATATTTGGATCTCATGCGTTCTTCGGAGAATTCCACATGTTCTTCACACAGCTTAGATTTTTTGCCACTTTTGTATAATCCTTCATTCTTCTAAGACTGAAGTTTCCACAAAACTCCTCATTGCAGCTATATTTCTTACTCAGTCTTCTTTGATGCTGACTTACTTACTTATCCTGAACTTCTTCTACCATAGGTGTAGAGGCGATGGTTACTTCTCCAAGTTTTTCTGCCTGACGTCATCCTCTTTGCCTGTTCAAGTCGAGCCCTTTCTCATCTAGTAATTTGATGATATTCTTGTTCCAGGTGTTTCTGGGTCTGCCTTTTCTCCTCTTTACTCCCAGTTTCGTTTCTCATATCACCTTAACAATTCTGTCATCCTTCATCCGGCTGATGTGTCCAAACCATCTCAATTGTTGGGTTTTAATTTTTTCTAAGATTCCTCTAATTTTCAGTCTGTTTCTTATTTCTTCACTTCTTATCTTGTCTGCTTTTGTCACTTCTTCTAATCTTCTCAAAACCTTCATTTCACATACTTCAACTCTACTTTTTAATCTCTTCGATAGTATCCATGTTTCGGTTCCGTACATGAGAATAGGGCCTTTTACTCTTACTTTTATTTGTTCGGTGACTTCCTTCTTATTGAAAAATGAATTGTATAGTGTTCTACACAATATAATTTAGTAGTTTTCATTATACGGTTGTGTATTTCGGTTTCTATGCTGCCTTTCTCGTCTATAGTTGAACCTAGATACTTTATGTGGTTGATACAGGAATTTTCTCGGCTTCTAGGGATATCTAGATCTTTACAGGTTCTTGGGCTATTATCATTACCTGTGTTTTCCTTACATTAATCTTTCCCATTACTTTGTTCCATTGCTCTATCTTGCTTTGTAGTTCAGTTCTGCTATTGGCGAATAGGAGCAGGTCATCGGCATATAATAGCTCCTTTAAACTTATTTGTTCTAATTTTCTGTATCCTATGTATGTTGCTTTTATCTGTCTGTTTGCTTCTCTGCTGATTTCGTCCATTAGGGCAATAAATATTAGTGGGCTCAAAATACTTCCCTGCCGCACTCCTTGGTTGGTCCTGAATGACTTTGTCGTTCTGCCATCCATTCTTACTATGTTGTCCATTACTTGGTATAGACTTCTTATGTATAATATTCATCATTATTCTGCTGACTCCTCTCTGTTCTATTATTTTCCAGATGTCTTCTCTGGGGGCTCGGTCGAAAGCTTTTTCCATGTCAATTGCGCAGATATATATTTTCTTGTTCGTTTCTGTTTTTTTTTTGACGCTGACTTAGGTTTCCCTTAATTTAAAAAAATCCTTCTCTTTAGTTCTTTAGTATGTAATTAATATTTTTATCTTCGATTCTTCTGTTTCGTGGTCACATTTCTATGTTAGCTATTATTCTCCTTTTCAAATTTTTGGGAATTTTTAAGACTCATGATTACTGTGTTTGATAACGTTATTTGATTTAATCTTAAACATTGGCTAAGAACTTTATATTTATACATACGTGACCATTTCAACTATTTTGTGGTATTCAAAGTTCTACAAGTTGCAAACCTATTTCAGCAAAATGTGGTAGAAGTAGTAGACGTATCACATTGACTTTATAGATAACAAGAATTACGATTGTTAATTGCTTATGTAATTATTTATAAATATGTTACATTAACAATCGTAGTGAAATGATTTTTACAACGATAAATGATCATTCCTTGAAAAAGTGAGGAAAATATGTTTTTTTTAATAATTACTTTTTCTTATTGATTGTCGACTCTTTTTTTAGAAATTTAGGTAGTCTCGAAGCAATAACCATTTCACGTGTCTGACTAAATTAACATTAATGATTGTTCATTAATAATTAAATTGTTACCATTGTGCTGTCACTTGGGGCGAGCACTTTGGCTTTAAATTAAATAAAAAAGGCGCCGTGCTCTTTCAGCCAAACTCAATAAACAAACGTGTAATTAATTCGCCGCCATAAATTTTCCCCGTAGCATTGTAGTAATGCATGTTTACAACAAGATCTGCTCCTACGGTTATGCTAATTAGCTTCTGCGTCAACATTATGCAATGCGGGACAGTATGTCCTGTATGTTATTAACACATCGTTCAAATTGCAGTCACAGTTTCAGTTATTTTCGAATCCTAAATCCCATTTACATATAATAGAAATTAGTAAGCAAGAATGAGACGGATTATATTTAATTCATGTGCGCATACTTCGCGATAAAATTGTACTTAGATTTTATTATTGCCAAGGCGTTATCACTTTATTGTCAGATTAAGGAACAATTTCAGACGGTCTTAAAATTTCCAGACTTCCCCAACTGTAAATATTTACTTACTCTCGGTATTATTTAAGGATTCGACATTTAAGACGGCCTTAATGTCGTCGGTGTAATTAAACGACATTAAAGAGTAGCTGAGGATTTTTACGCCACAACAGTCCCAATTATCATAAATTTCGTTTTTGGAGGCTGTGCGTTTCATTGCTAACGACATGTTGGTATACACAAAAACAACGACCACGCCTTGTCTTAATATGCGAATAATTAAGGGAGCCCGTAAAAAGCAAAGACCCGTCTTGATCTTGCTTTTTGACATTTTCGGAGCAGGTTCTTATCCTTAATATAGACTGATTTTTTGCGACTGCTTGTTGCCTCCGTACCTAGCGTATAACATCGACTTGAAATACGAGGGCGTATTTTTATTCTACGTAATTCCCTTCAACACTTATACACGTATTCCATCTTTGCTCCAATTGTCTCGTATCCTCAGAAAAAGAACTCTTTGGCAACCCTGCAAAATATTCTTCAACAGCTTCTTTAAGTGTTTCATCAGATGCAAAACGCTTTCCCCTGAGGTACTGATAAATTTTTGAATAAAAAGAAGTCTGGTGGAGCTATAAGGTAGAGACCTTAACTCTACTAACCCACAGTCATTGTCATCGACAATTGTCATCGACAATTGTCATGCAGCAACAAGTTTTTTTTTTTTGCAAATAAGAGTAGTTTTTAAATTTTTAATTGTGTTTCCTTAGGCTTTTCCATTTATGATAGGTCCCTCGTCAGAGGGAGCAAGACTCCTTTAGCATCCTAGAAAACTGTTGCTATCCATTTGTTTGTTTGGCTTTTTGGCGGAAGAAAGCCTTTATGAAGCCACTGCATGAATTCCTATTTAGGAATTCCTATAAATCTCATCTCCTCCGGTGAGAATTCGAGAAAGAGAATTTCTCTCTTCTTCCAACGCGGCCAAATTTTTTTGTTCAAGTGTAAGCAATCTGGGAATCCACCTTCTTCATACCCATATCGTCATGCCAAATTTTCAGGACACTTGTTTCGAATATAAAGACTTCATTGGCAATATCAGAGACCTTTATACGCCGATCTTGCAGTACCAGATTTTCGACTTTTCGCACCATCTCCTTGACTTCGAGATTCCACTTTGGGTCATCGTTAATTGATTCTCAAACTCATCGAAAGAGTTTAGACCAAAATTTAACTTGAAAGTAAAATGGTGCGTCTTTCCCATATGCAGCAGCCATTCTTTTATAAATAATTTGGGCCACTGCGCTCTTTTGTCAGGAAGTTTATGACACTGCGGTGTTCACTCATTTTATGAAGAAATCAACTTTCCCAAATCTTTGAAGTCCCGATTGTACGAGCGTGGTTTAATTTTAACCTTCGTTTTATATCTATGGAAACAATTGTCCTTACTTGATGATGCTGATGCTATGGGAATAAAGTTAAACCATGATTGTACAATTGAGCCTAAGCCGCACAACTTAACACATACAGATCTCTCGCAGAGAATTTGCCTCGTTTAGCGCAGTTACGATTGTGGGTTCGGCAACCGTCGTTTTTGTAACAGCAGCAAATTGTTTTACCAGCGGCATAGACTCAATACTGCAGTTAATAAATTTTATTTTAATGTAAACAGTTCAATAAGACGACTATTTGTACGTTACATTGAAAACAATAATGTAATAAGTATAGATGCATAAGCAAAGCGACATTCTTAACAGTGTAAAGTGTTTTCATTTTTAATTGTGTAATAAATTGTGTTAACTTTAATTACGATTTTAATTTCTACTTTCACACACACCAGTGGGTAAGATTTTCGCCTCTGATTATTCGTGTTTCATATTTCTGCACGATCTGGTCGATTGGAGACGTCGGCCGATCGAATTACGTTTAGGTTGTTCAATTGTCTTCTGGCGCTCCTTTATAAGTTTACCACCTTGAGTTAACCTGCCCCGTTTCCACTGTTACTAGCTGGGGCACAGCTGATCGTACAATCGGCAGAAACTTATCTTGAATCGTGGTAAGTAGAGGCAAGTAAATTTAATTTAAACTTTGGTGACAACCTAGTGAATCACACTCGTAGAAACAAATGGGCAAGTTCCATCAGATAATGTTGTTAAATGTCTTATAACAACGCAGTAATTTTTTGTCACTGTCGAAAATGACGGTGATTTTTCAATATAACCTGCCAATACCTAATGAATCACCCTCGTAGAAACAAATGAAAGAAACCTATCGGCAAATTCTATCAGATGGCGTTGGTGAATGTCTTTAACGCAATAAATAAGTTTTAAAAATATACTCGAGGGTTATTTTGATAGAAAATTTGCGGAACTTATTCGTATTATACAGGATGCCCATTCATGTCACCAATCGTAACCCCTGAAGATTTTAGGCAACCCGGTATTCAAGTCAAAAATAACTTCGTGTTCTAATAAAGTACTAAATGCACGGAAGTAGAATGGGTTGCCTATTTTTTAATTTTGAAGCCGTCTCGATTTAAAATAGACACCACGTATAATTATTTTGAAAATAAGTTTTCAGCAACTAGAAATCGGTGTTGCCATCCTTACTTGAGTTCCTTATTCAAAGGGCCCCATATAAATCTCACGCCCGGGGCCCCGTAACTATTACAAACCTTATTCCTTACTCATAGGGCTTCATATAAATTTCGCGCCCGGGGCCCCGCAACTATTAAAGCCGTCTCTGCCTACTGGACATCTGTATGTGTACATATATTAGGTATTCTTAATATGAAGTAGAAATTAACAAATTTTAAAATGCAGATGCCTCTAAATAAATCATTTTAATTTATGTAACGATTTCTACTTTTATAGGTAAAGAATTAATAGATGATAGCTTTAAATGTTGTCGGAGATTTACTTAGAAAAGTGAGAAATTTAGAGCTCAAGCTAAAATAAAATCGTAACTGAAACACATACAATACGGAAACGAAAAATACTCAAGGTCCTTTCTGTACAGGGATTTACTAACTACGTAAGTAATATTAGGTTTAATAGTCGCAAAGTAGTGCGACAGTTCAATTCAAAGAACTGTTGGAACAGGTTTAACGTGGATAAATTATAATTAATATTCGTCCAAAAAAAGTCACTCTTTTTTATATTAAACGGAACTCGTGAAGTACATTTTATTCTAAGGTAGAAGCTTTCTGCCCCGATGTGTTTTTATAATTTTGAATCTTCTTATAACACGCTTTTGTCTATTTTGATGTATGTACACTCGATGAAGTAATAGAGTTTGAAAAAAGGATTCCCAAAAATAATGTAGCTGTTAAAAGCAACCGTTAAATGAAAGATTTAAAAAATTGAAACTTACATATAATTCAACAGGAATCAAAAAGGGCAACTTCCCTATATTATAAAATTACTTTGTCTTTGCAGATAATTCATTTATTACAATTATCAATTTTAAAAAAAAGCAAAAAATATTACAGAATTTTATTTATTTCACAAAATGAATGCCTTATATACAAAATGCATCAAATAAAATGCAATAAAAAGAACACAAGATGAAAACTTACTATTAAAAGTTAATAACAAATATGATATTGAAAAGAAAAAATTTAATTGGCAAGCAGTTGTGTAATTATTCTGATATAAAATGGTTGATTTCCAACTGCCAATCAATTAAATTAGTCCACAGTTTTACTTGAACCAATACTCCAGCATCATGATGCAAAAAATAAATAAAGAATTAAAATTATAAGTATAACGATAAAATAATTACAAGTTGTACATTGAAAGTTTCTTAAAGCAAAAACTGCTCACTTACTTTGGTTAACAACTAATATCAACTAATACCTAGCGTATTTGGCCCAATTAATTTTGAACAATCACATCAAAACATTCTCTTTTTATTTAACCTACACCAATAAAAAAAAAGGTTTTACTAATTACGAACACATAGTACTCTGTAATATTAGATTGTCATAAAAAATTCGTTCACCCCATCAATTTTTATTTCTTTAAGAAAATATATCATCCAGTTACTTATGTGACTATTTATTGAAAGAAAGGGCACTTGAGATTCCAACGCGATTAACTTACACGACATAAAAAATAATTGTGAATATTTATAAGGCGCTAGGAATTAAATGTATTTAATCTATCAATAGTTCGAAATGGACGGATCCTAAACGATCGGCCCTGCTGTGCTTGATGTTCTGGGCCCAGGCCTTACACTCAACGTTAATTACAATTCCAGCTGAAATTCAATATCAATTTAATTAAAGACAATATGTGAGGAATGGAAGGCAATAACCTGTCGGCCGTCGGAATCGTACTGCCACGAGTGGACTTAAGTAACCTTCTGAATTTTCGTAAGGATAATAATAGCCGGGGAAACCTTGGATGTCGGGGAAGTATTGAACTGGTCCCAAATATTCCACATCGGCCGGATTTTCACCTTCGCAGCTAATCCATACCGTATTTCTCTAAGGCAAAAATAAAAAGTTTCAGATTAAAACCATCAAAGTAACTTAAAATAATTTTGAAGGTAATTGAAAAGGTAAGTTAGTCTAAATCCAGAAAATTTTGATTACATTTTCTGCAATATCAAAAGCAATCATTATTTGCAAACGGTTTTATGCTCAATATACATTATGTAAACCAATTTCTGTAACATCGCTTGAGCAAGACGAAGGAGGAAACTTATTATATTCTGTTTCTCTCTTCGTGTGTAACAAACAGAAATAGCGCTATGTCGATAGCAAGTATGTCGTGTGACCCGTTGAATCGGATAAACCGGCACCAGCTGACGTATTGACCATTGCGAAAACGTCTGTAGCATAAATCTCTTTACAGATGGTACCGAGTTTTCAATAATTTCCGAGTACCACTTGACCAAATTAACTTGGAAAATTTGTTTCGCGCAGATTGGCGACACTGTAAGGTATTTGAATGTCACCAAAAAAGTAATCAAAGTGAATAATGCTTTGCGTTGTCTTGTTTCTTATTACTTTGTCTTGTTTCTTATTGCTTTCATTTATTAACAAAAATTAAAAGATTTCATGAATTTTACTTTTCATAACCACTCTTTATGGCATTTAAAAAACACATGGTATTGTAGTTAAGGTATTTTAAGTATTAACCATTAGTGTGTGTTTGGTTGCTTAGTTTGGGTGATATGGATCGTGGGATTAGGAAATTGTTGAAAACATATTATGTATGTACAGCGCGATAAAAAATGATTGAAGGTTTGCATCTGAAATATGTATTATCGATCTTTCATTCCGCAACAGCTATTTACTATCTATTACGACATCGACAATAATTTCTACACAACGCCGAGCGGACAATAAAAAGTATTGTAAGGCGGTACAATCAATCATTGTCGATCACAGATTATATGTGGCGTTGTGAAAACAGTTTCAAAATAATGCAAAATGCAAAAAAGAGTTAAATACAACTGCCTGGTCTGAAGAAAACAAAATTCATAGCAATTCTTGTAACCTTAAGAATAATACAAGAATATCACTATCAATTGCATACAAAAATCCATCAATATGAATAACTTGCATTCGTTATCTGCAAAGAAATTTCATACTTATAATGAGTTGAGAAATGAATGAAAGTAATTGTATGTAACTTAAACTATTGAAAAAATGATAATAATTAATAAGAAAAGTCAAAAAGTACGCTGAATTAAGTTGTGAAAATTATTATTATCATATAAGTAATAAAGAAGAAAATGGTATTTAATTTGAAAATATTTCCTGATCTCTCGGTATATTTTCATATTCGTACATTTTTATATCACTATTAAAATTATATGCTTAAAAATTCATTCGCCAGACATATGTACTTAAAAATTATGGAAAATAATCAGCAATATTAAAATTCCGTTTCAATAGACATAAGATTATAATAAGTAATAAGTAAATCTGCAACAACGTCATCTATGAAATATTTTATCGATTATAATTTTCAAGTTTGACACATAAAATTCAAGAAGTCCGAAGTAAATGCAAAATAAATTAACTCCGATTTACATAAATTCAATGCGATTTTTTTAAACGTTAAATTTATGTGGCGCTATCTAGGAAATTTCAATTAACTCCTGAAGGGTTAAATTTAAAATTGAATTCTGTGGTATAATTAGATGTGTAATGTTTAAATAAAAGTAAGTAAATTTGAAGAAAGAAATATACGAAAAATTCATGCCGATAAGTAAAATTTTCTATCAAATTTAAAATAATCATAATAACAAAAATAATAAAGCAATTGAACGTAATCTGAACTTTCTGATTCCAATTCACCAAATATCGTTGACGCCATCTATAAGTAAATGTGTGTAACTATAATTTTTCAAAAACTACTTTAAAGTTAAACAAATCCAACACCGAAATACATTAACTTCGGAATGATTAAATAAAATAAAATTTAATAAATACACAAGTCAATTTTACAAAAAATTGATAATTAAATCTTAATAACAACATGGACGCCATCTATTAACAATTTTTTTAACTATACACAATTTTCCACGACTTCCTAGATATTTGTAATAGTGCAGCATTTTTCGATGGTAAGAATACAATATATTTATAATTTATTATTCAAATTGTCACAAAATGTACAAAACTAGAATGAAAATGTAACATTAAACGCAGTAACTATGGCAACGGCGGAAGTTTAATTTAAAATTATGCAGAGGGAGCCACACCACATTAATAAGTGTTTTCGTAGAACAGACCTTTTTCAAATGCGTCCGGTCGAATAAAGCACTGGTGCTTCATTAATAATAATAATAATAATCTTTATTGACTGCTCTATGGAAAGTAGGAGTAATACATATATGTAGTACATAGATGCAACCATAACAAACTGCAACTAAAAGAACTATTGAAACTACAAACACATGCAGTGCAGCCAAAAGGTGCAGGTTCAGCTTACGCAAACGCGCGTGCTGCTATTCTATCTGGACCTGTGCTTCACATATGTCATTCATGAAATAATTGTGCAGCGCGAACACAAAATTAACAGGGAGTCTCGATTTTCCCACCCAAAAGTGCACTTCGTAAGCGACGTTTAAAAACTGGAAGTGATAATAGTTTGAAGCTGTTGGGTATGAAATTCCAGATTAGAGAAACGTTATATGAAAATGAGCGGCGAAATGTTGCCGTTGTGTGGCTAGGTATTGAAATGACGTTTTTACGTCGGATGTTAACGTTGTGTACATCAGTTCGGAATGTAATTTTGTTGAATAGATATTGAGGTGCTTTGCAACTTACTAACTTGTGATAAAGATTAGCGGAATTAATCTAGGCGGCCGTGCAATTTTCTAAATTAGTAAAGGACAAAAGGTCTCTTCTTTATCCGCTTAGTTGCATTTGAAAAAATATGTTCCGTGACAGTTATCGGTAGTATGATTCTCTCCCTCTGTATAATAATTTATAACAATAAAAATGTAATGCTAAAATGCTACTACCGTTATTTGCCGACAGGCTCTGATTATATAGTGTGATCAAAAAAGGTTGCCTGAAAAAAAATTACCTTATATCATAAATTACATATATCAATACATATTTAGGTTCGAATTACGTCAGGTGTATAACCAGAAGTTAGAACTTCTGAGGAAATTTAGTGAATTTTATTTGCCTTAATTCATTTTCTGTTCACTGGCATTCGCATTCAATATTTTTCAAATTTGTTTATTTACTTCGTTGCTATACAAAGCTATTTTAAACCCATCAGATGTTTTGAAGACTGCTTTACGTTGAAAAATATCTCGTAATTTAAAGTAAATCTAATCTAAAGTACATCCACTTTTGTAATGAGTAACTAAAGTTACACGATTAAGGCCCAGTTGTACAATTCCAGTTTAAATTTAAGCTGAAGCTTAAACCCATAACAGTGATTATTTCAACAATTGTTGTTAAGGGTTTAAGCTTTGGCTTAAAGTTAAGCTGAAATTGCACAACTGGGCCTTAGAGACTTTTACCGTTGAAACTATCTTTTATTTCACGTATCCCGTACTTTGTAAATGGGACTTTTATTTTTAGGTTACGTTGGTTTCAATTTTATGCCGCTACATATTTTGGGTCTTTGTGGCTCTTTGTTTGTTTCGTCCTTTTTGAAAATTGCATTTTGTAATTGACAACTAAATTGTGACAAACGATAATTTGATTAACAAAACCTTAATTGCAATACATCAATGAGTTAAGAATAACAGGGTTGCGTTCAGAAATAAATACCCCCGTATGAGGTGTGACCCGGCGGGGTGTTGTGACGTTTCAAAGTGGAGTGTACATCGTATATGAACGCTTGGTGTGTGTACAATTGTCGTGTAATATTCGTTTATATTTGTTGAAATTTGAAATTTTGAATTTGTATCGACTCTTTTCCCGCGCTGCGAGTGGGTGGAGTTTCCAATTACGTTTAGGCGCGTGTGCAGTGTGAGTAAGAAGAAGCACGTGTGTAAGAATCGAGGCGGCGTGGATTGAACGGTTTTTCATGTTTCTTTCCGGACATTGCAATTTAAATGTGATGTAAATAACATGCTTTGTTATTTAGTTAGTGTAGTTAGTGTTTATTATTGCCTGTAAATCAGTAATGAATAAAACGCATAAAAAATTAGTGACGAAGCGTATTAGAACAGTCCATATTTGAAGGGGGACATTTCGTGTGCCCACGTTTCGCCACATACACTCAACATATGGTCCTTCGATTTCGGATTTCCAACGCAAAATTCAGCATCTGCACTAAGGAAAGCAAGACAACAATCTATAAAGTGAGTCTCCAATCGTTTTCCATTACATTCCCGTAGCATTCATATCCTACAAAATGTCCGACAAAGCGTTAAAAGATCTCAAGGGCAAACGCCGCTACATGCAAGGATTTCTCACAAAATTTTCGAATTACATCGATTCAATCAATGAAAACAATTTCAACCGAGCGCAAATTGAAGCGCGATTATCAAAAATCAAAGACACTTGGTCGGAGTTTCTTGACGTACACCTGAAATTAGAATCATTACAAGAAAGCAATGAAAATGACAACAACGACTTGGATGCCGAATTAGACAAATTTCAGGACAATTTCTTTAGGGCCACAGCCCGAGCTGAAGAATTATTAACCTTACATGCACATGTGCAACAATTTCCGCGACGTGACAAATACGATAACGATACACGTGATCATTCGCCGGAATTACAAAGTCGAGTCAAACTTCCGCGAATATCTTTGCCATTCTTCGAGGGTGACATCAAAGATTGGATGCCATTTTCTGAAACATTCAATTCGCTTATCAATTCAAACGAGACACTGTCAAAAGTCCAAAAATTTCACTACTTAAAATCGTGCCTCAAGGGTGAAGCAGCAAATTGCGTTCAAGAACTACAAATTTCAGCTGACAATTATGACGTTGCATGGACTACTTTAAAGGACAGATATGACAATAAAAAATTAATCATTAAAGGTCACATTCAAGCGATTCACGAACTACCTACTTGCACTCACGAAAATTCGACGGTTTTAAGACAAATACTTGACGGGGTACAAAAGCATACTAGGGCTCTTAAAGCATTAAACCGACCAGTAGAAAATTGGGATGATTGGCTAATATATTTAATCACTAGCAAAATTGATAAAGTTTCAAATAAAGAATGGGAACTAAAATCGAAAATCGATGAAATTCCAACGTACAATGATTTACTGAGTTTTTTAACACATAAATGTAACACGTTAGAGACAATAGCTAAGGTCATGCCAAATTTACCTACCAAGGTAAACAAATTTCAAAGAGCAACATCAGCTCACGTTTCAAGTAAACCTATCAGCTGCGTAATGTGCAAAAATAACCACATGATTTATCAATGCCCAAAATTTCTGAAACTTTCTGTTGAACAGCGTATCAAAAATGCAAAAAGCATTAAACTTTGCTTGAATTGCTTACGAACTGGTCATCAAGCAAGCACTTGTGTCTCTAGTAACTGCAGAAAATGCAGTCGAAAGCACAATACGTTACTCCATATCAATGGGTCAAATGTAGAATCCCAAGGTACTTCAGCACACGATAGTGACGGTGAGCCATCCACGGCAACGTCCAACGCCGAAGAATCGCAGGCAATAAGCGCACACAGCTCGCAACCTCAAAGTCGGCCCCAAATATTACTTTCCACGGCTGTAATCAAAATATGCGATAGCAATGGCAAATTTCACGAATGCCGAGCTTTATTAGATTCGGGCTCGCAGGCAAGTTTTATATCAAGGTCATTGATGCAAAAATTAAAATTGCAAGACGAAGTCGCAAACGTCTCAATCAGCGGTGTCAATCAATCATTTTCGCGTATACGAAAAACAACGACAATTAAAATTCGATCAAAATATAATGCATTTTCTGCTGAATTAAATTGTCTTGTCTTGGATACCATCACAAATGACATTCCAGTCGCAAGTATCAATAAGAACAATCTAAATATTCCTCAGAATATAGTGCTGGCCGATCCAGAATTTAACATACCTAAAAAGATAGACGTATTAATCGGTGCTGAATTATTTTGGCGACTTCTGTGTGTAGGGCAGATTAAGTTAGAAGGCAACCTTATACTGCACAAAACCCACTTCGGTTGGGTGATTTCGGGATCGATTCCTAATGCAAAATACTTACCAGAACAGATTTTGTGCAACACATCGACGGTGCATTCGCTAGACTCAACCTTAACAAGGTTTTGGGAAATCGAAGAATGCAAGGGTAACACCAACCTAAGCCCCGAAGAATTGTCTTGCGAAAGACATTTCCTTGAAACATGTAAAAGAAATCAAGATGGTCGATTCATCGTACACTTGCCCACCAAGGAAAATGAAGAAATGGTGCTGGGAAACTCGCGAGATTTGGCAACAAAACGCTTTTATTCGTTAGAAAGAAGACTTTACAAGGAACCAGATTTAAGGAAGCAATATACGGAGTTCATTAATGAATATTTAGAACTAGGCCACATGCAGTTGGTAAAGGAATCAGAAACACAGAGTACTGAAAGGTCTTGTTATTTGCCGCATCATGCGATAATCAAGGCAGACAGCCTAACAACGAAATTGCGCGTAGTTTTTGATGCATCTGCCAAATCGACATCAGGATATTCACTCAATGATATACTAAGCGTAGGTCCATCAGTTCAGCAAGACCTATTTTCGATTACATGTAGATTTCGTACCCATTGTATAGTCTTGACTGCGGACATAACGAAAATGTACCGACAGTTTCTAGTAGACAAGTCACAGACACCATTACAAAGAATCCTATGGAGAACAGATTCAAATCAAGATTTGCAAGTTTATGAACTGAATACAGTCACCTATGGGACTGCACCGGCCTCATTTCTTGCCACCAGAGTTTTGAAGCAGCTTGCCATTGAAGAAGCATGCGACTTTCCCTTAGGTGCGAAAATAGTGTCACGTGATTTTTACGTTGACGATTTGCTGACAGGCTCCGACGATGTTGATCACATTAAGACAATCTATATGGAAGTAAATGCACTATTGGAAAGAGGTGGGTTTAATTTGAGAAAATGGGCATCTAACCACAGAAACCTACTAAATGAGTTGATTCCAAACGCCACTGAGCCAACTGCACTCAATTTGGACAAAAATAGTAGCCTGAAAACATTAGGTCTGCAATGGAATTCGTCTCATGATGTTCTTCAATATGCAATACCCCAAATTAGCGACAATAAACGCAGCAGTAAACGCACGATATTATCCCAAATATCACAAATCTTCGATCCCCTAGGTTTAATCGGACCAGTCATTGTCACTGCCAAGATGTTTATGCAGAAATTATGGCAATTGAAAATCGCATGGGATGAATCCTTACCTTTGTGGTTGCACACGGAATGGAAACAATATCAGAACGAGCTGAAAGAATTAAATTCTTTGGAAATAAACCGTAATGTCATGCCACACAAGGATCTCATCGAGCTACACGGCTTCTGCGATGCAAGCGAGAGAGCTTATGGCGCCTGTATATATGTGCGTTGTTCAAGCACAACGGGTGAAACTTCTTGCGAGTTATTATGCTCCAAATCGCGTGTAGCTCCCTTAAAGGTCATAACCGTACCCAGACTCGAGTTATGTGCTGCTCTATTACTGACTCAACTGATGGAGAAGACCAAACGGATTCTTGAGGCAGATATCAAACGGGTTCATTATTGGACCGACTCTACGATTGTCCTTACATGGATAAATACGACTGCGAAACAATTAAAAACATTTGTAGCGAATCGAGTAGGGGAAATCCAGGAACTTACGCGACCGGCTGATTGGAAGCATGTCAACACTGCTGAAAACCCGGCAGACATCATATCCCGCGGAATACTTCCAAGGCAATTGCTACACAACAAACTGTGGTGGAATGGACCATCGTGGCTTTTAGACGAGTTAGAAAATTGGCCTAAGTCGGTGTTTCAGACATCAGAATCCGATATACAGGAAAGACGCAAGATTGCTGGCATCATCAGTACTCCTGTTTGTGAAACTTCGGATTGGTTTACTAGATTTTCAACATTTACTAAATTGCAACGCGTCTTAGCTTACTGCAAACGTTTTATAAGCAATGCACGCAACAAAACATGCAACGCAACAATGAAGCATGGACCGTTATCCACTTCAGAGTTGGAAGCATCAACAAGGTTAATGGTCAAGCTTGTTCAAGCACAGTCTTTTCCCGATGAATTACGTCATCTAAGAAATAACAAAGACATAAAATCAAACAGCAATATCAAATCACTTAATCCATTTATAGATGCGGAAGGGATTTTAAGAGTTGGTGGAAGATTGCGACATTCATCCTGCAATTACAACCAAATGCACCCCATGCTCCTACCCAGCAAGCATATTCTTACGAAACTGTTGATTGAACATACACATAGATCAGAATTGCATGCAGGAACCCAAGCTACCCTAGCCAAATTACGAAATAAATTTTGGCCAACATCAGGACGAAATACAGTGCGTACTGTTATTAAAAATTGCATCACATGTTTCAAGACGAATCCCACTGCGTATCAACACTTAATGGGAGATCTTCCCAGTTCCAGAGTCGAACCGGCCCGTCCCTTTGTCAATACGGGAATCGATTTTTGTGGGCCGTTTTTAATACGAAAAAATACAAATCGAAATGCTTCACCTACAAAGGCATACGTGGCTGTATTTGTGTGTATGGCTGTCAAAGCAGTACATTTGGAGTTGGTTACTGGTTTAGACACACAATCATTTCTCAAGGCATTCAAGAGATTTATTGCAAGGCGAGGAATGGTTTCGAACGTCTATTCTGATAACGGCACGAATTTTGTACGGGCAAATAAAGAGCTAAAGGAATTGCGTAAAATCTTCTTGACAGAAAACGAAGAATTAACAAATGCATTGTCCAAGGATAACATATCTTGGCATTTTATACCACCAAGGGCTCCACACTTCGGGGGTATCTGGGAGGCGGCCGTAAAGTCATTTAAATACCATTTTAAACGCATTGTAGGAAACTCGTTACTTACCTTCGAGGAAACGTACACAATCATGACTCAAATAGAATCCATCCTTAATTCACGTCCGCTCCTGCCTTTGTCCGAGGACTCTAATGATTTAATGCTACTCACCCCGTCCCATTTCCTGATTGGGGACTCGCTCAGAGCCAATTTGGAGCCTAATTTAGTTGAACTGAAAATAAATCGCTTGTCCAGACTACAGCTGTTACAGAAAATGAAGCAACACTTCTGGAACCACTGGTCTCGTGAATACCTGCAGCATCTTCAGCAAAGAAGCAAGTGGACAAAGAGTGCGGACCGTGCGCCCAAGGAAGGTCAACTGGTCCTAGTAAAAGAAGAAAACTTACCTCCATTATTGTGGACAGCAGGACGAATTCTGAAATTACATCCCGGTGAAGATGGAGTCGTAAGAGCAGCTACCATCAAAACTAACCGTGGCGAGATGAAGAGGCCAACCAATAAGTTATGCATCCTACCTGTGGACGATTAATGGATTCTTATTTTCATCTTGAAAGGCAGTGCTTTCAACGCGGGCGGCTTTATGTACAATTGTCGTGTAATATTCGTTTATATTTGTTGAAATTTGAAATTTTGAATTTGTATCGACTCTTTTCCCGCGCTGCGAGTGGGTGGAGTTTCCAATTACGTTTAGGCGCGTGTGCAGTGTGAGTAAGAAGAAGCACGTGTGTAAGAATCGAGGCGGCGTGGATTGAACGGTTTTTCATGTTTCTTTCCGGACATTGCAATTTAAATGTGATGTAAATAACATGCTTTGTTATTTAGTTAGTGTAGTTAGTGTTTATTATTGCCTGTAAATCAGTAATGAATAAAACGCATAAAAAATTAGTGACGAAGCGTATTAGAACAGTCCATATTTGAAGGGGGACATTTCGTGTGCCCACGTTTCGCCACATACACTCAACAGTGTGCATGTGGTGTGTTATGTGAGGATAAGTTACAGTTAAATGTACATATTATCAGTCATCACTGTCAGCGATTTTAGTATTTAACGGTTAATAAAACATTTTGATTACTTAACAGAATTTAGGTACAGCGGATTTAATAATAAGAAATTAAGTAATCGAAACTGATTTTCGCACGCTTGCTTCACATTGCGCATGACGATAAATTTTTCCCTTGTCGCGACCGAGGAACGAGGAGTGCACTCAAAGTGTGCGCCCGAATCTTTATTTGAACGCTTAGGGAGTTTCCTTTAATTCATTTTTGAACGCTTGAGGTTCGCCTAGGTATCACTCTTACCTCGGGGTGCGCCATTTTTGAACGCACTAATAACGATACTAATAATAGTTTCTCGTCCACACTGGTCACTAAATATGGCTGCGATAAGTCATAGGCGCACACAAGCGTTTTACAAGATTCTGGAACGACCACATACCACATAGTTCGCTACTATTTATAATACACTTACTACACTAAATTTAACAAAATAAGATCCTAGAAATGTCAATTGTATTCTAGACACTGGACTTCTATCATAAAAGTACCTACTTGGAAGGAACTTACTCACATTACGTTTGCTGGCAATTGATCATGGAAAAATTCTAAGACTAACTCAAAAGTAATTCACTTTTTAACTGAAGTCTGTAATTACCTATCAATGTATCGTTCGTATATAGGACTACTAATCACAGTTGCTAAATAAACACATAAGCTCGTTCTACCCTCAGATACAAACACAAAATCCGGCAATTGTTTTTGATATACGGATGTCAACAAACCACCATGTTGCAGAAACTGACCTACCGCAAAGTAATAACTTCCGTCAAATGTAAATGCATTATCCCACTGCTTTAAGATCTCTCCTGATATTCGTAACTCGTTGGGTGACATAGTGTACACCAGGTGTACACGATCAACATGACTGAAGGTTTGCTTCTGAATTATGTATTCAATTTTTTAGTTTGCAACGGGTGCTTATTATTAGAATGTCAATAGGTCTGTTGAAATAATGATCGATTTTAACAACGCTTTCAAGTGTATAACTTTCATGAATGCATGGATTTTAAGGTTGCGAACTAGTTCGGAACGTCTCCGTGAACAAAGCTAATAATAACACACAGCGCCGTATGTTAATTTACTCGTTTCTTGGGGTTGCTTAATTTGTTTTATTACTTCTTATAACTTATATCTAAATATTCCAGATGCGAACCTTCAGTCATTTGTTTGATTTTTTTCCATTTTTTTTTCTTTTTAGTATTTTTCTAAAGAATACATTTCAATCATTTACAAATCACAAAAATTATGATATGACACAAAAAGCAAAGATTTGATAATAATTTGTTTAGGTACTTGTTACTTTTCATGAGGGCTGTCTTTTATGTTTAATATTTCTTATCTGTTTCCGCTCGTTATTTTTTTTTCCTTAGAAAGGTCATGGTTAATCATTCCCATCAAATAGAGCCCAGAGACGTTCCCCTTTTTTTATTACTTGGATTTTTCTGGTGCGATATTTTTTGTAAATCGTGATTTTTGAATATGTAATAAGAAGAAATGCCTAATTTTAAAATAAAATTAACTCAATTGACAAACAGAAAATAATATCGAAAGACTTTAAAGCACCAAATTAAAAATTATAAGATCTTTCAGAAATTCTGTTTTGAAAATAATAACTTTTGAATTACGAATTACCTCTTCCGGTTTTCTTTGTGCGATGTGTTTCTTCAAGTTATCAGGCATGTTTATGGGAAGTCGTCTGGTGTCATTGTAAAATTCCGGACGCCAACCGTATATTTTGTTCAGTTTCAGGAAAATGCAAGGAGAACTCTTGTGATAGTTAAAGTACTGATCGGGACTGCATTCGCCCCATACTCTTACATCGAAATCACACACTTGTCCTCTTTGTGGGGGCTGCGTGTAGCTGCATTTTCGAACCGAAGCAGTTCCCTTTTCCGTTTTGCCAGGGGTGTAATATTCTGGAAAATGTAAATTAGGCATTTTTAAAACCACTTAATACAAAAAAAATTGTTGTTCAAGAATATTGCGAATTAATATTAATATAAAACCTCTGAAGTAACAAAGCATTAAATAGGTTTTCTGATTGGATGTACCAAAACCAACCGTTCAATGAGAAACTGGTTTCGCTACATTAACTTTTGCTTTGATATTTTCACATACTTTAGGCCCTTAAAAATGATGATGTTTTAAACTGTTTATCATTCTTCTAAGGTATTGTTAATTTAGAATAGTTTTAAAAGCAATAATAATAAAATACATTTTGGCTAGTGGTAAGTCCAGGCAACACCTTACTGGTACACGTAATATAACCACGTCCATTGAAGAAATGTAAATCGAATGTGATGAATGGAAACGCCTCCTTCAAAAACTATTCTCTGATTGGAAGTTAGCGAACCCGCCAAATTTAAACCGTCCAATCCAATAAATTATTTCTAATTTTGTCTGATATAATAAAGAATCTCTTAGTAAAAACTTGAATTTTAAATTTAAAAAAAAAACTATTGATTTGACAAAACACAAATGACATAAATTGATTTTCAAATTGTATATAATTGCATCCTTTAAATATTACATATAGCGTTTTCGATTGACTGCTCTAGAGGACTCTTAGAATATATCCGTCCCTTATTATTACATGGAGTTAAAATAAGATAAGCATACTCTGAGAGTACTCCAGAGCAGGCAATCGAAAACGCTATAAGTAAAGTCCATTAATCATGTAACAAAGCGAAATTTTATTATATGAATGAAAAATTGTTGAAAAATTTAAGCTTTTTTAACTTACTGTCTAAAAATCCCATCAACGTGTCCACCCACTTTTGGTAATTCGTCCTGTTGGAACCCTGTATCCAAATGAGCGTGCTTTCAGCATTCTCCATGGACATGGGGCGAAATCCCAGGCCGGGGTTCGTGCCGATAATGGAGCTCTCCAACTGCCATTTTGGTATCCTGGGGTCGAGAGTTTGGAAGAACACCCACATGCAGATTGCCACTAAAGCTGCCAGCATTCCATAGAATATGAAGTAGAAAAGACCAATTTTGGCTGAAACGAAAAGAGGGGATAATTTTTTAAAAACTATTTTGAAACTTGAGTTCAAATTCCAAAATACATACTCGTATTTTTAAAATAAAAACATATATATATATATATATATTGTTACAAAAATTGTTAATTAGAAATAAAGAGGAAATGTCTTTTTAAAGAACCTTGCCTAAGAAATAAGAACACTTTTCTGTATACACTTTTTAGTAACAAGATTAAATTGAAAATGTTTTGGCTTAATACGTTTTATATTAGATATTTTCTATTACGTTGAGAGAAAATAAACATTTACAAGATGTAATGTAAGTAGTAAAAATATGAGAAATATTTCAGTGAAGCGCGACATAAAACATAAACGTGTACTACATATCAGGTTGCAAGAATTTATAACGCTATCATATTTCACGACGAACCTTGGAAAACGAAATAGATTTCCCAAGAAATGTAATTCAGAATTATTGTAGTGTTTTTCATTTTGTAAAACATATTCAATTACTTAAATATATAAATATTTGCAGACCTGCATTTTATTATTATTTGATGTTCAGACTGAAAACTATAATTTTAACAAGATGTACATACACACATACATACAATACGAATAGTAATTTTGGAAATATGGCTCGTCACTATACATGTACCACCGGCGCCAGAAAAAATGAGGACAAGTCTTAGCAGTGATTTTAATGTTTTTTTACTAATGTAAATGAAACTTCTAATTCAATTTGTAGTCATTTCCATAGCAATGTGATCATAATAAATAAATTTACATGTCGAATTAATTTCGATACCAAAGCAACGGTTTTCTGAAACATCCGTTTACATTAGAGCACCATAAGTGTCCTCATCTTTTATGTCGCCCGTGGTACATACATAGTAGTGTTTGTATCTTCAGTGACGATAACTGAAGATTAAACCTAAATGATTTATCATTTATTTTATCATTAAGTACGATCAAAATTTGTACAGTAAAACTAAAGCTAGTCGATTTTCATAAAATATGTATGATATAACCAGTGATCAATATAAAAACGAATTAGAGCAGGCTTTAAATGCATGACTTGCATAACGTCATAATTGTCAATCAATTGTGACATAAGTAACACATCGGAAATGTTTAACGTTAGTCACGTAGTTGTTCATAGAGTTCAAAAGTATCTTGATGCAGGCACTGGTCATTTTATGCATCTGCTTTAATTTTTTCTAAATAAAACGTTTTTCTTGCTTTGGATAAACGTCAAAGTGACTGAAGGAACGTTCGATGAACTAAATGCACACATGCGTGTTTGGTTGCATCGCCAACTCTAATTCATTTTTTAATTGATCATTTCTTATCATATAAATTAAAAACTTGCTTGATTGAGTTCACAGACAAATGCAAATCGTCACCTTACTTTCAAAACCTTCTAAATCCTTTGTTTCAAAAAATTAAGTTCCTTGCAACTTTGCATCCAATAAAGTCTAACATTATGTTGTATTAAAGCCTGTCATTAGGTTTATAAGAATATAAGAAGTCTATTCATTCCAAAGTTTTTAAAACCTCATGTTTGTAAAAACGCATTTAGGAGGTTTTGAAAATAAAGTAACGAAATGCGTTTTTAGATACATTGCTAGCTCCTTACAATTTCTTTCACAAAAGGACTTTTAAAAATATGTAAGATGTCGGTAACTAACTAACAAAAAAGTTTTGTTTTAAATGAGTTTAAAATTATTTCTTCAGTTCATTAGATATATATTGACCTTTTCTAAGATTAAATAAGTGGGTCAGGCAAAAAAACCCGCTTCACAGATTCAATAATAATTTAGAACATAAAAATGAAAAACAAATTGAATTAACTGCAACGCAAGGTAAGGAAATACAATTTTATGTAAATTATTAACAAATCTTCGATAAATGTTTCATGTAATGCTCAATGTGATTTCAGAATTTTCTTTAATCTGAAGTAGTATTTACAACAAAAAAAAAACAAGAACATCAATGAAATAAATAGAAATATGTATACAACATGATATACAGGTGTTCCATTTATAAAAAGCATCTTCTTGCCTTTATCTCATAAACGCGACGTTCAATTGTTTTTTTTGACTGCATCATTGCAGTGAAAAGTACCACTAGTTTGCTAACTTAACCGAATTTGTAACTTTTATAATAACAGAGTTAGCAATAGTGTCAACTTAAGTTTAACAGACTATATACATATATAAATGTGCCGGTTTGGTTATTTGAGGCCCACCCTGTATAGTACAGACAATTGTATAAATCAGTTACTTCGTTTCAAATAAATAATGTTTTATAACATTTTCGTTTTTCATTTTATTTTTTTTTTATTTACCAAGTACTGAAAACTTACTATCATATTGAATTACTAAAACATATAGGTGTTTAATATTATTAATTACATGTACAGAGTGGTGATATAAAGTCCCGGACCAAGCTCATAATTTGTTTGTTTATATATTTGTTTGTAATCCTAACACAGGTAAATTTTTAATTTTAAAAAGGTACATTTTAGTGCTCATCATTAATTTTTTTAAATGACAACTCTAACTTATTTGTGCAGATTTTGATAGTCCTTCTTGTCAGTAAAATGGTGATATAAAAAATAGTACCTTACACCTTACACAAAAAAAAAAATAGATATGAACCAGAACATCGGAATTTTTTTGATGAATTTCTGTTATGCTGCAACGAAAATCTGGTTGAAAAATTGGTTCCTTGGGAACAGCTTCAATATTTTTATTACTTGTTTTTGTTTGCAATTTCAAGATTATTAAATCCGAGCAAGTCATTTGTACAACCTCAATCAAAAGTAATGAAACGTTCAAAACCGAAACGCTGTAGTCAGAGAGAGAAGATACCGAGTGAGATGAAGCCTTATGGCGAACGGATGTTTCCGAAGTCCTTCGGAACCCCACAACACGTTGCGCTCTCTCTGAGGCGGCACCGTTGCGCTCTGACTACAGCGTTTCGGTTTTGAACGTTTCATTACTTTTGATTGAGGCTGTACATACAATATAAATCTCATTTTAATATTTTTGACGTTTAATGCATATACAGAATGTCACTAGTAATTCTGACGTTTAATACAAATTTTATTTATTTATTTTGACAGAAATATAACCTCAATAAAAGCCTGATTTACCAAATTTGTCGAAATACGCGCTACATGTCAAATTCTTGTCCGGATTTTATTGCCCGCTACAGTACAACGCAATTTTAGATTTTTTATTTAGTCTAAAAACATAAACTTGCTTTGTCTTGTACTACTAAGTGGCTGAAGTATACAAGGTGTTTCCGGAAGTGTGGCTGAAAACCCAACCTTGGTATTTACATGTACTGGATATATGATTGAACACTTTGTTTTTGCTCAAAAACAAATTGAATGTATAACTTTTTTTGTATTCTACCCCGATCCCGGCGATAGTGGTGAGTAAGAAAATTTCTTTAAATAAATTATGTATTTAAAATAAAAACATAATTCTTAGAAAAGCTCGTCGTTACGGTTTTAATTATTAAATTTGAAAAAAAAACTAATGTCAACACCTAAAGTTAAACTGTCACAATTGTCAAAATACAGAAAAATGAGTAAAAATTCGAAATCAGTACCGTTTACCAATTTTCAGTAATTTTTGGAAATTTATGAAATTATTTATCATTTCAAAATGAACACAGAAAAAAGAAAAATGAATCTGTCATATTTTTAGATTTATTTCATATTGTATGCGGATTCTTTTTCAGCCATACTTCCGAAAACACCCAGTCTATAGGCTAGGCATCTTTTTTATATTTTGCACCCTACACACATAGAGACTTTATTTTAGGGGCTAGAGAAAAAATTAAATAGAAAAGCTATAGGGTTTCATTCGTATTCTTTTAGAGTAATCATGAGAAATAGACGGGCATCGCATGGTCAAGACAAAGATACAGTTTTTGTTCTTTTTATTGTTAAAAAAAATTGGAAAATATACAGGGTGATCAAAGTTATTTCCGCACTGTTGCTAACTTCTTTATTATTGGAGTTACAAAGTCGTTTAACTTAACAAAAATGAACTGTTATTACTCAGGATTACACTATGTTCTCAGACAATATCTCGATAACTACTGAAGATTTTAATTTTAGAGATCTACAACACAAAATTATTTTCATCTAAAAATACTTAATGAATGAAAACAGTTGTAACGAATACACTGTTTTTTTATTTCAAAAGACATACCCTATATCTGTACCTCAGAAGTAAAGAATCGTATCTCCATTTTCATAGATTTAGAGAAAACGAAGTTTAAAGTTTTAAAATGCAGTATATTTTTACAATAAAGAAATAAAATAGCAATGTAACTTCTGGATTATTTTATTAAGTACCTAATTTCACTAACATGTTTTACATTACAACTAGCAGTAACATGTTCTACCGGATAAGAAATATGTAAATGCATTTAACTAAAAACTGGAGATACGATTCTTTACCTCTAAGGTACAGATATGTGATGTCAAATTTGTATCACTCATAAAATTCTACACATTTTCACCATTGTCTATACCTAAAACGTTCTTGAGATATTTAATATTTTATTTAAAGCTGTTACTATTTTATTTATTTTTATTTCATTTATTTTTAACTTTAAGAAAAAGATTTTTGGTGCAGATATAGTTGATATTTAAACTTATTATAAGCCATTATTAAATGTACTTTTATCGTTACAGGCTGGTCAGAAATATGTCCAATAACAAGTGGCAGTAGTGTGGCAGTAATTTTGATCACCCTGTATACATATGTACGTTACAAACAAAGAAATGAATGAACAAACTCAGAACCAAATGAAAATTAGAATAAAAATTTGCAGACGGCATAAAAATCAAATTAAAGCAGACAAACAAACGAAACTAAAAACAAGTTACAAAAATTGTGCAAAAAAGTATTTTTCTACTTTGCGTTCACAATGAATTCATTGTGACACCAAAAACAGTTTCACAAGGAAGCTCATTGTGAAACTGTTTTTGGGGAAATTTTAGTCAATTGTTAATTGAAAATATTTAATAGATTTTACAAAATAATTCATTATTTATTTGTTACTTAACAGAATACTCAAAATGAAGCTGGATAAGAAAAATTAATAACTTGTCAATGTGATTTCTGTTTAAAATGAAGGGTTGTCAGTGTTGCCACGCATTACAACTACAATTCCCCATATACATATAAGGAGATCCAATTTTTGACAGTATTTTTCATATTTTTGTTCAATAAGTGACGCAAAGTAGAAAAAATTCTATATTTTACACGTTTCACAAGAGGCATTGTAACACTCGTTCCGTTGGGGTACGACGAGCGAAGCGTACCCCAACCCCACTCGTGTTACAATAGGCCTTCTTGTGAAACTTGTAAAATAATATACTATTATAAAAAGCTCTTGAAAATTAATATACTTCAGGAAAATAAAAAATTCAAAATTGTATAAAATTTAAATAGATTAGGCAACTTTTTAAGCGCGAGAAAGTTAAGTATTTCTTCAGAAGATAAAAAAAAAGAATTTTTAATTTAATACCGTTTAATTAAACAGGACAAAAATGTAAAGAAATAAAGAAAAACAGAAATAATAATTATGGATGTCTTCGTATTTGATATATGTATACAGTATTTCACAATCTTCTATCAATCAGTATAATATGTAGATATGACGCGCAATATTTGGTTACTAACGAAAATTGACCTATTATTTTAATAAAGCATTTTAATTAAATCTATACCTCCTAAAAATTCAAATAATTAGACAAAATTACTATTGTGTAAAAAATTATTCCCATCAATTAGCTTTCTTAACACTCTTTTTGAAGAAAATTTTCAAAATGCCAATATTTTGTTCTTCATTTCAGCTTAAAACTTAGTTTGTAGATGGTTTTTAAAATGCATTTTAAACGCGTGAGTCAACGCTTTAACCTGTCGCGCCCGTTCTTAATCGATATAAACAAAACTCATACCCCAACTATGCCCGTCTCTTCCTAAAACAGTGCCTTCTTTTTCGTTATAAAGTCCCCTGGACCTGTAGGCCGTCTGTGGCAGGAGTTCTTCCTGTTGTGTGGCGCCCATTCTTTTAAAAATTAACTTAAAACTAAAATTAAGGACGGAACGGAAGAAAACAAACACTAGTAAACTAAGCCATTAACGTATAGGCGAGGCTACTAACGTGTTCTCGCGGACAGTGTTGCCAGCAGAGTGGACATACCTTTCTGCTTTCTGTTTAGTGGTCAGTGGCGTAGTTAGTATAGAAAACAACTGCAAATTACTTATTCGCCATTGTTTTTTTTTTCTTAATTTTTACTTATTTAATTTATTTAAAATCATTATTATAATAGAGTTAATTTATTTTCTTAAACAAAAATACATTACGGATCTGAACTCACACCTTTATGATTAATACACGAGTCTTTAATAAATTGGAAAATTAAAATGAAGCTGGTAGAAAATAAATATTTACAAAAGTAGACAAGAGAAATGTAACAAGTAAAACTAAATACAAAAGTAGAATTTTTATTAGTTTCTTATTCCAATCGTGAATCAGAAGCAACTCACTACATGGGAATTCATAGGAACAATCAATAATCAATATTACAAGAAAAACGTATGAATCATTTTAGAAATGCATCAAATGAAACAAAAGATTTTGACGTTAAATCTTAATTAGAGTGATTTTTTTTAAAATCTTTTAATCATTTAATTAATCTTATACTTAATTAATTTGTATATTTAATTAATTTTGAAAGTTTGCGTTTAAAAATTGAGCTGGCCACCAGAGTCTGTCTAAGAATTATGTTTAACTGGTATTTTTTTTAGATATTTTTATATTTAACAACATTCCTATATTAAATTTGAGATATGAAATTGGGATATTTTTTCAAGTTAGGCCCGTGTGACACTATGATATTTTTTGTGCAAGATTTGTTACGAAGTGAACGAGAAGTGCCAATTCCTCCCTCACTTTGTAACAAAAATGTTATCAAATCTTGGATGGTGTCACACGGGCTTTAAAAGAAAACTAAATATTTTGTAAATAGAAAACTTGACTGGGTCTTGCGCTTTTCTCCAATTTATAGAGCAATCGACAAAGTAGGAAAAAAGATCTGTTAAAACGATCGCAGACGCTGTGGGCAGCACATGAATAATAGCTGAATACATTTCAAGTTGAGAAAGAAAGATTGAAATAAGTTTAAATGTAAAAAAATATAAATAAAACAAACATTACTATCCTGAACAATAAACTGTAAGTACCTATAATTAATGCAACCTACAGAAGAGACTTAAACTAAAATTAATTGATTGTCTCAAATATGCCTCTCCATGCGTACATATGTATTGTATACAGAGCGTGTCACGACCCTATTGTCAGACATCTCATCTTCGTGAACATTCTTGACTTTACCTCCTATTGTGTAACTTATAAAAATTTCGTTAAATAAGGAGAATCATTAAGTGACATATTTTGACCAATCACTACATAGGAGTAGGTTGTACTTGAGTACTGATTGGTCAAGATACTGTTAAGTAACTTATGAGTTACAGAATAGGGGGGTTAGTCATTTAGCGAATTTTATGCGTGGAGCGCTTTTTGTCTTGTAAACCTGTAGTACCCTCATATTATAGAAATTTACTTCATATACAGTAGTGACAAAGATGTGTTTTATATGTAGGTAATTTCTACGCTCTATACTATCCACAAAATGACGATTTTCCATCAGCTGATGTTTGCTGGTTGCACGATAGCTTTGGATGTTGAATATTTCATTCAGCGTTTGCATTAAACTTTTTTGTAAACTTGGAAATAGATGTTTAACAGGATGGCAATTCTCATGTGTTTAGCCTCTACAATCTCAAATCTCTCGAATCGTTTTAAATATCCCGCCGATTATACTATCTGCATTGTGGTGAAATGATGACGAAGGTCAACCAAAATGATACGCCAACAGCAAAGGTACCGACAGCCAATGTCCTTACTGTATACGAAGTAAATTTCTACACTGTGGTACTATCAAGTGAAAATTGATAAGATCATTCGAAGCGCTTTAACCCTTTCCAGTCAAATGATTACATTTGGAATCATTTCATAGATCACTGTAATTTTTTCTAAATATAATATAATTTTCTGTTTAAATGTAGTAATCTGATTGCATTTAATACTGCTAGATGGTACTAACTTCTTATAAGGTTTTATGGGTAAAATTTATTTGAAAGAAACGGTTGTATTCTACATTAGCCATCGGTGGCGTTTTGGCGTTTGATCTGCGAAGACAACCAAAAGTAAGGCAAGTTTTGCTACCTTACTGCTTCTAGTAAAAATTGTACCGCTTTATTGTTTTGTTTAGCTTCTGTAAATCATATTATTTATTTGGATTTTCTAAAAACACTTGTAATAACTAGAAATATTCAAATGATTCCAACCGGAATCATTGGTCACAACAAGTAAGTCCATTTGGAATCATTGGGATTATTTGAAATTATATTGATCTTATTTGCAGATATAAATTTATAGTTTAGCCTGAATCTTTCCACCCCCTAATAAACTTATTCGACGAGTAACTTCTCGAATGCAGTTATTTTTACTATAACTGACATAACACTGCAACCTATTCCAAAGAACTGTTACAGAAATGTAGTAAGTGCATGTAACTGCAGGTTATTTTAGATCTGTTCTGTTACAGTTACTTGAGAGATTTTGTACGAACTTCCTGTGGTCTGCTTATAATGTACATACATATCTTTAGATATATCGAGGGTACAAAAAAAAAATTCTCGAGTTAGCCTTGGAAACAAAAGTTCATATGGTAGATTATATGAAACTTTTGTTTCCAAGACTAACTCGAGGTGATTTTTTAAATCCCAATGATTCCAATTGGAATCAATTTTTCTAATCTTATTATTTCAATAGATTACTATTATATTCTCAAAATAAACATTTATTATCATTAGTTCTTAAACTGCAAATCAGAAAAAAAAATCGATGTGCTTTTTTTGAAGAAAAAAATTATTTGGACTGGAAAGGGTTAAATATGAAAAGTAATCCTCATCATAATTAGATGTTAAATATGAAATCGAAACGTGACTCATATGAATTTAAATAGAAAATATCCTTACGTGAATTGCGAAATATAAATTTCTCAAAAAAGAAAAACAATTTACTTGCATTTAAACAAAGAGAATTCTAAATAATTAACAATAAATCTATAAATAATAATATTTTTTAGTCTTAACAATTTGAAGTAAATAATAATTCTGATCATAAAATTAAAAAATAAATAGAATTTCCGGAACGAACTGCTTCAATAAATCTACCACCCTCCTCATGTCAACAGTAACCTAAATTAAATAGAAAAGTGCTATATTCAACAGTAAAACTTGCATCACATTGAAGTTCAGATTGCGGTACAACTCTCCACCCGCGTAAACGAACAATAACGATGTGACAATAGACACCTGACACTTACTGTATAGTAGATTAGTCAGTGCCAGAACAAAATTTTTCAGAAAATGAGGGAAATTAGTGGAACTTCTAAGGAAAAACTAAAAACAAATGGAGATTAATAAATAAAGGCAATAAGTAAGTACTCCATTTGATTTTGCAGAAGGGGAGTCTGAATTAGTTTCGGGATTTAATGTGGAATATAGAGGAGGGGGATTTGCATTAATTTTCAGAAAGGCAAGAAGTAAGTAGAAAAATGAAAGAAAAATTATATTAGAAGAAAAATGATAAAATAACAGAGAGGTAAACACCAAAGATTCAAAAAACAAATAATTATAACAATCACCAATCTCTTGATAAAAAATAGTAAACATACAATACAAAATGAAATCGGATTATACAAAATAAAAATGTTGAAAACAAAAACATTGAACTAAAATAATCAAAGAAGTATGTAGATAGAAAAGTAAATATGTATATAAAAATCCACAACTTAAATTGAAATAATTGCAAGATATGAAACATGTATTATACATTGTATATGTATGTGCGTGCTCTAAAGTCAACAGAAAAAAGTATACAGGGTGGGCTAAGGAAAACGAAACAGACTGAATATCTTCCAGGAAAATGTTTATTAGAAAAAACGCTAAAACACGCCGATTTTAATCCAAGGGGGACACTTTTCTATCCTATTCCCTCCAGTCATACATCATCCCCCTCCCTTCCACCTCTATAACTAATAGATTTTAAATAGGGAATGTACCACGAGTGGCACATTATTGAAAAGGTAATTTTATAGAGAATTCAGTAATCTGAATTTGAATACCCGAGAATTCAATTTTAACTCCCTCTTACGAGAAAACATATGGTTACGTAATTAACGTAATCCAAAGTATGACAGCTCATATGAAATCTATCTTTGTTAGTAATTCAATGCACGTAAATGACATTACATAACGATATTGATAAGTTACTTAATTTGCAACTTAAGTCAGTTTAGTTTTCGTTGATCCACCCTATAAATAGAAATGTATAATGCATAATAAATAAAATTACTGTCGCAAAAGTGAATTCTAAAAATCTGCAACAGATATTATTCACAAAATTTAAGGCAATTACTAATTAACAGGTTATTTATATCAATAAATAAGAAAGGAAATAATGAACTTAAAAAAATTTTCTTTTGATATTCTAATAGTTTACCAAATTCGTTCAAAAGAATGTACATAATTGTAATTAAAAATTGAATATTTATTTGTAAACTTTGCGCTTCTCTTTTTTACAAGCCAACTGCAGTTTTGTTTGAATGTTTCGTTTTGCCGTTCCCTTTCCGGTTTCATTAAATAACGTGATTTATTATACTATAAAGGTGCAAGCGAAACATCAATTCCCATGTAATTTTTAAATAGAAAATAATTTGTAAAAACACGTACAATTAATATTAATTCTTTTTTTTTATAAAGATCTTTAAGAAGCGTTCTGTTCTATTTCCTTATTTCATAGAATCGGTTGAATATAAGCAAAGAAATTTGGCAGAAAGGAAGAATTATTTTTATGCCCTCTTAACATACTCACACCAACTAGCACCACTCCTGCCAAAAAATTGTTTGGTTTGCGGATCCCAAAGAAACTTTTTAATTTTTTCCCCCTGTGTCATCTTCATTTCTTCAGGTTTAATGTAATAGGCCGTTTGGACTGTTAACAGTTCCTCTTGCTTTAATACGGCCAAAGACTGTTGTCTAACTTTCGTCGCATTATTTGTGGCGGATGCGGCCGCATTTGCGTTTGTGTTCGGCATTGTACAAACGGAAAAAAACCGAAATTTCCAGCGGTTAGGATAAGTTGTTGAGGAGACGAGTTGATGTGGTTGGTGATGGGATGTAGACTGACCGCGGACAGATCTGTTAGTGGACAGTAGGAGGTCCCGGATATTATCAATTCCACACATAAATACATCCTCATCAGGGGTACTCAATCATTTTCTTCTAGTGCGGGGTAACTGAAATTTTCCTATGATGAGCTGAAGTGTATTCAATTGCATATTTTATTTAAAAAAAAAATATAATCACTCAAATCTCACAAAATACAAAGCATTGAATAAAACATTTTAATTGACCTGCATGTCTATAACTTAATACGTAAATATATCAATCTTAAAACTAACAATAATGACGAATGCTATTTGAAAAGTTTGCGAAGGAACAGGTGATAAGAGACACTAGATTCTACAACAGATAATAAGTAAAACGGCAGTGATGATATGTACCCACGAACTTCCATTTTTTAAAGAAAACTTACAGAAATAAATAACATAAAAAATAAACAAATTGTCCTGCACAAATGATCGTGTGTTATAAAAAACCAAAGTTCCTAAATTCAAACACAAGAGGATTGAGAGCAGGTAACTGCATTACAAGAAATAATTTTTTAGATAATTGCCTGTGACCCGAATGACGTATAACCCTCAGAATATCTCGTCCAATCAAAGCTAATCGACAGCCCTGTAGAAATAGCAAGGTTTCATCAATGAGACGAGTCAAATTTCTTGTATAAAAGTGAAAGGAAGAGTATCCAGCTTCTATCAAATCATCCTGTTCTCTTTCAATCCATTCTTGTCCATGTTGCCTGTGTATTCCTTTGGTTGCTGTATCTCTAGGTCAATCCCCAATCTGTTCTAGTCCACAATCTGTATTGTGCATCAAATAGAAAAGTAATACCTATCACTGAATCGTTGTCCTTGTAAAGCAACGTAATGCAAGATAGATTAATAAGACGGTAGGCAAAGGAAGCTCTTAACGAAAAATTAATGAAAAAAGTAGAGAGAGTATAAGATAAAAATAAAAGGAAAAGATGAAGAGAAAATGATATGAGTTGTTATTAATAACACTCTTAGCACCGAAACATCAGTTTATTACGGAGTACCAAAAGGTGCATTATTAGGACCAATACTGTTTAATATTTATCAGTTTAACGTTGGCTGGAAAAATCATTGGATATGCAAACGATATTGTGGTATTCTACAAAAGCAAGAACTGGACAGAAAGATATTAAAATTAATGTATATACTACAAACCCAGCCGTGAGATGGCACGACTAGGCAGTATTTTATAAAATACTTTTTTTGATAAAAACTTATTCATTTGCATTATATGGATTAAATAACCAAATTAATGCCTCATTTATATTTTGGACTTTGGACGTATTGCTGATTGATGAGGGGCGGTTATTAAAGAAAATATAGTAATATAAAAATCAATAAATACATTTTTTAAATTGTTAATATTTGGTTGACTAAAGAAAATTAAAAAAATAGAAGTCATTCTTTGTAGTACTGCAAGATAAATATCTAGAGCAGACCTGTAAAATGCGGTTCAATTCACCTTGTTATAAAGAGAGCAACGGATACTTCTCATTTTCAAAGGACTCTTTCGTGTGTCACAGCAATTTGCTGTCTGATACTTAAGTAGGTAAAATAGCTGTAATTGCCTGACGGATTACCATCGAGTTACTCGTTAAAATTTGCCCCAGAATTCGGATGAGTAATGTAGCAAAACTCTCTGTAAATTAAACTTTTAATTCAATCGTATCAAAATTATTTTATTAAAAGGAAACGGGAATTAAGGTGTATACTGCTCCATCTAGTATTTGGATGCACTATACTTATTTTCGCGTTGTCGTTCTCGTCATGACGGAGGTAGCAATCTGTAAAATCCACAGAATTCGATTTATTCTTTCCAATAAAGCTGTTTTTTTGGCGGTGCACTATTTTGAAATTATTTCGTAAATGTATTTCGAAATGTGAATTTTTTAACGTTGAAACAACGACCTTATGTTTTGAAATAGGTGCATACATTGTGTGTTTTGAAACGGAAAGTTATTTTAGCGGGATCATCATTAAATGACGTCAAAAATAAAACAGTTTTGAAATAGCACCAGTCATTTTGAAAACAGTTTTGTACGCCAAAAAACGGCTTTAGTTAATGCAAACTATTAATAACATCTAGAAGTAGAAATGTCTTTAATGAAATAGGAGTATCCATTAATCTCGAAAATGTTATGAGTATGACGACAATTAATCTTATGATAAGTTAACACCTATGACTTTATTATACGTCTGTATAATCAATAATAATCAACAAACAGAGAAAGGGGGACAATATACCGGGTGTGTATAAATTGACAAGAAGCTACACATGGTGACGTTCTTTGTAAAATTCGAAATCAATGTTCCCATTTAAAATTTCGAAGTGGTTATACATTTACTTCCGGTTGACCTTGAAAACTAATTATATCGCCACCAAATGCGTCATATAGGTACCTTTTTGTTATTAATTTTTTTTTCGCTACTTCCCATTAGGCACTTCATGTTTTAGAAAAAAAAAAAAAGTTTGGAACGAGCGATCTTAAACACTCTGCATAATACAGAGCGATTATCATATGACAAGAAAAAGGAAGATCGTAAGGCGCAATTGTACAATGCCACTTTAAGCTGAAGCTTAAACCTCTAACAGAGATTATTTCAACAATTGTCGTTAAGGATTTATGCTTTGGCTTAAAGTTAAGCTGGAATTGTACAACTGGGCCTAAGTGATTTTTTGTAAAAGTAAGTTTCTACTTTGTTCTGGCATGATGAATTCATCGTTGTCCCAGTTCGAGGTGATCGTAGAAATAATAGAAACAATACTTTTTCCATAACTGTTGGACAGAGTAGAGTCGCAACTATGCACAATTACATTTCGGAAATTCTTGTTTATTAAACTAAGAATTAATACAAATATATTATTTATAAAGTATAACTAACTAGATTAATTAGGTTCGTTAATGGAAAACCAACAGCCCCTCTTAATTCGTGCCTAATTAATAACATAAAACCAAGCTCTTAATACAATTATTGTTATGCTTGATTTCGGGTAAAGGCTTCGTGAATACATCTACTCTGTGGAAAAATTTCAATGGATGACCCAAAAGCACTTGTCATAAAATGAAACCTAATATCTACGTGACTGAAGAAACTTTGAACTTGAGCAAGTTTCCCTACTGATTGATTATCATTATAAATTATAATGTTAGATAACTCTTTAAATCCAAGTTCCTCAAGGAGTGATGATAGGAAATTTGCTTATCTGGTAGCATCGGTTAAACTTATAGACGATAATGCTACGGTTCTTTGTTTTGTTGAACACCAGGATATCGCAACGACACTAAGGCCCAGTTTTACAATCGTGAAATAAGGACGGAATAACTGTTCGCCGAATATCCTTTAATGTTCCTCAATATCTACGTCACGTTATTCTAAGAATAATGCCTCTCCGACGATTGTAAAATCGGGCCTAAGTGTCAATGCATATCCTGAATAAGACCTTTTGTCTAATGTACAATTTCCCCAGGTTGTATCTGCAAAACCGACGACTCCTTTGCTGTCACGACTATAGATTAACTTTACATTAATCCTACCTTGAAGATATCGCAAACGCGTTTTGTAGCTACCCAATGTTCATTTTCAAAGCAATTATTGAATTGACTAATCATATTCACAGGGCGAGTTTCGACTGCAATATACACCGATTAATTCCCTGAAGGGGTAAGTAATTAGCTTTTTCTACTTCCGGCTTTGAATGGAACTTCAATTTTGTTCCTGTGGAAATTGGAGTTTTAACAGGTTTGGAATTTTCTCTTTTTTCTAAATTGGATTTAAGCGATGGGTTCAAAGATGACTCTGATGTTTAGAAAGGAAAGGAGATTATGTTGAAAAATAGTGATTCGTAGCTTAAGGTTTGAATAATTGTTGTACAAGAATTCTCTTAGTTACTTCTACAATGAAGAGAATTTTAATTTAAGAGTTACATTTAATTTATTATTGTTACATGTATACATGTGAGTATCTATAAGTTAAGTGCTTTTCTATACTTACTTATGAACCTGTAGTAAGTTGTATTTCGTGCTAATGTAAATGTACACTTTCTTCTGTTTTTTTTTAATTCTAAATATGTAAATATTTTTCTCATATCTTATTTCCAATCCTTATCTTTAGAATCTATTTAAATTTACTTATCTTCAGTGTTTAAGTAGAAATATATTTTGTCTGGAATTTATGAAATTTTATTTCTAAACAGAATCAACCTTAGTGGGACTTTTACACTAATTAAGTAGAAAATTACTAGTAAATTATAATACATTTACTTTTATTTAATTAAAAAGCATATTTATACTTTGAACATTTTAATTATTTATTGATAATGCTTACACTTTTCGAGAGACAAAAACGTACAGGGATTTTGTTTATATTTTGAACGGTACCTACGCATTTTATTATTAGACATATCAAAAAATGTTAAATACAAAAGTTTTAGGGATTTACCTGAACCGCCAGAATTTATTAAAAAAAGAAACAAATGACGATTGAACACTTAACAAATGAGTATCAACTTTGTTATTTTAAATGCAACACTATGTATATTTTCTCAAATTAAGAAAGATATTTATATCCTAATTCAAAAAATATGTAGTTTGTCTACATTTGGTGTCATACTTAAAATTAAAAAAAAAATGCATTTATTTGGATTAATAAGGAGTTTATTATGTATGACAAGTGTTAAACTAATTAAAAGTCATTTTATAAGTCAAAACGCTAACATCTAAGAGAAATTAACATATTGTATGAAATAAATTAATAAAAATATACCAAAATAATAATAATTTCAAACTTAAATATAGCAAAAAGTATGAAACCAAATATAGGCAAACTACATATTTTTAGAATTAGGAGAAAAATATCTTTCTTAATTCTAGAAAATATACTGAGTGTTCCATTTAAAATAACAAAGTTGATACTTATTTGTTAGGTTTCCGATTGTCATTTGTTTCTTTTTAAAGTAAATTCTGGCGGTTCAGGTAAGTCCCTAAAACTTTTGTATTTAACATTTTTTAATATGTCTAATAATAAAATGAGTAGGTACCGTTCAAAATATAAAGAAAAAACCTGTACACTAATGTAGGTAATTAAAAGAAACTCTATGATTCTATAAATTTGATCTAGCAATAATGAACAATGAATATTTGCATCGCTTTTAGAGTTTAGATTTTTCACTAATCTCTTACTGTGTAGTTGCAAATAAACTGCAAGCTATTCAAAAGATATATGAATACAACGTGAACGGTGTAAAGTATCTTAAAAAAAATAGGAGATATTCACATCATCACATAAAAAATGAAAACACCAGAAGATTAGAACAACAATAAACAAACTATAAATCGACTGTAATTGATGATTAGTAACAAAAATAAGGAAGGATAGACTAGTCAAGAAAGACAAGTACGAAAAAGACAAAAAGAAAAAATGAAATTGAAAATGAAAATTGAAAATAAATGAGACAATTTTTTGTAACAAATTCTTTTTAAGCTTTAACAGACACTAAAAAATCTCACAATTGCTCTTCTTAGTTTCCTTTAACAACTTGTTTATTTATTTTTCACTCCTAACGAAGCTATCAACTGTTGAACAATTTATAATGTTTGCTATAGATTTAAAAGAATAATTTTAAAAACTTTCATGCAAATCTACTTTAATTGCAAAAATATTAAACTATCATATAATTAACGATTGTTTCTATAGAATTATTGTTAATTGTTTTTAAATTACTTTTATTTTCATTCGTGATCAATGAATTTTATTTATATTATGTTTATTTCACTCTAAATAAGAAGCTTATTATGTATCTTAAATGTGTCTTTCCGTCGAAATGGAAATGTTCCCAGGTAACTCCGATTTTCAAATCTGGTGATAGTTTCCAACTATAGGTCCATATCTCTCTTGTCTACCTTCGGTAAGCTTCTGTAGGCTATAATTTGTGACGAATTATTTTTTAAAATAAAGGATAAAATTTATAGTGACCAGAGGGACTTTTTCGTGGTAAATACGTTGCTACAAGCAAAGCATTTGCTGGAAATCATGTATGATAAATACTCAGTGATTGCTGTGTGTACTGATTTCTCCAAGGCTTTTGATAAAAAACATCACCCTACACTGATGATGAAGCTGAGTCTTTTGGTATACATTTAATCTCTTGCAGTGGATAGATTCATATTTAACTAATAGAATTCAATTTGTAGTTCTAAACAATGACAGGTCAAGAGCTGTTGATTTTTCGTCAGGAGTTCCGCAAGGGTCACATCTTGGACCTCTATTATTCTCTATTTTTATTATCGATATTCAAGCTTGTTTTCATCACAGTAAGTGATGAAAATATAGACATTGTATGCTGACGATCTGAAAATTTATACCAAAGTTACCGATAACAATGACTGCGAATTCCCGCAGGAAGATCTAAACAGATTAACTGAGTATTGTGCAAAAAAATGCTCAATTGGTTAAATTATAGATGCAATCGGTATTTATGGCGAAGCCAACCTTTCTCATTACAAGATGTCTACTCTGTCCCAACGTAGGGCTTCTCGACATTTTTTATTTCTGTGCAAACTCTTCAGCAATATTTTTGATAGCGGGTATTGTATAAATAAATTATATTTTAACATTCATGTATACAGGCTGTTTCACTTAAGACGGTTTTCTTTCATACCTCTCTGGTTACTCATTTTATAAAAATTGTTTTAACTGAAAGTTTCACTATACAGGCTGTTTCAGTGAAGATGCACCAAACTCGGTATGTTGGTAGATATCGGGAAAAGAAATAAAAGTTTCCTATAATATTTTTTTTTAATGAATAAGTTTTGAGATAATCGAAGGGAAAGGAGAATCGTATATTTTTAAAACGTACAGTAGATGAGAGCGGCCCGAATTCTTAACCTGCCTTAACGTTCGGTTTTTTACTTTATTACCCCATAAACTGTCGCGCCTCAGATGATATGATGAAACACATTTAGTACGTTCACTCCGTTCTGGTTAATGTTGTAGTGACGAGTAATTAGTTGGTGTAGTTTATACTTTTCATTTTTAAGTTTATTATGTAAGTGTGTGTGTGTGTGTGTTGGTGTGTGCGATGGGCGATTACACGTTTCGAGAATACGCAGATTATTCGAACACATGTTGTAAGGTAATTGCCGTTTTCGTAATTTGCCCGCTTCCGAATTTGTTTCTACCTCATGTGACCAAGTTCAGTCTGATAGGCAAATAGCAGACCGGTGCGGCGGAAGCAATAATTCTAGTTACTAATTTTCCCAATTTATTAATTGTACATAATTGTAGTAATTGTTGGATACAGGAATAAATAAAAACCCGTTACAAGCGTTAATTATCGTACATTATTAAGACTCGGCAAATTTAATGTAATTACGGTTTGCATAAATGTTAGTGCAACGAAAACGCACGCTTCTTTCAAAGTGTTCGCTTTTAAAGTAGGGAATACACGATCCAACATGTCGTAACACATGTGCGCGCGTACATGTTCGCCGAACATCAACGTCACATAGTACCATACTACACACGATCGAACTTGTCTTAAGACATCATAGTCCAGTTATCAACTAAGACGATGTCAGAAGAGTTATCTTTGGTGGCACTGTCGTGCGCTATTATAGTAAAACAAAAATACAAAAAAAATAATAATAGTGCGTGATAAGTCCCCAGTTTAATAGTTCCAATTGCAGGATCTGCCACCACACATTTGCGGAAATTTATTTATTAAAAATCATAAATTGGCTGTTTCGAGGTGCTGTGGAAAAGAGTATGCACGACGTCGACGCACTGCATTGAATAAGTCCGTGGCGAACATGTGCGTTTGGCAACCACACGATCGAACATGTACGCGCAAACATCAACGCACGTACTTGTTTTCAGGAAATCCAGAAAATAAGTTCGACGGACTTTTTGTATGTGCGTCCATGTTCGAAGCGTTTTTCGGGCCAACACACGCACGTTGATGTTCGGCGAACATGTATGCGCGTACATGTGTTAAGACATGTGGGATCGTGTATTCCCTGCTTAACACGTCTTGCGGTCAAGGGCAAACTTAAAAGCCTCTCATAAATTTTTTCGGAAATGACACAATATTTCGTACATTTTTGAAAACTGTGAAGAAAAATATAAACATTGAAAAAACTATTAAAGATAGATATGGACAACACTATATCAATAGAAAGAGAATTAAATAGCCCATCTAATGATAAAAAACATATGGCGTTCCAATAAAAAAAAGGGCTGCAGTTGTGGAAAAAAAAGAGTTTCAAGATGAAACTTTTGCAAAAAACTACAGGTGTCTAACGTCATTTGTTCGGAAGATATTTTTGCATTTGTTTGAAGTTCTGCAACACGCATAATTTTTTTAAAAAGTCGAATAATGTGAAAACGGTTAACTTTAGGACTTATGTGTTGTACATGAAGTCACGTTAAAATTCGGTCTGAAATTCGAAAATGTAAAAATATATAGGGTGTTACATTTAAAATAACGAGATGACATAACGCCCAGACTAAACGGAACACTCTGTATACATCAAACTAATTTTAAAATATGCTCCACATAATATAGTGAAACTTCCATTTGAAACAATTTTTTATAAAATGAATAACTAGAGAGGTATGAAAGAAACCGTCTTAAGCGAAACTCCCTGTTTTATCTTGATTATTTCAATACAGGATCTTATCTCAATTCTCCTATGTTTAGACTGCAATAATATCATAATAATTATTGCTGCCATGTCGACCTTTTTGCATGTTTTTAATTAATTTTTTTTATTTCGTTTCTATTCATTCTATTTTCAATACTTACATCACATTAATGTGCTCTCTTGAATTTTTTTAAATAGAATCGTTATTAATTTCTACTTCATTTTCATCATATTTATAAAAACATTTATGTTAATTTAGTTTATAAGTTATTGTAATAATATGTATATGCAATAATTTAATATAATTTAAATGCATGTTTAAGCTGATTTTTAAGTTTTAGTCAGTTTTGCGTTGTTACTGTTTACTTGGTTATTCTCTTATTGGGATTCTTTTCTTATTGAGTAACCTTTCTTTGGTAAAATAAAAAAATAAAATACTGCCTCCGAAGAGAAAAGAATACAGGAGGCATAAAGTAAGAAATGGATCGAAAGCACATGAAAAAAAAAACGTGTTAATACCACACCTTTTTTGTAAGTTATTAACATGCAATAATGAAATCTTTTCAGTTAATATAAAGGTACGGATGATATATTGGGTGGTATGCATAAAATGAAGTAGATGCTAATACTTCTCTAATAAGTATGTTCTTCGAAGTATCTTATATTACATAAAGTCCTACTGCAGCTCTGAAGCATATACTACGAAAGCAAAGTTTATACTACAGCACGTAGTAAATATTACGCTGCAGTAGTATTTACTATTAAAATGAATCTGAGGCTTTGAAGTAAATACTACAGTAGGTGCTGTAGGGAAATTAAAAACTTCTATGTGCTGTTGTGCTCTAGTATCTACTAGATCGCATAGTAAATACTACGTTACTATAGTAGGTACTTCAGTTTCGAAGTAGGTGCTTGGAGTATTAGCATGTACTTCGTTTTATGCATACCACCCAATAGCTCTGTTTACAAAGAAATTTAAAAAAAAAGAACTGTAAATAATTGGGTAGTTAAATTCTGCTTACGCCTTAATGAAAATGGTTGAAATAAAATGCAGATTATTGTGTTTAGGATCTGTCATGTTTAAATGTTATCTTTATCGGTTTTTTTATTTACATATTTTCAAATAACAAATTAAAATAAGTAAATGAATAAATTAATGCTACAAAAAGATATTGACGTTAAAATTATTAACAGATACGGTAACAAATTCCTTATTTAATAAAACTAATTTACAAGCTTTTACTTCACATTGTCTACTATTTTCGAAAGTATTTCAAAGCACATTTCATTAAAGCAGTAATTTTTTCGTGACACGTCATATTAAAGAGGCATTTTTTAGTTTAATATCCGAGGTCGTTTAATTTATTCAAAACGTTGGATTAACTTCTTTTATTCGTGAGGCGGCAAACAAACACGTTGCATATTATATATTTTTTCTTATACATTGTATTTATTTTCGTGTATGCAGGGTGTTCAATTCAAACTGTTCATCATTTTTATTCTCAACGTTTTTCTTGCACGTGTTAAATTTCCATCAAATAATAATAATAATAATAGCAAATCAATTGCACTATTAATTATTTGTATATTTTTTAATAGCGATATAGTAATATTTATAACCCCTTTTGGTAAAAATATGAAAATTAAATTAAAAAATACTTACTTCGTATTATTACAATGGTATGTTAATATACTAATAATAGTATTACATCGAATGAACTGTCCAGGGCACCCCTAAGCCAGTCCTGAGCAACAAAGAATTTTGTAGATTGGCGAGGACTGCTCTGCCTGTGGAACAATGTTTGTCAACAAAGAGTATTTCAATTTAGGGCAAAGGCAAGGGTTATTGAACAAAATAAGTTTGGGGACTGCCGTTATAAAATTATTATAATAATAAATAAATTTAATTTGCAGCAAATGGATACAGGAGGCATAAAGGCGTGCCTTCTCTAAAGAGAAAAATACGAATTTACATTGTTTATTAAAAAGAAATTGATCATTTAAGGCTTTAAAAAACAGTTGCAAAATATTCAAACTAATTCAAAATGAAATTGTTTGATTAATTTTTTATAGTTCAACATAGCTGGCATTGGCTTCCGCTTCCATTTCGTTTTTCTAACTTTTCATTTTTCTGAGTTTCTGGGTAAAAAAGTTGTCGACTTGAATGATTAGCTGAATCGACGCTAGACCCCCAAAACAGTTTCAAGCTGATTTGGTAGTTATTTATCAATCTCGATAAATGACTTTAGTGACGCTATTACTATTTAACAAACTGCTTGTCTTTGCTTTTGTTTAAGACCTTAAGACAATTGATAAAAAAAAACATAAAATATTTTTTAAATAATTCTTGAAGAGCGATAAATATTATATAATATTATACAATATATTAAATTGGTTATCAATAGATGTCTGGATGCAACATACATAACAAAAACTGTATATATTTAATATTGTTACAAAAGATAAAATAAGGCAAACGAGATATGAAAACGAAATCAGTTTTCAGTATGGCCAATGTATACGCAAGTTTTTATATTGTCCCACTTATCTGAAATGTGGACCCCTAAGCGGAAATTGGAGTGCGTAAGTTTGAAACCTTATGTAGATGGTGTTAGTATACGGAAAACAGTTCGAATCGCGATGCAGTAGCGTTACAAACGACGGATCGAAGAGTACGTCGACGGTGCGCAGGTCGCCAGATGCAACCCTGGGAAGAGTCCATGTAACACCCCTTTCGTGCAGAGGGTATAAGGTCGCACAGCACGATGGCTGACAAGAAAAATACCGAACAGTTTTATACAAGGCCTCCCAAGCTAGGAAAATGGGAAGGATTCAAAATTTTCCTCTGGAACTCCGAAACGAACCAATTTTTAGGAAGAACCGGCTCCAGTTGGGGTGAGTAGATTTTGAAAAATTTTCCGCATAGGCGATTTCGATTTCCGACATTTTCTTTTCGAAAAATCATTATTCAAATGTCTTCTCACAATTTCACCGCTTTAAATTCATTTTTTCGAAAAGACGCCAAATTTTTAATTTTTCCTTTCCCAACTAAAAACTGCCGCAGTGTTACATAACAAGTTATAAACTGGAAAATACGGATGCGCGTTGCTTTAAACGGCTCTTTCTTTTCATCCCTTGAGGGCACGTCAACGGAAAACGTTTTAATTGAAAGATATAAAATTTAGGGTGATCTAATTTTGACGGTCGTTGTCGTCCAACGGCGGCGTCTCGACGCTTCGAGCATTGAAGGACGACGCCCGTTGGGTCGATTGCTATCTCTATAATCTCGCACTAAATGTTTCATCACTTTGGGGGATTTTGCAACAAAATGATTGGCCTCTTATACAACAATAAGTAATCAATATTAGTTACACTCTGAGCCGAAAGATCTTTACTTTGTCTGACAATTTCACCAGAAAGAAATAAAAAAGTTATTAGATCCCACGAGGGTTCAAATTGCTAATAAATTATTTCAAGATTCATATTTATGTATTTATAGATTTTTGAACAAATTAAAATTTCTGCAAGAAAACAAAAAGAAATCATTATATTAATGAAGTTATACATCTACATTTTAATATTTTGTTACACCGTGTGAACAATTCTAATTTTTTTAATGAAATTGTTAGTAGAATATCCGATTGATGGTGACAAATATTTAATCAAATCGATTGTTAGTATTGACTATAATTCCGTTTTGTAACTTATCTACATTGTAGGTACTATTTTTGAAACTCAATTCATATAATTGTTTTTTATTAGCGTATTGACGATGATGATAAATTAAAACTTTCTCTATTATCTCATAGAAAGATTGAGACCTGAAAAATATTAAAATTAGAGCAAAGTGTAACAAAAATATAAAAGTTGGTAAAAGTCGCAAATATGTAATACCTAATCTTTTTTTACATTTGGTTCAAATTCTCAATTTAAAATGTGCAGTAAATTGTAGCAAAATTTAAATTGAATTAAAAACTAACTGAAAAAATAGAACCTGTTATATCTTCAAGCCGTATCTGCTACTAAAAATTATTGTAGAAATTGAATCAAATCTTGCAGCATTCAGAAGAAAATACATTTTTGAAATTTTGTTCTATGAAAAAAATGTTATATATAAAGTGATCCAAGATTTTATTACATACATATTTTACTCCCAAAGTAGCATCTTTGTCTTAATTGATAACCACAGAAAGTAAACAAAATTGACCGATATTCAGACACACATAAATTGTCAATAATAATAATAGATATAAAATACTTTTACGTTTCAAAATTTCATTATAAATTTTCTTAACGAAGCAAGTGTTTTGCAGTATATTGACAGACTATTATATCTCCGCAAATATGTAGATATAAAACGTATAAAGACTTTATAATAATAATCATAAATTTTTATCAGAATACAGAATGCCAATTGATATGTCGATATGATACAAAATTAAAGAGAGCAAATTAGAAATTTATCCACAATATTACACGACTAGTTTCGGTCCCAAAGCTAGAACCGTCTTCAAATGAATTGACAAGAAACTGAAACTATTTCAAGAATAAAAAATGATTATGGATTTAGACAATAGCCAAGAGTGAAATGTTATCAAGATCATAACTGAAACATAGTAAAACAATCTAAACGTGAAGACGACAGAAAAGAATGAAATTTGCCCGAAAAATAATTAAATTTTTAATAAACAACAGACTTCTTCAGTTATAAATTTCCTTTATAAATTATTCAATTCTTTTACAGCCATCCCACATTCCTTGATATTTCAGTTATCTCTGCGTTTTACTAGCAGTTAATTCCTTGTTTTATTTTTGATCAGTTTTAATGATTAATTAGTTATTTTATACATCTTACCCTAAGGGTCATATGCACTAAACACTTTGATCGAGCTCAAATTGAGTGACGTTTATATTCTGACATTTAAAGTTTCATAACATTGTGTAAATCACATTCTAAGGGACGCTTAAAGTTAAGCTGGGTTCATTCGTTCGGTGCATACGGCTATTAATGGTGCTGCTATTAGGTTTGGATAGCCGAGCACTTGCCTCATGTCTTACATTTTAGGAGTCTCATATTTAAAGAAGTCCTGTGCTTCTTGTGTAAAATTTATTAGTTTTCAACGTTTAGAAGATAACGGACCTATACGTATCTCTTGCTAGTGTCATAATAATGTTTATTTTATTTTGGAACCATAATCTTGTTTATTGGCACCCTATTGCGGGCATAATTTGGCCTTTATTGCTTAAAGGCTTTAAAGTAAACAAACCCGTAGTAACGTAAACCAATCCATAGTAACGCAAATAATTTACATAATTATTTTATGGAAGCGACGTGCACATCATTCGCATACGATATAAAAATATTGAATCCATAAATTTTGGCCAAAATAAAATAAAACGTTGTATGTACCACGTGCATAATTGTAGATAATAGCCCTCGAGTATTTAAAAGCACTCCGCTTCGCGTCGTGCTTTAAACATACTCTCGGGCTATAATCCCCTTGATACATAAATAACTATTCTCTAACTTGACTTCTTAAATTAATGTAAACTTACGTTTGCTTAATCATTCTGAATAATATGATGAATAAACTAAATAAAATGTATATATATTCATCACCGCATTCATCACCTTGCTCTTCCTCTGTCGACGGTTTGTTCTTCGTTTAAGCATTTCTTCAGGGCCGTTGTTGTTCTTTCTGCTGCTGGTGTTATCGCTGCTTATACCTAGAGGCTCAGATCTTACGATCAACAAAGAGAGCAGAAGTAAAACAGCAGCAATGGCCTTGATATAAAATAAATCAGCAGAAGATGAAGATGATACGATTTCACCGGAGAAGATAGTGGAAGCCTTCTTGATTATTTATATTTTGTAAAGATTGTTGATTCACTTGACGGTTGTCCCGAACTGTATTTTGAAATGTCTTGAAAATTTCAGTAGCTTCAGCGTTGGTAGAATTAAAAGTAATCAGAAAATATCTACAGTAGATAAAGTCCCAAGAAATGCCATCAAATTTAATCCGATTGTTAACAGTTAATTTTGAATCGTTTTATCGCAGAATGTTAAAAAAAAATGACTAAAGTATCATTCAGAATTGACTTAGTGCAGAAAATTAGTGCAAATCGGTACTGCAGATTGGCCATGCAAATGTTTGACAAATGTATTTTGATGTATCTATTCACAATCAACTTAGTGCAAAACGTCTGTTGATTGTGAATAGACACATTAAAATACATCTGTCAAACATTTGCACGGCCAATCTGCAGTACCTATTTCCACTAATTTTCTGCACTAATTCAATTCTGACCGAGCCATAAGAATTCCAAGAAAATGAAACCCAGAAGCATTAATTTTAGTATTCAATGAAATAAATAAATTATAAGAAATTTACTTAAGGAAAACACTAAAGTAGCGAACTACTATTTTAGCTACTTTAGTGTTTTAATTAAGTGTGATAATAAAGTTTCATCAAGTAAAGGCCGAATCAATCCAATTTTAGAAATTTACAGGTTTAACTAAAATACTAGAATTTTTTTCTTCATTTTGATTATTTATTTATTTCTACTACTTTTTCATTTTCTTTTTCATATGAAATGTCTACAACGAAAACTTATTTCATAGCATTTTTTATTCAGCTTAATTTCTTTAAGTTAAAAAAATAATATAGTTTATTAGGGGGAGTTCTTTATTTCGTCTTTGTTCCGGATTGCTTGATTGCTAGCGGCTACCTTGCTTCTTCCAACGTAAAAATTGTGATTATAATTATAAATATAATATTTTTTTTACTTCTTCGAACATTTTAAAATCGCTTACTTATCGTTATTTGACAGCTTCTTCAAAAGTACATTTTCAAATTTAATTATTTTTGCGATATTCCATCTCGCTATCTGCTCTTCCTCTTTATTTATTTTTTTCCATTATTTTTAATAAAACGTATGTTTAATTTATTTTTCATTAGGGTTTCCAAGGTATGTTAAATTATTTATCGCTTTTCTTATCGTCTTCTGTCTGTAACTTTAACTAACTAGTTACACAGTCGATTTGGTTGGGTTTTGGGAATTTTCAAGTCTCGAACCGTAGGTAATTCGATTCATACCAACTCTTTGTAACTGGAACCAGCTGTTTTCTCCAGTTCCCTAACACAAGTTTGAATATGAAAAAGAAATAGGAGTAACTTGTAAGTCGGTCGCGACCACAATAGATTTAAAAAAAAACGGCTGAACGCATCTGTAACAAACTTTAAAGCATGGGACTTGTAATGTAATGTTTTCTACAGTTCCCTAACACAAGTTTGAATATGAAAAAGAAATAACTTGTAAGTCGGTCGCGACCACAATATATTAAAAAAAAACAGCTGAACGCATCTGTAACAAACTTTAAAGCATGGGACTTGTAATGGTGTATAAAAAACCGCTTCTTTTTGCCCATGGTCGCTATTCATTTAATTTATGTACAGGGTTTTTGTTTATACTTTGAACGGTACCTACATATTTTATTATTAGACATACGAAAGTTTTAGGAATTGACCTGAACTGCCAGAATTTACAAATAAAGGAAAGAAATGACGATTGGTCACAAAACTAAATCTTTATCAACTTTGTTATTTTAAATGGAACACTAGGGCTGGATTTCACAAACGTCACTTAACTTTAATCATCGATTAAGAATAATCATTCCTATACCTTCAACACATGTAACCATGGCAACGTTTACTTTTAACGGATGATTAAATTTAAGTAACGTTTGTGAAATCCGCCATAAGTATATTTTCTCGAATTAAGAAATTCCAAAAATATGTAGTTTGCTCATCTTTGGTTTCATATTTTTTGCGATATTTAAGTTTAAAATTTAAAAAACAATGCATTTACCTTGATTAATAAGAATTTTGTTATGTACGACAAGTGTTAAACTAATTAAAAGACATTTTATAAGTCAAAATTCTAACATCTAAGAAAAATTAACATGTTATTTGAAATAAATTAATAAAAATATATCAAAACAATAATAATTTTAAACTTAAATATCGCGAAAAGTTTGAGACCAAATATAGACAAACTACATCTTTTTGGAATTAGGAGAAAAATATATTTCTTAATTCTAGAAAATATACTGAGTGTTTCGTTTAAAATAACAAAGTTGATACTCATTTGTTAGGTTTTCGACTATCATTTGTTCTTTTTAAAAGTAAATTCTAATAACAAAATGTATAGGTGCCGTTCAAAATATAAATAAAAAGCCTGTACATCTTATAACTTTCCTATGTTTCAATACTGAAATAATTTTTTCATATACATAATTCTTTTTCTTTACTTCTATTAAATGTTTCCCGTCTTGTTATTCCTTTCGTTATCTTTCCAAAATTTTTGCAATTTCTGTGTTTTACACTTTGCCTACTCTGATCGTTATATTGTCCCTTATCTTATCATTATCAATATCTCTCTCTCTCTCTCTCTCTCTCTCTCTCTCTCTTTATCTACTTGAAATAATTGACAATATTCTCATTTGGCTTGAGAAAGTAAGAGATTTAGAATTTCTGTAAATACTAATATCAAAGACATTTTGTTTCCGTGTTTCCATCAACAGGTACATAATTTAGATCCTGGAGCTCTATTTTTTTAAACTCTACCGTAAATGATCACTTTATATAATAATGCATTATTCCGCCTATAAGAAAAATACTGCATACCTAATATTTATAAATATTCCTAAAATTTCAAAAGGAAAATTAAAAATCTTAACGAACGTGTAAAGTTAGCATTAGTTTATCGCTTATCGTTATCAGTTCAATTATTTCTTTAATTTAGTTTTTATACTATAAATATAAATATTTCTTGCATTCACCGTTAAGATAACTAATATACAGGGTGTTCACGGGAAACCGCTACAATATGTAACTTTTTTATTTGAATTTTTGACGAGGTAGTTTAAATTAGAAAAGTTTCAAGACGTCACCTGCTGGATTTTATGGCAACATCAGAAAAACAATTGGTTTTCGAGATTTTCAATTGTTTTCAACGTTTTTAAATGGAACGTTATATTTTTTACCATCGTATCATGTTCACGACGTCAAATTAATTATGTCTCTAAAATATTACCTTCCAAGGCCTACTATTTTTATAAATCATTTAATTAATAAATCTTGGTGTTCACGGAAAATGGATACAATAGCTAACTTTTTTATTTGAATTTTTAAGAGGTAGCTTAAATTAGAAAAGTTTCGGGACGTTACCTGCTGGATTTTATGGCAACATCAGAAAAACAAATGACTGTCAGGATTTCGAGATTTTCAATTGTTTTCAACTTTTTTAAATGGAACGTTATATTTTTTAACATCGCATCGCGTTCAAGGCGTCAAATTAAGTATGTCTCTAAAATATTACCTTCCAAGGCCTCCTATTTGACATTTTTAATATGAACTAAATTTCAAGAACTGATTAATCAGAATAGTTAACAAAACTGACAATTTGTAAACAATTTCGATGTTCTCTTGTTTCAACGCACACCATATTGTGTTCGCCAACAAAAAAACTGTTGTTGCTATGCACTTCCCGTGAATACCAATGTTTATTTACTAAATAATTCATAAAATAGTAGGCCTTGGAAGTAGGGCTGTGCAAAAATATCGATATATCGATAATATCGATATATAAATCCATAAATAAAATTATCGATATATCGATATATTCGATACATCGATATATCGATACGTCGATATATCGATGTATCGATGTATCGATGTCGATACGTCGATATATCGATGTATCGATGTATCGATGTCGGTATACTTGATATGTAGATATATTCGATACATCGATACATCGATATATCGATGTATCCGATATATCGATGTATCCAATATATCGATGTATCCGATATATCGATGTCTCCAATATATCGAAGTATTCGATTAACGATGTATTCGATATATCGATAAATATTCAGCAACGAAATAGAAACAACGTGTAAACGTGTTTACTATATTTTTCGTACAGAAATCAATCAGAAGTACCAAATTTTAGTGTTAATATTCTTCATTATACTAAATTAAAATTATATTAGACATAAAAGGGCAATATAAATAATGAAAATTATATGAATAAAGCAGGTTCTTGTCCGATGAAAATTGTATCACAAAATATATTACGTTGAATAGTATATTTTTAAAAATATTATTATGAAATACGTAATGCTATAACTTTATTCTCAAATAAATCAATAGTTTCAATATTTTTAAATAAAAAATGTTTTATATGTATATATGTATTAACAAAACAAAAAAAATCGGATACAGTAATTTTGTATATAACAAAAAACGTTGTTGGAACTATAGATTTATTTAAAAATAGAAATACATATTAATATTGTTCGGCATGTTCTCCTGCGAGCGAACTACGACAATCATTTATTACATTGCCACCAGCACTGAATATTCGTTCAGATGAAACAGATGGCTTGTAAACATAAGTAGTTTTTGCTAATTGTGCCAGTGACTCATGAAATCTCATATAATTAAACATTTCAATTGATGCATTTCTGCATTTCTCTGGAGTAGACATTTCAGATCTTTCTCCCATTGTTTCTAACATAGCTGCTAAATAGGGCCGTGTAAAAATATCGATGTATCGATAATATCGATATATAAATCTATTATCGAATGCCGATAAGTAAAATAAAAATTATCGATATATTCGATACATCGATAAAAATTATCGATATTATTATCGATATATCGATTAATCGATATTATCGATATTGGAAAACTATCGTTATTCGATAGTTAAATCTTATTATCGCACAGCCCTACTTGGAAGGTAATATTTTAGAGACATAATTAATTTGACGTCTTGAACGCGATGCGATGTTAAAAAATAGAACGTTCCATTTAAAAAAGTTGAAAACAATTGAAAATCTCGAAAACCTGACAGTCATTTGTTTTTCTGATGTTGCCATAAAATCCAGCAGAAGAGGTCCTGAAACTTTTCTAATTTAAGCTATCTCGTAAAAATTCAAATAAAAAAGTTAGCTATTGTAGCGGCTTCCCGTGAACACCCTGTATGTAGTTTTATTTTTAAATGCATTATATTTAACGTGAGTAAAATAAATACAGTACGATTTATTGTACGTACATATATTTTCCATTAAAATGAACAAACAACGCAAAATGCAAATACATTACAATTTTTCACGATTTTGTTTGAATCAAGTAGATTTTATGTTATTTACTTATTTATTAGTATCTTTTAACGCTGGGATATTCATAACTTGACTTTGAAACTGCAGCATTGCATTGGTATCATATTCTCAAGATCCTTACACATATCAATCATAAATATTAAACAACTATTACAAAAGCAAATATCATTCTAACAACAAATTCGATTACTTAAAATCAATAATAAAATATCTTGTTTTTTCTTTTTCATAACGAAACGTTAAAGTTAAACAACAAATAATAGATAGATATGTGTTTCACACGTCGCGACGAAAAATGAAAGGTGTTGCAGGGAATGGAATTTCAAACGTTTTACTCATATAAACATGTGTCCGATTTCTACTCATTTAGTAGATACAGAACCTCAATGTTGTTACATGTAAACTTTTGTCAATGTTGTTACATGTAAACTTTTATTAAGGTACAAACATTGCAAATTAACATTAAACAATAAACTAAGAACTTCAAGCATATTCATTTCTGGGGACCATTAAAGGAAATAGTTTATGCTGTTGGAATTCATACAGAAGAACAGCTTTTGGAAAGAATTAAGTTGCTGAAATCCAAAACGGTAATTTCAATTTAATTACACCCACGAATTAGTTCGTCGATGTCAATCAAGCTTGTCTTGCGACTGGAAGAGGTATTTTTGAACATATGCTTTAAACAACCCAAATTACACAGTCACAATCAAGTCATAGCAATCTGTTAATAAAATTTATATGTAACAAATTTAAGCCCTGTATCTAGTAAATGCGTAGAAATCGGACATACGTTTATATGAGAAAAAATGTTTGAAATTCCTTTCCCTATAACCACTTTCATTTTTCGTCGTAACTTTTGAAACACCCTATATAACAATTTAGCACGCCAATAATATCAACAGTTAATTTAATGACGAAAAACGATTATTTCCTTCGGAAATTAAAAAAAAAGACGCTAATTTTTGTTTTCTTCAAAAAAAAAAAAAAACTAATTTCCGACTTGTTAACACATTTAAAAACTCGAATGTACCAGTTAATTACTTGACAATGTCGATTGTAATTCGATACTAACTCTAAAAGAAAAAATTAACACTAACGTGAAGAGCAACTACATATTTTTTGCCAAAAATCAACACTTATCACCGCCGATGACGAAAATGCGAAAATTTTACAACGTTGTGAAATATCGCCTGTACGTCACGAACTTAACTAATGAAAATGTAGCAGTCAACTCGTTTACGCATGTACACATGTTTATGAGAAATAAACGTGTGATTTCAATTTAACAAGTTTAATGAATGATCTTGGAATCTGGCAGACTGTTAATGACTACTAATGAAGTTCACATACGTAGGTCATAAATTATAAAATGCTGGTATAAAGGTTTGTGAACTGTAGATTCTTCTTCTTCATCTTAACTGCTACCATTGGTACTGGAAGAACAAATTGGGCTAAAATGGAATTTGTTTATTAATGTATAGAATCTAGAAAAGTGTTGAAATTATTAAACGAATTTAATATTAAGTTTCAGAATTCAGGGTATGATTGATAAAAAAGGATACGACTCTAATATATTAACAAATAAATCAATGGCTTACAAAGTTAGACATATAAAGCCTGAGTAAAAAATGAAAAAAGTCCAAGAAGATTTGCATATATTTTACCAAATTGAGAGATACATTCGCATTCGTGGCTTAGTACATAGGTATACACATACATATATGAATTTACAAGCGAATGGGTGGATAAGGATAAGAGCCGAGGACAAGCTTTATTAATCAGACGATATATGAAGGACATGTCTGTGGAAGCGCCAGCAATTTTTCACCTTTACAAGGACTCTTTCCGGAATTCTTTTTAAAGTTTTCATCTCAGTTGATAGGATCATATAAATAGTTTATCTAGTTTTTAAATTACAAGGAAAAAAGTCCATATTACGATTACTTAATGTTATGAATTTAAAATTATCAGTAACTGCATCCGCATTATACAGAATAAAAAGTCACAGGCTAATAATTTACTAACAAATTATACGAAGCACGCGAACGAACGATTTGCAGCCATACGTCAAAACGGAAATTGATAACGCATTTCCGCACACGTATTAACGTAAATTAATGAAGTTATTTTCTCTAACCGACATGAAACAGTTATATTTAACAGAAACTTTAAATAGTTCCCGATCCCATCATCGTGGAACGTCGGGGAAAATATCCCAAAGTTCGAGGAAACTGAGCCGTCAAGTGAAAACAACATAATTAAAGCCGCGTGGTGCTCCTGACGAATTTATGACGTCAATAAAGTCGAGGGGAACAATAATAGAAGCCGTTTTTCCGAGAACGAGCAGAAATTGAAAATTAAAAATTCAGTTAGCGGGATGCGACGCGTGAAACGAACTGAATCAGAAAACCGAGTATAGAAGAAGTATAAACATAATTAAATTACAAAATTTTAGAAATAAAGGTCACTAAACAAAGAAATATAGAATAGTATAGAAAAATTGAAACATAAATTCTGTATTTTCATACAAAAAATGTTATAGAGATTTATTTTCAAAAATTCTAAAGGCAACCTACGAGGAGCTACCCAAAAGTTCCAGGAACCGTGAAAACAAAAAACAGGTACTTTATCTTTATAGATTTATACTCAATATATTTTTCCAGCTTTTAAAGTTTTACACAGAATCAGAATTCACACGTCAGACACTAATTTTTATTTACACTACTATATTCATTTATAAAAACATTATTTCATGATCAACTACATACTAAACTTAGAGCATGCAATTGCGATATTCTTCTCAAGTGCTTGCGACAAAGAATATCTGTCAATAATTCAATAAAGATCCAGGGGTCCAAGTTCAACATATACATTTTTGAACTGTTGTTTAGCCAACGATTTAGTGAATATGTCGGTCACCATCTTCTTCATTGGAAGATATTTCATTTCTCTTACTTCACGTTCTCTTAGATCACGAAGATGTGCGACATCAATATGCTTTGTACGAGCTGTCATACGATCTGATTCAATCATTCGTATACAGCTCTGTTTATCTTCATATATTAAGACTGATATCACAAACCAACGGTTGTAGCCACTATAGCTGCCTGCAGGCTTGCGATAGGGAAGCATATTCCGCTTCCGTGGAGGAAAGTGCCACAGTAAATTATTTCTTACTTGACCAGGAAATCGTAGCACTTCCAAGTTCGAAGGCATACCCACTATGTCCTTATGATCTCCTGCCCAATCAGCATCAATGAAGTCACGAAGGGTTAGATATCGTTGAGAAGGCAAGACCAATTTCTTGTCCACAGTAGTAAATAGATACCTGACTATTCGCTTAATCGCTTTCCAGTTAGATTAAGTTGGCTGTAGCATTCCCGTACCAAGAGAAATGTCTGGTCTCGAAACTGTTACCAGGTACAAAAGCGAACCAATGGCCTTCCAGTAGATTGTGTTTGTGGGCAACAGTTTACTGTCCACCTCCTCTCCAGTCAGAAAACTTGTTTCCTCTGGCGTAGCAGTCGGTTTCGCATCTGATAAACCAAACGCTTCAATCATCCGGTGAGTTTTGGTAAATTAATGAAGACAAAATGATCCGTCCTTTTCTTTATCCACCTGAATTCCTAAGTAAAATTTTATGTCGCCCAGGTCTTTGATTTCAATGTATTGATTGAGTTGTCTACTAACCTCCGTGGTGATTTTTTCAATTTTACCACCACCAGCATGTCATCCACATACATACAAAAGAATGTACACAGAAGAACAGTCGCTTTTCGTTTTTGTGAACAAACATGGATCTGAAGCACACTGTACAAATCCAGCCTTGCTGAGGATTTGGACTGATGTCTCATTGCAAATTCGAGCAGCCTGTTTCAATCCGTAGATACTCAACCGTGATACGCTGTTTGGTTCGTCCAAGTAACGATACTCTTCCGCCTGTTCCAGATACAGTTCTTCCTGTACTCCTCCACTGAGATAGGCACTTTTAATGCCTCACATGTAACGGAGCAAAATTGTCATCATACTCCGATCCACGCTGCTGCGTAAAACCCCGCGCCACCATTCGAGCTTTGCCCACTTGCAAGAGATTGCTTTCTTCCCTGCCGGCAATTTTGCTGGCTCGAAGACTCCGTATTTGTCCAGCATTTCCATTTCTTGATTGGCTGCTTTTGATCTAGCATTTACGCTCTTGTTCTGGCAAGCACAACATCCCTCTCCAATTGCTTGGTTCTATGGATTCAGTGACGTTGCTTACACCATCTGAAGGAACACCTTTGTTTGTTCTTTCCGAACGCCTGACGCTTGAAGTGAGTTCTGATGTTCCCACTGCCCCTTCTGGCTGTGGACTTCGACTAATGGAGATAATCTTTTTGGTGGACGAGCTCGACGCTTCTTTTCTTGAATAACGACCACTTCCGGTTCGATTACTCGCTCCACCTCTGGTTTCACAGATTTCTTGGGTATCTGACAGTGACTTTCATTCTCAGATTCATTACTACTGTCACTGTCATCACTTGTCTTGGAAGATTTGACATCTGATCCGATTCGGTACAGACTGTTTCCTTCCCAATGATACGTAGCGATGACCTCACCTGTAAATGGGTCTAGCACTCCCGTATCCCTTGGCATGCAAATCACACCCACTCAAAATGCCTTCGGGAGCTTTGTCTTGCCACTTCTTTCATTGCCTTCACAGCTCTTCTCCATTCGAAGATTGTACTCATACATTAATTTATTGACAACGTACTCCATCGTGAGATCTTTTGAAATTCTGCCTTCGAATGCAGTAATAAGACCATTATATGACGCCGGAAGATTTTCCAAGGCAGATCCAATTTCAAGCTTGGTGCTCATTTCGGCTTCAGGATGTTCGAGATTGGTTCGCCAACTCTCGCGTCATCGTGATAGAACCAATGCATAGAACCACTTGTGTACTGCTGACTCCAGAACTTTCTAATCAGATAGATCTGCCTTGACTCGCTTTTTTGCTCATAGAGCCCGTTTATGTCCCAAGCTTGCGACGCTATTTCGATGTTGCGAATATGAGTAAGCTGACTTTCCTCAACAGTCGACACCAATTTGTCTATCGCAATGTTGTTGAGATTATTCCACTCTTCCAAGTCTTCCGTTTTCCTCGGATTAAGTTTCGTTATCCCCGAAACAAGCTCCCACGTGGCACTTGCAACCAGCTTCCATTTAATGGCAATCTTCCAATTAGCATGGTTCTTGCTATTCAACCGCGCTTTAGTTTTCTTGTTTGACTCTAAGCCAAAGGACAACATATGATCCATCTAGCGACGGAACTTCGTACTTTGATTAGTTCGCGTGTATCATTCCGGAACCGTCAAAAGCATGCATCAAAGTTGCGCACTTGATGGCGCTGTTGAAACCGATCATTACTTTGATGAGCAACTGACTTTGACGATTCCGAACCTCCTAATGGAACATACATATTTCTTAGAATATTAGGAACTTTTGAAACTTTCTAACGAAATATGAAATATTGAAATATATGAAATATTTCAGAAGGACTGAAAATTATAAGATGGAATAAGGCAGAGACAAACCAAATGAACATGGTAAGTAAAGAATTCTCCATTAGGGACGATATGATTTTAAAATGACATGTCAGCCATATTTAACATGTTATAGATTACACTACATGTTATTTGTGTTTAACATACTCTAACAATTCGTTCTTTTTTGAATACGTGGTACGAATATATGGTTCAGACAATCGACGTGCCTTGCTATTTGTTGAATCGTTGAAAAATTTGAAAGGGATTGTACTTACTCTTCAGGATGTTAAATACCAACAAAAGCTTCGACGTCTTCTCCAAATTTTGTGAAAGAAGAGCTTCTAAAATACTAAAAACAAAAGAACCCTAAGTATAAGTCCCAAAATGACTCCCAAAAAATGTTTTGGATGTGATTAAATAAATTTGAGATGAGATCCTCAATTAATTCAAAGTAAATAATAAGATAAATGATGAATGAAGCGACAAACTATCACAAATCAAACAGTTATTGATTAGTTCGAAACCATTAAAAGCATGCACTCATCAAAGTTGTACTGTTGAAACCGATCATTACTTCGATGGACAACTGTTCCGAACAGTCAGAAACAGCTGTTAGAAGAAACTTTATATTTACGAAAAATTCTCCGTCGACGCACAAAAGCTCATAAAGCAGTACCTAATTTAAATTTTAATTCTTATTAACCTCCGTTTGAAACTTCGGAGGCTCATATAATCCCCAAGGCGTCTTCGCCCGCATAATAGCACCATCGTTATTTAGGGTCTCGCCCTAAATGCGTTAGTGAAATCCGTAAAGCTAACTAATTCCCAGATTTAATGGATATGAATCGCCGGAATCTTTTACTCGGGGGCGTAAAATATAACGCGTTACCCTTTGCGTTGATGATCGTTTAATTTGGTCATAAAACACTAACGCTTTAGTTAGATATTCCAAGTCGATTGATTTATCGGGTTTGTTTGCGTTTGATGGGGAACCGTATAAATGATGACGGAGGAATGATTTTAATATTAAAGAATGGATTGAGGGTTACATTTGCAATCAGAATTTGTTTTTTTTACATATTCATTCTATCTATAAACGCTATCTTTAATGGAAGTGGCTCTCAAACAATGCGATTCAGAAATGCTTACGCCTGTAAAATAGTTCTTTTAAGTTGATTTTCTTTACCTACCTAGGTTGGATTTTGGATTACAAACGTAATTTGATTAGGACGTCTTCAAAAAGCAAAGAAATATTGTAAGATAGAGTAACTATTATTATTACTTATTAATTAAGAGCAGAGAGTCAAAAATGTGTAAACGTGAACGTCATTGTTTGAAAAGCTGCGAGGTTTCTGGAAGGTTCAAAAAAGCAATGTCAAAATGAAGGAAAGCTCACAGTTTTTATAATTATTTAAGACGGAATTGAATTTATGAAAACGATTGGAAAAGCAGATAGTAATGGAAAATATGTTCAATCAGTGCAATTCGAATTTCAATATTTTTGAAAACAAATTCAATTTGTTGCAGCTTTTTTTATGTTAGTGTATTTGGAGTTGTTTCTAATAGTTAAGAGCTTATTTTAAATAAATAAAATTCAGAAAAATCCAAAACATAAAATGTAGAGTTATATCGTTGCCTTTTTATTTTTTGCTCTTTTTACCTTTCCTCAAGCTGTGCTTTTACGGATTTGAGAATTTGAGAATGCTTTTTATTTGGTCTTTTACTGGTCTCCTGATCTATGGAAAAAATACTAAAGATATCCATAAAACGTTTCACAAGTGTCGAAAATATAACTCACTAGTTTATATTCTTGATCTTTGCCATTCTTTTTTGGTTCCCTTTTACAAATCTTGTTTCGGCTGTTTGAGTAACGTGGGTTTTGGAATTGAATAGTTTGTAGAAGCAAACAAGAGTCTTATTTTTAATATCGACAGCGAATCGAAGATCTTTTTAACTCTAGTTTGTCTTAGAAATATATTTTTGTGGTATCTGGATTAATATGTTTAAACACTATTGAGGTATGTACCCAATTACAAATTGATTGGTGTAATTAGGAACGTTCCTAACTTACCCTTCAGTCTCGTTTTCAATTACTCAACTCGGTCAAATAAAAATAAAATGGCTTTATTGCAAAAGCTGATCAACAGCGTCTTTAAAATTATAACCTATGTAAAACTAAAATATCTAAACTGTACAAAGTTAGAACTGAATCTAAACATTAATATATAATTATGAAATAGCCCAAGAGTTTTATTATGAAAATTATATACAATTAGAAAAAAATTTCAAGTGGATTTATGGTAAATTTCGTGTACGATCACCTCCCCTTTGTGTCGCAAACAATTCTAAAACGTTGTGTCAAAAACAATTCTAAAACGTTAGGGCCTAGAGTAAGTATTCTGTTGCTTTTGTTTAAGAAGGTTAGCTGGGAAAGGGGTATAGGAGAATTCAAAATTACCCCGCGTCCTCAATTACCCTACTTCCTCCTATGTTTTCTCTTTTCAAAAAAATCAATTTTTATATTTTTAACTTTGAAAGAAGCTGTTTAAAATCAATCACAACTTTAAATAATTTCGTTATTTTGACAAAATATTTTATTCCTGTAGTCTTTTCAACATTAAAGTTTTTAGGGATTTAGGTAAACTTATTTTTATCGTCTACGGTAATTCCTCAACTAATTGTAAGTTCAACAAGAAATAACTTTTTGAAGAAAATATGTAGTATAAAGTACCAGAAAAGTATTCTTAATATATTCGACTAAAAATATCTTTTACTATACATATAAATAGTGGTTTACTCTATGGCCAAAAATAGATGCTAACTCTTTGCCAAAATTAAAATGCTTAATGAAGAGTCAAGAAATTGTGTCATCACAGCTGCGAACCTGTCGACATTTGTCAAATGGCAGGCTTTTCGATTTAATAGTGCTATAAATAAATCAATAAGCCCCGTTGGAATGAACTTATTAAACGTCGGGGCGCAGGCGCGCCTGCACTACTTTATTGCATCTTTTCGATCGATACGAAATATAGTTCGAAGTTCGAGGTATTTTTAGAGTTCGCGGCTTGGGTCGTAAAATTTTTCGGTGACTTATGAGGAAAAAAAAATTAAAACACCCCCTATACAGTTTCCTGAAGGAGTATTAAAGTTTTTCATTTAGGAAAATAGACAATTACATGCTTGTAAATTTGATCAACTTTCTAAATTCATAATAGTGAAATATTTTTAACTTTAAAGAAAAATAATGCTAATAAGTTTGTGTTTAAAAATATCAAGTGGTCCTAATATTCATTGTTGTTTCATTCTTTATATTTCCTTCTTGATTAATTTAGTATCTCTGCAATATCTTCGAACTTTTCGCGACGTCAGCACAGTCAAAAAATTACCAAATATATAATAATTTTCCAACTAACCAATTACAATTTGGCTTACAATTTTTTAACACTCTTTATTAGGCTTGCTGAAATTTTTGCTTTTAGCGAAATAATAATAAAGTTTTAAGGCGTTTTAAAGTGTAAGGCGTTACCTTTCATTACATTTCTATTTCCTAGATTTCATTCCATATAACTAAACTTTCTCCATTCCTTCTTATCTTTCGCCATGATTGAGTGAGCCCTCTGGCTTGTAATAACTTTTCTATGTTTAAGTTCCACATTGTCTTTGCTCTTCCTCTATTTACTTCTCCTGGCTTCCTTGGCTTCCAACACTCTTTTAACTGGTTTCTCCTCGTTCATTCGCGTAAGGTGTCCATACCAACGTAATTGCCCATCCTCTATCATCTTTATATTGGTTACACCTTTAATTGTTCTCTGATGCTATCATTTCTAATATGGTCTCTTCTTGTGACTCCAAGCACTCATCATTTCTATGCTTTGTGTCTCGCTCTTGAGCGATTTCGTTAAAACCCAGTTTTCACAACCAAAAGTTAAGATAGGTACAAGTTTGTGTATACTCATGTTTGTTTTGGTTGAGACTTCCTTCTTCCCCAAGAACCTATTTCTGACGCTATGATATAATACCTTAGCTGTACCCTCGACTCTGCTTATTATTTAACTGAACTGTATCTACTCCCAACTATTTGAAGTTGTCTATTTTCTTTCCATTTAGCTCGATATTTACCTGCACCTCTGCTTTCCCACTAACCATAATTATTGGTTTTTCTTCGTTTATCTTTAGTTCCTTCTCTGCTAGCTCTTCATTCCATATGTGCAGATTTTTCTTCAGTTCTCTTTCGTTCTTTGCAAAAATGTATAACAAGATCATCAGCAAAAGCACATTCTCTTATCCAGACTGGTTGTAAGTTTCTGTGCCCCACATAAAGCATAGTTGTTCTGATTCTTGTTTCTTTTATTATATCATCCATAACCAGGCTAAATAACATTTGGGGATAATACGCCTCTACCTTTATTAATTGAAAAATCACATGGTTGTTTATTGTCTACTCTTACAATGTTCCTGTTATGTGCTCATTGTTATGTGGGGATAAGTCGTTTTTGGCCAAAATTAGTAGGGAAATGCATTTTGTGATACTGATTTTCACTGTTCAACAAAAAATACATTTATGGACATACCGAAATGTTTACTAATTGTTGTGTTTAGCAGAAATAATTACCATTTCTAAGATTTATACCGATTTACAGTGTAAGCAGTCAACTTTAATCAACTGTCCTGAAAACAATTAAATTCCGACTAAACTCCTTTTTCCCCGAAACCACTGAATTCATATCGATATTTCTTTTTGCTAGGCTTTCTTCTATATTTGATCAAATTATTTTTCCAGATCAAGAAAGGCTTGAAAAATTTCTACATTTGTGTTTCTTATTTTTTCTGGCATCTGCTTAATTGTGAATATTAGATCTTGTGTCCTTTCTAAAGTCATTTTGAGATTGTTCCAACGTGGTTCTAGTTGCTACATCCATTTTGTTTCCAAGATTCGCTCACACACCTTTGATGCTATGCCAAGCTATGCCACGGTACTTACTACAGTCCCTTCCGTCTCTTTTTTTATAAATTTGTACAATGACATCCATCTCTCAATCTTGTGACATTCTTCCTTCGTCCCAGGCCTTATTACAAATGTTTGTTAGCATCTATTCCCTTTTTCGTCCATATTTCTCGGCATTTCTCCTGTTACATTGTCTTTACCTTTTTGAGCCTTTTAACAGCATCTTTGATATCCTTCATTGTTCTTTTTATTTAGCAGATTTTATCTATTACCTCTTCCTCAACTGTTAAAACGACTACATCTTCATCCTTAACTTGTATAACTGCTTCTTTCTTAGATTTTTCAATGTCTTGTAGAACAATTTCTGGTTTGTATGAAAATCTGCTTCCATTTTCCTTCCGAAATCGTCCTCCCAGACTACCCTTTTTTTGCTTTTAGAAGCAGGTCAGGATTAGTCCTGACCTTTTCTCTCTGACTCTTGTATTCTTAATACGTGGCAAAATTTTTCTCGCGTAGGTTTATTTCCCATTTTCCTTTCTTTATTTTAACTCCATTCTGCACGCAGTCATTCCACCAGGCCATTTGCTACTTATTTCTATTTACTTTCGAAATGCCACATATTTCTCTTCCTGTATTGATTAGGATAAATTTGATGACAGAAAATGGCCCTCCAAATAATTCATGAAAACTGCCCATTTTATTCTCGATTTTACTTATCTAAAAATATTGCTTTGTTTTTCCTTCTTCTTTTTAGTTTTGGCTCAGAAAGGCAGCTTGGCATGGTACTTAAATTAGATTAAAATGATAAAACAAGCGTCAAAGTTTATACGAGGATGTATTGAGAAGTCTCTTTCCATGACCATAACTTTTTTTTGTTATTGTATAGATACCATTGCGAGATAAATAATTGGTACGGCTGTTTTGTGATAGTCTCAATTTTCCAAATTTTTGCGTATTGAAATGCTCTTAAATCCTAGAATTAAAACAATATATGAAAAAATCATTATTTTATAGAACCACCATTTCATTCCAACACATCAGCAAATCTTAGGCCCATTGATTCTACCAATGTTCTTGTGGAAAATCTGCCGTACCACATATTTATCTCGCAATAGTACATTTATTTAGGGCAGATGTTAAAAGATTAAATGCCCTTTATGGAGTGATGCTACTTTTTTCTATGGTACCCATCTTCGGCTACATACTTATGCCTACGCTGCGTTCAGTGGTACAAAAGTCCGACATTTTTTGAGATGTCGCTAACTCGCTAGTGGCTGGATTGTGCATCATTTCAATAACTAATATTATCCATTGCTTAAAACGCTGATGAGAAGGCACCGAGTGGAGGTCCTAATTGTTACATAATATCATGCAAATGCATGGTTTTGCTTTTTTGATTCTGTGAAGATGCCTAATTGTATACATTTGACATAACAGGTAAATCGTGTAAAATCTTAAAAATGTAATATAAAACGAACAAAAAAGACTTACAAAAATATCTCTCTCATGGTCTGTGACCACAGTGACAGTTTCCTTGGCATAACAAACAATGTGATTATGTTTCAGTTGACCTTTCACATCTCATATAACAAGAAATTCCGGACATATCTGCATATGTATGTGACGCCATACATTACTATTACTTAATTTAACTACATTGACTGCATGTGAGGAAGAAAATGACACGCTTATTAAATCATTTCTGGATAGGACTGTTCCGAATTCGCGTTCGGCTTAATTAACGTAATTAATGGCGTACGCAACGCAGTGTCTGTTCCTTTTCTTATTAACTCGTCACGTTAATTAAGCACAATCGACGACAATTAATGTGCAACTTGTAGAGACTGAAGAACTTTTAATCATTGCAGGCGCTGTTTATAATAAAGGAATGCCGCATTCATAACGATGCAATCAATGCATTAATTATAAATGTAGGCCCCTATTGATGATTATTTTATTTTACTTTATTAAAAGACATCGATCCTACAAAATAGCTCCAAAGTTAAAAAGAAAGGAAAACAAATACTGATAGCACGTTCTGCACAAAACGTATGTATCGGACTTTCAGTAAAATAAAAACCTTCTCAGGCAGGTTTGACTTTCTTTTACTCCATTAAAATTACATTGCATCAAATGTTTTCATGGCCTGCCTGAGAAGTTTTTATTTGAAAGCCCTTTACTTGTATTAGAAAATGTTATAGATATTTGAAACAAGTTAGCAAGTGGAATACCCAAAAAATTTAGAACATTTAAGTCAAATATTCTTCTTCCGGTCAATGGGTTATCTGAATGTTATCAATAATATAACAATTATCAATATTTTTGTTACTAATCTAGATGATAATATATGAACTTTCCGGTTCAGATGAGTCTATTCTTAAATGTCTTGTGTAGTATCTGTTTATAAGTGACGTTGATCAGACAGGAGGGAAGGACACTGTGTTATTCATTCATTCAAAAATGTCACGCTGTGGTAAATAATTAAATTATTTGGATTTATTATTTTACTCTTACAGTGCGCTCATTGTATTACGAATTCTAGTGAGGATAACGTTCCTTAGGACGTCTAGTATCAGTAAGAGTAATTAACTTAATTACCCTTTTGTATATGTATACCATACTAACCACTTATTTCACTGTCGCAAGTTATTCAAGGCTTCAATCACGATTTATTTTCAAGAGCAGTAAAAAATAAACAAGTATTACAAACAACCGACGTTAAGAGAGGTATTTGCATCCGATCGTATAGTAAACATTTTAATGATGCAATTCTGTCGTGGAGACTCAATGATGTATGACGTCTATTTATACGAGTTCTTTATATTCACTCACACCATTTATACTTATAGTTTAAGTTAACAGCTTTCAGTCTATTTTTTACGTTTATTTGACCAGATTTGTTTAGTTATATCACCATCATTTTAAGTTTATATATTACTGACACAAACAAAGAGTATGTATAATTTCAGAAGCAAAGCTTTTACAAATTTTTTCCCCTACATAATTATGGAATAAAATAATCCACCCTCTGATTCCTGGAGCTTAAGGATTTTTTTCTTGGTCCTTCGATTACTTCTTGCCCATCATACATTCATATTTACATTTCTTTGTTTTTCTGTTGTATGGTGCTTACTTTATTTCTATGGTTTTTATAACCTGTCATCTTTTCTTCTGCTTCCAATTAATGGGCACTTCAATATTGTTCCTATTTTCCTCCAATTCTTTGCATTGATTGTCAAACCATTCTTTTATCATTCATCATATCTTCAATATCTGTTTTAACCGTTTAGTCTTGCTTTGTATATTCAGTGGTCCAAATCAATACATCGTATTAATGCTGACCTAGTACCCAATAGGCTTGATTTAAATTTCAAATTAATTATTATGTAAATTCTGCTGAATAGTTACTTATTGCTAAGTTAATTCAATATTAAGAAAGACAGTAAAATGAATTTCCGTTTCCCCTAAAATTCAGTAAATTAAATCAAAATACATAAACTGGCGCATAACCCTACGTATTTATTTACTACACCGGATCTTGATATCAAATGAGTTAGTTGAGAAGGGTTTAAACGTCGACCCGTCATGTCACCCTTTGACCTTTCTCGTCTTTTCCAAATCCATAATCCACTCTAACCCCGCGCTTTGCATCGCTTTATCCGACTAACCCAATTTCTCTCAGACGAACAAATCGTCTATAATTTGGAAACCAGAAATTTTAGGGTTTGCTTACTTTTCTTCAACATCGAAAAAATTTAATTAAGTACATACAAAGGTTTCATACAGATAAATTTCGCCGTTACGTTTTCTATTTCAGTTCTATTTTCGTATTGTTGCATTGCAAATTGAATGAACGCCGAAAAGAAATTTTATTGTTCGAGTTCTATTTGTGTTCTATAATCGAACTTTCAGGTTCAAAATTAGAATGAACTTTGATAAAAAAAACCTACAATATTTAAAATAATATTCCTGCCTCAAGTCTGTAAAAGCAAAAGAAAATTTAAGTCCGGAAAAAATAGAGGAGATCCGCCGCTGTCATAAATGGGGAAAAAAGTGAGCCTGACGAAACGTGCCGGAGCCGAAGTCTCCCAGACAATTTATTTTACTGACATGTGCACATAAATATTAATCAGCAAGCGCCATTATCATATCAGTGAATAATAACGGCTTTCATAGTGAACTGAAAAAGCTCAGACAATGAATACACAAAATGATTAAGAAGGGAGATTAAGGTAACGAAATGAAAAGTATAGAACTGTCCATAAATATATGTCAATGCGTATTGAATGTCAATTCCTTCGATTCCAAGCAATTTGTTGCTTACAAGTTTGATGTTTCAAAGTTATTGCTGAAGCACATTTATTATTTTGCGGAGACAGACAAAATCTCTGAATATCTTAGAGCTTTATAGGCAAAGTTTTACGACATAAGTTGGGTTATTGACAAAGTCACATCATTTATAAAACTTTTGGAAAATCCTTCGGGCGAAATCGTTGCGAAAATTTTAACACTTTGCAACAATCATCTCAAAACAAAAAGGTTTATTAACACTGACAAATTTAATCATACCATAAAGTATACATGTTTTCTCTCTGCCAAGTTAATGTTTTACCAACATTGATATTGCACTGGTTCCAAAAAAAAGCTATTTTCTTTTTGGATAATTTAATTATTTATTGTTTATTATCATAATAATGTTTTTATAATTGTTACTACGGAAGTACACCGAAAGTTAACTTGTAATTGAAAAACTGGGCCTAAGTCATATACATAGGTGTGTACACGATATCATTTTAGCGAACATTAATGTTGCTATGTAAGTAAGTGTAATTTTGGAAGCGTTACGTGACCTTATTTAAAACTTAAACACGCCGGAGTGTATATATCGTGCTTCACGATCCATATTCGCGTTTAATTTCTGGCCCGATATTTGAACAAATATGTATGTCAGAGGTCACAGTATCTACTTGGGAAATTATAGGATAAAATTGCCGTAGGCGAAGCGAAATCATCCAGGGAAATTAAATAGGAAAAGTAATTTAGAGCAACTTAAAATCAAGACAATTTGAAATACATAAAGTTTGCCCAAAAATGGATCCAGGTTGTTTAAATCCCTTGAAGTTATCACGTCATTAAGCCCCGATCTTTTCATCTCTAATTAACTTTATCTGACGATTAATTCCAATAGTAATTGTTACTATGAGAATAAATCGTTAGATAAAGTTAACCGGAGATGAAAAGATTGGGCCTTAATTTATTATAATATGTTATAATTTTTTACTTTAATGTTGATAAAATTATTATGCACCTGAGCTAAGTTACAGCAGCTTTTGTTAAATATAGTGGTAACAGTTATCATTACTATTAATGAAAATTATAAATACGTAATATGAATCGAATAGTTTTATAACGTTATCGATTGTAGTTTATTATCATAAAACTCTGTTTACTAACTCTGATCGGTGACAAGTCTGTTTCTTGCACTAGCTTTCCCCTCGAATAGCAACAGTGAAGAATGGGGTGGGTAATTTGATGTTAAAAAAGGCGCCAGGGCGAACAAGGTACCCAGCTGATCCGTAATAACCTTGGCAGCGTTCCCAAACCGCCTCGGTTTTGCAGATGATCATTCGCAACAACCAGGATATTTTATCTTACTCACTTGTACGCTAAAAGTATTCGAACAAAACACAATAACTAAATTAACAAATACTTTAATTTAAAAAAATGCACAGTGAAGTTACATAACGTCACATTCATTAGACATAGGCGACAGTGGACGACGAATGCACTCTGACTAAAACAGTTCAACTAAATACCTACACATCGAAACGCGTCAAATTCTAAATCATGCCACTTATATTATAAATGAAATTACATTGGTTAATTAAACACAAGATTAGTCGAAATTCGCTCTTTGGTAAAATGCGACGCGTGGAAGCAGTAAAATAAAATTAAAACGATACGAACTCACGGCATTCAAAGTGTGTTCAGAAGGTTGTCATTTTCCGGTGCGCTTATCAAACGTTGACTGGAGCGAATTTAGCGGAACTGTGGCGGCGCGGCGCCTTCTTCTGGCCGGTCCTGGTAACTGTGCCTTATGACTTTTGTGTCTGTCGCCCATTTCCATTTTTCCTTGTTTATTAAAAATTAATCAATTATCAATTTTTCTTTTCTAGACGGTTGCTCTTTTGTGCACTTGTGGATGTCTTTGTGTTTGAATTTAGAATTCGTTATAATTAGATCATTACCGACACAAAATTCTATCATTCTTTGACCATTATTACTTTTTAGTGTTCCTCCTTCTTTGCCCATCCATCTTTCTATTCCCTCGTTGTTGTTTCCTATTCGTCCGTTGAGATCGCCCATGGCTATTACTATGTCATGTCGGTGTTTAGTTGATCTAGTTCTGACTGTAGCCTGTCGTAAAATTCATCTTTCGCTTCCTCTGTCGCCTTGTCATTTGGAGCGTAAGCTACAACTATTGCCGCCACCTCGTTTTTTGTGATTTTGGTTTCTACTTAACAGTAGTTTACATATATTTCTCTTGTTATCTTCTCCGTTTCATCTCTATTGGCGATTAATGCTACTCCTTCTTTCGCATTCTCTCTCTTGTCTACTCCTGACCAGAATAACTTATGTCCCTTATGTATTTCCTTTAGTCCCTTTGCCTTCCACTTCGTCTCTGTCACCCCCAAATATGCAAGTCTGTTTTCCTCCATTTCTTCTACCAGCTCCTCCTCCTTTCCATTTAGGCTCCTGACATTCCACGTTCCCATCTTCATTTTTTGGGCTTCACTTCGTACTGTTGTTAGTTAATTAAAACATTTTTTGAGAGGCAGTAAAAGATACAATTTTGACTTACTTGCTTAAATTTTCCGATTTTTAATTTGTGTTACAAAACACGAAATTTTCGCGAAAGACTTCATTTTTATGATTTTATTCTCTAGTAATCCTACTCTAATCTTCTCCACATAATCTTCAAAATTATAGAGAAGTACCAGAATTGACTCAAGTTGATCAAATTTAGAGAAAAGCCGCGACTTGAAACAATAGAAACCTTGTACTCGACGTAAATAACAAAGAAAATTTTAGCTCTTATCATTATTCAATAAATAGAAACCTCGTAGTCGACGAAATACCAATAAATCAAAGGGCAAGGAAAAGTATATATGGAGAAAGAAAAAGCCTACTGTTGCCAGGATCCAGTATCCAGAAGTCTATGGTAAATGTCATAGACTGGAAAGCCATCAGCAATGGAAATGCTAGTAGAGGGTTTTCTTCAAATATCAAGCAATTTTCACATTTCTTTAACATTACCCACCCCATACTGAGGATACCAAATTGAAATAACATAGGTCCCTCAACATGGAAAACTAACAAAATTCGGCAGGTTATCGGGATGATATGCACCAAATAGCCAAAAATAACAATGAACTGTATGAAAAATATAAATTCTTAAGCATATTTTATAATTCGAGATTATTAACGCTTAAAAAGACTATCATAGTAATATGATAGTTGAAAGTGAAAATGTAATTGGTAAAAACAGTTTAGGAAAAAATACAAAGATAAACCAAATAAACAATAAAAGAGGGGAAATTAATGGTGATTTGATAGTTAAACCAACTTAGGTGAATACCCTTGGCAATTACTCCTCAATGATAATGGATGAAGAACTTGGACCTTATTCGTCAAAAAGAGTTACATCTGTAAGTAATCACCTATGTAGTACGTTTCTCAGACACATTGAAGAATCTATCACTATAGATGTCAGTAGGACATTAAAAAACAAAAGTCCAGAACCTCTGATGAAATACCATCCACAATTGTGAAACGCTTAGCTGACACCATCGTTACACCATTAGCAGAGCTTATAAACAACGCCACAGACTCAAAAGTTTTAAAAACTCCAGAGTTATTCTGGTGCACAAAAAAGGGAACACTACTGACCCAAAGAATTATAGACCAATGTCTATTGTGAGCTCATTGAAGTCAACATGGATTTCGTATAAAGTCAACTGAGACAGCGTCGTTCTGTCTCATTGAAGAAATACGGAAAAACCTGGATGCAAATAAGGCAGTTCAGGACTGTTTTTCGACTTCAACAGAGCCTTTGATGCTGTAGACAGTAACATCTGTAAAGAGTGTATGTACCTATGCGCAAATCAATCTACTCACTCACTATTCTGTTTATTATTAATAAGACAAAGAAAATCTTGCAACACACACTGAGTTTTTTTTTGTTTAGTTCATATAATAGTTGAAAAGCAGTGCTATTTATAGAGTTTATTAAGTAATGTGTTCCTAAACCCCCAACATTTTATTTTTGGTAAACAATTTAGGCAAGAACAATATAAGTACTTGCAATAACAATAAAGATGAATATCCAAGAAAGCAGAATGTTTGCCTTTATTATAATGATGGAATAAACATTTTCGTTGATTTAGCTGATGTAGATAAATCCGTACTACGTCTTTGTGGTAAAAAAAGGAGGATTCATTCATATCTTACTGCTGTTGAATAAGACTATTGGATAACACAGAGTTATTATAAAATTAGAAATTTTTCTTGGCTGTCGGCTACAGATCTACTTTGTATTAATAAGTACCTAGTTAGTTGTCAACAATTAACAACTTAAAAATACTTCAATACTTATTTAATTCAATTAGATGTACATTTCATGTGCATTACACACATCTTCAGTAGTGTAAGAAACTTTTCCCTTACAAGCTTAACAATTTCCACATATCACATACTTTACCAAATTAATTATCTTTCTTGGAAAATTTGTTCCGCGCAGATTGGCGACACAGTCAGATATTTGTATGTCACTAAAAAAGTAACCACAGAGTTTGGTTTATTATTGGTTTTATGTATAAATTATTGTCTGTATTTTTTACATTTTGTTATGCCATTGATTACCCTATTATTGTAGTTGTGGACGTTGGGGTATTTTATTTTAAGTAATACCGTAAATGTGAATTTGGTTGTTAAAAACACAATATATGTACAGACAGAATTAAAAGTAATGTCACCCCAAGAAAATGAATCGTAATTTCGTATCCTTCGAGATTCAAAGGAACATCTACTTATGCATTCTGGATACATTCTACCAGCTACGACTATTGATGAGAAAAAGCATATACGTGCCCGTATTTCTTAGAATTATGAAGGCACGGAGTTGTTTGCGAGAATATTTTAAGTTTGTAATTCCACATCTTAATTTTAATGCCACGGAATACTCAAGTCTTATTTGCCGGAAATCGTGCGATATCATACTACCTCCCCCATATTAGTTTCAGCATCTCAAAAATAACTCAAAAAGAAGGATTTGGTTAATATGTAAAATAGACACACATTTGAATTTGCTATGCTTTCTTCGTTACACGAAGACAGCTGAAAGGTGCGTTAAGTTGATTACTGTAGCAGCATATTGAAAGTTAGTCTATTATTTTTGTTGATTGTTATGTCTAAGAAATTTAATTTGTTTTCTATTTCCGTTTCAACTGTGAATTTTATGTTGGGATGGATTGAATTAATAAAGTTTAGAAAAGATTGTAGTTGTCGACTTGATCCTCTGAAACATGCTAAAATATCATCCACATATCGATACCAGAAAATTATATGTTTTTTGCTTAAATCAAGAATTTTTTGTGTCATATGGTTCATGAAAATTTCTGCCAAAAGGGGGCTTAAGGAGGAAGCCCATAGCTAGACCTTCATTTTGTTTGTAGATTTTATTTGCAAATTTGAAATAATTTTGGTGTATTTCCAATTGTGTAAGATCTAAAATTTCTGAAATTATAACTGTGTTAATTTGTTTATCTATTAGAATAATTTCCATCAATTTTACACAGCTCAGAGGGGGTATCTTAGAAAGCATGTTGGAAATATCGAAAGACGATTTTGGTATTGTCTGATAAATTTTTTAATTTTTCTACTAGTTGAAATAAATTTTTGACTGATATGGGTGTGATGAGTTTCTCTTTGCCTGAGAATAGAGCGTTGTAGTTTTTTAGAGTTTATTTAGTTTGTGTCTGGTATTTGTGCGATCCGTTTTTAATTCAACGATATTCTGTTTGTTAATGAAATCTTTAACTTTACTGTGGTATTCTATTTGGTTTAAAATCACTATTGTGTTCCCTTTATCTGCTTTGGTTATGGTTAGTTTGTTGTTCCTTATTTTCTTATTAATGTTTTTATTGTGGGTGTATCTTTAGATTCTTTTAGTTTGTAGTTTTGTATTTTATTTATTACTTTCTCTTTGCATAAGTTGTTAGTTTTTTTGTTTCTTAGGACTATTTTTGATTCTACAGCTAATACAGTTTTATAGTTATTACAATGAAGTTGAGGAGCATAATTGAGTCCTTTGCTTAGTAATTGGAGTTCTTTGTCTGTAAATTGTACATCTGAGAGGGTCTCTTGGCGGTTGTTATTGCTTTCTTTGATGCCTTTGAATTGGCCTTCGTTTTTAGATGCACATATTTTGGTGTGAGGTCCTTCTAAGGCACTCTTGGTTGAACCAGATGTTTTGCACTGTCATCCTATGATTGAGGCGTAGTTTAAAATAAACTTAATTTTGTTTCGTAATGTTAGTTCAGTATAAATTCATATTATGTATCTTTATTACTTAACATGTCCTTGTATGTTCTTAAATATATTTTTTTAAATCCCCTCCAAGGCAAATTTCTGGGTGCGCTACTGAATTCCTCAGTAATTTTATCATCAATTTGTAGAAATGGAACATATTTTACTTAATCTCCGTGCCAATTTCCACCGGAAAATATGTTCTGCAAATTTGACGCTGTAACTATCCTGACATTTCATTAAAATTCCTCCTGGGAACAGTACGTGTAATACACGACGAATATAGTTGTTTTATGGCGTCGAAATGAAACTCCCGTATATTTCGTACGTGCATCGATTTCACGTTTTACTTCACACGGACTAAAACGTCGCTTGCATTAAATTTCTGGGACCGTAAACGTCGGCGTAATGCAAATTTATTGCGTCGGCTTTTCCCCGTGCGCCGTCGGTTTATCCTGGCCGACATTTCCCAATTATTCGAATCGTGGAAGGAATTTTTCCTGAGCGCTTACGTTAATTAACTGCCAGAAAACTTTTTCTTGCAAAAAAAAACATTCTACCTAAAAAAATGCATTGGCAGTTAACTCTGAATTGCTTTTCGTTCGTTAATTAGCTGTTGCGCACATAATTAATGATGAAAGCACTTTTATTCATAATCGGAAGAAATTTGTTGGATTAAATAATCCTTGCGGAAATTTTTCCGCTGTGTGAGATAAGTAGAACTAGGTTAGCCCATTACTCCTCTTGTTCGGCTAAATTTACTACCCCGACAGAGACGTACATACAGACCGATCGATAGACTTCACCCGCCTTCAGCATTGAGCACCCTTGTTATTCGCGTTTAGTCGCGTTTGTCTCGCGTTATTGTTTCACGAATTGTTTGTTTTATCAGAAGACAGAAGGAGAATTGAGTGAAGCAGACATAAACCAGAACTATTTTATTAAGCTCGAAATACTCAGCAGTAATACGCGGAAGCAATGATCTTTATAAGTAGAAATTGTATATTTAAAAGATAAAATTGTATATGTAAAAGGAACGCAATAAATAGCTTCTTACATCAATTAACTCTTGTTACTTGCAAATTTTAGAAATAATTTTTATTTGGTTTTCCCTGAAATAATCATCATATACCTTCTAATTTGCACGTCGTCCTTTAAACCTCGTCCTTAAAAAGACAGCTATAAGAATTCTAATTGAGTGCGTCTTTACTAAGTTTTGATTTTTTTTGTTCCAGGTAAAATTATACTATTTTATCTAATTTTCTACGCGGCACTCATAGGTTTTTTCGCTGCTATGTTAACCGTATTTTACCAGACGTTAGACCCAAAGAAACCCAAGTGGTTATTAGACAGTTCACTCATTGGAAGTAATCCAGGTAAGTTTTTGAGGTTTTGCAATTACGTCTTTGAGTTTTGAATTTCTTAAGCAATGCATTGCGAATAATTAAAACCAATTTCTAAGAAAGTTCATTCAGATTTTAAAGCAATTATCATTTTTAAATTACTTTCTTCCCTTTTCATGATTCATTTTCATCATTTAAGTAAATAAATTTTGGCTGTTTAATTAACTAAATTAATAATAACCAGAGGAAGAAAAAAGTACTTGCATACGTGTACCTACTCTAAATTGTTTTTTTTTTTTAGTGTAAATCTATAAAAATTTGGGTAAAATATCATTTTCATTTTTCGTATGTGTTTTAGGTCTTGGCTTTAGGCCGATGCCTCCGGAGAGTAATGTGGAAAGTACGTTAGTCTGGTACAAGTCCAGCGACAAGGGCAACATCGATTATTGGCAAAAAGAACTGAAGCGTTTCGTAGACAGTAATAAACCTGAGTTGTTTGCTCCGTTGAAATTTCAGCTCTCTGTTTTTGCAGCTTACAAAAAAGAAAGCAACCCCTACGCTATGAACGTGCAGGAATGTGAACAAGGAATGAAGCCACCGGCCGGAAAAGTTTGCGACGTCCATTTCATCAAACCCCCCTGCACGCCAGAACAAGGCTTCAACTATAATAGTTCCGTAGGAGGCCCTTGTATTTTCCTTAAACTTAATAAAGTAAGTGGACGTTTTTAATTTTTTTTGCTGATTCATAACTACCAGAAAAATAAACAAGTAACGACTTGCAGATATATGGATGGATTCCTGACTACTATAATAGTACAGATATTCCAGACAATATGCCAGAAGACTTAAAAGAGGAAGTTAGACAGGCCGAAGGATCTGCCAGGGTAAATCCACCTGTTTTTCGGATAAATCACTTTGTTATTTGCACTTTGTTTTACAGAAAGAAACGGTATGGGTATCGTGTGAAGGCGAAAATCCGGCAGATGTGGAAAACATCGGTTCTATTCAGTATATACCCGCACGCGGCTTCCCGGGACAGTATTTCCCGTTCGTAAACACTGAAGGATATCTCAGTCCAGCAGTAGCAGTGTACTTCGAAAGCCCAACACGTAAGCAAATTCTACACTATAATAATTGTTCTAGACATGAACAACCTTTTACATTTAAAACTCACTTGTTCTAATAAATACGGAAAATTTATCTTCTTATGGAGTTTGTTATAAAAACTGTTACACGGGGAAATGATTAGAATATATCTTTATTCTTCCTTGGATCTTATCCTAACAGGGTCGAAATATACTACATTTTAAACCTTACACGGGCAGTAAAGCTACTTTCTTATCTGGCGTTTGCTAAATGGCACTATAAACTGTATTAACTTTCCCTACATCACTTTAACGTTATTTTTTCCATGTAAGTGCAATCTTTAAGAGATTTTCATTAAACAGAAGATAGTAGATAGCATAATATCTACTTTTTACTTTTATTTCTTCATAAATAATGATGATGCAGATAGACTATAACTCGTGTCTAAATAAAAACCTGGTCAAGTAGGCTCCATTTAGTAATTCTGCTATGTAAATGTAATGGATAAATTCTCAATCACAAACCACTTGACCAGGTTTTTATTTAGACGCTCGTTATTTTCCTAATATTTACCATCCAGATTGCTTACATGAAAAGGAAAAAAAAATAGTATTATTAATGTATCTTCGAATTTACACAGAAACTACGCCTAATCATTTTTAGACCCAGTAGGGAAGCTATTGTTTTTCTCTTTCTTATCTAAAGCCCAGCATTTTAAAAATTGTTGGATGCTTCATCATTCCCATGAAATCTTTGAAATTATATAGCTACATTTTTTTTGGATTCTATGTTTTTAGTATCGAGATAAGGATTTTGACTTTTTTTTTTAAATTGTTTGCGCTCACATTCGTGTATATGAATATATGTATATGAATATGTGTATATGAATGGGGGCACAAGGATTAAACAGTTTAATCTATTGATGGCTAAAATTGTAGTCGTTTGTTTATAAAGAACTCACATTTTTGGCATTTTTACATTTTGCAAAATCGTCAATAATACATCCTTTTCTTTTTTACATATTTACATTTAACAGTTAACTTTATAAGATTGCATATTTTGACCAATAGCGTTTCATTCATCATATTTATGTACTAATTGAATTTTTGACAGATGCTGCTGATACGGGTAAAGTATAAAATAAAACGAATATTTAAATTTATTAAAAAAAATACTTCCGGACATGTTTGCTACTAAACCTTTTCTTCTTTATTTCCTTCCTTAATCCTTTGTTTTCTTTTTTTTTTCTCTCTCCATAATTTTCTGTTCTGTATTGATTCTTGTTGTTATATCTTTTCTCTCAACATCCCCTTTGGTCTTTAATCTTGTCTATTCCTTTTTTTTATCTTTCATTCCTTGCTCTTCGTGGCATTCCCTTGCGTTTTTCCCCACTCTTTCACTTCAATTACACTCTTTGTCTTTGAAGTCTCTCATCCGGCATGATACATATACAGTTGCGTAAATAGTATTGCACCAAATGGGATTATGTAGAAACGGTTAGATTTGACGTTTGGTGGGATTAAATTATACATAAATGCCCATAGTTTGATATGAGTTTCATTTGTTTTGTGCGACTGGTGTTTGTCAGAGGCAGCCATTTTAAATTTTTTTAAATGGCAACCTAGGTTTACTTTGGTGTCATTTGGCAGGTAATTGATTTTGAAGTACAATACTGTACATAATGTGACTCTACATGAGAAAAACAAGCTTATGATAATATCGTATTATAGTATTTGCTATCAATCTGAATTAGAAAAGCGATAAACAGTATTAGAATTTGCTAAAATTGATAACAATCGATAGATAAGACAGAAATATTACTTTCAATTAAATTTTGAATAAGTTGTGTTTATTTAGAGCCCTTTCTTCAGAAAATGTTCCCTCTACACAGTTTTTTAATTTTCTTGTTATTTTAGAATAAACAAGCTTATGACATACAGTATTGTATTTCTAAATCAATTACCTGCCAAATGACACCAAACTAAACCTAGGTTGCCATTAAAAAAAAATTCAAGATGGCTGCCTCTGACAAACACTAGTCGCACAAAACAAATGAAACTCATATCAATATATGGGTATTTATGTATAATTTAATCTCACCAAACGCCAAATCTAAATGTCAAACCGTTTCTGCATAATCCCACTTGATGCAATACTATTTACGCACCCTGTATGTATAAGGGCTCAAATTTGATTTCTACTCGTATTATCAAACCAGAAAATCTGAAGCTAATTCTTTGTACTGCCTTTCAGTTCTAGTTTGTCGTCAACTCTGGGGTCGAACTCTTTGGCTTACTCCTTTGTTACTTCTATTGCTTTTGTAATTTTTTTTTTTTACAGACATCAGATCAGCAGGTAAAGTGAAGTTTTAAATGTAATTTCAGGATAGTGAATAAACTCAACTTCTATTTCACTAAGACCATTAAGGTTCCCTATGTGGAAGGTGATACTGTTTGAAAATGTATTCTTTTTTTCAGGTGGTGTGTTAATAAACATAGAATGTAAAGCTTGGGCACGTAATATACGCCATGATCGTGCCGACAGGCGAGGTTCGGTGCATTTCGAACTCATGGTTGATTAGATTCAATGTTTCGACGTCCCCCAGCGCCGAGACCAAGGCTTATTCCAACTGCCATCTTACAATATACCACAGAAGAACAAGTTTACGTACGATCGTAGGTGAAAAAAAAGCGTGACGGTTAGTTAGTTTAGTTCAATGAATAATTAGTTCACAAACGTTAGCAGTTTGAATTCTTAAATCTGCCACGGTAGTTGTTGAGATTAATTCGCTTCTTATGGTACGAGGCGCTGTACTTAGCTGTGTTGTTTTTACCATCGAATTCTAACGTAATTCCTCAAAACAAGTCGCCGGCGATTAGTTCGCCAAAAAACGGTCTGCGTTCTTCCTTATCATTTCTTGACGTGCAAGAGAAGGTAAACTTGATGTTTTGGGTACTTATGTGTAATTTGATTAACAAATAATAATAGCTAAGTGAGTGCGCATCATCAGCAGTTGTTGAATAGGTTTACACACTGCATTCATTCAAATTTTAATTACATGCTACAAGTTCAGTGTCGCCAATAACGTACCGACGCATCACAATAATAATTGTTAATAATAATAATAATACGAGACATTTCGTGTATGTCTGTTGCATACAGTATCCGTGTTGTGATAGGGGCGAATGTGTTACAAAAAAAAAGAAAGATAAATTATTATTATTTATAAATTATGTAAATAAAGTTTCGTTGTTCAAAAATGTACTTAGATATTTGCATATTAATGTTTTATAGTTTTTAAGCAGTTTTTCGTTAGTCAAAAAAAAATTAAAGCGCAACGTACAGTAAAGAATTCATGAACTATCGCACTAACAGCCTGCATATATTAAACCATGTCTATAATAATAATGCACAAACGCAATACGAAATGTAAAGCGTAATAAAACATAGAAAACTTATCTTCGTCCAAATCCTTAAACAAAACATAAATAAATAAATCAAACCGTATTGATTTACATAAATATTTGGCCAGTCTGTCCTGTGTATATACCCTTGCGCGCGCCGCCGTAAATTGTCATGAATAATGTTTTATTCGGTGTTAATATTTTACTGTATGTTGTTTCAAATTAAGCACTACTGTTAAAGCTAGTTCTATTAAAAAGAACAGTGGTTAAGAATACAAAAAAATTAAATGAAATTGTTATAAAATAGATACTAACTAAGTGTTACCTGTAATACATAGAGTCTAGTTAAAAACAAAAAGATAGATTTGTAATTTACCGTAAGTGAAATACTCGACCTGTAGGACCGTTTTCGTTTTTCTTTGGGTGCATTTGCATATCAGATGTTGAGACGATAAGAGGCGCAGCCGCCGCCGTATTGTCCCGACGGCCAATAAAAATTATTGATTCAAGTTGTTCGCTAAACATTGTTGTAAGCAATGTGGAAATAATTAATAATTCGAATACATGGTCTAATGTTCGATATATAGTATTCCATGTTCTTGACTCTATTTCATGTGTGCAGTTGCATTGCGCATATTATAAATTATTTCATTATGCTTAAATGTAAAAGTTTTTTAAAAAATAAAGTAAAATATAAATAGTGATTCCAGTTCTACTTTCTCATTCCCTTTTTACCCTTACACATCAAGCGATTGCATAGAAAACTACAGACAAAACATTTTTACTGCTAATTCTAAACATTTATCTTATTATGAACGTTTGTAAATTCACGAGAGTTTAACCTACCAGGAAAGATAAATAATAAATAATAGATTCTGTACTAATAACAGAAAAAAGATAAATTTGTGAAATAGGTAGGTAAAAAAGTTGGACAGAGACCACTTTCTGCTACTAACAGAAATTGAAGTTAATGCACATATACATAAGTAGTAGTGGTGAGACGGTATTTCTGTAACGGTTATTTTGTCGCGGTATAAATTTGTAACGTTACTTTGCGTTACTGGTTTCTAAAATAACCAGTTCCAATGTCGCGTATGTCGCCAATTGAGAAATTACAAAGCGTTCGTGTTTTTCAGTAACGTATAACGTTTAACGCTTTGCTGGTACTCAGTCTCGACGTCGCGTCGCGTTTATTGGAACTAGTTACTTTAAAAGCCAGTACTGAACAATTGAAAATTTAACTAAGGGTCGACAGCCAAATGTTCGTTACTTAAATCGTCAAGAGAATGTACATAAAGTTTTTAAACACCACCGGTTTAAACACCACTTTTATCATTTAGCAGCCCGAGATTAGTTGTCAACATATATTATAATAAACTACCTAACGTCTCAAGACAGGTATTTTTGAATTTGTGAGAGGTTATTGTTTACAATCAAAGGCAAAATGCATTTGCGGGTGACGCGCGCATAAATGCAGTCTTTCGCCCCGTTTCGCTCGCTACTGTCGCTATAGTTATTTCGCTCCAACGCAACAGGAATTGCCTACATCAAGTACCAAGATGCAAAAATAACGCGACAAAGTAACGTTACTCTGTCGCGGTATTTTTGCGTCGCTGTAACGAAAGTAACGTTCCAACGGTGTAACCGTTTTTCCCATCACTAATAAGTAGTATAAAAGAAGTGTTGTCGTATAATTTATCAAGCTTAGAATTTAAGAAAGTTTACGCATTTTCAGTGTATCCGTAAAACACGAGCACGATTGTTTATTTTGTCTATGGTTTGGTAATATGACACGGGTATATGTGTCAGACAGAGGGATGGAAGGAAAGAAAGATACTAGCACTTTAGTCTCCGCGTAGCAGGGTAAACGTGTGTTGGTAAAATGCGCTAATTACGCAGACGGGCTCGCGAGTGTTGCAATGAATTGCAATGCCATGTGATGAAGGGTGATCGCTTTTTATTCACCTATAGTCGGAGAGAGTAGGGGATCACTTCACCTGCATACGGCATTTGACCATATCCTTTGGCTGCAGAGGCGTGACTAGTATATGCCGGAGACATTGTATACCTGACCAGTGGCATCAATGATTCTGAGAACATATGCTCGGAAGGCAAGGTTTGCTAATATCCACCTGGGGTTTGTCTTTATGCTTGCGAAGTACGAAGATGGACATTCGAGGACACCTTCTCCGTGAATTCGCATCCTAGCAGGCAGCTTCCGCATCTAGAGTCGCCGCTGGATGGGGGGGGGGGCGGGAAAGGGCCCCGGTGAGTAAATAAGTCCTTGAGTAGATACTCGTAAATGGTTATTTGTAATTTTGCATAACATCCTTATCGAATCGAAAAGCGAAGCCCAGATGTTAAGACGTTTACCCTCAGCTCCGCAGTGGTCGAGAAAGAGAGAAAGAAAACAGGGAAAGAGAGATCTAATCAAAGGGTGAGTGAATGTTTATTGTAACTCATACAGGATGCCCGGATTTCGTAGGGACAACATGTGTAACTTTTGTATTTGAAGAGAAAGAGAGACGGTTAAATTAGCAAAGAGGTGCAGATTCGATAGCTCATTAAGAATCCATTTTCAAATTGTACTTGTCATGGCCAACTTGGTTAAAATTAAAAAAAATACAAAATCTCAATTTCTTTTATTTGGCGTAACTTTTTTTTACTTAAGATACTTAGGTGGGGTTTGAACTAATTTGCAGTACTTGAGACATTTAACAGTATTAATGGCAATACTATCCGTAAAGTCATTAATAATGTTCAGCAACTGTGTCAACTTTGGATTGTAAACAATGTTGGCTTATTTGAGTGATTTAATATTTTTGATTATTATTTTTGTATTTCAGTTTGGTTTTGTTTTGCCAATAAAAATATTTAAATTACTCTACAAATTAATTCAAACCGCATCTCAATATCCTAAGTAACAAGAAAGTTAAGGCAAATAAAAGAAATTATGAAATTTGGTTCTTTTTTACTTTAACCAAGTTGGCCATGCCAAGTAAAATTTGAAAATGTATTCTCAATGAGCTCTTGAACCCGCACCTTTTTACTAATTTAACCATCTCTCTATCTCTTCGAATAAAAAAGTTACCCATCTTGTCCCTACGGAATCCGGGCACCCTGTATAAGTACATGTACATCAGCAACAAATGTGTTAATGATAAGTAGCAAATAAAATAAGAGAAAGGGAATTTATGAATTATGGCATAATTTAAACGCCCAGCAGAATAAATCCAAAAAAGAAATTTAAGCAAAAGATAAATCAGCATTAAAAAATTTTATATCTAAAGAAAATTAATAGTGGATGCTCAAAAAAGAAAATGAAAAGGTGGAGTGAACATGTCGGGAACTTATTAAATTGCAAGGAATAAATTCAAACTGCAGGCACAGACGCACCAAATGACCTAAATATAAAAGATATGACTGGTGAGGAAGTAAAGGACGCCAAAATGAAGATGGTGAAAATTATGATAAATATAAAACAATATTACACCTTCTTTAATTTAAGTTTATTTGGCACCCAAGTAGTTATAAGTAAATGACATACCTATGTTCAAATAAATTCTTGATAAAGGTAGACAATGAAAAACAAAACGTTTGTCTCAAATTACTGCAGCAATTTATTTATATACTTGACAATTTATGAATTGACGACTTGCTATTCAATTCTAATTACTGTAATTTTTTCCCATTAAATTATACTTTATTATTTACATTAAAATATTGTCTAGTTCTTCAGTAATTAAGTAAAATCAAAGTTGACGGGTCACTAACGTCAAAACTATTTGTGTTGTAGGTTACGACATACGTTTACACTTCCATGGCCTACTTTCATCAAAAACCTATTTGGGACATATGGAACGATATTGTTTCGGATTATAGTTTATCACAGCCGAAAAGATTAACAATAAAGAATATATAGACTAATAATACACAAAAGTAAAATCATATTGTTTTAAACGAAAAGACGACCAAAGAAAAAGATACGCCAATAATTTTATTTTATTTTTATTTTACGTGTGTGCCGAAAATATTTATAAAACTAAAGAATGTGGTATAGTACAAGAATAAATGCCTATAAATAAAAAAAAATATAAAGGCGCTACATTTATTATTTCATTTAATTCCGTTTATGAGATTTTCATTATGTTTTTATAGGGACCATGCACATGCGAAGCCAGCGCCACCGTATTCTGCATTAGTAGTATGAAAATACGAGTTGTTTAAAATTATTAGTGTACATTTGAACTTGAATATTTCAATACCAGGAAGCTCAAGTATTATGTACTACAATCGTAAATTGTCATAAGAGTGAAATTATTCCCATGCAATGAGTCTCAAGAAATATTTTCATATCATTAATTCACAAATCACCACGCCAGGCGGCGCTGAACGCAAAGATGTGCATGGCGCCTATTCATTATATAAAAAAAAAAATTAGGGTTTAAATTAAAGCTTCATAGCTTATTTAACTCACTTCAATCGATAGTATCAAGTATGTAGGCAGAAAATGTAAAAATTTAGGTGCATCTAGTAGGTAAATGTCAAACTAAAAAAAATAATAAAAATATAATTTCAGAGTTTTTAAATTTATTAGTATTTTTCTATTTTTTATTAAAACATAAAAAAGTGAAAACTTCCATTGCATTAAATGTCACTATCCCCCTTCGGTTCCATTTGTTAATAATACAGAAATACGAAGAAATTTTTTAGCCATTTAATTCTAGTGTTATTAATAAGTAGACCGGATTTTAGGTAAAATGCCTCTGTTTAGTTTTAACGTTTTAAAGATTTTTTTAAAGATATCTCTTCGTTATTAGAAATATAGTCAAATGACATGAAAGATTCGAAACGAAGAGATGTCTTTAAAACAAATTTTTAGATCTTCAGAATTAAATAGAGGCGTTTCACCTAAAATTCGGGCTCTACTAATAAGTAATAAAAAAATATTTGCTTGTAATTACGCCATCCAGAAGAAAAATTACATAATAAATCGTAATGAAAAGAACAAAAAATAAGCAAACTTTCATTTATTTGATAATTTCCTCAACTAACAAGCACTTTTTGGACTACAGAGAGTTTGGACTACAAAGAGTTACGAAATATTTTAGAAAACGATGCAGACCTCAAAAGTTTCTATAAGAGAAATGTCTTAAGAGCAGAGTTGGGAAAACTACTTGCAAAAAATATTTTCTACATTACATTACGTCTAAACGTAATTTTTATGTAGTTAAATGTAATTTTTACACTACGTAGTTTACATGAAATGTCACATTTCTAACCTCAAAATCGAATGTTCATTTGACGTATTTCCAGTTTTTCAAGTTTTTTAATGCTTGTATACAACAATCTTATCCATTTTACATCAAAATAGATACATATTATATTGTATATAAATAATTAATTATATCCTGAACATGAAGAAATAGAAAACAACGTAGTTTTTACAGTAGTTAATTCATTGTTTACGACGTAGATAATTACAAAATCTACGCGTAATTGATGGGTATTTATACAGTTCTTCCGCTCGATCTTTGCAGTCACGTCACACTTTACCGATTCGAGAAACAAAATCAACATATCCTTTTATCCTTATCTAATACGTATGTTAAAACAATGATAGAATTTATAAATTTGTCATTTTGAGTCGATAATTTTCTAACGTAACTGCAAAGATCGAGCGAAAGAACTGTACGTCTCATTATCTACGTCCAAACCCTGCCTACGAGTTTCAAAAGTATTTATTAATAGACACTTCAAGACTACAGTACAACCTATAAATTACTGAAGATATAAGAAGTATAAAGAAGGTCAGAAAAAAAACTATAGGTACAGTAGCGGACAATAAAATCCAGACACGTCATTTCTATAATGTAAACCTGACTTTTATATTTTGATGTTTAGTACAAATGTTACTGTTAATAGTTCGTGTTTATTTTGCATTTGGATAAAATGCCTCATTTAAGTCTTGCTCAAAAAGTAAAAGTATTGACTTTGTCAGGTGAAATTTGGACAAAAAACAGAGTTGGTGCGAAATTTCAGTTTATTAAGTTTGACATTTCAAATATTTTGTTTACGTTTGACAGAAACTATAACCTCAATAAAAGCCTGATATACCAAATTTGTGTAAATACGCATGACATATTAAATTTTTGAATGAATTTCGTTGTCTGCTGATGTACTATTAATAAATAATATTGAAAATGTTTAAGCAATTGTCCAAGAATGAATTTGCAGCTCGTGAAGCAAAAAGTAAAACATACCCTACTTCTTATAACTACATACAAAAATTGGTTCAATTTTTATAATAAATATTTAGAAATTGAAAATTTTCGACTGCATATACATATGGTATGAAGATAGAACACGTTCTATTTTTTCAGATAGTTTTTGATTCAATTTAATTCTTGATACGATTTACTGTATAATTAAAATTGTTCAAGAAGTTGAACCAAAATCTTATAAAGTGCGTTCAAAAAAAAAACTGTTATGTCAAATCATGCAAATTTTGCAAAGTCACGTCGTAACCGTGCGATTATTGTAAGCAGAACCTAACTTTTTATATACATTTAATTACGATTTTCTACAAAATGGATAATAAAACGTAATTAATGAAATAAAACATTCATTTTATTACAAATACGTCGAAGATGTAAACAAAAGCCTTTGTTGACGCTATTGACAGTTCGCAGTTATTCAAAGTTGCAACAGAGTACACTTGTTGCAACATACGTACTAAGCTACGACGTGCCGTCATAAAATAAAAGTTCAGAGCCTTCTCGATAACAGATTTTTTGAACGCACGTTACAAGAAAAATAGGACCAAGGAAAATAGGGCCAAATTGTGAAACATCACTCGTACTCAGCTCATACTCAAATTGACAGTTCGATGAAAATTTGAAATTCAAAATCACTTTAATTTTTTACTTTAATAATTTTCTAACTTTTTTTACTGGCCATAAACTTGATTACACGTGTAAATAAAATACAAAAGCATTTCTAAATTTCAAATAACGTGAAAACGTCAAATTCGAAGGTGAGTTGAGTATGAGTGATATTTCAGAATTTGGCCCTAAATGTGCCTAAATCTCAAACTACAACAATACCAATATATTTACAAGAAATTACTTAAACATATGGATTTCTTCCGCAAATGTAAAACTCTTCATTTTACCTGCAATCCATCGCTGAGAGTTTCTTTGCTTTAATTAATTAATAATAATGTCCTTATTGTGCATGAAACAAGATACAATGGTCGAATTGGAAAAGGGGACTATTATTTTGTTTATTAGATACAGTTGTGGAATGCACGCGTTTTCATTCAACGTAACCGTCAGTGCCGTACCATGAGTCAATTCATTTCCATTTTTCAGTAGAGTGTGAGATTTGTTGTTACTTTTCTGATGATAATTTTCGTATATCAGGAAAATAATTTGTTGATCTTCACAATGTCAAAGGTTTCATGAAGTGCAAAGAACAAGATGGATTAAAAAAATGAAAAATCAACGATCTCCAGCGAAAAAAATTTTTAAGCTGAAAGCCTAATAGAAAGCAAGAAAGTCTACGAAATACAAATTATTTGATAAAAAGGAACAAATGATAAATGAAATAAACTACAAATAAGAAAAATAAAATAATTAAAAATGAGACTAGCAAAAGGAACCTACAAAAAACATTAAAAATTTAACAAATTTGATAAAAAAAAGATAAAAGAAAAATTGAAATAAATAACAAGAGTATAAAGTATTTGTTTTGTTTTTCTTGGTTTTATATCTGTTTGTTCCATTTCTCGTTCATTTTTATCTCGCTACAGTATTAATATGTGGCGGTAGCATTCGAAAGTAGATTTTAAAATATGACATTTGACTTTGAAATTTGGTAAATCAGGCTTTTATTGAGGTGATATTTCTGTCAAAATTTGTATTAAACGTCAGAATTACTAGTGACATTTTGTATATGTGTGTATTAAATATCAAAAATATTAATGTGACGTTTACATTATGCAAATGACGTGCCCGGATTTTATTGTCCGCTACTATACAAGTGCGAGTTATTTGGTTAATATATGGAATCAAAAGCTCTATTATATGTCACGGTAACAAATACATTTTTTCACTTCCGGTTTAGCAGAAAGTATACGCAACTTTTGTTTTTCAAATGAAATAGTATATTTTCTAAATTTCTACTTAAGAGCAATATCTTTCGTAAATTCAGAAATGTAAAACATGTTGACGTTTCTATTATTTCCTTTGAAAAAAAAAATTAAAATATTTAAAATGTTGGAAAACAAAATTTCTCAGTATTCAAGTTTACAGTATGTCATGAAAATAACAGGAATGATTGAGGTAACGAGCAAACCATCACTTATGTCACATTGACAGATCTCCGGATTTGACACATGTAGACTATTTCTTGTAGGATACTCTAAAAAATATTGAATATCAGATTGTCTAACTCACTAACTAACTAACTTTCTAAATTTAACTTGAAGGCTTCCGCGGCCGTCGTCCATGTTTGAATTGGCTTCCGGTTGGAACCGCGTCACGTTGACTTCTACTGCCGAGGTTTCGTTCTTCATTGCAGAAGAACTTCTTCAGGGCTGCTGCTGCTGGTGGTGTTTCTGCTGCTTCTGGTTAGTCGTTGAGACTAACTTTCTACTTTGAACGGCCATAATGGCGATAGCAAAAAAAATTTAACGCCTATGATTGAGATGAAAAAACGTCCATAATGAAAAACGTCCACAATAAAATCGAAATTTTTATACACTTTATAAATATCTACAAGGGTCACTCTAAATCAATGCTGGGCAAAAAAGTCGTGGTGAGTCAATCCCCTCCATCCCCTCCCCGCGACACCGAGCCGATTTCAATTTAAACGGGAATAAGCGCGAACATTTCAGCGGAGAAGTATAAGTGGTGGTGGCACTCTTCCCCTACCTTGCTCGCCCCTGCTCTAAATATTCTAGCGGTCCACTCCGTACCCGTGGGTCATTGGATCATGGATTCGACATTATTGTTATAGAATATAAAATAAATAAGTAAATAAATTGCACGAAAATATATTGTTTTAACTGAATTGATGTTTGCTTATATTAATCTTCAATTTAATGTTTTAAATCTTAATCAAACTGTAACGATTCCCTATCAGGACTTTTCAAAACTTAATTATTTCTTCGATACATACTTAGAATTTCTGACGCTAATTTATTGAAATTTTATTGCATTTATTGACTCTGTCTTTTTATGCAAGAATTAAATAAAATCAAATTTACACAACGAATTATGAATAAAGATTAAAATTAATTAATTTTATCAACGTGCCCCTGCACATAAATTAATTAACTATTTAGTTAAATGAAGTAGCATATATTAATAACAAAACGCGGAGACCTCAGATGAGTATGCTTTAAATTATAACTATTTCTCTCCAAACTTATATGCATAGTATTTTAAATTTCCCGCGTTTTATCGGTGACTAAGGAAAATGCAACACGCATGTCGGAAACTCGGCAACGGCGCCATACAGCTCATAAGTGAAATCGGCAAGTTGACAGTTCGTGTTCGTGCATGATAAACTAAAAGCGTGCAGGAATTGCATTATTTCTTTCTTTTAAGGCAGTTGCACGAGAAACATGGTGAAGATAAATTACTATTTTGTAATATGTGCTCTACTAACAGTATCGGCGCGTAAGTAACCCCCAAATATTTGCCTGTAAAGTACATTTTTCTAGCGTAACGTACTTCAGGTCACTATTAAATCACGTGATCCTGTACTGTTATGATTTGCAAATTGCGATAACAATTTGGCCTCCTCCTACGATAATTTATTGTTTGTTGCAGTAATTAACATGAAAAATCATCTTTTCTTTTCCATTTCTCCGCGTGTAAGTTAGCAGTAGCGTACCGTATGTCTGCGTTTTATTAGACCAGTGAAGGTCATTTAGCTGCGTCTTATTGACATTCCTTATCAACGCAAATGCAAATCAAACATTTCGAAAAGGTTTATTTAGGGGGAAAGAGAATAAGAGGCGTTCTGTAAAACGATATCGAATTCTTCTATGTGCTAGGCAAGCATGAATATGTATGGGCCCCTATTTATCAGTGTTAGTTATTATGAGATAAGCCATGACTAATTGTTAGTGACGAAGATAACAATATTTTTTGTTGTAATCGGAAGTTGTTGTTATCAATAAGCTGCAAGTTCGCTTATTCATCCTAATCATAAACTTCAATTTCGAGGAAAAAACCTAGAAAATGTTTTCTTTAAATAACAAAAGAAACCAGATCATAGGAACCGAAGCACCGAAGGACAAAATGTGTTTTTCCTTCAAAAATTCTTGTCTTTGATTTGTGTTCTTGGACTGTATGTAGATAAGAGGCGAATTTTTATTGGTTTTGTGACTGAATATAAAAAGTTGATTTCTGAGATTTTTTTCCTTATTTCCAGTACCATATTAAGGCTGCATTTAGTTGATAGACGAACCGTTAAAGTTTAACGAGCTCAGGCGAACTGTTTTCTAACCGGAACTCGTACCCACCGTGGTTGCCTAATGGTTGTATCTCAAATCACGACCACCGTGACCACTCAGTTGATTAGTCAGACAACGTAAAATAACTACGGACTAAACGAAATCGACAACGTCGCCCATGAACTAAACGCAGCCTTTGTTAAACAAAATAAGATTGTCATGCTTTCAAAACTTGTTAGCTATACATACAAGAACAGGATTAGTACTGATAAATTTGACTCAAGGGGCTGACCTGTTAGTTTGGCCCTTTGCAGACCAGTCCTTTCGTTTTATCACTAAAATAAAGTCGTCTTTAATATTTGGGTAAGATTGGGGCTATTGGAGTAAACCGAAAACTTTTCAAGAAATAAAATGATATTAAAAAATCACATAATTTTTAGCAAATTACCTTAGGAATTAAAAAAATACATCGACGACCTCCGATGAGCCATTATCGCTTCCTGGAGCAGCGCTCTGAAGACATTGGCCACATTAAATCCTCCAAAATCTCATAACATTCGAATAATAACACTTGTAAGTGATGTCCCAATAGCTTTAACCCTACCATTGTTACTATAAGAATGAATTGAATATTAAACTTAACTTGTGACTATAAAACTGAATTTTCAACCTTAACATTTGTTAAGTTACCATAAAGTAAAAAATGATCAAATGTACATGTAGAGTCGCGAGCGAAAGAATTTGGTCGTCAGTGTCATTTTTAAACAGGTGTTTTATTTTAAAATGGTTGTGATTGTCATAAACTTTGCACAGTGACGTAAGTCATGTGTGTTTTACTTGTCAATCTGATTAAAATCTAACGCACCCGACAAGAAAATAAGATATTTCTAATTTGTGATGATGCCATCAAATTTTTTTTACATTGACGTCCAATTTCTTTTGTTTGCGACTGTACACAACTTTAAGAGCCCGCGCACACTGCAGACTTACTATCGGCCGATAGTTTATTCTGCATCAAGCTACGAGAAATGTGATACGTGGCTGTACATTAAATTATTAGAGGCCACGTAATCATACTTCTCGTAACTTGATTCAGAACAAACTATCGGCAGATAGAAAGTCTGTAGTGTGCGCGGGATCTAAGATTTTAACATTAATCATAAAAGTAAAATTAAATGAATGTCGACGTTTCCCTGTACGTTTTTTTTGTTACTTACCTTGAACATTTAATTCAATTTTACAGTGTCCACTCAATTGTAATTATTTATATTGTGATAATTTAAAATTTTCAACGGATAAAAAAGTTCTTCAGTTAAGCGTAATATTAACTCATGTTTGCCCGAATTCAATTTTTTTAAAATTTTTGTTTACTAAGTGTACAAATACGTAATTAATGCATAATGTTTCAATATTTATAATATTTTTCTTTTGTGTAGTTGTTTTCGATGATGTTCCAAAAATGGAACACCGAGACCGTTATTGCCAATCATTAATAATAATACGATGAACATTTTAAATCGCAGACTTCTCAGAAGATTAGATAAAAGGTTTATGACTACAGAATCACTACCTCCGAAATTAATGTTTTAGAGAAAACAAGGAAAGAGTTCCTTGAAGATTGGAATTGTATCAGATATCCTAAAGGTTCGCTAAGGCACCACATTTTGTATCCGTTTGCCACGTACCTATAAACTGTTTTGCCGAATGGGAACCATAATAGGGCATCATATTTTCGCCTATATTCAAATGTTCAGTAATAGCGTTTTCTATTCACCTGCACTACTTGCACTTAGAGTATTTGCATTTTAGTCCGTGCAACAGCGTCTGTTTTAACTTGAACTAAATTTTAATCACAGATTAACTAACATTAATTCACGTACGTATTTAACTTTAACAGATGTCGGTGCAACTCACCATTTTATTTATAAAAATTGTTCCAAATTGTCAAGTACTTGGTCTAGTGCGTCGTTTATTATTCCGGGAACTCGGTGCCAGATGTCTGGTTTCATACATAAATAAATAAATAACTACAAATATCATTCTGAATACAATTATTAATTTTCTTCTCCTTGCATGTTCTCATCGGTTATTGTACCGCACCTCAGTAAGTTTGCATTTTAGGACATAAATTCATTAACAAAATTTATTTATTTTGATATCCTTTACTCACGCACAAAATTTGCGTACTGAATTTTGGAACACCCTGTATGTATGCGATAAATTGGGTTCTAATTCTGGGCAATTTTAGCATAACGTTTCTAGTAATTTTGTTCTGACTTAAAAGTAATTTTTCGCTAAAATAACTGATCATTTACAATTTTGAGCTTGTGTGATTTTAATTAATTTTAATTAATATTTTACAAGTTGTCAGTGTCGTTCCAATAATTCCTAGTGTCTTCCTCGTTATTCGAGGCTTTACCACTAAAATCAGTGCTACCAACTATTTCGTTCATTTCGGCTCTCACAGAGTGCTTGAGATGCTATCGATGGTACTCTCAGAGGTGTGTCCATTGATGAATACGTCTGAGAGTAGTATCAACATCATCTTGAGAGCTACTCGCTAATATTTACTCTCAAATGGACTAGCACTTTTAGCTAGATTTATAATATCTGTCGAAATACTGTGATCTAAAACTTTCTGAATCGAGCTAAGATGTGATTTTTGAAGATGACTTTAAATTCGATCACTTGATAATATACAAATAGCATTAGTAGAAACTTAGTTGCTAAGGATATTTTACTTGAACAGTATGAACGTATTTTATTTCAAAAAAAGGAATGCCTGCGCTTCTTAGAATTAACACATAGAAAAATTGTGAAGTTTGAATAAATTATATCCTTTGTGGGTCAACACTTTGACTGGAGCATGAAAATCCTGCTGCTTCTTTTTACATATTTTTTTTACATATTTGACTATGGGGGGATTTTTCTGCTATTTGACTAGCAACCTACAAAATTTTGTTAGTTCTTTTACAAAAATTTTAACGTTTTTTTTTTGAAAACGTTTTAACTATTTTAATATTCGACGAAAAGAAACAGAAGAGAATTGAAACAAACAATGTAGAAATGCGAAAGAGTCTATGATGAAGAAATAAATCAAGTTTTGAAATATAATAGAGTCTCTTTGAAAATTCAGCCCAACCTTGAAATGGAACCCTTTCAAATTTTATTAATCAACAAGTACGGTATACTAAGGACAAATATCTTTTTCGTACTAAATACATTAATTTATCATAACCCATAACGAAATCAGGGAAGAGTTCCTCGAACCCAAACTCCCAAGTCTTTCACGTAATACTGAAAGTTGGTGCATAAAGCACACGTCAGGTTTTCCTTGCTAGAGTCCAAGCATAGAGACCCACAACAGGACTAGACCCACTTGTGCCCCATTTATTAGCACAGATTTTATGTTAACTAAAGTATCAAATCCACAAGACCCAATTCCTTCCAAGCAGACTAAAACTAATCTCGTTAATGTATGGGTAAGCTATTTTGAAATACTAAACAACCCCTGCAAGTTAATCGGGTAGTTCCTGTGTACAATAAAAAGTGAATCAATAAGATTTTTAAAATTTTCTTTATTTATTTCTGATATAACATAATATTTGACCAAATGATGATCACAAGAAACTCATATGAATATAATTAATTTAACAACGAGATCACTGTAGTCCTATTAAATAGTGGTAAAATGGTAAAATCTTTTATAAACTCTTTTCTCATTACTTTTGAAAATTTATACTATTAATATTTTCTAAGTTCTCCAACGAATTATTATGAGTTTTTTTTTATTTCTTATTTTCACTTAATAGAGATTAAAATTCATATTAGAATAGAAGAAATGATACATACAGTTCTTTCGCTCGATCTTTGCAGTTACGTCAGAAAATTATCGACTCAAAATGACAAATTTATAAATTCTATCATTGTTTTAACATACGTATTAGATAAGGATAAAAGAATATGTTGATTTCGTTTCTCGAATCGGTAAAGTGTGACGTGACTGCAAAGATCGAGCGGAAGAACAGTAGTTAAATTTAATAAAGAGAAATTATGTTTCAGTGGCAAATGAGAGTCTTCCTCCGGAACCAATTCATCCAACACAGCCGCCAAATAGTACAACTACCACTCAATCACCTGTAACTACTCCCTCTACAAAACCAACTTCACCCACCACTGCATCCCCAACAACACCTTCAACAACAGTAACTCCCCCAACAACACGTTCAACAACAGTAACTCCCCCAACAACACCTTCAACAACAACCACTACCACACCTAAACCGACCACTACAAAACCCACACCCAAACCAACACCTAAACCAACTCCTACGCCGGTCCCTGGAACCTGGCATGTGAATTACAACTCGACGAACAACACTTGCATCTTATTGAAAATGGCCGCAATCATCGACTTTCCCTACAACACAATAAACAACAAAACAGAAGAAGGACAACTGATCATTTGGGAGAACGCCAACGCTACTGGTACCTGTGGAAATGAGTCTCAGATAATCAACTTGAATTGGGGTTCTGTGCACAACGGAACGGAAAAGAATCAGAGCATTTCTTTCACCTTTAAGAAAAACGGAACCAAGTTTGAGCTGGCTGAGATCTTTGTTAATATCACGTTGGATAAGACAACTTTCCCTGATGCTAAAGGTATGAAACTGTTTTGGAAGAGTTTCAATTAATTAATAATCACTATTTCAGAACTTAACAAAATACTTGTCCATAATAAAGACGACTTTATTACACCTTTGAAGAATTCTTACAAGTGTGATAAAACGCAGACGCTTAATTTAACAGAGAGAAGTAATGTCAATGTAACACAAGGTACTATTAAAATCAAAGATTTACAGTTCCAAGCTTTCCACAATGTAACCGACGCGAAAACTTTTGCTGAAGGTAAGTACAATTCTATATGTTTGGTAAAGAGCGAATTTAATTATTTCCTTGTTTTTAGCTATTGATTGTGAGCCATATGAAACGCCTGATATTGTCCCGATTGCTGTAGGATGTGCATTGGCAGCTTTGATAGTAATCGTGCTTATAACATACCTCATAGGAAGAAGACGCAATCAAGCCCGCGGGTACCTCTCTATGTGAGTTTCAAAAGTTCAAAGCTTGTTCATACGAACAGTTTGTACTGATTGCTTACACATTGCGAGAAGACCAATTTTACGCCGTTTACTCTCTCTCTCTCGTTTTCCTCCGTAAATGTTTTAACTGTTTTTTTTATTATAAACATGATTCAAACACGGAGTAAAATTGATCTTATAATTTCTGTTCTGTTTAATTATCAACTGTCCTTCACTGTTTAAATGTTGGTTTTAAAGTGTTCCATATATGTTATCATTTGGTATTAGTGCTGAAGTTTGTTACACTTGAAGCTAGTTTAGTATGTCAAAAATATTTTTAAGAAAATAGCTTTTGCTGTTTTAGTGTAAGAGAATTGCTTGTCGGGGTTTTCACTTTACTGAAATATTTCTCGAAATATGTGTTGTACACTAATGTGTTTGTCTGTTTGAAAGAGTATAATTGTAGAATCTCAGAATTGCAAATGAAAATGAGTAAATTTTTTACTTCTAGGGTGGAGGAAAGCTCTAATACCGAATCTTAACATAATATAGTTGCCCCAAAAAAAAAAAAAAAAAACTCAAGAACCATTTTTTTGGCAATTTTTACTCTTAATGTTAACTCTCAGTCTGTTAGTTCTTGTTAAACAATAATGAATGAAATAAAACGGAAATATTTCTTAGTATGAAAATTGTTTAATTTTATGAATATTGAAACCTGTAACATTATTTAATCTGCCGCCTAAATATAAATCATCCTTAGAAAACCCATTTATTTATTTGCTCAGACAAGAATGTTGTTTACATAATTTCTTGATGATAGAAAAAATCAAAACAGGTTTCATTTTGTGTAAATATTTATTTTTATGAAGCTAAAATCTTTACAATGTGTTACATTTAAATTCATTGTCGATAAATTCCTCAAAATTTTATTATGTTTTTTGTGTATTATAATTTATTGATGTAAAATTTTTATTAACACGTCTAGATCTCTTTCTCTCTCTTTAGTATTTTCTAATAAAATTTACATGTGAAGATCACTAGGTGATCTTATCTGTTAAGTTAGGACATTGGTTATACTTTTCCTTAACCAATGTGTACCCATAGACAGTAGACACTAAAATTAGAAATTATCCAGCCTTCATAACCCTTCAATGCACACTAACGCATAGAGTAATTTAGTGAGAATTAAAAGTTAATCGGCTGAGACCCGAAAACCGTACGAATTTCAGCATGGAAAATGCAGGCTGTGATGGATTAGTTTTTCAAAGAACTGTTTGTTTGTCCTAATTAACAATAATGTAAAAGAAATTTACTTTGAAATAAATAATTTGTGGGCTAAATATTGCTTTTTTTTGTTGCAACTCCCCCGTCCCTTCACTTTTTTTTCTTCTATTTATTAGAATTTTTATTATAAGACTTGACGAGACAAAGAGCAAGAAAATACTCTGAACATTTTCGAGATTAATATCAGAAATTAACAAATCTAAAGCGAAAAATATTAAAATGTAGTCCACCTTCTCTTAAAATTTCTTTTATTGATACAAAAATTCTTTAATAAAATAATTTAAAACATCTCTTATTATTCGTGAACAAATATATTAATTAATATTTAATAAATTATCCTGTAAAAGTATAGATTTTACTTGTTTTATTTTTTGTTGCAACATTTAAAAACCGTGATATAAAAAATTTAATGGGGAAACATGTTGGGAATCCGAATGTTTTGGAGCAAATATTTAATTTAAAAAAATGCGCCACTGTCTAGTCAAGTCTGTTTAAACTGGCATCATTAACTGCATGCCGTTTTCTCATTTTAGGTTCACAGAAAATAAAAGAGAAGCCGATTACATACCGATGAAAAATCTGTCGTGCTTTCAATAGCCATTGAGGCCTTAGTTATAGTGAATTACCAAAGTTTCGTGATATAACTAGATTTCGTACAAGTGCAAGTGAGAGATATTTTTAAAGATTTAGGAGACTTTTTGCACAACCCCTGATATACTCACATCAACGAATGTTGTTTTGAATGTTTGGAAGGTGTGTCAAATGTGAGCAGTAATATTTGAATTATTCGACTACTTAAGCTGTGTGGGTATGGCAAGAAGGAAACAATTTCAGATGTTTAATAAACAATATTGTAACTCCATTTTTCCAACATTCCTTTTTGCATGTACCCAAAATTTAAAAAATTTTTTTTCTTGTGTTGTGTTTCTGCCACTTTTCAGCAGATTTACCTAACATACATATTAACTGCGTTGCTTATATTGTATGCACTATAACAAAGTGCACTGTACAAATAAGGTACACAAAAGGCCTTTAGCTTAGATATGTTTGCAGTTCCTTTTCTTCTTTTGATTATTCTAAAAAGTAATTTTATTGTATCACGTTTAACAATATGTATTTCCTTAAAATTTAATTTTAAGTTGACGTAAAAACAGCTGTGTATCCTGTTCAGCTGATTTTAACTGCAAACGATCCTATCGAAATATTGTGATATGAAATCGAAACCAAAAGTATTTTGAAGGATCTTGTCGAAATGAATGTGTTTTATTTTGCTGGCATCTACTCAAACGTCTCTTGGTTAGTGAAATAATTATACATTTGTTTCATTTTATATTTTATTTTGTTACTTTTAAATATTTCTTTTAATGTGTTTATTCATTATTCGTTACGCTTTTATAAATGTAAATAAATTATTCCAAAGTGTTTTTGTTTTCATTTTCCAATTTTACTTTCATATTTAAGGGCTTCTTAAATGTTTGTAATTGTTACAAATGCAAATGTACAAATAAGATGCAAACAAAGCGCTTTGCAATTGCATGTATGAGCTACTCCGAGCTGTTCCAAGTGCAACTCGAACCAGGAACACATTGGAGCAGCTCCAAGTAGGTCATATGTGCACTTGGAATGCGCCTAACAGTTTTAGGAGAAAGAAAATATTTTATTTTAGTTGGCGCTTAAAATAACTTCGAATGTCATGCTTATACAAGTAATGTCAAACAAATGTCAATTTGGAGGTTATTTATGTAATTTGAAGTCATGTTTGAAGTGTCTACACACGTGGTCGCCAACATAATAAAATAAAATTTCGGAAGCTTTAATCGACTGATGCCCGGTTGCACCAACTTTTTAAGCAGAGCTTAAATTTAAGTGGTGTTTAGACTGTGTCATTCTTTATAGATTTAACAAAATGTTAGTCACATTCTAATTAATATTTAAGTTTAAGTTTAAATGTCAATCAGAATGTATTTGACATAGTGACCAAATGTAAATATCACATTCTAAACATAACTTAAACTTGAGCTCTGCTTAATAACTAGGTGCAACCTGCCATAGGGGCCACATTTGGCCATATGCACCAAACACTTTAGTCGAGCTTAAATTTGAGTGACGTTTATATTGTGACATCTGAGATTTCATATCATTTGTGTAAGTCACATTCTAAGGCCCAGTTGTACAATGCTAGTTTAAGCTGAAGCTTAAACCCTAACAACGATTATTTTAACAATTGTTGTTAGGGGTTTAAGCTTTAGCTTAATGTTAAGCTAGAACTGTACTACTGGGTCCAAGTGACGCTTAAAGGTAAACCGAGTTAATTCCTTCGGTGCATACGACCATAACCCAAATAAGTTTCACAATGGTAGTCATTAAAGCAACAAAATAGATTCACTACTTTGGAGCACTCTCAGAGTATTTTCATGTAGTTTTAACCTCATGTAATAATAGCAGATGGAGACACTCTGAGAGTGGCTCTAGAGTAGCTAACCGAACACGTCATTACGTTTGAATTTGAATTTTGTACATTTTTTGTAAATTTGAACAATAAATCATAAATATATTGAATTTTGATCAACCCAAAATGGCCCACCTTCACTTTATCAGATAGATTACACTTGATAGAGTTGTCAAAATCGATCAATAATTTCGATGGGTAATTGCTTTTGATGGTTTCGATTTAACGTAAATATCACATATAACACAATCCTGATACATCATATACTCAGAATCGACGCCAAAACACGAGATGTTATGTAGCATACAAGGATTTGTGTAGTTGATACCAGGTGGCGAACGCTTAGCTGCAAACTCCAATTGTAAACAGGCTTTCGATCTATCAAAGTAGCACGGTAAGGTGGTAGTAAGTTATTGAAGCTATCATATTGTGTCGCATTTAATTTGCTGCTTTGAATAATGATTTACTTAAATGAAGTTCGACTTGCGCGCGTTGTCACTAACACAGAAGGTGAAGGAAAAACTAGAATAGAAATGTAAGACGACATTTGTATAACCTCCAAAACTGCAAGGTTGATGTGGTTGATGCACAGTGTATATATAATAAAAACGTCAATAATTTCAATGTGACGGGTCACTTTTTTGATTGCAAATTTACGCTGACTTACAAAAAGATTGCGTACATCTTAAAAATCAAGTAACAGAGATTTTACCTATTTTTTGGTTTTGTCAATGGGTATTTTGTGAATAATGACATATTTTTAAAAACGCAGGTTATAAACTGACTATTTTATTGATAAAGAGTCACACAAGATTCCCCTTATGATTTATTTGAGCATAAATTTGTTTTATTTAGACCATTATTAAGAGCCCATTGCTCTTATCGACCATCCCTCTTCTAACTTAGAGAGTATTAATAATTATAATTATTAATAATTATTAATAATTGTGACAGATTATTAATAATTATTAATAATAGTGACAGATTATAATTTAAGACCGACTTAATACAGCAAAAATGAGGCGTATGCGATCTTTTTTTGCAAGCCACAGTACTTTTAGTCATAGAACTGCAGTGTCTAGAAATACAATTGACATTTCTGAGATCTTAAAAAAGTCATATTTTTTGTGTTTCTAATATATAATTTCTAATATATAATTTAGTAACTTTGACCGTTCGGCACTAATAAATTATTTTATTTTTTTTTTAAAGGTAGGAGTAGAGTAGTGAAATAGCGACACTGAAATATCGGTTCGCGGTTTGTGAGTGTAGTTTTCATGTCTGTATTTGGTTATGTTTTGTTTAGTTATTTATTGTGCAATTCACGTGTAGTTATCAGATAGTTGTCAGAGTATGGTAGGTACCTTTTTCTTTTACTTTTACTGGTAAGAATATTACGTACGGAATTAATTTTTAAAATACGGAAATTTGCCATGTAAATTACGGAATTGCGCTCTTTAAGAAATGGCAACCCTGTGTACATTTCACTCTGTTGGTATAACTCAGCTAGGTTCGCAGCTATCCGTTTATACGGTGGCGTTCGTCCATCAACGGATGTGTCCGTCCAACAGCGGATTTTTGAAGCGTTCATTGCTAGGTGCGTTCGTTTATTACAGATTTATTATATCCGACAGATCAGATTCCTCTAAATCGTTCGTTTATTGTTTATCGAGGAAGTAGATGTACTTACATCTTATATCGTTCGAATATTCACGATGCGATGTTTCAGATTCACCTCGACTTGCTCGGAGTATTTCGAAGGAGGTTCAGATTTTAACAATCGTGCATGCGCTATGATTATTTTTCAATGTTAAGTGACTTTAACCTATAAAAACAATAGTTTTCCTATTCTTAAAATAACTTTAAATTAAAGTCTCCCGGTTCTATTAAGAAAACGGCCCTTAGTTTCTTTACTACATGTTTAATTCACAATAAGATAACGTCTACAGAAATCGACGTGCTCTGTTTCGTTCGTCTATTTGTTCGAGAATTCGCTTAAATCTGAAATCTGAAGTCACGTGACAAGTATCTGCTTGATTCTGCTATAATAAACGAAGTAAACGAACGCAGCTGCAATGCGGATAAATTTGACAGTTGGCTTAACGGCGTTTTGTAGTTGACAGGTTGAATATGTGCATTACTACCGCTTTAAAGACAAAACTTCAGAATTAACTCATATCATGGTATAATATTAATAATAAAAAATTGCAATCAAATTAATACAATCATATGAGTTACAATTAAAATTGATTTAAAAGCACTCAAATGTAAAATCCCGTACCTAACCTCTACGTGACTATTTAAAAACTATGCTGTCAACGGAAGAAATCTCCGGCAAAAGTTGATCTTGAACCGACTTCTTCGGTCGGATAGAATGTGACCATGTCGATAAACGCGAGCTATGATTGGTCAACGTATTGCCGGAGACGTATAAACGGATAGCTGCGAGCCTTCGAGGCTTCGACGGCTAATCAAGATAGACTAGTAATGTCACTGCAAACTAGGACGGTTTGTTTGAGAGCAACATCAACAGATCTTGCGGCGGGAAGGTATGGTCATGGTACTGTCGTACTGTTTACTCTCTGGTTTACTCATCCCTAATGCACATAGGCGGCGTTCATTAAATGGAGGTAAAAATCGAATAGTACAAAAAAATATACTTGTTACTTGAAATAATAATAGATTTTTCATTACGAAATAAAATTATTAATTTAATTAATTAGTTAATTATATTGAATTAATTCAATACGTAATAAAACTAGTATCTACGCCTATGAGTTCGGTTGCGTTACACGACATTCGCCGAAATTATCGACTGCAATTTCAAAGTAACCAATCACTAAGTTAGTCTTACAGCGTTTACGACTGTCAGCTCCAGAGTACTCTGAGAGTATCTCCGTTGATAATACTTCAATCAACGGAGATTGAAGTATTTACTGTAAAATACTTCAATCAACGGTATCTCCATCCCCTGTTATTACATGAGGTTAAAACAAGATGAAAATACTCTGAGAGTGCTCTAGAGCAGTCAGTCGAAAACGCTATTAGTAAACAGATTCCCTTTTACTGCTGTGAACTTGTTGGCTACATTTTAAAACTCGCTTGCCCAGTAGATTAGTCCTCGGAGCTGCTTTATACTTACTCCCTGTATTTTCGAACACGCCCCTGAATTGGCAATTCTTTGCTATGAATCCGGTGATTTTAATTTTTCACGTTTGGTAATTGCGTAATTGGCAATAGCTGCTTTCGTTCGCGCTAATCATAAAAACTGGATTCACTTCGTGCACATTTATTCGTAATTTTCTTCCGTTCATTTGATGAAATATGAGTTTCATTTTTTCGTTTTTTATATATAAGACGATAAAAGTTACAAATAAATGTACACAAAGCTAATCCAGTTTTTATGATTAGTAATCGTTGGCACGAACGAAAGCAACTAATATTGGCATCACTGATCGCATATTAATCACATAATTTTTTAATGTGTGGTGATGCTGTGGTGTGCATTCAACTAATGACATTTCGCATGAAAACTAAAAATTTGTATAAGTTTGAGAATTACCTGTTATAAGAAGTACTATGAAACCAGCTATAGTGGCGGATGAAATGTTTCCAGAGGGTGCGGGCCCGTACATGGACTTGGAGGAGGTAAACTACATTGTGTATGTCAGTCATAACCTCACTAAATTTTTCGCAGGCCGGGGGCTCCACGGGACTATTAATGGATTTAGCAGCTAACGAAAAAGCTGTACACGCAGACTTCTTCAATGGTAAAGAAATATACTTTTTACATTCAACACATTAGTTAGTCGCTGAAAATTATTTTTAACTAAATTTCTTTGTTCATTCTTGAAGGCCGATTTATAACTCGATTTTAATCGCAATCGCAATTTTAGCCGTAATCGCAACAAAGTTGAAAGATACGGTTTTCTGTGTTTAATTTATAACCCAATCACAACCGCAATCGGAATCGTAAAAAGTTCGTCAACTTTCATCTCTTACAATCCGATCCTTACGAACGATCAATGGAAATGCATCGATAATCGAATGAATCCGATTGCTTCCGATGAAATAGTAATTTAGGCGGGCAATCTCGCCGGGATCACAGCCGGTCATATTTTAGTTTGGTATACGTGTAATAAATTAAATTAAATAGCTCCTAAATTTAGAACACCAATGTCATATTACACTGTCAGATATCAAAACCAACTTCTTAACAGCCAGATGACAGCAGTTTTACGATGCCACTTGTGATCAGTTATAAAATAGCCCAAACAAAATCTTTACGATTCTTAAGGTTACGATTACGACTAAAATTGCGATTGCGATTAAATCGGCCTTGAACGCTCACTTTTTAGTCAGTTTTATAATTGAACTTTTAGATGCACATATGGCAGTTGTGAAGCTATAAACAATTTACATACTATAAGTACATAAATACAGATATACAGTAGACCTCGGTTATAGCGATCCACCGCTTATAACGAACTACATTTTAAGTCCCTTCATTTTTCTCTATATTTGTGACACTATTGCTTATTACGAACTTCGGATATAACGAACTGATTTTGATGGTCCCTTGAGGTTCGCTATAACCGAGGTCTACTGTAGTTTAATTAGGATCCTATGAGGGAAGTTGCAGGATTAGATTTAATAATTACTTTTGGTTACATTTAGGTTCATGTTCATTAGAAGAGAACTAGTGAATATTTCCCCGTGATGAAGATTTAATATCTTCATGTATCTTCTAACATGTAGCGAAAATATATGGAAGATATAGTCATCTTCAACATTTAAAAATTTTGCTTAAGTATGGATCGGTTCATTAACACGTTCTTTTGTGAAGTGATATATTTATTTAAATCAGGGCCGAGCAACGGTAGGGGAACAGTTCCATCACCCCTTATACTTCTCCGCAAGTCTTTCGCGCTTATTCCAGTTTAAATTCAAATCGGCACGCCTAGAACCAACGACGCGCAATATAAGGTCTGTTTGTTATCCTGCACTGGTGTGCACTAGTGCACACTTTTTTTACGAAATATGCTTTAATGAAGCCTGAATTCTTTATAATGTGTCAATACGAATCATACTAATTCATACTGACTACCACGCAAACATTTAAAGTTGCAGTAAAGCATAAATTGCGAAAAAAGTATGCATTGGTGTACACCAGTGCAGGATAACAAACAGACCTATTATGTTTCGACGAGTGGCGAATATTTTCGACTGTCGCCGATTACAGTTGTTGCTTGTGGAGGGGATGAACTCACTACGACTCTCGTGCCCAGCATTGATTTAAGTACAACGATTTTGTTGTATTTTGAGTACAAGATTCATTTATACAGTATAGCTCAAAACAAAGTTGAACAAATTAAAGCGTATTCTATACTGCATACATAGAATAAAACTGAGGTTTTTTTTTTGAGTGTAACAAGTATCTGTAGTTATATTTCAATTAGTTATAAAGTTAGTTTGCAAAGAATATAAGAATTTTTTGCAAGAGTGTTGATCTCTATAACTAGAAATTGTGCAGCTCAATTAATGTTGCTTTTTATTTTCAGATTTTGATGATCTCTATGATGATGATGATCTCCAGTGAGAAAATGAAACAACGTAGTGATATTTTTAGAATTTTATTTCAAGTTGTTTTGAACATCAGATTACAGTGTTTCTCATTACTTGAGTTACCAAATACTGTCTAAGTACCAAATTTATTAAATTTTTTTGTAATCACAGTTTGTTTCCAAAATGAATTTTGTGTTTATTCACTTGTACTACTGTTTTAGTTATTGTATAATGTACGCGTAAACTTAGTCGCTAAGAAAAAGAAAACAATGGCAACTAACTGAATTTTACAACAAACGTTACGAGGCCGCCACCGTCAACAATTCCGTGAGGGCATTACGTCATCGTAAGTTGTCAGGTAAAGCTTTGTACGGTTTATTATGTAAAACAAATGTTAACATTTATTTTGCACGGATTACAAATAATAATAATAATATTTGACAGGTCCACTGCTAACTTACATACTAAAATAAATTTGTACAAAAAATTACGCAGTAATTTTATGGCTTATGTAACGTCTAATTTTAAAAAGAAAACAAACTTTAAATTATTTGAATGGTAAAGAACTTAAGACTTCTAACAAAAAGAAACTCGGTTTTTAATAAAAATATTAAAGTTATTATATCCTTTGTATATACAAGTATGAACAAAATCTATTTTAAAATGGGTTTATAATTGTGTCTATCAAAAAACTTATTTTGCTGATAATCCGTAACTACGAAATTAAACTTTTTTTTTCAAATTTATATTAAAATAAGACATTCTTTTTTTTATATAGAAATCTTGACGGTTGATAAAAAAATCGAGTAATGTAATATTTTTTTTTTTACAAAATTTGTTTGTATAAAGATAATAAAAGACATCCATAATATATGCTCATATATTAAATACAGAAGCAAATATTTTATAATTTGTATATATTGCATTATAAACCCATTAAAAATTAAAGGAAAAAATCATGCATAATTAATGAAAAGTACGTACTTTAAATATAATTGGTAAAATTAGTCTTAACCATGTGTTAGTTAATAGAGAAATAGGTAAAATCTATTCAAAAATACTTGGTCCGCTACAAAAAATGTGACCACTTTGAAAAACATCTTAATACAAGCACTTATTATCACTTTAAATTGGGCAAAAAATCTTCCACTCACATTTCAAACAATTTAAACAGTATAGTTAGATCTCAAAATAAACAAAAAAAAAATATGTACAAAAACGGTGAGATTTTTAGAAGGGATCGAATTGGTTCAGCTTATGGATTTGTTCAGTTTCAAAGAGATACGATTGAGGTAAATAATAGAAAAGCTTTTATGTAAGACAAGAATTTAGTAAATTTGATATGTAGAATGTTTAATTTTTTTACGTGTATAGTGTTGGACAATCGATAAATGGAAATCATAGATTCAGTACTCCTCCTTCATCCTGTTGATCCCTTATATTCATGTTGATTTAGTTCGAGTGAAATAAAGCTTTTCTATTAATTACTTACAAATGCCCTAACATAGTTCTCACTTGTTAAAACCATTACAAAAGCGAAACATAAAAAATGTACTTTTTTACCTAAAAAAAAATTACATGTCAGAAGCAATGGTTTTACACCAATGAAAAAAATTAACTTTGTAGATGCTTGCAATTTTATAATGTAGTTTTCATACATGCAAATAGCTAACAAATTAAACTTTATTCGAAAAAATGTCTGTTTGCTTCTGAAAAAAAAAGACAATAATTTGCCACACAGATATCTTCTGAAATTTACACCTTACACACAACAAATGAAATTCAAATATATAATATATAAAAAGAATTTATAAAAAATACCAACAATAAAATTCAAAATAATTTCACAAATGAACAACATTTCTAAAAAATTCTATATTTGTTTTGCCTTTTGTTGTAAACACGGTACCCCTATATATACATAACATCCCCACATTATAAAAAGTATAAGGACATACGAATGATAAAATCGGACTGATATCTATACATAACTGGTGCTACTAGTTGATTTCGTCACTTGACATATCCGAGTCACCGTCTTCATCTGAATAATGAGTGCTCGGTGAGAGAGGATCACAGCTGGATGACTGGCGAGAATTTTCTTCATCCAACTGCGTCTCTACTAATTCCTCTGCACTTAATGATACGTTACTTGGTCCAGGTCCTGATGAGTCAAGGATATCTTCTATGTGATCAATTGACCCATTCGCTAATTCTGAAAATAATTTCACAGAGTTAAGGGGACACTACAAAAACAGGCTGTGAAACTTACGTGTAACATAATCCTCCAAAGACTTAGGTACTAAAGTTTTTATTCTCTCCAAATTTTCAGGGCTACATTCTCCTTTGTCCAAACCTAATGGAAAACTCATCAAATTTTTTTTCTTTTTCTTTTTGCTTAGCACTTACCCATGAGCATTCCAATCTGTTTAAGAATTTCTCTGTCGTCGTGGATTTCAAATTTATCATTGAAATGGAAAAGATATTCCATTCTGAAAATTAAAAAAAAATTATGGTGCATTTTGCAACAAATTTATCTCGATTAAAATATGATTGAAGCTTGAAGAATTATACTTACTTATCATTTGAAATACTACAATCAATAACAGTCTTCTTATTAGTATTAACAACAATAAAAGGCAACTGTATATAGGAATTTGCGGCAGGAGGTCCATGCAAGTCTTCCAGAGCTTTATTTCGCTGAGCTAAATTTTTGAATGAGATTTGATTCAATATGAGCTCTTGCAGCTGTTTCTTCTTCTCCCGAATTCTCTGTATCTTTTTCTGCTTCTCCTTTTCGAGCTGTATGCACTCCTGCACCGAGTTCGATGGAAGACCAATCCACCTGATTTCCTTCTTTTCTTTGGAAATGATATTCATGGCCATTAAGACATTTAAGGCATCGTACACCCGTCTCCTAATGTTTTTTTGGTCGTACTAAAAAACAAACAACATCAGAGGGAGTCCGTGATGTGTCTGGCTTAAGCTACTGGGAGTTAACAATTAGTGGTGAGATATTACGTGTGATTAGAATGCTTCCCGGCTAACTCAGTTCCATCGGACGGCATTACCAAACAGAAATCCCGTTGGAGGTCTGTCTACTAGCACAAATACTAACTTGAAGGGACATTCAAAAGGAAGAAGGTGATACTAACCTGTTCGGCTAGAGAATTATTGAGAGCTGAATTTGTGAACTCCGCTACTAATTCATCGGCTACTTCATTATATGACGTAGTCCCTTTCCTCTTGACTTTCTCACACACTTTCATAGAAAAATGTCGTAAACCTTTGCCGACCTTTTCTGATTTTCTTCTTTTAACCATACTATAATGAAATATTTTGTCGATTAACTTGGAATTAGAGAAAAGAAATTCATTTCTTACGTATCAGGTAATATTTGTACATCATAGCTTTCTAATCGTTTCCGACTTACACTGTGGTCCAATATTGGAGGGGATACATGTTTTTGAGTCTGTATTACCTGTTGCTTTACAACATTCGTGGTCGGCAACGTTTGCAACTGTATGTTTTGTGGAGTGGAGGTATTCAATTTTAGGCTTTGCTAAAAAAAATAAAACAAAATAAGTAAACAATATAAAATTTATTTACCGACGTTTACTAACCATCTGCTCTGGAGTTAATCTTATGGTCTTAATAATTTGTCCATGTTCAGTCTTGGGAAAATTCTGCTGCACGGTTCCTACTGTTACTGACTCTGAAATATCCATATTCGTTACAGTAAAGAAAAAATTAATTAAATCACTTACTTATTACTTTCGAAGGTGCAATGGTCTTCATTACTTGCGGCGTGCCAGAATTGGTAAAAACCTAAGGAAAATTAACTTGATTAAAATAATATTCATGAATAAAAGCAATAATTTATTAGAACAACACATTAACTTATGCAAATCCAACAAGCCAACGTGTTGTTTTAAATCTATTTGAATTCGCAAGTTTTCTTTGTTCTACATCAAAATTTAAAAAAAAATAAATGATGATGTCATACTAAATATTACACAATAGTAATAAACGTGGGCGATTAAAATGCCTCATATCGAGAAGGTGGAGCATATAATTAATTATCGAGTAACTAGTTTATCAACACTAAAAAAATGGTGTCAACATTCTCTAACTTACTTGGCCATTTTATGTTATCATTTTTATTTAATCTGTGGGCATTTTTATTAGACAATAATATTTTTCTCTTCTGAAATTCCAATAGTATTTAATTTAAGTATTCTGGAAACTTTATTTTTCTATTTACAAAGTCCGCTAGGATTGCAAAATCAGCAGTTTGAATGCATCAATTAAGGTTGGGTTTAGTACATGGGCGACGTTGTCGATTTCGTTTAGTCCATAGTTATTTTACGTTGTCTGACTAATCAGCTGAGTGGTCACGGTGGTCGTGATTTGAGATGCGACCATTAGGCAACGACGGTGGGTATGAGTTCCGTTTAGAAAACGGTCCGCCTGAGCTAGTTAAACTTTGACGGTTCGTCTATCAACTAAACGCAGCCTTAATAGATGAAGTATGAGCGTTCGACAAAGTTAATTATTGCCTTTGGTTAAATTAATTTCAATACTATGCAAATAGTAGATTAAAAATACTGAAAAAAAAAGAAATTCTTTTATTACTTTACATACATATTACGCTGTTTTCAATTCGATTATGAATGCAAATTTTGTTACATGTATTTGAAAAAAAAATCATATAAAAAGATTTTAATTTTTTTTTTTACCTGGTGTAAATATGTAATAGACTTTTCAAATTGTGAATCTCTAATTCTGTTCAGTTCTTTAACATACAAGTTGAGTGGCCTATTAAAAGTTTTCGGAGAAGGGAATATATAAAAATTCTGAAAATTAGTACACTGCCCTAAGGGAAAGTGATCTTTCAGATTAAAATATTTTCACTTTCATATCACTTCCGGTTATACCGGAAGTCGCCGTTAACTTTCTTATTTTAAATGGAATGCTATATTTTTTATTGCAAATTCTCATTCTGCACATTATTCTAAATAATAAGTGTTAAGGCTTCCCTATACCTAAATGTAACCGATTTTGAGATATCTTCAAATTGATTTAAAAAATTGTTTTGGTGACCTTTCATTTAAAAGAATGTAACATATGTCTAAATAAATTTCTGATAAAGGTAGGTCATGGAAGATAAATTATTACATTATTTACACTAAAATATTGTCCAGTTCTTGAGTAGTTAAGTAAAATTGAAGTTTAATTGGCCATATCTTACAGCTTGATATGTCACTAACTTCAAAAACTGCTTGGTGTTGTAGCTTAGATCCATCAGAAATTTATTTGGATATTTATATATGGTATTTACTTACATCACTTTCAAATTTCAAGATTCAAGTGCCATGTCGTTTGAAAGTGTAATATTCAGGCTTTCTAATCATATCCTAATTATCCCTGAAAAATTCACAGGCTGGTCACAATATGGTGTCGAAGCTCATTATGTTTAACAGCCCAAAACTCACTTTTCTCAAATGGAACATCCTGTATATTTTTTCATCATGAGATACAGAATCAAATTCGACATCGATTGGTATTAACATTCCCTATATCTATTTCTTTTAAAAATTTTGTTGCAAATCGGTTTTGATTACAGTGGATTCCTCGCGCATCTTCTGTACAGCTGTTTCGGCCCTATTTGGGGCCTTGTCAGCAGAAGCGTAGCTCGAGAATTCCACTGCAAAAGTTTAAGTAGCGACATCCTGCGATCGCTTTTTGACCTGACATTGCATTAGGATTGACAAATTGAAGTCAGTTCGCTACACGTTCGCTAGAGTTCTCTACATAATAAGTCATCCCATACAAGGCGGCCATGCGTGCTATCAAAGCATGGCCACCTTATTATGTAGCGAACTGGCTTCAATTTGTCAATCCTAATAACAATATCAGGTCAAAAAGCGATCGCAGGATGTTGCTACTTAAATTTTTCATTACTATTTCTTTTAGTTTTTTTTTTAATTATCAATGATTATTTATTTTATTCTGTCAATTAATGGAATTAATGCAGTTATTCCTAGCAAGTTTTGAAAAAAGAAGCAGATATTGAACTGTTATTTTTTTTAAGAAATAAATAATTGCTAACGATAACATTATTTTGACGTACAATATCATGGTAATAAATCTATTAGGTAATAAATTGGTAAATACCCTCCGTAAGTTTACCGTTTTCATAAACGAGCGTCTTCAAAAATTAAGCATGCCTTAAAAAAACAATTTCCTTTGTCAGTTGACGTTTTTATTAAACAACAAAAGCAAACTAAACAATTTAGGCGGTTGGAATAAAAGGGATGTAAGTGACTTTTTCATACAAATCAAGTTATGCGCATGTGCATAAACACAAATTTATCGAACATAAACAAAAATTTCAGAAACAATCGTAAAAAGATATTAGAAAGTAAAGTATTTTCATCTCATTAATTTTCCTTTGATCGTGATTTTTTTAATAGAACTTTAACTTTGAACTTCGTGTTCTCAAAATCACAAAAGTTGCACTTATACCCCTTTTCTTCTGACCACCTCAATTGATAAAGTGGCAAAAAAATAATTTTATTTATTCCAACAATTTTATTGTTAAACTTATTTTACATTCAAGGAGGGTGCAATAAAATAGTTACGAGAACGATCAGAAAATTTAATGAAATGTATCCGCAGTTATCGTCAATGACAGAAAAAAAATATAGAAGATTTGAATGTATTTTTTTAAGAAGTGGCACTGTCAGATCAAAGAAAACTTCATCTGCTCCTGTAACTGGCAATGAAACAAATGAAATTTCTGTATTAGCATTCGTTGAAGCTTATTAAGGGCCAATTTCATAATGGAATTTAAAGGAGACTTTAAATTTAAAGTCACTTTCAGATGTCAAAACAAATATGAAAACACGTTTGTTTATACATCAGAATGTGACTTTAATTTTAAAGTCGCCTTTAAATCCCATTATGAAACTGGCCCTTATATGATTATTTGTACTTATCTGTTAATGGGGCAACTTAATATAGTATATTATTCAACGACCAAGTAATGACGGCTATTAATCACGAGAATGAAAGTTTTGCTTCGCTCGTGTTGTAATTCACTCGAGTGATTAATAGCTATTACTATACTTTTTCTTAATGAAAATAAGGAAATACAATAAATAAAAATACGAAAACAAATCTGACGTTTATAGACGGTGCACCTATTTGATTGTTTTTATTTGTGGTTGCTATGATATGAGCCGTGAATTTGAAGTTATTACTTAACGGGCCATTGAGTAATGAACGTCATTACTAAATTAAAAAGAATTTAATGATGACAATATTATTAAATAGTCGTGGAAATTTTTTTTTTCTATTTTGCTTGCTTAACAAATACATCGTGAAACCCATTTGGGTGTCATAAAGTAGCTTATTAAAGCATCCCACATTTTAGTTTGGTAGGTTGGCGGCTAAATTTGTTCACATTTCAAATTACAAAAACAGCTTCCGTATGTTATAGTATCATTCGTTTTGAGTAAAAAAGTTCATATGAACATGTGTCCAATTCTCAATGGTTACTGAGTTGCATCTATTTTAATATGGAACATATTACTATTATCCTTTAGGCTGCCGTAACACAATTGTCATTTTTCCATCAATTGGCCAGCTAGGTCTCCGGAACTATCTCCACTGGATGATGAGCTATGGGGATAAATGACACATAATGTTTATTAGAGTAAAAGTAAATATAAGTGATGAATTAATCTGACCAGTGCTACACAAATAAAGGAGCGCCAGGAAGAATTACAAAGCACAATTTGCAACATTTTCACTAGAACACCGAAGTGTGTTGAGTTTGGAGGAGGGATTTTTGAACCATTTCAGTAAAGTCAATACTTTATTTTGTATTAATAAAGTAGTAAGTAAATTTGTTTATGAAGTAATAATTCAACTGGCTATTATCTCAGTAACCATCGAGAGTTGAATGTGTTCATGATATGAATTTTTTTACTCAAAACGAATGCGACGATAGCATAGTATAACATACGAAAATATGTACTCTTCCTTCTGAAACACCTGGTATATTATATTTTTTTGTTAGTTACTGAAAGAAATAATATACAGTAATACGATGATATAAAAGTGTATGTCGTCTGGTTTGAATTTATGAATTATGATTTATTTCATTATGTTTTCTTACATGAATACATAATACGAAATACGGAAATTTAAAATAATTACACAATATTATAACTCGTATTAAATCGATAATTGAAGGGGGGGCATACCAAAGAGACTAATGCCCAATTGCACCAACTTTTTAAGCAGAGGTTAAATTTAAGTTATGTTTAGAATGTGACATTTACGTATGGTCATTATAATGTCAGATACATTCTGAATGACATTTAAACTTCAACTTAAGTATCAATTAGAATGTGACTAACATTTTGTTAAATCTATAAATAATGTCATAGTCTAAACACCACTTAAATTTAAGCTCTGTTTAAAAACTTGGTGCAACCGGGCATAAGTTCCAGTTTTAAAAAACCAAGGGATTTTGTGCCACTGCTCATACATTAAGAAATAAGCAATGCCTTATCACTAGTACAACATTCTGTAAGTAGGTGTCATCACACTCATCACATCACATCTAAATCAATGTACAGGGTGGATCAATTTCGATGTCGTGGGCATCTCCGTAACTATAAGAGATAGAAAAAAAACTACTGGCCAAGTCTCGATCTCTTTTTCAGAGATAAAGTCAATAGACTAAACAAAAATTGGCTTAACTAGTACCTCTCAGTCTCTCTCTCTGTATCTACATATAGTGGTTTCAATTCTTTACTTGCAACCCTCGTATGTTACCTATGTACGTGAGTGAAGAAACTTTCGAATTTCACGATCTCTTCCTCCTTCCTCTTAACTAGAAACTTCGATGGTTGTGCATTTAACGCAGCTCCCGTTCTCCGACTGTAATTTTTGTACATGTATGACTACAATCTAAACCGTTTGCGTGTAATACACATATTGTGCAGTTCTCCAAGTTTTGTATCGGTTTTATGGTCTTGCTATAAAAAAAAGCGACAGAGAGGTGACAAAGAGACCACAATGCCGCTTAGCAAAACCATAAAACCGATACAAAACTTGGACGACTATAGTGCTGTATACATTTTTATTATTGCCCCTTTCGTTGGGTGTCAAGGGTTCTTGGCCGTTCACATTACGATTTGTATTTCTGCGAAAGTTTGTTTTATAATTGCTGCTTTGGTTTATAATTTTTTTCTACTTTTATTCTGATCTCTGCCGCCTCTCTTATTATGATCTCTCCTGTATATATTACTTTTTCTTTCTTTTCTTCTTTAATTTGCTAAATTCCTGTATATATATCACTTCTTGGCTTTATTTTGAATTCTTCAAATAGACATTTCCTTTCTATCCTTTTCCATTTTCTATTTTGTTTAATTTCTGTGTTAGTCTGTTCTAATTTCTACATCATTTCGTTTCATTTCTTCAATGCTCCTTTTCATTTCTTCCATCATCAAGGCCAGTATGTTTTTTATATGTATCTTGTTTCTCTTGTTTCGATTTAGCTTTTGTTTTCGTCTCCTCTTCAAATTCCTCCCCCGAGGTCTTTCGCCCCGTCATCTTTTTATTTATTTTCTAACTTTTGTTTGGCTTATTTCTTGATTTATTTCAAATCGCCACTGCGTTGGGCGCCAATTAAACCGACATTATATAATTGGCGCCCAACGTGGAGCAACTAGAACCAACTAATCATTACATAAATTGACACTTAACGTACGGAGACAAGAACTAATTTAATCATTACAAAATGTATTTCCAGAAACTTCTGAATTTCTTTCTGTAACTTTGGGAGGCGCCGTGATTTTTTTTTGGGCCAAATTTTTGCCAAATTTTGATGTGTATTTATCGGACTCAGTTTAGATGCAACTTGTAATAATTAACACATATCAAACTTATGTGTTTTTCTTACAGTTTTTCTACAGTTCTTTCTTACAGTTGAATCTAAGCTAACTTAATGTGTGAAACTAAGCTAACTTAATGTGTGCACATAATTTAATTTCAGTTTTTTCAAAATTTTTCAATGAAAATTAAAATAAAATAGCAAGTGTGGCATACCAATGAATTCAGAAAAAATGTGCTATCTACCTGTCTAAACAACAAAAATCGCGTCCATAAGAAAAAATGAAGTTGGCTCTGAAAAAACAAAAACGAATCGCTCCAGAAATAAAGTACGTTCACCATTCAATCAAGCATAAAAAGTTGCTTCAGGAATGTTTTCACAGATTTTGAAAAAAATTATAAATAAAGAAGCTATGTCCAATTTTCTAAAATCGCAATTTTTTGTTTTTCTTCGATTGTGAAGAAACCGGTCGAGATATGTCAAATTTCTTGACAGATTATTAATCAGCATGAAATTTGGCAACTTTGCCTCCATTTAACCGAATTCTCTATCTCTTATAATAAGCGAGATCCCCATGCTGGCCCTCGAATTTCAATCACCCTGTATTTTTGAAAACAGAAAAAAAATCTCTACTTAATGATGACATTGCCTACTATGATTTCCATTTAAGAAAATATAACTTTATGTTATAACTCGAAAATTTAATTAAATTTGAAAAAACCAACTACACCAATGAATTGTATTCCAAAATGTGTCAAAACAGTTTTTTAATATCTATAAAAATAAACGAGATATGCGCAATTGACGAAAAATCAAAAATGTCAATTTTTGCTTCTAACTCGAAAACAAAAGAAGATAGCCAATTTTTGTTTAGCCTATTGACTTTATCTCTAAAAAAGAGATCGAGACTTGGCCACTAGTTTTTTTCTATCTCTTATAGTTACGGAGATGCCCATAAGAGACATCGAAATTGATTCATCCTGTACATAGTCCTTTTTGAATCCCTTTTTTTTCAATTTTTAATGATGTGAATACTCTTTATTTTTATTTTTCTCATAAAACTATTCTTTTAACTAGTTTAAGTAAATCTGTTTTGACAGAGATTGATTTCTAATACTATTCACCAAAGTTGTTTGTAAGCAATGAAACATCGTGCAAACAATAAAATTACCGTTCAGATTAAATTTTTCATTCGTTTATTTCAGAAAACGATTTCTTATTCTACGTAGTTGTTTCTTGAATTTGTTATCTTATCGCGTTTTAACGTTTCCCGCCACGTTTATTAGGGTGAACTTTAGTGCAATAATAAAATGTCTGTGAGATAATTCCACAGTATTCGAGAAAAAAACTCTCACAGACACACATGTGAAACCCTGGCCGTAACATGTGTACGACATTACGCCACATTATTTATAAAACAGGTGCTTACGATCAACACACTGCGAAGTGTTACAACATGAATCATCAGTGGGCACAATCGCGCTTAAAATGATGCGAAATTAATTTGTAATTGTACACAACAACACTTTGGGATGTGGAATAACTATATGTATATGAAAAGCGATGGAACAAGGGGCTACTTGTAAAAAGGTGTGCTTTATAAGAACGCCAAAGAAAACGGTTGAAAGTAGGTAAGTAATTCGCACCTGCATCTGCAGTTCCGTAATGTGACATCTGTCGCTTAGGCCAAATAAAAGGGGGCCCGTATGAATATTATATATTTTTTTAATTATGTTATGCAACGGATATTTAAGTCGTAGATGCCACCCGCAAGAGTTGGCTGCTGTAAAGTCATCATCGACGCAAACAATTTTAAGTAGGTGTCAAATACGTGTGGTGACTTTCAATCGAATTCGATTTGAATAAAATTCCGGTTCCAGTACCATCGCTTCCACATTAAATATTACAGGTGTCCACAGTGTAGCGAGCTTATTAATTATTCAACGTAGAAAAATATTCAAATTCTATTATACTAGCGTCCAAAAACCTTAAACGTTAAAATATCTATTCTACAGGTTGCTCAGTTTTCGTGGACTAGAACCCAATTTGCGCATTTGTAATAGAACATTTTGTATTATGTACATTTAGAAGACCACACGTAATAAAGTGGTCAAGAACTAAAAATCATTCAATCATCTTAATATTTTGACATGTACATTTAATCCCTGACCTGGCCTTCTGTCAATGATTGTAAATTGGATGACTTGATATGTAAGTAATATAATTCGGACACCTGTATGTTTGAAAAAGCTGTCAACGTACAGGAAAACGTCGACTACAGACTACATTTTATGGCAAATTTCTTAACATCCTTACAGAAATAAAGTAAATATATAAGGCTTCATCGGGTTCTCGCCAGGACAGTCCAGAACCATCAGGAGCATGCGCACAACAAAAAGAGTGCGTTTTTTGTTATGCGCATGCCCCTGATGGTTCTGGCTGGACGTGTCCTCGTGGGAACTCGAACAAGCCTATAGAAATATTTTCTCCAGTTCCTGAGAAAAAGGTACAAATATTAAGGACGGAGGTAGCCCTCACCAGGCAGATTATATGCACAAAATTTTTTTATATTTAAAATAAAATATCCAATTTTAACTCAAGTTGTCAACTTGCCCAAACAAATAGTTAATTTTTTTTTCCTGAGTCATTGCTTCATTCATTAATTTGAATAATAAAATTAATTACATACATATTTCATTGATTAGTAAAACCGAAAATATAAGTGTGAATTAGAAGGGACGCGTAAAATGTTAATTAACCGTCCGCCTGCACCAACACATGTAAGCTAATTATACAACAAATTCGAGTTCACGTGGAGGAAGTTCCTGTTAATTGCCATTATGTGTAAAGGCACAGGCTCTAAATTGTTAAAACAACCTTTAATTTTCATTATGTAACGGGATAATTAGTGTACGTTTGTTTGTCGAACAAAGAAAAACTGTCGAACCATTTATTTCTGGATGTTATTATATTTGATAGGCAGTGCAAAGAAAATCGCATTCTCTGACGTCAACATTGTGTTTTATCAATAGCAAGGCCGAACGTAATTTAATGATAATTATTCTCTTACTTGTCGATGGAAATTTTAATACAATTTCGTGTGCCGATAATTACGGGCGTTTGTAACGTCAAGAATTTATGAATCCCATGGATATAACGATGTCAACAACAATTTTACAGAAAATAAAATTTATTTCCTAGATATTAAAATATTTAATATGCTCAGTTTAATTTTAGCCGAATGAGGGAGATATTTGAATCTTTAAACTTTCCTATAAACGAAGGGGGGCACATGCAACAATTCTTTTCGGATGATAAATTTAAAAAAAAAGTCTGTTGAAGTAGACCATTCCTAACTTTTAGAGTAGATGTTGGAATGTTACATGAAGCTTTAGAAGATTATAGGTAGGTACTTCAAAAGCATATCCTGCGACTGTGACAGACGATGGAACCAAGGCCATCTAGGATTCCTTTGGGGTAGAAAAACACCTACCTACCATGTTTCGCCCACACCATTAATTTAATAGTGATAAATTCAATTAATACAAATGCTGAACTCAAAGAAGTCATTTTAAAAATTAAAAAACTTGTCAAATTTTTCAAGCAGAGTGTTTTTACGTTAGATGAAATGGAAAAAATACAAATACAAAAAGAAAGGTAATTTTTTAAAATGAATCCAAGAATGTGAGAAAAACTAATGCCTGTTTTAGACGGTCATATTTTTGTATAAAATTTGTGACAAAGTGAGAGAGAGATAAGCTACCACAGTGAATGTTGACTGGTTGAATTGGCACTTCTCTCACTTCCTAACAAATTTGATACAAAAATATGACCGTCTGAAACAGGCATAATACTATTAGATTTTACTATAAATTGCCAGAATCCTAGACCCGACAGGTTCGAACATATTCGCAGTTGCCAATACACTTTCTATTTTAAGTCATTTCATTAAAAAAAAAGAACAAGAAAGCAATACCAATGTTGGAAATGACTCCTTCAATTGCAATACCATAAGTGTAATTGTTTAGTAAAGCATGATATATATACATCATCATAATAAACGAACGTGTGCCATTAAACAAAACTAGCAAAAACGTTGGCTATTGGTCAAAAGTTGACGCTTGTTATAACTGCGTTGTAAATAATTTGCTGTTTATAAAATTCAATATTTAAAAGTTGGTATTTGTTAATATAATTTTTAACAAACATCAAGGCTTCCTATTGAATCTCGTTACTATGTTTCTTTCTGCCGACGTTTCGTTCTTCCTTACATTATCGTTGCTGCCGTTGCTATTCTTTTTACTGTTGCTGCTTCGTAGAGACTAATTTGCTGCAGCAGTAGGAGCAAGAATAGTAGTAACTGTCTTCAAGTTTAGCGACGAAGGTCGAAAGCTCATCAAAAGAAGATAATAGTGACGTGGTTCAACTGGAAGTCCTGGTGAAGATGGATCAAGTAGACACAAAAACAGATCTGACGTATTTGTCATTTGCATTTCATGTTAAACTTTCGAATCTTGTTTTGGATTATCAATGATAAAAACATGTTAACCCTTCCTCAAAAGTGTACCTAATGCCTTGATTTAAAAAATCAAAAGTGTTATTAAAATAAATTCAAGAACAAGCAGGAATTAACTGCTAAATGGCGTTTTGATATCTAAAAATTTCTGGTCATTTATACCTCTTGTGTCACCTATCCGTGGACACACTGTATATAACTGTTTATTATTTGGCACAAGTAAAATATAATTTTAACAAATTAAATGAGACTGCACTTCGCTTTGAAATAACCAAGATTTCGACCACTTTCTTTTCTTTTTCTAATTTTTTCTTCAAAATTATGCACATTGCATGAGAGGATATTAATAATTCATCATCGCTTTCCATTTTTTGAAAAACTTTATAGCGTCAAATAACTAGAACTGCACTTACTTATAACTGAATGTGTAAACAAAAATTGACAATTTATTGCTTTGTACAAAATAACTTGCGCAAACTGGTTTCGGGGTATTAATTTAAACCCGCCTTTACGATGCCGCGAAAACGCAGAAATCTTTTAAGTTGCGGAATTAAAATCCCTTTCTCCCTAAATTGCCAGGTTAGTGGCTTTTTTATTTCGAGACAGGCTATATTTGACTTTATATTGACAATATTTTATATGTATTTAAATACTTTGTATTTTATAATCTGGGAGGGTGTTGCATCTACGAGGTTTGATCAATTAATTCGGTGAAAGAATGAATATATACCGAAATCTATTAATTAAATTACAAATATTATTTAATCTCTTTCAAAGTACTCCCCTTAGCTAGACACACAATTTTTTTTAACGAAGATGCCATTTTTCAAAACAGTCCTGAAAATCACTTTTCGTGAGTGCTTTTAGGCACCCTGTCGTGGCCACTTTAATGTCCTCTATTGATTGATTGATGGTAATTTTCAGTTTCGAAAAGAGCCAGAAATCGCAAGGTGTCAAATCAGGGGAATATGGCGAATATTCAATACAGACTGTTGGATAAGAAGCGTTTTGTGACAGGGCGCATTATCGTGATGCAAAACATGTTCAAATCTTGAGTCACAATCTTTTGCACTGAGCCGAATAAGATGTGGAGATCCATCAGATATTTCCAGAATAGTCAATCTTCTGTTTGATCGAATCATTTCATTCAGTTTTGCAGTGAAGAGCAAGAAGTCGACGGGCATCCAGATCTTTCTTCGTCGTCCATGGAATCGAAATCTATCAAACCATTTGTACACATATACACAGTTTTGAGGTTACTGCAGCTTCTATATAAACTCTTTTTAACATTTCACATGCTTCTGTTGGAGTTTTTCCAAGTTTGGAGTAAAACTTAACGTTGACGCGCTGTTCACGATCCCTTTGCGACAAAGTGCAACAAAGATAGCAATTAAAACTAAACAAATGAACTGATAGCGTCGAAACTTGACGGAAGGTTGCTAGATCGTGTTTTGAAAGCAAATACAATTTTTAATTCGGTACATCCAAAACTGTGCCTACATTCATCATATTAGTTGATCATACCTCGTATGTAAATGTGTATCCAGGTAATTTAAAAATTCGTGTTATCTGTGAATGTCCTTAGTGTCGAATTTAAATTGCAGGGTTGGTTGTTTTTTTTTATTTTGAGACAGACTTATATTTTATATTTAAATTATTTGTATTTTATAACCTGGGAGGATGTTACAACTGTGTAAACGTGTATCCAGGTAATTTAAAAATGGTAAAAGTCTTTAGTGTCGAATTTGACAATGTCATTAGCATCAAATTTGAGGTTCTGAAATGTCATTAGTGTCAAATTTGGAGCATTGCGGCAGACGAAATTAAAAATAAAGAGCTGTGATAAAGAGCAACAACTCATTCAGCGATACGTAATGCACCTGTATTGATCAAAAATAATAAAATGTTTTACAGAACATTTAACAAAATATTGTTCGTCAAGCTACAAAATACCGATAAATTGCAGGAGCTCATTTCAAAGAACAATTAATAGTTATTTACGTGTCAAGCTTTTAAATTAATCTTTACGGGCGAGCTGTAAGTTTGTATATCCAGTGAGCCTAGTAAAGATTAATTGCAAAGCGTGTCGCATACAAACTTTTATTTCCTCCTTCATATGGCGATTTTTAATTAATTTACTTTAATTTTTTTATGAAAACGTTTTTTATCGAAGGCGTTATTTCTAGCTAGACGTAGTCATGGTGATGTAAACAGACAACCAAACCTGTAAAATTTTACAGGTCTTTTATACCAGCCCGTAAAATATTACAGGTCTGTTCCCGTAATTTATCGTTTACTTGGTTACCATAAACAGCAAAATTAACCTTTAAAATGTCATTTACTAAGAACATGGAAATAAATTAAATTTATCATTTCTCATTAATTGTTATCAAAATAAATGATTTAACATGTTTTCGTTTTCTGACTCAATGTATTCATTACGTTTGTTAGTAAAATCAGCAAAAAGTATTTTCGCTAAATTTTCTGGCTTCTTCAGGTTGCTATGAAAAGACGCTACTGCAGCTCCACATATTTCTGAATAGTCGATTTAATTACATTTAAATGCGTAAAAAACTATGTTTTGGAAACTATACCGTCTTGGAGAAAATGTTACAATAACACCACTAAGTATGGACAATAAAAAGAAATGCTCCTGGAATTTCCCTGTAGTCAGATAAATAGAAGTGAACCAGTCATAAAAATATTTCTGAAAAGTTTAATCGAAACGAAGTTATTTCTTAATTAAAAATACCAACATACAAGGTGAATTTAATAGTTGTGCAAATATTTTACGCAGTTACAACACATAATAATAAAGGGTTGTAAAATACTCAAACTTGCTCTATACAAACGTTTATACAGGGTAACATTGATGAAAAAACTACAATGCATAGTACCACGCGATAGAAGACCATAAAATTGTAAAAAAAAAGTCTTATACACTAATGTCCGATTGCCTTTTGTTTTCAAGATATAGGATGTTAAAGTTTGAAAATTTTTTTTTAGAAAATTTATTTCTCTTCAATATCTCATAACAATAAAATCGCTACTTGATCAACATGAACTTTAAAAAACAATTTGGAACACCTTCTGTAGAGCGAAGTATCATTGTCTTTCTTTGTTATGTTATGTTATGCTATTGTTTTTAAAGTTCATGTTGACCAAGTAGCGATTTTGTTTGTTATAAGATATTGAAGAGAAATAAAATTAAAATTTTTTTTTTAAACTTTAACATCCTGTATTTTGGAAACAAGAGGCAATCGGACATTAGTGTATAAGACCTTTTTTATTATTTTATGGTCCTCTATCGCATAGTACTATGCATTGTAGTTTTCTCCCTATATAGTCGAGTGCCCCTAGAATTTTTCAAAATTTATTTAATATTGTTTTGGTTGAATGAATAATACACTGTTCGAGTTTAGAAATTTTGACGAAAGCGATTGTTTTAATCAAATTAATCTACTGCCAACAAGACAATAAAATCTAAAAATAATCTACTTTTAGTTTTGTTGTAATTCATGTCGATCGTTCAAAATTTTTTTGTAAAATTATTTAATCTGCATTTTCTCGTAAACTAATAACTTTTGTTAATGCATTATCGAGCGGATCGTGATGTTTTATCGTTATCTATTACCGCTTCAAATATGTATTACTATTAAATTCACCCTGTATATCAACAATGTTTACCACAAATCGTATCTTTTTTTTTAACATTAAAAAAACATTAACATAAAAAACACAATTATTTCTCTACATAAATGCGAACCTAAAAATAACTTGCTATTTTAATGAAAATGAATGCAATTATAATACCATCACTTATTAAGAAGTAAATAAAAATTGCAGGACGATTTATTTTAACAAATAAAATTTAATATGTATTTAATTAACTATAATTCAGTAATTCTCTAGGTTGGACGAGTCAGGTCGGTGGCTCACATCTGTTTTAGGTATGGCTTTCGAAAATGTGAGCTAGCAAGCATATCGTGCGTCTTTTTTTTTAAATGATGACTTCATATTTTACTTTTTTACTGTATGCATACTTAATTATCATGATTGTATGGTCACCGCCACGAGCAAGGAAATTACGTCATTAATTACGTCATCATATCAGCTCCAAGCTCCAAATGAAAACGTAGTTTGTGTCAATTGATTTGATTTGAAGACTAAATTACAGAAAAAAAATGGTCTGAATTTGCGAGTAGAACATGAATAAAGTTTGGCACTTAACCTAAAATTTCTAACCTCGCCAACAAATAAACTATTTGTAATATTTGGCAACCATGTTAGGTTCGACGTCATTTGCTGTGACGTAAATATCTTTTTTCTGACGGCAACCATAACATTTACACAATTTATTGAACTGTACTGTATTTTTTGCTTTTATTTGGAAACATAAACTACAAAATAGTAAGAAAAGGTACAATAATGTTATATTTTACTGCGACTTTATGAAGTAATACTGTAAATTAGCAATTGTTGTCATTTTTATCAATTGATTCAACTTAATAATTTTTTTCAATAACTTGAAATGTGGAATATTGAAATTCAAAGAACATTTTTTTAAGTGTCCTATGCACCGAATAAAAATTAATAAGGCGAAGTTTGCTCTGAGAGAGTTGAAGTAACGTCACTATTTCACCCTAAAGGATTGCTCATTCCCTGTTCGCATATTCGTATGTTGTGAGGGATGATGTAATCGTCACAAATTAAAAATATCTTCTTGTCTGCTTGTCAGGTGTGATTTTAATCAATTTGACAAATAAAATTGACACCTGAAACATTTCGCTGTACAAAGTTTATGAAAATCACGATCGCTTGACAATAAAACACTGGTCGACACATTGACCAGTAAGACACTGATGACCAATTTTTTTTTTTTTATATATAAATATTTAATTACTAAAAATTTCTCTAGATTATACCACTGCTATAATAAAAAACTAATAGGACAAGACTTTTTAATCTGCATAAAACTGCTACCGATCGTAATTTGAAATTGTCACTGACAATCGTACTTAAAGTAAATGTTGTTTTAAAAGCTATTGGAGTTTGCAGCTAAGCGTTCGCCACCTGGTGTCAACTAAACAAACCCTTGTATGCTACACAACAAATCGTGTTTTGACGTCGATCCTGAGTGTATGATGTATCAGAATTGTGTTATATGTGACATTCACATTAAATCAACTTGTGTATTTGTATTAGTACGCACTTAAACACGTGCATTACAAAAATTTCGTGTAGCTTACAGAGGTTCAGATTTATCCACGGTAGCGCTGCGATCTTAAAATCAAACGCCTATAGGGGGTGCGTTTGACATTACGCTCTGAGCAAAAGTGTGAGGGAGAGCGAATGAGTTTCAGTGTATGTAAGAGTGAGATAAAGGAAGACCCCGAGCGCTTCGAGCGTGACGTCGAATGCACCCAGGATAATAATTGCTTGCATAGAAGAGGGTGTTATAGTTACACAAATTCCTCAGAATTTTGGCGTTAACAAAATACGGTTACTGATTTGACAATGAAGTAAGATTTAATATAATAAAATAATGGAAACGCATAGCTGCGGGATTTTAAAGATTTTTTTTGTTAAGATATCGATAGTACGCCTTTCTTAATTTCATTTTGTACGGTCTGTTGCTTACATCACATGTCGGTAATTGAGCAATCCTGTAGGTTAAATATTTGTTCCAATGCATTCCTTATGTAATCTATTTGCGCGTTACTCAACTTTTTTTGAAAACTAAGGCCCGATTTTACAATCGTCGGATAAGTATTATTATTGGTATAACGGTGGTATAATTGACGTAGGTGTGACGTAGATATGGAGGAACATTAAAGGATATTTGGCAAAGAGTTATTCCGTACTTATTCCACGATTGTAAAACTGGGCCTAAGAAATTTTGAACTGGAATAACTTTTAATATAATTTTCGTCTACAATTTTTTTTTCGTTTTCGGTAAAAATATTGTATTTTTGTTATATAGTTGTTTGTTATTCAGTGAGGGAGTAAACTGTAACATGCTTTCGTTGTGAAATAAGTTTAAATTTTCTTAAAAAATATTTTTACAAAACAATGTTATTTTTTGATTTCCCAAAAGCTGCAACAATATTACTAATAAAATTTAGAAAATTATGTACAATTTAGATCCTATTTGTATATTAGAAGATGCGTGTAAACATGTCATTATGTTATTTCTAAGTAGTGTAATTAACAAGCCATTTATGTATTACATTTTGGTTAAATTTAATATCAATTTAAATTTCAAAATGAAATTAGTATCGATCGAATTCTGTTTGGTTTTCAAATATCAGAAAATTGTTTTATCAAGAAAATTATTACCTAATTTGGTTTTCAAATATCAGAAAATTGTTTATCAAGAAAATTATTACCTAATTGGCTTAAAGTATTAGCTAATTTTCACAAGAAGAAACGTGGAAGTTATTTCATTTTAAAAGTTATTTATTATTTGATAAATTTCAAGGAACAAGAAAGTGTTTTAATTATGAATATTATTTAATTAAGAATTATTTCACTACTGGCGTATTTCGCAATTTATTTTTCCATATAAGAATGATTTTTATTCAAATCTTATACTTTTGAATTTCGCGCGTATATATCCAGCAAACTTTTCTTCCTTTATTTCAGAATATAAGAATATTACCACGTGTTCGTTTTGCGACGTTGCCACTATGTTAGATACGATGAATGTGTATGAACTTATACAAGACGAGTGAAGATGATGTTATCCTTGTCGTTCAAGTATGGAGCGTAATTGGACTAAACGACACTTATTTCAATTATAAAGCTCATTTTGAATTTTGAACCAATTAGAAACGATCCGCAATAAAAATTTTGCGTATCCGCAATGCAAGTGAACTTAGCTTAAGAAAGGCGTGTTTTCAGTCATGCGGAGTTTGCGGGGAGTACTGGTGGCTTTCGAGTAGTTGATCACGTGATCCATAGTCCTCTTAATTATCATGTATGGTCGCCGCCACGAGCAAGGCAATTACGTCATTAATTACGTCATCATATCAGCTCCAAGCTCCAAATGAAAACGTAATTTGTGTCAATTGATTTGATTTGAAGACTAAATTACGGGAAAAAAAAATGGTCTGAATTTGCGAGTAGAAAATGCAATAAAGTTTGGCACTTAACCTAAAATTTATAATCTCGCCAACAAATCAACTATTTGTAATATTTGGCAACCATGTTAGGTTCGACGTCATTTGCTGTGACGTAAATATATTTTTTCTGACGGCAACCATAATATTTACACAATTTATTGAACTGTACTGTATTTTTTGCTTTTATTTGGAAACAAACTACAAAATAGTAAGAAAAGGTACAGTAATGTTATATTTTACTGCGACTTTATGAAGTAATACTGCAAATTAGCAAATCTGGACTATAAAATTTTAAAAATTTTATCTGTGAATCGACTTACTTTAAACTGTGTATGTGATATTGATTTTAAGATTTTCATAAGAGTTTTGTATTAATCAAATATTTGGCCATAATAAAAATTGCTTCAGCAGATTACAGATAACAATTCATGTATACTATGGGCGTTACTGTTGGCATTATCTGTTCGGTGTGCTTCGACTTTTTCTCTGTAAATAAGACGAACTAACTTCTAATATGAAAGAAAACTATTACTGTGGAAATTATTCTTCGTGCCAAGAGTAGTCATTTTTTTTTTAATGAATGCTGGTGGTTTATTTAATTTCCATTTAAAAATTAATTGATTTCTGAGGGGTTTTTATTTGTTGATTTTTCAGTTTTGTGTATTATTGCAAATTAGAATAGACAATACTGAGGAGATGTAAAAAGACTTACCTGAGTAGAATCTTGTCTAGTGACCGGAGCTTTAATAATTTTTATAGGTTGCCCTGAAATTGTTGAAGCCATTATTCCACTGATAGATTTCCCTGACGGTTGAACTAATTTGATCATTTGACCTACGTGAAAGGAAAAACCGGATCAGCAAAATTTGAAGGTAAAAATTTGCGTTATCACAGGGCAGTGAACAATCAGCTTTGAAAAACGCTACGCTCGCGGTATCGCAATAAAATTAAATTCTCTGCATACCCGATCATCGCACGTTCAAACTGGAAGCATCTTGGGTCAACAGAAGTCTGAGGTAAATTTTGGAAGATATAAATACCACCCTATGTAGACAGGATGCACGAAACGGCATACCGGATTTTATAAACTTACCGCTTGAATCCTGGATCAACCAGTTCGTTGTATTGTTCTGTTGTGTCATCGCGGATACTTGCACAACACCCTCGACTGGAATTTAATTCAGTTGAATAGCATTAAACCGCAGAAATCCCGAAATTTTCGAAGCCAGCGACTCACACTCTGCAGCAGGTTCATCAAAATGGCGTCTACGATAAGTCTACATTTCACGTGAAATTTCACCGAATTGTTTAGCAATAAATTCTCGAATTGTTAGCCCTGAATGTTGTGCCGATATTGAACTTTCTTATGTAACATTTACCGATTTTGTTTGATAGTACTTTGACAAGTAAACGCGAATCAAAAGATGTGCTATTTCGTGCAGCTACATCTGAGACGAGCTTGGCGGCGGGCATAAAGGCATGCTTGTGATTGGCCGGATACATTCACGTGGGTTTATTAGTTCCCGGCTTTGCCGCCGGCTTTGAATCACTCAAAATTTTCCCGCCGTTTGACGCTAGGTGTCGATTGTTTACATCACAGAGGCTACGTTCATAAAAGAAATAACATTACAACAACAAACATTCATAACCTTTTTTTTGCATTTAAATTACTTTAAAGTTTTCCATTTATATAATATAAAAATTTGTCGTACGTCTAAATTAACTTTAATTTAATATCATAAATAAAAGTATTAGAAGAAACACTTAAATACATACCTACGTATAAATACAGGACGGGCTTTATTTATATTTGAAAGAATTTAATGACTGTAGTGATTGAGTTGTGAATTCAGTAGGAGAATGAATAGTGCCACTACCACTTCTTGCAGTCAGAATTTTTTACTTTTTCCTGTACCTTAGCACACCTACTTGCGCAAACATTTTTATGTTCTAGAAAAATTACATTCATGTTAGAGATTAAAATGTGCGTGTTACACTTTTTTCAAAGAATTCTAATATGTATACATATATTTCCTCCATTTACAATGTGCCTGCTTATTTCATAGTATCTAAATACCTTTGTTTATTAACTGCAAAGGCAATGATTGATGATTACAGTGCTGTTGGCGTTGGTTTAATTGTGCAATATAATATATCTATAGATAAATAACGTGATTCAATAAATTTCAGGTCACAGGCTGCTGTGGAAAAAAACTCGTGTCTTAACTTACGACAGACGCATTTGTACTACAACGCTGTTTCGCTAAATGAAAGCAAGATTCCACGTTGTAAGACTTCTTTCCGTTTTGTAAAAGTAAAAAATAAAATTAATTTAATTAATTTAGTGGTTTAACCTGTCAAGTTGACAGCAAAATTTGTATTTAGCTAAGACATGAAATTTTATTCCATAGCCATCTCTGACCTGAAATTTATTGAATCATATGTTAGTTGCGATCGAAAGTTATACGTCGGATGTATTTGGAGCATATGATCTCATCTCTCTCGATCACGATTTTTAACCCATTTTGTATCTCGCTCATCCGTTTAAGAAAATCAGCCGATTTTTCACATCCCACATTTAAGTAGAGTGTGAAAAGATCGCCTGTTGTCATGGAAATAATATAAACACAAGATTTTTTTAAACGGATGAGCAAGATACAAAATAGTTTAAAAATCGTGAGTGAGAAAGAGGAGATCATACGCACCAGATATATCCGACGTATAATTTTCGAACGCAGCAACTATCAATCATTATAGTTTCGGTTCTCAAAGATTTTCTAATAATTATGTAAAAAATAAACAACACCTTTTCCTCCATCTTATCTCTACTGTCATTGACAAAATTTTTAAATTAAAAAAATAGGCCCTCTATTGAATAAAAAATCGTTCGTGGTACCTTCTTCGCTTCATGTCATGTTTATCAAATCTACTCGCTTTACAATTATCTAAACCTTACCACATCTCTGGTATAATAAACATATTTCTAAGAGCTTTGGACTCTAATGGACGATTTCATAAAGCTTCGTTAAATCTAATCAATCGTTAAAAACAATTGTTGCTATATACGAGTATGCTTATAACATAGGTATCCAGGAAGTTAATTTTTGGTTAAAGTTAATTAGCTTTTGTGAAACCGGCCCTAAAAGAACCATTTTGGAAAGGATAGGGGTCACTAGGTAACACATATTTTTTGTTTTCTCTTTTCTTAGGTATTAGTGAAGCTGTTTTTATTTAACACTGATTATTTTGTTAGATAGCGCTAATATAGATTATGTATTTTGTTTTTTTATACTTATTTATGTATTATGAAGTATTTTAGTCGATTCTTTTTTGATATGAGGATTTTGATTTTGTTTTCCCACACTTACCTGCTATATTTTCCTTGAACCGGTCCTGTGTTCATATACATTTCGGAATAAATAAATAATTTCAGAACGTAGCCCAACGTTGCATCTGTCAAACAGCTTGTCAAACAAGCACAGCCACCTTAAAATGGATACAATAGTTCCCGACAATGTTTTGGAAGTGATATTTTCGTATTTAAACTTACACGATCTCAGAAACTGTTCGTTAGTGTGCAAAAGATGGTACAGTTTTTTAAACGATGAAAACAACGACGTGTGGAGGTTACACTGCATCAGGAAACTAGCGGAGGAGGCGCTAAAATCGGACTTGCTTTCCTCTGTGCCCACATATAAAGCGAAATTGCGAGCGTTCTACCACGCCTGGAATCCAAACGACTGCTCCAGAAACATCTACATCAAGCCAAATGGATTTACTTTGCATCGCAATCCGGTAGCACAAAGCACGGACGCTTCCAGAGGTAAAATCGGTTTCAGACACGGCAGGCACGCTTGGGAGGTTATATGGGAAGGCCCTCTGGGTACGGTGGCTGTAATTGGCATAGCAACAAAAGATGCACCCTTACAATGTCACGGTTACGTTGCTTTATTGGGGTCTGACGAACAAAGTTGGGGTTGGAACTTGGTTGATAATCACTTGCTTCATAACGGAGATGCACAAGGGAATTATCCGTTATTAAATAATGCACCAAAATATCAAGTTAGTATCTTAGTTATGACAAAGATACATAATTCGTTTGTTTATTATTTTTTTTAGGTTGGCGAAAGAATTAGGGTGATATTGGATTGCGATGACAACACGTTATCGTTTGAAAAAAACTATGAATTTTTAGGTGTCGCATTTAGAGGTAAGTTACTCCACCTGATAGTGCTTCGCTTGACCGTTGCTGGTGTTTTGCAGGCTTACCCGATAAAAAACTGTATCCGACTGTGTCGGCTGTGTATGGCAACACTGAAGTCTCAATGGTGTACCTCGGACCGCCTTTGGACGGCTAACAATACCTATTGTTTTTAGCCTAGTGTTTAAGGAGAACAATGAGTGCATTGTACAGGTTCAAGAAGGTTTTTCAGGTCAGTCAGGTTTGCCAATGTGATAAACTTTAAATATCTGTATAGGTTTCTAACACTTCCAGTTACCGAGATGCATTATGTTTTATTTTGTTAATTTTTAATGATGAAAGAGTACAAGCGAACCTTAATTTAAAAAGAAAATAGCCATAAGTAATGAATGCAATTTGGAATAAAAATAATAAGTTTATATGAAATGTCGATTTCAAAAGGTACTTAAGAGTCTCAAATCAGAGATTTCTTGTCATGTCTTCATAAAATCTTTGAATTAGTCAGGGTTTGAATAACTTACATGGAAAAATTGTATTAACAAAGAAGTGTCAATGAATCTCATCAGATTTTAACTTAAAAAAAAATTATGCTCAGTGACATCAGTACTTTACTTATTATTTATTAAACAACTTACTTCAAAATTATTTTTTAATAGCTGTAGCGATCAAGATCAATTTAATGTTTTGTTTTTAAATTTTTTATTCTTAAATTTTATCCGCTTTCTAACTATTTGTGTCAATTTAGTTTTAATATTCGTACCAATATTTCCACATCCACAATGTTTTTATTTTTCATTTTCAAATGAGTGATTGATGTTTAGTTCTATAACTTTTTTATTTATTTTTTCTTCAAGCGTTTTAATATGTTAAAGTTGCACTGTAACATCTGAATTGGCAAATATTGTTTTGGAAGGCTTGGATTGTTTCTTTTTTATTTCATGCAAAAAGTTATTGTCTATCAGCTTGTGTGATTTAGCTTTTTCTTTTTTCGTTTAGAACTGCATTTAATGAGTTCCAATTCTCATTTCTGTCCTTTCTCATTTTATTTTGTCCAATTGTCACTTGTTTATGCTGTTCTGTTCCTTTTCGTTTTATTTTTTTGATTGTTATTTGTTAATGCTGTTTTTTGTCGTGTTCCTTTTACAAAAGAACTGACAATGAAGTTAGATAAATGTCGTTTTAAAAAATTCGCTCGGATCATAAACTGTGTAAAAATGTGAAAGAGAACATCTAGAGTAACCAAGTGACTCTCCTTACTTAAAAAAGTGAATGACAATTTGTCTAAAAAGAACAACTGAGAATTCAGGAAATTGTTACTTCAACATAAGTCAAATATTTTAAAGTAAAAACTTGTGAAATAAAACACCTGTACTTAAGTACCTAATTTAAGGAACCATGAAACGGGTTTCATTTAAACCAAATGAAATAATTTTTAGCGCTGCTTCAAGAAGAAACTTTTCAGCTCATATAAAGAGTGTTTTTTTAAATCTGGCGTCGAAATTAGCCATGAAAATTTATTTGTGAACAATCATCATCAGGACAGTTGCTAATTTGACATTTGAACTTGCATTCCTAACTTTGATTTTGAGGTTTTGAATTTAACAGTACGATAGGTCAACACAAGAATTTGATCTATTGTAATAAACGAAAAAACACAATAAGAATGAAATCTGTTATGACAAACGAAAAAAGACAAGAAAATAAGATTTACAACAAATAATTAAGATTGTGGTGCTTTCACTATAAGGACTTTGTCACAGCCAACTTCAACGCCAAATTAAAAAAAAAACACCCGTTATTTTGTTACGTAATGTGTACTGATATGAGCAGTCGAACACTTCTGCCCGGTTGCACCAACTTTTTAAGCAGAGCTAAATTTAAGTGGTATTTAGACTATGACATTATTATTTATAGATTTAACAAAAAGTTAGTCACTCACATTCTAATTGATACATAAGTTTAAGTTTAAATGTCAATCAGAATGTATTTGACATTATACTGATCATACGTAAATGTCATATTCTAAACATAACTTAAATGTAAGCTCTGCGTAAAAAGTTGGTGCAACTGGGCACTAGTGTTACCATCATGTAAAATTGAAAAATTCCTTTTACTGTGACATAAAATCCCTTTCCACATTAAAAAATTCAGTAAAATTATTTATTGAAGCAAACACTAAATTATAAAATTAAAGAAGGAAGAAACTCTGCATCAAACAAAACAAAATTAATTTCCTTTTCAAAAGTATGCTGAGTTTACACTACTCAAGTAAGTTGATCAAGTTAGTGGAATTCAAGTGACTTGAAGGCGAATTTTTCAGACACTGTTATAACTTCCATGTTAATTTTATTTTACAGTTGTGTTCTGAAATAAAACATTATTATTATTATTAGAATTGAACATCTAAGCCGCTTTCCATTCATGTAACTTGAGCAAGTGAATTGAATTCTTGCGAGTTGAAACATGTTCAACTTTTTCGTTTAAGTCAGTGTTTAAAAATGGCGAAAGCATCGATGATTTCGTTCTCAGATCAAATTACCGTTTTAAATATTACTAAAAAAAATTCAAGCTTGATTCGAAGAGAGAGACTATTTAATCGAACAAAAATTATGACATTTATTGCTCAATAAACTGACATGCGGCGCTGCGGCAATATTTTCTTGCAAATTATGTCCTGCCTGTGATTGCGAGAAAATCTTATTATTTTTTGCAAAAAATATGTTTTGAATGCCATCATTTATTACACAAAACGTCTTGTTGAAAAATATCAGTCTAGGTCCGGTCTTTTCATCTCCAATTAACTTTATCTGACGATTAATTCCTATAGTAACGATTGTGATCACAATTGTTACTATGGGAAAAAACCGTCAGATAAAGTTAACTGAAGATGAAAAGACCGGGCCTAAGAAACTCTTCTGGGACTAAAATAGAAAAATAGAAATAGTCAGTCACTCTTGTTTGTTGACATAATATTTGGCACAGCTCAAAACTTTTAAATATTAACTTGATATAGGTAAAAGGTAAATTGATTTTTCTGCAAGTAAAGGGTAAATAACAAGTAATATCTTCATACGAGTGTATCTGTCAAGTTTTGCTTAAAAATTTCAAGCCTTAATAAAAATACGCCAGCGAAAACTGACTTCTTTTCTTTTTTGAGCAGTGTAGTTTTTAACCCATATTTCTCTTCCTCCATTGCTTCTTTTTATGAATATTTTGTTCTAATTTAAGAGCTAAAATTATATTTGAGGAATGTTTCTGCGTGCTATTACTTTCGCCATTTTTAAATAAACTGACGTGGATTAGTGATGCCGATTCTTTAATCGATTAGTAGAGAATCGATTATTCCCAGAATTTTGTATCGATTATTAATCGTATTTTTAAAACTTAGATTGAAATCGCAATCGATTCTTAAAAGTCGATAATCGGAAGATTCGATTCTTTTTTTAAGTTAGGTACTCATAAACTTGTAAAACGTGATCTTTGTAACTTCTTGAATTTAAGTTGGCTATAAAAAAAGGTGTGTTTGATTTGAACGTAGTTTGGACTTGAGGGTGAAACCTCGCATCGCGTAACCGGGCGACTTAGGTGAACCCATCCTTGTCTGATACACACAAACCAAGGCGGTTAAGTAGTGGGACACCGTTCTAATTTAAACCACCATAAGAATGTATGAAACTCATAATTTGGGTATACATACAACAGTTACATACATATACACATTTAAATATCTATAAAACTCCTTATCGAATACGTAAGCTATCTAAAAAATTAGCATCGATTTTCAGGAATCGATTTATTTGAGAGCGATTAATCGAAAATTGAGAATCGGAGACTGAAAAAAATCGATTTTTAAGAATCGATCTTCTCTGTTCAATTGCGGCATCACTAACGTAATTCAACTAAATTGATCAACTCATTTGACTAATGTAAACGCAGCAGTACTGTGTGATTCAAACTTATTTAGATTAGGAGAGGCTATGAATAAAAAAAAAGAAGTAAATAGCGGCAAGCTGGCAAGGAAAAGTAACTGTCGACGTACGTTTCGGTCTTATTAGACCTCATCAGGACAGTATAACCAAGGTGTAAGGTGTTGACACTTGGAGATTGAAAACAACAAATGAAGCAACAGACCAGGAGACCGAATGCACATTTGCTGCAACCACTGAGAAGAAATAAAATCAGAGTTTTAGCTTAACTGATACAATTAACCTATAGACTATTATCAAAATTGAAACGTCAGTGGAAAATATCTTTTAATTGAATACATAAGGATTTGTTAAAACTCTTTAATATGATAACGATCAATTTCAAATGCCGTGGAATTGCTTGATGACTAATGACTATAGGAGTGCGTTCATAATCTTTACCTCGTCCTATTTACAAGTGGGATGTGAAAAGTGAAAAGACGTCAGAAAGCAAATGTCAAATTAAAAGTTTTGAATCAAGCTAAGACTTTGATTTTATTTTTCATAGCCTCCCCTTATCTAAACAATTCGCACAGCATGTCATTTCTTAATACATATCTGTAATATTTCATTATTTGATTATAAAGTACTACTAAAACGTGCTCGCCGCAAAAATGGTTCCTCTTAAAGAAGTCCTTCACCTTCTTTGTTACAAAAAATCGAAAAAGGCTAATTTCTGTTGTCTAAAGTAGAATAACAAAGATAGATCTGTTGATTGTCTTTCATTGGCATTATAATAAAAGAAATACAAGATCCAAGCGTCCAAAAGTCTCTCAAAATAATCGTTTTTAATAAAAAATCCATTTGTCCCTTTTGAGTATAAAAAAATCTCCACAAAGGAATAAACCCGTCAAGTTGGCAACTCTGTGTTTCATGAAGGATCTGCGGTTCTCTAAATCGGTAAGGGGGAAGTTACATCCTCACTTCTGCTCACCTCATTTCAAGCAGTAGGAATGTGTAATTTAAATGAGAAAGGGGAAGTGAGGTGAGGTGATCTTAGAATCGGTGTAAAAGGAACGCGACATTTAACGATCTTCTTGTCGCATTCAGCAGATTTTATTGTTTTATTGCATTTTATCATTACCATAATTTTTAAAACATTTCCTGATTTTGAAGGAAGCTTACAACTTTTTTTTACTTTTTATAATGCATGAGATCTCTAATTAATATTGTTTTAATTTTCATCTTTATGTGAATGAGCATTTTGCAACAACAAATATGAGTAAAAATTTAGCGTTTTCATTACGTTTAATTTTAAAACGTATATTTTTTTGATGTACGGCCTATATGATAGCAAACGCATTTTCATTTTTAATTTATTTAAAATTGTTGAAATTCATTATAATTTGAAAAGGCTTAGCGTATATTAATAGTATTTTTACTCTTGCATTTAACATTATTGTAAAGTAAAATATTAATTATTTGCACATAATTAAATTAAATCACAAATTTAGTGAAAAATAATTTTGATTTTGTAAACTCTATAGTCTATAATACAGTCTGCAACTATTGCAACTATGTATTGACTAATTCTGTCAGATTAGGAAGACTGAATTTTTTTTAATGTGCTTAATTTTTTAAAAATCATATACAGTTGTATTGAGAAGTGGTATTCGTTTGAGATGTGAAGTTCGCTTGTACTTTAAATTGTATACTAAAATATGAAGTATGTATCTTTATGTACACACAGATGATAGGTGTAAAGTGTGGTCATATTACATCGTTAGGTTTTTTAAATTATTGAAATGAATTATTTCATAAGTCAACTGTGTTATATTTTGAAGAACAGCAATACTTTGCTTTGTTTCATTTATGTTTTTTTTTAAATTTAAATCCAAGCAGAGTTTTGGAATTTGCGTAGCATGCATAATTACATTGTAAACTAAGAACTATGAAATTATGTGTGACGTGCATTCAGTTTGAACTGCTGACCTAAATTTGTGCATTATTTCCCTAATTTCTATGATGCACTTTTTGATAACGTCGTGTTTTGTATTGGCATAAAGAACTAGTGTACATTTTGTCCTAAATATCGTGTAATCCATTTCGTTTGTACTGGTGCCAATTTGTATGAATAGATTTTTCTATATAATTAATAAAAAAGCGAAAAAATGACATCTCCTTCCATGAAAGCTACATCAAAAACCGTCAATAGAATACCTGCTCTAGAATATGATAATGAAGTCTTGTTTATATAGATAATTTTTCACGTTTTTCATTTCCCGTGGAATTGAGCGTTAACAGTCGAATTGAACGTGATGAATTCGGAGTATGTAATTGAAAAATTATTTATATATTTTGCAATAAAAAACTGTGCGTGGCGAAAATGCCATTTTATAAAAAAATGAACCATTGTTGCCTTGTAGACGCGGCAAGTTAGGTAGATTTTTAACTTTATATTAATGCACTGCTCAATTTTATTTAATTTCCTCGTTTTATTTTTGCATTTTATTGTACCTATTGTTTTGTTTTTGTTTCTGTGATATCCTGATATGTGTTCAAATTAGTAGATATTACTGTATGTTAATACTTATTTATAATTTTAAATGTGGGCATGTTGCATATGAATTGTTAGATCATCAACGAGATCATTGATTGTAATTTTAGAAAATTGAGAACGCTTTTTTTAAACTTAACAATAATTTTACAAAGTTGATCTCGATTTTTAGATCTTAAATGCATATGCAAAATGTGGGATGCTTTTATAAAATTCATCTACGTTAATTAATTACAGAAAGATGGGATTTTATTAAAACATACTACATTTTTTTAGATGTACGTTTTGTTCCTTTCGCAAATCTATCTGCTTTGTTACCGAATATTATAATAAGAACAAATTAGTGCAGACAGAATTTGCATTAATTCTCGGTCAGTATTTTATTTATTATAGGTGATCTACGTTCGAGCATTGCGCGCTTTTTTGCGTTCGTACGAAATTTTCTAGTCTTTGTATGTATATCGATCAGAGAAATAATTGTACATATAACTTGATATTGATTTTAAAATATTCTCGATTGTTTGATTGATTGGTAATAGATCTGTGTCCATATGTAACGTGTTCGAATATTTTCCTGCGCGATCTAAAAAATGCGAGCTTTATAATCCGCACGCGCATTTTTTAGGTTTCGGCCTTTAGCGGTGTATGCACATAGTTCTATTATGTATGTACATTCGGCTTTTTGTCAATTTGATTATTGTCGATCGAATTGACAATAAAATTTTTAAATAGTGAGTATTGTAAGATAACGAAATTATGGTATGGATATTGTTTGTCTATAGTGATATTAATAAACGATTCACAATACCACGTTTATTATTTCCTGTTTGATACACCCTATATAAGCAGAATCTTTTTCGTTTCTTTAGTGTTTTGTTTAATTAGTACTTCTTTTAACTTAGTTTATAATATTGGATTTGAATAAAGAATAAACCTTTTACTTATTCCTCCATTTATTTTCAATATTTACAGAGTATTGAGACATTTATTGAATCATTATTGTATAGATATTTTATTTGGGTTTCTTGTCTTAATTCAGTGTGCGGGATGATTTTAAAAGAAAACAAGTCGAAAACAGATTATTTATTTACTCATACATGGTGAATTTTATAACATGTGAGCTATCTAAAATTTGCAATCTTTCGTTTATTGCTAAAATGTACGATAGGGCGGCCGAGAAAATTCGACCGGTTAATACTCGTTAAATTAAGCCAGAAACAATTAGGTCGCAATTCCGTCGTTTATAAGTTTATTCGCAATGCAATGCGCGTTTTTAACACTCAACAATGTGTTGGATAGGCTCGCAAGAACAAGTCTTTTATTTGAATTCGTTTTGATAATTACACAGTATCAACTATGAAATTGAAAAAGTCAATTTTGTCAGTGTCTGGGCACAATACAAATAAGTAGTTCATTTCCAGTACTAAATGAAAACTATAAGGACGTTCATGTTTTGTCACCGGCCTCTCGGGTCATCTTTATGTCAAATAGCATACAGATGAGTGAGAGAGATCACATCATTTATTGTTGACCGCTCTTTATTAAACCGTTAATTTCCTAAAATGTGTTGCAAATATACTGTAACAATATGTATTATCTAAAGAGGCAAAACAATTATAATCTTCAAATAAAAAGTAACTAATTAATTTTCATTTCAGTTTTTAATTCTGATCTTCAATCATCGTCGATAAATTATAAGTCTTTCGATTTTCGAATAAAATCTTTCAAACATACTGTACCATATGTAAGACCATATATTTTATAAAGATTTAAACATAAATAAATATGAAGAGAATCTTAAAACAAATGCAGAGTTTTTCCTGTATTTGTTTTTAATTCTGAAGCATTTATTTTACTTTAATTTACACGAATGTGCACTGCGTTCATTATCCATGTTCAAGTTAAAATGGGGCTGACTAAGGGGCAAATTCAGAAACACCACTCACAGTCCACTCACACTCAAACTTGACCTTCGTCGTTATTTGAAATTGAAATTTGCTTTTATATTTACTCGTTTAATCAAGTTTATAGTCAGTATAGGTACTTTGATCATCAGCGATTTACGATAGAAAGTTAAAAAATCATTAAAAGGAAAATTAAAGCTTCTGTGAATTTCAAAAAGTGTGAGTGGAGTGCTCTCTCAACCCAAGGGAGGTTTCTGAATTTGGGCCTAAATGTGTGATTAAAAGCAAGTGTACTGGATATCCTAGATTCTTTTTTTAGACACTGGAGATTTTGTAAGAATATCCTCCGGTTTTACCAGTCAAAGATTCCATGAAGTGTTTACTTGTCTACTGAGGATGACAGTTTATTTGTTGAAATGCGTATCTACGTTACAAATAATATCACAAACTCTTTTAAACGGACACTAAATGGCGCATAAACACTTAACGTTTCGCAGTCGTTCGACAGCTTCATCAGAAGTGAAAAATATAAACATGTTGTCAAAATAAACAAGGTTGTCAACGGAAACTGAAAAAGTAACTTGATTTTTTTTTTTAATCTAAAAATAATTTGAACATTATAAATGTTAAAAAATATTGGGGGTTGAAACATTTTAATTTTTAATTTGTAGTACTTTATTAACAAATCTTGTTTATTTCATTGTAAAGAAAGAGAATGTACTATCACGGCCTTATAATTTCGCACGATTCGATTTTCCGCTGTAAATATGGCTTTCTTTGACGGCTTGTCAAAAATAATCATTTGCTATAGTTGTAGCAACGCAATGCTTTCTGAAGGAGAGAAAAGTTTTGCAATCGCAAAATTAGGAGAAGGTTGGTCGCTCCTTTCATTCTGTTATTTCAATTCTAATACTTTATCATCTTGCTGTTCTTAAAATATAACCAAACAACCTGACTTTTGGTTAAATGTCTTTAGTGTCAAAATTGAGGAAAGAACCTGTTCTACAAAATTATAATTTAGAGAAACTCAGGCTACTTGATAAAAAATCGTGCGAAATTTAAAGGCCGCGATAGTACCTGGATAGGAAAAGAATCTAACAATGGGTGACTCTGCCGTTGAAAAAATAATTATTATTTCTAACAATTATTAATTTAGTAATTACTATAACTAGTGATGTAAAATTACGGTAGTTTAAAATATTTTATTCAGCCCTACTGTATTTTATGATAAATCCGATGTTTTATGATAAATACGGTATATACATGTAGGGCTGTACAAAATATTTTAAAATACCGTATTTTTACTGATAACTCTATGTTCTGAGCTTTATTATGATGACTTTACTTCCTTTGTGAGTACATACCGTATAGAATTGGTTCTTTTTGACCTTAATAGCGTGAAGTCGATTGATTAATCCTTTCAATACTCCAGTCACATTACTTGTCACAATCTCACTTTATTATTTAATTTGTAACCTTTAAAATTATTTTTTAAAAACCCTCTTTGTACCGAGATTTCATTAGCAATTCCATTTTTATATATTACACAAAGGCATTTTTAAGAAGAATTGAGATCGTGTTGATTTTGGAGCAGCAAATCTTTACTATACTGCCCTCATCAGCAGCAGTGCGGCATCTACAAAAAAAAGTGAAATTGACGTAATGGTATCATTAGCGTCGTTATAGAGTTTTTTTCCATTTATGCAGCACAAAAACGCGATATTTTCACTCAAAAACTGATATAAATATAATTTTTATATTAAGAAACGCCCTATCTTCAACAAATTACAAGTACGATACCGGATAAAAACGCGGTATCTGTAGAATTCTACTGGAATTCTAAACATAAACGCGGCATCTACTCGTAGAAGTCGCACTTTTGTATTGTTTTTGTTTTATGCATTTGCCGCATTTATGCTTTGAGTGATAGATCAACTAGCGCCATATTTGAAGTTATACGTTATAACAGTCATTATAACGTAAATCTAAGAATTAACAAATATATATATATCATTTATTGTATCAGTTGGTAATTAAATTGCATTTAATTGTTTAAATAATTATTGTTTTATTTACGTAAGATATCCTTTTTTAATCGCTAGGTAGATACCGCATATTTATGTATTTATTCAAAATATTGCTATATTAACTAAACCTAGCAGAAGTGCAGCGTCTACTTTTTCCCCCATATTTTTTCATTTTATAGTTTAAATTTCAAATAATAATTATTACAAACTCCCATTAACTATAACTATGCTTCAAATTTAAAAATAGTAGTTGTTGTGTCCCATTTAGTTCCAAATTATCGATTAATTATACTCAGGGCTATTATCTCAAAATTCTGTAACTAGTAGATGCCGCACTTCTGCTTATGAGGGCAGTATACTTCCATCGCTTCATGTTCTTAACATGAAGTATTTTTTATTTCATAAAACAATTTGATGTTATTTACTTAAACGTAGGGAGAAAGGATAGTTTCTTGGGGATTTCTAATTGTAAAATACATCTTCGTTAATGAATTTAATAGAAATAGATTTAATAGAAATAATTATATCGTCAATAACATCCTTGTGTCATTTAGTTACCTTGTTTCACTGGAAAGACATATTCAGTCAATAAAATCTGAGACACCCGGTAGATTAACAGTTCTAACTCATTCTCATCTTGTTTTAACCTCATGTATTAAAAAGAGGTGAAGATATTCTGAGTGCGCACTCAGTGCACCTCTACCGAAAACGATATCAGTTGATTTATCTACGCGTAAGATATTTCTTCATATTCAGAAAAAGAGAAATAATTAAAACTTGTAAATTTGAAAAGATGTTGTATAATTAAATTGGGAACTGTTGTGATCAGTTTATATTTCATTTCCGGCAAAATATGTATGTAATAAGTTTTTACTACCTTAAACTACTTTGGCTACTAGTGACGATAATATCTCGTTCAAATTCGTAATAATCCTTGAAGTTTGGGAAACAATTGTGCATAATTTCACTTTTGATCAAAGAGAGATACAAAATGTTTTCGAGATTGTTTTAATATTTTGTTGGCTTGGAAGTGTGGATGGATAAATATCATAGAAACGTTGGTAGAGTGAATAAGTAATATTATCGAGATTTGCTATTTAATTAGACTGGGGTTGCAGCCAGGGTTAATTTTATAAAAATGTTTACCTACAAATATTTTACTATGGTTTTGATTTGGAGTTGAAAACATACACTATTGTTTCTGTACTTTTTGTTTTCTTAAAGATCAGAAAGTTTTTCTTCGTGGAATTCATTAAATAGAGACCTAATAGAACATAATTATTAAGTTATGAAGTTATTCATCTTCTTCACAACAATTGCAATTTTTCTTAATAAAAAATTGAAAACGATGTATAGGGTGTTTCACTTAAGACGGTTTCTTTCGTACCTCTCCAGTTACTAATGTTACAAGAAAAAAATTCAAATGAAAGTACCACTATATCGTGGGGAGGCTACTTTAAAAATAGTTTGTCGTATGCAGTGTTCCGTTTAGTTACCTCGTTATTTTAAATTGAACGTTCTATATGTTTTTACATTTTCGTATTCCGGATTAAATTTTAACGTGATTCGTTAATAGAAATGCACGAAATATTGTAACATTTGCTGGTTGCTGTGGTGACGGAATAAACAAACTGTTCTTGTTTATTGTTATTCCAAGATTATTGAATTTGTATTATAAAAACTGCATGACATTCAAAAAATTTAAATTAGGGTCGAGATATCCATCTCCAGCTATTCGACAAATAACTTGATTTTTCTGAATTGTTGATTGATTTTTTATGAATTGCTTCCTTAGTAGTTATTCGTCTAATAACTATTAGCCAGTTTATTAAGGCCCAGTTTTACAATCGTGGAATAAGGACGGAATAACTGCTCGCTGAATATCCTTTAACGTTCCTCCATATCTACGTCACACCTACGTCACATTATTCTAAGAATAATGCTTATCCGACGATTGTAAAATTGGGCCTAAGAGATGGATATCTTCGCCCCTAGTCTTTAAAAATGTCTATTACGCAAAAAGACATGATAGGATACTATTTTTATTCTTGGTTCGTGCCACACAAACTCATTATTGGCATCCAGAGTATTTGCACAATTTCAATTAGTACGTTGTTTCATAGAACAAATATATAAAAATTCAGCCACAGACTTCTGAAAACTTGCGGCAAGGAATAAAATTAGCATTTCAAGAAATTACTCCAACAATACTTGAAAAAGTGCAGAAATCATTAAAAAAAAAGATTAATAGAGAATAAGTATTGACTATTTTGACATTTTGAACATTTAATTTAATGTGCAAAATTAAAAATGTCTTCAAATTCTGCACAATTTTGTATTGAACAATTAACTATGTTAATATGTATGTATTTTTTTAATAATTTCGTTAAATGTTTTGGAGCTCGTATTTCAGCTAATCTCGACAATTCCGTTTAAAGGTCAAGTTCACATTCAACGTCGTAACAAACATAAGACACTTTTATGACTGCATTTATCATTTATTTCGATCATCTGCTGCTCTTTCTTAACCAGGGACGTATCGTCGTTTTGGATAGAATTTTTGATTAATTAAACTAAAGCACACATTATTTTTTAAAATGTTTACTGAAACTCTTGGATAGTGTTTGTTGTCGTGTTTTTTTTTTGGTAGAACAATTGTCAGCCAGCCTGTATATTACGTAGACGTATTCTATTATAAAGATATCTTTTATAGTTTTTTCCTCAAATTTTGATAATTTTATAATGAAGTTTGATAAGGATTTAAATCCAATTTCAAACAATAGGAAATTAGGAAAATAAACATTAAATAATAATAATAATAATAATAATAATAAAGTTGACTTAATAACAAACATGTTCGACATGTTTCGATCACAAGTGATCGAAACATGTCGGCCAAACAATAAATGTTCCGCTGAACCTTTTCGTCTTTTTTAGTAACCTAGACACATGCAATTCTGTTATTAAGTCAACTTCTTGGTTACTAACATCTTTATGGAGTTCTTCACCGAAATAATAATAAAGAACTGTTAGTCCGAGTGACATCTTCAGACTTTTACTCCAGCAATACTTGAAAAAGTGCAGAAATCAATAAAAAAGAATAAGATTAATAGAGAATAAGTACTGAATATTTTGACATTTTGAACATTTGAACATTGCTGAACTCCGCCAACAGAAATAAAGTCGTTATTTATTTATTTAATTTAATGGATTTCTTATTATCTTTTTTTAAAATGTTGAGCTCTAGAGGAACTCGAGGAGAACGGAACCACGGGATACAACGGAACCACCCATTTATTTTTGTTATCCAGTAATGTATTTTAGTGAAATTTTTATTAGTTCTTTACGTGTCAAGCTTTGTAAATTAATCTTTACGGGCGAGCTGGAAGTTTATGGGGCGAGCGAGCCCCATAATCCAGTGAGTCTAGTAAAGATTAATTGCAAAGCGTGTCGCGTATAAACTTTTATTTCCACCTTCACATGGCGATTTTTAATTAATTTACTTTAATTTTTTTATGAAAACGTTTTATTATCGAAGGCGTTACTTCTAGCTAGACGTAGTCATGGTGATGTAAACAGACAACCACGTGTTGTGCTACAAATTGTGCCGATTTTTTAAGATTAAGATAAGCGAAATCAAATAGAGGATTTTATTTCTTTCCTAGCTATTTCTATAAAAACATGTGTTATGTGTATTTTTATGTACATATAATTTATTGTAAAGATTAATGGAAAAGAATTAAGCAAACTCAGCCTAACACGTGGCGCAGGATGATCCGCGGCAAAATAAGGTTACTGTATCGAGAAGGTAACGCCAACTTTCTATCTGTTTTAATTTGGGGTTAATCAAGTTCATTCATAAACTCCTTAGCAACGGTAACTTGTTATGTATCTATCCTTTTTCTTCTTTAGCGTTTCATCGCTTCCTTTTTAATTTGGGGCATGAAGCCGCGGAAATGAATGGCGGTACCTTCTAAATACAGTAACCTTACGGCAAAACGGACCAGTGTTCCGTCTTGCCCTAAATTAGTTTTCTGTAAAAATGTTATCCAATATATTAATAAGTGTCAAAAACCATTATATTATTGTTTGGTAAAGTTTTTACATTTAAAATGTCCCAGGGGTGGGGGCAGAACGGATCAAAGTGCACTTTTTTTATTTGCGATGTTTTTAATGGTTCCTAAGTTATTTTTTTAATTTTTCATTAAAGATACGTTCAATGAATATGTGTATCAATTCTTGCATTGTTTTATGATCTACTAAAGTTTTTACAGACTTCCAAACCTTAACGGCTGCGTTCTGTCCCGTACTCATTTAGTAAAATAAAACAATGAATTTAGTTTTTTTTCTTTAGAGGACTCTAGAAAGCTTTTCATTTCTTCGGAAGATGTTCCATTTAAACGAAGTAACATAACAACGCTCAAACAAAACGGAACACTCTGTATACAGAAAACTATATTTAAAATATGCTCCACATTTGAATTTTTTTTGTAAAATGAATAACTAGAGAGGTATGAAAGAAACCAGCTTAAGTGAAATACCCTGTAAAATTTCGATAGAACTTATCCAAAATACAATCTTCTGGAAATTTAATTTAGAAATTAAATAGTAATGATTCGATCCAACGTTTAGTGGTATTGGGTAAAGGCTCCTTCAAGAAGAAGCTGTCGGCTGATAGGGCTTGAGAAATTTGCAATTTTTGAGGTGTCCAAGAGTAATAATAATTAGAGAAATATACGAATTTTCATCGGTCAAGTAAACTAGTTTATTCAGAAGCATATTGTCAATTTATAGGAAAATTCGTTCCCGATGCAAAATCTATGAAGTGTTACTTATCACTATGACATCCCTCATATTTACGATAAAGTTTATAAATAAAATTATGACATTAAAATTTTTGGCGTCCTTCTCTTTCAGTGCTTTTCAAAATGAACACATTCATAATTCCTAAAAAATCAAGAAAGACAGGCCACAATTTATTAAATAAAATAATTTTCTTTTCTTTTTTTCATTTAAAGTATTTGAAATGATGTAGGCCTAAATATTCCAGTTCTTTCCGGACAGTTTTGACGATCTCGATGTAAAACTCTTAGGCCTTTCTCGTTTCAATTCAAAATTTATGTAGATTTTCAATGTTTCTTAGTTTTACCTATTAGGTGGGTACTAATCGAATCTATCAGCAAGAAATCTTTAATTTCGATAAAAAAGAAATTAAAATGTATAAAATTAAAAAGGCATTTAGTTTTGGTCTTTCAATTTCGACAAAACTTTAAATTTAACAAGAAAAAGAAATGTCTAAAATATTTTCGTATTTTTTAGATATCGTTAAATAAAACGAATTCAAATGAATTTAAGCAGATTTACCGATGAACTGTTTTCAAAGTTCCCGACGCAAGGTTCCTTGTGTTCAGGCCGTTCTCGTTTCAAGACAAATACGTTGATTTTTATCGTTTCTACTTTTAACTAACTGGATGAAAATTAACTAAGCCTACCAGCAAGAAAAACTCTGTCAAAATCCACGAATAATTCAGAAAAAAATATTAAAATTTCTTAATAAATTAATAATCGGTATGAATTTTGAAAATTTCCTGAACTGCTTACTGCTTAGAAATAGATATTTTGATTTTTGTTCGTCTTCTTTTTAAGTAGTCCCAATTTGTAGATATCGTAAGATGTGATAAGGTTCATCGAAATGTGGTAAGTAATTGATTATAACAGAAAGATTCCAATAATACCTCGTATTTAAGTTTTCAATTAGTTAGTTCTTAACGAAACTCCACTTTTGAATTTCGAACAAATCTATGACAGGGTTTTTCAGAGAAGGCATCCACTATATTTATTGGGTAATATTTATTTCTATTCTGTATTATTAGTGTTTTCGAAAGTATTGAAAATTTTCGGCATCGCAACTCTTTAGTACGTATATGCGCGAAGCACCTCAAGGAAAAGAATAAGATTAAGAAGTAAGAAACTTCCTTGTCGAGGGGGGGGGGGGTAGCTCGGCAAACGCGCCGGTTTTATTCCAAAAAGCTTAAAAAATGCGTTCGTTCGACTCGGTCAAAAATTCTTAAACGCTTTAATAAGAACGTCCTCTATTACTAGGCATCGAGGTAACATTATTTACAGTATCGGAGCAGGTGTTGTGGTGTGAAGCTGAAATGGAAAAGTTCGCCGGGAAATGTTTTCCTTTATTTAATTTTCTGGAGTTCCTTATCGTACGGTGATGTAATTAGTGGCGCTGTCGAGACGAGAAAATTTTGTATCTCGTTTCTTGTGGTTTCGTTTTATTTCCTTGTCAGTTTGAGTTCAGATTTTTAAGATAAAATGGAATGAAACTGCGGACTTGAGCGTTCTAGTTTCCGGGAGATACAAATGAATTTTAATAAAATATGCGGAGTAGGTGGACTAACAGGATAAATTATATCCGACCTGCTTTTTTGATTTAAATTAAATAATTAATAAAGTAATTATTGGACATTTTTGAAAAACTTATTTTAATTGGAAAAGTTGGAAAATTTAAGTTTCATTTTAAGATTATTTGATTATTATATTATTATTCACAGAGATTTCCATTAATTCTCTTTTCATTCTACAGAGTTTCCCTGAAAATATTTACAAAATAAATAACAATGAACTGACTAACATTTTGTATTAAAAATAAAACGAAAAAAATTCTAAGAAGAAAGCATAGTTAGTTCTTTTTTAATGGTCTTTTTTCTTTCATTGCAAGTTTTAAATAATATATTAAATTAATAAGGATCAGTGTATGATGATAATTTACAATCGATTTTCTCATAATTAAATTTAGAATTCAGTTTATTAATGTCCAATACTTCCGTTAACTGATATTAAAATTTCGATTAGTTTATCTCGTCTCGAATGCCATGAAAGTACATCAGGTTTGGATTGTTATCTCCAGACTTCAAGGAATGAAAAGAGCAACTTGAAATAACATTGAATCAAATTACTGAAAAGACACACTTCTAATCAAAACGTAGATGTATTTTTGTTGTTTCGCAAATTAAATTTTCTTTATTTATATAGGTCGACCGTTTCCATTCGCTCCATCAACTTCCACAAACATCTGCACTTACAAGCCAATGTGTGTTAAAAGACATATTGACATATTGACTTCGAACGTATTGACTTACAATCTAGAAAAGGCTCCTCGTATTGCGCATAAAATTCATTTAGTTTTCAATCTACGTGTTGGTGGTTCAGTTCCAGAGTGTCACCGTTACTGTTCGGCGCGGCTACTTCGCAGCACAGCGTTTTCTTCACCTTCGTAGGTCTGAACTTTGTCAAGAAGAACGCGGAAACAAAGCAGAACGTCTTACACATTAGTGGACATAAGATCGCCTGGTGGAAAGCCGCGGCGATTCTGTAGTACGGACCCTCAAACGGATCCAATATGGCCGGACATAACATGTGGTTCAAATTTACTTCGGTTGGCTGAAAGCACAAAAGAAAATTATTCGACTATGTAAAATTGGGGGCTGAGTTGGGGAGGACTTACAACGGCGATTGTCTGTAGTATAAGAAAATGATAGACTATGTTTATACTATAGCTGAGAGCGTTCCAGCTGAAGTCTGAAAATTCTTCTACATTGTAGACGCCTGAAAGTAAAGGAATAAGTCATAAGAAGAGATGATCGACATTCGGTTTTAGATTACCTCCGAGTCGTAAGAGGTAATAAGGCACGACGAACATCATTCCGTGTTGAATCCAGTATATAGCCGCCTCGAGCGGTAACTGCAAAGAAAAATGATAATAGTAGAAAAAAACATATAAATATAAAGCAATTTTTATAACCAAAATTGACCGGATGAACGAAAATTAAACGGATATTCAGGTTCTCTTGTATTACGTTTTCAAGCATTATCGCGAAGTTATGGCAGCGCATATCATATTATTTGTTCATCTGAGAAGGTATTGATATTTGAAGCATCTTCTTGTGCGTTGAAAATTATTGCAAATAATAATTGAACGGATAATTCAAAAACACTGTGGAAATATGCTGAATTAAAATGTCTCCAATTTCTGTTAATAAACGAACAGATTTTGCCAATTTTGTACTGAACATCTAACTTCAGATGGTACATCATGTATTTGTCAATAATTTTGTAAATGTTTTGGACTTAATATTTCAGCTGATCTCGACAACTCCGTTTAAAGGTCAAGTTCACGTTCAACGCCGTAACAATCGTAAGACACTTTTATGATTACATTTATTTCGATCACCTGCTGCTCTTTCTTAACGTTGTTTTAGGAATAATTTTTGATTAATTATTTCTCGAAAACTAAAGTACACAGAATTTTTAAACATTTCTCCCATACTCTCGCATATCGCTTCCTGTCGTGTTCCTTTTTGGCAGAACAATTGTCAGTCAGCCTGTATATTACAGTAGACGTATTCTTTTATAAAGTAATTTTTCTTTACAGTATTTTCCTAAAGTTTTGATAATTTTGTAATAAAGTACGATAAGGATTTAAATTTAATACCAAATAAAAGAAAAATAAACATACATATACATAATCACAACTAAAAAAGAACTGTTTGTCCAGGTGACATCTTTAGATTTTAAAAGTTTTATTGCCTTTTCAAATGTGAAAATATGTAAATATTTTAATTACATGTAGGTACAATAAATATACATACAGTGCGGGACAAAATTATAACCGCACTAAAATTCTTGTCATAATTCGCCTTATGTTGGGAGAATTTAGCTGGGAACTTTTTGTTAAAAAGTTTTTTTAAGAGAGCTTATCATTCCAACGTTAACAAACACAACTACAAAAATAAATGAAAAATGGAGAGAAAATTAAAAAAATGTACTTTTTTCGGTGGGACTAAACTCTAAGTGCGATTATAATTTTGTCCCGCCCTGTATAATTGCTTTTGAATCTTTTATGATTATGATATCCTTACAGTAACACGCGACACTTTCAAAAGTTAATATTCAAAGGATTTAAAAGTTGTATCATTGACTTAATAAAATGTTGATTGTAAATAATGTCAAAATAAATTTCGCTTTGGATGTTGATGTACAGTCAGAATTAAAAGTAATGTCTCCATAATGAAAAAATTAAATTGCGACCTAATCACTATAACGACTAGGGGGACAAACATTTCTTCTTCTTCAGTTCAAAACACACCAATTTCAACGTTTCAAAGGACGCCGATCACTACTGAATCGTTACGGGCTTGTCGCAACAAAAACGGTAGTCTGTCAAATCAAAGCAATGTTGCCAGTTCTCACACAATTATCAAATTTTAACATAATTTTAGCGTACGAAATTTTTTTTTACGTAATATAAAAACACAATTGACACTAATGATTTATATTCGTATGTCAGAAATGTGTATCTCTTCTAGAAGAAAAGAAGGAGAAGGTTATTGTGAATTGTGTTTAAAAGGACACTTTACAGGCTTCTGTTTACTAATTTCTTAGAATGTTTTGAACAGCGGATTCGAGATGACGTTTTTACTGTTTTTAAGAAATAGTAGTTTTGAACCATGTTCAGTAATTTTTGGAAGAAATCTTTTTATTTTTGTGCAATTAAATTGTAAAGTACTGAAACACGTCAGTTCCGTGGAGCTAAGCTTGATTGGGTAAGTATTATTTTGGATGTATACTTTCTTTTATTGTCAAATATTGTAATTAATTTTACGAAAGCGTGTTAATAACGTATAATTGACGCAATCATCAGAAAAATTTATAAAATCATTTTTATACCTACTTGTTAAAACATGACTGTCCTTTTAAAAGGACAGTAGGCTTATACAGGGTGAATCCCCTTCTTCGATGACTCATTTATAGAAAGAGATTTTTTCCTTTTACAGACAGTTTCTGCGTATTTCTTATTACTTGGTTTTGATGGTTCAAAATGTTTGCAGTTTCACCGATTGCAAAATGGAAAGTTAGATCAACTGGATTTTAGAAGAAGAATGGCAGTACCAGTTTTAGATAACAAAAAACATTTTTGTAGCATTATAGAAAAAGCAAACTAGATGCAGGGTGTGCGATAAAAAGGTTAAAGTGAAGTGCTTTAAGTGTGAAGTAGCTCTACATGTTGATTGCTTTATTTCGCACCATACTAAGTTATTATACATTTTTCTTTTATTACGCTTTTATACTCTCTTTTACCAATATAAAAATTCGTAATATTTGTTAGCGTTTAATCTCAATGGATGTAAACTTAAGAATTACATTTTTATGTATAGGACATACATAAAAGTAAATTTTCGAAATATGTATTTGTCAATTCGTTTTATGCAGGGTATTCTTCAAGTTCGTACAAAAAAATTAATGGCGTATTTGGTAACAGATAGTCTCACTAATGCACTAAAAATAAAACGAAAAAAAAATCAAAAAACCACCGACATCAGGCAATTCCTTGTGAAATGTTTAGAACCGCTAGACGTAACGGACGATGACCTTCACTTACAATAAGTGTTCGAAGTTCTCCCTCTGCGCGTAAATGTAAACATACCGATTAAAGTACCGTTTAACATACCTGGCCACACATGCATGTTATGAAAATTAAACATACCATCCCTTGTAAACATTGATTGTCAGGTTATTTTACAGAAAATTTGATAAGGGTTCCCTGTCCTATGGTTTTTAAGATATTAAGTTTTGTTTATGGTTTTCGCAAAATACAGCTGTAATTTTTATGATTAATATCTCATTAACGAAAAAGTTAGAAAGCAGATATTGTGTTACTGTTACAAGCTAAGTGGAAGGTATCTACCGTAGTAACAAAATTTACTTTTCATTAAACAGGGATCCAGTAGAACAATTTCCATTTCGACAACAATTAAAGGGCAGTAACTTTTGTTTCTTAAATAGAATGGTGTTATTTTTATATCGACGATAGATGTTCCATAAAATTATCTTTCAATTATCTATAGGCGTTTGATTTTAAGATCGCAGCGCTACCGTGGATAAATCTGAACCTCTGTAAGCTACACGGAATTTTTATAAAGCACGTGTTTAAGTGCGTACTAATACAAATACACAAGTTGATTTAATGTGAATGTCACATATAACCAGATAACGGACGGAAAGATGGAATTCAATGTCGTTCGCATGAGCGTCACGCCCTGCACGGCAATAGAATTGTAGCTGGTCGTTTTCATATCCCGAGCGTAAAATTTGGTGTTCGCATCGCTACAGTTTAAATTCTAAATAAATATAGTAATCCTTTCAAAATAAGAAATTATAATTTACGAATTATAACTTTATGTTTATTATAGCATATTAATCACTTTTTTGAAAGTAATATATTAATATATTGACCCGGCTCCTGCCCGGCGCTCATGGACTTGCTACTTTACGTGCGCGCTGAGTCCTCGAGGCGAAGTGACCGTGAACAGCCATACAAATATCCGTTCTTTGCATATAACACAATCCTGATACATCATACACTCAGGATCGACGCCAAAACACGATATGTTGTGTAGCATACAAGGGTTCGTTTAGTTAACACCAGATGGCGAACGCTTAGCTGCAAACTCCAATACACTTCCCTATACTAATTGCTGACGGTTGAGGAGATATTTAATATTGCTGCATTTTAACATATTAATTAAAATCAGGAGCGAGTATTTATTCAAACTTTTTACTTGTTTTGAATAAAATGTCAATTAAGTAAGTTTTTAAGTCCTGGGGCTCGATTCTCGAACCGTGCGCGAAGATTCGTATGCGAGAATGACGCAATTTTCGAACGATTTGTAGTTTTGTACGAGAGTTTCGTCATTCTGACGTCATTTTCGCATACGAATCTTCTCGCTGGATTCGAGAATCGGGTCCTTGATCGTAGCTTGTCAAAAAAAAATTTTATATCTACAGAGATCGCCAGATAAGTCGGGCCATATGGATTTTTTTTTATTATTGATTTCTTAAAAAAAATTATTCTTCATGAAAGCCTCTGCATATTCCTGCACTTACCAAAATTTGAATACCTGTTGTCATATACCGAGGAGAACAAAATATTTGAAATCGGCAAAAGAATAAAGTACCTTTATTTTTCAAAATACGCGAAAATAAACTGCCCCACATAAGTTAGGGAACATCATTTAAATATCATTTTAAAAGCAGAAAAACAAATTATCTTTCTTGTGGATAATGTATTTCAATGAAACGCAACAAGACTCAACAATAAAAGCTAAAATATTAAAGAAATAATTGAAAAACAAAGAAAACAACTAACTACATACATTGAACAACCCGTAATCAAGTTTTTAATTTAGTATAAAGTATGACCGCCACGGGCATCTACATAACTACTTGGCATCTTCTTTGCATACTCTCTACTAAATTTGATTTGCTCCCATAATCGGGGTAATACGTTTCTAAGTTGTTGCAAAGTTTCAGGTCGGAGTAAGTGTTGATCCAGCCGTCTCTGTAGCATATCCCAAACGTGCTCGATACAGTTCAGATCGGGCGACCTAACAGGAAGTCTTAAATGTGGAATTCTGTTCCTTTCTATATAATTTACTACCACTGCAGCTCTGTGTGGTCTACCATTATCGTCTAGAAAACGAAAGCCCTCACCTACAGCGCCATAAAAATTTGGTACCACATTGTCAACAACCCGATGAAGGTACTCCTCCGCAACCATATTACCTTGACATATGTAAAGATCAGTACTATCATTGAAACATATGCCACCCCACACCATAATCGTTCCTCCTCGAAATGGGTATATTTCTTGGTACTCTTGGTGGACACCAAACACGCAAGCGACGGCTATCAGAAAAACGCCCAAAACGAGATTCATCCGTAAATAAGACAGATCTTCATTCTTCCTTCCAATCTATGTGCGCTGTTGCCCAAACCAATCTCTTTCTTTTTTGATCCCGAGTCAGTGGAACGCATCGCAAAAGACGTCGTCGGGACACCAAGTTGTTCTCTTTTAGGCGTCGGCGAATGGTTTCCATAGATACTTGAACACCAGTAGTTTGCAAAAGACGAAAGTACGATTAGACAAGTACCTACAAGTAGACAATGGCTCTCTTCGTGCGGATAAACTTATATAACGATCTTCTGCAGCGGTTGTTTTCCTTGGAGCACCACTACGGGGACGTTCTGACACAGTACCTGTTTCATTAAATCGCATACAGAGTCGATTAATTACACTAACTGACACATGAAAGTTTTCTGCAACACGACGTGGTGTTACGCCGCTTTGAAGCATGCCAATAGCTCTGTTGGCTTCTTCGAATGTTAATTTACGCCGAGGCATTGTAAATTTTTAAGATAAAATTTGAAATTGCAATTTTATAAACAATTAAAAATTTTGCAACTGAAACACAAAACCGCTCTGTGTTAATAAATTGATGAATAAATTCAAATAACCATAACAACGGATCAATAATAACAAAAAACAACTTAATTGTTTACAAGATACGTAGAAAATTTAAACACATTAAACGTATGTGCATTTAATACGTATATTTTTTAGCCATGTTCCTTAACTTATGTGGAGCAGTTTATTAAAATGTCAATACGGCTAAAGAATTGCAGCAATCAAACCGTCGAATAAAGACTAGCGTAAACTATGGTTTAGGAAGATTTTGAAATACGTTATAATAGACTTTTCACTATAGGTTGACAGCTCTTTTATCTAATCTAATCGACGTATCGCTATATAGGCTGGTAGTTTTGCAATCTGGAGAAAGCAATACTTGAAATAGCTGCCAACCTATCCGGCGAAACGTTTATTACATTGAAAAATCTTAAAAGGCTCAAAAGGATGAAATGTTGATTATAGAGTATATAGAGTATATAGATTATTGTATATGTACTGTATTGTGTACCTACTTAAAATTTTGTTATGTAAACTTTCAACAAATAAGAAGCTAGCTTATTGTGACAGCCTTTATACACTAACACTAAAATAGTAAATAATTGTGTTACTTTCATTAAAGTTACTTTTTATATTATCTTCAAAAGGATAAAACTGGAAATTATTATTTTTTATACTTATGTATCTCTTCCAATGAGATTTTAGTGTTTATTATAGTTATTGTGAAAGTGAGTTGAGATTGTAATTGCAAGCACAAGTAGGTAACTGACGAAAACTTTGAAATCTCTCTATAAGGCCCAGTTGTACCGGGTGTCCCAACGGTGTGTATTTCTTCTGTGGTCTTTTTTTCTACTTGTTATTTCTATAGGCTCCACAGAAGAAATACACACCGTTGGGACACCCGGTACAATTCCAGCTTAACTTTAAGCGAAAGCTTAAACCCTTAATAACAATTATGGAAATAATCGTTGTCATCTTAGATTTAAATTGGCATTATACAACTGACCCTTAAGTCGCATAGATGTGGAATCGCAATAACTAATCATGATGCTTACAGAAACTTTACAGGACGTCTTATCCATTTCCTTAAAAACTATGGACGTCGAATGCATCAAAATCTTACTACAGGTCATTTTCTTCTTCCTGCATGCCGATAGAACGATTGATAAGTCAAAGAACTTTTATAATAGCTGTGTCCTTCTAACTTTCGTGAAAGGGCCTTGCGTCTTTTGTCATGTCATGTCATTTCTTCGTATATTTTCTTAACCCAGATCTATACGATCGGCATATAAATAAAAAATGAACTTTACTTAAAAGTAAATCCGGGATGTCGTAAATAATTTTTTGCTTAGAAACCACAAATAAAATGTCCACGAGGAGTTTTTCTGTAAAAGTTATGTCACGACTAATTATTGTGAATGTACATACACTGAGAAAATATAGAGTATGTTTTAATTTACGAATTCTCATCTTATAATTAATTTAGTAACGGCAACGCTCGTCCGTCACTTTCTTACACATTAAATAGACATAAAGCTATATCGTTTCTTGTTTATTTTAATCACGACTTTAGTTAAACACGATTCTAATCATAAGGTCAGAATACGGCCCACTGTTTCTTTCAGTAGTAGCAAAAATATACAGCGTATCCCAAGTTGAGTGGAAGGGAATATACAACAATTCTTACACTGCCCTAAGGGAAAGCGATCTTTCAGATTAAAATATTTTCACTTTTATATCACTTCTGGTTATACCGGAAGTCGTCGGCAACTTTCTTATTTTAAATGGAATGCTACACTTTTTATTGCAAATTCTGATTCTGATAAAATATTTTCTTTGGGTTTAAAGTATTATTTTAATTTTAATATGTAATTTTTTAACACAAATAAGATATATTTTAATGAAGCAATGCTTATTTCACTGAAATACAAAATGTCAAATACATATACAAATTTCTTAACTATAAAGATTATTTTTTCTCAGTGTACCTCAATTTCCTAGAGGTTATTAACTTTATGGATACGAAATGTGTATGTATGAAGTTATTCCTCGTAATCTATTTTTTTGGCAGGTAATTAAACTCTTGGCATTTAGATTAAGAATTTATTACATATTTCCGTGCGCTGTAATCAAACCAATCTCGGGCATGGTCGGCATGATATAATGTGGGCGACTTTTCGGGCACTGCTCTCTACACAAAAGCTCCCTTCCTGTGATTAGCATCTAACTACGGACTAAAATGTCATGTAATATTCGTGCCCTAGCTTGTTTATTAATTTCTTATCGATTGCGCGCTGACGCTGACCTTTGGTTGCTACAGTTTCGTTGGGTGATTGATTAATTACTGTATTAGTGTTCTATTAGAAACCAACCCTGTCAGTGATTCCTGGGCAAGTTTCAATCATGTTCTGATGAAAACAGTAATTTTTTTTTGTGAAGCTCTAACTGATTAGTCTTGTTTTGGTGTAATTTCGGGAATCTACTCGTACATAAGATTCATAAACATTTCCTCAAATTAAAATTGCATATTGTAAAACTTTAGGCGTTAGAAAAAGATAATTAGTTAGTTCTGGGTGTAATGAGATTGGTTAAATTAAAATGATCTACCTATTCCCATTTCTTACGTCTATTAAACTTTTATTAATAACGGAAGTGAATGTGATTTATTAAAGCAGTGAGAAATGATTAATGAGATTTTTCTGTTTTCCTCGACATACTGTTACATCATAGTGAATAGGTCACTACTACACATCAGAGAATAATTGCTTGTTTCTACACAAAGCCATACACAAAGCGGCCAAAAAACGCTATTACAGCGAAAATTGAAATTTAGAAATTCGGTTCTGATTGCAGTCTCCTGTATAACTTTTTCGGCCCTATTTCGGGCCTTGTCAGCAAAACCGACTCGCAACTTGTTCTCATTTTGTTTCGTATCTTTGTATCTTTTAGATTCACTTTAGCTATATTCCAAATCTACAAATTGACAATAACTACTTTCCATAAAAACGAAAAGCACTTTCCAAAAGCCTTATAATTTTCTGGTTATTCAAAACGCGATAAAACGACGAATTTATGAATTGAAAAAACAACAACGCCTTCTAGTACCTTGTAGAATTTGGTAGAAAAAAGTTCATTTTTATATCCATATCATTATCTCTTTGTGATTCATAAATATCGACAAGGTAATCTTCAGCTTCGCTTTAGCGGCATTCAAAATTCGTAAATTGATAGAAACGACTTTCAATAAAAAAGATAAGCACCTACTCTGAAAGTTCTCTCGTTGTTCGACCTTGTGATTTGATTTATACTGCAGCAGACGAAATGCGGCAAAACGGATAAGGAACAAGCGCTTTCTGTACTTTTATTAAACGCGATGCCCCAAATTTTATTTCACGCGTTATTAAGGGGGTGAATTTACGGTCGCCCGCTCATGGCCGATAAACAAATTTCTCCCTCGAGGCCGATAGGGCGCTCGGCCAATTCCGAACAATAACTGGCAATTAAAACGCGCATTACGGCCTAAATTAAATAACAGAATCGATAGTGATTACGACACGATAATGGCAATAGGAAAATTTGTCGACTGTTCCAGTCAATAATGGATTCTATTAGAACACTGTAAAGTTTTGGTATACTTACGATACGGGAATCCGTTTCAGGGAATAGAAAAGCTAACAGAGGTCCATTTAATAAATTCAAATGGAACCTAAATACTGCTGTTACGATCTTGTTGGGGGACGCAGCTAATAAATATATCTGCAAACAACAAAACAAACTTAGTTTCCCTGAAGTTTCACAAGTCCATGCAAATCCGATATTCTTAGCTTTTGATTTAAGAGTTTCTAACAATGATTTTTCTTTTGAATAATGTGAAAGCCGAAATTTCGTAAAATTCGTTGAAAAATTAGAGGTCTTGCTGCGTATTAATTATACGTAAATCCTTTTTTGGAGGGTAAAGAATGAGGTAATTTTTTACTTCGTTCAAGAGCGATTGCGGGGCTAAACCTAGAGGGTGTTTATTTTATCTTCGGAGTAAGAGTGGGAAAGTCAGTAAAGTAATCAGTCAGTTACGAAGTCGGATACACGAAATATTTTAAAGTTAATTTTCAAAACCATTTCTATAAGATGTTTTTATGAGTAACGCTATTAAATAATTACTCAGTGCCAATCTCGAAAAGGATAAGATAACAATTACGACTTCAAATATAAAAACGCTTCATAATTTAGAAAGTTGAAATATTTAAACTTTTTTAATTTAAACCCTTATTTCTTTAATAATTTGAAAGGCCTGAAATACAAATCAAAGTCAGTTCATTTTATGTTGTTGGTGTACTTTTTGTTAAAATTAAATGTAAACCGATTTCACTGACAATAAGAGCTTTTGGGCTTTGATATGTGCGTATGCGTATGTGTGTAAAGTGCTGACCTGCTCATACATATCTCTTCGTAAAAAATGGTAGCTGTAACTGGCATTTTGCCAGGAATTATTTCGTGATGGAAAATAGATTTCGTGCTGGTGATTAATGCGAGGGTTACGCACTCGTATATTTCAGGAAAAGTGGTCTCCACTGTCAGAAAGCCTATTCAGGAAAAACATCGTTATAAAAATATTTAATTTCAGAAAGTGTAGGGAGAAGATGACTTCATAATGCAAAATTAATTAATATTAGAAAGATTTGTTGAAAATATTGCATCATTGAAAATGAAGTAGAGTAGTTTCTTTTATGAACATAAATAACTAAAATACGGAATGAAAAATGATTTTGCAAGAATATAATATGATTTAAACGTTATAAGTTGTAACGTGCCTGTTTAAAAAAATTGTTTCTTCACTTTTACGTACAAGTAAATACTTAATAAAAATGTCCAAACAAACACAACTTAAATTTATTGTCAATTTAAACAGCTGGATCATACGGACCCGGCCTTCTACGTAGATTCCCAAGAAAGGTCACTCGAAATGTTATGACAAAAAAAAATCCTTAATAAATCAACACAAGTTTGGTTTCAGGAAAAATTGCTCGACAACAGATGCGATTCTATGCCTTTACAACTATATCATCAAACATCTCGATGACAAAGATGAAGTGGCCTGTGTTTTCTTTGATCTCACCCGAGCATTTGACGTGGTGGACCACAAACTACTCTTAAATAAATTGTACAGGTAAGGCGTACGTGGCCAAGCTCTTCATTGGTTGGAATCCTATCTTACGGATAGACGGCAGGATGGTAAGAAGTACAAGTTATGAAACAACAAACGTGGGTGTTCCTCAGGGTGGTATATTGGGTCCTTTACTGTTTCTGGCATTCATCAATGACATCAATATACAGGGTTGTCTTCTGACCTTGTTTGCAGATGACACAACAGCAGCAGTTGGGTCTGAAGATTTGGCTGATCTTTGTTTAAAAGCTAACATGGCAGTATCTGGGATGTCTGATTATTGTTTAAACAATGCTCTTTATGAACAAATCCAAAACAAAAATTATGACTTTTTCTACAAAAGCACGTAAGTCCAGTCTACTTATCCGCTCTGAGGAATCAAATATTCAGCAGGTTGACTGCTGCAAATTCTTGGGCGTCTTTCTGGATATACAATTAACCTGGAGTGATCATATCAATTCCTTGTTAAAAAAAATGTCTAGTGTCTGTTTTGTAATATGACAACTACGTGATAAACTTAGTTTTAAACTGTTAAAAATTTACTACTATGCTAATGTGCAATCGCTTTTAAATTATGGGTTAATATGTTGGGCTAATAGTACTCGTATCAATGATGTTTTAATAAAACAAAAACAGATTATTCGTACCATGACATTTAAAAATCCTCGACATTCCTGCCGCTCACTTTTTGTTGAACTAGGAATTTTATGTGTCGTAGCATTGTACATCTACAAGTGTGTAACTTATGTACATTTAAATAAACGAAAATTTGAATTCACTGCTGACAAGAAATGTATATATGGTTTTCGAGATAACTCGAATATTATAATACCTCACCATAGATTGGCCCTGGCAGCCAAGGGTCCTTTTATCATGCCCTTAAAATTGTATAATTCTTTACCTACAACAACTAGATGTATTTCGTCCACTTCTCAGTTTAAAACTAGTGTTAAGAATATGCTATTGGAGCAAAGTCTATATTCTATAAATGAATATTTTGACTACTGTAAGAGTACTTAACTTATATGTATTGTGTTTATTACATTGTTATTACAATGTTACATATCTTGTTCTTGTATTAGAATTATTGACTTATCCTATGCTATGTACTTAGTTGAATGGGAAATAAATGATTATTATTATTATTACTAAGAAGGGATGCGGTTAAATATACCGACGCAACTGTGTTACGGTTGAATGACTTTTGCGGGGAATCCGCTATAAATAATAATACTTCTAAATACGGCTCGTGATCGTTGCTAATCTGGACCTACGTCGTGATAACCCGTTCTTCTTGGTGAGTCGGTAAAATAAGTCGAAAGAACAAAGGAGCTGATTACGTTAAATAAAAATACGAAGTTAGATTCAATTAATTATTTATTAAAAAAAAGGTGAATTATTTAAAAAAAAAGGTGAAAACTCCTTGACCAGCCACTGCGGGGTCTGGCATAATGAGCGTAAAAACCTTACGTTGAAATCAGTACAAAGAAACAAAAATTTACGGTTATCAGAACGTACAGTACGACGCGCTTAACAGATTTCACTTTCGAATATTGGCGCGGTCTACCTTCTTTCAAAACACACCGTTGGTGGTTTAATGTCTACAGAGATATTTGTTGAAGAGCTCTTCTCCTTAATTAGATTAACAATTAATTGAATTTCAACTTAGATCTGGTCTTGGTACTAGTGTTTGTCACTTCAGATCGTACTCTAAGACTTGTTCTATTCAAATCAACCAACGCACAGTGTGACACAGTGGGCCTACAGTGTGCTTAATTAATGGAATCAATTAATTAATTAATCAGATGTTCTGGAGAAGTATATGACACAAAATGCCGCCCTCGGCGATCAATTTGCAGGACAATCAATAGCAATCACCAGTTTTTCAGGGACTCCTTTTGGAGGTGATGGGAAAACCCGAACACTAGCTAAACTACTTAATTAAGGTCGTATGGGTAGGGTCCTTCCCAGCTACTTCCAATCGCCTTGAGAGGGTGGCTCTGTGGCACCTTTTTTCAAATACCTCCCTTCGTCGTTTTTTTGTCGGCTAAACCTATCTAACTAATTTATTGCGCAAGAACCCAGATTTGACTGTTTCTCGGCACTACACTATGGGTGTTTATGCCCATTTCAGTCTATCGGCAAATCGCTTCTAATTAACCTGCAAATCTTTCGGCAAAGACCACAGCTTAGTCCACAAACATACAGGATGAGAGAGACTTTGTTAAGAAAATGGCTATGAATATGTAGTTCAAATTGTTCGGCCTCGTAATTTCACGAAATTCGTAACGACAATTAGTTGGCCTTGATTTCTTAGTTTAGATTATGCTGGCGCACTTGGTTTCAGCGGCAGATATAATTTGCCTCACACCAGTGACTTAGATCGGCAACTTCCCTGTACAAATCGAAAAACAACCGTTAGCGTGTTTCCAACTTGCCTGAGAATATCCCCAAGGGTAGAACTATTTCTAAGAGTACACTGTATTGAATTCCCAGGTAGATTTGGGGAATAGTTAATTGCTGCTGGTCGGTTAAAACACAGAACTGGCCTAATAAAGAAACAATGACCAACAAATTTTTGTAAGGTGAATGTCACTAGTGAGTTTTAATACTCGCTTCAAATGTAAATAAAAATAGTTTGATTAAAGTTATCTAAACGCAATGGTAATAATGAACTTTAATGACTCTTTGATATCTTTACCTCACAGACATGTATCTGCAATTTTGACGCGCCCAAATTTCATACAAAAATCTAAACGAAACAATCCAGAATGTCAAGTAGATTTGTTCTATGATGTCTGTGTAGCTATAGTGCATCTGAATGGCGCCTGCAATTATCGAATTCTAAGGAATTCTCCGGGTGGTATACAGCCTCTTGAGGAGGCGATAGAGTGTCGCACTTAATTACCCGGGCCGCATTTTAACAGCGTACAGTTTCGAACACGTGTTTGTTATTTGAAATTAAACATACAACAATCGATTTTGTTTTGACAACAATTTCGCTATCGTTTCAAAGTGTTCTTTTTGGTGGATCAAGTAAACGTGCTGTAATTAGTGCAAGTTCGGGAGCTGGTAAAAGCAACGTTAATCACTCATCCGAATGGATGTACAACCAAACGTTGCACTAATGCAACAAAAAAATTAATTTAACAAAAAAAGTGAATAAACTCCGCACTCGTTAGGCATGCGTTAAAACTGGTTGTTTGTGTGATGTTCGTTTAACTGTAAAATATCATTTGTTTCTAACTGTACAATAAATTCGCCATAGGTACAATTCGCCGTCGGTAAATTCGCCGGCGGTAAATTCACCGTCGCCGATTCGCCGTCGATAAATTCGCCAGCGGTTAATTCACCGTCGGTAGTTTTAAAATAAATAAATCATTTGCCATTAATAATGCACGTATATATTATTTACATTTCATAATTAATTAAAAGAAGATACAATTTTGTAAATACGGTGTTGAAAGATGAAACTTTGTTAAATTTTTAGGCCCGTCGGAATGAACGAAATAATTTAGAAAGAAAGAAGTAAGATAGAGAAGAATGAAAACAAACTGCGATCGATTTCAAAAAGGAAAGAGAATGACAAGAAATAAAGGAACATGAAGCAAAAATAAAAACACACAATTTCGTAATGAAAACTAATAATACAATAAAAAAAAAACTTCATTTAAGAACGAGATAACTTTTGAGAGACAAAATATCTCTGTAGTATCTATTAGTGACGGGATAATTCGAATTAAAAATAACCGGTCATTCGATTATTCAAATAACCTGTATAATTCGATTATTAAGTTTCGTAATTCCAATTAAATATAATCGGTAATTCCAGAAATGTGGTAGAAATTATGTCCGAGTTTCGGTTGTACAGAGAATTCCGAAACATTTAAAGAAAAATTAAATTAATTAAATAAAATTTGCAAAAATGTCAGCTTCGATACATGCGTCCCCAAATATTTGGAGAATATGTTTAGGGGGGTTTTCAGAGAAAAAACTAACCCTATGTTCATAAGGCAATTTTTGTTTCCACTAGTTTCCTGAATACATTCTCCAAATATTGGGTATTCCTCACAGCCGGTATAAGATTACAGTCCATTTTAATTTATTTGAGAACTAAATAATATGATGACTAAAAGTCATCAGTAAGTTGAAATTGTGAACGCGACGGCGAATTGGTCCGACGGCGAATTGGTCCTACAGCGAATTGGTCCGACGGCGAATTGGTCAGACGGCGAATTGATCCGACGGCGAATTGATCCGATGTCGAATTGGCGACGGCGAATCGTCCCATTCCCCTGTTTGTACCATCGAAAGGGTGAACAACATTTCACGGATTGGTTTAACATTGAAAACATCAGAAAACATGCACCAGTCAAACATCGCAACTGCAATGTTGTTCACCCTTTTATCGGCCAGAGACCTCTCGCGTTGACAATTAAGTCGCGAATAGCTGATGTGACACAAGTAACAAAAAATGTTTCCATAAGCAAATCAGAAACGTCACAACACACCAAAATACCTACTTAGAGCTTACTCATAACAGATCCTTCCTATTACTATGTTAAGTAGTCCCTAAGGGCATTAATAAAAAGTTTAGCTTCTTATTCTCAAAGGTCCATGGGGGTTCAAGAACAAAATTAGCTTCACCAATATGTAAAAACTGCTCTCAATTCAAAATGCAATTATTTGAATTGTCACTTCTGAAGCGGGGGTGCGATAAGTTTCCATTTACAATTTCAAAGTTATCTTTGTTGCACCTACTTCCTTTTGATAATCATATTATTTGCTCGGAGAAGTCCTGTTTTTTTTTTTTTAGCGACTTTGAACTTCGAACAGTGATTTCCCGAGAAATCTGCGTGAAAAGAGCTTTATTAACATGCTGTGCGATACGATTTGTTTTCGAAAATTTCGTGTTTGTTATCTTGTTACAACTGAAGCTCCAACTTCAAGTCACCTGATTCTACGGTAAGTTGCCTGTTCATCAGAGGTCACTGGTGAAGAAGCAGCTGGTGATAAAGTCCTGCTTCTTCATTAGCGGCCTCTGATGAAAAGGCGGCAAGCGTTTCGTTACTAGTGGCTTTGTTGAAAAATTGAAAATTTGGTATTCGTTATTTTGTCCCAATTCAAACTCCAACTTCAAGTCACTCGATTCTACGGCAAACTGTTTTTTCATCAGAGGCCGCTGGTGAAGAAATCCTGCTTCGTCACCGGTGGCCTTCTGTAAAAAAACAGCTGTTTCGTCACCAGCGGGTCTGATGAAACGGCAGCTTGAAAAGCAGCCTTGAAAATTTCGTATTTGTTATTTTGTCCCAAGTCAAGCTCCAAGTTCAAGTCACCCAACTCTACGGTAAACAAATGTGGAACTTATTTTTGCTGTGTTATGTATATTTTGTCGAGACTGTTTAAATTCAATAAAACACATCAAACCTTATTCCTACGTATTGTTTTAATGCATAATCCTTTTGTAATTAAAAATGTTTTCGCAACTTTCCGCTACTTTATAATTTCTGAAACAGCTGGTATAGTAAGAGAAAGTATCGCGATTATGAAAAAAAAAAGATTTTTAAATGTTTTGATTTTAATATACTTAAGTCAATTCTTACTAAATAATATTTACAAAAAAATATAAAACTTATCTGAATTTTATCATAATCATTTTAAATTAAACGCTTTCAATAAAATATATCTACAATAAAAAATCATGAATCATAAAAAAGTTGTGTTAATGAAGCTTTCGGGATTCACGCAGTTGGTTAAACTCATATCTTTCCAAGAGATATTACAAAGTAGTCTTTCAGAAGGATAACGATATCAGCCGAATCTTCCCTGAGAAAAATAACGTCTGGAATCCCCCAGGGAAGTGTCCTTGGTCATCTTATTCATAAATGATTTGTCAAAATTAACAAATACTTGCTGTGCAGTTCATACAGTACATAATTATGTTGACGATACCTGCGTCGTAGGACACAGTAACAATTTTTTGGATCAACGTTAAATTTTGACCAAAACTGAAGAAATGGTTCAGCAATAATAAGCTAATCTTAAAATATTTTTCTCAATGGATTGTCCTCTACTTTATGTCTATCCATCTCCATCAGTAAGTAACCTCTTTCTGATTGCACTAACAATTTAACATTTCCTCTGTGTAATTTCTTAGTGCATATTACTTCTGTGTTGCATGGAAGTGTTCGATCCTTTTTTTTAACGTAATATTGACCCTGGCCATCAGAAGTCATTGTTGCTGCTTTCACATATCTGAATGAAAATGCAACAGTTTCTTTGCCTTTTTCGCTTCTAGTTACTATGCTTAACATAGTGTTCATAATTTTTTTTCTCTTCGTATTCTTTTGTCTTTTAACTTGCCTTCCATTAAGTTCGTCTTCTCTAAGAATTTTATAGTTTTTCATAATTTTCTTCTCAATGTCTTAGTTAATCTATATTCATCAAATGGGGACAAAATTGTAAACGATGTGTTTCTGTTTAATATATAGGGTCATTCATAACATGTGCGAAAAAACTTTAAGGGCTTATTCTCCGAGTAATTTGCGTCAAAAAAGTTCATATGAACATATGTACAGGTTATAATATTTAACCGGGTCTATTCAATAACGCTGTTCCTATTGAATATATGGAAAAATGTTTTATACAAAACTATCGTCTTTTCAAGGTTCGCATAATTTAAACTCATTTTGAAATATACAGGGTGTCTCAATTTGGCTGTACGCTGTGTAACTTCGTTATTTTAAATGGAACATCCTATGTTTCATAACGAATTTGGGCTTGTCAGATTATTTTAGGGTAAGTTTGTTAAGAGTTCCCTATGCCTAAGTCCTATGGTTTTTAAGATATTGGTGTTATTTTTATATCGTCGTTAGATAATTCATAAAATTATCTTTCAATTAGTTATACACTTCCCTATACCAATTATTGACGGTTGAGGAGATATTTAATATTCTTTCATAATTTCTGTATTTTAACATATTAATTAAAATCAGGAGTGAGTATTTACTTAAACATGTACTTGTTTTGAGTAAAATGTCAATTTACTAAGTTTTTAAGTTCTGGTTGTTGTTGCATTGTTAAATACATGATTATTTAATTCCATTGTTAAGGGTTGTGGTAGGTTAAACCGTAACGAGGGAAATAATTTTGATTGGTATTTTTACTGATTGTTAAGTTTTCTGAAGTGATATTGCTTAATCACACGATTAACTTGATCGTGTGGTTAAGTACGTTTCATTCAGTTGGCCATAAGACTTCTTGTACTAAAGTTTAACTTTTGTTTTATGTCAAATAAGAAAGTGCGCTCTACACATTACGACGAAGTATTTATTAATCATATTTCAATATTACAAAAACTTTGAAAACTGAAGGAACAACAAAATAATTCTAAGATGTCTTGTAATTTTAATTGACACGTTAAAATGCAGGAATTATTAAATAATATTAAATATCTGCTCAACCGTCAGTAATTGGTATAGGGAAGTGTATAGCCAATTGAAAGATAACTTTATGAGGCATCTAACGACGACATAAAAATAATACCGTTCCATTTAAAAAAACAAGAGTTGTTGCTCTTCAATTGCTGTCAAAATGGAAATAGCTTTACTGGATCTCTGTTTAATGAAAAGTAAATTTTGTAACTGCTGTAGATACCTTCAACTTAGCTTGTAACAATACCACAATATTTGCTTTCTAACTTTATTCGTTAATGGAATATTAATTATAAAAATTACATTTGAATTTTCCGAAAACCATAAATAAATATCTTAAAAACTATAGGACTTACGTGTAGGGAACCCTTATTAAACTTATCCTAAAATAACCTGATAAACTCAAATTCATTATAAAATATAGGTTGTTCCCTTTAAAATAACGAAGTTACACATCGTACAGCCAAATTGAGACCCTGTATATTTTAAAATGATTTTAAATTATGCGAACCTTGAAAAGATGATAGTTTTGTATAAAACATTTTTCCATATATTTAATAGGAACAGCGTTATTGAATAGATCCGGTTAAATATTACACCCTGTACATATGTTCATATGAACTTTCTTGACGCAAATTACTCGGAGAATAAGCCCTTAAAGTTTTTCGCACATGTTATGAATCACCCTGTATTTTAATTTTGTCATTTCTTTTCAATAATTCAATAATTTTGTTCAAAGTAAAGCCGACCGCGATTTTTGTGAACACTACCTTTAAATTATTTTATTTTGGAACCATAGTCTTGTTTATTGGCATTCAATTCTGGGCTTTAAGGCTCAAGGGCTTTAAAGTAAACAAATCCGTAGAAACGTAAACAAACCCATAATAACGAAGACTATCTACATAGGGTGCGTTCCACGCAACGCTCGCAAAGCCCACTGAATCGTTCCACTTAATTCTGTGGCCGCGAGCGCGAACGATACGGGCTTTAAGTGGAACGTACCCATAATTATTTTATGGAAGCAATGTGCACATCATTCGTATACGATATAAAAATGTTGAATCGATAAATTTTGGCCAAAATAACAAAACGTCTTTACCACGGACATAATTGTAGATAATAGCCCTCGAACATTTAAAAGCACTCCGCTTCGCGTCGCGTCGTGGCGTAAACATATTCTCGCGCTATAATTTCCTAATTATGCTCTTGATACATAAATGACTATTATTCAGACTTATTACTGTTCGTTCCAAGGTCTGCAATGTTAGATTGTGAAGGAAGCCTATTATTTTTGTACGATTCAATTTAATAAACGCATATACACAGTGAATTACAATTGTACCGACAAAAAAAAAACGCATAAGAGAATCGATGTCACAGATTATGGGAAAAATGTTTACAATATTCTTGTGAACAGTATATAATTAATTAAAAAATTACCCCCCAAAATTAAGCTCCGGCACTGCGTACGAAACACGGAGCCACATGCTATAAATGCGGCAGTATAATAGGACTATATAGTTTTTTATTGACTACTCGCTTGCACACAATGCGACCTTGACACACATCTTAATTGGTTTTATTACACGTTTAACAGCTGGGGAATGGAAGTTTCTTTTACGCGACGAAATTATTAGTAATTCCTAAAATGACTGGAATTGCGTATGAAATACGAATAATAAATTCGCAAATAATTGTGTAAATAATTGTTTGTTAATCCGTGCGGATTATTTACTAGAGTGGAATGTACCAGTCGCTTCGTCCACAAAAAAAAATCGCAAGGATTTAAATCTAATGATCGCAGGGGTCAAATGCATGGTCCGTCAGGCAGCTGATAGTAAAATGTTCGTCTCGTTATCGCACGGGGACAATAAAACTATTAGGATACAATCTGTTGTTTTAAACGTCGCTAGTATTATTGGTAAAAATAATTATCGCCACTAAGGAATGATTACTTGATTAGATTTGCAAGGATTTGCAAACGAATCGGTTTTCTCTGATAATGTGAACCAATTTATGAGACCTGAAGTTCATCGCCGACAATTTTTTGTTTATTAGACTATAAAAGCTTTGTTATGTACAGCTGTTTTAAACGTCGTTGGTGATATGCGTACAGTTTCCAATGAAATCGCGTACGTGAATGAATGTAATAGATTATGGGATCATCTTTAAAAAATTCACAGTTTATAATTAATTAAGAATTTAATTCAAAGTAAAAACAATGCGTACGGTAGAACGAGGAACGATTTAAAACCGGTGCGCCAAAAATACATGATGTGGAGTTGTAAACGCATCTTGAATTTGTTAAACATTTAATAGAGATTCGTGTTAATAATTATTCTTCACACACAAAACGAAAATATAATAACTAACATTCGAAATTGATTACGAACGAGTTTACTGATTTATTTGTTAACCTGTCAGAGCAGGTGTTCAAAGTGGGGCCATTTTTGATGAATTACTTCTGGAAAACTAAAGTAGAAATAATTTTTTAAACATTTTTCCCATACTCTCGGATATCGCTTCTTATCATGGTTTCATTTTGTCGGATTCATTAACAGTCACCCTGTGTGTATAGACTAGTTGCACGAAATTTGGAAACAATGAAAAAGGAATCCATTTCTTAACGGAAAAATGTAATAGGTATTTATTTGCCATTAAATTTTTTATGGAGTTGGCACACGTTTTCTTCTTAATTCTTCTCAGTGGTGTCTTTATACTTTCGTACCCTCTTATTGCACAATACAAAAGATTTTTTAAAAAAAATTTATGAACAGGACACTGAGGCACTTTTTGAATTGAATTGTACGAAGAAAATTCAAACAAATGTAGTGAAGAATTCTCGTTTCGTACGTTGTCTGCTTAATATGAGAAAGCCATGTTTTTCTACTTACATCAAACATGTCATAAAAGCTATTTGTTTTACGGTCATCGTGCTCCGTGCACCATTTCAGCGTAATAGCCAGTCATCAAGCTGGCAGGGATTTCAGTTTAAAACTTCGCGCAGACAGATTATATACCAGAGTAATAAAAAATAACGTCATGTCGCGAGCACTGCATAAAATTATTTTATGGCAGATTGCGTCAGCTGCAGATGGACGCCATTCAAATGCCGCCGGAGTATTACAACATGCCCGGAATGACGGACGGAAGTGTCAGGCTGTCGCGTGCACGCACAGGATCCGGAATACAGCTGACAGGACATTTCGCGAAGGGAAGATCGAACCAGACGCAAATTTGTTGATGAGAGGTTTTAATTTCAGCTTGGAAATGTGTTCGCTGTGACACGATGTCTGGCTCCCGGTTATCTTGTTTGCATATTTAACAGTTTGTTACATTATTTGATTTTGCTATTGACCTAGTTGCATTTATTATTTTATTTCAGACAGTCCCAAAATCTGTTTGTCAATTTCTGCGAGCGAAATGTATTTTTGTCTTTAATGGAACACCTAAACCTGATATTTACACATTCTTAAATGCAGCGATTTCAAAAAGTATTTATATAAGGCTTGGCCAAGGAAAGCAAAAATTATGTTTGCAGCCAGCTGCATGATGAGAATATGAGAATATGACAATGAGAATATCTATAAAACATGTATGCCCTGTGAGATTAAAGAAGAGGAGACAAATCGGGATCACGTTCGTATATCGATAGCTGCTTTCGTTCATAACAATGATTACTAATCATAAATACTGGATTCACTTCGTGCACATTTATTCGTAACTTTTATGTATTGATTCTATAAAAAACGAAGAAATGAAACTCACATTTCATAAAATGAACGGAAGAAAGTTACGAATAAATGTGCACGAAGTGAATCCAGTATTTACGATTAGTAATCATTGGTATGAACGAAAGCACCTTTTATAATCCTCGTGCACAAACTTAATTGTGGGATTGGTGGTGAATTGAAATTTGAAATAAAAAAAGCTAATAATAATAAAAATAGATCTCGTTAAAAATGTCAGATTTATGTCTTATGCAAATTTATTTATCAAATTTACTGATCATGAGTAAGAAAGCTAATTATAACTTTTCTGTTCCATCGCATCGTTTGCATAATATAGTGCGTTCAGAAATAATTGAAGAGCGTTTGAATTTAGCGCGCTGTCATATTAATAATTTTCATCTTACAACATTGGTGTTCCTGTTGAGTACGAAGGTGGTCCTTATGTCTCCTTATGTCACGCTAAGGTCTTCGGGGTTGATTGGGGTGCGTAGGTTTATCAGAGGGTAAAGCTTTAAGACATGATTTAAATGATTTAAAAAAGAATTAATACCTCTTTATTAAGTTTATTAGTTGAGGGTTGTTTGTCCGATAATTGGGGATGCGGTCCTGGGTCGTTCGCGGCGACTGGGATTGTTGATTTGTCTAAGACAGGACAGCGTGCGTCGTTTTCTTAGCCGGGGGAAGACTGCGAAGCTCGAGGCCGGTCCGTGACTGAAGTGATTGGTCAAGGTCAGTCTCGGTGGCAACGTTCCTTGGCTGGAGTGGAGCACGACACGTCCTTGCTCAGCCTAGGAGTGATTGGGTTGGAACAGTGTGGTCAGGGTAGGCTCCGGTGGCGTCTTCTATTGGACAGCTGGCGAGGGGAGATGGTCCTCGTTCTCTTAGGACGGGGTTCGGCAATGTTGTCGGTGGCAGTGGCAGATGATATGGCTGCAGTCGCTGATGTTGGGGGCCCCTCGTTGAGTTGGCACTAGTGCCCACTGAGTCAGTGCTGTGGCTCGATTGCCTTCCCAATTTTGGCCCGCACTTTAAATACACGCTTTATGCCTATTCGAGCGTTGCATTTCTCGTCACCTGCCCTGTGACTCTTTGCATCATTCGTATACGCGCGTGGCCGCGTTTGTAGCAAATCCGCTGATGTTTTATTATTTTTTGTGAACCTTACGTTATATCAGTTACCTCCTTATTCACGGTCGCAATTTGCCCTCGATTACATAAGTTCGTGTTTAAATACTTTTTATATTTTTTATTCGCGGAAACAAAAAACCCTATCGTGGTTTTTAGAAAATCCCCCTCGTGACAATAAATTTGACGTAAATTTCATTTTTACTATTACAATCAGGGCCGTCCTTGTAAATGCCGGGTCTGGGTACAGTAAGAACTGGGCCTTTTTTAGCCAGACAGATATTATCAATAATGTAACCTGTGTTTATATATCCCGCGATTTTTCTACAGTTCGGTTTCTTGATAAATAAGTAAATTTTCTCCGAGTGTTTTTGCGAATGTTTTATATTATTGAATGAATTCAGATTCAACGATCGATAAGCCGAAGCCTAGAGAAAGATCAGAAACTAATAAAAGCTTTAAATGTTCAGAATACCGTTTCTTCTCTCCTCCAATTACTTTTTGACTATATTTTGTGTACTTTTATTATTGTACTTTGATATTTGAATCTCTTTCTCACTCTCGTCTTGGTATCTAGAGAAGAAAAGTGACTCGAGGAGTTCTTATGAAATTAATTTTATTGAAAGTTTAGGTTTCTTTAAGCTGCTTTCTTTAATCTTTTATTTTCAATTCCGTCCGGTCGTTACAATGGTACAGAGTACGGGGGCCCCTGAATAGTCCCCTTGTGGTCGGCCCTGATTACAATTATCAAAGAAGTAGTAAACGAAAAAGAGCCGCATAAAAACATGTACAAAAATGATAAAATAATAAATAAATTATTCCATCTTGCCGCCCATGGTAAAACAGTAGAGAATTTAGTACCAACTTTTAAAAGTAATACAGCAAGCGGAAAATTTTGACATCTTTCAATCATTTCTGAACACACAGTATTTCATGTAGTAGAGTCATCCTTCCATTGTCCTTTGTTCTGAGAAATTCGTAACTGTCTTTTTTATTAAAATTCGAGATAATACCTACCTGCCATAATCGGTTACATCTAAAGGCCGTTTTATACACATTTGGTTCAATTTTTTAAAAAATATTTAGAAGAAGAAATATTTTGGGCTGCAGAGAAGCCTTATTATATTTACCTTGGAATGATGAAACTTGCAACAAAAATTTAAAATAATAAAGTTGCTAATAGCTTTCAGAATAATCAGAAGTAGTGATGGGTGAAAATAGCAGTCGAATGAAATAGTGGCCGAATAAAACTAGTAGTCGAACAATATTCCGTCGATACAACTTGTCGAATGTTGAATAAAAATAGTTATCGAAACAAAATATTAATGATTAATGATTTAATTACTAAGTAAAAACAGTTACGACTAAAAATATTCAAGTAAAATTGTTGAACAATAATAGCTACTTAATTGTAAGTCCTATTAAAAATATTTTAAATATTTTTTTACAAATTGTCGATTAAAATATTAGATGATAATGTACAAATGACACAATGAATGTTACAATAGTAGAAAAAAAAATGAATAACATTTAATAATTATAATAAAAAACTAATTTAATTTTGTCTCAGATTTCACATTTCATTTATTACTACATTTTTAATTGCAGGGAATATAAACTAACTGAGAATATTGTTCTTTGAAATGTATTCTTGGACTCGACTAGTATGTGGGGCGTTTACATAAATTGACTTGTTTGATATCTTCGAAAAATTTCAGGCTTCTTACTTTTCTACTTAATAGAACACAGTTAATGAGTTCTAAAGGTAAAATGTTGTCTTCTTCGACATTTCCACATCCCTGATAATTCACGTTTGAAGAGTTTTCATAAAAAGATCAATTATCAGACTTGGGCGCTTCTTAGGACATTTCAGAGCCGGACTTGTTTTATCTCATGCGCACAAGTTTACAAAACACAATAATAGGCGATATATTTTAAAGTATTTCTCGACTTCAATTGTTATACTTTGTGACATGTGTTAATTATTTAATATTACATTAAGATCTCGCCCGTTAGTGATGTCATCGTCGCCGTGAGCTACGTAGTTTATGATATTTATGATACGGCGGTGGCGCGGCGGACAGAGACGTTGCGTTGATGTCGAGGAAGAGGACGCATTCCATAATATAGAATTCGAGAAGAGTGCATTATTGATTTTTTGTGTGTAGGAATAACTAACTAAATAGAAATTATACATGTGACATTATAAGAAAATAAAGTTAAATTTTCTAAGGCCCGATTTATTCACCTCCTATTGTATTTATCTGCTGATTTATTCCCATACAACAATTGTGATTACAATAGTTACTATGGGAATTAATCACCAGATAAATTTAATTGGAGGTGAATAAATCGGGCCTAAATCTATTAACACCTGTTATATTAATGCTAACGATTAATAATTTTTTAAATTTAAATTCACTTATCTACATTTCTTTAATTTAGGTAAAAAACTACTTGCAATATATACCGAATGTCCCGGCTCATCTCAGCTGTAGGAAATTAACATGGGATTTCAATATTATTAATTTTTATGTTCCCAAGACAAAATACGACAAAAATTCACATTGCGTCTGCTAGTCCTCGATCTAATATAAATTAATACTTGAAATTATGAAGAATTATGCCACAATTATGTAAATAATTAAAGAAAAACGTTTTCGAAAAGTAAGTTTCACTTTAAGACTCCCTTTTTAAAATTTGGTAATGATCAGGGGATATGGCCAGGGGATCAGGGGGTATGTTGGTAAACAACAATATTTGAAATCCCATGTTAATAGCTATAAGCTATAGCTCAAAAGGGCCGGATACACGGTACATTTTTGAATAGTAATCTGATATCTAATAAATAGTCGTGTATAAACAATTAACTGCAATTCATGTCTTCATGTCATTTTGATCGATTTACGTGTTATTAACAGGTCGAAGAGCGCTTTATATTATCGGATAACACATAATCTCTGTTTTAAAAACTTAAATGTGCGCATGAAATAAAACAAGTCCGGCTCTGACATGTCCTAAGAAACATCGAAGTCTGTCAATTATATAAAAGCGAAACTCAAAATCAAAAGAGACAAAATAAAATGGTGAATATTACGCGATATTTATTTCAAAACTTAATAATTTTCTAAATTTTACGCAGTCATATAAGAAACATAATGTTTAACATAATCTAAAAAAAAAAAATCAAGAATTAAATAATTAATCGTATATTTAGAGACCCTCTCTCATTAAACCCGACCAGAAAAATTGTTTTTTCCTCATATTTTCCTCAAAAATATTTCTGTATTTTCTCGTAATGCGTGTGTAACATTTCAACCCCCTAATTCGACAAAATCCAGCAAGTTCACCCTTTTAACAATTTTACTATAAAAGGAGATTCCGTGCTGATATTGCCGAAACACTATAATTCATTGACTACACTCGCCGGTTCTCGGAACTAATGTAGGTCAGCCAATCAGCGACGCGATCTCTGAAGGTCGTCCGAGTTATGAATTGAATCGAGCGCAGTTTGAATTCACCGGCGCTTTCTTACAGGAATTTCTCATTCAGTATCGGTTGGTATCATTTACATGCATAAGTAACTAAATTACATATGTTGACAGTTTGAATTGCAACGAATTCAAACTCTTTTATTTTAAATGATTTTTCAATTTTAATCAAGTGACTTTAGATATTTACGTTAAGCTTTTTCTGTAAATGTTAAACAGATCTGTTTCTCGGTCGGACAAAGTTTTAATTAATCATAGAGTGATCAAAAGTTTATTTATTTCTTGCTCAACGCTTTGTGACTCCTCCGGCGTCGTACTCCTTACTTGTTTTATTTTATTACATTTTTAAGCATTTCAAATAAAAACAAGTGTGCTCAGCTGGTGATTTTTATTTCATTAAAGTTTTTCCTTCTTTGCTTTTGGGGTTTCGTTGAACCCTCCCTTCTCCAGGAGTTTAGCCGGCGGTGCTGGAGATCATTGAATGTACTCGCACAATTTGCCGTCCTTCAGGTAGGTAGCAATGTTTTTTTTTTTTAAATTATTTTTTAAGCTGTGTTTGATCGGTTTGTACGAATTTTTATAACACGAACAAGGCGGTCTCTTGGGATTCGTCTTAACGAGGGTTTACTGTAATATAATCTGTACAAACTTCCAGAAACTAAAAAACGCTTTTTCTTCAAGACTCGTCTAAAGCAGAAAAAGAGTAGTATTTAGTGACACAATTGTAACAATTTTTATACTGAGTGTTACTTTTATGGGACACATCTAGCCTGAAACCTATCCGATTTTTTTTATCTTACGCCCCTGGTTTCATTTGATCTTATAAATTAAATTATCCACACTTCGTGAGATATTTCGCAGAGTCAATTTAAACGTTCGCCCTGTACGTCAAGTGTCCATTACACAATAATTGGTTGTTCTTGGTAATGACATCGATTACATAAATAAAAAAAATATCGTTTTAGGAAATGCTTTTGAATTTCAATATTTTTGCATATCATTCAATTTCTTTTTTTGCATTCTTTTTACATTCGTATAGGGTTGTGAAGTATATAGTATATTTTGTTTTATACTTTCGTATAAAAATGCCACATGGTTTACGTATATAGTGCGTTAGCGTACTTTATACCTTTCTACACAAAAAATTACAAGAACTGAATAATTTACGAGCTTATTGATTAACATTAAGAATGTAGGATTTGCATTACGTTTCAAGTAATATTATATTTGCTCCTTCTCTTATTTAAAAAGTAAAGCTATAAATTTTGTGATCTAATTTTGCTTACCTGTATTGCGGTAGTAACATGACAAGGATTCAACAAGTATATCACAGTACTCGATGAGAACTTATAGCCTATTTCCATTCCCCAAATAAGTGACATAAGCACTAACAAGGCTCTACGTCCACCGCGATCCCTTCTAATGTAGGCGGCAGTCGGGAGGGTGATCCTTTGGTAGCCCCACTTGAAAGCGGTGGCCGCCATCGCCAGCACTATCACAGTTTCTATGCGGCGCCATGTGGGATTCAAGAATCCGGCGCATTCCGGCCCTGCGTTCCGGGGCACGGTTTTGTTCACGCCGCTGTACGCCCAATCCATTATTTCATCTGCAACAAAAGCCCGAGTTTTAGGTGGGTCTTTCTATCGGCGACCCGTTCGATGGTGCGGGAGAAAACAACCCCTTACTTACAGCCGCAGGAAGGAAGCGACGCGGGAAAGAAAATTTCATGTTTGAATTATTACTCGCTCGTGTTACGTGTGTACATACATTACGTTGAATTTGTTTTTCACTAAATGTACACTTATTTCGCTTTACCTTATCGATTAATTCATAAAGAACAGTAGGTCAAAGTAATTTTCATGAGACTGAATACTTGCTTGCTGTGCAGGTGAGAGTTTAACAACAAATTTTAAAGGAACTTAATCATGTTTGGTTATTGAAGAAAAGTTATATTTTAATGAGGTTTTGGCTTGCGATTTAATGTTATTAAATTTTATTTAAAACGAATTCCTTGGATCATGAAAGTTTTTAAAGAAACGAAGTGGAATTCTTTTTGTATTCTTTACTTACGTACCTAATTTGAAAATTTTTTGGTTTCATGATTCAATATTTTCGGAATTGAACAAAATCATAATAAAACTCCAAGTAGGTTTTTTTTTAAAGAATTTGAGGTAAAGTTCTTAAAACATTAATGTATGAAATGCTCTCATGAAGCGAATAGAACACAAAATTATATGTGGGCTAAACATACGTACAGTAAAAGCAAATGAATAGTTAATGATAATCTTGAACGTGGGAACTCGCTTACAATAATTATACACGGTGATTCAGGCACCGTTCATTAAAAGTTTACAGACTTCTCACTTGGAATACTATTTCATATTTTACAGTTACAGATTACCAATACCGATCTATTTAACCCTAGCAGCCAGCCTGGGGTCTTTCCTAACCCCTTGTACAGTACATACAATTTACTTTTTTATGTATTTATTGTGGGTGGTATTGTCTTTTACCCCCAGATATGCTTCATAGAACACTGTCAAACAAGTTTTTTTGAATTTCCGTTGCAGCAAAAATATGCGTTTCAGGTTTATATTACAAGCTACGTTTTTATGCATTTTTGAATAATGTCTAGCATAAACTTGCAGTTATTCATACTTCTGCAAGTTGTGGCATGTTCTTAATTTTGGTATAACGTTTGGCTTAATTTTAGTATAAACTCGTATTGATACATGTTATAGCATGAAACCTGCCAACAGCCAGTACTTATCAATGTAGACAATGAAAGTAATGTCAGCGATGCGGAAGAAGACTTCACTGAAGTTCGGGCGAAGAAGGTGTAGCAAATATATCATCGCAGATAGCGATGATGATGACCAGAATGAGGTAGTGTGAGTTAACAAAGATGGAACAATACACTGGAGAAAAAGAAGACAATCTTAAAAAATTGGAAGGAATTACAGTGTACTGAGTTCTTGGCATTTTTGGATCTAAGTTTATTTTACAGCATTCAGAAGGATCATGGGAAAGATCTAAAAGAATTTTGGTCAGTAAAGTACGGTTATCTAATTTTTTAAAGCTGCAATGTCTAGATACCGTTGTATAAACGTATTTAGCTGTCTACGATTTGATGACAGTGCTACACCACAAGCAACCAAAAATGAGATTGAACCTATAATGCAAAAATGCTTTTACCTTATATCAGGTTGATGTGGTTTTAAGGTTTATGTTCCTTCAAAGCCGGGAAAATATGGTATAAAACATGGTTGGTTGTAGACTGTCCCTCTCGATGTATTATACACCTGCAAATTGCAAAATTGGAAACGCACAGGAACAAGGACAACGGGTGGTGTAAGATATAGTAACGCCCCTGAACGGCTCTGGTCGCAATGTTACCACTAATAACTTCTTTACCTACTAGCTACAATCTCGGGCAGGAGTTATTAAAGCACAAATTAACTCTTGTTGGGACTATCCGTAAAACTCGTAAGGAGCTTTTTTCCCATATGCTGCCATCAAAGTCTCATGAAGAGAAATCATCTGCTTTTGCTTTTGCTAACTGCACGCGTTTAGTTTGCTAGATTCCTAAAAATTGAAAGGTTGTAGTTTTGATGTCCACTCAACACAATACATTTGACGTTTCCCGTGAAGAGCATAGGAAACCGGAAGTGTCACTAAATTATAATTCCACAAAATTTGGCGGTGACATGATAGATCAAATGGTCAGGAGCTACTCAACCAGAGAAAAGGAAAACAAGAACAGACAGTCAATGCAATTAATGAGCTTGACAGATACGAAAATAAATCTGGAAGACGCCGTTTCTTACCAGAACTAGGTGACGAATTGGTAAAACCAGAAATAGGAAAAAGAATTCAATGTCCCCAAGCTAAGGCGAGATAAAATTCTTAAAGCCAAATTCTTAAATGCTGGGTATGGGAATTTACTTCAGCAGTACAAATACACCGACCAATCACACAACAAACGAGGAAGGTCCTCGGCAAGCAGATTAAGAAAAACCAAATATTTTAGTTGACGTGCAGTAGTTCTATTTGTAAGGAGCATGTTGAAATACGTACGTTATGTTTTACAGTTTAAAGCAGACGGGCGTCGAGGGTTTTAAGTATAACTTCCGGGCACTTCCGGCTATACCGGAAGTTGCTATCAACTTTCTCGTTTCACTTTTTATTGCATTCTTGAATTCCTCTCAAAATTCTAAAGCAACTCTATGCAACATAATGACACAAGAAAAATTAACCGTTTCCGAGATGTTTCAATTTTTTTTAATTCGGAATTGCTGCATCTTGCTTATGGTACTGGCATCTTTATGAAATAAAAGCCATGACGTCAATTTTTGGCTTACAGTAGGCCACGGGAACAGTCTTCCAGATTATGTCCAATTTTACACTTAATTATTTACAGGGTAGTTGAAACTGCTCTGTAGGTACCAAGAAATGTGTTTGAGTGTATTAGGGAAGGATGTAAGTTCTACTGAAAAAAAATATTTCGATAATTTCGCCTTTGCGTGCAAAACGCCATATGTTACAATACTGGACAGTTGACCTCATATTATATGTAGGTATGTCTGGACGTCTAAAGGGGCCTACAATTCCCACTCTTTAGTTACTACAATATCATTAGGTTTCCTTTTTGAAACTAGAATTACAATTCCAAACCTCCATTCTTAAGACATATTTTAGTATATGCATACTTTTTCTGAGTTATTTTCTCCCATTCATTATAAGCGTTGCATATATTTTCTATTATATACTGTCACGTTTCTTTCTTTTTGTTTTTCATTGCGTAGCAGGGATCTGTAATTCTTCCCCTATCTTTATATTTTCTTCACTGTCGTCTTCCCCCAAATCTTTTTCTTTTTATATTTTTTCCCATTTTTTAAAATCTGTTTCAGCACTTCTTCTTCTTTGCCTTTTTGTAATGGTCGGACGGCGTTTCAAAGAAGTGAACAAGGGGGGGAGGGGTTCAAGAGATAGAAGTTCAAATAAATTTCTGACTTTATACAAAATTTTTACTCAATAAACAACAGTTTCCTTTCTCTTTTTTCACTCTTTTTTTTCCAAAATTTTGGCAAAACTATAAAGAACCCAAATTTCAATTCCCTTGTTTTAACGTTTCTGGATTTTTGCTCGGATAGTCAGGAATTATCCTCAGCGCCCTATTTATATGGAATGAAAGGGCCAACTTTTTTTTACCGTACCGTTATGTATAAATAATTTCGGGATTGACGAAATTTTTACATATCCTTCTCTCTTACTTATTTATGTGTCACGAATTATTGCATTACTTGGCACATTACCGTGTGAGCACATAGAACAAAATTTTAAAAAAATTTTTCATAGCAGGGGGGAAGATTATTTTATCCGCCCCTTATACGACGGTTATGAAACAATAAAAAACTTACGGAGCCTGCTTCGCTGATCATAGGGAATAAACATCGCGGGCGTGACTAATATGCAAAGGCGCACTCACCGAATATCATCTTTGTGGAAAATCACATTCAAACAAACGTTCGCTACAGTAATTTAGGAATGTTTATAACAACTGTTCATCATTAGCGACACACAGACGAGCCCGGCTACATCACGGGCGCGTCCCCGATTTGCGCCTTGCGCTAGAAACGTTCCATAATTGCGTAAATGCTGGAACATTAGCTGTAAATGTTTGGTTTGGAAATCTGGTTCCATAAATCCGCCGGGCTTCTTCAGCATTTCCTCGAGCTTCGCCGTAGATGAGTAGCATATCTGTTCTCTTGCTGTTTGTGAATTGCAGCATTTTAATAAGTAATACTAAGCACAAAAATTAGTAATCGTATTTAGTTTTAACTCGTTCAACCACTTTTCACAAACTAAACTGTTGATCCCAAAGGATATGGAGAAACAAATTGTTTGTCATAATCAAAAAAATGAAGCAAATTCCTTGCGACGTGAAAAAAAATGCTTTTATTGGCTTCCCGACTTCGGCAAAGGTCACTGCACTGCTCGATTGCAATTCTGTTGACAAACATGTCAACGACAAAGACGATTAATTCTTGCCCGATTTTCAACTGCGATTTTCTCGAAATGTATAAAACTTTTGTTAAGAACATGTAACTTTAATCGTTGCCATTTATGGTGATATATTACAGGTTTAAATATTTGCACACAGTAAAAAAGAACAGGCTCTATTCAAATAAAACACTGCACATAAATTTTAGAAATGAAATAATATAAAGAAGAATACGAATACTAACAAAACTAAAAACGCAATCAATCAGTACAATCAATATTCTGTTCAAAGAGAGAAGAAACGGTATTCTGCACCGTATTTAAGTTTTTGTTAATTTCAGGTGATTCTGAACACCACCAAACGTTGAGTCTGATTATCTTCTGGCAAGTCAAACTTTTGAACAATTTAGTTTTAATTCGATGACGTCGCTTACGATTTACTTAAATTAGTTCAAATAAAACTAAAAACACTCGTGGAAAGATTTTTTTTAACGAATAAAATAAAATAAAAGTAATCAATTTTTCGTGAAATCGAACTTGCAGGAGAATTCGCGGAGAGACAAACACGCAGATAGAAGATGGAAAACTCTGACAAAATTACTGCCTTCCTCTTTGCATATAGGATATTTAAATAAAATATTCGGCTCCCTAAGGTAAGGCTTCTAGAACGTTTCATTAAGTTAACGGTCCAATTACAGTAAACGTTGCTATGGCCTACACATGTTAGAACTACTCGTATAGGAATAGTTATTTTAATCGGACCGTTAACTTAATGAAATGGTCCAGAAACCCGACCTAAGAGGAGTAAAGTGACATCACCGCAACACTTAAATTCAAAATATTTTCATTCTGCGCAATGCTTCTCCGAACGAAATGTTTTCACCGGTAGGTGTCGTGCAATTGTCCATAAGGTTTGTTTTTCTTCTTATTATGCCTACGCAGTGAGGTAGTTGTTTCATCGCACTTGTGTCCACTTGCAGTCTCAGCAATTTCTTTCAGGGCTTTGCAGCTGCAATTCTTGGAATACGATAAGAGTATCATACAGTACAATACGAGTTAGTTGCACGTCATTAAGTAATGTGACTTGTTTTATTTTAACTTTAATGGTCCTGTTATTTACGTTGTTTCAGATTTACAAACTCATACGTCTGAATTCTATTTATATCTATTTTTATCTCTCGGATTTTATTTCTTTTGTTTTTTCTTTTTTTAATTTTTGTAGTACTCGGAATCGTTTTCTTTATTAGTCGTTATTCATTTCAATGAATTCTTCTTTTATTCCTTTTATCATTGTTACACATTCCTGATCAAAACATTAATTTTTTCAGTGAGCTTTATTCCCATTATTATTTTTTATATTCACTCCCCTGTTTTCTTTTTCAAAAAAATTTCCCAGCCGTGCTTAGATATCTTTTTCGTATTTTGCTTTTCTAAATTTTTTATATCCTCAACGTAATTGTTTTTTAATTTCTTTCAATTTTGGTATTTCGTTCTTTTTAGATTTAATACTAAATAGTGACGTTATTTAATTTCTTGTTGTTTTCCCGGAAATTCTTTTTAATCTAGTATACAGTTATTATTACTAATCCTGGAAATTATTGAGTTCTGACCCAATAATAAAAAATTGAAGACTTTTAAGGACATTTCTTTTAACTTTTTTTTTTTTAGTAAACGCGTTAAATGCATAACAAAACTTAATTTTTCAAATAACTTATCAAGTACCTACAACTTTAAAAGCACAAATTTGATCTAATCTTACTAGATTCTGTTATATGTATGTATTCTGTAGTCAAGGGTTTTTATTATAATTTATTGTGAAATCAACACCTCACATATAATATTTTCCAAATTTTAGTATGATTTTTGCCTTAAAGAAACTGCGTATAAGTAAATTAGAAAAATATTTTTAATTCTGTTTGACGACTTACCCTTAACTTCCTTACACTAGCTAATAATTTGACGTTCGTTGCGATTCACGTTGTTTTACATACTCATTAACTTTTGACAACACGAAGCAATAAAGGCATCCCGTCGACTCGTTTCGGTACGACGCGACACACTCACCAAATCCGTTAAAATTAAACGTCGATAAGGGATTAAATTCGTTGGCTAACGGCTCGTTCAATTTACCCTTCGCGAAGAGTGCGCTCCGACTTACTTAAAATTACGGTTCGGTGCTGGTACTGCGTTAATCCATTTATCATAAATGCCACGGTAGCTTCCCTTACGGGTTTTATTTCTAATTTGCCGTAAGTTTCCAGCAACGTGTCGTCGAAAAGCTTTATGGCTTCAGCTTGGTTTCATGGGATTATTGTGTTTGCTTGCGGGTTGATTTGTTGGTGATTGCCGCGCGTGTTCCCTGATGAAATGTTTGCGTAGCTTAAAAATACGCTACAAATTTCGTTGTTATTGCCAATAAATAATACAGATAAACATTTAATTTGTTTGCGGGCATTCTTATATTATTACAGTTTAAATGAAATCGTTGCCTGCGCAAAAAAATGTATCGATATCGTTGCGTGCTTTATTGAATAAGTAGTCGAGGAAGAAATAAAAAAATGAAAATAAAGACCACGTAACGAAAAGTAGGATTATTAGCTTCTAAATTTGATCTTTTCATAATCCGTCTTATTAACTAAATTGAATTATTATTTAAATTTCCTACCTAATCGATTCAGAATATCCATTATTTGAACGATATAAATGTTGAAATCTTTAATATCGGTGAGTTGCTCCATTTGATAGTTAATGACCAGAAATTTTTCAATACGTTGAAACCTTTTTCTAGTATAAATATTAGAAATATATTTTACAAAAAGAGTAAATATGTCACGGAAATAAATTACAAACATTTTAACTGGCAATAGATTAAATCAAAAGGAACGAGAAAGTCTTAATGAAGTAGTGTATGAAAATGAATGGCGTAACGTAAATGTACTCAATTCTGTAACACCCTTTATAATTTAATTATCGCAAGTATTAATATTATTTTTAATAATAATTTATATTTTTGGCACATGTAAAAAATTGGTTAATGCATATTTAAAAAAAGACCAGTACGTTCATACATTCGGTTTCGTCTTGATTGCTTCCAAAAATACTATTTTTTGTAAACTAAAATGTATTTAGGAGTAAAGTAAAACGATAACATACAGCGTGAGTTTTTAAGCGCCCCTTCTTCCATAGCTAATAGATAGAATTTTCCTCTTTCACAAGGACATTCTATCTATTGAGCACTATAACCTAAAATTATTTTAATACATAGAGTGTGTCAGGTAAAATAAAGGCAGATTTTTTTTAATGGAACACCCTCTGTATTTTCTTATCGAAAATCAAATGTTAATTAAGACAACTGAAGCTTAGGAACTACAACGAATCAATTTTAAAACATTGTTAATTACAACAAAGTAAAAAAACTGTATTATAACAAAAACACGATCACTATGATGTAATAAGAGCCTGTAGTCAATCGTAAACATTGATATTATCCATCTGTTTTATGAAATAGAGGGCGCTGTGTTAAAAAAATTAAAATACGGTACATTAAATAACTTTTTAATATTGAATTTAGAGTAAAAATGTAAAAAGTTTATAATGGATACAAAAAAAAAAAAAGTTCATACCGACAACCGGCAATTCCTTGTGAAATGTTTAGCAACGGACGGTGACCTTCACCCACAATAAATTCCCCCCTTGCGTGAGATGTAAACATACCTATTAAAGTGCCGTTTAACATACCTGCCCACACATGCATATTGTGAAAATTAAGCATACCATCCCTTGTAGTGTTTGATTCGTCGGTGAAGAGAATGTTATTGACAAAGTTCAAATTATCCGTCTGTTCCCGGTGTAACCACGGACAAAATCGCATGCCTTGGAGGTAATCTGCGGGTATCAGAGCTTACACTCTTTGAAAATGGAACGGGTAATTGTTCCTCACGAATAATTTGCCAAAATACAAACTGCACAACTGACACAAAGGATCTGCTATTTGGCAAAGGGCGATCTGGGTAACGCTGTGCATACAAACGTCTTGCAGCCAACGCATTTTGACCACATTCGCCGTCAATTAAAATCATGTCCACAATAACACACTTGAAAAATTCGGCCATGTTTTCAACACTGTTATCTGCGACGATCGGATCGACATGCAACGACGTGAGAACTGAGTAACTGACCCATTTTAACAGCCCATCTGACACACCAGCATACTTCTCCGATTACGTAATTACGTAATAAAAATAAACCAGGGACTATCAAACTGTTTCTTCGTTCGCCGAAAACATTTATTATCTCTAATATTTATTAATCAATTGTTATACAAAAACTGCTTCATTCCATCACTTTTAATATCAACTTTCACTGGTTTCATTTTTTGCATGACGTTAAAACACAGCCTTTAGAAAAAAACTGTAAGGATTAGATACAGGAAACCTAAAGCAGAATTGAAGAGGAACATGAAAACTGTCTGTTCGTGAAAAGAGATAGGATGGGTACCGATTTGAATTGCTGTACGACAAACAATACGTTTACAGTAAATATTTAAAAAATCAGGCAGTTTTCAACGAAATATTAATTTATTCTTAGTTGGTTAAATAAATATAAATATTGTATGTGCTATTGTTTAGAGGATGAAGTGTTATGTCTTTTTATCAGAAAATACACAGGGTGTTTCATTTAAAAATACCTACTGCATGCTGCCATTATTTTAGGTAACACTCTCTATGTATCAAAATAATTTTAGGTTATAGTACTCAATAGGTAGAATGTCCTTGTTAAGAAAAAAATTCTATCTCTTTCTATAAACAAGCTATGGAAGAAGGGGTGCTTAAAGACTCATCCTGCATGTGCAAGGAAATATCTTTTCCAATTTTTGATATTTTTTTCAGAAATTTATAATTTTATAAATAAAAAATTACTAATTAATAAAAATTAAAAACAATACAATCCGGCTAGTTTTACACTGACTTCAAAATAAAAAAAATAATAATAATATTAAATATTAAAAAGCGCAAATTACATACAATAATATGCATTTATTTAACTTATAACTTATTGTTTTAAATAACTTTTTAAAAATAATTTTAAATAAATGTTCGTTAAATAAAAGCTTTTAATTAAACAGGAGGAATTAAACAAAACAAAATTATTTTATGTATTGTTTTGAGTAATCTCAAAGCAAACCAATAGAACAGTCAAAACATACAGAAGGCACAAGGTAGTTCTGATTATAGCAATTGGTGTGAGAGAGAACACACACCTGCTTTCTTCTCACACATGCACAAATAAACACTGTGGCGTGAGAAAATACGCCCTTCTGACACTTGGGTAGGAATTTTTTTTCTTTTTTGCTGTTCTTTTTTATTCCATAACCTATGGTCAAAAGGAATAATACAACCGGTAAATGGTATTTTCGATTTTGGCTTTAACCGAAACATAGAAAATAAAATTGTAGTTGTTATAGTACTGTTAATTTATATACAGCATGTTCAAAAATTATTGAAAGGAATTTAAATTTCCCTCTGGGTAGTTTCTTTTTTAAAGTTGGTACTAAATACTGTATTTTTTTACCATGGGCAGCACAAGGGAAAATTTACAAAAAACAATTTAATCAGACACTGATAAAACAATGTACTTAAAAAAGTTTTAAAAGTTCATTATTTTTATGAATTATACTGATTTTTTTACGTAAGATATACCTTAATATTTTGAATAAAAATAATTCAGTGAAAGTTACTATCAACTAAACGAAAATATAGAAATCACAACGAAGATGAAAGCATGCTATTGTACATGGATGCGTGACAGAGATACCAACGTTATAAGATAAAATTACTAACACCGAGTGGGCGCTAAATTCAAACGCCTTATTCGTTAATTATGAATGCTCTGTATATCTAACAAGGAAATGTAAGGAATGAAAGTAAAAACTAATAATTGCATTAAATTAAATTAAAAATAAGTTTTTTGGTAACTTCATAAAAAGAGATTCATAGGTGTCAATCAAAGGCTATGCGTTTGATCCGGTTTAAACAAGTTTTGAAAAACTATCTGTCACTTTCAGGAATTAAACTATCGCTAATATAATTATAAAATAAATTTTTTCTACTTTGCGTTCACAATGGATTCATTGTGACACCAAAAACAGTTTCACAATGAAGCTCATTGTGACACTGTTTTTGGGGAAATTTTAGTCATTTTTAATTGAAAATATTTAATAGATTTTACAAAATAACTCAGTATTTATTTGTTACTTAACAATATACTCACAATGAAGCTGAATAAGAAAAATTAATAACTTGTTAATGTGACTTTTGATTAAAACGAAAGGTTTTCAGTGTTGCCACGCATTACAACTAAAATTCCCCATATACTAAGAAGATCCAATATTTTTCATATTTTTGTTCAATAAGTGACGCAAAGTAGAAAAAATAGTATATTATACACGTTTCACAAGAGGCATTGTAACACTCGTTCCGTTGGGCCACTCCTAGCTCGCTACGCTTCGCTAGTCGTGCCCACTCGTGTTACAATAACCCTTCTTGTGAAACTTGTATAATAATATACTATTATAATAGGGAAGACCATACTAAATGTTAAGTCTAACTACACTTTTGATGCTGAATTTCTTTTAAGACGTTAACATTTTCCTAGGTACAGAGACATTCATTTTCTATAGTAAACATTATCGCTATAGTAAATACCAACAAGCTATCCATATCCATGAATTAGGGTAGGTGTTGGAATTGACATGTATGTATATCCTGGATAACGTCATATTAATAACGAGCGTTTAAATAAAAACCTGTCAAGTAGGTTGTGATCGAGATTTTATCCATTGCATTTACATAACATAATTACTAAATGTAACCTACTTGACAAGGGTCTTATTTAGACACGAGTTACTAATTGTCCAATTGTAACACAAATAACTCGCCGGAAGTGTTGTTTAACGTTATTCATAGGATTCAATCGTGTCTTGATGCAGCAGGCAGTGGTCATTTTACGCATCTGCTTTAATTTTATTAAAATAAAACGGTTTTCTTGCTTTGTAGAAACGTCAAAGTGACTGAAGGAACGTTCGATGAGCTGAATGCGTATTTAGTTGCATCGCCAACTCTAATTCATTTTTCATTTGATCACATCGTACTTCCCGTATTTAAATTATTTTATTAAAAAAATCTTCTTACAACAAGTTTTGCACTGGAGGCATTTTGTACAGCTACAGTCATTCCTTTTAAATACTTTTCAAATAAATTTCTTTGCGATGTGGAAATATCTGATCGCATCTCCAATATAAAACTCGGAATTGTTCATTTTGCTTTCACCTTTCTTGCCCTCCAAGGAATTTATTTTCTGGGAAGCAATATCGACCATTTTCTTTAGCTGCATTTTTGTTGTTTAAATACCTAACAAATTCCTTTCTTATCACGAGATTTCGATATTAATTTCCAGCAAATCATAATTTTTTTTCAAGTTTTCTTTAAAAAAATCTATATTTTGATTAAGAAACTTATTTCATATACTTAGAACTTACAAGATCTTTATGAGTGAGACTCTAACTCAAGACATTTGATAAACATGACTGGTCTTTTGAATTAAATACAGACACGCATATAGAGCAAATTGATAATTTCTGGAGCAAGGAATTTAATATCCATAATCAACTTGCCACATTTGACACACTTGAAAAAATCAGGATGCCACTTTGCATCTAAGGAAAGAGCGATTTTGTTAACCACATGCATGTATTTATCAGTGATAATATATTATTTTGTTAGCAATTTCAACAAATTAGATTTTTTCTTTGTGCGTTGGATCGGCCAAATAGTTCCACTCGATAACAAACGAAGTTACTCACGTGCCACGCATAGCTTAAAACTTTTTTGTACTTTGGTGTATGCAGTTCTTCAAAGTTCTGCATGAAATAAGGCTTTTTGTCAGTTGAATGAAACTCGTTGACTTCTATTTGCTTGTGCTGAATTCGCACTAGTATCTAATTTAGAATTTGAAAATGTACTAATGCAACGCACTTGACTTTTAATTGTTTGAAAGAGTCTCTTTTATTATTAGGCATATTAAAAAAAAACTAAAGCGGAAAGTTGTTTGGCTTGATGAGACTTCTTAGAATGCAAGTTCCCTAGACTACCACGTTCAGATACTGATATTCAATTTTTATTTCATAAACACAACACTTTGTATATTCATACGTTTTCTGAAGCCAATGAAAAGATGCATGTAGGAACATGTTACTTAACTCAACTTCCTCTGAATTAGTAGAAACATGATAATAGTAGTTGGCTGCTTTATATTCTGTAAACTAGAATTTTTTATTAGGAATATTAAAAACAGGTACGGTAAATTTGTTTGGCTTGATAGATCTCTCTTAAGTCCACTTGTACAATTCAGCTTAAGCCAAAGCTTAAACCCTGAACAACAATTGTACAAATATTCGTTGTTATTGGATTTAAGCTTCAGCTTAAACCCTGAATAATAAATAAATTGTTGAAATAATCGTTGTCATTGGATTTAAGCTTTAGCTTAAATTTAAACTGGCATTGTAAAGGGTGTCACAAAACTCGGAATTAGTGTGAAAATGTCCTTTTCTATACATTTTATCAAAAAAATTTCTTAATAAAAGTTGTGTACGCTTATACACTGTGTCCCAGAACTCGCGCCCCAGAGAGCAAGGGCAAATGCCGATAGCAATGCGAAAAACATATTCGAAAACTAAAATTGTCTAATTGAAAAGATAAGCGAGTTAAGAATAAAAAACAGTAGCCAATCCTAACAGCGAAATAGAAGATGGCCATAGGTATTGCGTAGGATTTCATTAAGTTGCTAGGATACTTAGAAATGCATTGTTGATACAAAAAAAAATGTGAAAAAACTGGTCCACTTCATTGTGACACTGCTGTCAACCTTTGTAACTGTCACTTGGAAGGTTTAAGCGTAAAACTCGAGCAGATACCGCCATGTTTTCCGTCGCTGATTATAGCGAAATGATAATTATTTATGGAGAGTGTGGACGCAACGCCGGGGAGGCAGTTCTTCAGTTCAACGAGTTAAGAAAGAGGATCGCCAACACCCTTTCCATTTCACAAGAGTGCAGCATCTGGAGCCGGAAGATCATCCCGCTAGAGTAGAATTCTGCCGGTGGCTACTTGAGCAAGAAGAACTCGATCCCAATTTCGTCCCCAGAATTATGTTTTCGGATAAAGTCTCTTTTTGGCAGGCAAGGATGCTTCAATGCCCATAATTTGCATGTATGGTCAAATGTAAATCCGCATGCTATTTTCGAACGATTATTTCCAACACGATGAGGCACCACTACATTTTAGCCGCGATGTTCGGCAAATCTTGGACTAACAGTATCCTGGCCGATGGATTGGACGAGGTGGTCCACGAAATTAGCCTGCTCGATCACCGGATTTAAATCCTTTAGATTTTTTCTTTGGGGGCACGTCAAAAACATTGTATATCGTGTACCTATTGAGACCGAGAAGCAGCTCAGGAACCGAATCCAAGATGCTTTTGCGGCGGTTACTCCTCAAATGGTCACGGACTCTAAATCGAGCCTTTTGAGAAGAGCACGGTTGTGTTTAGAAATGAATGGTGGACATTTTGAGCATTTAATTTAATTTTTAATACATTTTTCCGACCAATTTTTGTTCCTATTAAAACCTCAATTGTACGTAAATACGTTTGACTTTTCAGGAAATACTGTCACATTGACATTACAGTGGACCAAAACATTTTTGGAAGTTTTACAAATAACAATGTTCTACCGTCTCCTAGCATTATTTACAGTTCCTACGTTTTACCTATGCGAGAGCTCTCGGCATTGGCTACAGCTTTTTCATTCTCGTTCGAATACAGTTTAACTTAGACAATTTTTGTTTCCGAATTTGCCATCTTCATTGCTGTAGGCACGTCCGCTTATTCTCTGGGGCGCGAGTTTTGGGACACCCTGTATAGTGTAATACGTTTATGTAGTGTCATATAGTGTTTCTCTTATCCTTTGATCTCTTTCGGTAACGAATACGGTCGTACCAAGCCACAGTGTGGTACTTGTCACCTCTCCAAAAGACAATTTACTTAACTCTGTAAGTAGTAAATCTGTCACAGTATTACACTGCCGTACTGCTATTTGAATAAGGTAGGTCTTGGAAATTTTCAGATTTTAGAATCTAAGGCCCATTTGTACAGGGTTGATTGATAACTTGTGATTTATTATCATCAGTTGTATCAATGGAAAGCTCGTAGAGAGGGCGATCCATACATGTTGTAATACTCAAAATAAGTAAGTATAATGTTATATCATTTTCATTAACTATTCAAAAGCTAACCAAAACTGCAGGAGAATAGTGTTCCACTTAAAAAATCATAAATTAGGCCTGTAACTTTTGAATGTACCACCCTCTAGAGTTGGAAATAATTTTGAATTATGCGGAATGGAAACCTACACAACTTTCATTCAGAATTTCTTTTAAAAAAATGTACATACATAAAAGGGCATTTTTGGACTAATTTGGAGGTTTGGAACATCCTGTAGAAGCGGGCCTTAGATTCTAAAATCTTAAAATTTCCAAGACCTACCTTATTCAAAGGCAAGGCAAGGCAGAGTAATAGTGTGACAGATTTACTACTTACAGAGTTAAGTAAACTGTCTTTTGGAGAGGTGACAGATATCACACTGTGGCTTGGTGTGACCGGATTCGACACCGAAAGGGGTTAAGGGATAAGAGAAACACTATATGTTTTTTGTTTTTCTGAAATCTGATGAAAAAATAGGATCTAATTTGGTTCATTTTATCATTCATAAAATAAAACATAAAAAAATAAAACAAATTTATTAAATGGGCGTTAAAAAACAAATATCACATACTAGTGAATGTGAACACTGACAAACGTAAATACTAGAACAAGTGCCATTGTTATTTAAACATAACCGAGCTTTCTTTTACAAATCCTGCATTGAAGTTCTTCGTAACAAGGAAACAGTAAATAAACCATGTGTGTCTAGATATATCTTTTCATTTGCTTCCAAGAAATGCGAAAACGCTGTTGCATTTAATATACGTATAAAAGTTGAATATCGCTATTTGATCATAGTAGATTGTGGAAATTTCCGCATTTTGCACATTGAGAGACCTCATAAAGTCAAACAACGTTTTCCTTTACAGTATTTGGATATTCTTTTTTATTAACCCTATTACAAAAAAGTTGCAGCATGTATAATGAAAAATGAATCATTCTGTATACAGAGTATTTCTTTAAAAAGGCCATTACCTTAGTTTGTCTACTTTATACCATGCTCACTTGTGTTAAAAAAAATGTGAACATTTTTCTCGATAATGCTATACAGGCTGTTTTAAAAGGCACGACGAAAAATGCAAGGAATTGTAGAGAATGGAATTTCAAACATTTTTTCTCATAAATATTTGTTCGATTTCTACTCACTTAGTAGATACAGAACCTCAAAATTATTACATGTAAACTTTTATTAAGGTACAAATATTGCAAATTAATATTAAACATGCTGTCGGAATTCATACAGAAGAACAGCTTTTGGAAAGAATTAACTTAGCTTTCGCTGAAATCCAAAATGGGAATTTTCATCTACGAATTAGTACGTCGATGGCAGTCGACCTTGTCTTGCAACTGGAGGAGGTGCTTTTGAACATTTGGTTTAAACAACCCAAAAGGATCACAATCAAGTCATAGCAACCTACGTTAATAAGATTTACATGCAACAAATTTCAGCCATGTATCTAGTAAATGCGTAGAAATCGGACACATGTTTATATGAGAAAAAATTCCATTGGCTATAACCCCTTTCATTTTTCGACGAGACTTTTTAAACAGCCTGTATAAATGAAAGTAACGAAAAAAGTTTAGAATAAAAAAGTCGCCTATATAATTTATAATCCAATGTCAATCGAAAGTAGGGATAACAAAGGTTTTTTTGACAATTGAAATAATAACATAAGTTGGTGTGAATGTCGTTGATTAGAGCAAAAAAAAAGCTTACGGTTTTTAAGAAGAAAATAAAATATATTAAAACGCAATAAAGTGTCTCTTTAACAAATTCCTTAAGCAGTCTTTTCTTAAATTGCTCTCCACAACTTCCTATTACTTTCCATTTTTGAGTAAAATGGCCGGGACATATAATTTGAAACGCCTTGTATGTCGTTCTAAATAATGCTATGATTTATGTACTTTAAGTTACAAGTACAATTAAATTAGGTATTCAGTAAGTTTACATTATTTTGTGTAGTTTTCTAAAAAAAATAGTTTAAGTGCACTTTCATTTGCTTGTCAACAGCGACATTCAACAAATAAATCGATTGATTACAATCAGATTAAATCGATTTAAATCGATTCATGAAAACACTGAACGGTAACCCTACTTTCTATAATATTTTGTATTTAACTATTCAACAATAGCAATATCATAATATTAGCAGTGCGGTTAAGTTATTTCTCTAATAAATCTTTGAAATAAACAATACACTGTTATTCGCACATATGACACAAACCGAAACGCCATATTGAATCGTAGTTAAATCTCAAAATTTTTACGATGGGCAATTTCACGATCGATGTTGAATCGATTCAGATGTGTTGAACGCTAAACCGTATGCAATCATAAATCGATTGTGTCCGTTGAATGCCCCTTTTGCCTCGCTTGTCAGATTTCAATATTACATGGATTTGACACCTTTGACTTTTATTACAAAAATTTTGAATCAATTCAGACCGTTATTTAAGGCTAATCTGACCTACCTAAAACAAAAATCTTTTTTTCGGTATTAATATGAACTTTTTGTTAATGTTTAATACATCAAAATACGCGTCTAGGGTGCTTAACTAATTCCATTAGAAAAAAATTATACCCCCATGTAATTTTGAAAAAGAAAAACCCTTCTATCTAATCCTAATTTCTTTATTCCTATTTTCAATGTGTAAATGAACAGTGAATGAAAAGAAATTTTTCACAGTAATAAAGAATGCGATTCTAGAGGGCGCTAAACTCATATTAATGTAAACAAAAAATAAATTATTTAAATTAAATATTTCAATTTTGATTAATTTATAATAATAATTTATTTTATTTTGGAACCATAATCTTATTTATTCGCACTCAATTGCGGGCTTAATTTGGCTCTTATTGCACAAAGGCTTTAAAGTAAACAAACCTGTAGTAACGTAAACAAATAAATAGTAACGCAAACAATTTACATAATTATTTTATGGAAACGACGTGCATATCACTCGCATACGATATAAAAATATTAAATCCATAAATTTTGGACAAAATAAAATAAAACGTTGTATCACGTGCATAATTGTAATAGATAATAGCCCTCGAGCATTTAAAAGCACTCCGCTTCGTGTCGTGCTTTAAACATACTGTCGGGCTATAATCTCCTACTTATGCCCTTGATACATAAGTAACTATTATTTACTTATACTATTCATTGCTGCCATGTACATATTTCTGGTTATATACATATTAGGCACAAATTAAAAAAACCACGATCAGACTAGCCTTTTAACCAATGAGTGTTAACTAATTTGATGATGTTTGATCTGACTAGTACAACCTAGTTTGATGACATTCGAGAAACCTTCTAAAAAGAAATGCGAATAGATACCTAATAAATAACAAAAGAGATATTTTTTTTTATCTAGAAGAAGAAACGAAGTCGAAGACCAATAAATTGTTATCTACCCTAGCCACAATATCATGAAGTATTAATATTAAACATTTTAAACTGAAACAACTTTAATATTTAAAGAGGGTTCCATTAAAGGGTGGTAATTAAATTAATTAATATATCTGTCGAATATATACCAGAGATTTAGTCTTAATAGTAAATTAACACGAATCAAACAAGAACTCGATCAAGTACTTTCCATCATGAATTCTGCAGGCTTTCAATGGTGTAAATACGAGTGCTACTAGCATATTCAAATCAAGGAGGGGACCGAAGTTTCAATCCCAAGTTTTCGGTGAATTTCAAGAGAAAAATCGAGCCTGAACGAGGCTTTCTTTTGTTAACATAATCATCGAAACTGTGTAAATTCGTAAAAGGGTACTCAACGAGAAGACATTCTTTGGCTAATATTTTTGAATCTCAATAAGTTCCCCTTGACAATTTTATTTATTTATTTTTCACTTCTCCTGACGAAGCTATCAATCGGTAGTGAAATGTAATTGAGCTGAGCAATTGTGCGATTTTTTAGTGTCCGTTGAAGATTAAATAGAAATTGTCATCATATAAAGAAATAAAGTTTCCTTTTTTTTTAAGGAATGCTCCAGAGATATAAATAATATGCAGCCAAATATGTTTCATTGCGCGTGTAATTTTGTAATTGCGACAGGATTAAATGGTTCGGAAAAACTGTTTGTCTTATCTAAAGCCGTTGAAACATTAAGTGCTTTTTCATTACACATAGAAATAAGCCCACGTTTTTTCATTACTAAATTATTCATTTCGCATTCCTGTTTTCCGAGCGACACGCAGTGATAACGGAAAACAGCCGCGCTTTGATTTACGCCCCGCGCAATTTGTCTGAAAAACGTATGTCTTGCGAGTGGGTCTGAATTTTAATGCGGGTTCACAAAAACCGGAACGAGAAAGGGTAGACGCTATCAAATAAAACAAAAAAAAGGGATCACTAGCATTAGCCAATTTTCATCGATTAGCCGGATTGTTTGTTTGTTTATTATCCTGAGCTTGCAGGTTTCACCCTTGACTTTATCTTATCAGCCAATCAGATTTATTACACCTTCTACCTTCGCCAAAAGGTGTTAATAAAGAGAGGACAAAACAAGAATTCATTCTAAACAAACAAATAGTAGTTAAAGCGTTTGGTACTCACCGATTTCCCTCCCATGATATTACGTTAAAATCCTATAATGGTTATGCCTCGATAACGACGTGAAATAAGTGCTAGAATTCATGACCAATTAGATTATTTGTATTTCTACCGCTATACCTAAGCTCCATGGTTGCAATGACGTGTTTTATAGATATTTTATGTTAACAGAATTGATTGAAACCACGCCACAGACATATCAGTCAGCAATCGCGGTTGCCTACTTACTACGCGTATCGAGCTTTTACGAGCTTTCGCTGACATAGTGACATCTACCACGCTTTCCATAACGCGCAGGAATTTAAAAAGCAAGCAAAATTAAAGCGCAATTTTGTCTTGTATTTAAATAAGAAAAAGCTCGATGCGAAATTCCATGAAAAATGCTTCCCTAATAACTTAGCTTGAAAGTAATAACGTTCAAAATTGCCCTTTCGAGATGCGGAAATAATAACAGTTAAAGACATGTCGCGCCATCTAGTTCACGTGAGTGAATTTAAGACTTGCGTAATAGGTGCTGGTATAGATCACTATGCTTTAATAATATTTAATAATTTGCTGATATGTGCTTTGCTGATAGGCCCTCGAGTTTTTTAAATTAGTAAGACTTTCCGTAGGAAAAAATTGAAGGATAATAATTTTTGTCATATTCTGTAATAACATTAAATTAAGAAATAGTGTAATTCTCGTTTGCAAGAATTCTGCTAGGCAATTTTCCAGAAAAAAATGTTTTACGTTAAAAATATATAAATAATTATCGTTCGCTGTTTTCCTTCTGGTGTGTTACTCCTGTTGGAAAACAATGTTTTGTTTTACAGTATGTAGATGTCGCCACCAATATTGAAACAGTCGCTTGTAATTTGAAAATTCTTCTATATATGGGGCGAGTCTTAATTATCTCGACAAAAACCAGTAAGAAAATTAATGACGAAAAAAATTTTCGACATATATTTCATTAAAAGTTGTAATCAAAATCATGATGCTCTAATGGCTTTTGAGTCGAATGAAAATTAATGCAAATGTGTCTAACAAAGTTTTATTGTTTTATGGTTGGTATTGAATTGTAGAGTACGACCTTGTCCTTGTACTTTTGAAATCATTATTCAAGTAACTGTTGACGTATTTTGCCGTCCATTTATTTCTGTCCTTGGCCTTTTTTGAGCTTCACTTCATAAGCTGTTTCACGCTGCTTAGAAATCCTCGTTGTAGTGGAGTCGTTATAAAATGAGGATTTACATAATAAAAGAATAGATAAATTCTTAAAGTAAAATAATTACTCTACCACCACGGAGTTTTGAGGGACCCTTGTACATTTATTAAAGTTAATTACCCTAATTTATTTAAGTATAATTTCATTTTCGGAGGACTAAATTCTTGGACCCAAATGCTGTAGAAAGTGAATAAAAAAAGCAGAATACACTCAAAATATAAGAATGCGATATTAATTGAGTATATTATTTAATAATGCAATGGAGTAAATTATGGGGATACAAATTATTCCTACCTTTTGGGAGGACGAAAGGCAGTGGCAGCTGTAGTTTGTTCCGGGATTTTTCTATTTTCTTTCAAGCTTTCGTTGAACCTCCAGGGTGTTTATGGGTGATGTAAACAGCATTCATCTACGGTATCCACCCCAGGGAACCGAGCACTCAAAAAAACTAAATTGTTCGCGGCAAGATCGCGGTGAACATTTCGAAACCAAGTAACGAACGTCTAAATAAAAACCTGGTCAAGTGGGTTGTGATCGAGAATTTATCCATTGCATTTACATAGCAGAATTCCTAAATGTAGCCTACTTTTTATTTAGACACGAGTTAGAACACCCGCTTACAGAAAGGGTTTGGCGAACATTGATTAATTTTGAATTTTCGCGGAACTCCACTGTTTATATTAGATGCTTTCCTTATGCCAACTTATGTGAGCTGAGCGAAGCTGAAATGCACAGATAAACTCAGTGTCGAAATGGAACTCTCTAGAAAAGTTCGTTATGTATAATCACTGCATTTCGTATAATTGTGTCGAGACAAACGACATGACATTTTAAAAATTATATATGTATTAAATGATTTTCAAAATTGTCAGTTAAATACACGTTTGGTGACATATATCAAAATTACTCCTTCCTAAGTGAGCGTCAAATCTCAGTACTGAGTTGACTTTAAACGTACTAGTGGTCGACCGGCAAGGGGGAGATCGAAATATCAGTTCATATTCACTTGTTCGTACTAAAAGGAACGACGCTTATGTGATCTGAGATGAGCATATCTGAGATTTGTGGTAAAAGGAAAGCACCTAATAATGTTACATTTCGTGAAGTAAATTTTATTTTTTAGACTGGTCGCGCCACCTATGATGCAGACAAGATTCTAGTGAATTCCAGACTCGCACCGAATGGTAGTAGAATTTGTTGGAATGCTCTATGATTGTTCGCCGCTATTCTAGAATAGCCTGAGTTATATACAGTGTCTTTCAGTGTGCTACAAGTTTCAGAACGCATTGAAATAATCACTCAGAACCAAATGAAATAATTGAGAAATAAGAACAAGTTTCGTGTTTTCCTATTCATATTATTTTGCTGGACACTTTAATCCTACCAGTATATCCTAATGTAATGCGTATAAAGAGTGATTCACAATAAATTGTGATTTTTATTTTTGAGATAGGAGGCTGTAATTTCATATTTAACTATAACTTCAACTCTGAATGACTTATTCTTATAACATTTTCTTGTATCTTGTAAAATAAAGATATACCATCCAAGATAAACTGCATCTGACATTTCCTAATTTGACTTTAAGGGATGCAGAAGCGCTCTGCGTCAACAATTTCTTTTATAAAAATCGATAATAAAAAAAAATCCCATTTGTAGCACACTTTTTGAAAGACAGTGTATAAGACCGAGGTAGTGGGATATTTAAATCAGTCTTATTTAGAAAGCAATGTGTGTAGCAAGCGAATTCGTAGAACGATGAAGTTATAGAAATGTATTTGTTGGACAAGTGCTTTAATTGTTTTATACGATCGTGGACATTATAAACCACGTTTATAATTTGTGAACTCCGAGTCGTAACAGTATTAAAAATTTCCCCCTCTTAAACAATTCTTTCCAAGAGGTACTGTATTCTAGTTGAGCCCCATTTCATTTACGTTCAATTAGGTCACTGGTATGACTTAAGTTGTTTACCCTATAGGCCTATAGGATAGTAACCGGACATTTTGTTCAGTCTTCCTAAAAAACGTGGGTGTATTTGTCTCGCGTCAAGAGTTCTTTATCTTGTGGATTATTTACTTTAACGTATCTTAATGGTTACTTACCTGAAGGGTGTCCTGTGTTTAGGCTGAGCCATTTCCTCAAGCAGTTATCAATGGGAATATTTACTTTAAAATCAAAGCTTGAATTTAATTTCTTTTGTAGATATGGCTAAAGCCGATTTTTGTTTTGATTTAATAATAATGGGGCGTGCTCATAATGTTTCGCTAACTTTTAGTAGCATTATTAGCTATTTGATTGCAATGGCTAATAGCGCTACTAAAATTTAGTGTAACTTTAGCATGGCCCTTAGAATTTGAGTTTTCAGCTGTTTACATCGTCTTTCTATCTAACCCCCAATTTACACCTTACGTTTCTTCTAAAGGGTTCCGCTTTTACGTTCTTTCATACGCATCAGATTTAACTGCAAGATCTGATCTTATCTTTCTTAATTATAATCTGCTTGATAACTCCTTTGATTTTCATAAGGGTTCTCATTCTCACATCTGTAACTACAATTTTCGATATTCCTTTGCCACGGATGACTACCTTAAACCAGTGTTGGAACGAACACAGTTAGAAATGTTAATCTTTGTCTTTAATTCACTTTCTTTTTGGACGTAAATAATGTCTTCAATGAATAAACTTCTGTTAATTATTTTCTTCTATTACTTACATCATACTCTTTGTTGCCCTTGCACCTAGTGAGAAGTAAATTTCTTCAAGGCCTGAAAAATACTCCCTCCCTTTTGATTTCAGCTCCTCATCACTGGCGAATTTCCTCTTTTGGACATCGAAGGCACTTGAATAGGAAACATGAAACAGCTGTTTCTTTTTAGACGTCTTTGGGTACCGATTTTAATTCACAACTTCGACTGTGTCGAAAATTCACCGCCGCACGTCACGGGTAATGTCACTACATTTCTTTCAGACTGATCGAAATTGTGACATTTGCGACCTGTAAATACGGTTAAGTATTGGTCACTGGTGAATGTTAGAAATTGAATTCAAACACTATAAATTGTAAAGTTAATAACAAACGGTGAATATGTATTCTTTCCAGCGCTTCTAAAAGTTTTAAAATCTCCAACCTGAAGAATATTGTACCTACTTTCCAAATTTAAACTGCAATCTTTAACGAATTGACAGTTGTCAATAGCATCGAAATTCGAAGTGAATTAGAATTGGTATCACTTTCTGCGTCCTGTTCGATCGAAATGAATCAGAATCGATACCCGACGTTTTTCAACGAAAGTAGTTTTCAAGCTCAGTGTAGTATACCCGTTTATTGTTTTCCTTCCATTAAGATATTCTACTAATCATATACCATTCGTATTTAAAAACATAGTCGCCAATCATTTTTCAGATCGACTAAAACTTGTTTCTGCTTTTTTTTTGAAGCAAATTCTCTATGTTTTGTCCACATCTTCGGTTTTCCTGTTTCGAATTTCAGTATTATTTCTTTGTTAACGGTGAATGAGAAAGAAGGACGGAGTGATGATTCATAAGTATGTTGATGCAACACCAGACAATGACGCAACGGTCTTCTCTTGTGAATAATACTGTATATGTCTCATTACAGGATAATACTTGACAACGAACACTTTTCTGTTTCGGCGTTAACAAGTGCGGCACCGATGTTGCCGGTAGTTTCCTCATACCTGTCAAGTCTTCAAGTAAAATGTAAACCACCCGTTCATAAACCGAAATACCCGCGGTGTTTGCTGTATCTGATGTCTTCAATCGATGATCACTCAACATCATATCGTGAAGTCTAGCGATCATTTCTGGCGTTGCCTTCACTGCGGGGGTCAAAGGGGGCCTTGTCCTGCTCCGTTTGAATTAATTTCCCCATTTCCGAATGGTTGTGTATGAAATATGAAGGACACGATCTACTAAATGCAGCCTTATTCACATCTTTATGACTTCCCTTCTTCGAGGGATGTTTTCCATTATCATTGAATTCTGTGTAACGTAAACTTCAAGAACAATATAATATCAAGCTGAAAAAATTTCATTGAGTATAATATTAATTCCTAAATTTAATTTACATTATGTTTTTTTATGAACAAAAAATAAACTGTGACAGTGGGAGTAAGTAATATAAGTATAAGTAATAATTAACGATGAGGGAAGCATAAATGACGAATTGAATGAGAGAATAGCAAAAATTGGGGCGCTCCTTAATTTCATGACGAATGGCTTATAAAGGAGAAAAGAGATACCAGAAAATACAAAAGTTGAAGTAGTAAGAAATGTGGATAACAACAGAAAGACAAAAAAGAAGCTAAGTATAGAAATGAGGGTTCCATGAAAAATAAGAATGGACGAAGCAAAAGGAAAAATCCTTTATTCACACCAAAATAAATTATATTGCAAAAAAGATTTAGATAATACGTCACAAATTAATCAGTCTTAGGCCCGGTTTATTCATCTCTGAGTAAGTGGCCAGTAAAATACTTGATGATTAAAGATAGGGCAACGCATTGTGCTAATCCGTCAAGTTATGACTTGGCACTTACTCAGAGATGAATAAACCGGGCATTAACTAAATAACGTAAAATATATGACCGTAAAAGAAAATAAAATTAACAATAAGTGAATATAGTAATTCATTTGCATAACAATAAATATGTAATGACAATATTTCATACATAAAAAAACACAACTGATAAATAAATCTAATCTAAAGAAAACAAAGTGAATAAATTAAATTAAATTAATTGTTCATTCGCCTTCTGTCGCTAAGCCCAAAGGCTCCCCAGCGATATGCGCAGTCAATACAACCCCAAATAACAACTGATAAATAAATCTAATCTAAAGAAAACAGGTGGCTAAATTAAATTAAATTAATTGATTATTCGCGTTCCGTCGCTAAGCCCATGTTGGCAACATGTGCAATCAGTGTAACCCCAAATAAATAACATAAGCATAACCCCTAACAAAGAAAACTAAATCATCGTGTAACACTTATATCTTAATAATCACTCCCAGAATCAACAATATCCACAGCCAGTTCGAAACATACAGTCAATAATTGTGAAGCAGAACTCACTAAGATGGCTAGGACACATACAAAGGACGAATAAAAAGGGTCTATGTATGAAGCCAGATAAACGGGGGAAAGGAAAAAGAAACAGAAGACGTATAAGTAAAGCTTTAGAAAAAAAATCGATAACATGGATAGCGATAGCCTTTCTTCAATATTATTTATAAATGATCGTTTCTTTTTTTGTTATTCCATGTTAACGTTCTAGCATTTATCCCTTTTTCCGTTTCGTAGTTTAAACGCTTGCACGATCTAATTATTATTTAGCACACAGTTTAAAATTAAACTGCTAGTTACTAATTAAACTATTAATTTTTCTTTAGCAATTTTGTTAAATTTTTATTTATTCTATCGATATGTAAGGGAGAACGCTATTATTTTCTTATGCTTCCAACCTTGTTTGATTTTCCAGAATACGTGCTTGACACTTTCTCGTCATTTGACATGAAAGCTCGTAAATATTTGTAAGTAACACTTTTTTTTTAATTTTAAAGGATGAGTTGTTTTAAAAATAGAATTCTTTAAGAATTGTTTGAAATTGAAACAAGCTTCAATTTTTCTGGAAAAGAAAATGACGTTTGTGGTTTGTTCTCCTCATTCTTTTAAATCCAAAATAGCAAAATATTATGACCAAAAGGTGCAATTAATATCGTTTTTAATACTAGATTGCGACGAAGCATTTGCAACATACTTACTAGTACATTCAGGGAGGGATTTAATAATGCATTAGTTCCCCCCGTTCGCAAATATAATCCAGGTGAGTTTCCAGCAATAAGAGAGGGCGAATGAAAATTTAATAGCGGCAGAAATTCAGAATCATGCGCTAAATTGTTTATTATTTTGCGCGGACGTAGTCTAATCACGATGTGCTGTCGGTCTTGCACGTTAACAACGATTCAGCAGTGATAAATGTTTAATGATTCATTTCGGTTGAAAGCTCGTGCACTACAATCACCTAATTGCGTCTGCTAGGTCCGGAAATATTTGAACATTGTCACTGGATAAATTACAAACATTTTTTTTTTATATAGTATGCAGTTTGTTATTTCGTTTCGCTTTTGTGTGATAAAAACTACTTCTCATTGCGAGATGATTTTAGTTTTTAATTTTACAAATTTATTTATTTTACATATATAATATTATAAACTTAAGAAACAAAATAATTATTGATTTAAATATTTTAGAAATTTGCACTACGAAGCTCGCCTCCGAGTTCGGAAAAGCTTTTCATTTATTACACCTCAGCAACTATCCTACGCTAGGGAAACTTAATTTTCTTTTCGCCGGGAGGTTGTTGTCTTACATCTACTTTATTGCATTTTCTTATTTACTCAATTTCGTTCCGAACTCATCGCTCGCTCGTGATACCGTGCCCTCTTATCTACCGAAAATATGTCGCACATGACGGTTTTCCGGTGCGGAAGAAAACGTTTCCCGTAAATTCGCGCATATAAGTATTGCACCAGAGATGCTGCTTCATACTTCATATTTATTGCCTCTTAACAACATGGAATGCAATAGTTATTGAACTCTTTTACCGAAACGATGCTTGAAATTTTAGTGTGGCTTTGTATATACTTATATTTCTTTATTATATGTTAGTGTCACGAGATCTAATTTTATTAGTTCAGTATATTAAAATTTACTTAATCACTTTATATGTGTAGTGGGAAAATATATTAGATAGTAATTACAATAAGTTATTGTCGTATCAAAATGAGGCAAAAAGAAACCAGTTGGCTTATATTTAACTTTGGCGTTCCCTAATACGCCGTTGCGTTAATTTAAGTAAGATTATAAACGCAAATTGTGCAGAGCATGCAAATAAGCGCTTTAGCCTTTGTATCCCCTAATCTAGCCGTTTTTTCATCGTAAAATAGACTCTAGGGAACTAAATACCAGACATTTTCCTTTTTCGTTAATGAAATCTAGAATTTCATTCAAATAAAATAATTATCTGAACAAGGATTTTCACCTCTCTTAACTGAATATACGAAATATCAAAGATATATAATGAGTACTTTCTATACCTTATTAGTGATAAGGTAATAAGTTCAGTAGATATGAAAAGGCTAGTCTGATCCTATTTGCAGTTTTTAATCTGCGCCTACTTAATCTGTGTACTACCAAAAGTATATGGCAGGAATGAATAGTATAAGTAAATAAATTAGGAATTAAAGAAATTAGAAAACGGTTTTTTTTCAAAATTTATATTCATATTGTCACGATGTCATTATTTGGGAAAATAGGTAAATTTAAATTCATTTCATAATTATTGCGCATTTCAAAATTATGCCGAATCAGCAACCATTGAAGTAGATCAAAATCGCGTTACACTTACTCGCATGAATGCAAGCTTTGCGGAATGCGAGCGTGTTGTTTACATGTGCCAATTAAGATCGAGGCAATTAGAACGCTTTAAGAAAAACAAATTTGGCAAGGATCAATTGATGCTGATGCACTTTGTACTTTGAACCGAACCCCCAGCGACCAGAGCAAAGGAACCAATTGTGACGTAGAGATAGGGATGTATAAAAGATCGACCCGCAGCTAGAATCGAGGGCAGTATTAGTAGTAGTGGTATTAGTGAAGAGCAGTATTAAAGTAGTGAAGAGTATTAAAAGTAGTTAGTTAGCAGTTTAGTAAGATAATTAATTGGTTAGTAATTGTGAACGAGTGCGCGAAAACCGAAGCCAAGCGAGTGAGCTCTCCACGAGCACAGGGTTGGCCTTGGGCCAGGCCCTTCCGCCTAGAAGTAATGTAGAATTTATTTAAAATCAAGTAATTAAGTTAAAGATTAAATAAGTTCGATAAGTTTAAATAAGTGAAGTTAAAGAAGTAAGGATGAGCTTAGAGTTATTGAGAATTAGTTTAAAGTAAAAGGTTAAATAAGTTCGTTAAGGAAGAATTATGTTTAAAATAATTTTAATGATTAATTAAGTTTTAAAGTAAAAAGGACTTGGAGTAATTTATAATTTAAAATAAAAGTAATCGAAAGACATTTCTCGTAATTTTAATTCGTTAATTAACTAAAATAAATTACCTTCTCATATTTCTACGCGACAATATTAATACCGAAAGAAAAGGAAAAAAGTTTTTAGGTGGGTCAAACTAGCCTTGATAAAGGCCGGGCTATTAACGATAAAAAAATAAATTATCGTTTTATTAGATACGACTTTATTATCGATTGAGAAACACATTTTGAATCTAAAAATTATCGAATATTATTATTTGTGTAAATAAATGTATGTTTACAAAACTCAACGCGCGGGCACGAATAAAACAAATTTAAAGTTAACGAATCTATCTTACATGTTAATTAAGTTTGGAGGTAATCTTTGTTTGAAAATATCTCAACCTCATTTTCAAGGCGAATGTATTAAAGTTTCATCCTTGTATTCCACTTAACTACCAAGTAACAAGGAGAGTTAAACGATACCTCACTTGACTTCAGCTTGACTTAAATTTGTTAGTTTGGAAAAGAGCTTCCTTAATGTCTTCAAGTCATAACTTCCAATATATTTACCAACAATAAATTTGCTATGAATTGAGAATTGTATTAATTATTATACCAAATTATCGATTTAAATGATTTCAATAATTTCTGTTAGATGAATTATCAGGAAAAGCTAGGCGTAAAGTTTTGATATTTTTAGTTTAGTTGAATTGTTTTGTAGTTCTACTAATGCGTAAACTTTGGGGATCGATTCAACAAAAGCAAAGTTTTCTATTCGGATTAAAAACTTGTGAGCGACGCGCAAAATTAAATGGAGATTCAATTGTTTGTCAGTACAAATACCGGTGCAAAGCGCGTCTGCGTCCTTAAACGCCAAATATTCTTAGTTCGACTTCAAACATGAAGAAAACTTTTTCCTCGACTTTAAACGTGAAACCTCCTCTCTTTACTTTGTATTTCACTTTGTAAATTAAACGATAAGATTTGAGTAATTAGAAGAATCAGTGTCAGTTAGTGGAAAAAATAAATAAATAAAGCGATTCCATATGTGTTTGATATGGAATCGTGAGTTATTTATTTTCTTATTACAAATCAAATCAATTTAAAATTAATGTCAGGTTTGTTCCATTACGAGGTTCTGACTAGTTCGGAACCGTCAAAATCAGTTGCTCAATTTGAAGAATTCATGTTATTAACGGTTCCGGACTATTCAGAACCTCCTAATGGAACAAACCTATTAAATAAATTTTTGAAATAATTTAATTAAAAAAATGGCCGGATCCTATTTTAAATATAATTAATAGTCTCACCATTAAATGAAAACGAAAAGGGAAATTTGCTGCTGTGCTGTGTCGGTTTCTTCGCGGATCTCTCGAGTACATTTGACTGTATATCATATGAAATTTTACTGAGAAAATTAAGAAATTTTGGTGTAAAAATTAAGGGCTGGGATCTCATACCTAAGTAATAGATATCAGCAGGTATACCATAATGGAGAATGGAGTTCGGAACTTCGGCTGAGGAGGGGGGTACCCCAAGGTTCAATACTTAGACCACTCCTCTTCTTGCTATATGTCGATGGCCTCTCTTCCTCCATTTCGGTAGATCAAGTAACCTCAATTTTATTTGCAGATGATTCCAACTTTGTAATCAAAAGTTCTGACTCAGATGATATATTGGAAAAAGTTCAGCATGTAGAAATAGAAGTAAAAAATTGGTTTAATCAGAATCAGTTATACCAAAATGATTCAAAAACACAAAAAAATTCACATACGGTGCTAAATATGATGACCATTGTAGACCCATTGTTATAAATCTTAAAATAATGTATCTGTTTTCTATTTATGTAAATTTAAAATATATAAAACGAAACATGAATCTGCACACACAATTTAAAGAGGTTCATCATTATAATACCAGAGGTAGGGACTATTTGGCTTTGCCTTTTGGTTTTAGAATAATAATAACTTTACTTTATATTCAGTATTTCAGTATTTTTGAAACGGTTTAGAGTTTTTTTACTTAGTTTGAATTGATTATCACGTAGGTGAAGTGGTGTTTGTTTTTCTGTATAGTACTAATCTTAATTTTAATTTATTGATTTTCTTAGGATACTATGTATAGTATAATGGAAAATAAACAATATAATACAGGTACCGGGCAAATGCAGGTATACATGAACGAATGAAATAGAGAAAATCAACATGGATTCTAATAAGGCACGTGTATTGGATGTTTTAAAGATTCCCGCAGATTGATTTTTTGGCGTCGTGCAAGAAACCAGCATTTCGTAAATCATTAAACTCATTACTTAAGTTAAATTCGATAATACAACATCGCCTACATGACCGCGAGAAAATTCATCCACCCAAAAAAATCACGTAAACAAACGACTAGCTTTATCAAAGGCTTTGCCATAATGAGTGAGGACATACCTTTGCAATAAAACTGCATTCGAAAAATATTAGCAACATCGAAGGTGACTAATCAAAGAAACCGGCATTATACAAACATCACTAAAAGCGAACGATCTAGAAAAATCACGAAGACTCATAGGGCAAGTGTTCGGAATTTCCGGTATAAACCATATAAAAGGCAACTGGGTTTCACGAAAGGTACCATACTACAGCTAGTAGTCGTATGGTTGAGTAAATCACCCAGAGTCCGAAGGCGTAATCAAGATTCACCGAATGTTATAGTGTGTGACGAAATTCCGAAAAGTCCGTCCGTCTCTCTGTACCTAGAACCATGGTTTGGGTGAGAAAACATAAATTTATTATATTATTTTATTATATTATTTAAATCGAAACAAACTCATAGAAGTGCACAATATTGTTAGTATAATATGAATACTGCGTGGGGTTGACGGAAGCAGGTACAGATTTGTGTTGCGCTGCGTTGCGTCTCAAATTGCGCGAATACATTTAAAACCTATGTCAGAAAAATGTCCTGCATTGCCTGCGTCCCAATGTTTTGACTTTTAATTTACAATGTATTTAATATGTTTTGTGTATTTAGGCTAGAATTAGCATTTGTGACGACTGTAAACACCCTGTGATACTTAACGGAATAAATTTATTATTACTATTATAATTGGCAGCCACCCTGTATGTATGTATAACTTCAATATGGGTACGTGACTTTTATAATATTTCTCAATGTTGCACAATTAGACCATACGTTGTTATTTAGTCTTATAGTATATCTCCGTTTCACTCTGTCGTCCGGTTAAAAACTGATTTCATTCGTAACGACTTTCGTTGTAGCGAGAGTGGAAGAGTACGCCGCGGTTATATTTGCATCAGCGCTCGAGCGGTGCGTATCGTTTATTTGTGTCTTCAATCTTTGTGTTTCTTTCATGCAGTTTTGTGATTGAAACCTGATGCGGACTCTTCTCCGAGATTTGTTAAGCACGCCGAGTGAATTTACAAGCTCGTCAAACAGCTGTCTGTCGTTGAAATAAGGAACAGGGATGTCTTGTGACCATTTTGTGCAATTGTGCTGATTCGTACCGCCTATCTTTCTTCCATTAGGCTTTTAGTGGTAGTTTTACCCATCAAACCTTTTTTTGGGTGAAAGAAAAGGCCGGAATCAGTGTTAGGAACTAGTTGAACTCCCGGCAACACCGCTCACCCCCTCGCCGTGAAAGTGGACCTGACCCATTGACTCGACGTCACTTGATGACGTAACATCGGCTTCGAAGTACGCGTCTGACTGCACTTACCTTCGTTGAAGGGTGCTCCCTCACTGTTGACAGCTGACTGTCATTACGCCGGATCCTGGTTACAAGGTCGGAGCTATTCTAATTATTTTTAATTACTCGATTCACCTTTGCGCGGCGTTGTAATTTTTATTCTCATTTAGTTGTTACTCAAGTGAATTTCTTTAATCACTTTAAACGTTGATTGTAAACGAAGAACAGATCTGTTGATCGGATAATAACTAACTTGTTGTTTATTTAATTACATTTCGTGTTCTTTTCATTGGGACCCCTTCTGGGTCGAACTCGATACTTATAAATTTATTTTTCTTATTCGTTATTTAATTTTGCGCATTTTAAATAAAAACAAGTGTGCTCAGCTGGTGATTTTTTATTTTATTCACTTTGCCCACCCTTTTGCTTTGCGGTTTCGTCGAACCCTGCCATCTCCAAGAGCTTAGCCGAGCGGTGCTGGAGAAACGCTAGTTACTCGCACAATTTGCTGGCCTTCACGTAGGTAGCAATGTGTAGTCAAAAAATAATTCTCGCATATAATATTGCAAAGAAATTATTAATTCTTACACGAATCGACCAATTCACGATTCTTATTTAATTTCTTCTTGTATACACTTTATTTTTATCATCGATATAAAACCAAACTCTTATTTTTTTTCAAACTATTTTTATTTTGCAAATTAAAGCAATAATCAAAAATTTGTTACAGGGTTAAGTAGAGGCTTAGTTTTAATGGTAATTACATATATGTTACGTACAATCAGAGACTGAAAGCATAGGTGTATAAAATATACCACTGGCAGGTATCCGCACCCTCGAACATTACACTTAAAATTTTTAATACGTCGTCGCATTTTCAGAATGAAAAATTAAAATTTCATAAATACCCCGCCGACGCTATCATCCCGTTAAAAGCACGCATGAAGAGCTCTGCATATCATGTCCGTTCCAAATATCAAGCGAGCCGGTATCAGGTGACACGGAATCGTACGGGATGATGGGAATCAATATCGAACGTAGACGCTTCGCTGTCACCGGTGAACACGTGGTCGAAATACTAATGGGCCCCCACGTTGAAAAAGCGCCCGTTTTAGGGACCACAGTTTTAAAGGGATACGCCCCATCGGAAACGTGGGAAAGAAGGAAGATGTAAATTCCATTGTTTATTTGCGCTCATAAATCACATTTTATAACAGATCATTGAACACAGAATATAAAGGGCTCTGATTTTTTTCCTTCGAGGTATATAGATGGTAGATATGTTCGCCATTAGGCACATATTTTACCGATAAGAATGGTACCAGTTGGAAACCGTGTCTATATGTATTGATGAGTGTGCTATAAACACATAAAGTTCGTAATGGGAATTTATCACCTTCGTTTTATACATACAACGTCAGACTGAAGATTGTGAAAATGCTCTTTCAAAAAGATCACTCATTCGTGGCCTTAACATAAATTCTAAACATCAACGTAACTGATGCCTTATCAAGCTGGGAACGTTCTAAAATTTTCAAATGGCCTAAAAACTTGATTTATTTTTAACGAAATATATTGACCTCTTCATTTTCTTTTATCATATCAGTTTGTTTCTAAAGCAAAAACATTAAAGTTAATAAATTGGAAATGTCTTTATACATATCTGCTTGAAACAAGTAGACGATCCTCTTAGCGAGTTCTAATTCTGTACGGATGCTGGTCAATTTCTGTAATCCTTAAGAATAAATCTGACGGAATCGAGAAATGTATTTTATAAATATAGATTTACAGTTTCTTTATTCATATTAAATATTAAATAGAATGCCTTTTCCAAAAAATCATCCTTTTTCGTTTTCCTTTGTGACTGACCAGTTTATTTCGGAAGCAGGTTCACACAGGATAACGCATTACGGTTGATAAATATTCAATTCTAAAATGACACTCTTGCATTTCAGTACGAAAACAAGACGCAAAAAGTAATAGAAACGTTATTCCATCAAAGGAAAGGGAGGCTCGCTGAGCACGTCGTCCTTATGAATATGCAAATATGAAAATCCTCGCCATATTGTAAACGGATCGCCTTCGTGTACGGACCGGTAATATCCGGTAATATTTTCTGGACGCCGCGCTGCAACAAAACTGATTATTAATCGCTAATTTGCTCCGTTTGTTTCCCTCTTTTTCGCTTGCAGTTTAATTGATCGATGAAGTTTTTATGCAGTTTACTCTGACTTTTGTTTTCTTTTAGTTTTTTGAATAATGAACGAGCGCTTTTGGTGCGATGAGGTTTCGGTAATTATCGTGGGTAATGAAGAGTAATTGGGATGGATGTTTGGTGGTGTAAGATATTATAATTTTAGGGCTTTGACGCAGGACGTAACGTAAGTGTATGTCGTCTCATCGTATAAAGTGGATCGGTGCTTTATAAATATGTATATGGGTTTCCATTAACCGCTCTACCTGGTGAGTGTCAAACCACTCAAAATTCATGGCCCCAAGCACAGGCTAACAACATCTATTTCGCTCTCCCTACGAATTCATATCACATTCCGAAAACCTATACTAATAAAATTTTCCTTAGGGGTCATCTTGTATTTCTTCTTTTAGAGCATATAAAAAGTTATTTCTTCGTATGTATATCACATTGATGCCGAAGTGGATAAGCTCATAATCTGGTTTGTCTCATGGTATACTGGATGTTATCGTATTGTCAATAAAAAATTGTTATATAATGGTACCCGTTTTCGAATTATGAAGGAATAAATAATGACAGACAGACAGGTGAGTAGAATGGCCCCAAGTTTCTATAGCGTATGTGGCTTTAGAATGGAACATAGCGCAGTAAACCAGGAGTGCCGCTTGGTTGTTCAGTATTGTCATGATCCTTCTGATTGCGAAAATTGAAGAAGTCAAAGATTTGCACAGGTCTTCAATGTGAGGTAACCAAGTAAGCCTATTATCGAGTGCAATTCCCAAGAATTTATTTTTGTCGGATGCAGTTGTTCTGTCAGCAGTGAAGATTTCACTTTACGGTTTTGACCTTGTTGAGTGTGAGCCTGTTGCTAGTGAACCAGTCTTCAGCTTGGGTTTCAATATCATTGACTGAGACTCCACGTTCCTGGTCCTTGATTGCTAAAGTGGTGTCGTCAGCAAACAAGGTGACATGACAATTGACGTTGAAGGGAAGGTCATTGATAAATATTGAAAACAAAACCGGACCCAGTATTGAACCCTGGGGAACATCTACTTGGACACTTATCATTTGGCTAGCAGTGTGCTGATGAAATACGTATTGCTGTCTATTAGTCAGGTAAGAATGAAATAAGTTGTAGCTTATTCCACGGATTCCATAGTAATTTAGTTTCTTAAGTACGAGGGCAGTATGATAAGTACCTTTCTTATGTGTAAAATATCTTTCATTTTTCAACATAATTGCCTTTCAGTTCGATATACTTAATCCAACGTTTTTCTAGCTTTTGTATTCCTTGCAAAAATACGATTGCTCTAGCTCTTCAAAATAAGCGTTTGTTGCAGTAATGACATCATCAGCAGAGTTAAAACGGTCCAATAAGTTGACATAATACTCTCCATTAATCGTTTTACCCTTTTCAAGGTAATCGACGTGAATTATGCCGCGTACATCCCAAAACACTGTAGCCATGACTTTGGTCGCCGATAAAGTCGTCTTAGCCTTCTTTGGCGCAGTTTCTCCTCGAAAAATACACTGTTTGGACTGTTCTTTCGTCTCTGGTGTGCTGTGATGAATCCATGTTTCATCAACAGTTACGAACCTACGCCAAAAGTCATTCCGATTGCGGTTTAACATCGCCAAACATTCTTTTGAAGTTGACACACGTGTGTGTTTATTGTCAATTGTGAGTAACCGCGGCACCCATCTTGCGGAAAGCTTTTTCATATCCAAATGAGTTGTTAAAATATTCTGCACCCTCTCGATTGAGATGCCCACAATTTCGGCAATCTCACGCACTTTCACTTTGCGATCATTTACCACGATATCATGGATTTTTTCAATCATTTCTGAAGTGATAACCTCATTTAGACGACCTGGACGATCTTCATCAAAGATGCTTGTACGACCACGTTTGCATTCAGATGTCCAATATTTTATGGTTGATAACGAAGGTGTAGAGTTCCCATAAACTTCATAAACTGAGTTCCGTTTTAATCTCATCATTTGTTTTCTTTTTCAAAAACAAGTATTTTATCATTGCTCGATATTCAATTTTATCCATTGTTGTAAAATCACAAAAGTTGTTCTATTTAAAAGACTGTCATTGACAAACTAATGGTGGATTTCACAAACGTTACTTAAATTTAATCATCCGTTAAAAGTAAACGTTGCCATGGTTACATGTGTTGAAGGTATAGGAATGATTATTCTTAATCGATGATTAAAGTTAAGTGACGTTTGTGAAATCCAGCGTAAATCACTCAGCGACTTGACAGTTGGGCAGTATTGTTGTGAAAGGTTATATTGTAACTGAGATAAGAGAACCCGTAAAGATGTACAGCTGATTAAATTAAGTAAACATAAAAACTATAATGTAAACAAAAAGATGCCTCCGTCGTATGACTCACCCGAAGTGCAGGAAACAGAACACCTGCAAGAAACGCGCATCGTGTGCAAAAACTATGATTCATCTACGGGAAAAATCCAGCGAGGAATTACAACTTTCAAGGCAACAATTGACGTCACAAAACCGCTATAAAAAGCCGCTAGAGTGAACGCTAGATTAGTATTAGAAAATATCTCTTCAGAGTGTCATATAAGACTAGTTGTCCTTTTAGTGCCCCGAAATGTAAGTGAAATGATTGTTAGATAATCTGTTGATAATAAATGTTTTGTTATATTAAGTTGTAATACGTCCCTAGTTTCATGTTACTCCAAAAATTACCGTAACAATATTTACGAAAAATACCACCTTTTAAAATCTAGCAGCGCTATCTCTGGCCTAGGACAGGTACTTATCATACTGCCCTCGTAATAAGTCATGTGGTACACTCTCGAAAGCCTTCGTTAGGTCACAAAATAAGACGGATGTGTTACTCTTCGATTCCATGTTGTCCATTACATAAGTCGTCAAAGAACGGATAGGATCCACGGTGTTGAGTTTGGGACGAAAATCAAATTGACAGTTTGAGTATAGATTACTTTTTTGCACGAAATCGTTCAGTCTAACTAATATAACTTTTTCAATTATTTTAGAGAAGATAGGTAGGATAGCAATGGGTTTAAAATTGGAGCAATTATTTGGAGACCCTTTCTTTAGTATGGGAATAATTTTGGAAATTTTCAGAGTCTGGAAAGTCGTCTGATGTAAAAGATAGATTTATTATGTCAGCCATCAATGGTGAAATGATATCCGATACTGATATTACAATACGAGAGGAAATGTCATAATAGTCAGGAGTGGATTATTAGTCCCCAATGTGCTAGCATTATACAATAAAAAGACTTTGGTTTGTTATCATATTTTTATTATTATTATTTATTATATTATTCGTTTTAATGAAATACTTTGTAAACATCAGAAACATAAAAAAAGTAATAATCGGATTAAATAAAATTAAGGTCCCGTCTAAGCGTTACAGAATCAGAATTGAATTAGCGTCAGTCTCGTCGCCGTCACCCGCGCCTTAAAATTAGGACGGTAACGTGATTATCAGATTTTTAACGTTGTTAATTTATTTGCGAAGTATGTAAATTCACGAAAAATTTTCAGGTGCAACGGCGTTCATTTAATAAACGTCCCGGATAACTTGATCTGGAACGGCCTCCGCGCGATAGGCGGAAAAACGAAATTTGTAATTCTAATTTTACTTAATTCGAACAAAATAAAACGAGTGTTTTTACAGTTGTGGAATTGGATTTCTTTCGGGGATGTTATTTTAGTGAACATTTAGCCGGCAGTTCTGTATTTTAATTTCTCGGACGCGGACGTAAGCAACAATTTTTACATTAAAAGAAAACCGAGTTTTATTTTTAACTTTTTTCGATTAAACGCGTTCAACGAAGGTTTACATAAATTTCTGCTGGCCACAATTGTTTCCAGATTATTAGTTACTGGAATTGTAAGGTAATGTTCGTGGTGGAGGGAACATCTATAAAAGCAGAACCGGGTAAGGATTTCAGAATCTATGATTATATAGTAGTTTTCGAATTATGAAACGTACACTCCAATTCTATGAAATGACTCATTCGTATGTAAAATAGTACATCCTTTATGTAAGAATAATTGGTTTTCCTTTAATATTAACTCTGCGATTACTATGAACACAAGCAGCAATCACTATGAAAGCCCTATACATTCCTAGATGACAATGTAACACAGCCTGAAGCGCCTTAAATGCACAAATACAACCACTCCCGCCCGTTAATAGATGTATGATAAGTCCATAGAACAATTGTCGTAATGTAACCGTGTGCTCTCTATTAATATTTGTTCTTAGTTAATAAATGTTGCTTTTGTTGCGTAAATGTACACACGTATATCTCGTGTGCTCATGAATATGCACCGGAATTAATAGGAAAGTTCGGGCGAGAACAAGACATTGTGCAAGTTTGGTCCTAATTATATTTATGTCGATGCAACGTTTTATTTACCCCGGATAAAACCGTAATCCGGCCGATGTAGTTCGCTTCCGGAACGAGATCATTTTCGCGTAAACTCGAATTTGATTAAGACGAATTGCTCCGCAAATAGAACGCGCCCGAGTCTTCGTAAATACAAATATGTTCTTCGTTTTATGTACGGGTGACATATCTCGGGGAGAACCGACGCCCACCCCCCGTCGTGTGAGCACAAGAGGAATGACTCTTAATAGCCTCTTCAGTTTCATCTAATCGCGAGCTCAAATTAATACATAATTAAGCTGTGCTAAGGAATTTTAGGTGTCAAATGCCTACAAATTAGTTGATTTCATTTTACTCCAAAGTAATAAAAATTTCAGGATACAGGATATCGCAGGAAGCGACTTTGGAAATGAAGTTTTTTCTTTTTATGTCTTCGCTTTCTAAGTTTTAAGACATTTCTGTTATTCGGAGTAGCATAGGCAAAATCAAATTAGAATGAATGAATAATGTTGATTTTACATCACATACTACTCACTCATGGAACAATGACGTGCAAATGGAGTTGAATATATTTAAAGTAACTTCATTTTGTAAATGCAAATATAAGTATCTTATATTCTTGTCTTTAATTATAGTATGCACAAATATAAATAATATTACTTACTAATAACTTGCATTCAATAGATATAAAAAAGCTCTTTATGAATATATAAAAATGTAAAAAGCAGGGTATAGTATATTTTCGTTTTTATATCCGCTACTTCGGATCACGTACTATTTTATTTTAAATAAAAATCTGCACCTGAAGCTAAATTAACGGCCTCGGTTCGTTAAAAAATATATCCTGTGTAACGTGCACCTTCAGTATTCGTTGCAACCTATAATGATGCTTGAAAAAATATTAATTGTAAAAAAATTCTGCGAAATATTTACATAAAATAAAATGAACGCAGACAGAATTATTTATAACCGAGAGTTTGTTGCAATACAGTAAAAATAAAACGTTCAGGATATCCTATTTTATAAATGCGGACGGCCCGCGATTGTTTACACAAATAATATAATAAATTCTCGACGGGAGTTTTATTAATTTCACGCAGGATCGACCCGAACATAAATTATTAATTATTTTGCGAACATACGCTAATGAAAACGCACGGAAACAATGCCTGATTGAGTAGAGGTTGACGTACACATTGTACTCTATCTGGCTAGAACAAACTTGCATATCATTTTGGATCGACTAAATTCACCAGCTCCAAATTAAAATGACATTCAATAGAGATGCGGTAATTATAAATTCGTAATTGACTTCGTTATTGAAGCGCTGCTTTAAATATTGTGTCTCTTCGTGAGATGAATGCAAAAAACAAAACTGGATGATAGGGCATTAAATTTAATTTAATTTAATTTAATTTAAACGGTTTTATGTACATAATTATTGGAGGTATGATATGTGGAATATAATGCACTGCTCATTGTTTTTATTGATTTATTTTAATTAAGGCTTAAATTTTATAAGTAAGACTTGGCACATCATAAAAGCTATTACTTGTTTAAATACTCCTGTAGTTGCACAAAAATTAATTTACATTTATTTAAATTCATATTTAAAAATTTTCAGGCTTACTATAGCTATGAGGAGTAATTTGAATTTTGCCCGCCAAAACTCGCAAAGTTATTGGGCTGTTTGATATCCGGTTTTGCACAAGCCTTCAATTTAAACCTAAAACTTAACAACTTTCATAATTCAAGCGACAATGTCACTCAGTCTTAAACTCGTAAGAAAATCTGTTTATCTTGTAAGAAATCGACAATTTCGTAAATCATTAAGCTCGATACAAGGTCGCCTGCGCGACCGCGGAAAAATTCACCTACATAAAAATTATGTAAGCAAAGATCACACAGACTCGCTTTATCATGAATCATGAGTGTCATGACTGACCTTTGCAAATTGCGTTCGAAGAATTTCAGCTGTATTGGTGACTTATCGGAAAAGCCGGGATTATATAAGCATATGAACATACGGTCTCACATGTAAAATTTCCGTTATAAAATAATATAAAAGGAGACTGCTTTCCACGAAAGATATCAAACAGCTAGTAGCCGTTTGGTCGTGTGCAATTCCCAAAGTTCGAAGGCGTAATCAGCATTCATAGAATGTCATAGTGTGTGTGGATAAATTTCGAAAATCCGTCCGTCCGTCCGTACCATGGTTTTGGGTGAGAAAACATTAGTTTGTTTTCCAATTAGCTATGCTATTAAAAACTAGCAATTGCTTTATTTGATTTATGAAATGCTGTTTTTGACTTTGTATGATATCGTTCTGAAGTAATCTATAATTATATTTAAATTCTGCTTGTGTCTAAATTGTGTCCTTTAGGTAGTTGTTAGCCGAGTGGTTCAGTCCACTGGCAATGGGCGTGACGCTCGGCCGGGCAATTATTAGGTGCGGGTTCGAATCCCATCCTAGTGCATATGGGCTCTATGTGAGAGATATGTTTATCATTTTAACAACAAATCTAAAGCTTACCTTCGTGTAAAAAATAAAGTCATAACGTTACATAGTTTCTCTTGAATGAAAGGAGGCTATCCGATGCATTCTTAATTACAAGCTTGATGTCACTAAAACAATTTCAATTAATTATTCATCAAACTGATTTTATTTATAAACATTTTTAATAAATAAAATTATCATTTTCTGTCATACCTTAAATTTGAACTTCTACATTTTTCATTTTTGTGTCGACGAAAACAAATGCCAACTCAACTCCTGGTACCAACAGAAATTGATGTGCGTTTGTTCCAATTATTTGATGTGTATTAATAACAATGAATATTTATTAATAAACATTTTGTGTATAATTTGAAACTGATACTTACCTGATACATTTCACGTAGTGAGATAAATTTTTCAAACATTTTAAAAACATCGCAGTATGTACCTAGCGTCAAGTGGTGTTGAAGCATCACAATATCATTAATCAATAGTTTAGGTCGCGACATCCTGCGGCCGATTTTTAACCTAACATTGCGTGAGAATTGACAAATAGCACCCAGTTTGGTGCCTAATAAAAAATCGGATTCCTAGACGACCTGATCTACTGGTTACTAATGTGTTCGATTTCGAGTTAACTTCGACTGGTCGGTTTAATTGCAGTGGAGTTCTCGAGCCACTCTTCTGCTAAAGAGGTCCCAAAAATCGGGCCGAAACAGCTGTCCAGAGAATGATCGAGGAGTCCATTGCAATCAAAACCGACTTTCAACAAATTTTCTATATCATTAGGTAAAGCTCAATTTAGACTTTGGCGATTTTTCTTACAAATAATTTTTTCATAGCGCAATTTTACAAAATGTCAATGAGGAAAATAATTGCATATTACAGGTTGACATTTTGAAAAATTGCGCTGTGAAAAAATTTTTTGTAAGAAAACTCGCAACGTCTAAATTGAGCTGCTATTAAGAGCAATCTTACGAAATAACTCCCTATACGAAAATCATTAAAACGGGCGAATTCATAGAGACTTTATTTCGGAATATAATTAATTCATTTTTTTTTCCTATATACCTGACAACAAGCACTACAAAGTGACCATAGGAAATTTCTCTATCTTCATCTGGTAATTAAGAAGAAAATAATTAACATTGAAAAATTGTAGTTGAACTTTACAGCGATAGTAAAAATACTTCCAGATGGAATTTTGAAAAACGCGTTGGTCACTTTGTAGATTGAAGTTTTGTTAACAAATCAGTGAAAACAGCTTTTAAAAATATGTAACCATAATTAAGTTATGAAGTCGCCCGATTTGTATGTTTTTAGTGAATTATTTCTGTAAGGCGTGAATATATTCTCTCCACCTTAAGAGCTGGGGCCGGTAACAAAATAGACAATCACGTGATCTTTTTTCACGGCCTGAGAATATATTTTGCGTTCCGATTTTTAGGGGTTATTGCGCATGATCTCAAATACAATTAAGGCGGGTAATTTAAACATATTTAAGTTTGTGCACTGCTTTTTCCTGTACGTTTTTGGTATTTTAATGTTTATTTATACATGCACTGAGGTCTAGCAACAAGTACATTTCTTGTTAGTCAAGAAAAGATCAACTTCACTATTTCTAAATAGTATTCAAATGTACGGCTTTTTCCATGGTTGGAGAAAAAAATATTTTTAGCCGGCTAAATTACATCACTAAAATTACATTTTTATAGAATTATCGTTTTGCCTATTCTGACGTACAACTTTTTTGTGTGAACTTTCGCGTCCTGGCATTCTTCGTTGATTAAACCTAAAGGAAAAATTTTGAGACGCATTTCAATTCGAAAACATTATTTTGTATAACTAACTTTTGCATGAACTGCTTTTTCTCGTTATTAATTTAAATGCACTCCTTAAAATTTAAAGTGGAACACTTACATTTTTTTCTTCTTTTTTTGTAAATTTGTGTTTGACTCAACTTATGTGTATTAGAAGCGAAATAGTAAAAATATAAAAATGTTCAAAAAAAAGATCAAATGAAGTTAGCAATAACTTTCAGCAATAAAAAAAATTCTAAAACTATACCAAAACAGTTTCAGTATTTATATATTAGTATAGAAATCTACTAATTAAGTAATGTTCAATAACTTAAAATGAATATTTTTAGAAATTGATTCGAAATTGACCTATCAAGTAATTTTGCGTTAGGCGTACTCAACTTCTTCAAAAATGATAGCGTTGTCTTATTTTTAAATCAAATATTTTTAGACGAATATAATCTATTAATAACGGGCTTTCGATAGTGTAAAAACAAAAAGGGACGTATTTTTTGTTTGGCCACAATTAAATCTTAAACTTTAGCTCCGCGTAGAGTAGGACTCTCGCTTCGTTTTTCTCAAAAATGACAGCGTTGTCTTATTTTTAAATCAAATGTTTTTAGATGAAAATAATCTATTATTATTAATAGATAGGCTTTCGATAGTTTAAAAACAAAAAGGGACCTATTTTTTGTTCGGCCACAATAAAATCTTAAACTTTCGTTCCGCATACTCCAGGACCTTAAAAATCTAAGGTGATTTGAAAACTTGTTCAAAATAAGTATGTAATTGAAAATAAAAAGATACACAATGCTTTTTTTACAGTACTAAACGCCTCTTATTGATTTATTTAATGAAAAAATAAGACACAATGTCATTTTTGAGAAAAACGAAACGTGGGTCCTGCGGAACTAAAGTTTAAGATTTAATTGTGCCCGAACAAAAATATGTCCCTTTTTGTTTTTACACTATCAAAAGCCCCTTATTGATAGATTATTTTCGTCTAAAAATATTTGATTTAAAAATAGGACAACGCTGTCATTTTTGAAAAAGTTGAGTACGCCTCGCGCAACATTACTTGATAGGTCAATTTCGAATCAATTTCTAAAAATATTCATTTTAAGTTATCGAATATTACTTAATGAGTAGATTTTTATACTAATACATAAATACTGAAACTGTTTTGGTATTAGTTTAGAATTTTTTTTATAGCTGAAAGTTATTGCTAACTTCATACCGGTTTCAAAAGAAATAAACTTTTATGATATTTTCTTAAACTGTGGCCTTTTCTTCAATCAAAAATTGCAAGATGCGAAATACTTTTACATTTTGGATTTCTAGTTATTTATGTACCAAGGTGGCAAAGTGGCACTTTATCAAAAGAGTTTGCAAATTGCGAGCCAAGGCGAAGCCGCGGTGAGCAAGCGAACGAGGTTGATAAAGACACTTTGCTGCCGTGGTGTATATAATATTTTTTCGACTACTACATACTCAACCATTTATTTTGAAATATCCAAACCTTGCAGATTTATATCTATGTTTATACCTTCGTAAATTTTTTGAAAAATTTATTTCGTTTACTTTATACTACGTTATAAACGACACTGGCGTTTCGATGACACCAAGAACAGTCACTTCGCGTCATGATGTTTGTCATGTACTTAATTATCAACATTTTTTTAACAAATTTCGAAGAAATATATGTATGTAGATACATATTTACAAAGAAACATATTTACCGCCGATTTTTCTTTTCCTATATGTGACCTTCTTGTTAATGGAGTTCACAATTTAAATAAATAAAATAATGAATTTCATTACAGTGTTGAGCTGCAGGTAATATTAAAATTGCGCATGGGCATGAAATAGCATTATAAGTAAAATTTTTGGTGTTGCAGCTTCAATCCTCTTCAATATTTTCACAAATATAGGTAACTGCTTGTTCCTTTTCTATTACACGACGCATATGTGCAATTAAAAACAAAGTCTACTTTGAACGATATAATTGCGTCTTATTACAATTTACCGTAAAAAATGTGTTAGGTATTTGAATATAATTATGTACATGTATGTGTATTTCTGAACCCGTTGAATATACCAACATTATGACCGAACGCAGCCTAGTAAGTTGCTCATGATGACGGAACCACCGACACGCGAGAATTATTATCGTTCTTCCTCAATATGTGTTGAACAGAGATAGCTCTAAGCAACTAATGTTGGTGGTTTTTCAATAGCCGCATGGTCGAAAGGCGACTGCCAACCAACCAATCATAATATCACAAATATTTCCCCTTAACGTAGCAAAGTAGGGATAGTAAACTGCGAACTTCTGAGGGGTAATTTTGTACGATTCCTCTTAAGCTCATCATATCTTTCTGCATCTTTATTATGGAGTTATGCAACACAGAATGCACACAACTCTCCGCATTACAAGTACCAATAGGTATCAAACTAGTACATTTTTTTAAAATAAACTAAGAAACCAAAATTAAAAGAAAAACCAAAATAACGACCCATGGAGGAATCGAACCCACCGACCGTCGCGTTTGTTAATTCAGCACGATGCTCTACCACTAAGCTAACGGGTCATATATTGATAATGCTTAATCGATGTACAAGGACCTGTATCCATAGAGCGTAATTTATTGATAAGATAATCAAAAATTACAGATAAGATTTATGCCTGCATATTGATGAAACAAAAATAATTTTGTTCGTTCGTTCATCATTAAAGAAATGCACAACAGACATGGAAGACAGACGTAACCTGAAAGAAATCATCGGCAACTTTGGAAATATGTACCTATATGCTTTTTAAAGTACGAGGTTGGGATGAATAATTTCCGGCCTAAGATAGAAAACAACAAAAGACGTGGTCAAAAATGATTTCATTTTTCGATGTAGTCTCCTTGTAGCTCAATACACTTGACCCAGCGAAATTCAAGGACCTTTATGCCATTTCTAAAGGCCGATTCGTCCAGCTCTTCAAAATAGGTGTTTGTGCTGGCAATAACTTCCAAATCGGACGCATATTTCTTGCCAGCGTGAAACTTTTTAGGTTTAGAAATAAACTGAAATCCGAAGGGGCCAAGTCTGGCGAGTAGGGTGCATGAGGAAGTAATTCAAAGCCCAATTCATGAATTTTGCCATCACAATAATGGACTTGTGACAGTGCATTGTCCTGATGAAACAAAATTTTCTGTTTCGCTAATCCAGGTCCCTTCTCCAGAATTTTTTGTTGCAGCTGGTCAAGCAAGTTGGCATAATATTGTCCATTTATTGTTTTCCCTTTTTCAAGATAGTCTATGAAAATAATGCCTTTTGCATCCCAAAATACCGAAGCCATAACCTTTCCAGTGGATGGCAGTGTTTTCACCTTCTTCGGGACTGGTTCACCTACCGCTGTTGTTTGGTCTCCGGTGCGTAATGATGTACCCAAGTCTCGTCCAAGGTTATGAATCTGCGGAGAAAGTCTTTTGGATTGCTCTTGAATAACGACAAACACTCTTTCGAAACGTTCATTTCAGCCAATTTTTGCTCTGACGTGAATAATCGCGGCACCCATCTTGCAGTAAGCTTTCGCAAGCTCAAAATTTCGCATAATATACGAAGTGTTCGCTCTTTTGATATGCCCACAGTCTCAGCTATCTCAATCAATTTCAATCGATAGTAACTCAAAACAATTTTCTGGACTTTAAGGACTATACCTTCCGTCGTAACCGATTTTGATCTACCTGGACGATTTGCATTCTTAGTGCTTGTACGGTCTAAAATTTGCAACCCAAGTTTCGAACGTTGAAAATAATGGAGCAGACTCGCCTAAAGCAGAGTCTAGCTCAACTTTAATGTTCGTGGGATTGAAACCCTTAATATTGTCACGATGTCATTATCTGGGAAAATAAGTAAATTTAAATGAATTTCGTAATTATTGCAATCATGTGCATTTCAAAATTATGCCGAATCAGCAACCATTGAAGTAGGTCAAAGTCGCGTTACATTTACTCGCATGAATCCAAGCTTTGCGGAATGCGAGCGTGTTGTTTACATGTGCCAATTAACATCGAGGCAATTAGAACGCTTTAAGAAAAACAAATTTGGCAAGGATCAATTGATGCTGATGCACTTTGTACTTTGAACCGAACCCCCAGCCACCAGAGCAAAGGAACCAATTGTGACGTAGAGATAGGGATGTATAAAAGATCGACCCGCAGCTAGAATCGAGGGCAGTATTAGTAGTAGTGGTATTAGTGAAGAGCAGTATTAAAAGTAGTTAGTTAGCGGTTTAGTAAGATAATTAATTGGTTAGTAATTGTGAACGAGTGCGCGAAAACCGAAGTAAGCGAGTGAGCTCTCCACGAGCACAGGGCTGGCTTTGGGCCAGGCCCTTCCGCCTAGAGGTAATGTAGAATTTAATTAAAATCAAGTAATTAAGTTAAAGATTAAATAAGTTCAATAAGTTTAAATAAGTGAAGTTAAAGAAGTAAGGATGAGCTTAGAGTTATTGAGAATTAGTTTAAAGTAAAAGGTTAAATAAGTTCGTTAAGGAAGAATTATGTTTAAAATAATTATAATGATTAATTAAGTTTTAAAAATAAAAAGGACTTAGAGTAATTTATAATTTAAAATAAAAGTAATCGAAAGACATTTCTCGTAATTTTAATTCGTTAATTAACTAAAATAAATTACCAACTCCTTTATTCTACGCGACAATATGAACATATTTTATGACAGCGCGTACTTCGTGTTTCTCCATTATTAAAAAGCTTAAGAATCGTCTATTATAGCCAGGTATCAAACACAAACTACTGGACATAAACTAACGATATTTCACATTTAAAGTAATGACAGATGACATTAAATAAAATAATAAGCAAAACATCAAAGTCATAGCCCCCTATAGGTCAGGCCGGAAATTATTCATCCCATCCGCGTAGTTATAAGCGTTTGATCTTTAACAGTAGTCATATCCTTTCGATATCATATCTTGTTGCTTCTATCAGCAGTCACTGCCAGAGGGAAAATCCTAAAGATCATTAATGAATATCAGTAACTAAGTTGGGTCCAGAATCGAACGAATCCAAACTTGGACTATGCCTTCTTTGTTCCACTTGATTCAGGTGTTACTATAGAATAAATACACGTGAAGAATAACAACAATTTCTGTATTCTTAGTAGGAAATATAATACATACAACATAATAACAGGTGATCAATATCTTTTCTAATCAAGTTACCTATGGAAATAAAATCATGTGTCTTTGATTAGTTCATTATTTCAAATGCCACTTGAATACATATTTATATTGCATTCCTATACAAAACGATAGGAATGCAATAAAAATAATTCAAAATTGCATTTCAAATAATGAACTAAACAAAGACATAATTTTTTTCCATATGTCACCTAATTAGAAAACATATTGATCACGCGTTACAATGAATAACATATTGGTATGTTCTGTGGGTTGTCCATTTTCTTTTGTTTTGCTGCTACGTTTGGCTCCAAAAATTGCCATGTTTTGTGTTGCTCCATGTTGGGCGCCAGAAATTATTGTATAGTTGGCTTTTAAACCTTTTTTTTAATTTCTCAGGCTTGTAAAGTTCGTAGGAGGCTTCACCTTACTGTTTCTTTTTTCTCTTTATTTATTTATTTAGTTTATTGATCATTAGTTTTTACCCAGAGTTTTGGTTTTTCTTCCACCTTTGCATTGATATAAACCAATAATCTTCTTGTACAAGAAGGTTGGTTTTTAAAACTTTTTTTATTTCTCAGGCTTGTAAAGTTCGTAGGAGGCTTCACCTTACTGTTTCTTTTTCCTCATTATTTATTTATTTAGTTTATTGATCATTAGTTTTTATCCAGAGTTTTGGTTTTTCTTCCACCTTTGCGTTGATGTAAACCAATAGTCTTTTTGTACAAAATAATAACGACTGTTCAATTGAGAAGTTTATCAAATTGGTTTTGATTTTTTGACGAAAGAAGAACGAGCGAAAAAAGAATACCTACTTAATCGATTCACATTTAACCGATGACAGTTGACAAACAGTTATAAGTAGGTCTGTTCCTACCAGAGTACTGTATGATTACCTACGCGGTTACCGGTTACTAGGTTTAACCAACAAGATATAGCGACACGATACCTACCTAATACATATAGGTAGTAACGAGTGTCTAAATAAAAATCTGGTCAAGTAGGTTGTGGTCGAAAATTTTTTCGTTGCATGCATGTCGTTTCTAAGTTCAACGGCTAAGCTTTCAAGTATAACGTCAAAGTGATTTTGCATTAAAAATAGTTTTTCTTTTCACAAACTACTAAAAAATGCCCTTTTCAATTGAAGAAAAGACATTTATGATTGAAAGTTACTTTCGAAACGGTCGCAAAATTAACGGTCTCTGGTCCTATTCAATTCAAGACTGTTTGGAGGAATTCCTTGTCCAGTTCCCAGAAATTGTTTTTGATTATAAACAATTTCTAGAGTGTCTAAATCGAAGTGTGGCATTATTTGTTTTCCCCCAGGGTCGTTTAAATACTGCCGAGTGGCTTCGTCCGATTGATGCAACGTAGAAACGACGCAGTCCGGACAACTAACGCCACCTACATTGACACAGCTGAACCTGAGAACATCATGCCCTATGTGACGTGTAAATAATTTTGTTTTTCGTGTAGTTTACAGAAAAGTGACACAATGTTTAATCATAAGTCGTGAAGAAAAGTGGGGCTTGTCTTGTTAGCAACACTTTTCTTCACGTTTCCGTTAGCAACACTTTTTTTCATTCATTTCATCAGAGGTCGAAGATTGATTGATTGATGTTTTGTTACTATGTCAACAAATGCTTGACATATCTTGATGTATTATTATTATTCGTCGACACTCTCATAATTTTAGCGTTATTTTCGTCAACTACACGAAAAATTAGCATGATCTACACGTTAGAAAAGTGAATTTCCATGTTCGTGTAAATTTGATCCACTCGTGAGCTAGCGCTCACTCGTGAATTCAAACATTTAGGGTGCGTTCCGTTTCACGCATATATACGTTAATTGAATCTGAATTCAATTCGATGCGTTTGTAAAAGCGTTCCGTTTTAAATTTGCCGTTGATGCGTCAAATGAATCGGAACGCTTGATATAAATTTTTGTTAAGGGAGGATGACAATATATTTCTAACAGTGATTTAAAATGTTCACACTACTTGTAAAATAGTATTAAATATATCCATTTGAATTAAAAGTTAAAAAAAGACTAACTCTGATTTAGTTTTACTGCTGTTTAAGCAATATGGACTTAAAATTGTAATCTTCCGTTTGTTAAGACAATTTTCACGAAATCCATTTTAATTACAAAAAGAACTTGCTTCTGTTTGCTTAAAAAGACCCAATCAGTTACTTTAACCTCCCAGGATATAACAAGCGCATCAAGTGCACTTCATTTTGACATGAGGCGTTTGATGCATTAAAAATAGTCTCCAACAGGGACTTCATTTGCATTGGTACGTCAGTGTGATGCGCACTACCAATGTTTAACGGAACGGTTTTTGTACGCATTAAACGCATAATGCGATTAATGCGGTGAAGCGGAATGCACCCTTACACTCGCTGGAAAACTGTCTTTTCTAAACTTGTAAATCAATATACTATTATTTACTTACTTGGCTTCATCGTTTTGGACCAATCATTAGCGTAAAACTTAGAATATTTAAGACGACAAATTAACGTATTGCTTGATGAGCATTCTTTTCGGTTTGTAAGATCAGATTTGATTATCGGCTCGTGTGGCTCGTGTCAACCTTTTTTGTTTTGTTGTCGAAGTTACCGAATAATAGTTTACGCATTTTATGCCTTGCTTTTCATAAGTGTGTTACAATAAATTCTGTACCACAGTGAGTGTTTTGTTTATGCCGGTACTCTGAGCGTTCAAATGAAGTAAATCTCCTGGAATTATTGTTCTAACTGTGGCGAACACATTTGGACCTAGGGAGGGGGTCTCGAATGTGGAGTTCTTACAATCGGGAGTATATACTTTCTGGCGCCCTTAGCCAGGAGTATTTCTTTTAACATTTTTGCGGTGACAACCTAATGCGACAATGTAAAGTGAAATTTCGAGTTGATCTAATTCAAGTCTTGCTTCACAATGTTATGAAAAATTCAAAGGCTACTTGATGAAACTTTTAAATGAGCAGTTGATACAATAAATAACATATTGCTATGCAATGTGGGTTACTCTTTTTCTTTGGTTTGGCTGCCACGTTGGGCGCCCAAAAATTGTTGTTTAGTTGTTTGGTTTTGTTAAATATTTTTATTTCTCAGGGTTGTAAAGTTATTTGACAATATTCTTAAATCTACATTTAATCGGCAAGTGGTTTAATATGTTTCGCAATAAATTCCTACATATAACCTAATTTCCTAACTCTTTCTACTCAAAATCATTCTAAATTATCCTGTTTTCTAAATAAATTAATATAACTTAAAATCTGTCAAAACTAAAAAAAAAATCCTCTGTGCTTTTGCCAACTTTTAAAACTGCTTTATATCTTATCTTCCTAAAATTGTCCTGCTCAAAGAAAATAAATTTCTTCCTTTTTACAGCTAAAATTCTACTTAAGCCAACTTAATCGACAACCTTTGACGATTTTTAATCATTTAGGGCCAGTTTCATAATGGAATATAAAGCAGACTTCAAATTAAGTCACTTTCAGAAGTCGAAACAAATTTGAAAATACATTTGTTTACACATCTGAATGTGACTTTAATTTAATTTAAAAGTTTCCTTTAAATTCCATTATGAAACTGGCCCTTATTGTTTGATTGATTTCATTATAAATTTTTAGTTGATTTTATTGATTTTAACAACAAATGTGTCATTTAGTTAGTGGGATATAAAGATTTTTCTGAATAAGATTTATTCCCAATGCCTTTATCTATGTATCTTGTTAGTAGGTGGGTGGTAGGAGGAGAAGGATACGTGAAATATAGTCTTGTCGCATTTTGCGTGACAAGATAGCACCGTTAGCTGAAGAGCTCGTTTTTTATTCTTTGTTATTTGCGCAATATATCAATAAATGTTCTCCCAGGGTTTGTTAGACAGGTCTGTGGGATTCGTCTTCGGTGCAGAGATATTTCATTCGACAGGCGTAACCCTGCAGGAGTAAGGGAAATGTGTTCGTCTTTATTAATCTTTTAGCGCGCGGCGGGAAAGTTTCCTTAATTGCGCTCGGCGAAAAAATCTGTTGGTTTATCGGATTAACAAAGAGAAAAATTGGGCGAGGTTCTTCGCCGCGCTGCATGCATTTTAAGTTGAGAGGTAAAACGCGAAAAAAGCACCCGCTAATGCGGACTTTGCGCTTGCAAAGTTCTGAAAATTTTAGAATGCTTCTTGCACAATTCGACTTCAAACTTATTTTCTTCGTGAAAATAACGTGATTAAAATTTTAATGCAAGATATTTTACATTTTTATTTCTTAATTGTTTGTAATACAGCAGTGGCAGAAAACTTTTTAAAATGTATAACATATAAATTCAAGAAAGTTTCTAAAATGTAAAAAAAATATATAAAAAAGTCTAGTCCAGTATCATATCATAATTTATCAGGAAAATATATGGCAAGACAAAATATGCAAGTTTTTATGATTTAATTAATTAACTAATTTCGTTTTAATATTATCTAGGATAACTCCAAAATCGCTGATGAACGGCCTCCTAATAATCCTCATGCAGGGGTTGAAAGTAACTTTTAGCAAATTTTTATTAGTATAGCATCATTCCAGTTCTTTTAGATGATTCTTTAGTAATTTAGCATTTTCATCGTTGGTTTTGTCAAAAATTTTCTCAACTTGGTCTACTGATTTCACCCCATTATTCTATTGATATTAGGGACACATTGTTTATGCATAAGAGGTCGACAATTGCCACACATTGATTACAGAAATCGTTTAATGTTCCTCATTAAACTCCTCATTTGTGCTCATTTGTACATTCAAAGCACGATAGAACAATTATCCAGGCCTATTCTGTAACTGTTTCTAAACCAAACAGAAATCGATGCTTTCAATCGAAATGTTTGCACATTGAAATTGTTCAAAATCTATTAATTGCATTACCTGCTTGTGAATTTTGAATACTGTAATGAAGAGAGATCACGTCGCAAATAGTAAACTCCAAGCTACAAAACTTTATCACATTTATAAAGAACGGTCACGGTCACTCATATTTCAAAAATAGAAATCGTTAAATATTACGGAATACCAGTCAATTTACTGCGATTTTGTCTGTCAACTTCTAGTCGTTCTAATTTCTGTTTCTATTTCACTCCTACCTACCTATCAGCAGCAGCAAGATTGTGAGGTGCCGTAGCCGACGTCCCCGTGTGAACCTCCTTTGATTACATACGGCGACGTATGTCTCTAAACACTACAATCCGGCCCTGGTGTGTGAGCACGTGTGAGTTTACAATTTACAACAAAATCGCTCACACTTTAAAGCAGAACAAACAGTTCGACACATCCCCTTTAATCTACTCGAGGTCAATGAAAATCCAGTGAAGAGATCAAAGTGCCGACAAGCGAGTTGCGCTACTGTATTCTTTATACTGTGCTAATACTAACAGAAAATCTTTCTAGTAAGGTCTCGAGGTATCCTAACGAGAAAAGCCACAAATAAAAGCCTAAATAACAAAAGCAGGAACACGTTAAGAGCTGATTCGCCCAACACTTTGCTCGTAGAAGTTACCTAGCTACTTCACATCCGCCAAGCTTCGAAAAGTACATAAAAGGTGCCTTCGGTACACGTAGAGTGCCTCGTTCCAGATCACGGATTAAATTTCCGTTCGGCTTCCTACACAGGTACACAAAACGACCACGAGCCAAAAACAAAACAACAGTACTCCTACGCGTCTAGCACAGTACTTATTTGATTCTGCACGTAACTAGAATACCAGGCACGAAGGGAAGTCACATGACCCAAACATTTTCGAAAAATCAATATATTTGGCCGGGAGGACCAAAGGCGCCACGGAAAGGGCACGTAAACTTGGCGGCCATTTTGCTCTTAACGGAATTTTATACTGTAACATCACTTTAGGGTTACAGAGTAGATCTGATTGTAGTTTATTTATGCTGTATTATAAAAAAATATGTTATTTTTCTAAATTCGATTTAATTTTAAATACATTTTGTGACCGAGATGCACACTTTTAAGTACATATTTTGAATTTTTATTTGGGAAGTTATAACTTGGATAAGTCTTCAGAAACGAAGGCATGTTGATAAAATATTTCTTGATTGTGTGAGGGTCGGGTGGTTAAAAATGATAAAAGAAAGGGGACGAATTATCCGTTATTTTCAAATTTATCAATTTGAAAAGGCCTCGTCGAAACACTATGTCCTTCTACGAGTAGATGTCTCGACGAGAGTAAGAGGGAAGTTCTATTGTTACGCCCAATCTATGTCTTAATTTCCAAAATTAATAACACCACAATAATCAACAATTTTCACTTCTTCTCCTCACTCTTTTACTAAAATTAATTAGGCCATAAAGGACCCAAGTAGCAATTTCTTTGTTTGTAGGTATCTGGTTTGAGCTTCTTAGCCAGATATTGCTATTAACGCCTTCGTTATGTGAAATGAGATTTCAACCCTTGCCCACTACACATATTTTTCTGGATTCTCGAAATTACGTTTTTTTTTTCTTTTAGAATGTACTCCGCCTTGTTACGTTATAGATAAACGTTGGTTCCCAAAAAGAAATAAATTGTTTTTTTTTAAGTGCGCCTCCATCACGTTACGTTGTAAGGGAAATATAATCAACGTAGTTATGTTATAAGGGGGTCGCCACCACGTTACGTTTTCCCTTATATCGAGCACTCGCTTGCAGGGCAGGATAATGGCGAACGAAACATAATAATTAATTTAAATTTTACATTACCTCGCCTCTTTGCACCACACTCGACCAAACGCCGCCCCCAAGGACCGATTCAGAAGTCACAAAAAAATTCACCAAATACATTAAACTAATTATATTAATGAATATTCTTGAAACTGCCTGTCGACTGTTTCCGACTATACAACTCGTGCCGGATGCCACAAAATTGCGTTTCCAAAGTTTCGGGTTCAAAGATCGATGTTCCAAAATTATCAGCGTCACATTTAATGAAAGCGCACTTTAATTGTTTTTAATGAAATACGAACTGTTGTGTAGCATTCTTAAATAAGTTCAAACAGCTTGGTTTTCATTTGTCAGCATGGAATTCCCTCTATTAAAACGGTAATTTTGCATAAATTCCATCTACCGAATTTTTTTTTATTAAATTCATGCTAGATAACTTCCGCGGCGATTAAGCCTGTGTCGATGACCGTGCTTGTGAATGCTAACTAAACAATTTTGTCAATTAAATCTAAGAATACGCGCGTTAAATTTTGTGTCACTCCAAAGTAAAAACGAATTTAGATAATAATTTTTCAAACGTGACAATATATGAGACATTATAAAACAAATTCAAAATGATTTTTATAACAAGAAAAACAGCATTTCATATATCAAATTAAGCAGTGGTTAGTTTCTATAAACATATCCAAAATGGTGAAATAAAATAATGTTTTCTCACCCAAATCATGGTACTAGATGCGGAGAGACGGACAGATTTTTGAAGATCAACCACAGACTATGACATTCTGTGAATACCTTTGGGCTCTCGACTAAACTGCTAGAAGCTGTCCGATTCTCTGTCGTGCTAAGCAATGGCCTTTTATATGGTTTTACAAAGGTCATTTCGATTATGTAATTTGCAACATGTAGGTCTCTCGTCCTAAAAATCATCGTGATTTTCCGAAACTGTGGGCTCACAAGCTTGCATAATGCGCACTTATGCAACTGAAATTCTGCGAATGCTATCTCATTCCGAAGGTCAATCATGACTGATATCGGCCAAGGCTTTTGATGAAATGCTTGCTTACATAATCTTTAGGTGGGTGAATTTTTCCGCGGTCGCGTAGGCGACACTGAATTGAGTTTAACTTATGTAATGAGCTTAATGATTATGAAATGCTGGATTCTTACAATTGAATGAACTTAAGGTAGTTGCGGTTAAACAAACAAAAGAATAAACTGCATATTTTTAATAATTGCTAAAATAAAAAAATGAAATCCATTTAATTGTAGTTTGTATGTTTTATATTGTGTAGGTCAATATTCTAATTTAAATCTATGGGAACGAACTAAAAAATTCAATCTTGCTTTTTAATTGCATGTCTTTTAGAGTAATTGTGAATGTGAATGTAAGTAATTACAGTAAAATGTTGAAATTCCCTTTTGGTGTTCTATTTTTTATTCTAAAATGGGATGAACCGTTATTGAAGAAGTTGTGAACCGCCGCGTCAGCGGAAAACAAACTTTACTAAATCGACGTCCATGCAGAGTTCCAATAATTCCGAACTAATGGCTTTACACTTTGGCGATTTTAGTTGGGTTATAAATTCTCTAAATAAATTTGCCCGGAAGCTCCGGTCTAAGCGCGTGATTATCGGCGGAGCCCGGAGTTTTTGTCCTTTTCACAACTTTGTCACAAACTAATGCAGTAAACGTGCGCTTCGGCCCTGTTTGTTATTGGCGTTTGAATTAATTAATCCGTAGTTATTGTTCTCGCCGAAGAGTAGGAGGATTCCCCGAAATCGTTCTAGTTCCCTAGTTGAATTATGCATGCATGCACGCGTCGTAACTTACGGGGCAGATAACTCACAATTTTCCGGAACTGATATGTCAGCGCGATGAAAATTATTTACTTCATTCAGCAGAAAATAACCGAAATAACTCTTCCTTATGATGTAATAACCGACGGCCTGATAACAGAGCATTTTTTGAACTGGGAATGCTATTAGAACCGGTAAATAAGATATCCTCACTGAAAACGCCACGTCCGCCTTATTAAGTTATACTGCAATCCTTACTTTTACCATTCCTTTATAGTTCTTCTTTTTTCCGTCGAATCAGGTAAGACCGACGTTGTACAACATCTCCATCGCACCATACTCGTAAGCTATTGGTGTGCGCATTAGCTTTCACGGCACGAATTGTTTGAACCTTAATTCAGGATTTGTCTTGATTTCGAGAAGTACAGAATTTTTATTATTTGGTTAAAACATTTCTAATCAGGAAGAGTCTGCTTCGATTTTTAACAATATTTATGATCATTAGCGAAAATGAGTATACTTAAAAACATTGGTTTCTTGAATTTAGTTTGTAACGTAATTGAATTTTATGTTAAATTTTTTATGTGCGTAGTCTTTTTTATTTAATAATAAATAAAAATATGAGCCTTCGGGCGTACTGCATTTGCGAACGTGACTCGCATCTGCATTTTTTAATTTCGAATATTAATAAAATCCTGCCTGCATATATCAGGAGCACACGTTGCAGTGCAAAATAATAAACGCGACGCCGAAATTAAAAAGCAAATTCAGACGTTTCGAGCTCAGAATCTTATGGCGTTCGTGCGAGAAGGAGTCTGTCGCGTGCGATAAGTCTGGAATTCACTAACGTTTCTCCGCAGTGGTGTTGCTAAACAGCGCAATTGATTGTTAGGATAAAGTGCATGCGCCTGGTGTATGCATAATTTAATGTTGCTGTAAGACGTGCCGAAAATTTATTATTTTCAAGTACAATGCTGATGTGAAAATTAAAACTATAATGGCGGTGCATTCTGAAAATTAATGATGTATGGTCTCAAACTCATTAAATTAATGGTAAACGAATATTCTCAATCTTCTAGTCAAAATGAATACCAAAACGATAAAAACCGTCTATACTCAGTCCAGCGTTCTTTGAGTTGTTTCATTTCATCCTAAAAAATGTCTTGTTTGCGCCTCGAAAAATTATGCTACAGCTTTTCAAATCATCATCTGAGTGTTGTAACTCAGTGAATCCACAGCTTTTGATAATGTGCGAGCCTTGTGAATCCTGCAGTTGTGCAACAGTAAAATTTTGGTTTTCCATGAATTCGGGCGTTTTTCTCTAAAGGTATTGGAGCCTCCTTCCGAAAACCTCTGTCACCAAATTTAAATTTAATTTACTTGCCTCTTACTTACCACTGACAGACGACAAGCTTCTGCTGACGAAACGTATCAGCTGTTCCCCAGGCTAGCAACAGTGAAGAATGGGGCGGGTTAATCAAGTTGGTAAAATTATTAAAGGGCGCCAGAAGACTGTATCCCCAGCTCACACGTAATCGACCAGTCGACGTCTTCAGTCGACCAGATCGGGCAGAAAATGAATCAACAATAAATATAGGGGCGAGACTTTACACACTGGTGTGCGTGAACGCAGAAATTAAACTCGAAGTTAAAGTTAACACAATTTATTACACAAGTCAAAACAACACTTTACACTATTACAATTGGCTGCTTAATTATCTACGGTAAACGCAGCGCAACACGTAGTTCGAAATTCTTCCTCGCGATTTAACTATTCACGAACAATGAATAAAATATAAACCGATCGGTCCGCAAAACGTCAGATTAAATTAAAGTTGGAATACCTAACCTTTTGACAGCGCGTCCAGTCAGGCGTCTGGGTCAACGTTACCAACCGAAACGCGGTGGTCGGTGGGTAGTTAAGACGCCCTCTGGCGATCGCGGGTGGCGTCGACAATCTGGATCAAACTGGATCCGCTGGAATCGTCAAGATGGCTGATCAGGTTTCCACGATCGGACATTCCCAGGGTAGAAACGCCACCAGAGAACTAGGCCTAGAAGCCTGGACTAAAAGCTTGTGCCAGAAACTGCGCCCAAATAGAAAAGCCTGAATGTAAAGGGAGAAGGTTTCGTTAGCAGCCATTTTGATATACGCCATAGCACTTTTTACATTACCTGGGGCTAATACGTTTCCGGGCTTGGAATTGGAGTTAAAATTATCTCCAAATGTGTTCGATGGTGTTACCAGATCTTCCGACACAGCCGCAAATGAGTTACTCCTTCCAAAGAGCGAAAACTCCGATAATTTTATTATGCACGTAAAACACGTCTAACTTGTATCACACTTCGAACAAGAAAGGAACTCAACGAGGCGAAATTGTAGCAGGCGAAGGTTGCTAGGATACGAAACCGAAGACAGTCACGTGGTGTGCCACACGAATGAGCTTCGAATAATAAAGAGGAGGGATGCAGGGTAGCCACCTGTATCCAAACGCGGTTCATATATCACTCTGCCTCCGCGTTTTCTTTGGCGGGAGATTTGAACGTAACACCTCTCCATTAATTGTGGACTCTTTTTCCATATTCAATATGCACAATACCATCGCAGTTCCAAAAGACAACTGAGTTTTAGCCTTCTTTGGAGATGGAGAGTCTTTATAACCTACTGCATCGACTCCTGCTTCGTAGTAGGATCCCAATAGCCTCTGTGAAATCCGCGAAAAGTGACTCTCATTACTCTCTAAAGCGGCCAAATGTTCTCGACAAATTTTTCTCCTCGCCAGTTTCTTTCTGCTTTGGTGTAATGAGTTTGAGGATCGCCGTGCAGAAATCTTTTTCGATCCTAAATCGTCGTGCATAATCTTGTAAACTGTAGTTTCGGATTAGCAAGTACTTGGATTTAACTAAATTTCACTTGAAAATGAGATGGATCGTCATTTCCGTCACGTGGGACATTTCTTTACGGTTTCCTTTACGTCGCTTTTCCATTTGTCTTTTTGCATTTAATTTTTTTTTAAATTTTGTTGTATCGATTTTTTACATCAGCGTTTCGCAATGTCTCTTATTTCTTCTGATTCGTATTTTTTATTTATCACTATCACTGACCACCAATGAGACAACCCCCTCGAAAGAAGATATAAATGTTTTTCTGGAAATAGACATTGAACCCAAGATGGTCACGAAAATAGGAGGGAAAATATGTGTAATAGAGCTGAAAAATGAGCTAGATAAAAAGAAGTAATGAAGAACAAATCGAAATTGAGAAATCACAAAGAACTAAGGGTTTTTATTAATAATGATTTGACAAAGAATGAAAGAGAAAACAAAAAGAATTAAGATTGTTGGCAAAAAATGAGATAGAAAAAGGAAATGAAGTAAAAGTGGGTTACAATAAGATAAACATAAATGGGGAAGATTGGCGCTGGAATGAAAATATAGATAAAGTATACAAATAAAGATACAAAATATAAAACCAAAAAACTAGAACAGCACACAAGGTATGGAAATTTGGGGTCAGACCGGGCAAACGCAAAGGATATGATAAGTATACGGACAAAGAAAAGATACGAAAGAAGGTAAAAACTATATATGGAAATTAGCAACATGGAATGTGCGAGGAATAAATGGAAAAGAACAGAACTGTGCGAGGAATTTAACAAACTTGAACTAGACATCCCGACACTATCAGAGACTAAAAAGGCGAAGAAATATTAGACGAAGGGCATATATGGATATACAGCGGAGAAGCAATGGAAAGACGGCAGCAGCAGGAATAGGATGCTTGATAAATAAGAAATGGGCAAAGTACATAATACTATGAAAAGGATTCACAGAAAGAATACTCACAGTAGAATTGAAGTTACATGGAGGAATCACAACAATGATAGCAGTCTACGGTTCAAACGAAAGGCAAATTTTGGGAACAATTAAATTTGATAACAGAAAGCATTTGAGATACGTAACTGGAGACCTGAATAGTAGAGTAGAAAGAGAAGATAATTGTACAGGAATGTTGGGCAAGTATGGAGGAACAAAAAGAAATAACGGGATGAGAGTGATTGAGTATTGTGTGCTAAACAGTCTGCTAATTTCAAACTACTTTTATCAACGCAAGGAAATTCACAAGTTCACACGGCAAGTCCCAAATTCAGTAGACAAATCCATAACAGACTCTATACTGATAGAAAGAGAGAAAAGAAGGATAGTAAAAGATGTGAGAGTGATGCGTGGACCTGAAATATACAGCGACCACTATATCTTAGTGGCAAAAATAAAAAAGGAGGAAGACGTGGACGACAGCAACGAAATAAGCAAAATGATAGATCTATAGAAGTTTATAAGTTAAGGGAAGAAGAAATAGCTAAAAAATATAAGGACATAGTAGAAAATAAAATAGTAATGGCAAATATTAAAAACGTAGGAGTAGAAGAATTATGGGTAACACTACGAAATACAATAGTAGAAGCTGCAAGGTAAACATGTGATAGTTATGTGATGTGGTAGTAAGAAGAATCAAACGGCATGGTGGAGTCAATATATAAAACAAGCAAAAAAATGAAGAAGTGGAAGAAGTACCTGAGAGATAGAACAGAAATTAGATATGAAGCATATAAAAAACAATGACTCAAAGTTAAAAATATGGTAAGAGAAAGTAAAGAGCTGGATAAAATTTGTAATAAAATGAAGGAATGGGAAAACAACCCGAAATTTAACATTGAAGAACAGAGAAGTAGAAATATTAACAGAAGATCAAGAAATAATGGAGAGGTGGAAAAAATATTTCCAATATTATGTGATGGACAAGAAGAATATATAGAAGCTATACATGGGCATAGAGTGGAACAAAAGCAAAGTGGAGTAAGAGAAGGAAAAATAAGTACGACGAAGTAAAAGAGGCTATACAAGCACTAAAAAACGGTAAAGCAGCAGGTCACGACAGAATCACGACGGAAATGTTAAAGAACATGGGCAATATAGAAGTAGAATTATTTACAAAAATCTGCAACAAAGCTTGGGAAGAAGGAGTAATTATTCCTAGAGATTGGCAAATGGGGTAATAGTACATGTACATAAAAAAAGGGGATACAAGGGACTGTATCTATCTTCTATCGAGGAATAACGTTGCTGAGCACAGCATTAAAAGCGTACGAAAGAATACCAAAAAGTTAAAAAAATGTACAGTCAACACTAGAAGAATCACAGAGCGGTTTTATAAAAGCAAGAAGCGACCATATAGGTATTTACAATTAAGGAAATAATTCGGAAATCATTGTTAAGTAAGACAAGAACATATTTTGCGTTTGTGGATCGGGAAAAGGCTTTCGACCGTGTCAAAACATGACCAAAAAGGAATAGATAGTGAACTTGAAAGAGCAATAAAGAGTATATATGAAAACAGTACAAATTATGTAGCTACGGGAAATAGAACACCGAAAGAACTACAGTAAAGGAAGCAAAAAATATAGCACAAGACAGAAAAATGTGGAGAGCGTACGTAAATAACAAGACAGAGGTCATAACAATGTAGAGGATCAAGAACAGAATTTCGTAAAATAGCTAAGAATAAAAATAAGACAAGCTAAGATTACCCCACACCGAAAGGTATAAGGGGAATTGATTATTATTGTTTTGAATTGAATTGTTTTCCGCCTTTCCATGTTGCTCTTTTCCTTGTCAGTCTTTTGATTTTTATGCAGTCTGCCAGAAAATCGTCTCGTTTAATTTGTTTGGTTGTGTCTCATTGATTTTATTTCAGTTAACTCCCATTTCCTATTATCGAATTAATTCTTCGCACTTCATTGATATTTCTTTACCATTCCCTTTTGCTTCTTGCTTCTTTTTATTTTCAAAAGCTTTTCGCCGATTTCATTTTTTTACATCAGCGGTTCGCAATGTTTCTTCTTTCTTCTGATTTGTATTTGTCTTTTGATTATCTCTTTTTTTTGACTTTCTTTATTTTTCGCCTTTCCATGTTGCTCTTTCTTTTCTTGTCAGTCTTTTGATTTATAAGGATAAGGGCTATTGGTATAACCTCCGGTATAACGTGACGTAGGTGTGACGTAGATATGGAGGAACATTAAAAGATACACAGTTATTCCGTTCTTATTCCACGATTGTAAAATTGGGCCTTAATGTGATAATTTTTGCACAATTGGTAGATTGTTAAAAATTTGCTTATTCCTGGCACCTCTAGAAGGCCTTGTGAAATAAAATTATAATTGGAACTGTCATGTGTATATGGAAACGTATTTGTTAAACTTCCGGGCTAATTTTAAGAAGTTTTACATTGAAAAGAAAAAACGTATGGAACTTTGTAACAATATTTTCTTCACGCGCCGTGGGAATGAATAAATTAAACGAAAATTTATTCAATTCTTCCGTTCCGAATGCGAAAGCTTCGGTCACGTATTCCAAAGGTCATTTTATTAGCCGGAAGCGTAGGTTAATTTCGAAAAAGTCGCATTCTATTGGTATGCGGCGACGAAGCCCGCAAAGTTTAGGGCATAAATTCGCAACGTTTCAATTTCCATAGAAATTATTTCGAAGTTCGGTTAGTCAAGTCACGACAATTTGGCCCGAAACCCATGTTCTAAATTGTGTCAGTTCTTGTCTTAGCGAGAGCAATGCGAGCGCATGCTTGAAAATTGAAAGTCATTCGTTTTCATTTCTATTTTCGAATAATTTAATATTCGCCGAAAATCGAAGAAAATTAAACAAATTTCCATACACGTTAATTCGAAGCTCTCGAAAACATAACATCGCCACATACTTGCAAGATGAAAATTTTGATGAGGTGTGATGTTCTCTCGCATTAATTAAACCGACAAGCGCCCAATTAAGATACGCGGAAACAAAATAATCTCATTGCGAGCGTGTTTGTTTTGTTTTGAGTTTTGAGCGGTTTTTTTTACATGCGTGTGCTTTTGAACTTGAAACAAAAGATGCGTGGAATGTGAATGGGGAGAGGATGCAGTAAATAAGCGAAAAATAATAGTAATGCGAGGGACGGGTGGTCATAAAATGATAACAGAAAGGGGATGAATTATCCTTTACTTTCAGCTTTATCAATTTTACAAGGCCTCGTCGAGATTCTATGTTTCTTTAGATATCACGACGAGAGTGAAAGAAAAGTTCTATTACCAGTCAAAATAATCAACAATTTCCACTTCTTCTCATCACTCTTTTACCAAAATTTTAATCAGACCATTCAAGACCTAAGTAGCAATGCTGATTACACCTTCGGACTCGGGGAGGTGTTCATGACCAAACGGCTTCTATCCATCGTTGAAAGCAGTCTCCTTTTATATGATTTTATAAAAGAAATTCCGATTACGTAACACTTCACATGTGGGCCAGTTACCCTATGATTCATTGTGATTTTCTGAGACCGTCTGCTCATATGCTTGAATAATACCCGGTTTTTTCGATGAGCCATCAATGCAGCTTAAATTCTTCGCATGCAATCTGCAAAGGTCAGTCATGACTCATGATAAAAGGCGACGTTGTTGAATCGCATTTAACTTACGTACTGAACTTGATAATTTACGAAATTGCCGATTTCTTACAGTAATAATAAAAATAAATTTATTAACCATTAAATAGAGATACATTTATTATGTTAGATTATACATACTATTCAAACTTTTAGTTATTTTATAATGAATGAATAAATTGATCTACACATATGGATTTAGTAGTGAGCTTTCGCTATGATGATTAAATTGATCAATAAAATATTCTTTTCTATTTTCGTTCGTTTCAGTCTGATATGAAATGCCAACAAGATCTGAATTAAACGAACGGCAATATTATTTTCAATTTTCCTCCAACGGATGCAATTTTCCCGTCCGTAGCGAAACGCATTCGCCGCACCATTCATCTCTGTTTTACTTAACGAATACTGACAGGACAACGAGGAGTGCAATTTGGCAAGGGTACGTGGGAAGTTAATTAAATAAACAGCGTTTGATTAAGGTCGTGTTCGAACAAAAGTGTAATTGAGCGATGAGCGCGGCGTCCGTTTCCGAGGAGGGTTAATTTCGTTTTCGAAATGAATAGAATTTTATAGGTGTGGTTTATGAACTTGTTTACAAGAAGTTTGTCTGGTGAAACTCGCGATCTTAAAATTTATTTCTCACGTCAGAATCTAAGGATAAACTCGTGAAGTAAGTACGCATAACTCTATGTCTTAATCATTCGGGGAGCTTTTGAAATAAACTATACACAAAAGAGTACAAATGCGGTAGATTTATTGTACGAAGAAAAATTCATATTTCTTTCCTGTGTTAACAAAGAAATTACAGGTAAATTCTTTAAACTTTGGCATTATATGAGAGTTTTCTTTGCGAAATTAAATAAATAATAATCGAAATTGTCTTTTCACAATTTCGAGTTCGAGTTGTTGATTAAGTTTATTTATTGTTAAGTAACCTTTTGACTAATTTCTATTCCAAATACTTCTAGTAACAATAATATTTTTTAAAAATTATTTTGAAAGCTGCCTGCTCTCAATTGGAACAAGTCATTTGAAAGAATTCATTATTGAAACTTCAATAAAAGTTCGTCATTATGAAACTAAGATTAAAATAATGATTGTACTGTACTACATTTGAATTTGCTTCCAAGAAGACTTTAAAGTTAAAGTCGAACACAAATGGAACAAGTAATAATGAAAACGGAAGCTGTGTTGATTTGGTAGAATGGCGATGGTTTCCTAACGGATACTAATAAATATCTAAATCCAAAGCAAACTTCGAAACTGATATAATATTGTATAAATTTATTATTTATTATACTTTTTTTTTAGTGATCAAGCCGACTGCAGTGGCACCTTATTAAAAAAAAATTGAAGAAAAGTTTAGAATAAAGAACGATTAATTCTTCGTATGATAACTGAAAGTGACAGCGAGAAACAAACAATGGGCAAAGAAACTCACTTCGAAATCTGTAATCGATATCGAACTAAGAAGCGGTGCTCGGTACTTTCCCAGTTCCGTGAATATTTCAGGATCTCCTTTTACAGGTCTCGAACCAACACCCCGTACGACATAATTCATCCTGGCACGCTGAGCCTCCCTTCGTTCCTTCATCGTAATCCGACGTCGATAAAGCACGAGACTTCGCCCGAAAAAGAAGTGTAAAACACTCACACAAATTAAATGAATGAAACTATAATCAATCTTTATCAGGAATTGCAGCCCAGCGATTGCTTTTTGATGTAATCTAATTCTTCCGTTGGGATCCCTTTGTAGGATCTATCTCTCAAGACGGGATCATGCTTCCTGAAAAAAGAAAATATTTTTCGCACCACCGTAAAACTAATGGGATTTGTAATTATTATAAGAGTATCATCTTTTAAAACGATTAGTGTATAATGAAAGTTTCCAAAATTGTTTTAAATTAATGCTTTAATTACGTCGTAATTGTGACGCGGCAGTATTTGAGCGAATCCCCAAAATTTGTATATAACTGTGAACAAGGAAGTTCGACGCACAATTAAACGCGTGTTTCATATTTCGCGCCCACTTTGCCTAATCGTCCGACATTCATTTCTGCTACGTCGTCCCTTTGTCTTGCGAATAGGAAATTGGTTGTGTCTGCTGACGCAACAATGAGTGAATTAAAGCAGGGACCAAACATTCTAATTGTAAATAGGAATCCCTCCGAAATTGTTTTCTATTGTAGTCGGCAAATGAAACTTCCGAACTGAAATCCTACAAAGGCCGATGATAAGAACGAAAGCGAAAAGATATTTTAAGAAGAAAGGAAACGAAAGAATAATGCACTCAACGAAATTTGATAATACATTAGATAACGGCGGGCAATCTTTAACTTTATACATACAATGTAATTTATCACTCGCCCGATGTTGTAAATACCTTATTTTTGGGAAAATTATTTACGAAAGTTGAATTCTTTAAGTATTCGAAAAATTAGAAAACTGTAACATTATTATTAATTTAAATTGCCTGATAAATTTTACATACATTTTTAAAACTGGTTAAATATCTTTGGTCCTTATTTTTCTTACGTATTGTTGTTTGTAGGTTTTCGATTTTAGGTAATTATAACAAAAGTCGTATGTTTTTTAATCAAAATGTATAAGTATATAACAATTAATTTAATACTTACTATAACATTTATGATAGAAGTGCTAGTATTTATAGATTTATATTTATTATTCTAGAATATTTTTTGTAATTTACACACTTTTATACACTCCTTTATACTTGTAAAGATCAATAACTTTTAATAGGGTTTTTAGGATGATTTATAATTCCATCGACAATTAATGTATTAAAATTATCATATCAAAGTACGATTAATCACCGTACGAAAAAATACACAAAAAAAAACTAATAGTTGTAAGTAGCAGAATAGTGAAGGTTTCTTTATGATACATGATAAATTACGTGTCAAAAAGTACAGATTTGCCAGCAATTTTAATTTTACTTACATAATTTGAATTTTTTATTACGATTATATTACGATCTGCTCTGTCAAATTCATTGATTTCGATTCGATTTGAGTTACAGAAGAAGGGGGTTAACCTATACACATTTAATTACGTTCATTGCATAAGCTTTAGTTTCAAAACTGGAAAGCGATTTTTTTCACGTACAGAATCTTGCTAAGAATAAATTCCATATACATGGTGTTTCTGTTTTCTTTTCAACGGGTTCGAAAATCCACCATTTCCGAGGTACAGTCGAATCTGTAAAAAATAATTTTGCTTGTTAACCCTTCAGTAACTTTAAATTTAAACTAATAGTGGTGTTATTAAACAAAATCTTAATAAAAATCAGTTACAGTAAATGTTCTGCATGTCTTCCTTCCATTTCTATTCATCTCCGCAAATGAAACCAATTGTGGTTTAAACCACTCTCATAGCTCACGTTATTACTACCGAAATTCAACGGCAACTGCGCGTAAACAAGTTTCATTTCAGAAAAATCTCGGAAACGGTTCATTTATAAACCTACGCTTTGTGTTTGTATTGATGTGATTTAGAACTGGGTAAAATATCCGAATGTGTTTTTTAAATACCCTGTATAAATATAAAACTGAGAAAAATTTAGATATATTTCCTCATTTATGATTAAATACGAGGTGTGGCTATAAAATAATAAGACTGATGCTTCCACAGAAGAAGTACGCATGCGCCAAATGCGAAGGATCGACAGCTCTTTCGAATGCGGCGCCTCCTGTGTCAAACAAATTAGCCTGGCCGTGCCCTTCGTTTGTATCGAGACATTCAAAAAACCCTCATCAAAGGAGGCCGAGGAAAAAAAGACGTATATCTTTCCTTAATTGTAAAAAGCAACTAAAATGTCAGGTATATTTTTCACCCTAAACTTCTCTAACCTCCTCGTATGCATACCTCATTAAATATACACAATTTCCATTGATTTTACTACCATTTCTGAAATCAATTTCTACTGAAGCGCGTTTTTGTTCTTCAGTAAACGTAAATTCCATGCTTGCGTAAAACGTTTTCACGAATTTTGACGTCTGTCATACAGTTTAGTTTCGACGTGACTGCTATACCTATCTTTCTCGTTCGTGGCCTGCTTTGATGACGGTTTTTTTGAATGGCTTGTTATAAGAGTTTTGTTTTGCCGGAAAAATGATAAGTGTAATAATAGAGCAACGAAGCTTCGTGAAATTTCACATGAAACCTAGAGAAAGCGCTACTGAAACTTATTTTTTATTAAAAGAAGTGTATGGCAATGAATGTTTATCACGTGCGCGAGTTTTTGAGTGGTTTAAGCGTTTCCAAGATGGCCGAGAAGACGTTGAAGATGATTCACCCCCGGGTCGCCCTTCCACGTCAAAAACGGATGAAAATATTGAAAAAGTCACACCTCGTACATATACTGATTTATAAACATTTCTTGTGTCGTTATTAAAAATATTTGTATTCTTCTATAGGTAAACGGTATACGTATTGTGTTATTTACTTTATTTTTTTTGTAAAAAGCACACTCGTTCTATATATTTCTGTATAGGGTGACTGATAGTTCTGCAAGAAGAAAATATCTAAAAGAATGGTCGTAACAGATTATGAATAAAATGAACAGTTTATAATTAATTAAAAATTTAGCCAAAAAATAAGATACACCAGTGTGTGACTAAAACGCCGAATTCATAGCAGTAAGTGCGTAATAAACGTTTTATGATATCACTGAGTCGTAAAAAGCTGGAAAGCTTGACGCTTGACGGTGACGCATAATAGATAAAATGCCGTTACGTTGTTAATCAGCTAATGAAGAAGCAATGCGAAACTCGTACAAATAAAATATGAAATTAAAGTCACATAATGCTTACGGTGACACGAGGACACAGCCGGCTAACTTGCGGTAACTTATAGATGCAGGGGCCCACGAAATCAACTCCGACGGTTCGGGTAGCCACAGATGCGAAGCTCATAATAATCGTAAAAGTTCGAAAGGTAAATAAAAGAGCTAAGTACATACAGCAAAACGTAGAGCTAATACAGAGTGAAACAGAAAAAACCTAAAAGAAAAGAACACACATGTGTTACAATTTGGACCACGCCCCAGTACGCACCATATTTACCTAATCTAGAACTGCCGGAATTAAGCTTTGGACAAGCATTACACAATGCTTACAAATGCAGGGCTGACAATTTATAAAATCCGGTGAACAAAGTATCATAGACATTCATTTCCAGGCGATTTCAGCCAAATGAATTCCCAAAGCCCACTCAAGGCAAATAACACATCAACACCCCACAGCGAGCCACCGAATCACGATGGACTGCAGGCGTACAGAAATTTTCAATGCATGTAAGATATCAAGAGCGGGGTTGATAGAAGAAGAGAAGTAACTCACTTCAGAACAGAGGCAGATGGCAACAATTCCGTATTGCGTATTGCAGGCCATCGTTCAATCGGCGTACAAATGAAATGCGCATGGCAGAATAACGCAATGTTTCTGTTATTTCACTATACAGGGTGACTGACCATACAAAAACGAGTTTAACGGGATTTTCACCCGTAACAAATTATTTAAATTTAATTTCGTCTATTGCCATATACTTACATATACAGTGATAATTACGGATAGATGTACACATAATTATAAACATAAACAAACATAACATATGGAAACAAGGATGTTGTTGTAGTTCATGTTATTCGTGGTCTACCACAACTCGCTGTTTTTACGAAAAAAAAAAAAAGAATTCTGACAGTCAAAAGAATCTGCAGAAATTACAAATTTATGAAAATATATTACAAACAATAAGTTCACAAAATAACAATATTGGAAATGGGATTTTTTCTTAAAATAGCACAAGCTACACAAGTGGGTAGTTTATTGTAGATATAGCATATATTATAAATAAAACTGTAGTTCTGTATGCCGACGGCGAAATGAGCCCCTTTGACCGAACGTTAATATTATTATGAATGTCTGTACGGTACTTTGCGAATTCAATATGAAGGGATTTTGGTTAGTAATATTATATAATAAAAAACGGAAGTAACTTCAATCTATTTTGCATATTTAACCAGTGTGCATTAGTCCAAAGTGATATCTGCAATATCCATTTCATTATAATAAACGAATAATAGATTTGGATGTCATCCGCATACATATGGAATTCGTAGGTATGAAGAGACCACAAAAGCAGAGATGTATAAATACTGAAAAGTAAGGGCCTAAGAATAGCTCCTTGTGGAACGCCAGAGAGAGAATTAATACTGCCTCATAACAAACAATTTAAAGCAACTCTTTGAGTACTAACATTCAAATAGTTTTTAAAAAAATGAAGCGAAGTTTCACCTAAACTAATGTATTGTAAGATTGGCAAAGCAGGTGTTCGAAGTGCAAGCCGTTGTTATGCTTATCTTATACAAATTGTATTGAATGAATATTTGTTACTTAAGGCGATTTGCATGCATTTGTCCATTTTTTCTGTAAATGTTTTGGAACTCTTATTTCAGTTGATGACTCAAACGTCATAGTCATATCCGACGCCGTAACAATCATAAAACTATAAAACACTTTTATAACTGTGTTTAGTTCGTTTATCTGTTGCTCTTTTTTAAACAGGGAAGTATCGTGGTTTTTTGATTAATTATTTCCCGACAGCTAAAGCAGGCACGTATAATTTTATTAAGATTTTTCCATACTCTCGCTTATCAATTCCTTTAGTGGTTTCATTTTGTCGGGTTAACTAACAGTCACCCTGTATAAAAGTCGGTTTATTTACTATGCACACGGTGTTCACTCTAAAGAGAAGAAACGATGCTATGTACATCAATGAAAGCAGTTGTTTGTTAGTTAATAACTAATTGGCAATTAAATTAGTTGTTGCTCATGGAGATTCTGGAAACAGAGAGAGATCATACCTACGATATTCATCAAATGTCAATTCTGCCGAAGTGTTAACGACCACGAGCCTGACTGTGTGATACCAGTTGTCGGCAACAGTTGTCTGTTATTTGGTTTTGAGTCCGAAAAGCTCCTATTAATTAATTTTGATAAAAATCTGCAGGTTGAATCAAGTGCTTTATTCATCGCGTACGTGTTCCAAAACGGACAGTGTTTTGCGATCATTACAAAGTCGAGCGAATTAGTTCGCCTGCGACATGTTTTGCCTATAATTTCGTTCCATTTAAAATAAACAAACCTGTGTACAGAATACCGGTTTATTTCAACAGACAGACAAGACAGGTGTACACATTTTATCTTGTATTGTTTTCTCTTTCAAATAAAGGTCGACGTATGTTGAAGATATTTCAGAATGAGTACGTCCTCCTGGAATCTTTAATTTATTATACTCTAAATTCGTGTTTCAAAAATAGATAACTAAAAAGAAACATAATTTTAGCAATAATAAAATATATTGCTATTGAAAAGGAGATGGATAATTTGAAAAAAAAAAAAAAACTCGTATAGTTGCAAAGTGAAATAGCAGTAAAATATCACATTTCTATTGAACATTGAGGAAGACGGAATAAGAACAAGAAAGCTTGACGTCCCATTTACAATGTCGTCTTCGTGAGAAAGCACATGTGTTCGGTTAGTTTTGTATAAAATACTAAGAACTATGGATCTGCACGATATACTGCCGTGGATATCTCAAACAAATCTTATTCATATGCACATAATACATCAAAACACAAGCGTTACATAACTTTAATGCTATCCAACGCAGCCAAAAAAGAACACATAAATACATTTGATGGCCCGAAAATATTTACTTTTCATCGCGTATCCATGCAAAGTTTCTTGACTTTACGTCCACATTGGGCGCGTGATTTAATGGAAATTTAAACGAGCCAACATTCAGGCGCAATAGAATTTTATGAGCGCCACGTTTTAAACAGCACGAGTGTAAAATTTTATGGGGCAGAGAAAGCGAAGATAAACAATTTATATTTAATTAGGCAATACTTCGCTTATTTTTGGCACCTCGGCCGACTGCAAGCAGACTCACCCCCGTCCGTCCGGAACGCCGAAAATGAAATATTTATTTAGCTCCTTTGAATCGTTCTTAGTTCTACACCGACTTGTACATTTTTAATTTGTTTTTAAAACGGGAACGATGTTGTTCGCTTAATTATTGCGAGTTTAATTTGAGTGAAATTTTCCGCGTGTTTGTTTTATTCAGAAACTGCGTTGCATAGCATATACACAAACGAATAATTTTTTTTTTGGATGGAAAAAAAGGTTCATGAAATTTTAAATTTTATCTAGAACGAAAAAATTCGTATATTTGAAAGTAGTAGTAATTTTTTTTTTTAATTTGTGATTCTCCTGCGGTACTTCTATAAATATATTGTAATTTATTGATAGATATTAGTTTCGAAAAATGTATATACAGGGTGACTGTTAATTAACCCGACGAAATGAAACCACGATAAGAAGCGATGTCCTAAAGCATAGGAAAAATATTTAAAAACTTCGTTCTACTTTAGATTTTGAGAAATAATTAATCAAAAATTAGCCCCAAGACGACGATTCGTCCCCGATTAAAAAGTCGAGGAGCAGATGAACGAAATAAATGCTTGCTACCTACCTGATGACCAGCAAATTGCGGGAGGGCAATTTAAGATCTCCAGCACAGTCGGCTAACTCCTGGAGATGGGTATGAGTCGTACGAAATCCCAAAAGTACAAGGACAAAAAAAAACTACTAAAATAAAATTCCCCAATCCCGCACAATTGTTTTTATTTATAATAATAAATAGCACGGTTACATATATTTGAATCGAACAAGAAAATATAAAACGCAACGAGGTTGTCAAAAATCTAAACCAGAAAATTCGGTTCCGACTTTCCGTTATAAAGTCAAAACAAAATTAACTAACCTCGGCCACAGACGGTCGCTTAATTTACAAAAGAATTAAAAGCGTGCGTTACCGCAATTCGAATCAAAATATTCCGACCTTGATTACATCCTCACGCCTCCAACGGTAGCTGTCGTCAATGCCCGGAGAGTATCGAATCCGGCGGAGGACCACTGAAGCCAAGAAGGCGTATCGCTATTCCCAGCGACCTCTCACGACGAAATTCACCAACAGCGGTTGGGTGAGTTCAAGTCCGGACAGATGGGGAAGTAACGGCGGTGAATGCAGCCGTCGTTTTCGAACTGACCTTGCGGTAATTTCAAGATGGTTGGGCCCCAGCAATCACCACCAAAGGTTTGGGTAGCCAAAGAGCGATAATCGTAGTAATCGTAATAAATCGAAGGGTACAAGAAAGAGCAACAAAAAGTAAAACGTAAAACCAAAACGAAGAGAAAAAGAAACCTAAAAGAAAAGAAGCCACGCCCAAATAGCCGCCACATTTACCTAATCTCAAACTGCCGGGAGTAGGCTTGGACAAACATCAAATAATGCTTAAAAGTGCAGGGGTGACGATTTTAAAAATCCGGTAACCAAATTACCGTTAATCTTCATCTCCATGCATTTTCAGCCAAATGAAATCGCAAAGCACAACAAATGCAACAACACGTCTACACTCCGCAACGAGCCACGAAGGACTGCAGGCGTACAGAATTTTTCGATGCATGTAAGACCTCAAGGGAGGGGGGGGGGGTTGATAGAAGAACAGAGTTAACTCGCGTTGCGTAGTACAGGCTCTCTTTGATTGCTCACCAAAATTAAACACGCATGGCCAGTAACGGGCAGTTTGTGTTACTTCACAATACAGGGTGACTGACAATACTACTAAAAAGGATTTTAACGGGATTTTCACCCGTAACATGCTCTCATAAACGTTTTTTTATAGTTTTTTGATACCGAACTGATCTTGAACTTGACCTTTAAGTGGAATTACACAACTCCGTTTTTAGGTTAACGCCCGACGTGAGATACGAACTCGAAAATATTTACTCGACAAGTGCATGCAGCAAATTGCCTGAAGTAGATTATTCCACGCAAAGGATAACAACGACCACACCTACTCTGACAGGCAAACAAATAAATTAGTAAACTCATTCGTAATCTATTAGGTTGTTCGGAAAAAAATGTCGCTTTCTTTTTAATTCAGAGTGTTTATATACATAAGTATATACGTTTTGTTAAACTATGTAAATCATCATTTGCATCAGTGACCTATTGCCATCTTTCTGCTAGCAGTTATATTCCACAATGATATCATCCAAGTTTTCTGAAATGAAAAAGTTCTAGACATAATACGACATTTTTTTCCGAACAACCTAATATTTCGAATGTTCATTATTATAATTTCGGGTTGTGTGTGAAGAATTATTATTAACACAAATCTATTAAAAGTCTTAGAAATTCAAGATTCGTTTACAACTCCACATCCTGTGCTTTTAGCGTACTGGTTGTAGATCGTTCCTTGTTCTACCGTACGCATTCTTTTCACTTTGAATTAAATTCTTAATTATAAGCTGTTCCTTAGAATTTTTAAACATGATCCCGTAATCTATTACATTCATTCACGTATGCGATTTTATTGGAAACTGTACGCATATCACCAACGACGTTTAAAACAGCTGCACTTAATAAAGTTTTTGTAGTCTAATAAACAAAAAAATTGTCGGCGATGAACTTCAGGTCTCATTGTTTCACATTTTCGGAGAAAACCGATTCCTTTAAGCGATACCTTGCAAATGTAATCAAGTAGTCATTCTTTTGTAGCTATTATAATAGATAATTATTTGTTACCAATTAGTATTATGCAAGATAATAGCGACGTTTAAAATAACAGATTGTATCCTAATAGTTTTATTGCCTCCGTGCGATAACGAGACGAAGATTTTACTATCAGCTGCCTGTTGGGCCGTGCAATTGACCCCTGCGATCACCAGATTTAATTCCTTGCAATTTTTTTTATGGACGAAGCGACTAATACATTCCGTTCTAATAAATAATCTGCGCAAGTTAACAAACAATTATTTACACAATTATTTGCGAATTTATTATTCGTATTTCATATGCAATTCCAGTGATTTTAGAAATTACTGATAATTATATCGCGTAAAAGAGACTTCCGTTTTCCAGCTATTAAACGTGTAATAAAACCAATTGAGATGTTTGTCAAGGTCGCATTGTGTCCAAGCGAGTAATTAATAAAAAATTTAACAGTTCTATTATACTGCCACATTTTTATAACATGGCGCCGTATTTCGTACGCAGTGCCGGAGTTTGATTTTGGGGTTATTTTTTAATTAATTATAAATTGTTCACAAGAATTCACAAGAATATTTTAAACATTTTTCCCGTAATTTGTGACATCGATTCTCTTATTATGAGTGTTTTTTTGTCGGTACAATTGTCATTCACCCTGTATTTGTCTTTGGATTTTTCACAATACTGTCGTAGATTTTCATCACGCAGGCGGCGAAGACGCCGCGCCGCGGCCGTCGGCATTAAATTTCGTCCTGACGTGTCCGTAATTTCTCTAATAAGTTAACCGTTGGCCGTCTGAACCGTCGGGTCTAGCGGGCCTCGGCTGACAAATGGGGAGAGACGCCCTAAGCCTGTCGGATAAATGAATTATCTCTCGATTATGCATAATTCTCGCCGCCGCGACGCCCCCGCGCCTTCTGACGGGCCGCACGAACGCTGACCGTAAAGTTCGGGTTTCGGGCGGGTCGCGAAGAAATTAAATCGCCTCGTTCTTTCCGCGAGATTAATTATACGCACCTTCGCAGGGGTCGAGTTTAATTGGCGCGTGTTACGTGTAATTTAAAGAAAATTTTAATTTGATTATATCCTTAACGATCTCATTTGTTTGCGGAATTAATGAAAAGCTTCAGCCGGAAAGTTTAACGTAAGTCGAGAAAAGTACGTCAGGGATGAAGTGTTTTGTTAACGTGCATTTGTTACAAGCAAAAATTTATACCGGTTGTTTCAAATTGAGTGTGCACTGAACGGATCTAACAAACTAGACCCGTGCAACTTGTGGCCCGCGGGCCGTATGCAGCCATGCAGCCCTTCTGAAATTTTTGTGCGTCTTGAGTATTTCTTAAAAATACATTTCACAATTATTTAAGAATAAAATATTTACTTTCGTGCAAGTTTTACACGATAATTTGTATTTTTATAAGTGGTACGTATCTGTATTTATTATCACACATACAAATGTACACGTGTTTAGTAATGACGTTTTTATGTAATGCTTCTACCAAAGAAATATTCTGCCAATTTTTTCTATAATAATTACAAATCTTAATACCATATCGATTGCCCATGACAGAAACTTGCACCTGGGGTCCTCTCGCTTGAAAAGTTGCATGAACCTCTCTTAAACTGTTGCTTCCACAAAACTTTAATGTGAATTACTCCTTTCTTACTTACTAAGATCGGTAATAAGTCTGCGCTGTATTTTTCATCAGCTTTCCCCTCGACTAGCAACAGTGAAAAATGGGGGTGGGTAAACAGTTGTTAATATAGGCGCCAGGGTGAACAAAATACCCAGTACGCTGAAGGTAGAGACACAAGTATCCAAACAGCTACTTTACGCACACTCAAATACACTCTCGCTCCTGAGGTCCTGACAAGTCTTTGACTTAGGACCCCGTTGGGCAACCACCACAGATAAGAAACTAATAGCGCAAGATCTGTCGAAAATTCGCCTTTAATGCAACGTAACGTCGCGCGACAGTTAATAAAAGTTATTAATTGAACTCACGTAATCAAGCTGACTTCGTAAGTTAAGGTCAATCGTGCCTCTATGTGTATGTTCTGCACGATGTCCGAAGCGATTGCATCCACTTCAACCAGGCATGTTCTTCGTTCTCAGCGATATGAATCCGCAGAGCGAAAAGATGAGTTTCGGGCGTACCAAACGTAAAAATTACCGTCAGATACCCCAAAACAAAAACCCAAACGCAAAAGTATCCGAAAGTTAAAGTACCAGAACGAAAAAGCCTGAATTAAACAAGAAACATCAGAATTAATTACAAGATGGCGTTATTTGAATTTTCAGATAAACCAGGTCCTGGCAGGAGAGTATAAATGTCCCCTTATTTCATTTAGCAATGCACTAATGAATATTCTGACCCCATCGATTATGAGTTTCTCTGTATTTCCTTAGCAGAACTTCGATAATTGTAAACACATCAACACAGCATCATCAAAGTTAAATGAGTTATGAAACGTTACAACAAGCTAACTAGGGTGATGCGAGATGATCGCGAATGCCGTCAGCTCCGACCAATCAGGAAACACTACTATCGAAAATGCTCATCTTAGGACCTGTCCCGCGGCGATCGATAATCCCACGCCTAAAATCCGTTAACAGGGTTGTCACGATAAATTCTAAGTTGACCGTAAATTCCCAAATGTTGCTAATCTATTCTTTCCGCAATTTGGAACTGAAACGCTGTAAGAGACACAGATTCAGTCAAATGGAAGATATGTTGCATCAACGAATGCCTGTTTCATATCCATTAGCAGAATCGATTTTGTTCTAGCTTGTTCTTGAGATAAGGGCGAAAATGTTAAAAAGTCAATATTAAAATTCTGATCCAATTTTCTACAGGCTCCTTTTGTTTCTATATCGACTAGATCCAGAAAAATTGCAATCATTTCTTCAGGACCATCTTCAACTTTGATTTTTTAAGTACATACCTAAAACAGATACAAACAGATACGGATCTTGAAGTGATGAAATGTTTGACTGTAATTGTATTGGATCTATTGGACGCAGAAACAGAAAGTCGAGGCAGAATTTTAATATTGTTTATAATATAGGAGATATAAAGGAAAAAAGAAAATCGGCTTTTCAACGTTCTCGTCAAAATCGAACTCGATCTGTTATTGGATACGAATTAAGCATATAATTTATTCAATTAGCTGTATAACTCTTACAGTTTAGGAGATAGATCCCTTCAGGCACACTTTACTCTATGAAAATTAATATAGAAATTTTAGTAAAGTTCAACTCTAACTGAAATGTAGGAATAGGAAACGTTAACACTGAAATACAGAACAAAAACAAAAGAAAAAAGTCATAATTCTGTGTCAAATAAAAATTAGAAGATTTAAGGAAGATAGTTTAAAGAATTTGTAACAACCGTAATTAATTTTGATTTTCAAAAATATTTCGAAAACTGTGAGCAAATATCAAGAGATTAGAAGAATTCTACTCAAGGTTAGCCACGAACACTTACGGCATGTCGTAACTTTATTCATAAATTAACGAACTATCAGTATAGTGATATTTTTTTTTTATAGGGGAGATTATTAACAAAAACATAAAGTAACATAGTATGAAATTAGTATTCTATGAAATTAAACATTTTTATTTATGGGGTACTACTAAAACCAAAGTATTTATTTTTACACTGCCAGAACTCGGGAAATTTTAGAACAAAGAGTGCTGGATGTACTAAGATCATTAAACGGAAACACACTTCGTAGAGTTTGTAACTCTGTTATAGGGTCCTTACACGGTCAAACAATTTGCGCTAACTTTTGTCGTACAACAACTGTGTTCTGCATTTAACTCTGTGCATTTATCTGTTGCACAACAACTCAAACGCGAACATACACGATCAAAATGTTGCGCAAATTGTTTGATCGTGTAAGGGGCCTATTAGAAAAAGGTGTCAAAAGTGTGAGGAACAGAATGGTCGTCATATTGAATAGTTTCGTCGTCATATTGAACAGCTTTTTTTAAGTAAATCTGAATTAGTACTATTTCTTTACTTTTTCTTTTATGACTTTTCACTTTCATTATTTTACAGTAATTACTTAGAATACCTTTAAGCTTTCATTTCTCATTGGTGTTTAATTTCATAACCTTCTAATTTCATAGTAGAGATTAATTTAAGTTTTTATTAATATCTCCCCTACAAATAAACATTTTTCGGGTATGTTATACATCGTTGAAAAGCTCTTTTTAAGGGCTATCTAAGTAACGAAAAATCCAGTACGACTGCCACATGAAAAACAAAAGTTAGCACTAATAACTTGACAATACATGAAAAATAAAAAAGTTATGGTGAATTTGAAATGAGATTTGTCGCGAGCATCGAATTCTGCAAAACATTCCCCATAATCCCATAATCGTTGGTCTATGTCTTCTAATAACCGAGATACCAATGGTGAGCATCGAAATGTGGACATAGTATACCGTGAATTTATTTTAACATAAAACATTGCTGTTACGTAACGAATCTGAGAATCCATAGCAACATTTACAATTTGTAAATTAAACTGTCCTTTTTAAAATAGAACATGAGATGACAGCTGTTATGAATCTCTTCTGGTATTAGTGATTTCGATATACTTGTATTACAAAGTAATAGCGACTCCTTCAATTACCTACATTAGATAAGTTTATTCTTGTTCAAAATAAGTAAATTTAAAATACAAGGAAAACAGAACTTCTTTAATTCAAAACAAACACCACAACTTTTCAAAAATTTCTTCATTTACCTCCATATGCAATATCCTAAACGATCATAAAAGTTGATAATTGCATTAGTTACTTGTCCTGGGGTAATTCTTCCGGATACATTTTTCCTAACTTTCTTCACCTGACAGATGTTCCAAATTAAAATGGACAAATTTTATTTGATATGACATTAGAAACCCTGACGTCGATCATGCAACGACATTTTTAAAAATCGGAATTAGTTTCCATAGTAATATGAACAGCAATGTTTCATATTAAAATAAAATCACGGTATATGAATGCCATGTATTGTCAAAAGATTATTGGATCTAAAAATATACCGACACGTATCACGAGAGGCATATTTCCTATTTGAACTCATACTGCATCCTAAGGTTGGAATGAAAAATATATAAGTAATATATTTTTTCCTAGTCAAGTTCAATTTAAAATTCATGAGAAAACGCGAAACTTATTTATCTACTTCGTTATTGTTTTCACATTTATGAGGATATGTAACATGAGTAGAGGCAATGTAGGTTTAGTAATTTATTATTCTACGTTTTAGGTCATAGCATTTCTGTTGTTTTAGTAGAAATAACGATTCGCAGTGCAAAGGTTGCAATATCAGCTGCGTGGTGCATTTTCGTTTGTAATCCTGAAAAATATACGTTCAAATTCACACAATTATAAATATGAATGGATTTTATCGATACAGTTTAATTCTATGAAATGAGAAGAAGTATCTAATATTCTAAACTTTTCTGTTGGACAAGTTTTACGTAATTACTTTTCGAACACATTGTAGTTTTATGATTGATATGGAAAGGAATAGTAGATTTGCATCAATATTTTGGAAGCAATGTTTTTTATACCCAGCAGTTTTTATGACGTAAGGTAAACTAGTTAACCTTTAACGCTTAATGATACTGGAAGAAATAAAATATACGGCTACTATATCAAAAGTGAACACTGTGCTGGAAGATAGAAGACATCATGATAGCCTACTCACAATCTCCATCAAATAAATTAAGCGTCAAATCCAAACTAGTTCGAATCCTGGGCACTGCACAACGATCAAAATTTCTCATTTGAATCGATTATTATTAGAGTAATAGTTCAGAAAAAGTAAGGATCTGCTGTTGAAACAAATTTGACGAAGTTCATCTCTATGAATACATAGCTGCTTAAGACCACCTTAAACGTATAAGACGAATTTACGAAAGACGGTCTTAAGCACTTGCTATGAATACGCCCTTAGTAATTTTCCAAAATTCATCTTAAGGTCAAATTCATTGCAAGTTAAGGCTATGCTTGTTCTACTAAAAAGTAAAAAAAATATATATATATGACGCAAATACCTTGAGATGTGAAGAAAAGCATTCTCAAGAATTGACGATTGAAGCAGAACGAACGTGAAATAAACTAGTTTCATTATACTGATGACCCAAGAAAGCCATACATAGTGACTATGTATGGTTTTTCAGTTCTTGATTTGATACGTTTCTTTATGATATTGTTCTTTAAATCTCTTCTTGATGAGTCAATCTTTGTCCAGTTAATTTGTCATGATTATTCATTCCTTGGCTATGTCAAAAAACCGAGGTAAGAACTTTTACAGCTGATTCTTGAATACGAAACTTTTTACACCTCGGAGAATCAGAACGTTTCCATTGCATCTATTGCTGCTTTATTTTTGTGTCATAGAAATGTACCCAAGTTTCATCCATGGTAACGACACAGCTCCAGAAGTCAGCAACTTATTCATTTTGCTGATTTTTTTTTTCATATTCAATTTGATGTACGGGAACAGAATTTCAAATATTCGTTTCAACCTAATTCGACGATCTAATAATATCATGCCTCTTTTGAAACATACAACCGAAATTTTCACACCTGCATATGAAGGTCACTGATCACCAAGTATATTATATACTTCGTCGTAAATTTGTTTTCCCCTGAACCCATTTTAAATTCAGGTAGATAATGGATAAATCTTTATTTCAATTACAATCGATGGACTTTTCAATAAACGCTGTGTAAGTCCCGACCAGCCTTAGTTAGAAGAAAAAATGAAAATAAAAAATCTAACGGGATGCGGTCTCGTGGACAACGATTAAAAGGCAACTCCTTTGTTAAGGCCTCAAACAAAGGAGTTGAGGCCTTAAACAAAGGAGTTATCTTTTAATAGATGTCCACGAGACCGATGTACATACTTTTCCCGATATTTTATTTGAATAGCAACAACACTTCCATTTCTTAAAAATTTCTAGTAAATTTCTTAGTAAAATATCGCTATCACATTTTTCAATAAGTCATTATCTATTGTTATAGTAACCAATTGTTTTTGGTATGTTGATATGTTGGAACGAAGCCTGATTTTATTCATATGGAGGATGATGAACTTTATCACATAAGTGGGGAAGAAAGTAATGTTTAATTGACTGTCACCTGTATGTAGGCTTTGAATGGTACCTAGTAAATGATTCATGATCAAGTACCGAACCCTATGGAACTTTTCGAGAAGCTCAAAAAGATATAGTAACTGAAAGATTGAATCATAAACTTGTGTTCAGTTTTGGATGTGACTATTCATTTAAAAACTTGAAAACTGACAATAATACCAATGTGAGGCAACAGAGAAACGAAAGGTCTTAAGTACCGGTGTCAAAACATTTGCAATAATCAAGTAATCAAGATGTTTTCATAATCACAAGAAACTTAGACGTCGCGATGTTTAAGCAAAGCAGTTGTGTAATTGTAGCCTTCTCATAATCCTAATTGTTGCTATTAGTGTGCTAACATCTTTAATATTAATATCTATTTATGATTAACAAAGCAAAATAATACTGTAAGCAGAGTCAATTTTGACAAAGACCTTCGACGCAACTATATGATAAATTAGTTGATTTTAGAAGTTCATTGTTTGTTGATAAAATGGAAGTTTTCAATTGAATAAACTGAAATTGTTTTGATTTGGGGTATTTTGTTTATCTAATAAACAAATGTGAAACATTGCTTCGAAGAAAAGTGAATGCGATCAGTCAAATTCGTATCATCATCGTGGTGCATATTTTTGACTCGGTGATATCAAGGTTTTAAACTATTCTATCTCAAGAATTTGAAGCTCTTGCTATAAGCACCTTACTTATTATATTGTTGTTTTACAGTAATAGTCGTTGTTTATAAATAGAATGTGTTCTGTTTGTTCAATTTAAATTCATACTGAATAAATGGAATGAATACAATTTCAATCTTTTGTACTTTGAACTTTCATATACGTTATAAAATACACCAAAATTATTATATCATCTAAATAATGATGTTAAGCAATTGTAATTAATAACTCAAATAATAATATTTAAACAAAAAAACTAAATATATTGTATACAATTTTTTTTACCAAAAATGGAAAAAATAAGAGCAAGTTTGGAATAATTTTTTAATTACTTAGGCATTTGATAGCAGTACTTATTTGCTCCTGGTTAATCGTTAATCCTCTTGCAGGTATAAGGCGAAAGTGGACGGGATTATTGTTGTTTTGTTCTGGTGGTATCCTCTTTCATATTTCCCTCTACCTTTTTATGATAAAGCTTAAAGTAAATTAAATACACTTTGCTCTTTCTATATTTACAGGAATTTTGATGGAATTAAAAATACTTTCTAATCCATATATTAAAAAAAAAACATGATTTTGTTGCTATTATTTTGCTGCTTATGCTTCTAATTAATCTTTCCATATACGTCGACGTTGTTATATTTTTATTCTATCTGCAAACTATGGTGTCGTTGTATTTCACAGAGCTTTTTTTCGCACGTTTCGGTCCTCGTTACGTAAAATAAATTTAATTAAATCGCGGACGCGAGACAAAGTATACCGTGCAGAAGGAAACGACCAGCTGAGCATTTCAGAGAAAACAAATTCAATTGTTATACCTCAGGCGGTTCTGCCGTAGTTTTACTTTAAAACTGATCTTGTTTAGATCAGGCTCCGACTGTTCAAGATGAACGTAATTCAGGAAATTGTATAGCCCATACAATAACTACTCTGATAAAAGGAGTTAGTCTATGTAGGTACATACAGTATGGATGTTTTGACAACATTGCTTAATTAAGATGCAAGGATTAGAAGGAAAGGAAGGAAGAATCTTTAATTATACACCGTAAACTCGTTCTATAAAAAATAGACAATTTTTGGTTACTCTGTTTATATGTAGGTATTAGAAATTTTGATTATGTTTGGGCGGCCTCCACAAGTCCTTAATAGCGAAACATGAGGGATGCTAGAAACTAAAAACGTTTAATAATTTTATTTTGCTATCGTTGGATTAACTTGATTTCAACTCGAAAACAAGATAAAAACACGAAAAAGTTGTTTTGCATATTCATAAAAAAGGCACCCCGTCATTAGGGCGCAAGCGAAGGAAGGGAAAATTATTCATTTGTTAAACGCAATCAACCTTTTACAGTTTGTAAATAAATGAGCGGCGCATGCATATTCAAATAACGAGCAAACATTAATTTAAAAAGTCAACGACGAATTAAAAACAAATCATTTGACAAAATGGCGCTCCCGCTTCAAGGGTGACAAACAATGCAAATGAGCGAGCGGTCCGCTCCGGCTGCAATCAGCTATCTGGTCAAAAAGGCGAATCGCCGTTGATGTTAAAACCACATCAAACATTTTGTAAGTAATTTATTTTTTCGTTTGTCTACAACATTTCAGTCACTTATCGCAACCTACTTTTTTTCTCCATCTTGCACACCTCTTTCAGTCTTTGCCTTCCGAATTTTCTTCCATCCTTTTCTTTCCGATTCCTCTTCTCATTTAGGAGTGACTACAATTGTCTTTTTCTGTCTTCTTTTTTCGTTCATGCTTATTGTTCATTGTGATAATCAGATCTGGATGGCGTCGTTGCTAGTGTGCCTCAGGCTATGACCATTACTGTTTCTAATCCTTGTTAATGGGTATTCTGTTACTACATCGCTGATAACAATTACTTGGTTCTCCCTTCCCTGTAATCGGATTAGATTACCTTACCCGCAACAAGAATAGATTAGGTTAGTTTTTTGCTTTAATATGCGAACTCTTGCAGCTTTCGTTGAAGTCGTACACCAAACTATTAAAATAAAAAATGCTTCCTCAAATTAGACAAATTTCACAATCATCTAAAATAATTTTTGATTTCGATTCATCGTACTAACTTACGCAGAACAACTTTACCAGAAGTGCTTATAAATCGCAACTCATTTCACGCTTGACCATGTTCCCTCGTAACAAAAATGAAAAATAAAAACGCCGTAACATTTTACGCCCCACATTTCTTTCCGTACGTTCTCCCTCGTTATGCGACATGTTCGCCCAGTTTTATGTGGGCCGAATTATTTCCGTCAAGATTAAGGCTTCCCTTTGACAGTTCAACCGATAGATAACATCCCCTTGATTTCTTCGCGTTACCTCCTTCGTCTCGTCACCGAGGCAATCTAATTTAGAGATTAGCTGGATAAGCGGAATGGGTTTTGATGTAACCATTAAAAAAGTAAAAATACAGATCATTATTTCAACATTTATCATTTACGAAAAGCCAGTGAAAATATTTGATCTATCACAAAGAAATGAAAAAGTAAAATTATTATTCATCCAACAGAACTAGTCTACCATAGTTTGCCCAATTTTCTTTATCCTCGTGCTCATCTTGAGCATTTCAATGAACTGTTCTTTGAAACGGTTTTTCCAATTTTTTCTGTTTACATTCTTTTCCCATCATTTTTTGCTTGCAAATAAGGTGAATCCTTATATGAAAGTTTTATTTAGCAGGAACATCTACATACACACATTTTTGCCAAACGAGAATTAAGTAAAAGGAAACCGTAAATAAGTCGCAAACTGCCAAATTACATAATTGCTTGTCTTTGTTTACCATTTTCTTCATCAGTTTCAACAGATACATAAAAAATTCAATCGAATGCGACTCCAATAGCTTATCACTATTGTTACTGCTCGCTCACTTTATTTCATTCATGTTCTTTCTGTCTGCTGGTCTGTTCTTCGTTTCATTTCTTCACTTCTTCCTTCGTTACTTATTTCTGTTTAAATTATGTAATGCCAATCTTCTCCTACTAGGATATCCTGTTTGGTTTACATGAAAAATATAGAATGTTGTCCTCAAAACAATAACGATAGTTCGAAACAATTGTTCCTTAAAAATAAATCTAAACTTGGACAAGGAACAAAAACCTTCTTGAGGCCAATTTGTACTCTGAGGCACAAATAAGTACCCTAAATTAACGTGTACGAAAGACTACGTAAGACATATGATAAAATTTCAACAATACCCAGACGATCTCCACCAATTCTACAAGCGTATTCGTCCTCGGAAGGGGTGCAGCTCCCTGAGCGTGCCTTAAGCGGTTCGGCAGCTTCTAACAGGTGTCCTACTCTGCGAACACGATGTCATACGAGAAAAGGATCTCGAGATTCGTTGGCATCAACAACAAAACCCATTCGGAAGGAACCAAATTGGCCCCAAATACTCGAGCAAGGGGGTGATTCTAACCCTCACAACGTGCGCACACAACGTATTAACGGAAGAAACACAAATATAAGCGAAATTCGATATTTCTAAAGGTCTAGCCAGACGCAGGTACCTACCAACTAAAACTCCTACTCCTCTCTTGCAGCTGCTAACTCCTGGAATCCGCCGTTAGGCATTGCGTCAGGAATTTCGCACTGTTAGAAGTTAATATTCGCTGCCAGTTACTGGGTTCCAGCAACTTCGCGCGCTGTCAAATTGGTTTTGTCTATTGTTCTATCAATTTCTATGGTTCTGCCTCTGGTTCTCGTCCTTTGCCTTAGTTAACATGATAGTTCTTATCATGTCCGTCACATGTTTCCAATCGTTCTCGCTCGCAAGCATTATGTCGGCTATGTTCTCGGTAGAGATAATATTGTCCCGCATTTCCTGTTAGCCTCATTCCTTATTTCTTTATTATTATTTTCTTATTTCACAGAGAAAGACTGTATGTTCCGGCAAGTCTACGTCGCGTCGTGGAAATACCAGCAGGCAACTTTGTATTTTCTCGATTTTGTGGAGGTATGTCGCGAATACTCTACGACCCGTCAGTGCTTGCGTGATGTGATGACTGACATCACCAAATTGCACCATTTGCGCAGATCCCTAAAGAATGTCTTAGTCCATCCACGGTATGCGCGTCCCTTGAGTCTCTAGAGCGGTTGCTGTCCTTAGGTACTGTTATGTCCTTTCCTCTGCTTTCAGCTTCACAGGTGGTAGAGCTGCTATCGCCAGAATGGCCTGAGCGGCGACGGTTCTACAAGCAGAGGTAATAGGAATAACCATTTTCCTGTTTACAGACTCGAGGAGATCTTCGTATTGCTTATATTTTAAGACTGCTGACCAGATAGGTGTCGCGTAAAAGATCGTCGAAAGTACGACTCCAGCCAGCACCTTCCTTTTCTTTGCGCGGGGGCCGCCAATGTTAGACAAGAGTCTTGCAAGTGCCATTAGGAATTTGTTTGCTTTCTCCCTTGTTCTATTTACGGGGGCGGTCATTTATAGGTCTCTGTCCAGGTGAACTCCCAGATACTTAAGATCTGGCCTGCTGATTATTACAGTCTCTTCGAAGTTGATTGCTATTTTGCTTGTGGCTAGTTTCAGATCATGTTCCTCCAACCAGCGCTTCATTCGTAGCATCGCTTATTGTGCTGTTTCCTCGAGTAGTGTCGGGGTTTTCGCCGTAATTATTATGGCCAGGTCGTCCGCATATGCGATCAGCGTCACACCCTGTCTCATCTGCTCTCGCAGTAGACCATCATACAGGATGTTCCACAGAGTCGGTCCAAGGACCGAGCCCTGCGAAACACCGCGAGTCATCGGCTTTTCGTCGCCCATTGGCGTGATGTTTGCTTTGCATTCCAAATAAGATTGCAGAATCCTTATTAAGTATTTTGAGATCCCTGCTCTGTTAAGGGCAACCACTATCTCCGACCAGGAGACCGAATTAAAGGCATTTTCAATATCTAGCGCCAACATTAGGCAGAAGTGTCTGTGCTGGCAGGTACTTGCTGATTTTTGCGTTTTTTAGGGCCTGAATGATGTGTTTCTACATTGCCGAGTTAAAGGCATTTTCAATGTCCAAGGCTAACATTAGGCAGAAATGCCTATGTTGCCAGACCAACTTTTTGGTATTGTTGACGATGTCTTTCACCTGGCAGAGGGCATCTACGGGGGAACTGCCCTGTCTAAATCCATACTGATGATCGTTTAAGATGCTTTCGTCTAGCTCCCTCACCAGCCTCTGTTTGACGAGAAACTAGCTGATTCGAATAAAACTTATCCCACTAGGCAATGGGCTATCTAAAGGAACACGTGGCGTGTTGGTCCGCCAGAGACATGTAAAATGTATCCGCTACGAAAGCGTTGGAGCTGAACCTTCCAGGTACTCTTCACAAATGGTACTAAAACCCCATTAACAAAGGGCGGCCTTAACTCCAAAGCAGAAAAAAGAAAGCGAAAAATAAATAAATAACCGTCGTTTGCAAAGTGTGTTCGTGAATTGCTCGAAATGAACGCCAAAAACATCAAGCTGGAAAAATGGGTAGCCTTGCCTTCTTTTTCGTTTATGGAATTCGAACAGGGTAAGCAGTGTTCCCACTGTTATAAGAAGTTACCAGAGACAACTTAACGAAAGTAAAAAGGAAAAATACTAGAGTATAAAATTAAATGAGTAAAGCGAATCCGCAAATAGACAAATACTTTGAAAATTTGATGAATAGAATTTGAACCGTAACACTGGAAACAATTTCATTTAAACGGACATTTTCATGTTACAAAACAAAAATAAAAATAGGCATTTAATTCGATCTTTCCTCGATAATGTGATAAATGCCATAAGCTGTAACGGAAAAGGTAATGATTAGTAATTAATGATAATTCCGGCCACAAAGAGAAATAACAATTCGCATCACGGTCGACTTGATTCATTGCAAGGAATATTGTCATCGGTTTTTCGGCGTTTGTAAACAGTGGTTGGCTAGAAAGGGACGGGAGAGCGGTGACCATTGTTCCTGCGGAAAATTAATACATAAACGCACAAGCGATCCGTTCACTCGGAAACAATTTTATTAATGGTTTATATTTTTTATGCGCTTGTTCTCTCGCAACGGTCATCGGTGGAAAGCGTGCCGTCGTTCATATTATGTGCACGGAAAATCAAACACAAAGGGGAGGCAATGTTTTCTATTAACATTAATCCATAATCTCCGCGCGGAAAATAAATGGCTTTGCAAACGCTGCCGACGTGTGTACGTTTATTATTGTTTCATAACTGGAATAACTGTTCGTGTTCCAAATATCTGTGTTTGCTGCAAAACTTGTTTTGTTGGAATGCAGTTGTTGTTGACGGTCAGATATAAATATAGTTTTTTTTTTAAGTTATCTTCACAATTTTCATTTTAATAATGTAATGTATCTTCTAATTGAATTCTGAGAGAATGAAATATCACAGAGAAAAAAATCATTTTATTTTATCTTCCGCGTTAATTTTCTTTCTTCTATGGACGTTTTGTTCTCTATTGCATTGAACATCTTCAGGTTGCTGCTGCTGCTGCTACTACTACAACTGTAATATATCCTAAGGATGAAACGTCGGCAGAAGAATATTAGGTAACGCGGTTCTAACAATTGCATTTTAAGAGTCTTCGAATTCTAGTTATCTTCAATTACTTTTTGCCTGGTTCATTCATACACTTCCTTTCACCTCTTTCTTGTTTAATAAATCTTTAAGTAAAAATTGTTTTACATCAGTTATTTCATAAAACTTTGCAGGCAGACGTTTAATTAATTGTAAGACCTTTTTTATAAACACGTAAAAATATGCACGTATATTTGCAGTTTTAAATATTGGTGTGTGATGTAATGTTGTGTTTTGAAAAGCGTGTTATTTGTTAGTTAATTAACAACTTCTGTAGATGTCAATACTTTGTTGATATTAAACAAACTTAATTAGATTCGTTAGGGTAAAAATATTGCGAAGGCTTCCGTTGCAGTTTTATAAAATTCACTTTGTGTGTGTTAAGTAAATAAACGTAAATAGAGGTAGGGAGATAAAAGCAAATTAATAGAAGGACTTGTGCAAGTTCACATTATTTCATGTTCATTTCATATTCATGGTCGTTATGATACAATATGAAAGTAATAAATCTTCGTCAGAATGAACGTGTAATTTACAGAGCGTAATAGGAACACTTAGGAGATTCGATGGAAACGTAAATTTCCAATTTCTCAAAATCTCATAAAAACGAAGAAACATTTCATCGTATCCAACGAAACAAAAGGGCATTATGCAGGTATTCGCGTTTAATGTAAACACAGTCATGTACAGTTTCACAGTACATACACGCGGTTATTTAAAGAAGATAAATGCGATGTTTATAACGTAGGGGGTGGCCGTAAATCTGGTAACTTTAAATCAGTTGGAAGTGCACAGCATGTACTCGAATTTTATTTTCGAATGCGATAAATCCACATTTAAATGTGAAAACACATCAAAGCGCATTATATCTAGTGAAACAATGGCAAACAGACAAATGGCACACTTTACTATATCCCTGCTGTACAAACCGCAAGCCGTAAACAAACTCGCTGTCATGTACCTCCACTCTCAATTGATTTCCGCTGTGGCAATCCTGTTGTTACTGCAACAGGACACTAGATCTCGTATCAATCAAATCACTAATCCCTACCTCGTTGACAACCGGAAACACAACTCCGGTCACGTGCAATGGACTGCACCGACCAATTGTTGGCTAACTACGTTGGCATTTCGCATCGGGATGACGCCAATCAACCGTATATATTAATTTAGCTAAATTAGCTCATCTATGTAACTGCATTACATCGCGTGTAACATGTGGGCCGCGATCGAAATTATTAGTTTCGTGGTCATTTGTTTCAATTAATAGCATTACAGTCTAAGGACTTTCAGATCCTAGTTAAATACATTATACAACATGCTAAATACTCTGGCTTGCAATAAAATCGCGTACACCTTAAAAATCTGGTAACAGAGTTTTTTATTTTTGGCTAAAAATAAGTAAAATTATGAAAAATAAAATTACTAGGCAGAGTCAAATGAAAATTTAAAAACGTTGTTAAACAAAATTTATTGAAGCCGTGTACAAACTACATAGTAGTTCTGAAAGTGCTTCAGTATCCGAAGAAAAGAATTCGTTTGATCGAGTGGTGACGCCTGAATCACTTCATCATTGCTCTGAAATTTCTTCCCACTAATGCCTTTTTAAATAGACTAAAAACGTGATAATCGCTTGGAACGAGATGGGAGCGATAAGGAGGATTCAAAACTTGGATGGTTGCCACCGATGAACGTTCAGAGATCCGCGCCTTTTGCTTCTGATGACGGGCTTGAGATGGTTCTTTAAGAGTTCTGAGTTTGTGACAGTAACCCCATTAGTAATGTAGTCCTCTAAGATTGCTAAGGTGACCAGAATTTTAAAATGGCTCCGGAGGTCATACTACCATGTAACATGTCCAAACATTAAATTCTCAATTATCAAAAATTATCAAAAGATAAATTAATAAGAAATAAAAAAATCTGTTTCCAGATTTTGTTTTTTAATTTGGTGGTGTTTATTGTGAACGCATCACAATTTTCAAACATCTGTTATCCTATCAATTTCTTTGAGTTTTTAAATTAAAATTGGTTTCTTCGAATAGAATGGTTTTTTCGCAAGAGCAGAATATTTTCTTGATGAAGACATATTTTCAAAACAGCCACCGAATTGATGGTCAGTGGTAGTATTCAATTCGAAGTTGTTTTGAAGAATTCCGTCAACAATTTCTTGATGCACAGTTGACAATTAACTCATTTTGATGATGGGTCACAATTAACTTCGAGGACAGATTAAAAAAAAAAACTTTAAATAATGAGTGTTCAATTAAAAAGTTCATCAAGTTGATTTAGATTTTTTGATGAAAAAGGGGATGACTTCCTAAACCTAAATGGACGATAGTTGTCAAGCAGTTGTACTGTTTTGCTATTTACCTGAAGCTGCAAATTATGGGCAGAAAATGAAATTAAATAAAAGTCATCAGTTATTACACTCTTGCCTTTACTTACAAAAAAAAAACAAAATAAAAGGGGTCCTTATTAAGAGGTGGCAAGAATGAGTTATGAGATACTCAACAAAATAAATAAAGAACGCAGAACTCTGACGTTCAAAACACGAAGTGCGGATTCGCTTTCCGTTTATAAAAATTAACTACTGGATGTTAATAAAAAAAAACCCTATACACGTTGACAGGTTATAGTAGAGACCAAAAAAAGAAAAAAAATTTAGTAAATATAAGATATATGGGACTTTGAAATTTTGAAAGTCGTCCCACACTTTTCCGGGAGTATGCCCCTGTAGCGGTCCTCCCGATCGTCCGAGCTTTAAACGCGCGGCGACATCGCGTTCCACGTCATTTTCTGTCATGGAATGACGTGCAGTTCGATTCGATCCGAGCCCCCTAAGGTACCGTAAAAAATTCCGGAAGAAAAGCTTGCAAATTCGACAAATTTCAAAAAAATCATATCTCGAAGAAACGTATTATCCCGGGATATAAGCCACATAGGTTAGGTAGCCGGGGAGGTCTTCTTGCGTATGAGAGAGTTTAAAAAAAGATCACGTTTTCGAGTAATTTTCGAAAATGTGTAAAAATGGCGGTTTTCGGGCCATAACTAAAATTCAGGACCGAACTCGGTGCCGAGCGTCCGTAGATATAAAGATATTACTGCCCCATACCTACGTTCCGAGTTCGATCGGAATCGGTTTGAAAATAAGGGCGGTGGATCCGCGTCCGATCGCAAAATCTACCCCGCCGCTTAATATTCTTTTATTATATGACATTGAGAATTGGACTTGGGTTTATTAGAATTTTTTTTTAATTTTGGTCTCTATTATCACCTTTCAACGTGTGTAGGGTTTTTTATTAACACCCTGTATAACAAGCAAAATTAAATAAGACTACATGCACGTATAAACGGCGTTTGGTTCCGCTATAATTATCAAAATAATTTTCAACTTCTTACAAAATAAATCAAAATATCCAACCTTGTGTTATTTCACGTTGACTGCGTAAGTATCGTCGAAGACGTCCGGATACCAAGGGTTAGAAATGACATCAGCATGTCATTACATGTCTCATTGCGGTTTCCCTCTCGTGTCGTCAATAGTCAACTATAGGTTGGCGAAAGCAAGTCTGAACGGCCAGGCGGGCCTTACCGAGACGACAAGTCTCTTCAACCACAGCACCAAAACCTATTAACGAAGATTGGCCCCAAATAAAAGCCTGATTTAAAAGAACGAGAAAAGAAACAATGTTACAATCTGAATTACGTGCAGAACTTCCTTGCCAAAATTTAAATATTGGTGATCAGGCTTCGAAAAGCAAAGAGAAATTATCGTCTTTGATGTACAGCGCTTCTGAACAAATCGCGAAGTAGATCTCCGTTCGTTTCCCTTTCAGGTCCAGTCACCAAAAGATGTGTGGCAGAAAACTAACGAGAGCCTGCGCACAACGAGCAATCTAACCAGGGAAGGAGGTCACATGCTCCGAACTGGCCAATAGCAAAATTATGTGACAACTCGATAATATCGACCCAAATGATCGATGATAAGGATTATAAAAATTGCAGCACCAAGGCGCCGTCCCTTTTGGCAGCCATTATGAAGCAAAATGCGTTTTAACGGAAATTTCCTTATACTTAACGAAAAAATGATTAAAGGAAATTTAAAATAGTAACAGGCTACTGGATGAACTTTTCAATTGAACTCTTGATAGTTAATTTAACGTAACAGGAAACGTTTACCGTTTGTTCTGAAATCTGTGAGACATCCGGAGACAGAGACTGTTAACAGCAGCGCTACAGAAAAACAAGCACGTAACCAAGCTAACTAGAATAAAGGTTAAACGCGGTAACTTGGCGTTAATAAGTAATTTAAACACAAAATACAAAAAAATGTAAAAGTAGATTCCGGAAATTTATGAATCCTACCTCAAAGGAAGACTTAGAAGGACGACAAAATAGAGAGGACGTCTGGTACCCCTCTTGCAAAAAGGGTAAGCATAACCTTTCCTGCAGGAAATATTTAGGGTTTAGGCAAAGCGGCGTGACGCCATTTTTTGCTTGCCCTCTTGGTTTCTGGTTGAAGATAGTGCACCCAGAACTCACTTCCAGTCACAATTCTTGCCAGAAAGACGTCTTCTTTTACTTCACAGTGTCGCAAAAGTTCTTCAGTTCTGGAGTCAATTGCTCTGGCGTCTACCTTGCTGACATTTTATGGAACTAGAGGATGTCATGCTTAATGTAATCTACAGAACCATGGCTCATATTCAAAACTTCAGCGATTTCATCCAGGATAACTTGAAGATTTTCTTTCACATAGGCTAGAGTGACAAACATGAATTTTCACATTTATATTTCATTCTACGATGAGCTACATGGGTTTCTCCTCTTTGCCGTGCAAGAAACGAGAAATTGCTGCTGCGCCATTTTTAAACACAGCGAGCACAGGTGTCGATATCACAGGTCAACATTTTCAAATGTTGCTATGATATGTCATTAGCAAGGTCTCCTTTCGTTAAGGCCGACATAGACTATCCTGTTTCTTGTACAAGATTTGGTACAATTTCTACGATAAATAAGAAACTAAATAAAGAAACTTTTCAGCCGCAAATAGGGTTTGGAGATAGAACACGTTCTATTTTTCCAGGTAGCTTTTGATTCAGTTTAAAATTTGATATAGTTTACTGCATACATTAAAACGTTTAAGAAATTGAATCAAATCTTGCACAAAAAATTGGTTATTGTAAAACTTGCGGACAAAAAAGTGACCCATCACATTGAAATTTAATGACGTTTTGATTATATTTACATACTGTGTACTAGCCTTGCAATACTGGAGGTTCTACTAAACGTCGTGTTACATTTCTATTCTAGTCTTTCTTATACCTTCTGTATTAGTGGCAACGCGCACACGTTGCACTTCACTTAAGTAGACCTTATTTAAAGCAGCAAATTAAATGTGACACAATATGACAGCCCCAATAATTTTCCACTTTGACAGATCGAACACAGATCGAATCCAATTTACCTGCAATACAAAAAAGGAATGAGTCAGTTTTTTTGTCCGCAAGTTTAAAATCCGGGACAACTCTACACATGATACCGAAACAAGAATTATTTTTCTTTGGACGTGTGGAAATGTATAAGTGCCCGGAACTAAGAAGTGTGCAGTATTATTTTTCCTAAATTTTGTTTATGTTTCATCACGACAATTGTCCCATTCAACTTCAAGAATTCTGACCAAATGGTTCAAAGAAAATAACATAAGTGTAATGCCATGATCTTTCCGAAGCCGTGACTTGAATCCCATAGAAATTGTTTAGGGTTTATCGTCAAAAAATCTACTCCTATGAACGAAAAATTTTCACTCAACAGTTGTGGACAGAAATTGAAAAACGTTGGGAGAATTATGTGTCTGTTGTTTTATTAAACTATAACAATGGTCTGATTTCTCTAAAGGAAACTGCATACACATAACAGAATGTTTAAAAGCTTAAGGTTATTAAACCAGTTAAACAAAAATTAGTAAATTTTATTTAATAAAAAGGAGAGGAATTTGAAAGGGATCATCCCTTTAGGGGGTCCATTTATTCCTAGTACAATGGAAGAAACTAATCATCTGTCAAAGGAAGCTCAAAAGAATGAGAAGAAATAGAAGACTGCTGATGTAGTAAATAATATTATTCCCCATCGAGAACCTCTTGTTACCGGGTTTGTATGAAATCCGTGAAATGTTCCTTCTCGATAACATCTTAAAGTTCTTAAAATTATCAATCGATCGATCAGCATACGGTGTCTTCCAAAAAATATGTATGAGATGATGTTACAGGTTTGTCTTTATATTTAGTTAACGAAAAACAACAAATGATTTTACTAAATACTTCTTAAAATAACCAACAAGTATTAAAACAAAATGTGTAAATCATTCGTTTGAAGCTTTTCTTGTCTTCTCGCTTTTAACTCTTTAACAGAAATAAAAATAACAGTTGCAATAGAATAATTTTAGCAACAGGCAGGAAACTTTAAAATCAGTTTCAAGTTTTAAGAAAACAAAAACGATATTGTTGTTAGGAGTTAATTGTTCTGTTTGTTATTGAAGAGAAGCGACAAATAAAAATAATGAATGTATGTTTGGATTGATTCGGCCTTTATGAATTTGTGAAAATTCGCTATTTTAGTATTTTCATTAAGTATGAATGTCTGTGGTAAACGTTGTATATTCATTGAGAGTACAGTTTCTAAACAATAAATGATTCGGAAATTGGAAATACCTACTCTTGTTAAACTTTTTGTTTACATATTTTTTCCGAAGCTATCGGAAACAAGTTTAAAACCACTTCATTCTTTCTTATATCGCCAGAGAATCTTGAAAAATAACACGGAAACATCTTGTTTATCTTCGTAAAGTTCGACTCGATTGCTTCGGAGCAGATAAAAACTTAAATTCTGCGGCATTACGGAAGTATCTCGCGCGACTTAAAAGCCCGAATTTTAAGCCCCACTCCGAGGGGCGGCAATTGAAAAGGAAATTTCTCCCGTCGACGACGTCACGTATAAAAAGTTTGCGCTCGATATTACTTCTGAGGCATTGATAAAAAAATATGGTCGCGGTTATAAAACTGAGTATAATTGCCGAAAGGGGGGTCGGAAAAAAATTAAAACCGAAAGCGAACAACTGAAAGCGCGCTCGTAACTCACCTGTTTTTGCGGATATAATGCTAATATGAGTCAAACGGTGGCAGGGGCGCGAGGGTGAAACTGCAGGAACGGTTATTAAAGTAAGGAGGAAATGAAAATTTGAAATACAGATGGACCGAAAGAGCGGGATTTTTTGTGTTGTTTCCCCCCCGTTCAATTTATAAATCCAAAGTTTCCTATTGTGAAATGCTCGGGGATATTTGTGCGAGCTTTATGTGGAAAAAAATTGACGCGAAAGTTGTAAACATAATGCGGTCGATGGTTTTTGTATAATTTGGAACTTTCTGCTTGAATGCAGTCATTTTAGCTTCCGCGAATTCAACGGATTATAAAGTGTTTTAGGCAAATTCGACTTTGTCTTCCTAAATTGCCCAAACTTTATAAATTATTATACCTCGCCCCTATTAAATCTGAACTTTTGTATGAATCATTCAATTTGAAAGTGCATATGATGTATACTTACTAAAAATAAATCCTTTTATTTATGGCCTGTAAATAATCTCGCCACTGACTTGCAGTGAAACAACCCTAAGTACTTACTACTTGCTATCCCCATGTTAGAAACGAAGCATATTATATTGAAAATAAAAGTGTGTGACTCTTAGAGAATATCAAAAGCATACTTATTTGTCGATTTTTTTTAACATCTTGTATACATATTGAAAAGTATACATATAAAGTTTTACCATTTTTGATTATTTTTATGTGATTGATTTAATAGTGCCTGGCCATTTGTTTATCGATTTCTGCAAAAACTGTTACAAAAGCGGCTGTAATCTAGATTGAAAATTTACTATTTTTATTTTCGCAAATAATTGGTACTTTTGAAAACTGCAGTAACAATACTTCATATTCAATTGCAGTAATAAAATGCGTGTTATTTATTGGTGCTCTGAATTTTGCTCCATATAAATAACAAGCCCATTTCTCTTTTCAGAAAAACATTGTCTCAATTTAATTAAATTAAAAATATTCGATACGTCATAATTCATAATTTTCGCGACATACCTATTGCGAAACACCTCTTTAAACATTGAACTCTTATGTAATTTTAAATTTAAAGTTGTGAATAATTACAGTTAACTACTTATTCATTTGTTTTCTTTAACTGGGAAAAGACAAATTTCCCAGTGTTACGTGCGTTGCTCCTGAAACATTTGCATTCCGTTCGGAAAATAAATTGCTTGACGGAATTCATATTTCTAGGGACGTGGGGTACCCTGCACGGTGCAAACAATGGAATGTAACATGACAATAGCATCTGAAACGAAGTCTATTACTTTCCCGCGCGCCGACAAACAAAAAGTATAACACACACACACTCACACACACACAGACATAGACAGACCGACACGAGTAGCTCCTGCTATTTATTTCTTTGGCTTATGATAAATTGCATTAGTAATCCGGGCATAAGCCAGTGGAGGTCGGATCCTCTGTCGGAGGACCCTTGACAGTCGCGTTAGTCCTTGACGGTAGTTCTCTCATTTATCACCGGTGTCGCCACGAGCCCTCTCATCATATACCTACAACGGCTATGCGTGTCGCTAATGATCCGCTTTTTATTTTCCGCCTCTTTTTACACAAAAGCTACAAAATATAGTGCTCGAGTTTACATATTTTTAACATCAGCTAAGCATGACACTGTCCTTTTTTGCTTTTACCGGTTTAATTGCGACGTGAAACATTGAAAATGTTATGCTACAATGAGACTTCAACTATCCTGAAAATATCTTACTTTTTGAAGAATATTTTTGTTGTATATTTAGTTAGAGGGCGTTGTGCCTTACCAGTGAACGTAGATGTCAGTGGTCAATGAATATTTGCTTATGAAAAACGTACTTTATATTAATCTCCCATTTCTGATCGTAAGAGATTTGATCTAAAGGAAATCAACAAATTGGCACAGTTTGAATCATGTGACCCTCCTTCATACCGTGTTGTCTTGGTCGCACACAGATCGGTTAGTATTTTGCTAAACTGCATTTTTTGGTTGTATGAATGGCGAATGGAAAGATTTAATCCGTGATCTGGAAATAAGCACTCTACGCGAAATACAAGCATCTTCAATTCCTTCTCAAAGCCTGACTTCTACAAATAAATCATCTATTTATTCCGAATAAATTATGTGCGCAAATTAGATTTAGGCTTTGTCGTTGAGGTATTTTGATTTTCTTGTGAGAGAACGTATTTGGCACCGGTGATCGCGTACTGTTTATATCGGACTACACCCACATGAGATACGTATTGCGAACATCGTGCTACCTACCTGTAGGCCAGCAAATTAGTGCGAGTGACTGACGTTTCTCCAGCACCGTTCGGCAAAACTCTTGGAGAAGGGAGGTTCGACGTAAAAGCAAAAGGTGGACAAAAGTGAATAAAGTTAAAAGCACCAGCTGAGTATACTTGTTTTTATTTAGATTGCTCAGAAATTTGGTAAAAATAATATAATAGACAGAGTTAATAAAAAAAAGGGACCCAAACGGGGTCCAGTTATACGAGCACGCAGAACAGTAAATAATTTGACAAGTTAGAAATCTTACGTCAAACAGATCTGTTCTTCGTTTACAATTAACTTAAACGAATTTAAGTACACACCGCAAAATGAGAATAAAAATAGCAACGCCGCGGAAATTGAGCCAATCCAAAAGAGTAAATTGCAACGCCGAGGTAATTGAGCCAACCCAAATGGGCAATAAAAAAAAGAATAATTGAAGTAAATCCGACCTGTAATTAGGATCCGGCGTAATGACACTCGGCTGTCAACAGTGTCGGAGCGCCCTTACAGAAAATGCTCATATCTCAAATGTCTTGACGCACTATGATCCTATCCATTCATGCATCTGATTATGAGCCAGTTGTATAAAACGAGTTAACCACTCGGTCAAGTTAATTGTGCGGTTAAGCAATATCATTTGAGGAAAGTTTGAGTTTCCACCAATGATATTGCTTAACCACATAGTTAACTTGATCAAGTGGTCAACTCGTTTTACACAACTGGCCCTAAGTCTTAGGTGCAGCGATTTTATAAAGAAAAGTTGCGGAGCGTAAGTACACTCAGATCGAAGAGGAAGTCTTGGACTTCATATTTGAACTTGACAAATTCAATCAGTGTCTATACCGAAGGATACTTATGCTTCAGACTGATCAATTGTCACTAGTGAAGCTATTAGGGCCGAGAAACTAAATTCCAATAGTGGCAGCACGAAGTCGATGGCGTATGCGAGTAGATACGATGTGGAATACTGTCGAGCAAATGATTTCGGAGAAGCTTCCTCAACCGGTTACTGAAGTGTTCGACTTGCCAGAATTAGTCTCAACATATTGCTGTAAACTTGAAACAAAAGATATTATAAATCTGCTGTTTGCAGAGTTAATAGCTTTCTTAAAATAATATCTCATGTGAAACGCAGTTAAAAACTCTTGACATATTGCTGTGATATGCCCTTAGTTTGGGTGACAATTTAATGCTGTGATCTCAGGGTACTTTGCAAATTTTTTGACTTTTTTTTATTAATTATTATACTTTCTTACTTTGTTGTTTTTTTCTGAAGGGGGCTCTTCTTCGATGATGAATTTTACAGTGTATCTCGTAGACCAATTTCGTTGTTGTAGAGTGTCTTTTATGTGATAAATTTTGGATGTAGATGGCACTCACCAGCCTTCACATTCAAAATTATCTAATGTCAGTGTGCGTGTATGTGGGTATATAATAAAGAAAATGTCGTAGAATAAAAACGTAAAACACAGTTTATTGCACCACTTTAATTTGTAAAAATTAATTATTATTCCGCAAGAAGAAGTTCGGATAAATTAAAATTTAGGTCAGGTTTTTCACAAAACCTTTCCAATTTCCATTTACTCACTTATACGATGCTCTGGTAAATGGTCCTTTGTATAAATCTAAAATCGCGCGTCGGCGTTATCATAGCGTGTCGGGTCGTAGGTTCACGAGATCACTAACACAGCGCCCTCATTGGTTTATTCTCCGAACTTCTTACTTTAACCTACAGTTTCCTTTATACATGATTATTTTAATTATTCTAATATTTACAATTCTAACTTAATTCCTACGTACTTATACTTTAAAAGATCTAAATAATTTATTTATAATAAATAGTTAACTTTATTATTTCCAAAAATATTTACTTAAAATTAAGAGATTTTCTACGGCCTGATTTTCTATGGTATCGATAGATTCATAAATTAACTCTATTCGAACGAGGATAAATTATTATTATCTATTTCCCAAGGGTGGTTTTTATTTAGGAAAATTATCACTAGAATGGATCGTACCGTATACTACTATGTCTACTATTGCGTGGTGTCTTGAGCAAAACCATTAGGATGTGGAATGGATTGTCGTGACCTTTTTAAACTGATCCAATTAGGGGATACTATGCAGCAAAGGGTTATTTGTTACAGTGGCGGATCTCTTATTTTTTTTTAAGATTGCATAACCATCCAGCGGTATTTTCGGGAAGTGTTGCCGTTCGCTACATTCCAGGTTTTCCCAACTCTTATTTCACCATTCATTACAACCCAAGTTTTCCCAACTCCAGTTTTACCAAAACAATCTCAACTCATCTTACAAAGCAACCTATGCGTAGGTAAAGCGCACTGTTTTTTGAAGAGAGAGGTCTAACGGTTGTAGTACCTTCTGATTCAGTAGGTGGAGTTACCATGAAATTTTCTAGAAACGAAACTCACCGAAACTGAAAACATACGAGTATATTCGATTTCAACAAAATGGGGCCATAGCCCACACGACAAGAAAATCAATAGAAGTCTTGAAAGAATTGTTTCCAAGGCGTTTAGGTGGACGGTGGTTGGCCCCTGATCTTGCTCGGTATGATTTTCTATAAGGCTTTTTGAAATCTGAAGTGTACAAATAATTACTGATAACCAATATTAAACTAAAGCCGAGAAATTGTGGCAATGACCCATCATTTGTTGGGCAACTTTAGAAATCGACTACAAATGTGTGTCGCGAATGACTGCTCTGCCACAATAGTGTTAATGTTAAAGATAATGTTATGATGTTAATGGCAATGGTAATGTTACGACTGTTCAGAATCATGTTAACGGCTTGTTTTAAAAATGTTTAAGTCTAGATAGGCGTCTTGTGTTATGAAGTGAAATGTGAAACTATTAAGTATCATGTCTGTTTGTCAGTTTTGTAAGTAATGGATAAAATTTTACTTCATATCTTAATCAAAGAAATTGAAACAAAAACTTTCAAAAAGACGTTGGGGCAACCGACCTGCTGTAAGACAACGAAAACAAATTGGGGAGTATTACAAGGACTGAAAACATTTTATTATAGAATTCAAATTCAGCAGAAAAATAATCAAGGTACGTTGATTAACAAGTGCTTCACAACAGAAAGTCTCGGAAATTTCCTTCTATGCATTTTCTTTTTTAATATTACCTTTGAAATCTTTTCGTGATTTGTCATACAAGAATTTAAATTGTTGGATTAGTTCTAAGAATAGGCCGATATCAATCATAATTACAAAAAAAAACAGATTATAAACTATTAATAGGTACTTAGTTAATTATCTTTTTAGCAAATTGATTAATATCGACAAATTGTCATTTTTGGCATTTTTACACATCGTAAAAGCTATGATAAAAGCTTTCCTGTGATTGGTAGATGTTAGAGGTGATGTTAGTGTTAATGTTAAGAATCCAAAACTATTTTTGGATTCTTAACATTAACATTAACATCATCATTAACTTTAACATCTAACATAACACTAACATTACCATTAACATTAACACTATTGTGGCAGAGCAGTGAAGCTTATTTACCTTTACAATATGGGGGGTCTACTACACACTGTGTGCGGCAGAGAATAGGCTACTTTGCAACAAGTTTCGAAAGTGTCAAATATACCAAATTTAAATGTTATACAGGATGTCCCGTGACGTAATGTCACCACTTCACCTACGTGATAGTCGATTCAAAGTAAGTAAAAACTCTAATAAAGTTTTGTTCTAAAGTAAACAGTTTAAAAAATACTGGGTGGTGACATTACGTCACGGGACACCATGTATAACACCTTAATCTATAGTAGTAGATTTCATATTTATGGTCATGGACGTAACTCCATGTTAAATATTGCAGTAAAATAAATTAACATTTGCCTCCTGTATTTTTTCAACCGGAACAATTTATTGGCTGTTTTGACAACAATAAAATAGCAAGAGTTTACCGAACAAAAGCTGACCGAAGGGTTATCGAATATTGTAATTGGCAGACGCATGTTTGTGTATTTATTCTCCCTAATTACTTCACGTTTGTCTGCGTGATTTTCGTACAAACACATCGCTCCGATTCTACGCCGTCCCTGTTGACATTTCGTCAAATCGTTTTTTGCCAAGTGACTTTCCAGCTCGCAGATAAAACGAAATGTTTATGTGACGCGTGCGATAGCGCCGGCCATTTATAACAGATGATGTATGTCGATTAAATACATCTGACGTGTATCACGTATATCAATTACGGTTTGAAATTAATATCCTTTTTGAAAAGTAAAAAACGGTAATCGAACCCCGCACTCACACACGCACGCAGGCGTATCTGAGCGCGGGCGAAAACGGAAATAAAACCAATAAGCTCCTATCGCTTCCAACCCCTTTCGCCCCGGTTTTCCTTCTTGCGGTGGAAAATTTCTTTTCGTGCACTTCATGTGTGAATGAAGCATCTGACTTAGTTGGAGAAAACTCCACTTTTATGCGATGAGAAACGACGACACATTTGTCACAGTCTGCGCGCAAAGCTCCGAAAGGTAACCAAAATAGAGCAGGGAAACAAACACATTGACAAAAAAAAAACTAGTCGAAAATCATTGCCAGTTGGCGGACTCGGAACGGTTTAGATAAAGCACAACACGGCTTTGTTTCTTTGGATGCGATAAAATTTTTGCGCATTGTGTACACCACCCACCATCCCGAGTTTCTTGCAGGGCGGTGGAGAGTAACGATCTGCACTCTTGAAATTATTTCTCTCCCGCGGCGTTTCATTTTTCGGGGTATTTTTCTTTTAAACACCTCGCGTTAAATTTATTAACACTTTCGAGATAATGGGCAAAGGAAAAACAAATCCTATCATGAAAACCTTTTTAAATCTATTCATCAAAAAACTCAAAATCAAATATTCAGATTTCACTTTGTATACTTTCCTGTGTTATTTTTAAAACTATCTTACTGTACTTACAAACACACAAACAGTTTGCAGTTGTATTATATTATAAAGGTCGGATATGGTTGCAAGAAAGTGATCAAAAAGAGACAGTGAGATAGAGGTTCAAATAAATTTCTGAATTCGTGCAAAAATTTCCTTTCCTCGTCATGCGGTATTTAAGAGGTAAAGTAACACAGCCTCTCAACGAAATGTTTCCACTGATAGATGTCATGCTATTGTCCGTAATGTTTGTTTCTCTTTTTGTTACGCCTACGCAGTGAGGCGGATGTTTAATCGCACTTGTGTCCGGTTGCAATCTCAGCAATTTTTTCAGGGTTTGCAGCTGCAGTCCTTCGAACGAAGTAATGTTAAGAGTAACATTTTTTAAATTTATTTTTATATTTGATTTTAACGTGAATAATAAATCGGCCCCTTTCTTTGTATTGATTCAAACGTTTGAATTTTATGATCGCAACATTTTGCAATTTACTTTCGAATTTTGTACAGAATTCCGGTCTTTTGCAATATGCATTTGATTTAAATTTAGAAGATGCTTTTCTTCGAGTATTAAATCTAATAGAACTAAGCAATGTTTTTCCCTAAATGAAATTTAATTAAGAATTCTGCAACCTATTTTTTCGACTTGTTTTTGTTTAAGCAGTTCATTTTAAAGTTTCTTTTAGAAATTTTGGGCGTTTCATGAGCTTTTACGAGGTTGCCGCTGAAGGAGGCCGTGAAATGTCAAAGGATCCAATGTAACATTCATTTTCATTACAACGACTGTAATTATTCGTATAAAGCGGAGTCTCACAATGTGTGAAAATGTTTCGTTAAAGCTTTCACAGGAAACCCTGCGCGACAAGTTAAACTTTTCTCTTTGATGAACGTTTATTACGTAAAATAATGGAACCACCAGCATTAGTTTTACGAAATTTTGATATGTTAGACTTGTCAAAATCGATTGTATTCGATCATTTATCTGCTTCGGGATTTGCTTTAGCTTTATTCATTGGTATTTCGGATGTAAAATTTTGTTTTTCTTCATCTCTGTTTAGGCAATTTAACCAGCTCCCAATAGCCTCCCTACACCTTACAGGCAATTTGGGAAGTCATACCTCACGACCTTATCAATGATTTGATAAAGAGTCTTCCCAATGGAGTAACATAATTAAGGCGAACTAGGGGTGGTCCTACACGGTATTAACTTTCCTTAATATATTAATAAAAGAACTTTGTAAGTTGTTATATTTCTCCCATTTATACAATATTTTTTTCAATTATTTTTTTGTCCCATTGGAGATCTGTCTCTTTTGATTTCTCTAATTATATCGCAGCATCCATCAATAAATAAATTTGTATCACATAGATCTGCATTTCTTTTTTAAAAATTTCTATCATTATCATTGTAAATATCCACTTCAATTAGTGTGTTTGTTTGAAATAGTTTTGCTAATTTTGGACGAGCAAATAAATTGATCCATACATCTCAGAATCATATCTGATAAATCAGAAGCTACTGATCTCTATTATGAATCATTATCTTTTACGTATACTTTATTTATGTACACCTTATGGTTTAAAACTTATCTTAGGGTAGAAGCCTTGGGAAACGCAAGAAACTTAATTTTACTTTAGAATGAGAATGTGAATGTACTTTAGAAGATAATTAGTTTCAATATTAGAAACAAAACACCACAACAATTCCAGAAACTCCTGCCCTGCTCTTGATGATAACAATACATAATATCGCATCTGGCATCGCAGTCTTCCATGCGTATAATGGGACAGAGCAATACTATGAAGCTATTTCCGGCGATTGCCCGCTCCGTCATGCGAGCAAAGCCACCCCTATGAACGAGGGACACCTAGGAGGAATGCGGTGTGCACATATCATTGTTACGCGAATTCCGACCCGCTCAATTATTTTCCGCAGATTCGACCTGCCTAAAGTGGCTCCATTTGCCGAAATAATTTCTTCCGTTTTAATTGACTGTGTTCGCGGATCTCTCCTTTTGTTTGCCACCAAATTTAATTATTCGCCAACAAAAGCTGGCGGATCAGAATCCAAGGCAAAAGCATAGGTTTTTCGTTATTAACGCGACTAATTAAGCATGGGTGATTACAATTTGTCTGTAATACCTTCACATTGTGTTCTGTTCGCTTCTGTATTGGTTGAATGAAATACTTTGAGGCACAGAACCAGACTAAGATTTATTCATGCACTAACAAGTTTATGCCTTATGAAACCGTAAAATATTAGAATCTTTGTGAACATGTTCTCCATGAGAAAAGACCATCGAGGATCGGTTGTAGTACATGCACACCAGTTGATTGTAATTTAGAATTTCTGATGATCGAAGGTCATAGTTTCTATTTACTGTCATGTTATCTGCTTTCATTTACTATATAATTATACCTGCCTTAGTTCTGTCCTTAAGAATAAAAGGATAGCTTCGAATAGGGAAGTATTAAATTAAATATTAAAGATATGTCAGTGTATATTTACCATCAGATTCTAAATTATGTTAGACGATGAAGTTCGTTATAGTTTATTTGGCAAAGCAACTGACGTGTAACCAGAAGACTCGAGTTCGAATCTTTTTGCCGGTATTTGTTAGTGTTTAGATTGAATTTATTTCTTTAGAAATAAAGTAATTTATTTATAAGTAATTTACCTAAAAGAGAAAAAGAATACTGATATCAATGAGTCAATCAAGAGAGTAAGAAAAATGGAAGTTTGCTTCTGTTTTTACTTGAAAGTTATGAAAAGAGCAGCTAGTTAAATGCAATCTGTTGATTACACCCGGTGTTAACTATTGTCTCTCATTTCTAAGATACTAAACGCGAGCTGCTATAATTAGAAAAGCGTCCTACATTCTAGTGAGTTTCATGAATTTGTAAGTAAGCCTCAATAATTTGCTTCATAACAAGTTCCAGTAGGAATTCGCGCTTCTAAAATAGCGAAACTTTGACGAGGAAATTTTTTTTCCTTTTGTCTTGATATTACGTTGCCATTTGATAATATCCTTTTCAGTTTCATTCAGGAGTTTCTTTATCATTTCTTGTGGAGCGTCTTCATGAAATTCCTGGAAAAGTCGCGCAATTCCTTCACTTTTGAATTTTACCAGAAAACGTAGAAAACAAATTGTAGAAATTCAAAATTTTATTTTTAAGTAGGTACTTTTCCAAGTAGTTTTTAACCTATACCCTATTTATTCTCGCGTTTATTCTCCGTTCCTTATCCTGCATGTTTCTGAAGCGTACTGCTGTGAAACCAACAAAACGCCACTGCAGTGCTTAGTTAGCCTATCGTAGTTATTAAATCAATTTATTTAGATGTTCAGATTTTCATTTCAACAGATGTGTTCGACCATACAAATAAATTTTTGATTATTGTTTAGGTTAAGCATGGAATACGTCAAATAAACAAATAAAACAATAATAACATTAATAATCACAACATTAGACTACATAAATAATCATAACATTAGACGATATTGTGAAAGTTGTGCATAAAAAACTATACAGTTGAATAGAATGCGTGTCTAGTTAACTAGCACTTGAGTTTTGTTTTAAAGTTCCTGATTGCGAGTGATCTGAGTCCCATTGGTAAGTGACTGTAAATGTTTATTAATTGGGCTATTGCACCGTTCTGTACTCGCGAAAAAGATGTCTGTGGGACGAGTAACTTTAAGTTCTTGTGTCCGCGGGTATTATGATCATGTTGGAGTTCATAGCGGTGCCTAAAGTCATTATAGTTGCCTTTAACGAAACACGCGCACTCCAAAATGTATAAACAGGACACGGTAAGTATATAGTTTCTCTTAAAAATATCTTTACACGACTCTCTTCTTTTTAGGTTGAAGATGCTTCTTATACAGGATTTCTGCAGCTTGAAGATTCGAATAGATTCAGAAGCGTTGCCTCAGAAGGCAAGTTATTCGCGAATTTACAAACGCGTAGTGTGCACTTAAAGCTGCTTCCAAACTAACAGACTGAACTAGATTCCTTAACGCATAGGTGAACTTGCTTATTTTTCCAGCAGTTTTCTGGATATGGAAATTCCACTTCAGAGTTTGATCGACTTCAATTGATCAATTCCCAGGAATGACGTATGACTTACAGAGGTATTTTATTATTATTTAAGATTGTGACGCGCCCCCCAATTAGACTTGCTTATGGATTAACAAAGTAAACAAATAATAATATTCTAACAAATAATAAAATTGTACAAACAAACCTCACTTAGATTTTAAATAACTGGGCCGACCGTATGACCGTAATACCTTTAATTAGGGCTTACGTGATCTTGTTAATAGGAAACTACGTCGTGATAACCTGGTTCTTTTAGTGGAGCAGCGAATAACTCTTTAGAACAGGGAATTTGACACTTTAAATAAAACGCAACAATTAACTTTAATTATTTATTGAGGAAAAAAAATGGGAAAAACTCCTGATACCCGCCTCTGTGGGATTGGAGATCGTGAGCGAAAAAGCCTTGCGTTTGAAATCAATACAAATAAACAAAAATTACGATTTTCAGAAAGTACAGTATAATTCGTTTAACAGATTTCACTTTCGAATATCGGCGCGATCTACTCTCTTTCGATTCACAACGTTGGTGGTTTAATGTCTACAGATGTTTGTGGGAGAGCTCTGCTCCTCACTTAGATTAATAATTAATTGAATTTCAACTGAGCTCGAGTCCTGGTACAGTGTTCGTCACTTCTGATCGTACTCAAAGACTTGTTCTGTTTAATAAACCAACGCACAAAGTGCCTCAGTGGGACCACAGTGTACTTAATTAATGGAGTTAACTAATGAATTAATCAGATGGTTTAGAGAAGTATGAGATACAAATGTCGCCTTCAGCGATTAATTTGCAAGTAAATCAGTAGCAATCACCTGTTTTTCAGGGGCTCCCTTGGGAGATGATGGTTTAACCCTATATCTAGCCAACCTGATTAATATGGTGCGTGTAGAGAGCCGAACTTCTTCTACTCCGTCACCTGAGCGTTAATTAATTGCTTTGAGGGCGGTGCTCTACCCACTTGCCTGTTTTGTCAGGATCTTCTTAATCGCTTCTAATTAACCGACAAATCTCTCGGGAAAGACCACAGTTTTACTCCCCCACATACAGGGTGTGAAAGAAACTTTGTTAAGAAACAACCAAGAAATATGTCATTAGAAAATTATCCCATTTCAGTTAAATTTATATGTCAATATTTCACACTATTTATTTGTGCTGGAACGTCGTAGAGCGAAGACGCGATCCGATCTTTATTATTGTTTTTTTGTTAGCTTTGATGAGTCACTCGTTCAGGTTTCGCGACCAACTCCAATACCGTTATTCTGATTATATAATTATGAAACTATAAGTGTTCTTTCCAGAACTAAACTTAACAGATATTAGAGTTACACTTCCGACGAACTACACGTATCGTCTATCGTCTATCGTCGGAAGTATTGGAAACATTGTAGATTACTGTACATACTAGTTACATTCTTCCTTCGCGAGGCTTCAGTTTCTTTCTGATGTTTTAAGTTACTTTTTTTAAGCCTATTACTGTTAATATTGTCTCGTTTTCAGTCTTTTTTTCTCTGCTATATTTTGTCATTGTACAGTCGCAAGTAAAAAAAATTGGTCGACAGTGTTCTGTTGTGAAATGGTTGTAGTTGTCATAAGCTTTGTACATACTCATACAACAACGTATTGCAGTGATATTTACCTATCATCAGAAATTTATTCATCGTATGCTGTTTTCAACAATCTTCACATCCTACAAAATTTTCCAAAATGTAACGTTCTTCATACAACATTTCCCAAAAATACAAAGTTCCGCAAGAAGCAATTTTCTTCATAATAACATTCCCAAAAGCAACAACGTTTCACAAGATGGAACATTCTTCAAATAAATATACAACATTCTACAAGAGGCGTTCTGCAAGATGTAACATTCTTCCAGATGCAATGTTCTTCAGGATGAAGCATCTTACAAGATGGAGCGTACTTCAGGATGCAGCGTTCTATAAATTAAAAATTTGTTATAATTCAAATATTTAGGTTATTAAGAATGTTAATTAATTTAAGATATTATTGAAATGTTAATAGAATACTTACTTAGTTTAACATTAGGTTTGAAATATTTAAGTTATCTGTCAAGATTGAAGTTTTGTGTGAAAAAAATGTCAAATTGATTGAAGTATTTATAAATAATATAGAGGGGTTGATCACCAAGGAAAATAAACAAACCGAGGTGTAATGAGGATCAAATAAACACAAAACGGAAATCTTCCATTAGCAACCCTACTATAAACATCAAATAAAAATTTTGCTCTTATAATTTAATACACAATATACTTTATAAAATTTCAATTTCTTTGATTCACCAATAACAGATTATTAGAAATCTATCCAGGGATGTCTTACAGCATAACGCTGAAGTAAGTGTTTCGTTTAAGGAAATTCTTTTGGTTTTAGAAAACACATTACATATAACACATATTGTCATTCATCACTCATTTGAACTATCAACACTCATATACAAAGAATCCTCATTATTATAGAAGAGTTATTGTTTGTTTTGCGATTGGGCATAACAGGTAGCAACTGTTGTCGTTGTATATTTTATCAAGTTTAGAATTTAGGAAAGTTTACGCATTTTCAATGTATCCGTAAAACACGAGCAGGTTTGTTTATTTTATCTTATGATTTGGAATGCGATACGTGGGTACGTCTCAAGTAGAGGGATGAAACGAAAGCACTTCAGTCTCGGGCTGCGCTTCTTGGAGGGCTAACGGCTTGGTAAAGTTACGCGAGTTACGCGAACGGGCTCGCGAGTGTTACAATGACATGTGATAAAGGGTGATCGCTCATGTGAGGTGATTCACTTCACCAGCAGTACGACATTGCCGGAGAGCGGTCACAGGTAACACTGTCAGGCGACCGGTGATGTCGGAAAAACAACTAGTTGTATGCCTGACCAGGTGATTGCCTTGTGCTTTCAAAACGGTCATGACTTGGTGTTGACTGCGCTCGGGCCGGTGGCAACACTGAAGGAGGCGGTGGCACCAATGATTCTGAGAACGTACGCTCAGAAGGCAAGGTATGCTAATATCCACCTGGGGCTTGTCTTTATGCATGCGAAGTACGAAGATGGACATTCGAGGACACCTTCTCTGTGAGTTCGCATCCCAGAAGGGAGCTTCCGCATCTAGAGGCACCGCTGGAGGGGTGCGGGGCCGGGAGAGGGCCCCGGTGAGTAAATAAGTCCTATAGTCTTGAGTAGATACTCGTAAATGGTTAATTGTAACTTTGCATGACGTCCTTGTCGAATCGAAAAGCGAGGCCCAGATGTCAAGGCGTTTACCCTCAGCTCCGCAGTGGACGAGAAAGAAAGAAAGAAAGCAGGGAAAGAGAGATCTAACCAAAGGGTGAGTGAATGTTTATTGTAACTCGGTCCTCTGACATTGTTATCAGTTTATGTTATAATTATGTTTGTCATGTTTAACACAAAGAAAAAAAAAACTATCCAACATAGTCAGAAGTGGGATCTGGACAAGTCATAGTAACAGAATGGTAATTAATGAATGATCAGAGGACACAGTGTCGTTTTTGCGGAGTTGGACGCGATTCCCGTAAATTCGGCATTGTTTACAGTAAATACGCATTCCGATGTTTATGAAATTTACGTGTGTGTTTGACTGCAGGAGACTGGCGCTTTTGTTTAGTTGTCTTGAGATGGTACGCTCACTTGAAAAGGTTTAAGTGGGTGATTTAGTACTATTGGCCCTGGGTGCCTGAAATGTGTATCTGTTTTGGTTGAAAACTTACTGCTCGTGTTACGGATTTATGCTTTCTTGTGATGCATAACTTTAAGTATTAGATTGAAAATTATGAGTTGATAAGAAATTTTCAGTTTCATTCTTGTTTACATTGAGAGCCTGCAAGCCCGAAAATTATTACCTACATTCGAGTTAAATGTTCTTTGTTTTGTTGAATGACATGTTTTCAAATAAGGTTTACTTTTACTCGTTTACTCGTTTCGTATCGCGTACATCCAGATAAAATTCGTGCTCGAATGTTGAATTAATTTTAATTAAATTAATTAATCATAAATTAAATTTTATGATCCGTGAATTGTGTAAAAATTCGTGATCGTGGAACTCGGATAGATTTTAAATTTTGAACTGACTTCGTGGTAACGTATATTTTAGTGTATATTTTTATAAAGTACGTTCTGTGTTCAATTATTTTAGTTTCTTGTGTTTTGTGATGTTTATTATAAAAGCTTACAAACTGTTGGGTGCAAAAAGAGTACGGCAATGCCGCTGTCTGCATTGATTTATGAGACGACCGTTTACCTACGTCAAGTAAGCTGCAAGGACTTGCCAAGAAATGGTATCGTTCGTTTTCTACGCTAAATCTTAATTAAAAAAAAAAAAAAAAAAAAAGGGAAACGGAAATTTAAAAATAATACATTTCTGGCGGTGTCAAATTTTATTACGATACGCTAACCCAGTTGTGTCTATGAAAGAAACAGATTAACAAATCTTATACATATTAAATATTTCAAAAACATTTTGATAAATGGATAAAAGTATTTTGCATATGTTGACATGGGTAGTCGGTGTAATTTAATTCAGAGAAAAATAGTTCGCGAATTAAAATTACCGATTGATTCGAATAAAACGATTATAATAAAAGAGTCTGGTATCGTAGTAACTAGCACGTTAGGCTGTACTTCGTTTTTATTAAAACTCGACGATATTGAGTAGAATATCTCTTGTGCTCGATGAAATGCAGGAAGTACCATTGTGGACCGGACAGCTGATTACCTAGTTGCCAAATATTAGGGTGACAAAAGATTGTGAAACATTACAATTTTCGCGTAAGACAGAAAATAAAAATTGGAAAAGTTCTACTTTCGTGCAAGAATGAGGCAATGGCTCCGCCTAATTATGAAGGAATGGTTAAAGTGTGTGCGTCTAATTATGGAGGAGATGTATTTGTCGCCTCCGCGCTGCGTGCGAAACCCGGAACTGAATACGTCGTACCTCGCACACTTTTGCGTATTAAAAACGGTGCAAAATCATATGTATGCATCGTAAACTTATCGGACAATGATTTAGAATTTAGACCATCAACTATTTTAGCACGAGGTTGGCCCTGCAGTAAAGACGAATTTTATTACCGCTGTAACAGCCAGTCACAAGACTCTGTGTTGAATTTTAACGTATGCTTAAATTTTAGCAGCCTGTTCATGAGTTACAGAATACATTCATTTGTCTGGTTTAGAAAAAGCGACATCCTGAGAAATGAATATTAAATTAACTAATCAAAGTCCATCCTACTACAGGCCCTATCGTTGAATTCACCAATAAAAATCTGTAGTAAGGGAAGCTGTACAGGAATTGTTAAAAAAACGAAATAATTAAAGAATTCGAATCACCATACGCTTCACCAATTATTCTTGCAAGGAAAAGAATGGTGAAGCGCGAATGTGCGCTGATTACAGAAAATTAAATTCCCTTACAATCAAGGATCGGTATCCGTTACCAAGGATCGACGATCAAATCGACCGTCCACACGGATGTAAGTATTTGAAAAGTTTAGATTTAAGCTCAGGATATCATCAGATACCAGCGAATAAAAAGTCCAAGGCTTATACATTTGTTACTCCGGAAGGACATCATGAGTACAATTGAATGCCATTCGGTTTGGTTAATGCACCAAGTGTGTTCCAACAGTTTTATTGATAAATAAAGTATTAGCTCCTTGTCGCAAAGTAGCTGCTGTGCACTTAGTTGACATTTTAATACCAACAAAGGACATTCAAACAAATTTTGAATCACTAGAATCAATTCTACAAACAGTGAGAGATGAAGAGCTCAGTTTTAATCCCAAGAAATGTGTATTTTTAGTGAGTAGTGTTAATTATTTAGGGTTTGAAGTGTCGGAACAAAGTGGGTGTGCGGCTAGAAGTGTGAGTGATTTTCCGATGTCCAAAGACGCACGACAGGTGAAACAATTGTTAGGTTTAACGGATTATTTTCATCAGTTTGTTAAGAACTATAGGGTAAAAACGTGGCCCTTAACACTATGAACAAAAAGATTAATAAATAGAATTGAGATTCGACACAAGAAATAACTTTTTCTAAATTAAAAGATTCGTTAGTCACTAGACCGGTGTTAGGAATCTATAATCCAGATTCTGTTACGGAAGTACACACCGACATTAGTAACGACGGTGTACCAATAAATTTACTAGAAAAAGAAAATGATTCGAAGTTGCATCCAGTTGCATATTGCAGTCGCCAAACATCGCAATGTGAATTACGCTATCATTCGTTTAAATTAGAAGCAATGGCGCTCGTTGAAAGTTAATAATTAGAACAAAATTTAGAGTTTACTTGATTGGGATAAAATTTACAGTTGTCACAGATTGTAATGTGTTAATGTTATCTCCAACAAAGAAAGATCTGATACCGCGTGCCGCATAGTGGCGGCTGATGGTCTAGGAATTCAATTCTGATATCGAATATCGATCTAGAACGGCACAGGTTGATGCTTTGAGTAGAAATCCTTGCGCCAATTCGATTGTACAGACAATACGAATTAAACAAGCCGATTGAGTTTTATTTGCCTAAATTGCTGATTCAAAATTATATGAGATACACCGCATTTTATCGAAACCACCAAAAAATGATTACGACAGAAACATCTACAAAAATTATGAGCTAAGAAATGGACGCGTTTACTAAATAACAGTCAACAACACTTGGTTGTGCCCAAAGGAATGCGCCACAAAATAGTTCGGAACCTTTACGATAAGATGGGACACTTCTCTAGATAAAACTTTACACCAGTTGTGTGATAATTATTGATTCCCTAACATGAGAAAATGTAGAGAGACATACATCTCTTGTTGTGTTCCGTGTATTTACACAAAAGTATCAGGTGATACACATCGATTTCCTGGAACCGTTGAGCGAACCACGAAAAAGAATGCCTACTGATTGTTGCAGTTGACGCTTTTACAAAATACGCTCTTATGAACGCTGTAAGGTCAACTAAAACGAAATAGTTAAAGTTGATTCTTGTCCGGCGAAACGTTAAGTATATTGTGCGCTATTTAGTGTCCGGTTAAAAGATTTTGTGATAAAAGAAAATGTCATTAAATTTGTACATAGCAGTATGACTGTTTACGGCGCGGCGCGCCGACGAGAATTATTAGTGACCGCGGAACATCATTTACGTCGAAAAGTTTTCGAAATTTTTGCAAAAATCATGGCATCGCACATGTGTATAATATGCGCCGTAGCGACGCCGCGTGCCAACGGTCAGGTAGAAAAATTTACCGGACGATTGTCGAGGCTTTACACGCCACTGAGGACATGAATATTTGAGATCAATGTATTCAACAAATTCAATTTTCAATAAACACACCGAGTTACGGGACGAACGGCCAGCGAAGTGTTTTAATAGGTTTTAAACCACGACCCCATAGCGAGGCTGCTTTGCTGCAGAAGTTCAAGTACGGTAGGCGATGAGTAACTTAACGACCATTCACAGAGAAGGAAATAATAAGATCAGCCGTGATTAAAATATGTATGTCAAGACGCGCCTTTGACTCAAAAAAAGGGGTTCCACTTAAATATAAAAATTAATGATTTAGTAATAATTAGAGAACCAAGCTAAGCTGAAGGTACGAGCCGAAATTGCTACCTGAATATGACGAACCGATGATTGACAAAGGATAGTTACCCAGCGATCGTTACTCGTTAGAGTGTAAACGATATACCGGGAGCGCCTGGATAAGCGAAACGCTACGATAACGTTGTCGCTGTATACCGCATGAAGCCACGGACTTCTGCCCAAACTTTTTTGACATCAGCTGTGAGAGTGAGGGCGTCAGTGATGGTGTATCTTGTTATAGTAATGACAGAGGTTAAAAGCAAAAACTGAAAACAGTAAATGTACTAATTAATTTTAAATACTAAGGAGTAAGAATTTTTTTTCTTAAAGTTTCATTGCAATGTATTGCATTCTCGAGGGCGAGAATAATTGCAGGTTGGCCGAATGTTGTCGTTGTATATTTTATCAAGTTTAGAATTTAGGAAAGTTTACGCATTTTCAATGTATCCGTAAAACACGAGCAGGTTTGTTTATTTTATCTTATGATTTGGAATGCGATACGTGGGTACGTCTCAAGTAGAGGGATGAAACGAAAGCACTTCAGTCTCGGGCTGCGCTTCTTGGAGGGCTAACGGCTTGGTAAAGTTACGCGAGTTACGCGAACGGGCTCGCGAGTGTTACAATGACATGTGATAAAGGGTGATCGCTCATGTGAGGTGATTCACTTCACCAGCAGTACGACATTGCCGGAGAGCGGTCACAGGTAACACTGTCAGGCGACCGGTGATGTCGGAAAAACAACTAGTTGTATGCCTGACCAGGTGATTGCCTTGTGCTTTCAAAACGGTCATGACTTGGTGTTGACTGCGCTCGGGCCGGTGGCAACACTGAAGGAGGCGGTGGCACCAATGATTCTGAGAACGTACGCTCAGAAGGCAAGGTATGCTAATATCCACCTGGGGCTTGTCTTTATGCATGCGAAGTACGAAGATGGACATTCGAGGACACCTTCTCTGTGAGTTCGCATCCCAGAAGGGAGCTTCCGCATCTAGAGGCACCGCTGGAGGGGTGCGGGGCCGGGAGAGGGCCCCGGTGAGTAAATAAGTCCTATAGTCTTGAGTAGATACTCGTAAATGGTTAATTGTAACTTTGCATGACGTCCTTGTCGAATCGAAAAGCGAGGCCCAGATGTCAAGGCGTTTACCCTCAGCTCCGCAGTGGACGAGAAAGAAAGAAAGAAAGCAGGGAAAGAGAGATCTAACCAAAGGGTGAGTGAATGTTTATTGTAACTCGGTCCTCTGACATTGTTATCAGTTTATGTTATAATTATGTTTGTCATGTTTAACACAAAGAAAAAAAAAACTATCCAACACAACACTTGGCAAATACGACTCTATCTATAATAATAAAAATTCTAATTCAACATCACACTACATCTAAACGTTACAAAATTCTAAAGCAGCATAGGAATTTTATTGTTTGTTTTGCCATTGGACATAACAGGTAGCAACACTTGGCAAATACGAAATTACCTGTGTTTCTTTAGATTTTTTAGACATACATTACAAAATTAAACAATTAAATTACTCACCGATTTATCTTCAAAAGAATTTTCTTCTAAATTATAATAAATAACTGGATTTCAATTGACATTGAGAGTTCCCACCCTGTACTGTCACCTTGACATTTCAAAATAAAATTCATAAAAGACTACTAGAGTACGTAATTGTGTAGTGGATGTGGTTTAATAGATAGAATAAAAGAGAAAATCAACAATTTTGATACTTACCACATCTGCTAAGAAAGCAACACTAAAGTGTATTTTATTTGTCAAATTGATTAAAATCTAACGCTTTTATACTTTCGTACAAAAACGAGTAATTAACTAGTAGTATTACAAAAAAAAACTATAAAATGTAATGTGTTAAAGAAAGGAAGTGTTGGATGAGGTGTTGCATTAAGAAAGCTCTGAAGTCACGTTCCCTTCAGAAAATATATCTCGAAAATAAATGTTTCAGAGATAATGTGACTTTACCTTCCATCTCGCATATAATTACGTAGAGAATTCCAGAGGCATAAATCCGAAAACATACGACAGAATTATTTCACAAATACGCCATTATCTGCGTACAAGTTGCTAATGACAATTTAAAATATAAACGTCGCAGGGTAAAAGTTCGCTAATTGCGGGGAGATAAAACGATGAGACAGTATCAGCGGTAACGTGCCAAGCCAAGTTCGTGCGTACGCTCAACAAAGAGAAAGCTGCAAAGCTCCGCAAAAGCACGCAAAGTGCACATCTGTCTGCGTGCGTGTTTATTATCGCAATTCCGCTCCGTTTCCAATTACCGGCGGCTGCCTTCGCTATACATTATCACCCCGTTTTAATTTCGCCTTCCTCTGATTATTACAATAAAATTGAATATTAACCTGAACCTTTACGGCTTCGGGGAAACACGAACTAATTTGCCTACAAGATGTTTTCATTTAGTACCTATTGTGTTTTCGCTTCGCTCGGATATCAGTTAAGATTATAAAGGGCTCTGCAGACTTTAGACCTTTGAAGATATTTATATAACGATCTGATCGATGAGACGAGTGATTGCTATATGAGAAACATTTCTTTGCATTTCTAATCAAAATTTCCTTTCATTTTCACACTTCTGTCGAAATTGTGGTACTTCTTCAAACGGCTCCTTAATTTTGGTGCTAGTTTTGCGGTTAATAAAGTCCACAGGTAATGGAGGAGGAATTGGTACAATTATTGCATCAATATTACTTGTGGTGGACTCTTTTCAGACATTAGAGAAACTTTTTTGCATTTATATCTTTTCAAAATCAATATTTACTTCTTGACACCATATACATTTAGAGCAAAGCCTCCTGAAGGAGTTGAGTTTCCTCTGATCCTAAGAAGGAATGGAATTTTCTAGAAAATCAATTCAATTTTAATTTTTCATCATTATTCAGTTGTTCATATTCTTTAACCTGTTCATTTGTTCACATTGATAACAGATTAGTTTGAAGATTATATATTTAAGCTGTTTGAGAACGCCTTCAACGCGACGCGAGGAAGAAATAATAAATAGTTTTGATTAATATTCGCCAGCGGATTTATTGTCGTGACAGCCTGGCGCTTTCTGATGTTGATAAATCATTATCTAAAGTTGAATCGGAACGTTTGCATCTAATAAATAAATAAGAGCTGACGCGAGTAGTTTCCTTTTCAGGCGAACTTCTCAAATTAAAAGTTTTAATGTTGCGTTTTCAATTAAAGCCGGCTAGAGGAAATTAATTTCCTTAATTATCTCACAGAAACTAATTGTGACCGATTCTTCTTACTCTTTCTTCACTAAAATGTAATTAATTATGGCGTTAGTTAATCAATTGTTGTCAAACTTTTAATTTCTCATATAGTTTAAAAATGTAAGTACTCATTTATATTTTGAATTGTTTCTATTTCATTACATTGCTTCTTTGTAAGCTTTAGTGAGCTTGTAGTGGTAATAGATTTTTACTTGCAAAGCAAATAGTGTAATGAATATTTAGTTTAGCGAGTAAATGTGAATATGAATAAATTCGTTGAAATGAAGCAGAAAATGCAAACAGCTTCAGTGGGTTTTTCTTTTTTCCAGATTTTAATACACCAGTCTCTCCCGGACTAAAACAATACAGACTTGCACATAAAGCCGACCCTGATGCAAAGAGCGCAATTCGGGTTTTTGTATCTTTTATAAAATCAGTACTATAGGGGGAAAAGTTGTGTTAGTAAGCAACAAATATTAACCTGAACGGCAAATTAGACCGTACCCTCTTTCAGACGCCATCTCACCCCTGGGATTCCCTCCGCTGGCGCTAATACGCTCGCCCGAATTTCAGCTTTTCCACAACTAATTCGACGCAAACGATTTCGGCATTCGACATGGATTGCGAGAACATTTAATGGGACTCATCAAAATTTAGTTTGCGATAACGGTATTGTCGGATACGTACGACGTCTTCAGCTTACGACTGGATTATCGACCTCGAACTCGTTTATAAACGATGCATGTAAAGTGCAGAGCAAATGCGGGTTTAATCACTTTACTATTATATGGACGACTTCTTTACCCTCCGGGTCTCCTGCTTCCTCGAAAATATTTGCGTAATAAAGTTTGGAAAGACGACAAAAATTATCGTCATTATGTTATGTGCTATTTTTATCTAAACTGAAAATTATGAACTTTCTCTTATGACATTTTATATTCGACAAAAGAATATTTGACAGCATCCAACTGAAGCCTTGAAATTACTTACCAATTGTATCCCTAAATTGCAAATAATGATGTGCCTCACAGTGAAATGAAATTTTAAATATCTTTGTAAGCTGTGGTATCGAGGAAATCGAAGCTAAGGATATAAAACGGTAATTAGGCCAACAGTAACTACGGCATGTGAAACATGGGCACTAAGTCAAGCATCAGCAAGCAGTCTGGATATTTGGGAGAGGAAGATGTTGAGTAGAATACTAGTGGGGAAGAAAGTACATGGAATGTGGTATAGAAGGAGTAACAAGGAGCTGTATGAAGAGTATAAGGAGCCTACGATAATGGGAATAATTAAGGCACAAAGGATAAGATGGATGGGACATATTTGGAGAAAGAACGAGGAAGCAATAGTTTGTAAAGCAATAAATGAAGGAGCGGTCTGCAATAGAGGAAAAGGGAGACCAAGGATAGGATGGAGGCAGCAAGTAGAGAGTGATCTGATGACTATGCGAATCAGCAACTGGATGGAAACAGCTAGAAATAGGATAAAATGGAAGAAAGTGGTTAAACAAGCCTTGGGTCACTAGCCCTGTTGTGATATATACAGGGTGTCCCAAAACTCGCGCCCCAGAGAATAAGCGGACGTGCCTACAGCAATGAAGATGGCAAATTCGGAAACAAAAATTGTCTAAGTTAAACTGTATTCGAACGAGAATGAAAAAGCTGTAGCCAGTGCCGAGAGCTCTCGCGTAGGTAAAACGTAGGAACTGTAAATAATGCTAGGAAACGGTAGAACATTGTTATTTGTAAAACTTCCAAAAATGTTTTGGTCCACTGTAATGTCAATGTGACAGTATTTCCTGAAAAGTCAAATGTATTTACGGACAATTGAGGTTTTAATAGGAACAAAAATTGGTCGGAAAAGGTATTAAAAATTAAATTAAATGCTCAAAATGTCCACCATTCATTTCTAAACACAACCGTGCTCTTCTCAAAAGGCTCGATTTAGAGTCCGTGACCATTTGAGGAGTAACCGCCGCAAAAGCATCTTGGATTCGGTTCCTGAGCTGCTCCTCGGTCTCAATAGGTACACGATATACAATGTTTTTGACGTGCCCCCAAAGAAAAAAATCTAAAGGATTTAAATCCGGTGATCGAGCAGGCCAATTTCGTGGACCACCTCGTCCAATCCATCGGCCAGGATACTGTTGGTTCAAGATTTCCCGAACTTCGCGGCTAAAATGTGGTGGTGCCCCATCGTGCTGGAAATAGTCGTTGATCCGAAAAATCAGTGGCACGGGGTCTAATAAATTTGACAGTTCCGTATTTAAAAACTCTGCGTAAATTTGGCCTGTTAAACGTGCAGGAAATTCAAAAGGTCCAACCTAGAAGGTAATGGTCAAATTAGAATTTAAGAAGAATTAATTATTTGTTGACATACTACGCGATTTCCTAATAAACCAGCCCACAAATTAACCGAAAATCGATTTTGAAACCCCCGTTCGAAAATAGCATGCGGATTTACATTTGACCATACGTGCAAATTATGGGCATTGAAGCATCCTTGCCTGCCAAAAAGAGACTCATCCGAAAACATAATTCTGGGGACGAAATTGGGATCGAGTTCTTCTTGCTCAAGTAGCCACCGGCAGAATTCTACTCTAGCGGGATGATCTTCCGGCTGCAGATGCTGCACTCTTGTGAAATGGAAAGGGTGTTGGCGATCCTCTTTCATAACTCGTTGAACTGAAGAACGCGAAACATCCAGTTCGCGTGAAACTTTTCTTATGCTTTTTGTTCCGTCTTCCTCAAATGCATTTAGTATCGCTTCTTCGTTTTCGACTGTTCGAACTCTTCTAGGAGCACCACCTATTTCGTTACGAGTCGGAACAACTTGACCGGTCTCTCGCATTCTTGTGATAGCTCTAAGAATTACTTTATGGTCTAGGGGACGATCGGGAAAGCGCTGAGAAAAAACTCGTGCTGCCTCTCTGGCGTTGCGTCCACACTCTCCATAAATAATTATCATTTCGCTATAATCAGCGACGGAAAACATGACGGTATCTGCTCGAGTCATACGCTTAAACCTTCCAAGTGACAGTTACAAAGGTTGACAGCAGTGTCACAATGAAGTGGACCAGTTTTTCCACATTTTTTTTTGTATCAACAATGCATTTCTAAGTATCCTAGCAACTTAATGAAATCCTACGCAATACCTATGACCATCTTCTATTTCGCTGTTAGGAGGATTGGCTACTGTTTTTTATTCTTAACTCGCTTATCTTTTGAATTAGACAATTTTAGTTTTCGAATATGTGTTTCGCATTGCTATCGGCATTTGCCCTTGCTCTCTGGGGCGCGAGTTCTGGGACACAGTGTATATTGTAAGCTGTAATTCCAACATAAAGAGGAACATGGCAATTCTTCTTGGATACTTTAATGGTAAAGAAACTACCATTAGAATTTTATTAGATTGATATCAGATACCAATTGCCTCTAATCGTTAATAAGTCCATAAAAAAAGCTATGAAAACTTATGACTATTCCAGTACTATTCAACACGTCGTTTAATGAATTATTATACGTAAGTTCCATTGAAATGAGAATTTTATTAAGAAGTTTTGAAGCAGATTTAAATAGAGAGCATTCCTTACTCAGAAGGTGAAGTTTTAAAACAACAGTTTCGAGAATCATCTTGTTTACAAAAAAGAAGTCTTCTTGCTAGTTATTAAATAACTCATCATTCGCCAAGTGGAATGAAAGAGCGATGACTTAAATATCTCTGTAGAAGCGTCCGAGCTGCAAAATACACTTAAATTGAGTTGCAGCATATTTCAGGCAACTTCGGCGAAGCAAAGTTCTGCTTGTCTAATCTCGTTTTAGATTAAGTTTGCAGACGAATCTAACGTATTGCTTTCTAACAAGTCTCCATTTTACTGCGATTAAGAACAAACCGGACTTAACATTAATTACAATAATTGGATTCCTAGTTTAGTTAATTTTCAAGGCTCCTTTTTCTTAAATTAAATAATTTCACACAGAGGAGTATCTCATTTTTTCTTACTTAAACGTGACTCTAGACTCTAGCAACTGTCTCACTTCTTTACGTCATAATTAAAATTCCATATTTGAAACTGTTGCTTCTCCTATTTTAAGAAACAAGCTATACAAGTTATGTTAATATAATAAACACTAATGTTATAGTAAAAAATTGACTTCTTAAAAACTAACGCAAATTTAATATATTTGTTTTATGTAAATGGTGAGTCACGTACTGCTATTCATAAGGTATGACATGAATTAAGAATTCGGCTGTACATTTAAACACCAAAACATGAAATGAATAGTTTCGATTGTGTACAAATTCATTATACATTTCTTAATTAAAAACCGCACTACAAATACAAATAAGCTTTATTTGCGCTGATAATAATTATTGGAATAATTATGTAACCCAGATTTCGTTTATTCACGCTAATGATCCATTAGTATATATTTAATAACAAACATGTAAAGTATCGCCTTTTTATTATATGCATTCATTAAAATTTTTGTATTGCCAATTATTATAAACAATTATTAAACAAAATTTATCAGTTTAAAGGAAACAAGCATCACATAAGTAGGTAGTAGGGTTATCGAAATACGGTGAAATAAATAAGTTAAATTTGATCTGGAAACTTCAGCATCTCAATCTCTGTGTCTTTTCAAGAAAGCTTCCTCCTGTCGCTAAAGGAAATCTGCAAAACTGATAGTAGCTGAGCGAAAGATCTTTTAACTTCACCTGGGGAATTGCATTACGGTTCACGGATTACAAATACAATATCATACACAGGCGTTGCGATGGGAATGCAGGCGAAACGTGAAAAGTATTTTCCGTATTGAAAATTGCGAGCAGAATTCTTAACTTCCCACAATTTTCTTGTACCTTTTGTACATAATAATATAAAGAAGAAGAAGAAAAGAAAAGAATTCATTATTTATAGAGAATCTAATGTAGTAATAATTAGCAAATAATTGTAAACATAAACCAACAATAAAAACTCAATCAATCAATGCAATAAAAAATTCAATTGGGAGAGAGAAGAAACGACATTCTGTCTCAAGAGGGGTAAAGTGGCAGCAGCGGCACAGGTGTTTATCGCACTTGTGTCCAGTTGCAGTCTCAGCAATTTTTTCAAGGTTTGCAGCTGCAACTCTAAGAAAATGCCCACTTGTTGTCTTAAGTCGCAGTCTCAGATCATTGCGCAATGTAAAATGTCTTGATTTAACTCAAATAATAAATCAGTCATTTTGTTAACGTTGATTCAAACTCCTACGTTTGAATTTTTATGATTGCAACATTTTGGAATTCATTTTCTCATTTCGAAATAATAAATTCCGGTTTCTTACATCAGTATTACTTATATTTACTTACAATTAGTTAGTTATTAATTTGTTTGGTTAGTTATTAATCAACTTCATCTTGATAGCATGCAGATCGAGGAGTGAAGACTTTTTTAAATTAAAAATGGGTTGCTTCTATACAGTACGTGTAATTTTAGTCTCGTCAATGAAAAGTGAAAATGCTGGAACACGGTGTCATGAAATTCGTGGGAGGACGATATGATCAAAACGTGATTTAGGCTTTCGATAGAATAAGGGATCGAATTTTGAAAAGGGTTTCTTTATAGCGTAGGAGCTATAGCTTTTACGTTTAATGCCAGAATTATCAAATTAATAGCCCGGAGTGCCTTTTGTGAAACGTGATTCATCTAATCGCAACAACTAATGACATTTTAATTGAAGCGTCGGTAATAATGTTTTGATAAAGACCTTCGTATTTGTGCGTATCAGTCTTGGGAGACCCTTCATCTCATCCGTTCGTTCTGTGTGCGTCTAATTAGCCGTGGGTTGTATCTGCACCGCCTAATTGACGAAGCACGCGCCGCCGCCGGTTATGATGTGTATTTACGCATATCCGTTAAATTCGAAACTATTAATAAGATTATCCTAGACTTCGAGGAGTATCTTGAGTTACTGCGCTCCCCTACCTTTAATTAGCATATTTATCTTGGCGCAGTTTATGCGCCGAGCATCGCGGAACGTTATGAATATCGGTGTATGTGGCAATTTGCTTATTAAATTGAGAATTTACGTTGTAATCAAAGCTCCACTGTGTAGTTTCTAATAATCTTAATGTAAGCTTGTAGTTTCTGACAATTATTACGTGAAATTGTTACGCTATTATTGTCTTACCATACTAGGTTTGACTTTACCACTTAACCTTATGACTTCTAACTTACGCGTCTTAATGTGAATGAAACTGTTTCGCTTTAATGTTTATGAAATAATTCTAAACTGTTAGGAAAAAGTGTTTCTTGTTCTGCAATTTGCGTCTTCACAGCGCCTACTATACATAATTTTATTCGAACAAACATAAATTTACTTTTCAGTTTAAGAAACAAGCAATAATTAGGACGGAAGATGTTAGCAGTGGATGAATAAGGGGCGGGTGGTTAAAAGTGATAACAGAAAGGATATGAATTATCCTTTACTTTCAACTTTATTAATTTTACAAGGCCTCATCGAGACACTATGCTCCTCTAGATATCACGATGAAAGTGAGAGAGAAGTTCTATTATTACGAGAGAAAATACAATTTTGATCTTTGCCGAGTAGTTTCGCTGACCTCGAACCAGTTGTCCCTTTATATTGGCGTGGCGAAATGCGCGGGAAACTAATTACACAACGGCGTTATCTAGCGCGACACAATGGCGTCTTATGCAGCCTTATTTCAAAATTGGTGAAGCTGTTGACAAAACAAGCGCTTGTTTACATAATATTTAGGTGAACATATTGTCCGCGATCGCGTAGGTGACGTATCGAATTTAATTTACGTATTGAGGTTAATGATTTATGAGATGCTGGATTCTTACATACTGCTGTATTATTTGGACCCTTCCAGATTTTAGCTTTTGTTGCAAATTTTCTCTTTCTGGCCCCACGTTTGTGAAGCCAAATTTATGCTGTGTTCTGCCCCGGCTTGGGTATTTTTTTTGTGTATTTAGTTTATTGCTCTGTTCTCTCAGGTTAATTTGTCAATTATTTTATAAATCTTATTTGTTTATTATTCTTATTTGTTTTCTTACTTCTTTGTTTCCTTGAGACGGCTCCTGCTCCAATGATGTAATTTGCAGTGTATCTCGTAGACTGATTCTTGCTCGTAGAGTGTATTTGTTGTGTGATAAATTTTGGATGCAGATGGCACTCACGAGCCTTCCCATTCAAAATTATCTATGTCTATGTGTGTGTGTGCGCGCGTGTGTGTAGATGAATAAATAAGAAGATATTTCGTGGAATAAAATGGAAAACAAATTTTAGAGTTGCACAAACAAATTTATATCATGAAGAAGTTCGGAGCTTTAAAGAGAAAAAGTTTATACGTTTGGTCGGTTTTTTACAAAACCAACAATATACCTTACTTACATTAGGTTCCGAATCGCGTGCTTTACTGCGTCCGTTTTTCCGGCGGTCGCTTATGAAGCGCGACCGGGTGTCTTCACTTAAAGTAGCTACACGGCGCCCTCACTTATTCAATTTCCGAACTCCGTACTACCTACAATTTCCTTCTAACATCAGGGTCGTCATGACATTATTAAATTAATTATTCTAATCTTTACAATTCCAAGCTTAATTTCTATGTATTTACATTTCAAAAATTCTAAATAATTTATTTATAATAAACATGTAATTTTAAATCGCCTATTTCTAAAAATATTTATATAAACTTAATATATTCGAAAAACACACTTGAATTCAACAATTTCACAAACAAATCCCGTAAAACATATTTAATACATTCCTCTCAATTTACTTCATTATTTACAACATTATTTCTTATTCACGCTCCAAGTAATTAATTTCCTAGGAATCCTACTTTATCAGCGAAGTGTAGAATGCTCCTAAGAGGCTTTGCTATCACATCGTCAGGTATCAGACTCACTTTTTCTAGGTGATTAAGCCGAAGTCTTGTTAATGCCTTATATTTGCAGAGTATTTGTTAAGCCGTTTCTGTTTCCGATTCACATAATCTGAAATTTCTCCTTCCACCAAGCCCATGTTCTTAAGGGTGATACCTCACAGGACAGTGGCCGGTGAAAAGACCTGTAATAGTCTTTATTTCATTCTTTGACAGAAGTAGAAGCTTTTGAGCAATCTCAGGCGAATACTTGATAAATTTCTTCGCCTGCCTTTGCCCTGGAGCATTAATCCAGTAGGACATTTTCTTCCTATCCAGCCACCTTTCAGGCTCTTTCCTATACAGTGACTTGCTAAGGCCACAGAAAGGTTCAGGACTTACGGGAGAAGCCTCAGAACCAGTTCGAGCAAGTTTATCGGCTCTTTCGTTCCCTTCTATACTCTCATGGCCGGGAATCCATTTTAGGGTAACTTTATTGCCCTTAGCCAGTTCCTTGAGAGATTGTTTATATTCCCATATGGAAACAGACTCAGTGCAGTATGCTTTGAGTGCCCTTATGGTTGCCTGACTGTCAGACAGAATATAAATCTTTTTACCCTTTGTGTTCCTTCTTAGGCACTCCTGGGCACACAGATTTATTGCAAGTGTTTCAGCTTGCATAATTGTAGGGGTGGTGCCTAAGGCTATTGATGCCTCGTATTTTGGGCCATAAATACCTATACCGGTACCCTTTGCAGTCTTTGATCCATCCGTGTACCAGATGGAGACATTGTTGCCTAACTGTACTACTTGACTTTTAGCCATATGGCGGCTACCGATATCCACTTCATAAGATAAGTCAAAGTCAAAAGTTTTCGGCATCATGTCCGTGGGTTTATCTAATATGTCTGGCTGCCAAAGATCGAGAATTCTAAGGTGACCAGTACGGTCGCCTGGTTTAATTTTCCTAGTCCGGGTTAGGAAGCTTGCATGCCTTCCTTCTGCACCTGAAGGTGAAGTGGTGGGATATTTAGCAAAACTTCCAGAGCTGCTGTTGGGGTGGTATTCATAGCTCCAGTTATTCCCAGACACGCTAATCGCTGCAATTTGTGCAGCTTATTTTGCGTGGTTAACTCTGTGGTCTTCGTCCACCACACTAAAGAGGCGTAGGTAACTATGGGTCATCTTACTACCGCTGTAAATGACCATTGAATCATTCGCGGTTTCAGTCCCCATGTCTTACCAAAGAGCTTACGACATGCCCAAAAGGACGCTGGCGCCGTTGCCTTTGAAACTGTCTTATCGACATGTGTTTTCCAATTAAAATTAGTATCTAGTATTACTCCTAGTTATTTCACTTCTTTGGAGAGCTGTATAGTCGATCCATTTAAGCTTGGGGCGCTTAGACTCAGCTTCCTGCGCTTCGACAATGGTACTATGATGGTTTTCTTGGGGTTTACACTAAGTTCCTCCTTTTGGCACCATCTATTGATAATATCCAGGGCATTTTGCATTAGGTTGGAAATTACGCCTTCATGCTTTCCTCTGATCAGTGTGACTATATCATCTGCGTAACCTAGTACCTGATGTCCTTTGTCAGTCATTTCCTTCAGTAGGTCGTCCACAACAATAGTCCACAGCAGCGGTGATAGTACCCTATCTTGTGGGCAGCCCTTTGCTGTGGTTATTGAAGTTTCTTCCCCTCCTAGAGAAGCCGTTACTATTCGACTAGCCAGCATTGTTTTGATCATTTTGTGGCTGCTCTTTCTATAGATGTAAATGAGGTGTTATCAAATGCACCCTCAAAATCTATAAAAATGCCAACGGCAATTTCTTTTGCCGCTATAGATTTTTCCACTACACTCACAAAGTTATGTAGGGCATCTACTGTGGATTTGCCTGAGCGGGTGCATTGTGTAGGAAACAAAGTACACCTTTGGGAATTTTTTCAAGACGTTTCTCCAGAATTTTCCCCAAAGCTTGGTTAATAATAACATAGAATAATACGTTTCCTTTACATTATTACCCTGTTCTAAATAGTCCGTCATAATTGTTCCTCCCTTGTCCCAAAAAACTGATGCGAGGATCTTTTCCGCCGATTTTTGGACACGAAATTTCTTCGGGTGGGGCGAATCAGTGTGTTCCAATCTTTTGATTGTTTTTTCGTTTCAGGATCGTCTTTAAAACGGCGATTGATGCCCGCTTTCTGGAACGTTACATAAAGTTAACGATCTGATATAAGTAAACGTTGCTATGGATACACATGTTAGAACTATAGGAATATTTTATTTTATCTATTACTTAACTTTATGAAACGTTTCAGAAACCGGGCATAAGTGACGTCGAAGCTATAATCTAGAATCGTTTTTGATCAGCGTTCAGTCATTTGGAGATCCATTTAGCAGATACTTTTCTCATTTTCACGTCCAAATCATGAAGTGCTATGTGAAATACATGTTCTTAGGAAATGTTCAATGTTTCTGTTATCCTTCAAAATGATGCATGGCACCCATTCGCCGTTCCACCTGTGCGTGTGTCAACTTGGACGAATTTTAAGAGGACGGTGTACATTGCTTTGGGGTCCAGGCCGGAAAAGGAGACCTTCATCACTGGAAACATATACGTCTGAAACCAAAAGGGTTAATTAAATTATGGACGGCCTTCTCGAAGGATTTTGTTGGACTTAACTGCCATTTTTTGTTGTTATCATCTCATTGGTGAAGCACTGAAATCGCACCTACCCAGAGGTCGCAGTCATTCAAGTTGACGCAGAGATTTCCTTTGCTGGAGTGTCCCTTCCTCTTGCCTGAGGATGTTTCTAATTCTACGGCTGAGAGTAAATATATGTTAAGCCGTTTGCTGAAGCAAAAAATGGAAAAATGTCTTGGTGTTGCTTAGCGATATCTAAAGAAGTCATATTTCTTGAAGGGGATTTCTTTTTTAATATTAATTTATTGTTAAGCGCGGTCTAATTAAAACCAAAATAGAACCGACTTGGAAACAAGTTCCTTTTTGTTTGCTCGTTTTGTGTTGGCGCTATTCGAGTTCCATTTCGTTTTATGTTAAAACGTCTTCCCTCTGGTTTTTAAAAATTTTTCTTTGAAAGAATCTATCGTTTCTTGTTCGAGAAAAGAAAAGAGATCCTCCATGCTGTTGCAGATTACGGAACTTAGTTTTTGTTTTATCCGATAAAAGAAAAAATGCACGGTTTAACATTTTCTGGAGTGGACATTGAAACGGGTCTTCCAGCACAGCGTTCGTCTTTCACCTTTATTCTCTCATAAATTCTGCAATCCAATTTTTTATGGTAATTATAAAAATATTAATTACTTAAATATACAATAATGAATTGGTTGTAATGAAATTGTTCGAAGACGAATTATATTACAAGAGCGATTTCCATCAAGGTTTTACGTGGAAATTAAATACAATATTATTTATTACTTATTTAAGATACATTTAAAATAATTACCTATGTGCTAGTACTCCAGTTTGCAACGTAATTTGCGCCTGTGCGGTGTTCGCTTAATGCATATTTTTTCGAGAGGTTGAAGAAAGGAAAGACAAAGAGAAGAAAAAAAGTTTCATAAATCACGAACTTCGTCGATTTTTATTTTCACGCGCAAGTAACGTTCGTATCCGCAGAACGCTTCAAATAACGTGCACGTGAAACGCCCTACGCAGCGACGATATAAATGAAAACCGTGTAAGCTCGGTGAAAACATATCGTAAAGTTGTGATAATATGAGACGGTGTCGAGACGCCGCGCGTTCGGAAGCGTGGAAGGGGGTTGATTCAACCCCGATATCCGCTACACTAGATACGTCGATTGAATGAGCACATCCCGCGACAAATCAAAAGATCCCCGGATGTGTTTTCAACAGACGCGGATCTTCCTCTATTCGGAGAGAAAACAAAAGCATTTGCCTTCGTGCTTTTATGATGAATTACTGACACGCGTTAAAAGATTTACTGGGTCATTCAAATTGGGCAAAAGTCTCTAATTGACAAGTGAGAACAGATATCGAATCGATTATTTTATGGACCTGATTACTGTTGCTTGACACTTTTTAAATAATTATATTCAATATAATTTAAAAAAAAACCAATTTTAAACCAACTGAACATGTGTGATTTTTATTGGCTGTATTTTTCCCTTGCGTTACAAATTCATCGCAGTGAGCCATCATTATAAAACCATTTAGGAAAATTGCTCGGCAGAACTTTCAGAGTTAAATAAAGTTAGGAATTTATATACAACTTTTCCGAACAGACGCCGCCGTCACGTATGTAAAGTTTGCTTTTCGTCGATTGTTGTACAATCTAGTTAAAACAGGCCGGCTAACGAGGCGGACGTAATTGACAATTATTTGCGCATCAAATTGCCATTGGGAGAAAGTTAAATAGAACTCGTCAACAACAGAATAATTTTTTCATTATAGAATTTCATTTACTGTATACGTGAGTTTTATATACTTAGTATACTTAGTAACCTGTGAGCAAATAAAAATCAGATTAGAGCAGGCGGTGCAAAGAAAATGTATGTCTGTGATTAAATAAAAAGTCAATAAATTTGACAGTCCATGAATGTATTACATTAATTAATTCAGTTAATCACAGACACACATTTTCTTTGCACCGCCTACTCTAATCTGATTTTTATTTGCTCACTTTTTATATACTTTATACACTTAGTAATAGATTGACTGCTTAAAATGTTGACAACATTGAATGAATACTGACAACATTGAAATGCAACAAGGGGATGATGATCGCCCGAACAGCAATTTGTGGTGGAGAACGACCACACACTAAAGTCTGCAATTTGGTAGTTGTTCTCTTCACGTTTATCTATTAGAGAATAAGTAGTATGTAGATATATAAAATAAATTGGCTGCTTTACTGTAGCTCTATTTCGATCTCTTTTAGTGGTTGACTTCCACTGCTGAAAGTTATTCCTGTATCCTTACGTTTACTAACCTTAAAATATCTGTATTTTATTTTATTTTTATTTTTATTTTATTACAGAGGTCACTCTACAGGCACAAAGTCCAAGTACAGAGTAGCTCAAATCCATACTGTCACGACGGGGAATTTTCTAAAAACCACGAGGTTCCTCCTGTGTTCCACGAATAAAAAACATAAAAAGTATTTAAACGCGAACTTGTGTAATTGAGGGCAAATTGCGACCGTGTCGAAATGTAAACACAATAGGGAGGTAACCGATACAACGTAAACGTAAAGGTTCATATTTCATAATAACACATCAGCGGAATTTATTACAAACGGGGCCACGCGCGTATACTAGCGAATACGAATGACGCAAACAGACACAAAGCAAGTGACGAAAACATGCAACGCTCGAATAGGCAAAAAACGTGTATTTAAAGTGCGGGCCAAAATTGGGAAACCAGTGATGCAGTCATGTAGTCGTTGCCACCGGACCGACTCAGACCAGACCAGACCAGTTCCCTGTAACACACCGTTCGCTCATCAAGCGGTTCCTGAGCAAGTTAGCCATTATCCGCTTGGGCCCCGACCAGAGCCATCGGATTGAGATACGCCCAATCAGCGCGCAGGGCGGGCCCACCTTTCGGTGGCTGACACTTTAAAGTGTCGTCCAACTCACTGCTACCAGAATGGTCCGGGGATGCACGCCCCTCGCCCCTTCTGGTCAAGGGAGACCTATCTAATCTCTACTAGCTATCCAGGCTAGTACCGGAACTGAGATCCGCAGTTCACACGTTGGGATGGATGGACATCATCCCTAGCCCAAGCATGCGGGCTATCAACCACTGCCCCCGTGAGTCCAACCCAGTCGACCGGCGGAGGTCCCCTCTGCTCGCTCCACTCCAGAGGAGGGGAGGGTATCCTCCATGCTAACCGGTCCCCACGGTACCAGTTGCCTTCACTGGTTGGAAGTTCGGCCGGGACCAGCCGCGACCTGCAGATTAGGTTCCGTGCAAACCAGGCGCTGGTACGCCAACTCGGGACGGTGGGCTCGTCACACCCATAGGGACTCTATCAAACGTCCACAATGGTCACCTACGGCCGAAGCCGTTGGATCCACGCTTCGGTTAGCAGGGTCCCCCCCTGCCGGGACCGGACCGACTCAGTGGGCACAAGTGCCAACTCTACGAGGGGACCACCAACATCGCCGTCGTCGCCACCCCAGTATCAGCGTCGCTGCTGCCACTGCCGCCGACAACATTTGCCGAACCCGTCCTAAGAGAACGAGGACCATCTCCCTCGCCAGCTGTCCGAGAGAAGACACCACCGTAGTCCTGCCCCGGCCACGCTGTTCCAACCCGATCACCCATAGACCGAGCAAGGACGTGTCGTGCTCCACTCCAGCCAAGGAACGTTGCAACCGAGACCGACCTTGACCAACCACTCCAGTCACGGACCGGCCCCGAGCTTCGCCAGTCTTCCCCGGCTAAGGAAACGTCGCCCGCTGTTCCGTCTTAGACGAGTCAACAACCCCAGTCGCCGCGAACGACCCAGGACCGCATTCCCAATTTTAACGGACAAGCCACCCTCAACTAAATTAATTATTTAACGTAATAAAGAGGTATTAATTTTTTTAAATCATTGTCTTAAAGCTCTACCCTCTGATAAACCTATGCACCCCAATCAACCCCGAAGGCTAAGGACGCACTGTCGCGACATAGTGGAGGCTTAGCACGACATGGTGAAGGCCCTTAGCGTGACGTGGTGGAGGCAGCCGTCCTTCAGCGTGACATGGTGTAGGCAGTCGTCCTACATCGCGACAATACATAAAAATCTTATTTGAAAACTAAAAAAAAAAAAAAAAACATGCCTAAATACCCAAACTAAGTATCAAATAATTCACCTTCAACAATCTGTTCCAGTACGGTAGAGAAAAAAGAAACAACTTAATGTGTAATTAATATCATAGAAAGAAAAAATCGAATAAATTGATTAACACGATATAATACAATTGATTAACACAATATAATACAATTGATTAACACAATATAATACAATTGATTAACACAATATAATACAAATGATTAACAAATAATTAACATAATGAAATTAGGCTTGTTTTTTTGTCTTTTACACTTTATCTTCAAATTTTCACTTTCCTTCGATCTCTTGCTTTTATCGAGTCTCTGAAGTTATTCTTTAGACTCTTTCAGATTTTTCTTTCTCTCTGGTAGTTACGGGATCCAAAAAGAATGTGTTTTATTAGTTCTTGAATTTGTAACTAATTTGACGCATATCAAAGCTAACTGTTGTAGCAAAAATGCAAATTTCGTCATAAATCAAAATGCAAATTAATTCACTCATTTCGCTTTAACGTAATTGTCAAATTAATTACGACCGTACAACTGACTTTTATAACTACCCTTAAAAGTCATATTACGAGGGTGAACTGGTAAGTCCATAGAATGACGGATAGATGGCGATATGCGAACAACTTTCCGTGACGTGCTGGAAAGTTAATTCTTTCAGGGTTGCGTTCATAAACTAGACCTTCCTCTCGGTTACCTGTCTCGAGAAGTTTTGTATTTGCATTATTTCTATGACAACGGGTGAACGTCTCACACTCAATTTAAAAGTGGGATGTGAAAAGTTCTTCCGTTTTCATGGAAATAATGTAAACACAAGATTTTTTGAAACGGATGAGCGAGACGCAAAATATGTCCAAAAATATGTGAAAGAGAAAGACGCGATTATACGCCCAAGATGCACTCGAAGGAATAATTTATGAACGCGTAACCCTGACCGTCGAGGATCGACTGTCAAATATCAGATCGCTATTTTCATTAGTTTTATTTTGACGGCGGCGGTTACACTGGATGCGTACTATGACGACAATCAGGTAGCACGACACTGATCGTATGAACAGAGTGGTTTTACTACATGCATTTAGTTGCGACTTGCTTTAATATGGCATAACTGGCCATATTAACTGGCCATTGGGACCCCTTCTGGTCGCACTCGTTACTTGTAAATTATTTTCCTATTTTCCTACAACTATTTTTGAGCGTTCTTAAATGAAAACAAGTGTGCTCAGCTGGTGATTTTTATTTTATTTACTTTGCCCACCTTTTGCTTTGGGGTTTTGTCGAACCCTCTCATCTCCAAGAGCTCAGCCGAGCGGTGCTTGCACAATTTGCTGGCCTTCAGGTAGGTAGCAATCCTTAAATACCTCTGGAAAAAAAAGTGCTTTTAATCAAACGCTGCATACTGTGAATGTTTTTTAGAATAACCGCAGTTTTGCGTCTTTTTTTTGGCGTAACTCATCAACTGAGAAACTTTGAATATAGCAAATCAAGGTAATGGTAGCTCTCTAAGGGTTTTCATTTCCGTAAGTTGCTTCAAATCTAAATTCAAATTGCACTTAAATTTAAGAATAAATTATGAGTGGGAAGTTCTTTCAGTTCAGTTTCATTGTATCAATAAACTAAATAATTTTAATTAAAGTAGACTCTCGTCTGATGAAAATTTATGTGACAGTTTCTTTTTAACTTTTTAACGGACACATTAAAAATCGTGCAATCGCTTAACGTTTCACTACCGCTTGACCAAGCTACCAACCGATAGTGAAAAGAGGATGCATATAAATATTTTTCGTTTTTATCACCTTCTTCTTCATCCAGCCTCTTGTGCCCAATACTCAATGTAGATCCTCCTCAAGACGCTTCTACTTTTCTTTCTTATAACAAAGGAACGCCTGAATTAATTAATTAGATGATATTTGACTAAACCATAACAAGTGTCAAAATATGCAAAGACACAAAAATGTTCATTAAAGAATGTCTCTTTCTAAAATTAAATTATTATCCACATAAAGGCATTTGTTCTTCGTGTATGGGCTACTTTTTTCAATAAGAGGCGCTGCAGCCAAATCAAAAATTACAAATACACGAAAAAGTTTCCTAATGAATCCTTCTTTCTAAAAACTTATTACCTGAAGTTATCTTCTTAATCTCAAGAAAGTTATTGCAAAATCTGTATTCCACACTAGCTGTCTACTACAAATTACTAAAGCCATCTGAAAATGTGACTTACCTTCCCATAGGCACTCATGTCAAATATCATAAAAATTGGTTGAAGGGTTCTTTTGTTATAAGAATAATTAACTTTTTTTTCAAGAACATTGAAGCAGACTTAACGAAGCAATTTCGGATATACATAAGTTGGATTAAATCATCTTATTTAGAGCCCAGGACTCTGTGGTTAAGCCATGTCTATGGAATTTAGCGACACGCTGTATATTATCGCCTAGACGACGCTGACACGTCGTGATATCTTTGAAACCATCCGAGAATTTTCCAGAAAAACTGAACGATATTATAAAGGCTCGCCCAGTCGGACAGGACAGTGACGAATTACCGCTAACGGTGTACCGTGTAAATAAATTGCGTGCGATATAAATTATTTTAAGAAAAAAATTAGTTATATGTAGTGTTAAGTGTTGGTAGATAAATGCTTGTTTAATAGTTCTTAATTCGTTATTAAATAATCTTTTATTTAAAACAGACTATTTATACTTTTATTTAAAAACAAATTTCGCTGGTACGAGTTATTTCTGGGAATCTCGGAGTGTTTGAAGTTTTTCTCTAAAATCGAACTTTTGGTAGGAACCTAAAATTGTATCGAAATTGTAAAACATCCTTCTCGGAAAAGCAAAATGAAACTCTAGTTTTTAATTTAAAAAATTTACGCGGTAATTTATTTTTGAAACGAAATAGAATGAATTCAGAATGAAGTTACTTGAGTGAAACGAGATGAAAATGTTCATCATATGTTTTACCGGAAAACGTCGAAAGGAGCATCAACTTTAATTAATTTTCAATAGGAAAAACAAACAATTAAGAAAACAAACACAGCACAAGTAATCAAGACACGTTCCGACTCGTTCCGACGCCGAATAGGTTCAGCTTACACGCAATCTTATTAAAACGCTCTCCGTCGTAACTTCAGTTCAACAGTTCAACTCTTTGACACGGCGTTCATCTCGAAGACGCTTACACAAAGCATAAATTAAAGTCATTACGAGGAACAAATTTAAAAGCTGTTACGTTCCTTAATTATAATGCCGTCACCTTCTTTTTTATCGCGAATCAGAAATTGAATTTACAAACAATTTCAGTTCGCACGGCGGCCAAATGGAAACAAAAGTTTAACTTTGTTCTCTGAAGTTTTCATAACGCGAATTTCTGCAGTAACGTCGCATCGGTGGAGTTAATGTACTCGTTTATTTTTTGCTGTTTCACGGCGTTATTAAGAAGATGCCGCCGCCGCCGTCGGTTTTTCAAAGTTTTGCATATTTCATTTTAAGCTGATGAAAAACTCGGCTTTTTTAAAAACTTCACAATGGTTTATGTCGTCCTTAAACTTTACGCCTGAAATCTGATTTAAGTAACTACCTTGTTTATTTTTTGAGGTGTAACCATGTGTAATAAATTTTCTCATAAAAAAAAATCTCTCCGAAATAAAGATATAACAAAAGTTAAATCACAGGAAAGTTTACGCGACACTCATATTAAACACGCCATCTGAACTCATAAAAGCATGATTTTTCTTGTAATATTTTTATTATACAGGTTTAAAATCGCTTCATGCAGAGATACCTACTTAACTGTTCTAAAGAAGACTAAAGAACTTTTAATATTAACGTCAACACGAAAAAGGAAAATTATTCTAATTCAAGACAGCTTTTTCCTTATTCATTCGATTGTAACTTTATCCACCTCATTACACTTCATAATGGAAGTTGAAAAACAAGCACCTATGGCAATTCAGTTAATAAAAGATTGCAAATATATTGTAAATTGCAATATATTCCACACATAATGCCGTATGAGCAAACATTATAATCTATTATAGAATATGTACTTATAAATTAAATTACTAAGAAATTCGCGATCAAATTCTATAACAGCAGTACGGCGAACAACTTATTTCATTAGTACGGAGCACGGATATTGATTATGCGGTTGCCTAAGTCAACACAGGTTAATTAGAATGACTTACTACCTACTTCTATTAAGGCAGACTCGATTTCGCCGCGCGAATAAGACGTTCGGATCCGATTACATACCGTGACTAATAAACTCTGGAATGCAGTTACCTGATTTATTCCATCCATCCATCCAAAGACAGATGTTTTATTGCACGTAAAACTTCCAGAATTACTGCAGAATTGCTCGTGTACTGAGTGCCACAAAGGCATTCCGCACTAAAACTTAATAAGGTAAGTTCTTATTGAAAAAGTTTGCTCTTGGCGTTAATTTATCGGGAGAGATATTTATGGCCGTCACTTTGGGGATTGTTACGAAATAACGTGTTAATTACTACAGTCAACTTTAAATTAATGTTGGTGGGAAACACCCCATAATCACGTCAATCACTGTATAGTGGAAATTTCGATGTTACTAATTGTTAGATATTTATATTATTTAGAAGAAAAAAAAAAAAAAAACCAAAGAAAGTGAAGAAGAGAGCAATCGGAAAGGGAAAGAAGTTTGTCACAGATGAGGATGGCCTAAACCAACTTGAGAAGAAAAAAAAATAACAAGAACAAAAGGCCCAGAGAAATTTGAATAAATCCAAAACGAAATAAATCTTTTTTAAGAAGTATTAAATGAAAATGAACGAACTAGATTGAAAAGAGTCTCATAATCTGAAGAAGAAGAAGAAGAACAAGAGAAATTTTGAGAGACAAATAAACAACAGAAAAAGTAATAAAATTGGAATTTGTTAAAGTCAAAAAAAATATATGTATACATATATAGAATTTGGAAAAAGCCATCAGAAAGTGAATATGTAAATATTTAAGAAAAGAGAACAAAAGAACCATTCCGTTTTATAACAAACGTTACAAATGGATGATTTTAATGAATTTCCTGGTGAAGCACAATAGCACTTATGTCCTCCCCGTGCGCGAATCACTGCTTGTAACTGTCGTGTAAGTAAATCTTGAGTTATTGATGTCAACAGCTAATCTTAACTTTTGGAGAGTGTTTGGTCATCCTGGAAGATCGCTCGACGTATTCGTCTTTTGGAGCCCAAAGAAACTCGATTAGATTGAGATCCGAACTGCATGTCGACCAATTGAGCGTTTGAATGCCGACCTCTTCAGTCACGACTCCGGCCATGTATGATTTAGCATTGTCGCGTATTGGAACAAAGTTATCTCCAATAAAATGAGAATAAGGGACCACTGTGAAGAATATCTTTCGCGTACCTATGGGTATTCAGTATCCCACGAAAATAAGGGAGGAATGGCGCAGTCTGCGTATCGTTCATTGGTCTTTTTCCACACCCTCTCGCGAGGATCAGATGACCGCAGACAAAATCTCGATTCGTCAGTGAAGAGAACTTTGTTTCATTGATGAATTCTGGCTCTGTGGCAGGCCTCCTTCAACCCCCCGAGTCGTTTGTAGACGTTGTTAAAGATGAACAGCTGCAGATCTGCGATCCCTTAACGCGTTGAGTAGAATAAAACGCTCATCAACAGCATTTGTGGTTCTTGTTCTTCCGGAACCTTCTTGGTTAGCGTAACTACCAGTTTTCAGATACCGATTCTACGCATCCTGAACGTGGTACGGGGTATTTCCAACCTGCGAGACATGTACCGCTTCAATCAAAGAACAATTTGGTAAACATTTGCACCAGGTAACCGCATTTTCGTTTTTATTTCGTGGTTTATTAACTGTTAGATTCCTTTTAAAAACAATGCACAGGAGCTTTCTTGATTGTACAACAAATAAATGATAAATGACAATGATCTGATGTGCTTGAGTGAGAAAAAATTCTTAATCCCGTTAAATATGGATTTCATACCTTAGAAATAAAGGTATGAAAGGAGGCGATACCTTAAAATAAAAGAAATTTAACTAACTTTCCTCCCCACGCCACGTGAAAATGAAATATGTAGTTAAGATTCGATTTTAAAAAATATTTAAGGGTGGTCTGTTTTTTTTTTGCTGGTCACTCAGTGTAAAATTACAATTGGGCGATATTTTTTGAAAGATCTTAAAAGTTGAAAGGTCTTAAATGTTTTGAAAGGAAATGTATATGCAGAGGAATTTGAAGAAAGTGAAATAGCTAAGTGACAAACCCAAAATCTGTAAGAAGGACATAATTAGAATCAAGCCAGAAAAACAATTGAAAGAATCTGGAAGTTGAAAGAAATCTATCAAAAAGGGAAATTCAGAAACACTTCGAATTGGAGAAGAACATTATTAGAATCGAATGACGTAAATAAATCGAAAATTTTCGAAAATTAGAAGCGACAACTATCACATTTGAAGAATTTTCAGATAAAGTCAAAGAATTTGGAAGAGATCATTGAAAGGCGAAGCAATTGTAAACGTAAAATTGGAGAACAACATATTTAGCACGGAACAACATAAATAACTTGTAAGATTTCGGAAGTATCAAACAAAAAGGAAATGACAAATTAAAAAGATTAAAGAATATAGAAGAGACCATAAGAATTCGAACGTTCAGAAGAAGTTAAAAAGAGAAGCATAAAAAGTAGAAGTGAAAAGATTGAAATTGGCTACATCATAAATAACGAGTGATCTGAGTTTTCTAATCAAGTGACCTATGGAAAAAAATTATATCTTCGTTTGGCTCATTATTTCAAATGTCATTTGAATTATTTTTATTGCATTCCTATCGTTTTGTATAGGAATGCAATATAAATATGTAATTCAAGTGGCATTTGAAATAATGAACTAATCAAAGACACAAGATTTTATTTCCATAGGTCACTTGATTAGAAAAGATATTGATCACTCGTTATATGAATCAAACGAAATTGATAAGATGAATGGTTTTGGAAGTTGAAACAAATATGCCTATCAATGCGAATACATTTAATTATAGAAGAGAATAGTCATAATGAAACGAAGTAGATTAGTCATAGAAAATAAATAAAACGAGAACTACATTTGAAGAGAGCGAGAAAGACAAACCAAATCCAAGACAAGTTGCAAGAATGATACAAGGAGCTTAGAAGATAATCAATTAAGAAAATAATTTCAATCAGAGATATTTTTATTAACGAATAAATAAATAAACTTTCCCAAATCTTTAACCGCATGTATGCAATATATTGCTACGTTATTCGTTATTGACAAATTTGTTTGTTTATACTTTAAGTAATAGATTAGTTAGCTCGAGGCTTGTATAATAATTATCTACGACTCTAGTTCTTGCTGAATTTAGTAATTCTTTTGATAAATTTATAACGACGTTTCCTTTCTTTACCGGCATAAATTCTAAAATTCCACGTATAGCCACTATCGCTACATAATATAAATAATTTAACTCCATATTTATGGGTTTACTGTGGAATGTATTGTTTCATTATTAGACGACCTTGAAAAGGAATAACGGACTCGTCAATACAAAAAGTACGTCCTGGAGTATAAACTGCCTGAAAGTTCTTCAACAATTTCTCTAATAAAGGTTTAATTTTGTATAAGCGGTCACCTTCCGGGCAATTTGCATTATTAGAAAAATGCCCCATTCTTAGAAGCAGTTGAAATTTATTTCTTGACATGATTTTTGGAATTATAAAATTTTTAAAAAGATCAGTGCTCCAATATATTTCTATCGAAGGCATTTTTACCATACCCATGTACGCCATCAAATACCAACAAATTTCAAGATTTCCGTTTTGTCAGTTGGAATTCATCGGTGTAATCTGGACTCTCTACTTATATCTTCTTATATATTTGTTTGATTTACCATTTCGTTAATAATTTCTTCATCAATAAAAGTTCGGAAACAATTATATGGTGATAAGTTGTTTATAAAAACTGCAACATAATTCGCTTGTAGAGCTTCAGCAGAATAATCAAATACGTAATAGTTTTCCACAGGTATTCCCAATTTATGCTCTACATTTTGATTATAATGCTTTTCGAATTCTTCTTCATTTTCCTGTTCTATATTTTCAATTTCTCTTCGGCCAGGAGCTTCACATAAAAAAATTCATCTAGTTCTCTTTCTGGAATATTCTGTGGGAGCACGACATTTGGGTGAATGACAAATGGGTGAACGATAAATGGGTGAAGTCATTTGGGTGAACGACATTTAGGTGCAAGCGACAAATAGGTGAATGCGACATTTGGGTGAACGATAATTGGGTGAATGCGACATTTGGGTGACCGATATTTAGGTGAACGATATTTAGGTGAACGACATTTGGGTGAACGACATTTGGGTGAACGACAATTGGGTGAATGCGACATTTGGGTGAACGACAATTGGGTGAATGACATTTAGGTGAACGACAATTTGGTGAATGATATTTAGGTGAACGACAGTTGGGCGAACGACAATTGGGTGAACGACATCTGGGTGAACGACAATTTTGGATAAACAATAAGTCTGTTTATATGAAATATGAAAGATCTGTTATTTCATTTAATTATAATTGCATACTTTCAACAAAGTAATACCTACATAGTTATTTATTATACTAGGCGCCGAGGTATCAATCTGCTAATAAATTTATTTGATGAATAACTTTACCAATCACCATGGATACTATTAATAAAATTCGAGTTATTTGCCAAATAAATAACGTTATTAGGTACAGCCAACTTTAAAAGTAATGAACTAGCGAAATGGGCTAGGCGGTCGCCCGACCGAAAATTTTCCTGTTAGAGCTTAACTTTAAACTTCGCTTTATTAACTAAACGTAGTTTGAAAATTAAAATGGATAAAAAATGTACTCCAAGGATACGCCACTGTAAGAATGAATGAATTGCTTTAAACTTTAAAGTATGGCATATTTTTGACATGCGAAATGACATGCTCGAGCAGGCATTTATTTGTCAAGTGACGTATAGTTAGGGTAAACATTTTTATCTTTTTTTTATTTTCCAAACTACGTTTGGTTCAAAAAATTTCTCATGTACTTATTTTACATGTGAAAAATATCGCCTTTTAAAATTCGTAATAAAAATGGGGATTTCGATGTTTCGTCGGCGGCTTTTATAAGACTGAAAAATGTCGCTCTCTCCTAAATGACGTTCACTCAAACATCGTTCATCCAATTGTCGTTCACCCAAATGTCGTTCACCTAATTGTCGCTCACCCAATTGTCGTTCACCCAAATGTCGCATTCATCCAATTGTCGTTCACCCAACAGTCGTTCACCCAAATGTCGTTCACCCAAATGTCGTTCACCCAAATGTCGTTCACCCAAATGTCGTTTACCTAAATGTCGTTCACCGAAATGTCGGTCACCCAAATGTCGCATTCACCCAATTGTCGTTCACCCAAATGTCGCATTCACCTATTTGTCGCTTGCACCCAAATGTGATTCACCCAGATGACTTCACCCATTTGTCGTTCACCCATTTGTCATTCACCCAAATGTCGTAGACCCCTTGATTTTTCCATAATTTTTTTTTTAATTTAACAATCATTACAATCTGTAAATTAGCAGTGTAACCAAGATAAAGGTAAGTATTTCACACCATCTAAAGTAGAACCTATAAAGTAAGTTTGTAAGTGAAAACCATAAGTAATTACCTAGAAACTAAATCTAAATGACAATATGAAACTTAAAAACTATTCCGAAACATAGAAAAAGACCCTAGAAAAACAAAAAAATAAACTAAAGTTACTAACATAACGTGCTAAAAATACATAACCCACCAAAAAACAATTAGAGTACTGAACCACACTTATATCTAATAGATCCTGTCACCAAGCTGATGAGGCTTATCGGTGACCTTTGAATAGTCGCTAAACTGTAAAGAGATAATCAACATCCAGACAAACAGGAAAAACTGTGTAAGTATACAGATTTGGTTGAGTCAAAAACAATACTGATTCACAACAATAATAAAAATATTATTAACAATCAGTAACAATCTGTAATTCAGCAGTGTAACCAATATAAAGGTAGGTATTTCACACCATCTAAAGTAGAACCTATAAAGTAAGGTAATTTAATCAAAAGCTGTTTCCGCTGCCTGTTTATGTTTTCGTCTTCTGAATGTTTCTTTTCCTACTTCTGAGATGTCAGAATTACATGACATTTCTTCTTCGCTGGTTGGTAAATACATAGAGTCAAAGGAACTGAAGGCATCGGAACTGACGGTATCGAAACTGTTTTCGTTATCTCCGAACAACAAATTCTTTTTACTAAAATTACAGAAAATCTGATGTTTCAGTAAAACTTTTGCAAACGAACGAACCCACTCTTTATACACTTGTTCGGGTTCCCATGAGGACAGGTCCAGAACCGTCAGGACTGTCAGAAGCATGCGCATAATAAAAAAACGCACTCTTTTTGTCGTGCGCATGCTTCTGGACGTTCCAGGACGGTTCTAGGACTGTCGTGGCAAGCCTTATGACACTTTTATTTATAGCATACACAAATTTTAAAAGTTCTAATATGACCGCTGATACGATCGCTTGGCAAAAGGGGAATATTTCTGCCGTCCATGCACGACCTCTTATTCAATTTTGCTAAAATTTCGCCTATTATGCGACAACAGTAAAAGTATTCTTAGGGAACTATCAGAAATATTATTTTCACTTTGGCATTAGAGGCATTTCTTACGATTTTTACCTGGCAGTCAACCTGTTAATATCGTAGGATCTACATACATGAGATTCTTTAGGTTCGTAACCTCTTTTCTTTATTTTTTATTAGCAATTTCCTTATTTGCAAAAAAAATTTTGTTTGGTTAGCTGAATTTAATATAAATTAAGTTCCTGTAATGGCCATTTGTTTAAATGCGTTGCTACCCACCTGTGTCGATAGGTAGTAGTTTTCACATCGGGTTGTACTTCTCCGATGTGGCCGAGCCAGCTGCAGTGAGACGGGGGGTTCGAATCCGAAACGCGAGGCCAAACCAAAAATAGGCGCCACTTAATTTTTGAAAAGGGAGAAATTAAGAAACCCAATTACCTCCAGAATACGTTAGTTTATTATACAACCAGTCAACGAAATAAATCAAACATAAAATTCTACATTAAAGTTAAAAAAAAATAATTTTAATTTCACACCGGAGTGTACGCAATAAAGTGCATGTCGAACGGCGGTGAAATCAAAGCAAGAATAACGCAAAGTCAAAAACGCGAATTAACGCTCAAAACTGCGAAAAGATAACTGGTAATGTTCCAACCTCTATTACGTCGGTGTCTTGTTTACTTGTCGGCCTCTATGTATCAAAGTCGCCGCTAATCTCTTTGATGTATGCCGCCAATCATGCCGCCAGTCGGAAGGGGGGGGGAATCTCAGCGTCGCAAGTCTATGAACACCTGCACGATGCGAAAGTGCGTCTTCCGTAATAAAATTCGTAGTAAGAAGAATCCGTAATAAGAAGCCTATCAATAAAAGAAATCGAACGTAAGGGTCAATTTTGAAAACTTTGCGCCGTGCAAAACTCACCACGATTCTTTATCGAAGCTGAAACAAACACGAACACGCGTTTTCCTGTCTCCACGAGGGCCTGGTCAGAAGCGGCAATTTACCGTAAAATTCACTATCATCCTCTTGATGTAATGATTCGCACAAAATAAATTTGTTCAACGAAATAAGATATAACCCGGGAGACGACGGACTTCGTTCTGAAGAAGGCGCAATGTTTTCCGTTCGATCGAGAAGGAACAATTTCCAAAGAGAGAGAGAGAGACGCTCCGATTTACCATTGGCAGAATTCATCTCAGCGGCTGGGGAGAACCAATCAGCTCAATGTGTACAGTGTCGTGGTTTCCAAGCAACTTTCCGGCACAATTAATTTCGCCTTATACAGGGCGTGTTTGAAACAGTAATGAAAACGGGGTCGCGACAACGCTTATACAGGGTGTATTCGAAACAGAAAGGAAAAATGAACTGTAACAGCGTATTTCACAAAACAGTTGAAAACAACTGAAGGCGTTAATATTGTTTTTTTAAGCAAGTTCTAAATCATATATTTTCAATTAAATTAATAATTTGTTCAGTTTCTTTCGGTTTTATACACCAAACTAATATTAATAGTCGCTTCACCTTGTGTAATTTAATTGATTTGCGATCATTGCACATTAATTTTTTTTGTCGATTGATACGTTCAAACCCGTGTATTTTCCTAGACTGCCTCTCAATTTAACGTAGCCTGTATTTATAAGCTGTGCTAAAAAAATAAGAAACGTGTCATACAATTCTTTGTCCCTCGCATTCGTGCTCGGTCTTAAATGAATCCCCATGTAATTCTGATTTTAGTTGTTAAATAAACGAAACCGTACATGTCTTTAAGTTAGCCAAATTGAACTTGTTCCTGGTTTAAGATGTTTGACTTCGGAGATGCCTTCAAGAACTACAAAACCTCAACGGTGGAGTATATCCATCGGAACTGCTTTGAGACTGGTATTTGTGTGTCAGTCTGGTGATGACACGAGTTTCCCTCATGTTTATTTTTCTTAACTAAAATTTCTGTAATAGCAACATTTGTATTGAAATACATTGGGATCATAATTTTCCTTTAATATGCAAAATTTAATTGATGTATGACAAATCACGAACTACATTACTATTAATACATCAAAATCAGAAGTACAAAAGTATATTATTATACAAGTTTCACAAGAAGGCTTATTGTAACACGAGTAGGGTTGGGGTACGACTAGCGAAGCGTAGCGAGCTAGGAGTGCCCCAACGGAACGAGTGTTACAATGCCTCTTGTGAAACGTGTATAATATACTATTTTTTCTACTTTGCGTCACTTATTGAACAAAAATATGAAAAATATTGGATCTTCTTAGTATATGGGGAATTTTAGTTGTAATGCGTGGCAACACTGAAAACCTTTCGTTTTAATCAAAAGTCACATTAACAAGTTATTAATTTTTCTTATCCAGCTTCATTGTGAGTATATTGTTAAGTAACAAATAAGTTATTGAGTTATTTTGTAAAATCTATTAAATATTTTCAATTAAAAATGACTAAAATTTCCCCAAAAACAGTGTCACAATGAGCTTCATTGTGAAACTGTTTTTGGTGTCACAATGAGTTCATTGTGAACGCAAAGTAGAAAAAAATATTTTTACAACAATTTTCAAACTTCAAAACTAAAACAACATAGCCATATTATGTACTTACTTCTAAATGTCACAGCTAGTTTTTTATAATAGGTTTCACATGGAGGCTCTTTTGTTTATGGTAAGGCAGATAACATAAACATATGCTAGCGTATTTTAATTTGCAATATTAGCCATTGATTTTAATTTTCTGTACCAATATTATTTATATTCGCAAAAGGCATCCATCATTTTTTTAAGATAAGTTATACTGATATTTTGTATTAGATAATTTTCAGCTGACTTATTCCCCTGAGTACAGACAATGGCTGATTTAAATAAAGTTTATTTGTTCTAACAGGTTGCCGTGGACGTCGCAAAATATCCCATAGGGCATGCATAATTTGAAAGAAGAAGAATCCTCCGGGTAATCAAGCTAGTTCACAAGTTTGCACTGTGACAACTGTCCCACTTGCTCTGCGCTAATTTCCTTATCTAGATAATCGATAACTGCAAGGATGCCTTTGTCTAGGAACGCCTGCCTCTTTTAGAACCCGTTTATAAGCAAAATATTAAGGAAGTTGTTGGAGTTCTTGATTCACAGTTTACTGAAATCGTCACTCACAATTACTTCAATCTTAATCTCCGTTTGAATACTTAATGGAAATTTTAAGATGAAAGTTGCAAGTTTCGATATCACCGTCCTCGGCGAAGGTATGCAAAGTAAGATATATCTCTTTAATATGAAAGTTCGCAGTGATGTTAAAAGGCAATGATATATTTCCCTCCTCGAGCATTAAGTTTTCTTTCGGTTACGTAGACTATAAGTAAGACGTCTTCTCTGACAAAGGAGATAAAATAAATAAGGAGACGAAGGGTGAATACGGAAAAGATAAAGTATGTCCCGTCAGTTAAAGACTGACAGTGAGAATTAGTTTTTGTTCCCGTAGTCCAGATCCTAGATTTCCGCTCTTTGTATGTATAATTGTGTGTGCGCCAAGGCATTCTAAACACAAATAGATTTCTCTTGAACTAGTAGGAGATTGGCATTCAGAACGAGTCTTTTTTTTCGTACTTGGATAAACAGCTCCGGAATATACCAGCTCCACGACCACTAAAGGATTTGCTATTCTAAGTTTTCTCTTTAGATAAGATTGCTTTTCTTTCCATTTACTCACTGCTCAGATTTTAGAAACTGATAAATTGCTTTATTTTTTTTTCTTGGTTTCCTCTCTTCGCTTGGTTTCCTTTACAATCGCCGCTTTGCAAAAAACTGCATTTAATTTAAGCGGTTAATTAAAAACTACAGTATGTAAAACCTCAATCTTTTAATGCCGTAATTTCTCATAAATATTCAAGTACCTGAAGTAATCGCGGCTTACATTTGACAAGGCTTTCGTAGGGGTTGCCTTCTCTCGGTCGCGCGAACGCGAATCGGGCAAGGGTTTAATTTTTAATTAATTTTTAAAGCTTGTAACTCGCTATCAAAGAATCAGCAAATAAAATTTGTCTTTAATGCGCTGCAAAAATTCTCTTACTCGAATGAAAAATTTATTATCTGGGGGCTCGTTATCTTTATCGTGCGGAGGAGCTTCCTGCGTGCACTACTCTATTGTGTGAAATATTCATTAAAGAGATTAAAAAGTTCTCTTTCCAAGAACAGGTTTGTCTTTCATTACTTTTTTTTGCTTTAGAAACAATATGGACTTTCAAGGTTTTTCAAATTTACATAAAACGCTTTTAACGAAAATGTTTTAAATAGCAAGAATTATGTTAACGTAGCTCAGATTTACTTGAACGATATTACTAATCAACTCATCTTAATTTTTTTTTCTGCTACATGAATTGTTTGCTACTTAAGGAGACCATTGACGCGGCGATATTTGGACGATTCGATCGGCAGCAATGTATTGGGCAACCGGATCAATATCGCTACAGCTTGGGCAGTGGCGAAGAGATTGCAGGCAATATTTTTATTGCCCGGCAACTTTTGCTTGTAAATGTCTATATGCGTAGCGATTTATAGGTAATTTATCTGTAATTTAATTTCCGGAGATCTCACAAGAAATCTAATAAACTGCTTGTACATACTAATAGCCAGAGTTGTATAAAATTATTAGGGCAGACCTTGTAAGTATTTGGATAAGAAAGAGCGCGAACACTTGTACAATATTTTATGAATATAGTGTACCAAATAATACATATTGTTGTTATTATTATTATTTTTTTGAAATAATGCCTAATTATCGTTGGCACAACGATTTGACTTTTACTCTCTGAACAACATAGTATTTAAATAATATCACGCCTTCCGAGTTCCCACGTGCGACGTATCTATGAATTTTACTGTGTAAATCGTGAGGCCTGTATTTATTATTATTATTATTATTACGAAGTCGTCTTAGTCTGGATTATGTTAGTCTTGATCGGGGTTCTTAAGCCTGATGATTCGCGGACCTAAGACGACTTTTCGGGTCTTTCCTTCCCCTTGCCCCTACGTCTTTTCGGTAGATTTTTCAGAATGATTGATTAGTAGCGCCCTTGCCTCGAAGGGGGCACTGTTATAAATTTCCACATGAAGGGATTATTTAATTCTGGCGAACAGATCGCTTGAAAATCGATGTTAATTTTGGCGATTTTCGTGTAATCGTCGGGCGATCACGTTGCAGCGACCAGATGACTTGAATGTCGCCGCGTCAGTGGTCTCCTTTAGAGACATAAATGTACATGTGCGTTGCATATTTACGATATTCATCATGCATGGAAATATTGATATTATGCATTCGTAATTTGATCCAGTTTTTTTGCTGCTATATTGCATATTTATATTCTGAAAATATTTTTAATTTCATTTAACTTCAACTTAACCTTAAATAAGGAGAAATCGCAAGTGAAAAATTTTGAAGTGAGATATTCTGTATACGTTAAGGGGTTCTTTTATTGAAAGGATATGTGGAAATTTCTGATATTTACGATTGTGCGTATAAACAAAAGGTTTTTATAATTTCATAAAATATCCACCCTACTTTTATCTTTTACGGTACGTAAAATTTACTTCCGATCTGAAGTTATATGGCTAACAAACTGTATCGAGGGAGGAGAATAAAATATTGCGCGCCGCTGCTGGCCCAAAAACGTAAGCAGGCGAAAATCTGGCTTGATGGGGTTATTGATCTACCGTTGTTTTTATTTATTCTTTAAACTTGGCGTATACATATTTTTGAATTTTATTAATTCAATTAACTCTTAGTTGATTATTGATTACGTAAATTAGATTAATGAAAACTTCAAACATTTTATTTCATTTATATAATTTATAATAACCAAGATACTAAAATGCATCTGTTGAAATCGATTTTCATATACAAAAGGAATCATTTATATTTTGTCGGATAAATGTATGTATACCCTATTTTGTGAAATAAAAAATATTTTCTGGTTTGTGACGCGTAAAATGCAAACAATTTTTTTTTAAAGGTAAATTAGTGGTGTATTTATACTTTTGTTTCTTAGTTAAGAAGACCGTGAAGGAAATAGTCAAACTATATTGATTTTACTTAAACTTGGCCTTATAACAATGGGTGGTATGCATAAAACGAAGTAGATGCTAATACCTACTTCTCAAATTAGTATATTCTTCGAGTAGCTTCTGTTACATAAAGTACCTACTGCAGCTCTGAAGTATATACTACGAAAGCAAAGTTTATACTACAGCACGTAGTAAATACTACGCTGCAGTAGTATTTACTATTAAAACGAATCTGAGGCTTTGAAGTAGATACTACAGTAGGTGCTTCTACAGTGAAGTAAAAACTACGATGTGCTCTTGTGCTCTTGTGCTCTAGTATCTACTAGATCGCATAGTAAATACTACGTTACTATAGTAGGTACTTTACTTTCGAAGTAGGTACTTGAATTATTAGCATGCATTTCGTTTTATGCATACCACCCAATATTCTTTACTAATTTTTTTAATGAAACGTCTTTAATACCTAGTTAAGGTTCACAAGATTCACAAGTATTATAAGTAATTAGGGGGAGGAGTTTTCGAAGCTGTAAGAGAAGGCTTATATGTAATTAAAAAACATGAAACTTATATTTGTGATGGTTTACAAAGACGTAAATTTTTAATAAAAAATATTCATTTTGTTGTGTTCATTACTCATATCGATTTATAATACGAGAAAAAAAAAATGCAATTTCGGTCTAGCTCACGTCATTTTGGGTTTTTAGCAGAAATACTAATCACAGAATATTTCCAGGCTATCATTGAAGTAATTACAAAATAAATTAGAGAGAGCCGAACGAAACGATGTTTTAACAGACATACCGAACGAATGCAGTAATGATTGTGCCTTTCATATTTATCGAAAACGAATAAACAAGAATTTGATTAAATGCGTATGAACGTGGGTGGCATTCGTATTGGAATGAATAGAAAAAAAAATTGTCTGCCACATACTGGCAACTTTTGAACTGTGAAATTTAGTTTGGCGAAATAAAAATTGAAATGGCAATGTTTTAAATTTGTTCACCGTTACTAAATTTACAATTTTATAACTATTTCTTTTAAATACATGTTATTCGGAGGTCATCGAAATTGTTTGGAATACTTGCTTAAAGAGATGTACGGGGGATACATGGTTCCAGTCACTTTAACTTTTTTTAAATGAATGAGTTTTCACTCGGTTTTGGACGGTTTTACTAACGAAAGCCTGTACTTATTGTATTACATAATTCACTGAAAATAATCTGTTATTTCATATAAATATCTAGCTAAATAAGTGATATCCACATAAATGCATAAATTGTGAGTAAACACTGTTTTCCAACAAATTATTTCAATACAAACTTGTAAAAAACGTTGCAATTTAATAATAACAAATTCAATTATCTAAGTAAATAATTTAGGTATTTATTAAATAATATACAGTAACAAGTAAGTACGTTTTTGAAAAATGTAGTAATTTTCGGCACTTCAGATTGCAGTACCTCCTGCGTAGTAACAAAAAGTTAATATGTGTTCTAAATCTGATCCCGACATAAAGATTTTAATCGTTTCTATAATTACCGGAAATAATGCAAGTAATAAAACGAAATATGTAAATTACTCCCCCAAACATCATAACGAACACCAAACGTCCCGTTTTAATAGGTTACTGCCGAAGTATTTCAGCAATGTCTGTTATGTTGCGCACAATATCTGTATCTTAACAAACAAAATACTCGTCGGATCCTATTAAGACCTATACACACGCACAGGTAGCGTCGTAAACATGCTCGAAGAACAACTGTCAAGTTTTAAAGTAAAAAAAGATATGTTCATGATGTAGGTATACATAGGTCAACCATATGACACATAACCTCATAATTCGTATTTTGATAATATGATTGACACAAATATGAAACTACTCCATTCTTCAAGGATTTTCAATGCGCTGTTGTGTATTTTATTATCCAGAATGGGAGGCTAAAGAATACGTATGGCCAAAAATACATTAATAGATAAATCTGCATTACAAACAAATTAAATAAAGAAATTCAAAAGTTTTTAATCAAAAAAGAGTATTATAGATTTACGCTAAAATTTGTAAGGAAAATGGACGACTTTGTTGCTTTATGAAAATTTCACGAGTAAGTCCAAATGCTTGTTTACGAACAAGCTTCTGTGTGTAATGAGTTTTATAGACGAGCATACATATAATAAATTTGCAATGCTTCTAATTTCGCCGGTATCTTTACGGACGGACCTAACGGCAACATAACCTAAATTATTACAGACGTCATAACCCGAACGTAATTACAGATACAGATCGCCTCGGATGTGCGACTGAAATTTATTGTAAATTAAACTTCCACTCGTTCATTGTGTGTAATCGCGCCGGCGCCCGTACGATTTACATACATATTTGGCCTTTGGCGAAATATTTAATTAAACGTAATTATAACTTAGTTATGTATTTCTTTTTGCTGTCGAGCAAAATCCATTAGGTACAGGATTTAATTCGGAACAAACATTTAAAATATTTTCCCGTGAAATTAAATATTACCAGAGAAGTAATTTTTAATAATTCCTTTAAAGTTATACCCTTACGTCTCAAATTAATTTATTTCTATCCAATCAGTTTCTGTTAATGCCAGAAAAGATAATACAGAAAGAGAAAAACCACAGATTATTTTCAGATTTATTAGATTTATAGAAAAGCAACAGCGAACAATATATTTCCTTTTCATGGATAATAGCGTTATTTATGCCAACATTTCTGCACCTTAAGCATTTTAATTTGTTTGTGTTTTAATTGATACTTTCTTTTATATGATACACGATGTAAGTTATATTTTGCCACTGAGCGGTTCGGTTTTTAAAACAATTTTATTTACTCACGAAACAACATTTGAATAATATACAGGGTGTAATCGAATAAGTTTTCACTGTAAGGAATTATCTCTACAAATACCAGTGGTTTTGCTCAAAAATTAAAAACTGACCTAACCACAAGAGCGCATCGCCTTTTGTTTTGAAATCTCTGCTCGTTCGTCAATTCGTCTGCGGTTCTTATAAACACATCGTGAAACGATAAACTCCGCAAATGTCACTGTTAATGGGTCAGTGTCGCCCGCTGTTTCATTAAATATTCGATAATAATTACATCATGATATTCCATACTTTGTAAACAAATAACACAACGTAATTTATTTTGTTAATTTCGCATGTTAAATGATGAATGCATGTTTTAAGTACGTTGATTAGAAACAGATTGGTGACAGGAGAATTTTGCGGATGAGAACATTTTTTTTGGTTCCGTCAATTAAATGAATTCATTGACTGCACTTAATAAAAATGTGCAGTTTAACGCTTTCCCTAAGTTTTGAGAAGAACATTCTTAAATCGTTTACTGCAATAAAGTAATAAGGTGCGATTTGATCGCTTGAGAGAACTATCGTAATCAACTGGAACTGTGAACAGACGTACACACAGTATCTTCGCGATCTTTCGGAATTTTGTTCGTTTGTAACGGTTGCTGATTGTTGCTCTGCTTGAGGTCGGTCCGGCGGTTCGGGTTTGCTCGTCGGTGTCCGGGTTCAGCGGAAATAAAAGCGTCGATCACTTAGCAACACAACTTTATTTAAAAACTTAGTCTATATTTACAGGTGTTTACAAATTGGAATGTTTATATTCCGGTAACAAAACTCACGGGCTGGTAAAGGAATGTTAAACTTCCGGACGGTAGTTTCGGAAACGGTAATATACGGTGTGTATTACGGACACTAATCATAGGACGGTAGTTTCGGAAACGGTAATATACGGTGTGTCTTACAGACACTAATCACAGGACGGCAGTTTCGGAAGCGGAGATATACGGTGTGTCTCACGGACACTAATGTCAACTAAATGACAACGTACTGTGCATACGTTCCAGTACAGGCTTCAGGTATCGGATCGGTTGTATGGTTATGAGTGAAACTCCCACTCTAGGATCAGGATGTGCGAAATGCCCGCACCTGGTAAGAAAGAGCGGCGGGATAAAAAAAAGGATAAGCGGTTGCAGGTAACGCGAACGCAGCACAGCTTGCTCAGCGCGTTAGAGTTGAAACAACCGGCGGAAAGCCTTATAAAGGCTTGCGCGTGGTGGGGAACCCTGCTCTTTCGGAACTCCCACCTAAATTAAATTTTATTCTGCGCAAACAAAACCAAAAAACCTAACTATACAGGCTAATTAATATATACAACTTCTAACTAAATATGTACAATAAACAATAAAATTCTAAATAAACGGTAACGGAGTGGTCACTTCATTACACGTTTAGTCTGAACGTAATAAAGAACCACAAATTAATGGACGACGAGTTCGGCGTGCTTTTTATTCCAATCATACTTTTAGAATGTGACCTTAATTGAATTACCTGTTTTTTAAATTGTTAGGTATTGTTAGGTACGGTTCATGATTACTGTTTTATTTTAGATTTTAAATTAAGGAAATAAATTAATATTATTATGTAAGAATCATTTTGTGAAAAATTTGCATTTCTATTATTTAAATATTAATTAAAAAAACTAGCTGGGAATCGCCGTATTCTTTCGTACGAAAGTAATAAATGACCTGCTTCAACGTTTATTGTATTGCACCTGCGGGTCTACTACCCTATCATTTATTGCGCATAATAGTAACTCCACTCAGCTGGGGCTTTACATCTAAGCCAGCGCCTCTCAAACGTTTTATGTAAAAAGTAACGGTATATTTCTCCGGAGTTATTATTGACATTTTTCCCAAAATTATGTCATAACTTGGCTTCTTTTCTTGTGTGTTAATAGTGGTTACAGTATGTGAAGCTTAACTGATTACACCTTGCATAATAACTTTAGTAATTGATAAGTACAAACTTTATCGAGACTTATTTTATACATGTGAACATCACAAGAATTCTATCAGGACTGCTTTAGGAAGATGACAAGTACTATTGTGTACACACGAAGTATGAAGTTAGTAAACAAGATCAAGGTTGCACAGTTGCACCATTTACATAAAGGGATTCTTTGTTGTGCCAATTTTTTATATTATTCTGGATTTGTAAAAATGTTTCGAATTAATTTCTTAATCCAATGCAGAAATTGATAAAATAATTCAGGGAATTTTATGTCGTTCCTCCTTGCTATTATCAACGATGAAAAGTTAACTGTAACTACACCTTGAAAGCTTGAAACAGATTTACTTTTGTTTTAAATATGTTAATTTCCATTTGATAAACAAACCTATCGCTTACACTTAATTTCTCTTACAAAACAGTTCGTATAGTGTTCTAAATGTACATAAAATAAATGGGCATGAATATATGCAACAGTTAATGTTATTAAAAGGCAGTTTGCCATTTAAGTCTCGGAGAAAAAAGCAGTAAATCCGCTAAAACTAAGCCCAAGTGGGGGGGTGGGCGACGTCGTCTCTAGAACACCACGCAACTTATTTTGTAAATGTATCGCCGGCTGGCAGTTATGCAATCCCCGGGGATTTGTGCTACCCGATAAAAGGACCCAGTTCATTTGCGCCCGCGTTTTTTTGTACACATCCGGTGGTCAGCGTCTCCCAGTGGACGAACCCCACAGGCCATGATACAGTCCACGGAACCAGCGCTAAGACTACCTGCAGCTTATCGCCTCTTCTCTATACGATTTAACGCGGCGAAATAATCAATGGCCGGTTAACTTTCGTTTTTTGGTTTAGGATAAAACCCTCGGGAGGCATTACGTATTTTACTTGGCGCTTCATAAAAAGTAAGGAAAATTATTCCGTGTTTTACGGCGCTAATAAAATGCTTAGCGCAACTTTAGTAATTAGGAGGAAAGGAGAAAGTTATTTACTGGTGCAAGCAGGACTCAAAGTTGAGAAAAAATTGCCGGGGCACGTATATAAATTAGGAGGCTTTTTAGCGAACTCTGCACCTTTAATAAAGATGTGCACCGAAGTTAATTCGATTACTGCGAATTTATAGAATGGCCAGGCCTAATATTAAAAAAAAAAGTTCGCGGCAGAAGTTCAACACTTCTTTGGCAGTGGGAGTTGGAACTCTGCAAGGAAAAAAAAGACTTTGTTTCAATAAATCGTGTTGTTATATAAATATCTTTTGGCAGTAATAAACTCTTAATAAAGAATTTGGGTTTCTGTTTGTTTGTTTTCGCTGAAAATAATGTCATTTTAATAAATCGCCTGCTTGCAAATTTGCTTTTTTTTTATCCAAATACCTTCATTATTGTAATATTACACTTTGATCTTTTTAGAGCACATTATGTGTTGCATTTTATAGTAAATTGTCCTCAAGAAATAAATCAATAAATTAATGACAATTTAGATCGGAACCACATGGGTCCGTTTCGGCCAATCCATTCTCCTGGAAAATGTTCGTCGAGTCAAGTTCAAAAATCTCCGAATTTCTAATTTGGAAACAATAAATAAAATAGCATGCTTTTAGTAGTACAAGTATTTCACTTTAATTGTCCTCTGAACTATTCTTTTTTTTTACAGTCTTTCATCCAAAGTTAATTATTAACGGTTATTTACAGTTCTCGACTTTAATTCAAGTCTACCGCCGAACACGTTCTCCATACATCAAACAAGCAAATTAAATAACTTGCACGAATTTTTTTAATTAAGTCCTGAATTACGAAGTCGGCGCATTTATTTATATTTAATTAAAATTCGCCCGCCCTGTTTGCGAGGCGAACCTTGGCTTCTTTTTGTGTTCTGCAATGTTCGCCACGTTTATTTTAACAAAGAGCGCCGCCGTTAACTTTCTCAATAAAATTGTTTGCTAAAACGAGTGTCAATGGCCTTGAACCTTAAAATATTAAAAAATGAATTGTGATAAATTACCTTGTATGTACGAATCTATACATATTTTATTAACGATGTATTTCTGTTTTTTTCAAAATTGTACTTTTGATATATTAGTTTCTATCGTTTTTCTTGTATTTGTAACGTTCACATTTTTCGCTGACCGTTACATTATTTTTTTACGTATTTTCTCGTTATTTTGCTGCTCAAATGCAAGTAAACATCGTTTCAAACCTTTAATTAATTTCGTATTTATGACTTTCACGCCTCTATCTCTCAGGATTTGTGTTTTAATTTCAGATTCTAATGCGGACTTGTGTTCTTCTTTAAGTCATTTATTTTTAAGTTTCGGAAATTAATCTGTAGATGTCATACATGGTCCTTTGGCCGATTTTATTGATCGATGTTTCTTGATGACGTATACGGAAATTGCGTAGAAAATCTTTGACGAGTTCCATCCTTTTCGATTATCGTACGATTACTGTGTGCGGATACGACATTGCAGACGCGTGGTTTGCGTCTTCAAATTTTTGTGGTTTTGTTGAAGCTGAACGGCTTCGAGATATTCCAGTTTGGCAAATTATTGCGTGTTTACATTTCGTATGCCCTACTGTGTCGTTTGGTCGTCAGTCATTCAACTACTACCGTTTACATCGAAGCACGTTTCCGAGCACGTATTGAGTTCTCGCTCAGAAAAAATTAGCAAGAAAGCTGTAAGTACCCTAGTTGTTTAGGAGAATATTTTCTAAGATTCCTTTTCTCTTTATGTAGAGTTTTTTTTGACTCCCGAAGTTGTGTTGAGTTACCGAAGTTTTTCTACTACCGCACGAGTTTTATCGGAAAATTCCTTGCTATAGGGACCGTGCACATGCGATGACAGCGCCACCAATGGCCATATTTTGCATAAGTGGTAGGAAAACACGAGTGACAGTATGATGACAGTTCAAATGTACATATGTCATTTCAAATGCCCAGTGTGCATTTGAACTTGAATTTTGTAATTAATTTCATACCAGAAGATCAAATAGTTATTATGTACTACAACTGTAAATTGTCATAAGAGTTATAGTAACAGGAAGAATGTTAAACTTTACAATTATCCAGACAGTATCAAGAAAATATATATGGATTGAAACATTTAAGTTTGTATGCTGTTTTGAAAGTAATTCATAGATTTCAATATCGATTAGTCATTACGTACAACGTACTCTATTCGAGAAATGTGCAGGAGACTCAGATGAAATGAAAGTTTGAAGAATTTCATGAGAAGTCGGAAAGCAAGTCAACAAATGTAGGCCAGTTTCAAATGCGGTTGATGATTAACGGATGGTTAGTCTTGGTATTGTGAATACATTTACGGTCAGGATACTGATGGTATGCGTTTCATGTGAAGAAGTCAATATAAACAATAGCCCCAACCGATCATCAGACCGACTCCATGTCAAATGCATGTGGAACATGTTTTATACTATTTAACTGGAAAACTTTGTGTTAATTGTATTAAAAGACTGATTATATTAGTAATGTTTCTTAAATTGAGGTTTGTACTCAGATTTTTGTTTAATTTATAGCACTTTTACATTAATTCTATGAGTCACTCTCGTTAACCATTTTATTTATACAAATGGGTGTAAAAGAGCAAAAAAGAGTGAAGAATACGTTCCAGTTAGGCAAATTTCCATAAATTTGTGTACGGAGGTCATGCATTTAAAATCCACTGTGTTTGAAAGGAAAAATTTAGAAATAACAGAAAACGCCCATGTCCAACAATAATCAACTGCCGATCTTCTGATGTGTTTTCTGAAATACTGTGCTCATAAACAATAGAATTCAATTTGTAATATATTTTCACATCTATTAGTGACACCACGCAGGATTTGCATAAATTTTGCATATTTAGAAATTGTACTGATCATCAAACAATAAAACTTGTTGCAAGATTTGAGTAAATTTAGAAAAAGCCCTAAATATTTTTAATACAATTACAAGAAATAACAACAAATCTGCACACAACCAAAAATTTTATTGACCATCAATGCCATGCAAAATTTCTTCCGCAAATACCAAAATTTTCGCTCGGCTATTGAAGTTATGCATAGGGTGGCCGCGTCTGATGGCCGGCCACTACCAGCTGGTCGTCCACTTACATAAATAAGATTTTAAAATATATTTCAACATCCATTGTAATTGCAAAATTAAAAATTACAGAGTGACGTTAATAACGTCGCTTCAACGTGTCACAGGTGTATTAACCTAAAAACAATGTTTTCCTACCACTAATGCATAAATCACCGCCAGGCGTCGCTGAACGCAGGCATGTGCACGGTCCCTATATACTGCGTTGTCGTTTTGAAGATACTACCGGAGTCGTTTTGAAGATACTACCGAACAGGAGTTCCTCTTTTTATTTGACGTGGTTGTTCCTTGAAATAAATCCAACTACTGCGGGGTCGTCTGAAGATATTATACAGACAGGATTGCCTTTTTTTACGGTGTCGTTGGATGGAATCAAGGTCAAGTTTCTGCGGAGTCGTCTGAAGATATGCTTCAGCGGTGTCGTTTAAATGGAATTCAGGTCAAGTTTTCGTCAGGATTGCGTAAGAAACAACCATTTTTATTAGTATCGTATCGTATCGACAAGCCTATCGTACCGTATCGTATTGAATAAACTACCGTATCGTGTAACATGCCAAACTCTCTCTTCATAAATAATTTCTTTTTTTATGGTTGCTGCCAATGTTTGCAAGAGGGTGACAGATGCAAAAAAAAGTATCACGGGGGTAAAGCTCTGCTTCTTACGCAGGTCGTAGAATGGGACAGGGTTTGAGGCAGCCAGAGGCGAATAATAAGTGACCATTAAGAGTAAATGACAAAAAACATATGCTAGGACAAATTTAATGTCTCCCCAAAATTTTAGCTTTTTCCAGTCTTATAACTAAATGGTGGTGAGATGAGATGATGATCCTTTAATTTCGTTATTAAATCTAAAACTAAGCAGAATTGACTCACTCTTAGGCTCGGGCTCTTCAGGGCGTAAAATCTTAGCCGGTGCGTTACATAAGAAAAGCTGGCCGGATGTTATAGTTCTTCGCACTTCCAGGTCCAGAGAGAGAGTTGTCCCTTGAGAAGATTAAACCAAAGGGCGTAGGGCGTTTCTATTTCAGGTTCGCACGTGGTGACTCAGAATCCAAGCCGAAAAACACGCAGAAAAAGTGGCCAAGCGAAGATTTTCAAGGCAGTAATCTTGGTGAAATTATTATTAATCTCTTAGTTCTGTAAAGTTTAATAAGAAAAGTGACTGAAGGCAAAGTAAAATGAATTAATTACTTACATCGTTTTTAATTTCAACTACAATGAATAAGATTCAGTGCCAAACGTATCGGCAATGCGAGCAGAAAATGAGCGGATAATTAAAGTTTAAAGGGATAAGGAAAGACCAGTTTTTGTTCAAATCAAAGCCAGGTAAACATTCAAATATTTCCCTGATAAGGAGGGCTCCTATGAAGCATGGCACGAATAGGGGTTGCCTAAACAACACGGTAAGGAAGATCGCAAAAATGAATAATGCTGGAGTGAAAATTATTAAGCCGAAAAAGAATGAGCCAAAATGCAATTCTGATTAGTTAATTAGCAACTTAAATGTATTCTTAACTAAAGTACAATAATATAAATAAATTAAAGAGAGTGACGACAACCCGTCACAATCGTATTGGAAACATTTTCGTATCGTATGGAAATAATCCATTAATTTTATTTTGATTGTCAGTGGACAATATTTGTAGTATATTGGGTCACCTTCGTATTTATTTTGCGATATGTTACATTTTTTTTGTATGGGTCATTTATCTATAGTTTGCATCATATTTTTTTTACTACTTTAAGTTTTGTACGCATGTTAGTTATATATATATATATTTTGTTTGATCAAATTACCATTTATGTTAAATCGTTACATAATTTTCAATTATATTATTTTTCATTTTCTGATACGATTAAAGAACAATTTCTTTAAAATAAATTTGCGTAACTTTAATAATCTGTATCGAGTTCATTTGTTATGTTTCCGGACTATTTTAGTAATTACAGTTTAAAGTGATTACTTCGCGCTCAACAGCTTTCATTTTTGTCACCTAACGTTTATTATTTTTTTTATGAATTATGCAAGTTATGTTTTAAAGAATATAGTTCAAAGAATTATCCTTCCGAATCCACCTCAGCCTCCGACTAAACTGAGCTATGGCAACCAAACAGGTGAGAATCTACTTAGAAAAAAAGTATGTCACATATTATATTTTAAATTTTAATTCATTCATTTCACAACTCGATTGGTTAAAAAGCTTTGACAATTTCGTTTGTTAGCATAGCATTCAATTTGTTCTATTGTAAGTTGCAATCTGATTTAATTTTGCCTGCACCTGTGTATTTTTCTTTGTCAATCAAACAAAATGTTTTTCATTTGTAAATTGTAAAAATATAACGGAAATAGCAATACTATCGATAACAGTTACAGAAATTGCTGTGGGGAATCGTCGGTTATTGACAGGCAAATAACGTAACGCTTCATGAATACCGAAAATGAATTTGTCAGTTGGTAATTCGACTCAGTTCACATTTCTGCATTCGAATTAGCCATGAAATAATTTTATATTCCAGTAAAATGTTCCAGTGTCCATATATTTTTTTTTTGTATTTTTTTTAATGCCGTGTTATTAATGTTCCTTCATGAAACAAATACTCAAAATATGAACCGTCATAAAGATAAATACCTATTATTACCGGCATTACAGATCCGACGTCGCATGAAAAATGCGCCGGGTTTCTGTTGCTTTTTTTGTTCATTTTCTGCTACAAGCAATGGACGTTTTATTCGCAGCACATTTATTAAGTTTGTGGCCAACGACGTACTAATTTGGCAGTATTTTTTACGAAGTAATAACGGAAAAGCTATTAAGAAGTTATAATGCTTTCGCCAGGGCTTAATGTATACGCTCTCAAACAAAAAAGAGAACAAATCACACTAGAAAATTTATTTTTGCCATTGTTTAATTCTTAGGAACATACTAATGTTTGCACCTACACAGCAGAGTAATCTGAAACTGTAATATATAGTCATAATATATCTAAAATTGCAATTGAAAGATGATTAACAAATACCAGTCCAAAGGAACACACACTCTCTTTGCCTTATTGAAAGAAAAATTGTTTAAAGAAAAATAGCATAACACTATAATCTTTCTCAATTAGTCTTATTATGTTACAATACAAAAATCGTAAGACTAAAAATATTTACATAACATTATCAACTGAATGGGTAACTTCCGCACACGACTCTGGAGCAGTTTTCGTGTCCGCAGCGTCCCCCCCAAAAAAAAACCCGAAAAAGTCATTAATCAAACTTTGATTAACTAACCCTCTTAATAAACTGTCACTCGCATCGTCCCTCTTCCTCCTTCCGCCATAACTCACGGCGCCCGCCATTCTTTCTTTCGTTTTTTGCGTTTTGCGTAATTATAGCCGCCGTCAGGCTTTAATTTCGGTGCGATGGCCGCTAATTGCGCTAAATTAATTAATACGGTATTCAAGATAAAGACGATGCGATGGAGCGAGAGGCAAACTCGGAGTAAAGAAGAAAGGGGTGGGCGAGAACACGCACAAACTATTTCTCACTGCGTGTTTATTACGTGTCATACGTATTTTTCGAGATAATGTGAATTTTTTTCTGGAAGCAGGTCGGCAATGTAAAATATGTGTTGTGTTTTATTTTATATTAAAAAAAATCTGTACGTGAAACGGTGACTGTAAAATTAATATTCGATTCGATATACCGGGTGTCCCAAAACTAACGTTTGAGACTGAAACAGGATATAGAGAGGCGCAAAAGGAACAACTTTTTTCAATACATTTTTTTTCCAAAAGTCAAAAAAATACTGAAAAGTCACCCCCTACAACTACACTTTAAAAACGAGGGAGGATCTAACAAATACGTTTTGAATGCGTAGTTAGGTGCCTTATACCTGAATTTAAAATATTAGTTTAATAACTTTAAGGATACAGAAGATATTGCCAAAGGAACAATAGTTTTCTACCCTCTTTCAGAGCTTATAATTCCTTTGTTATTGGCTTTTGGAAAAAAAAGTATTGAAAAAAGTTATTTCTTTTGCGCCTCTCTATATACTGTTTTAGTCTCAAACGAGGGTTTTGGGACACCCGGTATATGTAGTTGAATCGATACAATGTAAGCGATGCGTCGAAAGAATGGAATCGATTCAATTTAGTGAGAATCGATTCGTTAATCGAATCGGAAAGCTCTGTGACCATTCAACCGATTTATCATCGCCGTGCCATCTGTGCATCACAAAACGATTAAATTATTTTCTATATAAATAATAGAAAGCCAGAAAATTTCAAATTACAGAAACAGCTTTGATTATAAACGAACAAAAATTTAATTTGAAAGTTCATTTCAAATAGATTGCTTTTATGGTCATTTAAAAAAACTGAGGAAACTTAAAGTACAAAAATAATTAAATAAGAAGAATAGTTAGAGTTTTACACAGCAGACGCCTGATGGCCAAAGATGAAAACAAATTAATGTAAAGTCGAAAATGTATGCTAGAAAGAGGAGTACCGAAAGGAGGATACTCGTTGAAAATTGCTTAACTGCCAAAAGGCCCAAAATATTAGATACTTATATTCATCGATAGAGTAACATAAAACTAGTCTTCAAAGACACCACAAGACAATAGGGAGAAAAGCAAAATCAAAATTTGAAAGACACCTTCCATCTCTTCTCTAGCCTTATGCGTTATGGCGTTGGTTGAAGTGGAGACTCCACTTTCTCCTATCTCAAGCCATCCGATTTAGTTCACTGACTGATTTATCCATTTTTGGCCTAATTCTTCAATTCTTTGTTCCATGTTCTTTCTTGGTCTCCCCACTCATCTCTTCCCGGAGACTTTGATTCTGCTGGTCTCTTGGTTAAAGTGTCTGGAGACATTCTCTGCACGTGCCCATACCATTTAAGCTTGCTTGGGTAATTTGTTTTTGTTTTACGTTTTCCCTTATGTCAACGTTTCTTCATTTATCGCTCAAAGTTTTTCCAGTTATTTTCCTGCCTCCTTGTTTCGTTGTTACTGGTCAGGTTTCACTTTCGTACACCATTGTCTTATTTAGTTGACAGTACAGTTGTGTAGCTTTTCTTGTTCTGCTTAGGATTTCTGTGCCCATTATTGTCACTAATTCTTGTTCCTACATAGTCCTCGCTGCATCCAAATATAATATTTCGTTGATCTTGTGCTCTATTTATTATCAATATTTTCGTTTTTTCGGTGCTTATTTCCATCTCTGTATCCCACCGTTGTTTTTGGTAGGTATGTCTCCAGTTTCCGCAATCTATCCAGTTATAAGTTGAAAAAAAGAGGGCTCAGATTGTCACTCTGCTTAGAAGACATGATATTATGTTCACCATTGAGATAAGAATAAAATAAAAAGAACAAGTGTAAGCGAAGTAAAAATGTTGAAGATGATTTAATTATGACTTGACAAGACAGACATCGAAGGAGGGTGCGGTTCAATATATGGCTAAGTGGACGAGGGCAAGAAAAAATATTTTAAACGACTCTCACGAATTACTAAAGAACAAGCAATTTCAAAACTCCTAACAAGATAGTTATCATCCATCATCCAGTACGTCAAGATGGCGTACAAAAATGGATTATGTATTGTGTTGATGCCGGCACACTTTGGCTGAAGGTGTAGCAGAGATTGAGAGAAAAGTGATTATTCACCAAGGAGAAAAAGTTTTTAGAAGATGTACTACTATGTATTTAGGGAACTAAATTAGGAGGGATCACTAGCTGTAAACAGTTAAAGAAAATTCACGAGATCAATATCGCTGCATACCATTGAGAAATATACAGAACAGAAACAAACTCACTCTCTATCTTTGGGCTCCAAGAAGAAAATGTTGTATACTGATTCAACGGGTCTGTCACATTCAGAATGATAACAATCCGTTAAATGAACGAGAGGAAGAAAAAAGTAGTCAATGACTAACACGATCAATTGAGAAATGATCATTCGAACGATTTCTAATGAGATCACTATCATCTTCGTTGAGTGGATGAGAATAAGAAAAAAGAGGTTCATTGATAGCATGACCAATAGAAAGATCATTCGAATGACCTCTGCATTGTAAGTTGAAAGCTATGCTGATGATGGTTGAAGAGGAAGTACTTGGTTATAGACATAATATTCGTCGTAGAGGTAGATGTTTAACTATCTAAGAATCTAAATTAAATAGTTTTTATCATTCTCGAACCGGCATTACAGGATTTCTTTGTTATGGTGAAGAAAGCGAAAACAAAAATTGATAGCGTTTTCGATTGAGTGCTCTAGAGTACATTCAGACTAGGTATCTCCATCTCTTATTATTAGATGAAATAAGATGAGAGTGCTGTAGAGCAGCCATATGCTATACTGTAAACAAATTACTTCCTCAGCACTTCGAAAGTTGCCCAAACCATTAAGATTCCCAAAAGTTGGGAAAAAGCCACCATGTAAGCCCATAAATTTATTAACAATGCTGTTCAAAGGTTTTGAAAAATCATTTGTCAAAAAGTTAAAGACAATAATCTATGAAAAAACCAGAATATGGATTCCGTAATAATCACGGCACAATAGGGCAGGTATACAGACGGGTTAATTAAATAAATAAGGACTTAAATGCTAAAAGGTACTGCTCTGTAGCCTTCTTTGAAATATCTCAGCCATTCGACAAGGTTTGGCACAGTGGATTGCAAGTAAAACTAAAGAGACTTCTTTCCTATCCTCATTTCCAAGTGCTCAAATCTAATAGACACTTCATGGTGAAATAAGGCAGTGGATTATACTCTATACAATCAGGCGTTCCTCAAGATAGCGTCCTTGGCCCAATAATACACCTTTTGTATACAGCTGATCTGGCAACAACAAAAATTACTACGGTAGCATCGGTCGCAAAGAATCTACAAACAATTTTAAATGAAATTCAGCTTTGGTTAAAGACATAGCGTATTAAGGGCAATGAAGCAAAATCCACCCAGGTGACATTTACATTACGCAGAGAAATGTGTCCACCGATGAAGATCAACAACTCAAACTGAGCCAAATGGATTGATTCATTGGCCGTAGATCAAAACTGTCCCTTGATAATAAGGTGTTACTATGGGTATAAAGCTAGTAGCTGGGGTATCGCTAGTAACTACAACGTTGGCCATTCTGCAGAGGTTCCAAAACAAAGTGCTTCGTACTCTCGTCGTGCATCTTATTACCTGTCCAATGAGGTCATTAAAGACAATGTCCCACTGGAATCCGTCAAGGAAGTCATCCATCAGTTCAGTGTTAGGTACAGTGAAAAAGTGCCAGTGAATACTAATATGCTAGCCAATTAGTTAAATGTGCCCAATGTGGACGAAGTGCGTAGGCTGAAACGTCTGCTGCCATCCGACCTGACTACAGGACCCAGATTTTAAGTCTTTCAAATACAAAATTCATATAGGCAAATAAAATTTTCCACGCAGTTTGACACTTGATCAAAAGTCTTTGGAAAGTTTCTTTGGAATTTCGTGATTATGTGGGTTTAGATCCTAAGTTTTTGAGAGTATTATAACTAGACTGCGGAAAATTAGGCATTTCAGGTACCTAAGGCCTATAGAAATGCGTGAAAAGTATTTCTGTTGAATATTTTAGCGATTAATTAAGAACGGTCAATGTTGTTCAAATCTTAGTACGTGATGGGTCTAAGATGAGAAGGGTCTGGTATTCCTGAAAGCTACGGTGTGCGGTTTCCCGCCGTGGACTGTGAGGCGAGAACCTCGTGCGGTTTCCCTTGGTTCTCATTGCACAACCTACAGCAGGATATGAAACCAAGTGGTTCCTAATGGGGAAATTTCAGTAGAAAAACTACACGAGGTAGTATTATTTTCTGAGAGCTACTGTGAGACGAGAACTTCGAGCGGTTTCTCATTGGTTCTCATTGTACAACCTACAGTAGTGTGGTTACATTCCTGAAAGCTACTGTGTGCGGTTTCCCGCAGAAGACTGTGAGGCGAGAACCTCGTGCGGTCTCCCTTGGTTCTCATTGCACAACCTACAGCAGGATATGAAACCAAGTGGTTCCTAATGGGGGAATTTCAGTAGAGAAAACTACACGAGGTAGTATTATTTTCTGAGAGCTACTGTGAGAGAGAACTTCGAGCGGTTTCCCGTGGTTCTCATTGCAGAACCTACAGTAGTGTGGTTACATTCCTGAAAGCTACTGTGTGCGGTTTCCCGCAGAAGACTGTGAGGCGAGAACCTCGTGCGGTTTCCCTTGGTTCTCATTGCACAACCTACAGCAATCCTTAGTGCCGGGGATTGATGTTAAAGTTGAAGGAGCCCTTGTATGGAGTTGCGTGCGTTTTTCCGAACTCCAGTCGTAATCTAATGATGACGGTCGACGCGACGCCCTGAAACGTTGAAGTTGACGTTACTCTAGTTGAATCAGTTTTGATCATTGACCGTTCACACACTTATCGCTCTGACGCATTTACTGATAAACCGTAAAGTTAAGTACAGCTCTTCGGCGTGTGCGAATAGTTTTATTCTTAAATAGAGGATCAATCTAATGAACCCTTAAATTACTTCACGTCATTAAATGAATTAATCAATAAATGATTAATTACGTTTTTTTGTCTTTTTCTTAAAACTGGGTCTTACAATTTTGAGGCAAGATTCAAAGTTTGGGACGAAAATTACAAAGCTCGTTTTAATTGAAAAAGCATGCCAATCGATTTAACAGGAATCGACGAGAGTTTGGAACATTAGGAGTATCTGCGTAGAGATACAACTTGTATGTAATAACGTCCATTTTTTGTGACTCGAGTTAGTTAGTTGTTTTCTATCTATTAGTTTCAATTATCGGTAAAAAATAATGAATTGTCATGTATGAGGGATTATTGGTGAGGTAAAGTCTAGAAGTTTTGAATCTTTGGAATCGATTGAAATCTTTGTTAAGGTGGAAGTGAAGTAAGAAACCAAAGATTCGTCAACGCCCTCTCATATTTCCTGGAGTTAATTCCCTTTGAAATGCATTCAGTGTGAAAAACAGAAACGTATTCAAAGTTTTCCGTGTTTTATTGTATTGTTCGCCGTGCTTGGAAATTATTGAGCATAATACAGCGGCGAAGTTAGAAGATCGTTTAATAAAGTTGAGACTAGGCAAAACGATAAAAACTTTTCGAATTTCCAACGAAGTTGTATAAATTCGCGGAGCATCTGTATCTAGCCCGGGGCTGCCGAAACGAGGCAACAGATTCTAATATTGCAGCCGGTGTTGCGGTCGGGTCGTACTAGGTATTATACAATTTGCAGAAAGGCTAATCAGAATCGGTCTGTCTTACTACAGCATAATCGTTACATACGAGTAGTCTGCGCTCGCCAACCATCCCTTTGACTACCACCATATTCTAATGCCTCTCGGAGATTAAGCAATATTTGCTCGCGAGATTAGTTAGGTTAACTAGATTCCGATTTGCTTGAGTTAAAGTTTCTGCTTTGCGGACAAGATAAGTGTCCGGAACAGACGCTATCGGCACTCGAACCTCTTACTTATTTACCGCCTGTTGGGGCTTAGGAATGACGGAAAGGTTCAAGCTCTCTAAACGTCTGTGCCCGTCTTTTGAAGTTGCACGGATACTGTAACTATCTGCGAACAGGCGAGGCGATGATGTATTCGATAAAAATGCAATCAAAGTCAAAGTCGTCGACACCGTAACTTGATTTCGCTTATTTCCGAATGTTTTATGAAACAATAAAGTATGCAATACCCTAACTCTTTGACAATCATTTTATTGTTATTCTTTTAACGAATATTTTATAAATGATTTCTTTAAAGTAGTAGTAACTTTATTTACAGTTCAATTTCATGTGAAGAACTTACAGAATCGTGATGAGTTAAGGGAAAATTTTTAGGATGATTAAAATGTAGCCCAATTGAAAGTTTAGAATGTTACCTTGATAACAAACGCAACTTTTAAAAAAAGTTAATTACTGAAGCTATTAGGAAACTGAACCGTTCTGTTATATATCAGTCTATTATTTATGACAGTTCAGCTAATAGCTGCAAGCAGTAATCAGTATCGCTCTGCCTAACTTAAAACTAGAATATTATACCCCGAAAGTTAATTACGTATTCTTGCAATATTTGTATACAGGCTGTCCCATAAATTAGGGGCCATACGGCAGCAGTGGATAGGTGACCACATATAAAAACTTTTTCTCCTTTAACAAAATTACGAAAACAGCATTGTTTGGGAGATATTCTAAAGTATTAGTACTGAGTACGACCTGACCTGCGTACAGCAAACTTTAGTACAAGCAAATTTTCGTCACCGTACGAACGCCAATGCAGGGCATTTCGAACACTTACTGCAAACATCGCGGAAGTAATGATATAACGATTGGAATTCAAAGACCACCAGCAATACGTGCATTATGTTGAGCAGGTCAGTTTTATTATCGTTTTACATCACATCTGCGTGTCAGTGACGCATAGAATTTATAAGCAAATAGGACCGTATTCCGTTTGTAATTTCTCCGAAAATTTTCACCAAAAAGTTACCGAAGCAGATCATTTTAATTTACGTTCGCGGTCTCTATAATGTATCATTGTGTTAGCCCCTTATTTATTGGACATCCTCCTTATATAAAGGAATAAATTTCGAATATATTCATAAAATTAACTAATAAACGAAGTTATTCTTATAACAGAAATAACATCACTGTGATATTTAAAATATGTATATTGTTTACCATCAGTGTCTTTAATAGCAACGTAATTGGAGAGTTTGAAATATGAAAAGGAAATTGTTAACGGCTTTCAAATAGTTGTAGTTTAATTTCTCCTTAGACGAACGCATTCTAGCGTTAGAAGAACGGCAAAAGCTTTGGCTTAATTTCACAAGTATTTAACGTAGAAAATGTTTATATTTTGCAGGTCGTAATTTCCTGAAATTGAACGGCGCTGTTTCAACTTCAAGCTGTCAGTGGAATTTTTATTAATGTGATATATAGCGCCGGGAGAAAAAAATATGAAAGTGTATGAGCGGAGTTCAGAAAGTGTTTGAAGTCGTGCAAAAAGCGATTTATAAAGAGGTCCTTTGTAGGGAGCCGAGGTCACGTCAGGCATATCCTGCTATCGACAGCTTAATCGCTGTATGAATTACACAGAGACATCTCTTAACCCGTACCAACATTCATCACGCCCCGCCGGGATCACAAGATCATGCTTATATGCTCACTCATCAAGATTTATTCCCTGAAAGAGAAAAAAAAAATACACGTCGAGATTTCACAGACAAATTTAATTCTGGCGAGTCGCCTTTCTGCCCGAAACTTGAAAAGGACGCGTCCGTCTTTGCATTGAATATTCGATTCGAACAAGATGGTCGGATTTTATTTCTTAAAATTCGCTTCACTGAACTACAAATCGAAATACTCCATACAGTTAAACTTAAAATTCATTGCATCGTAAAGCTCAGATACTTTTACCACTAATCATACTTTACTAGTTAATGGATTTGGTAAGGGCAATTTCATTCTCATAAGTTTCGTTGCTCTATTTCATTTTGATAGAAAAGGGAAAATAATAACATGCAGGCAGAAAGGTAACCAGAGAAACAGTGAGCTAATAGAAGACAGAAGTACATATTAAAGACAGTTTCTTCAAAAGGAAAATGGTTACAGTATTATAAAAGTTATACGAAAGTCGAATGTGTCATTCTAGGAAAAGCAATTATGATATACTATCGATTCTCTTCCGAAAGCAAATTTGAGTAGTTTACTTTTGGATTTAAGAATTTATCAATTCTAATAAGTATGTAAGCTCATAGTTTTAAGTTCCTCTGCAATTTCGTTTGATTTATTTTTTATTTAAAAAACCAAAGAAATCATCAATCATCTCCAAGCTTTCATACAACGGCATCGAACCATTTCTCCTTGGTCACTTTCTCTTTTAACTGTCTTCTTTCTGCGATTCTCTTATTCTTCAAACACTTTACGCTTCCTGGTTACCTTGTCCTTCTTTTGGACTTGATCATAAGTATTTTCTGTTCAACGCATTTTCAAACATTTTCAAAAACATTTTTCCATTTAGTTATCATTACCTTCTCTGCACGTCCACCATCGTTTTTGAATGTCTTTGAATACCCGAAGAAAAAATTTATTTTGTTAGCGTTCACAACACTTCATAACTGCTATGAAATTTCTTTCCACCTAGTGCTTCTTTCAGTGGAGTAAAAAAACGATAACTCTTAGACCATACATTGCTAGATTAAGTATATGTCACTCAAATGTAGGGGTTTACTGTTTACAAAGGAATCTCGATGGTGGCGTAGTGTCATTAGGGATTAATTTTAATTAAAATAAATAATAGCTTTGGAGCAATTCTTGACTAGTTCGAAACCGTCATGTCTCCGTCGGGGAAGCTAATGTATTTTTTCTTGAATTAATACCACGAGTTACTTACAAATGATACAAACACTTTCTTGAACACACAAAACCTTCACCATTTTTTTTAGATTTAAAAAAAATGAAATTAATACTAATTGCTGTCCATCCAATCCCTCTTAAGCAGCCCTAATCCGATGATTCCTCGAGCACGACGTCGCCAAAACGTGGAAGGAAAACGAAACCGACGCCATACTCACAGCCCAAGAGTGGACCGAGATGTACGCGAGAGATGACATGTAGATTTTAAAATAAAAATACAAGAAAATCGGGAAAAACTGTAACAAAGACCATTAACAATTACCAGGAGTGTCGAAATTAAACGAAAAGTCTCGATGTGCTAGTGGGTAATGAATGGTAAACTACTCAATGAAAACCTCGGATTTTGCGGAATTCTCTAAGGTCGAGTTTTGTTTATATCTTACAGTTCTTACATACATTCCTCTTACTCCTGTTATGTCGGCTGTAAGCATCCTCCAGGCATATTCAGTGTAGTAGTGTAACCGCTTAGGGCGAGGTCGGTTGAATAAGGAGGACGTTCAAATCAACTCTTGGATGGTTGTTGAACGCTCGGTATGTGGTCGCCCATTGTCCTACTGCAAAAAACACCAGTACTTAGAGGTCCGCGTCTTTTGCTTCTGATGGCAGGCTCGAGATGATTCTTTAAGAGTTTTGAGATGATACTAGTAACAGTAACCCCATTAATCATGTAATATCTCTCTTGAATAAAAATAGAAACCATTCAACAAGGGTTCCTTGCTCTGTTGGTATCAGATTGATGATAGGACACCCAGGACTCGTTCCTAGTCACAATCCCCTTTTGCTTTGTACTTTTGCAAAGGTTCTTCAGAAGCATCAATTCAGAAGCATCAGGCGTCATTAATTCAATTCGGGAGTCAAAGCTTTGACGCCCATCTTGATGACATTTGATAGAATTTGAAGATGTTATGCACAGAATCATGACTCATATGTAGAACTTTTTACTCTATTCATGTAACGAATATTAATTTCCATACTGTAGCTTCATCCTACGATGGGTATCAATGCGTTTCACTCCTTCACTGTGCAAGAAACGAATAACAGAACGCTGCTCCTTCCTAATGCACTGTTCCAGCAGAGTTGCCATTTTTAAACTGTGACTGTGTCAATATTTTCGATTGTTGATATGATATGTCATTAACAAGGCCTTCTGTGTCTCAGAAATAATAGATCTGTTTGATACCCTGCACTGGTGTACAGCAGTACACACCTTTTTTTGCAAAATTTGCTTTAGTGCAGACTAAATTCTTTGATAATTGTGTCCAAATGACTCATACCCTTTCATACTGATGCAACACAAAGAAATTTCAAGCTGCATTGAGGATAAGCTGAAGGTCGAAGTGATTTCCGAATTTCGCTGCAAAGTCCGAGGGGTGGGTTTTAATTGTTTTCGTGGGAATAGGGGCCGCGAAGAAGCGGGCAGATAGCATTGACGCTTTGACGAGAAACGGTCGAGTTGAATCCTAATTTGGCTTAGTAGATTTTTTCTTAGGTAATTGTAGTCTTTATTCATCTTTTGTTAAATCATTTCTTTCGGTACGGTTTAAATACAGTGTAACAAGAAAGGCAATTAAACTAAACACGTAGGCGTCGCGACGCGAGTGATTTAATCAGACTGACAATGCGGATTATACGGCTTAGGTAATTGACATTTATTTGTTTCCTTCAGCGCACTTTTGGCGGTAATAACTGTGCAAAGATAATTTGATTTGCATTAATTACTGACTAAAGAGTCGGCCAAGTTCTTATTGATATTGCATTTAAATAACTTTGATCAAATTATTTTTTTCTTACATTTCAGCGAGTATTAAAACTCTCTAGTGACCTTCATCTTAGAAAAATTAATTGGTCAGTGTTTCTTGAATTAGTAGACAAATTCTGTAATTTAATCGACCAACAGCAATTAAGTATTTCCCACATCTACCTGGGCTTTCAATACAGTGTACTTTAGAAATCATTCTACCCCCTTGGGAATTCTCTCGGGCAAATTGGAAACCAAATAATTTGAACTACATTCCTAGCAATTTTCGTAACAAAGTTTCTTCCACACCCTGTATGTGAGGGAGGGTCAGACTCTTATGCCAAAACCACCTATAGTGGAGTGCAAATAAGGCAGTTAAAACTTATTTCTTGCGCTTTAAATTAATTAGCTAGGTTAGACGGCGAAAGAGCGACATACAGAGGGTCCTGAAAAAACAGGCAAGTGGGTAGAGCACCGTCCTCAAAGCAATTAATTAACGCTCAGGTGACGTAGTAGAAGAAGTTCGGCTCACTACACGCACCATATTAATTAGGTTAGCTAGAGATAGGGTTAAACCACCATCTCCCACGGGAGTCCCTGAAAAATAGGTGATTGCTACTGATTTACTTGCAAATTGATCGCTGAAGGCGGCATTTGTATAACATACAACTAAACCATCTGATTAATTCATTAATTAACTCTATTTACTAAGTACACTGGTGGTCCCACTGAGACACTTTGTGCGTTGGTTTATTAAACAGAACAAGTCTTTGAGTACGATCAGACGTGACTAACACTGTACCAAGACTCGAGCTCAGTTGAAACTCAATTAATTATTAATATAAGTGAGGAGCAGAGCTCTCCAACAGATATCTGTGTAGACGTTAAACCACCAACGGTGTGAATCGAAAGAAAGTAGATCGCGCCGATATTCGAAAGTGAAATCTGTTAAACGAGTTATACTGTACTTTCTGAAAATCGTAATTTTTGTTTATTTGTATTGATTTCAAACGCAAGGGTTTTTCGCTCAAGACCTCCGATCCCACATAGGCGGATATCAGGAGTTTTTCCAATTTTTTTTCTTTTTTTTTTCAATAAATAGTTAAAGTTAATTGTTGCGTTTTATTTACTGTCAAATTCCTTGTTCTAAAGAGTTATTCGCTGCTCCACCAAGAGAACCAGGTTATTACGACGTAGTTTCCTATTAACAAGATCACGTAAGCCCTAATTAAAGGTATTATTCTGTATATCGGGTCCTCCGGAGGGTAACCGTAAACAGAAGTAGGTCAGTAAAACTAACCCTTTTAGTTGTAAAGCTGGCGGTAGACCGTTAGGTACGCAGTAGCCAGCGACCGGCTGGAAAGGACGGTTAAGGACGCCATGCATGTGGCGGGGTAGAGTCTGGGTGGCCCTTTGGAATTTTCCTGGTCATACGGTCGGCCCAGTTATTTAAAATCGGCCATAAATCTTAAGTGGGGTTTGTTGGTACATTTTTATTATTTGTTTACTTGTAAGTAACAGTCAATAAGCAAGTCTAATTGGGGGGGGGGTCAGAGTACATTTTTTAGGGCATTTTAAAGGTCCTCATTTGACTCCGCCTCGTTTACAAATAGGTAATATAATTCTTTATTTGGTTCCTTCATTCAATACCTGTCATCGTTCTGACCTTTCACCTTAAAGTTTTTATTTCTCATTTTTAAGGATACTTTATTACCTAATGCTTGCCTTACCTTCCATTCGAATAATGTCGGTTCTCCTTTATTTTCATGCATTTCGTCTTGCAGTTGTTATTAGCAGATAATTCATATTTCTTTAATTCCTTACATATTTGTGTTTTTTCTTGTCTTTCTAAACATCATTATAATATCACATGTATGTTTAAAATACGGAGATTCCGTATATAAAAGACTCAGATTTGAATCTCCAAATTTCAATTTTTTCAGTTTTCTCTGAGCAAATTGGGGTAAACCTCAAACTTTTGGACCCTGCTATGTACACGAGTGACACTGGAAATCGGATGTAGCAATTTCTGATGAATTTAACTTCGAAACACAGTGTTTGAGAACTTTATGATTATCTTCGTAATTAACTGCTGAACAGATTGTTGACCATGTGCATCGTGCTGTTAACATTGGTTTTGTGAGTTGAGGATTGAAAACATGAGTTTCAGGCATTATTAAACTAATCCAAACCAACTCTGATTCATACTAATTGTAAGTGGTTTTAATCCCTGCTTAAATTGCATTCGTTATTGAAAAATCTCCTTCTATTTTTATATGCGTATAATAAAGTATTAATTAAAATCAAAGCTCTTTTTTAATGTTGAAATTGTGTCCACGATTTGGAGATGAGCTAAGGCCCTAATAAATAACTTTCGAGATAATGCGGATTGAAGTTTTATGTAGGGATGATCCGTAAAAATAGATAAATAATTCAGGGAACACGGATCGTCAATTCGGGGCTATTTTTAGTTCCTAAGCCGCTACCCCTAGAGACGGCCTTATGCAATTTTAACAGACGTGTGAACCACAAATCAAGATTGCAACTGTAACGTCCGATTTCCCTCATGACTCGAACGTCAGGTACATTTACATATTTAATACTTTTGTGTGCCTTGTTCGGGCGAAGTTAAATTGCCGTTCTCGGATTTATAGAAGAGCTTTTATTGTTTCGAGTGGATTCTATCAGCACTTCGGAGGTTCTGTTTACATATGTTTTATTTATTTAACATTTATATTGCGTTTCTTGCGCTAACTTTTGAGAGCCTGAATGAATTTCCTTTTCTCATTCAAGCGTACAAATGAAATGGAACTATTAATTTCAGTATTAAATAACCTTTCTTTATCAATAACTTTTTGTACACTGGGTATTTAAATTACCCGATTAAATACAAACATTTTCAAATGAAATGTACCTACAACTGGAAATTAAAAATAAATTATATTTAAATTGAAACTGGATGTCAAAACAAACTTGCAGCTTTGGTTACTTAACTACCCACAAACATAATTGCATTGGAAGTGAATTGTTTCAAACTTGTGTCAATTCTGAGGAGCACTGTGTGTAACAAACATTCTGTTAAAAATTATTATAGACACGAACTGGCAATAACGCCGAACAACATTGTGCATCGAGTAGATTTTGAAATCAACGCACGTTTCATGTGCGCCAGAGTTTCGGTAATTTACACATATTATGATTTACCGACAACAAAGTTCGTACATGCAGCTCGTTGAGGATTCTCATTCCGCGCCGAAGTCTGGTCGGGGTCAACACGTATTTACCTGCAACGGCAGCAGCAGCAGGAGGAGGATGTTTATCCTGTGCAGGTTTCCTGCTACGCCGAGCAGAAAACGAATAAAATAAGTTGCAGCAAATGGAAGTGACTTAACCAAAGCAGGAAAGAGCAGAGTGGATTCCTGCAGTGCTTTCTCACTGAAGTAAAGCATTTCCTGCCGCTATTGTATTTCCTTTTCTTAGAGTTAAGTGTACGTTCTTGCCGGCGCATCGTCTCTTCTTCTTCAGGCTATTAACTAATTTCAGATTTATTTCAGGTAACAAAGCACTTGAAAGAAATGCTTTGTCTTGCTTTGAAAACTACTTCTTATCATTTCTTTCGATGTAATTTGTTTTCAATTTTAGACAGAGGTAATTAGCTGGAACTAAACATTTAAACAACTTAAAATTTAAAGTTCAGTTAATCAATATTTTGCATTGTAGCAGAGTAATTATTTATTAATGAAATCTTAATACAAGTTATAAAACTTAAATCCCTTGATATTCTTATTTTTGTTTTCTGAAACACTGTGTTGTCAATCATTTTAAAATTAATATATAATATAATATCATTTTTTGATACTTATTTTTGAACTCTTGCGACCTATTGTATAACAATAACTTTACCGATGACCCCGTATAATGTCGCGAATTCTATAGGATATCGTTGAAGTTGAAAATCTACTTAAGAAGATACCCAGCTCAGTGGAGACGGGGTGGGCTGCAATTAGATTGTCGGTAGCTTAAACCGAGATGCAAAGAGGAAGCCACCTAGCTTAAAATTGTACCAAGCTGTGGTACCGCTGGGCCTACCACATGGTATTGATGGTAACAGAAATCCCACGAGTTTATATCCGCTTAATATAAGAGTTCGTCGGTCATCCTGTATAGAGACAATTTATTGGTCACCTTGTATCGGAATTAAAAGTATACAAAACACAAGAAAAGGTGGTACGGCTCATTTATTACGCTCCAAAAATTTGTGCGAAACACAGACACGAGAGTAAATTTAAATGATACAAGTGGACAAGTAACCTCCACTAAAATATGTTTATAAGCTCAAAAATAAGTGAGAATAAATCATTTAACAACGTGAAAAATCAATGGCAGAACTACCGGTCAGGATATCCTTTCTGGTTCACAGAAATATTTATATAACAAATTTCTGTCTACTTTAACTTAATAATGAGAAATTCTGGCTCAGAAGAAACCAGGAGCCTTCGTCAGGCAATGCGTATTAGGAGGAACAGATAAGTATCCAAAATTGACATGTACGAAAACAACGATCAACAATACAACAATACGATCTTCAACAGTCTACTAGGTTGTTGGTCCACGGAAGGGGTGCAGCCCTGGGAGGGCGCCCTATGAAGTTATACTCAGAAGTCCTCCGCTGCAAACACGGTGTTGAAACAGACAAAGTCTCCAGATATGATGGCATCAAGAGCAAAACTCATCCGGTGGGAAGAGGGAATTATTCTGGCCTCAACCTTTAATTTTATTTAATTAAATTTGAATTAGCTGTTACGATTGTGTTTGTGTTTATACCTTCATGTACCAGTGAGTTAAGACGAGCCTCCTGCTTTTGTTTTTGGTCTTCTGCACGATCGAGACGGTTTGGGAACGCCGTCGAGGTCATTTTAAACCAGCTGTTTTTAATGTTCAATCTGGCGCCCTTATTATTAACATCTTTATTACCCACCCCCATCTCACTGTTGCTAGTCGCGGTGAAACCTGGTGAAAGAAATAGCGTGGTCTTGTTGCCAGGTTAAGGTAAGTCACAGGAGCCGTCAGTTTAAAGTCTATTTGGTGACAAATAACTGTTATAAAAAAGTTACCAGCGACAACTTAAAAAAAGTAGAGGAGAAAACCTAAAGTATAGAAATAAAAGCTATTTACCGAAGCTGAAAACAGGCAAATGGTTTGAAAGTTAGAAGAATAAAAATGAATCGTAACAGTATTTAAATTTTTCACGAAAACGTGCTACTTCGATATAAATCTGTTATCTTTAAATTTTAAGTTTTCTTCTCATAAAAATTTCTTTGTTGGGTTGAAGTTGTTAAAGTTATTGCATTATTTGATTTTGATTTTTTTAAATACAGATTTTTTAAATCATCCATTTCCAGTAGGCTCTCCAACCATTATGAAGTGCTGACATTTGTCACCAATGACTATTTTACATTTCATTTATTTTTCTATCCTTGTTTTCAGCTATTTGTTTAAGAAATTGCAGTGAGTTGTAATATGACTTAACCTATACATCAGTAATTATTTTATCCTCATCGTCTTGTTTCGTTGTTATAATTTTTTCTTCGAGATTTCTAATATTGCTTGCCGTTTGCACTTTATTTTATGTAATTTTATCGTTTTTAAGAGTTGTGGTAGATCATTTAAAATTGTAAATAAAACTGGTGCCAAGTATCGATCCTCGACCTCTAACGAAACCCCACATGAACTAAACTATACAGGATTTCGAGTTTCCTGAAATTTATATTTTGAGTCAAGTAAAAAAAAAATGAATTTTCCCCTAAGTCATCATCGAAAACATTTAGACCTTTCAAAAATGCCTATGAATATCACCCTCGCATTTCCAACAGGAAGAGGAGAAACTCCCGCCGCGCCTCGAAAATACCCCGATATGTGACCGAGAGCTGATTGCAATAATTCACCCCACACGTGCGTCTCCTACTTTGTGGGGCCTGACCCTTGGTGCTACTACTACGTGTGATTCCGGACGCACAAAGTCGGAGTTAGTTGGTCAGTCAGAGCCCGGAGTCTCCGGGTCAGGACGACCGAGTGTGGGAGTTATTTTTCATCGATTGAGGTTCGACGATGCGTTGCTCGAGGAGTAGGTGCTGCGGAATTTATTCTTAGAGTCGATTAACAATTCTGACACGCGATAAATTAAAGTATTAAATTTCATCCGGCGTTAATGAATATTATGGTTCGTTGTAATTAAGTTAATGATCCACTTTATATTCTGATATTGGGGCGGAATTCACAAAGACTCATCGGAATATAATATATATATTTTTTTCGTATTATGAAATATAAAGAAACACGATAATTTAAGAAATAACAATAGAATTATTGACTAAGTTATGACTTCCAAGAGATTTGGAAAAAGTGATACTTATTTCTTTTCATATATTTACATTTTGATATAAGCGACTTATCTTCAACACTATTGACTTGCTTAGGAAATGCTTCTATACAGTTCCATTTTAATTTAAAATGTTGCAAGTTATAATTAAAGTAGTTTCTTGTTTGTTGAGAATTTGTGTAGCAGATTTGTAATAAGTTAGGTAAAATTAGAATATTTGCTTCCTACGTTAAGGTACGTAATGTTTTTCGAATGGATTTTCGATTATAAAAGCCACGGAAGTGTGAAACATATGGCGCGGAACTATCATAAACTCGGGAAATATCACCGTTATCAATCAAAACTTTATCAATAAGCCGAAAGGATTACCTTCGGAAAATACTGCGCAAAATTAGAGAAAAGGTAGGAATGTTTAGCGAGTGAATCGATATGCAAGCGTGCCCATAAGAGCGGAATTCTGTATGTATAGCCATTGTGCGATCGGAATTGCCAGAATGTGGGCATGTAGTATGTCGCCCTCGAGCGAAAGGCTGTCTCCATCTTCCGTCGTGCCGCAACGTTCGCCGAAAAATACCCCGATACGGATTTACATTTTGATATCGAAAATGAAATGAAAATAAGCACGCACGAGAGAGTGACGCGTAATTTAAAAATATATTCCATTCAAATATTGGACGCCTAAATTCTGACAAACGTGCGGAAATAAAATAAATTTCACAGGAGGGTCCTAACTTTAAGGAACTAGAGTACTCGCATAAAATTAAGGGAAGATGATGTAAACGAGGTGATAAGGAGCTCTCCGACTTTGAATCGGCGAGAGGCGAAATTCTTTTTTCTGACGACGGAAATGCGGTTGTTATTTCATTTCTTTTTCGGGTGAGGATGTCGCCGTGTTTAATTTCGTTAAAAAGTTCATAATTCTGAATGGCATTATCCGCTTTCCTTTCTTATTATTTCCCGTGTTACTTTTCATTAGAGCCTCGGGAGATAACGCCGCTGTATTTTGTCTTGCGACCGTAAGTTCAAAGGTCAAAGTTACAAGTATACACTTATAATATAAATTTATTCATTTCAAGTATAAATATTCAGAGAATGAAGTTTCTTTTTTTATTGCAATTCGTACCTGAAAATATGATTTCTTTTGGTTAATCTCAATATGGAATATTGAAGCCTTGAAGAAGTTGTTCTTTAACGAAGAACGGAAACGTCGGCAGAAGTGATTCCTCAGAAAGCTGCGGAGACCAGAAAAATATTTTGTACTTACCTCAGAACGGAATACTTGGAATACTCACTGAAAAAGTTTAATTTTTATGAATTTTCAAGATGGGACCTTGTAAGACAAACTAATGAAAGAATGTTGATCATAAAAGTTTACTGAATTGTAAAAAACTGTATTTGCTAATGATAATTATTCAACGTCAGTTAAATAATCACTTTTCTGATTCAATCTCCACTTGCTTGAAATTCCCCTCCATTACCAAGCAAAGTTGACAACCAAAGTCTTCTTGAAAAAGCAACAGATTTCACCATAGACACGATTTAGAATATAAAATTGTTCATATTCACTTAACAAGTTGGCCATTTGGATGAAATACAAAAAGTGACCTTAATGGCCACAGTCCCAATGAACCATTTTGCTTCTAACGACAATTTTCCAAAAATTTATTTTACTGTGTGCTTGAACAACCTCAAATGAAATGTTGGACTTTCAAAGTCTAATTCAATTGCTCATAGTGACCTCACTATACATCCCTGATCGTGTTTTTAACCCACTTGTGTGGAATTGTTTCATACCATTACCATCAAAGCGTCAGTATATTTAGGTTTTCATTCGGCTCGACAAATTTTGAACTCTTTTAGGAACAGAATGTGACGTACTTTATGGATAGATTACGTAGAGTAAATACAAGCGCAACTACATTGCATCAGCTACACATGAAAGCAAGTTTTGATGGTCTTAGTGAGTGCCTTACTTAAAAACGAGATGATGGTACTCTCCTGAGTAAGTAAGCCTCCAAATTTCCACTTTCTTCTTCAATTTAAATGTCCTCTATTTCATCAATAGTGTAAGAGGGGGTCTGGGAAGAAAGTTGAAGACTTCCCCCGTTTAACCTTTCTTACTTTGCTAGCGTAATTATAGTAAGAAATTTAACTAAGCATGATAAACAAAATGAAATTTGGATAATTTAGAAAAACTAGGGTAACGTAGCGTAATTCGCTGCCACAACCGAATTTTTAAGGGAATTCCGGACCCTATTATGTTTAATTAAATTACCTGGCCGATTAATAATACTTCCGAGGAGGATCCTTCCAGACTGGAACTGTGCAAGCGCGCAATATGACCGCAATTTACCCAAAGCCGTGAACTAGCTTAAAATAGGGTATATTGATTAAAAAAAAAGTACATCTTTGGTTTCCCGCGGAGGGGGTCACAACGTTGAATTAATGGCAAGGATCAATAAAAAATTAGAATATACAAAGCACCTACCAGATACGGTTTCGGGATGGATCCCAGCAGCAGGTGGGACTCGATCAGCTTTTTAATTCCCTCGTTTTTTGGGGACTGGAGGGGGGTCGGCTGGATTCTTTTTCGGGGGTGCCCTCGGCCAGAGAGTTTCTTGGGCCGTCGCACTCAGCCACACGTTAAATTAATTTTCGTTAGAGTTCAATAACAATTTGTTCGGGACGTCAAGAGAGGGACAATAAATTATTGGAGAATTTTGATAAAAATTCTGAATGTTGCTTAGAACATTTTTTGAATGTTCTAAGGAGGCACACGACTGATTTCGAGAATCATTCGGCGAACATTAATTTACCATTTTTCAATTCCTTCCCTCCGCGCGGTCGTTATCTCATTTCAAATATAAACAAATTCCCTCTAGGGAGTGCTGGACTCTCGCGGCCAATCGTTCAAGTTTTGCTTAAAACGCAAATTTTGGGCACCGAAGTGACTAAAGTTGCCTAACGTTAGGGTATAGTTTTAAGCGATTCCTTCGCCCTTGCCTGGTTCCCGAGGTCGCCTAATCTTTTCCCATTCGTGTAATTTGAGCCGGCGTTAATTTTGTTTATTTTAAACCTTATCTTATGGCACTTAGAGGGCTGTTTTGGCTAACGCGCCTGGGAACTTATTTACATTAAGATTCCTTTCGCTCGATTCATTTGAGAATTAAATTTTGTTAATTGAATAGCCTCTAAATCTTGTTTTCTGAAATGTTTACTTATTCTTCCTTCACTTCCTTTATATTTGGATATCTTCCTTATTAGATGGGCGTTCCGAGCCACTCTCTTACTTAACTTTCAAGTATCAATGGTTAGCTATCGTCACTTTTGCTAGGCGTGTTGTAGGATAGCCCAAGGTCCGTGTCGGCGTGCTCTGTAGGATGATGAAGTTGCCTATGTGCAAGGCGTAGGAATCAATTTTATTTCCATTGAAAATAATTTTTGCGGAGATTCGAACTCGGAATCAGTCGCTGACGAGTCGTCCATCTGAAGGAACTCACCTGTGAAGCAAGTTGCACGTACTTGCTTAAAGGGTGGTTTCGTCCTCAAATTAGAGTTGGGCATCTGTGAACAACCCCTTACCTAGCAAAAGTGAGGATACATGCGAGTTACACATTCTCCACAAGAGAACGCCCCTTGACTTAAGCAAATAGAGTTTGTATTAGCTGTTGTTGTAAGCAGACCACTCTCGGTTAATTTTTCTTCACTTTTAATTTAAATTTTTTTTAATTTTAAAATTCCCGCTTCCGGTATCGAATTGTTACGATAACGGATTTCAAAATCGAACGACGAAAGAGGAGACATATAGACGAGTAGTGAAGTCACGATCGCCATATTTGGACACTCGCACGTTTAGTTGTTTGTAAATTCCGCGAGGAACTCCCAATCCCCTTACTCCATGCGGCTTCAGTTTCCCGCGTCTACTAATTGGGTTATAATATTTTCCTGTGACGTTTGCTCATTAACGTTTCAAGTACTCTTTCTTTTCAAAAAATTTTGACCTTAGTATGAAGTGGTCCCTTGGAGTGAAACCAATAGTTTTTGGTATCCAAATTTTCTTTTCAAAAATATACCTAACTCTCAATTTTTATATGCTGGGATAAACAGTACAATTTTCAATAGGTGGTCACACTTCACTTCACTTGGGAGGTTTACTTTTTCAAAACCCAACTTAGGTCCAGTTGTACAATTCCAGTTTAACTTTAAGCTAAAACTTAAACCTTAAACAGCAATTGTTGAAATAATCGTTGTTATGGGTTTAAGCTTCAGCCATTGTACAACTTGAAAACTAAGTTGAAAACGTTATTAGAATTATTCACCCTTGTCAGAGAAGCACTACATTCAAATGAAGTACTGCAAAATGGCAATCCATTCGCACCGATTTTATTTCATACGTAGTGAATTATTGTTTTTATGATTACATACGCGCTGAATATAAATTGAATTTTGCTGCTCTACGCGGATACATTAATATACCTAACATAATCGTACGTCGAGTTCTCTCGATACACCGGACCCAAATATCTAGAAAATTAATTCAAAATCCGTGTACTCAAAGAATAAGTATTAATGCTTCCACGATTCTCTTTCTTTGCTTTAACAGAAGTTCGTATGCATGAAAAATGTTCGTTCGGGAAAACAAATTCGAGCTTGCAAAAATTGCATGAAGTTTCAAAAATTCCCGACACGTAAATAGAAATTACTGTTTGCTAGTTTTAACTCGGCCGCGCGCAATATAACTAAATGTGGGATGGGTGTGCGTGTTCGTGACAGTTGGACAGATTGGACGGGGTCAAATGTGACTTCGTACTACGTAGGACAAGTGTCTATTTCTAGGCTTTACCCTCTTTCGGCAGATATCTTATCAACTTATTTCCAAACATGACGTTTCCACTTATTGCGCCGCTGTTTTTATGAATGCGTCGCGAATTAGACGTCACGGAGCGAGGCTTTTCCGTAAATTAATCTGAACCATCATCGAGATAATGCTATATAATTCCAAAGGGCTTCTAAAGTTGAATTTTTCAGACAAAATAACATAATTTAGGAAACTATTCTAATATACGAGTAGAACAAATAACGATTAAAAAATTTAATTATTTTTTTGTTCTAATTACTCTAAATAGTATTACATGTAACATGGTTTGAATTACTCTACAAATACAAAATATACTATAGATTTCAGAAATTCCATTTCAGTCGTATGGCTAAATCAGAACCAGACTTCATAAGCTGAATTTTTAAAACAGACTAAACATTTCTGGAGCGCGGACCGTCCCACAGGCGCTCCGAGTTAGATAACCGCGTTACATAAACATTGTATCACACTAAAGGTACACGTCAATGCCGTTCCCGAAGCAATGCTCAACGGGATTTAAACCCTTGTCAGAACGCAGTACGTCAGATTACGCACGCTGTAAAATCCTTCGATCACACATTACTAGGTTTCTTGCGCCAATTGAAATTGTCGGCCTCGATTTTGCAAAAAAAAAGGGAAACAGTTTGCGGCAACTGAAGTTATTTATGTTTGGATTACAGTTGGGAAAGGTAAATTTTAATTTATTTAAACGCTTTAAAAAGCTCAGGACATGTGTGCCCAGAAAGAGTTAATGCCCCTTCTTTACTATCTGCTATCCCAGAAAATTTCCATTATAAACTCCTTGGTTTATAATTTTATTATTTATCAATTACTTGTTGCCTGTTTATACATAGATTGTTGCTATTATTCGCAGATCCGAATTGTTTACTATCTGCGTATATGTAGGTGAAACTAGACAAGTAGAAAGCTGCAGGACCAAGCTATTGAATAATCAGGATCAGTAGTTTAGCACTAGTTGAGCACAAATTGGAAATGGCTCCATTTTGAACGTGGAAATTTTAATTAGAAGTAGCCATAAACGCACAAAACAGCGGGAAACGTCGCACCTCATTACTCTCGCATATAATGCCCAACAAACTTGCGGGTCGTCAGTCACAGCAGCTGAAATGTTTTGTGTGAGCCAGGACGAAACGTTAGTAGAGTAAGATAAAAATAAAACGACTCGATTTCGGTACGAAGGCCATGATGATAACGACGATGATGCTCAAGAAGTTATGCCGTCGCTATACCAGATACAATACCTAAAATAAAATTTTTCACATAAAATATAAAGATGACCAATCTTTTTTTACGAGACATGTCCATGAAGTTTCGCAAGGTAGGCTTAAAATAAAAGAAAAAATCATTGCAGCCGAAAAATCTTAGACTTGTTATTTCTAGCGTAGCTGGGAGTTTCTCTGAATAAACCCTCAACGTAAGTACCAATATTTTTGTAAACTATGAAATACCAACGCGGGTTTGAGAGACCCGTAATGGTCTTAGCATTATATTGTCTTTTAACTGTCAATTATTAAAGGACTATTTATAGAACACTTTTAATAAAATAAGTTTGTTTTTTACCTTTTATTTTTATTTTCCTTTTGTAATCCCCACGTGGTTCCAATATGGAATGTACTAGGTTGGTTGTACGTACTGTTTTTGTGTATTTCGTGTAGCACTGTCTTTCTCTATTGTTCAGGGTGGATTCATCGAAACGAATTTTAATGGTCTTCGCTTTCAAAGATTCGAAAAAGGAATGGGTGAAATGGTGTGTGTGTGTGTGTGTCTGTGGCAAACACTCCGGTATCACAGATGGGATCGTATTCACCAGACCTAGCGCTCAATGCTGAACAATAATCCCTCTGTGATACCTCAAATATTCGTTAGTGTGCGTGAATGTTCAAATCTTCTTATCAAAGGTCAGATCGTATTCAGCAGACCTAGCGCTCAATGTTGAACCTCAATGTTGTATCTTCCTCAGATACGATGTTTCTATGATTAGTGTAAATGTGTGTATGATGGTATGGAACCTGACTTACATTGCTTCCTCTTCCATTACTGTCATTTCTCCCTTTTTTAAATTTTATATTCAGCTCTAAGGACCACAGGAAAATCTAGGAGAGTTCTTCTGGATTTTTCTTGTATTTGATTTTCTTTTAATTATAATAGAATTTTTCAAACAATCCAACACTTTTCCAAGGAACCTTTTCATGTAAACGTAGAGGTGCTTTCTCCGCTCATGGTGACCCTTCACTCGACATGGATCGTCTTGTACACTTGACGTTGAACTTGGTGCGCTTTTCTGACTTTAATAATTACAATGATTGTTTTTTGTACTGTACGCAGGTAATTATCACTTTACATATAATTTTATTTTTACTATCTCAGGATAGTCGATACATTGAACTGAATGCTTGAACTTCTTCGACTGGGTTAGCATCTTCCTTTACTCAGCTTGATAATACATGATTCTGACAGAATGAGCGAATTTAGAACGCTGATATCAATCATGTTATAAAAAAACTACTAACAGCCATCTTGTTACCCTTTTGACAATATGACACAGCAGTTGCAACCTAAATGATTAAGTTGATTTTATTTTACGATGAATTGTGCCAACAAGTGTCAGTTCATTACTTTTTCTCTCTGTTTGACAGTTCTTTTCCTCTGACTGCCTTTCCAGTGTATACATTCATTCTCCGAGCATAACAAGTTTCACTATCACAAATTACGCAAAATTTTAAACAATAGTTATCAACCTCGTTTTATCGAAATAAGCAGCAACCTCAAAAAATTACCAGCTGTTCGCTTACTCAAATATAAGTTCCACATTTCAAAACATTCACAGATAATTTCTCCACATTTTCTCCACTTTTCTAGGCGCTGCATCATCAAATCGTAAAAAGTGTGGTGTTAAAAATGATAAAGGATGAATTATTATCCTTTACTTTTTTACAAGGCCTCGTGGAAACGTTATCCTCCTCTAGATATCACGACGAGAGTGAGAGGGAAGTTCTACGCCCAAACTATATGTCTTAATTCAAACTTTACAAGAATAATTACACAGATATAATCATCAATTTCCACTTCTTCTCCTCATTCTTTTATCAAAATTTTAATTAAACCAAAAAGGATTCAAGTAGTAATTTCTTTGTTTGTACGTGCCCGGTTTGAGCTTTATTTAGCCAGATATTGCTCTAAATATCCCCTTTAGATGGAATGAAATTTTACCGTTTGCCCGCTACTACATATATTTCTCGGAATTGACGAGAATACACTTCATCTTCATTTTTTGGACGTTCTTTCTTTTAAATGAATATTTAAAAAAATAACGTATGTGACAAAAGTTTTGGGAAATTTTTCCAAATCTAATAATACAAATTGTAATTGTTTTATTTAAATTTATACTTAAGAAAACTATTCAGTGAAGATTTAATAAACATTCTAATGTATTACATAGCAGCTAAAGGGCCATGGGTTTCAATGGTTCGCAATTTAATGCGAGTGCCTCTCATTAGCCTGCTACCTACCTGTGCAGATAAGTAGTAGTTTAACACCGGAGCGGAATTAATCCGGTGTCGCCAGCAGCATCAGCGGGACGGGGGGGGGGGGTTCTATTCCAAATCGCGAAGTCCAAACCAAAATAGGCGCCACTTAATTTTTTTTGAAAGGGTTAACGCGTAAAAATTAAGAAAAACACGATACGTCCAAAGCACGAACAATTTATTATACAAATAAGTTCAACGACAAATAATCAACAAATACACAACATGAGTAACGTTATACAAAAGACAATTCCTATATTGTCGGATCCGAACTTCGCATAAACTGATTTAAGTTGACAAAACAAAGAAAGAAAAAAACAATCTATCCTTATCCTAGTGCATATGAAGACATTCGGCGAATTACATTCTATTCATGTGACGTTAACTGACGCGTGAGTATACGCAAAAATTACATGCTCAAACGCGGCAGTTTCAAAGTCACCGTACGCGTATTAATAAAAAAAAAATAATTAAATGCATAAATCCGACCTGGTTTAAACGACGTCCAATCGTCCGTCGACGTTGTCACGGATTGCCAGCAGTCACACAGTTCCGTGGGTGGCCAGCCTTCTCGTCATAGAGGCGGGGTACGTCGCAGTCGCGATGGAAGGGGGGGGGGATTCCCAACGGCGTAATTCAGAGCGGTCACAACAAATGGACCAGGGCCAAAAACAACAGCTATCGCAAAAATAGCTAACGCTAAAACAGCGGGCACTAAAGTAGCTGACGTTAAAGAAACAGCTACCGCTGAAACAGCTACCACTAAAACAGCTATCGCTAAAAGCCTATAAACGAGAAAAGAAAAAGCGAACGTAAGGGCCAGATCGAGAGAAACAGCTCGTTAAAACTCACCTAGAGTCATTAACTAGGCTGCAACAAGTCGCAAAGGAACGCGGCTTTCTCGTCTCCCAAATGAACCAGTCAAATTCGGCGCATAGCCGTACAAATGCACTCTCACCCCTTAGGTGAAATGGGTACACAATCCAAGATTAAACAAAGGAGCGTGTGGTCCACGGGACGAACAGAAAATTAATGAAACGGCGACGTACCTCTCGATCGGCGGAAAAGAATAGAATATCAAAGAGAGAGACACATTCAAGTTGGCCAATGGCTGATTTACATGACATCAGCGGAAACCAATCAACGAAAAGGGCAAAGGTTTCGGACATACGCGGCGTGAAGTAGGACCTCTTTAAAATTGGACAGAACTCACCGTGTACACGCGATTTGGACCCTAAGCAAGGATGGGCTAATTTTATAAAATGAATTTGTTCGTCTGATCGAAAACTTTTTAACGAAAACATGTGAGAACGAAGTTTTGGGAGAATTACGCAGACGAGGAATTGTACATTCCTACACCTAACGTACGAAACATAACGGAGCATTCTAAAAATAGACCGGAACGTTGAAGTGTGCACTATACAGGGTGTGTTTAGCACACAAACGAAAAATAAACTGTAATAAGCCTTTGGACGGTAAGAGGATTAAACTCTCGAATCTTATGGTAGATTTTTGGCCGCAGCTCTTCTTCATTTTGGGCTTCCCACCCACCGTCGTAAACTTTTCTACCGAGTAAAGCCCAAAAATCTTCTATAGGACGGGCCTGGGGAACCTTCGGAGGGTTACCCTCTCTAGGTGTCCATGGGATATTTTGTTGCCTTAACCAATCTTGGGTTATTCTTGCATAATGGCACATTGCCAGATCCGGCCAGAACATAATATTGTCATGAACATGATGTGTTTGAATAAAATTACCAATTTAGGGAGGCATCTTTTAATATAAATGTCTGGATTTACAGCTTGTCCTCTAACTCGCCCAACGTCCTCGTCCTCGAATTTCGCTTTTTTCTTATATCTTACATCATTAGGAACGTCCTAAATGTTGTCTGTGTAAAAGCCTTCGTTTCCTTTTATTTCGGAGTTAGATAATGTAAAATATTTTTCGTCGTCCAAAATTATAGTGGCATTGTCTCTGAAATGTACTCGTCTTAAATGTGTGCATCACCTTGGAATCCTCTCTAACTGAGCAGCCGTGTATTTTGGACACTTTTGTCATTTTCTAAATTTTAAATGATTTCTGTTAATTTTTCCCTTGATTGTCATATGAGATACGTGAAATCTTCGATTTAATCTTCTCGTTGAAACTCCTATTTTTTGCAGATTCAATCAAATTCTGAAGCCTTGGATGATTCAAAACTCAAGGGCGGCCCGTCTTGGAAAGATACATGCACGGTAAACTATCCTCACATTCCCTAATGACTCGATAAATTGTTGTCTTAGGAATATTTTGGTTTCTATAAATGGCGACGATATCGCGTTTGGGCATTTGGCCAACCAAGTTGTAAATACCTTTCCGCAATTCTAGCTTGTAAGACATTTTGTACAACTTTGTGAACACAAATGTATTGTCAAACTGTAGAGGAAACTTGACAGATTTTCCATATCCAATGGTAAGTTGATTGCTTCACTCTGTAATAGGAAAAAATAATACGAAAAATTTTCCCAAAACTTTTGTTACATACGTTATATAAATGTATATATTCAAAATAGGTAAAAACAATAACAAATCCAATTAAGGAATTTAGCATTAAACAGTAACATTATAACGAGAAGATACAGCATTTTGTAAATTAAATAAAGCAAAATTGTTGGTTAAATAAAGCAGTTGTTCGTTTACAATAACATAACAAATTTTCAAATGAATTAATGTTTTCTCACCCAAACCATGGTACTGGATACAGAGAAACGGACGAATTTTCGGAGTTTGACTACACACTATGACATTCGGTGAATGTTGATTACGCCTTCGGATTCTGAATGAAGTGCACGATCACACAACTTTTGGTTATGTGATATCTCATTATGAAACCCAGTCACCTTTTATATGGTTTATCCGGATGTTCCGATTACGAAAAACGTGCCCTATGAGTCAAGTCGTTATTTTCCTAAATCGTCCGCTCTTAGTTATGTTTGATTGTGCTTGGATAATGTAGGTTTATTTGACGTCGGTGACTGTTTGATGATGCAATATGCAGCTAATATTCTCCGAATGCAATTTTATTGCAAAGGTCTGTCATGACTCATGATGGCACAGCCTTGACAAAAGTAATCGTTTGTTTACATGATTTTTAGGTGGGCGTATTTGGCCGTGGTCACATAGGCGATGTTTTATCCACTTTATCTTACGTAGTGAGCTTAATGATTTACGAGATGCCGATTTTTTTACAAATGTATAAACTTTGGAATCCGCTTCTGCTTGAAAATTGCGTTGTTTTTGCCCCACAATTGTACCGCCGGTTCATTTCGGGATTTATAAACGCCAGTAGGTTATCAAAATCTCCAGAAAAAAACTATTAGTTCTTAGACATCAACAGTCTTTGATTTTTCTTAAAGAACTACAACGCCTTCTTTGTTCATTCATTTGCAAATCTTTTCTAAAAGTGGTTGTCGAAAATGTATTCTTCTGAATCGTACATTCTCTTAGTAAATGGAGTAACTCCAGGAGTAATTAAATGTTGGTATATTTTTGGCTGGCATTCTTCCTCGGGATGCTAGCAATTTCATAGTCGGATGGATACCACCTCCTGATTATCATAAGCTTTATTCGGTCTTTTGGAAACTGAAGATTCCTGACATTAAGTAATTAATTAAATAAATAAATATAAATTCATACATTTTTTTATCGCGTCGGTTTTGGTTGTAATGGATTTCTCAAGCATCCTCTGTACAGGGCTGTTTCGTCAGCAGAAGCATAGCTCGAGAACTCCACAGCAACCAACCGACCTGTCCTAGTTACCTCGCAATTGCGATACACTAGTAATGTTAGATCTGTGAGGGACGGGTGGTTAAAAATGATAAAAGAAAGGTTTACTTTCAAATTTATCAAATTTATATGACCTTGTCGAGACACTAAGCTCCTCTAGATGTCACGACTAGAATGAGAGAGAAGTTCTATTATTGCGCCCAAACTCTATACCTTGATACAAACTTTAAAGAATTAATTTACACAGAAATAATCAACAATTTACACTTCTTCTCCTCACACTTTTACCAAAACTTTAATCAAACCGTAAAGGACCCAAGTAGCAATTTCTTTGTTTGTACGTATCTGATTTGAGCTTTTAGTCAGAGATTGCTCTCTGGCTTCCCTCTGTGGAATGAGATTTTAGTCCTTGCCCGCCACTACATATATTTTTCCGGATTGACGAAATTATGTTCTTTCTTTTAAAATAAAATTTAATTAAAAGTAAAGTAAAAATCTATATAAATCTATATAAAATGATTTTATAACGCGAGAAACTGCATTTCGTAAATAATAATAATAATAATAATAATAATTTAATTTATTGATCTACATCAAAATTAATCAACAACAAGCTACAGAAACTTAAACTATATTATGCTTCTAAACATAAAAGCACGGAAATGGAGTAGATCAATAGGTGTGGATTCAGGCCGTCGGCGAACCGAGTTTCTGTTCTTCCATCCACACCCACGTCAAATGTTCAGAGGTAGGTATATAAAAAGAGCGAAAAGATTATAATAGTAAGTAAAGGTAGAAATAGAGAAATGAAGTATAGACTAAAGTAAACAGAAATAAAAAATAAATAAGAAAATAAGTAAATAAGAAGAATCGCATTGATAAGTGAGACAAAAATTGAAGGAAGTGAAAGGCAAATTTAAGTATATAAAGAGAGAAAACGGAAGCGAATAGCAAAAATATCAAAAATGAAAAACCAAAATCAAAAACGTTCACTCTTCTTCATGGCCACTAGCTTACGTCTGAGGCTTTTAAATGGGAGACATTTGAGTTCTGGGGATAAAGCATTCCATAGTAGAGCTATATTGTAGCAATAAAGCAATAAAGCAATAAAGCAATTGTTAATTTCTAATAATATAACAAATTGACAATTAAATTAATGGTTTCTCGTTCAGACTATGGTACTAGATTGTCCACACTAGTTTGTCCACACTAGTTTTTCCACACACTAAGATATTCGGTTAATATTAATTTGGCTTTCGGACTCTGGGAACGATGTATCGATCACACAACTACTGGTATGGGATATCTATCGTGAAACTTGATTCCTTTTTATATCGTCTCAGACCAAAAATTTTTTATTTTTTTTTGATGAGTCAACTCAACGAGTATGTGGTAATACAATATGCAGATGAAATGCAGAAGATATTCTGGCTCATAATCAATCTTCAATGAATAAAGTCAATAATCCTAAGTCTTAACGAATTGTTTGACTAATACCTTTGTCTTTTTTTTATAAAAAGCAAATATCGATTTTTGATTGAATAATTGAAATAAGTGTGGATGACAATCGCAGACAATATCCTGAAGGGCGAAGCGCATCCATCACAGAATCTGTTAGGTAATTTCCGATATGTTTACGCTGCTATTCACGTTCGGCTTTCTTCTATTCATGGCGGGCATTAAGACATGCTGTTTCAATTACTTTGATCGATTCGCTGCGAAAGGAGAGAAGTTGTAAAGCTGTTTCTGATCCGCAAAGCGAATAACTTTGGGAAGCGCTTTTTGTTTCGGCCAGAATCCTTGTATGCATGCATGCTCGACACGTTTTAGAAATCTTCGTGGAGATTTATAATAAGTGTGTGTTTCATTTTAGTAGTAGTGTTCACTTACTTAACGTCAACTTTTATATAACTATCTTCTTCTAACTTTAGTGAAATAGCCTTGCGGCTTTTGTCATGTCATATCACTTCGTCGTATATTTTCTTAACTCAGATTTATAATTAAAAAAATTAACTTTATATAACCTAACTGATTTATTGATAAATCTTGCGTGGATTTATTTCAATTAGCACTCTAATTGAAATAAGAATTGCAAGTGCATTCGTTATCATTAGTTCAGAGCCACTGACTGGCATTTAACTAATCACAAGACAAGACAAACACACTATTGCTTAGAGATGTAATTCTTCATCATCTAAATCTCAAAACAAGTTTGTCACTGTCAGGTTTACTTTAATTTGGTGTAATGCAGTTCTTAGAGCTATTAAAATATTCAAATTAATTGGCCAAAAAGTTCGATGTTTTCATTAAAAGTATATTAATCAATGTAACTAAATATGCTGTACTTATATAAACGAGAATTGCAACAAAATTTATTAAATTCCTGTCGCAATAAGTTTCCGCCTTCCAATTTCAATTTCAAGATTTTCTAATTAAAATTTCAGGCGAACGATACGCGAAACAAACTTCACTTCCGATAGTTTTAAAGGCATACAAAAACTGTTGAACGTAAATTGCGATCAATAAATCAGTCTCGGGGATTTGATAAATTAATTTAGATTTAGTGTCGCATCTCTTAAATGTAAATTCGAGTGCTCTGTATTTTTTATTAAGAGAAAATCGAGCGGATTTCAAAAAATGAAAAGTTCGATGAAGTTTTCAGGCACTTACTGTAATTGTGGATGTTTATGGACAGGAGCATGGAGCAATATTGAAGTCGCGCTCCAAAGAATTGCGCAGCTTTTAAAGCTTTTGTGTCTCATACGGTTTATAGAGTTAAAAGCTTTAACGAACTCTCGAGTATCGAGTAACGGCGTTTATTGTTGTTTTTAGGAAAATGTATGTTAACTAAGAGTAAAGTTACGGTCCTTGTTTTCTCTATGAAAATGTTTTATGAAGTTTTCAGTATGTTAGAAGAAGAAGTTACTTACGACTACGTGTTTGTGAATACCATTTGTGTTCCAAAGTACGTATCATATTTTACGTAGGGAAAACTAGTTTTAGTTAAATACTGTGCAATTTTATGCATTTGTTTGCAGTTAATTCCAAATAATTGTGCTTTCCTGCGAGTGATGTAAATGAAATTTTGATTTTATTTTCAGGGGAAAACTTTTTTAATAAAATATTGATGTTTGTTGAAGTCCGGGCAAAATGTGCGCATTCCATTTCATGAACCAACAAACAATAGTTTAATACAAAAGGTAATTAATTTTAATAAATTGTAATATATCCCTTCGAAAATTTTAAATGCAGTAAATTTTTTTTTTAATATTTTTTTTGTTTGACTCTCTCTAGTACCATGGTTCGGGTGGGAAAATATTAATTTAATTGCCAATTGATGTTTTCTTCCCGTTATAAAATTATTTTGAATTTGTTTTGTATTGTCTTGTATATCGTGCTGAAGTAATCTATAATTACATTTAAAATTTTACATGTGTCCAAATTATGCCCTTTAATAATTTGACTAAATAACATGTTCTTTATTAAAATTGTCTTAATTGTTAATCGATATTACATGACTGAGTTATTGTTTTATTACTGTTTGAGAATTTCGTTCCATGTCAATTCCTTTTAGCTTTGAGAAAAGATTAAAACTGTCAAAGTATGCAGCAATGATATGGCCGACTGGAAGATGTGGAGAATAATCTTCAATTTCCTGTTTCCATTGAATCAAGATCACTTTGTAATAGTTGTTAAATTGTTGATTGTAATGTCACATATATAAAAGTTATCAAAATATAATTGTTATTATAACGGTATTTTAGTGTTACAATCTCCAGTATCCTCAACAGGTTATGGGCCCAGATATTGCAAGCAATTTATTTAAAAGTAAACGCGAGTGTTTAGTGCAAAACATTCAACCTACACGTTGGTGTCGGGCACGAACTGCATTAGTGCTTTTCTATATCTCCGGAAGCTCACGGAATTAGTACCATGGCACAATTAAGTATGATGAACTCAATACGATTTGAAATGCTGACCAAAAAAAATTCGAAACATGGAAAATTCATGCACAAGCTCTTTTAATAAAAAGTGACATGTGGGGATATGTATCGGGTGACATTTCGAAGCCAATTTTACCTGAAAAACCGACAACAGAACAACTCGAAGCTCTTAAAGAGTGGACAAGACAAGATCTGAAAGCAAAAGCAGATATCCTTTTATCAATCAGTGCATCTGAACTAAAACATATTCGCGGATGTAACACATCGAAAGAAGTTTGGAAAAAGGTGGAATCTGTTTACGCTCCAAAAGGTCCTGCACGTATGGCTACACTTTTGAAGCAATTGCTACAGCAAAAGATGCCCGAAGGTGGTGATGTACGAGAACACTTGGCCTGCTTCTTCGAAACGGTAGATAATTCCATGGTTCCATGGTTACATGGATAATTTTCTTTTCATGAACGCAGAGTTGGCCACTCCTAATGGAACCGAATGGAAAGGATTTAATTCGAAACAATGCGGGCGCACTTTCGGGCTAATGCGGTTAATTTAATAAAAAGAACGAGTTAATATACGGCATAAATTACGACCTCGTGCCACAGTAATTCTCCAAAATAGGGCATTAAATTAATACGGCGCCACAACAGGAACCAGATGTCGTTAACAACATAATGCGGATTTATTTTCGGCCGTAAATATGACGGAGAATCCACGTAGGTAGGGAAATATAAGTATGTTTTGAAGTATAATAGAATAGAACTTGAATGTGGGTTAGATGGATTCGACGACTTAATTTTATTACTTTCTCAGCAATTATGTTAGATGCTTCTCTACATAATAAATTATTCTTACTTTCGGGGTGAAGCTCGCTTCGATAATATCACTTTGACATTCCTAGACGTTATCGCTGGGACACACTCGCGCATTATCCTACAGTAGAACAATCCGTGTAAGGGTGTAAGGAACGAGAACATTGTTGCACGTATTCTCGAATCTTGCTCAGAAATTATTATCCTATGGGCGCACAAATCAATTAGATAAGGCTGAACTAATGTGCGCTAATTAGTCACGCGAAAGGCATCGCATTACACGTAAAATATCACATGAATAATCTGACGTGTACAGGTTGTTGCAGGAAATGTGAACAAAAGTGATAAGACAGAATTCTCAAGCGACATTTGGCTAATAATTTTGTCATCATGTCAACAAAGTGTTTATTTACAACATTACATATACTTACTTGGTATTACCGTCTTCGTTAGCACCCCCCTTATTTCAACGTATACTTTTTAATGGAACGTTTCAGAATAGAAACTAAGAGAGATAACAAAAATCTAAATCCCTCAACGCTTAACTTTTCCCCAGCATGTTCGTCCAGATAATGTTCCCCACGCAGATCGGAAAACGTCAATCGCGCATAAAACGTGAAATATGAACCGGCGCTCCCCTAAAAAAAAAAAAAACTAAAAATATTTGAACAGGTGGAAGGAAAAGCGCGTACCTTGTACGAGGTTTATCGAATCACATACGGAACACGCAATCCCATTTCAGCACCGCGAAAACAATAGCTTTCGATATATAAAGCTGTCGAAAAGAAATTGAAAATTCAAATTGCCACGAAGGAAATAAATAATAAAAATAACGTGCGCGTCGGGAACGCGAGCGACCTTATTGCGGGTTAGTGAAAACAAAACCCGCTCGTTAATTTCTGCTATAAAAGATTAAAAAAACGGAGAATATAATTAAATAAAAAAATGGAAATTGCAAATTGAAAACATTTTCACCAATTTATGCGACCTCCGTTTTATCCGAAATTTCTATTATCCAAAACAAGTCCGGTTGCCCGTACGTCGGATAATCTAGAGTCTACTGTGCATGGATTCTTATATTTGCGAATTCTTTTTTTAATGGAAATAGATTGTTATTTCCTAAGTAAACTATATACCTATGGATTAGTCCACAAAGGAGAGCATGAATAGGTATTTGCACCAAAATATTTCTGAAGAGAGTCCTTCCTCTTTTATTTTGTCATCTTTTTCGTCATTTTCTTGTTCTGGTTCAACTGCACATTTGTTAACAATCGGTTCTTCATTGGGTAATTCTGAAATCAGCAAGTTATCATCAACATAATTATCTAAATCTATTTCACTGATCAATTGGCGTACTAAGCTATTTTCACTTCAAATCGATAGTGGAAGATTATCCTGTACTTTTTCTTTTTCCTTGCGTTACTATTGGGTTCGCTATAACCAAGTTCGTTGTAAATAAACAAAATTTTTTAATGATGAATATATTATGACAATTTTACTGGATTTCAAGCGAACGTTCGTTATACTCGTATGACACTACTTTATTGTATTAATGTTTTTGTAATTATTATAATAGTAAAAAATGAGAAAAAAGAGTTAAGAAGGACAAAGCAAGAATTCCAGAAAGGAAGAAGCATTTGACGCCTTCTGTAGTAGTAGAAGTTAAGTGCAAAGCTTTCCTTGGAATTAGGTGATCGCCTTAATGGCAGAAAGAACGTGACTAGAATGAGAACTGTTACTTGTGAGGTTTTAAACGAAGCAGTAAAAATAATTAAGCAAAGTGTAGGTAACGGGAAAAACAAACTGATGAAATTGACATTACTCGAAAATGGAACGTCCAGAGAAAATACTTGGCTCAGAAAAAAAGGTTTTTAATATGCACTTATGAAATAGTATCCTCTCACCCTTCTATCGACGCCTATGTATATATATTGTATAACCTATCTTTTTTTTTGTTAAAGCGATAACAGCACAAGGCAATAAAAAACTTCCACAAAATATTAGCTCTGAAATAGTATTGAAAAACAGTATACAGTGCAAACCATTTAAAACTTTTGAATGTACATTTCCGTACAATTAAGTATAATTATGCACTTCACTTGTTGAGCAGTGTAGTATAAGAAACATGAAAAATAACTCATATATTAGACTTAGGCCCGATTTTACAATCGTCTGATAAGCATTATTCTTAGAATAATGTGACGTAGATGTGACGTAGATAAGGAGGAACATTAAAGGATATTCGGCGAACAATTATTCCGTCCTTATTCCACGATTGTAAAAGTGGGCCTTAGTTTTGAAAGGTTATAAATTATTAAACTTTCAACTACGTTGTGTTTCACTATAGTTTTTATTCGAACATAAAATTGTGATTTGACAGGCCGAACAGATAATCAACCCCACGCACGGGCGAATCCTCCTTGGAAAATGAAGTCAATTGTATGCGCACCTTTTCTCGTCGAGCTGTCCGTCATGTATTTTTCATGGAAGTTATTTACGCATGTTTGCGTAGCATGTTTAAAACAAGTCGAAATTAATTCGGCCCCCGCTTACGCGTGCCGGACGGGTCTAACCAAATGAAAATTATTATTTTAACGCTTTGTTTTCGCCGTTTTGTGTAATACCTTTTTAATAAAATGTAATATTGTAAACGAATGGGTGCTAGAGGAGAGCGCTCACTCATGTAGGCAATTTCCGGACTTTGTGCGGATATGTTTTAATTGTAATTTCAAGTACTGTGAATTAAGTTATAAACTGATAAAATTAACTAAAATTGGCTTAAATATGTGACCAATTTATGTGTATGTACGAGGAGGTGAGAAAATGTCTCTGTATTCCAAAACAAATATTTATTTATTTAACATAATCATCTTTCAACTGTAAAGCCGGACTCAGACGACTGGTGTACTTGGCCAATATTTGTTAATGGCGTATACTTGCCATGCCGTGTGAGTGGTTTACTTGTACAATTATTTGTCACTGGTGAGTACTGGTAAATTTCCCATCGTCTGTCGGTAAAAATGGTCCACAAATTAGGACTAAAAAGCTGCACAAGGGACAACATTTTCAGAATGACCGCTATCCATGATGGCCAGCACTCTTCTATCTATTCCGCCAACATTGTATAAATTCGCTGGCGTATTTTTAAAAAAATTGTACACGTCTTGTGAACGCCTTTGCGTAAAATGGCCTTTATGAGCTGGTACATTTGCCAAGTACACCAATATTGGTATATTGGCCAAGTACACCAGTCGTCTGAGTCCGGCTTAATGCTCAGCACAAAGGTCATAAAGTATTACTAAAATTTTAAAAAATGTTTAGCCTAGTCTGCAAACTACTCGTCCACAGTACTTCTTTCCTTTTAATTTCTTTTTTAGTTTCGCAAATAGATAATAGCCTGAAGGAGCTAAATTTGGTGAATAAGGAGGGTGGTGAATAAATTTGAAGGCAATTTCGTCAATTTTTTGCAATGCAACTAGGCGCGTGCATTGTCTTGCAAGAAAAACACCTTCGCAAATTTTTCCAAGGCGTTTCTCTATAATTTTTTCCCAAGGCTTGGTTAATAGCATAGAATAACACGTTCCCTTGTAGTTTTATCCTATTATAAGTAGTCCAACATAATTATTCCGTTCTTGTCCCAAGAAACTGATGCGAGAACCTTTTCTGCCGATTTTTGTACATGAAATTTTTTCGGGCGGGACGAATCAGCGTGCTTGCATTCTTTGTTGTTTCGTTTCTGGATCATAGTGATGAATCCATGTTTCGTCCATAGTGAGAATTCGATCCAAAAAGTCAGAAAACCGCGACAAAGCGACCACCCCGAGTTGTCTTTGATCAGCGTTTGATCATTTGATGATCCATTGAGTAGATAATTTTCTCATGCCCAAATCATGTTGTACTATAACATTTTTTTCGGATTTCTGTTGGAACCCTTCTTTTATCACCAAATGTACTATATGTCGATCGTATAAGATCTGAGTTAAGAAAATATACGACGAAATGACGTGACATAACAAAAGCCGCAATGTTGTTTCACGAAAATTAGAAGGAGATAGCTATATGTATAAAAGTTCTTTGACTTATCGATTGATCAGCATACCTACATTGGAAAAATGAACTGTAGAACGAACATTTTTGAAATTTCTCAAGATTCAGGTAACAGGTACCAACGTCAGAAACATTTGACAGGTATTACAGAGAAAAGAAACGGATAATATGTGAAACACATTTCGTAAGAGATGTTCTCGCTATACGTTTGAGTCCAATTTTATGATCCTTCAAAATGATGTCGTGTAAGGTGTGAACATTTTTTGGAGTGGACACTGAAGCGGGTCTTCCGCCACAGTGTTCGTCTTTCACCTCTGTTCTTCCCCTCTTCAAATTCTGCAGCCCATTTTTTATGATGGCTTACGAAGGACAATTAGCCTTCAACGAATCCACCATATTCGCATAAATTTGTTTATTGGACAACCCTTTCAAAAATAAATCGTTTTATCAGTGACCGAAACAGAATTTTCTCGACATTTCTGACATTTTTTCTTTAAAAATTCACAGTACAGAATTGGCTAAACTTTTTAACATCAAAATTAGTGAAACTATTTGTCAAACAACATACTTGTTGTCATGATAACCGTTTTCGATTTTGTTTATGGGACAGGTTCTAGGCTAACTGGAGAGCCACAGGATAATAGTACAGTCGCGAGAAAACGGGCTGTCCTGAAGCTAAAATGTCCAAAATCTAGCTGTGTGGTCGTACTTTTCTATTTCAGAAAAATGTAATCATCGTTGAGATTTCATTATGACATTATAACTTAGCTAAGCTGTAGCGTATAATAAAATCCGGGCACGTTATTTGTACAGTGTAAACCTTACTTTAATATTTTTTACTTTTAATACATACACAAAATGTCCCTAGTAATTCTGAAACTTAAAACAAATTTTGGGCGATTTAAGTGAACGGTTGAACAAAATGGTCAAATTAACGGTCAGATCACACCACCTGACCAATCAGCGATTGAGAAAGTTGAACACGTGGTTTAGTCTGACTAGTTGACTGTTCACTTACCGCAGCCTAAATTTATTTATTTTGACAGAAATATAATCTTATTAAAAGCCTGGTTTACCAAATTTGTTTAAATTTACACATGTCAAATTCTTGAACGGATTTTATTGTCCGTTACTGAACAACGTTTAAGGCTGTTTTACATTATACGTTTTTCGTCTAGAAACTTTGACAAGTTCAATACTAGAACTAACTTGAATAATGTAAATCAGAAAAAGTCATCCAAGTTTTCATACTAGAAACGTCTAGAAACTTATTTCCAAACTAGTTCTCTACCTATTTTTCGTCAAAGTTTACAAACTAGACTTGCGCATAAAGTACACGTCGCAGTATTACCAACATCCTAAAAGATAAACATAACGGTGATTGAAAATATAACCTCGAAGTACCTCCGCAATAACCAGTCCTGACGCCAAATTCTAGGTTTCGTATTTTGTTTTTGCAAATAATAAATATGCAGAATTTTTGAAATTTTCTGAAATCTGGTTTGGTTTCTTTTATAAAAATTCATTTTTGAGCATTTAACTTCTTTTTAATTTTGTATGTTGGCAGTTTTGTTCCACGTTTAAATTTTCCCCACTGCGACGCCAGCGATCGGTTTATGAACTAATATTTAAAACAACCTTGAATTTAGATACTAGATTCTAGTATTCAAACTTGTTCAAGTTTCTAGACGAAAAAAGTATAAATTAAAACAGCCTTTAGAAATGTCGTTTAAAGCTGGATACTATAAAAAGTGTCCCGTTCTCTGCGTTCACGACTGTACATTGGCCCATTGGCACATATTAACAGTTATCGAAGTTGAGCAATTGTATTTTTAACCTAAGTTAGTTATTTTTATTATTTAATTTTATTATATTATAGTTATAATTTTGTTGTTTGTTAATTACATTCCCTGTACTTGATTGTTTAAGTTAAGTACATTTACACGTACATCTAAAGTAGGTTTTATTACAACCAATGTCATTAAAACCAATGTAAATGAGGCGTAACACCCATTTTACTAAACCGTTTTACTAAAACGGCTGTTATGCCTCATTTACACGACCATTTACGTCGGTTGTAGTAACGTTGGTTATAATAAAACCTACTTTAGACGTTCGTGTAAACGTACTCACTGTTGGAAATAAACTGATTTATTAATCGAATGTGGTTAGAGATTTTGGATCTTTTGAAATGAACGAATACGATATTGGTCATCAATGGGAGTATCGAATTCTTGATGCTGAAGAAGAAATTTTGCAGGAAGTGGAAAATCGGCCGGAAATCATATGTACATGACGTCTTACTATGCAGATGGGAGTGTCATCACAATCTGGTTTGCTAGACTTTAACCCTTCATTTCATGCTATTGCAGATTTGCAACACAGATTTAATATGTGTATATTCGGTACTATAATTGAATAAGTGCGTTGTTCATGGTGTTGCAAATGTGAATCGAACCTTTATAGTTTAATATATAGTTTATAGTTTAGAGTTTTTTGAATTTTCATTGAGAGCGATCCCGCGCGTTTTCATAACCTCTAAACAGCACGACAGATTTCACGTGGTCAACAAAGTAGCAAGATTAGCTAGAAGTTTCGCTTACGGTTTCCTCGTCCAGGAAGGTACGTAGAATGGTTTATCTATGAATAATTGATAGTAGTGTGTAAAATAAACTTTCTACAACTACCTTTATATCTATGTTACAAATTTGCAACACCATGAAAACGGAGTTGAAAATTTTGTATAATTTATAGATGTCTCGTCGAAAGAAAGGTCCGCTGAAACCACTCACCCAGCAAGAATGGGAGGAGATTTGTAAGAATTGGAGTTGGAATGATGATAGCGAAGACGATTTTCAAGATTTTTCTGATGACGACAGTGTAGTAGATCCGGAGTATCAACCTGATCAGGAGGAAGACAGTGACCTGGAACCAGAAGTTGTTCCTCTATCTAAGGATTCTGATGTTCGTAACTGTCGAACTGAAGCCACTATAATCCAGCCTGAAGCAATCACAGAAGACCTAATAGAAGAGTCTGTGCCAAAATCAGTCATCCATCCATCAACATCTTCTACAAAACGCAGAGCGGAAAATATTGTGTGGCGCAAGAAGAACTTGATTATTGATTTGATCAAATTCAAAGGTGATGAACTGCTACACAATAATATATTGGATTTAGATACACCGTATGATTACTTCAAATACTTTTTCAATGATTCTCTGATCGAAATGATTGTAAATGAAACCAATGTATACAGTACACAAAGAAATCCAAATAATCCCGCCAACATATCTGCAAAAGATGTAGAAACATTTTTAGGAATCTGTATCTACATATCAGTGTCAAGATTACCAAGATCCCGTTGCTACTGGAGGTCAGATATAGGAATATCAAATATCAGAAACGCAATGACCATAAATGAGTTTGAACGAATGAAAAGCATACTTCATTTCAACGATAACGATAAAATGCTTGCAAGGGAAAATCCTGGTTTTGATAATCTTTATAAAATTAGACCAATATTGTCTCATCTTACAAAACAATTTTCATCAGTACCCATGGAGTCCAAATTATCTATAGAAGAGCAAATATGTGCTACTAAATGTAGACATCATTTGAAACAATACAATCCCATGAAGTCTCATAAATGGGATTTCAAAGTATTTATGTTGTGTGACACTACAGGATATTCATACAATTTTGAGATTTACAATGGATCAACCAATTACCAAAGTAAATTCCGATGAATATGATTTAGGTGCGAGTGCTAACTTTGTGGTACGCTTAGCAAGAATTATTCCCAGAAATATGAATTATCAATTGTATTGTGATAATTATTATACTTCCATACCACTGTTTACACATTTGACAAATCAAGAAATATACATGCTGGGCACGATACGACGAAATAGGATACCTTGTACAAAGCTTACAGATGAGAAAATATTCAAGAAAACGCCGAGAGGAACATCAGAGGAATATGTTGCTCATGTTGATGATGTTGACCTTAGTCTTGTTGCGTGGAATGGCAATAAGGTAGTCAATTTGTTATCTTCTTGCTATGGTGAATTACCACTACATCCTGTTAGTAGATTCAATAGAAAAGAGAAAAAGAACATAACAGTTTCTTGTCCTAACGTCATCAAACAGTATAATGTACATATGGGTGGTGTTGATATGCTAGATAGCCATGTGGGTCGTTACAAAATACCAATAAAATCGAGAAAATGGTACCTGAGATTATTTTATCATTTGTTGGACATAACAGTTATAAATTCCTGGCTACTTTCTAAGAGAGCAAGAAAGCAGAAACAATCTCAGCTTAACAATGAGGTATTACTTGATGAGCAGACTCTCTGGCAATTCCAATTGGAGCTTGCTCAAACCTTGTGTCTTGTTGGTAAAAGTTCCGAAAACAGAAAACGCGGTCGGCCGAGCAGCAATGTTGAATTAGGAATAAATGCCAAACGTCATAAAGGACCAGCAGTGCACGCTCCACCAAAAAATGTGCGGATGGACCAAATTTCCCACTGGATAAAATATACCGAGTCAAGGCAAAGATGTAAAATGCCAAACTGCAAGGGCTACACACATTATAAATGTGATAAGTGTGGGTTGCACCTTTGCTTTACTAAGGATAAGAACTGTTTTCATAGTTTTCATGTGAATTAAATTCTGGTTAGCAAATCAAGTTCTGGGTCATGTTGTTGTAAATTTGCAACGTGCTATATATTTTATATATATGACAATAAAAAAATTCTACATTCACAAACCTCCTTATTTTGCCCTTCCTGTTAAAAATTTACGTGGAATTAATTTTCATGCAAAATTTGTAAATTCATGAAATGAAGGGTTAAAATGATAACGTTTATATCCATACCACGTCCAAAAAGTCCAGACTTTAAAATCTCAAGATTTACCGCGTCGCATTCGCTTTTGTAAATGGCTTCTTGAAAAACAAGTTGAACATCCGGATTTTGTAGCTAATATCTTAGCTACGGTACAGATGAAGCTGGTTTCACTAGAAATGGGGTTTATAACGCTCGTAACACTAACATTTGGAGTGATGTAAACCCTCATGCAATTCGGGAGCCTCTTAACCAGCAGTCGTTTTGAATAAATGAAAAATAGAAAAATTCTGACTTGTTAAGATACTTGAAGTGCTTCCTATATAAAAGAAAATCCTGAAAGTCCTTCTCTCTTGTATATTTTTGTATGTTCATGGAATTATGACAGCTCGCTTGGAAAGTTGTTCAGAATCGCAGCGTTTAGCGTATCATATGCGTTCGGCAGACGATAAGTCAGGAATTTTTCGAGCTATGGTATCATATTGAAATTTTGTTCTAATGGTACTTTAAGTCATAGGATCGGGCGTTATCTTATAAAATACTGTTAGAGTTTTATATCACAAACTCTTTTAAACGGACACTAAATGGCGCATAAACACTTAACGTTTCGCAGTCGTTCGACAGCTTCGTCAGAAGTGGAAAATATATTTTTCACTTCTGAGAGTTTGTGACACAATTTTCATCGGACAAGAACCAGCTTTAATTAAGTTAGAGTTTTAAGTAAGAAATAATTCCAGGTTCCAGAAAGTCTTTTACATATTGATTAATAATGTCACTGCCCTATGGGAAAGAGCGCCCCACTAGAGAGTAGCTCAAGTAGAGCGCCCGTTCATGGTACATTTGGGAATGTTTAGAGTTTAGACCACGGGTGGCCAACTTTTTTGAGTGAGGTGCCAAATTTAAAAAATAAGATTGCCTGCCGGGCCACAGATCAAATTTCCTCTATTAATGCCATATAATTTTATTTTCTTTCCTTGAGTGCTTTGCTTGTTAGACGCCATTGTAGATCTCACTTTGTAATCGATCGTTCGACCAGCTATGTACTAATTTAACCACTGTAGCGAATTTAATATGCACACAACTACGAGTCCAGACTAACTTCTGACTAAATTGAAGCTCCTTTGGTCCGAACGCCTTATAAGGAGTTTTTTTATTTGTTGTATGTCTGTTTTCATTGTTACAATCGATCTCTTTCTCGTTGTCATTTTTCGATCATTACAATAGATTACATTCTTGTGTTGAGGTTGAAACCTCGAAAGCAAGATTAGTAATTGCAAGTTCAAACATCAAATTAACAACTGTCATTACGATAATGGTTCACAATGAAATTTTCATGGCCAACTTCGACGCCAGATTAAAAAAAACCACTCTTTACAAAACTTCAACAGTCACCATACAATTCACAATTTTGCTTTTAGATGGCACCACGGTTCAATATGCCATTTATAGTTTTTAAAAATTATTGACCCGCAAGTAAAGGATTCGAGGGCCGCGGTTTGGCCACCCCTAGTTTAGACCTTAATATATTCGACCGTATGAAATTTCTTTAATACTAGAAGGAAACTCTCCTTCTTCTTCTTATCGAGTTATTTATTTGCTTAAACAATTGTAGGGAATTTGTCCCGATTGAAAATTTGTACTTCTTTGCAAGATTCGAAGAATTTCTTCCGGTAAACTAGATCCGACAAGAAGATATAATACAGCTGCACATTTTTCGGAAATGACTTCGAATGTATCTAATGCTCGTAATTGAGACTCTACCTTATCAAATAAACTGCTGAGTCTCATCTTATTGTTGTTGTTCTTATCTACTGTAAGTTTATTCCATTTTCTCACCAAGTCATCAGCCGTTTCTACTTTTGCTTGTAGATCTGCCTGGGAATAATTTTCATCTAATAAGATGTCCATCACCGCCTTGTGCAAGCTCGTTGACCATTTCCTCTTTCTGGTCCATAAAACGAATATTCCCTTAAACTTCGTACACGGAGATCTGACCTCATGGAATACGTTTACACGAACGTCTAAAGTAGGTTTTATTACAATCAACATTACTAAAATTGACGTAAATGATCGTGTAAATGAGGCATAACACCCATTTTACTATGCCTCATTTATACGATCATTTACGTCGGTTATAGTAACGTTGGTTGTAATAAAACCTACTTTAGAAATTCGTGTAAACGTACTCATAGATCTTTCAAACATATCGTGTCACGATAGCCAAAAACGTTACGAATCTATTACCTTCCCGATTTAAGACTCGTTCTTAGTTTATGACAAGATTAGAGATTACCTTCTTTTTATAACATTTCTACTGGATCGACTTAGACCGAGAAAATATATGTCAAAAAACCTCTCATATATATATTTCTCTTTATATAACTAACTAACTAAATCACGTTAAGAGGCATCGAGCTATTACCATTCTTCTGACATACGCTTTTTTAACTTAAATATACCAGGAATGAGGCCTGAAGTAGTATATGTATAACGGCCGATATTCTTGATATAACGGCAAAAACATTTAAAATAATAAACTTCGATAAATAGGGCTGCTAAACTCATAACAACACGATTTATAATTCGTAACCTAGCGACACATTGACTTTCATTTGCGCGCTATGACATTTCACAGAATTTTTCATTAAAAGTCACTTTTGAACAAAGTTTGAATTTGATTTAGGGCTAGGCGAAAAACAGTTGTGTGTCACATATGCAGAAACGCATTAGCAGCTCATAGCCGCGAGCTGCTAATGCTCACTTTCTGCCCTTGTGACACAATATACTAAACCGGCCTAGGCCGTTATGGATAGCATAACAACCATGGAAACAATGCAGTTATAATGAAATAACATTCAAGCATTACGAAAAATACTTTACGCATACTTACTATGGTTTAAAGCTCCTATGTAATTGGGTTTTATAGAGTAATCTCCGCCACGCTAGGAGAACACTCGGAGAACGCTTTCTTCATGTTTGATTATATTATTTGTAGCCTTTGTAACGATTCTCTAGACTTTTATTTGATTGACCCTTCAACAGATTTGTTTTATTTCGTTCTAACCTTTCGCCGATTTTCCTACTTTCAAAATGGATTAATTGTTCATAATATCATGCTCTGCCCAGCGAAGCTATTTTGATACATGTATAACTGAGGCAAAACAGAGTTGAAGCAACTAACTCAGCTAGAAGAAGGTAGCACTTTTTTGGTCACTGTATAAAATGAAAATTACTTTATGAGAACCTAACAGTTCATAAACCCACTTTTGCCCCAAGCTCAGAGCTTATCGGATAGGGGTGGCTGCTGTGACCGACTTAGACGTTAATTTCTCCTTCAGCATTCGCCTTACAAACTGAGGAAATGTAGAAAACTCAGTTCGTAGAAGCCGATATGAATCCGAAACACAATCCGACACATAAGTACTCTTTCTCTCGCATAGAACCCATATGCACCAGGAGGGGATTCGTTCCATACGTAATATTTGCTCGGCCAAGAGTCAAACCCGTTGCCAGCGGACTCAACAAACTCGGCTAACAACTATAATTAAGTTTAAGGTCAATATAGATATTTTGATCATCAGTGATTTACGACAGAAAGTCAAAGATTCTTTAAAATGAAAATTAATGCGTCCCTGAATTTCAAATTAACATCAAAGTGTCAATTTGAGTGTGACTTGAATATGCGTGATGTTTCAGAATTTCCTTGGGCACTTTTCCATAAGGTAGGAAAAGATGAGTATGAGTATGACATTATAACTTTTGTTACACTTCCTAGTACCGAGTGACTTTTAATGATTGAAGCAAATTAGTATGTTGGGAACACTGAGAAATTGGCATTACTTGAAAGTTCGTTAATTTTGCGGGAATGCGTAGCTATAGGTTAGAGTTAATGTTTACATTGATGATGAAAACTGTTTAACAGATTATTATTATTATTCAAGACCTGGAAATGTTAACCCCCTTTGTGTAAGCAGCACCGAATCCTTTGAGATAAGTTATTGAAGACATTATTAACGTTTTAGGTTGTCCGATATATGCAATTGCCTCTTCAATTGCCTGCTGCACAATTCATCCAAATTGTTTAATACGTATTCTGAACACCACATTATTGAAATGAGGAAATAAGAAGTCCAAATTTAATTGATTATTAGACCACATCTTCAAGCCCCCTTTGCGTAAGCAGTACCGAATCCTTTGAAATATGTTATTGAAAACATTAACGTTTTAGGTTGTCCGATATTTGCAATTACCTGCTGCAATTCTTCCAAATTGTTTAATATGTATTCTAAACATCAAGTTATTGAAATAAGGAAGTAAGAAGTCCGGATTTAATTGAATATTAGAGCAACTCGGCCACCAACCAGCACTGATTAAACATCCTGGGAAAAACTCCTCCAAATAATTTATTGTGGTTCGTGCTTTGAAAGTAGCCATTTGTTAATTCAGTGTCGTCTAACTGGTTTATAAATGGATTCAATATAAGTCTCTGATATCTATAGGCGTTAATTGTTTCCCGGAAGAATATTGGTCCAATAATTCTTCTCCAAGACATTGCCAACCAAACACCAATTTTAAGTGGATGTAGTGCCTTTACATCAATCACATTAAAGGGATTATGTTCTGACCAAGTCCTGAAATTTTGTGAATTGATAAACCCAGAGAGATGAAACCAGGCTTTATCAGAAAAGAAAGTTGTATCTTGTTGGTCATTATTATTTAGCAGATTATTGTTATACCACTGACAAAACTGAATTTGTTGAAGAAAATCGAGTGGGTGAAGTTGTCGAACCATTGAAAATTTGTATGATCGGAAATGAAGGTGTTTTTTCAAGATCTTCCGAGTGGATTCGTATAGGAAACATGAGGATTCTGTTGTACAGTATCATTAACATTTTCTACAATATCGAGTGTTATTATATGTTTAGTTCGGAAATTCACGCGATGCAAGCTCGGAATGAAAAGTAGAGTGACAACACAGCTGTTTTGATATACGTAAAAGTGAGACAAAAGTGCTCGAGGAGTGAATAGAGCAAGCACGGAGGAATTACTGAACCCAGCAAAAGTGGGGCGACCAGTGAATTTTCCTTTTTCTACATTACCGGTTTGCAAGAAACGTTCATTTATTAACCGATTTTGAACTGAACTGACTTTAAAGTGAATAGAGAGACTCATAAAAGGAATGATGTTTTGGAACTAAAATTAACCTCATAACATAAAAACATAAAAAACATAACCTCAAAATACGTATGAAATCACATGAAACGGATAACTGATTTAGAAAACCAGCTTGATCAGTACGGTGTGCGGGAGGGGAAATTCAATCACTTCCTTATCACTGGTCGCCAACTGAATAACTAAATGGAATGCAATCAATGATTTTAAGTGAATTTGAATCGATTCGTGTTCGTTGTAAATGGAGGACGGCTATTCTAAAACAGTGTTGTGGAAAAAGACGAAACTCAATTTGTTGTTCAGGGTATATTTCAATGAAATCGTCATAGGCATACTGCTGTGAATAAATTCAATTATTATTGGGCTGATTCAGCAGAACATATCAGTAACAGTTGCTGATCCAACAGTTGAGACTGAACACTTATTTCTGCTGAATGAAGTTCACTCATCATAACATGTTCCAGTCAAGTAGCGGAGAAGTTACGCTACAAAAAATGGCGAACCCTCCAACTCATCAACCTCATGAGGTCGCATTCAGCAGAAATTTGTTCAACAGTTACACAACTTTCGGGTCTGCTGAATGTGCCCATTTTCATTTTGTACTCCGCTTCGAAAATAAGCCATTACTAAAAATGTATTTTATTCTGTGCTCAAAACCATTTTGGTAATAAATTGTGATAATTAAATATCTTATTTATTTGGTTTTCTTGATTCGACAATAAACGAATTTATTTGAGTTTGACAATCTAGTGCACTAACCTAAATCTAAATTTTGAATTTGAAAATCCAGCACACCAACATAAAAATTGAAAAGTGTTGCCAATCTAATAAAATAAGTCTCAATCATTAAAAGTCACTCGGTACAATGCATAAAAGAATTAATAATTTCATTTTACGTTATCGAAAACTCACTAAAATTTTAAAATATAATTTTTCCATTGAGGACAGGTCAAAGTCCGAATAATATGCAGTCCTTGCATTTTCCATTTGGGACTGAACAAATACTTTCAAACGAGTTAATACAAAAAGTGTCTGCTGAGTTGTTAAATATTAATCCGGAAATAGCTTTTTTTTCTCAACAGCGACGAACTCCAGACACAAATAATTCCACAACTCATAAGTTTTACGCGCAATGATGGAGTTAATTCAAGCGCAAATTAGCCCTTTTAATTTACGATTCACCGGGCGAGCGCCGGATTTATTCGTCAGATACTTCTGTTTCATTACGCAAATGAGTTTTTCGTTTTTTCTCCATCGCAGTAAGGAATCTCCCGGGAGATTCCGACCACCCCGCACGGTATCGATGTCCACGTGCGATTTTATTTGCTTGTTTTTTCGCCCGTTTGAAATCGCCACTGCGTTTACTTTTGCATCTCCCTGTAATCTTACCTCCTTTGGAGCGTTCTCTGCCCTTGCGGGTTGAGCGAGCGCCGAAATCGATTTGCCCGTGTTTCAGCTTCCCTCAGTAACGTTTCAGACTCCGGAGCGTACAGGACGAAATTTTCCGGGCACGGATTTCCGCGGACTATTTTCACAAGTGTGCGGACGATATCGATGCTGTTTTCCTTCGGACTTTTTCCGAAATTTATTCGTCCGCTTGTATTTTAATGTGATGTCACTTGGTGTTGTGTGATTTTGTGTTATGGATATTTAAAAAAAAATAATTCTAGTAAGCACATTTATCTTTCATAAATTTTATATTTTTACTCTTAGATGTAAGTACCTGAATATATTTTAAGCAGAACACCAAGTAAAAATTAAGGAATAATTCCCTAATTTGAAAAATATGAGTGAATTAAAAAGGAAAACAAATTTTAAGTGCGTTAAGTAACTTTATAACAGAATGAAAATTCATAATACTCTTTTAATTAAACCAAAAACGTTTCAAAGCTATTCTGTTTTTACAATTTGAGTTAAACGGGGATTTCTGTTCTGTTCATTTGATTTTTGTTGCTTTTGTTGCTAGGTTTACCTTTAATAACGGCAACTTTACGAATCCTTCAGATATAGATCATAATGCCCTGATTTATTGGACGATAAAAATTTTGTGATCTTCACGTGCGTTCTTTTCCGATACGTTGCGAAATAAGCAGAAAATATTTTTTTGGCGTGCGAACTTTCTGGCTTCATTCTGAAAAGCTTTATAGTAAATATTTAATATTCAATTTCCAAGAAATTGTAATCGGAACGTAAGGGTGACGACATGTTGGAAACCATTTTGTTTTTAATCTTTAGAGTTAACTGTAATTCAAAATTTGCTTTTTACTTTTATCGTCTCTACTTCTTTATGTAATAATTTTTCTTTGAAGAGCGTCACTTAGATAAAACTAAGCTTCTTTGCATTTCCTGAAATATTAAATACGAAAAGTTCTTTTAGAGCTTTTATCACTTTGTTAACAGGAAAGTTGCGCACAAGTTTTTATTATTTGTTTTGTGTGTTACTAAAAAATTAATCCGATAATTTTAATAAGAAGTATTTAAATTGGTGCATATATTCTTTTTAACTTTAAAGAATAACTTTTTTTCTAAAGGAAATAGTGGATGACATATATTTTATTGTCATTTTTTAATTACGTGAATTCTTGATGTGAGTTCTTTGGCAGACATCGAGGAATATTAATTTTAGACATTTTCTAATTGTTTGCTTAAATAGCCAACTTTATTGTTGCATTGACAAATTGTTACTCTTATTTCTGAAGTCATTTTCTGAAAGGTTTCAAAGGCCAGAACATTGTCAGTCTCTTTATTAGACATTACAACATTTTAAGTGTTTGTGTTCAGATCATGTGAGAAACAAGTTAGTAAAAAAATATAAAATTTATAAGCAAACTGTTTCTTTCATAAATGAACATGAAAACAAGAAACAGTTAAACACAAAACACACAACTTTGACTTCCACTGGTTTGGTTTCCAGTGGAAGTCAAAGTTGTGTGTTTTGTGTTTAATTGTTAATATGGATTTCCATCAAGTAAATGCCTACATCTATTAATTTTTTAACAAGAAACAGTTTAATTTGTACAAAAGTTTTTTTCTTTTCATCTTTAAATCAAGTCGAATGAGTTATATATTTTTGCGGATACGTTTTAGGTCCTTGCTCGAGACACTCTTGCGAAAACTCGCGAACCAATTTTCTTTCTTTTCGTTTTTATTTTTATTTTTCCTTAAAAGACCACTTTATATTCACGCAATAATTAATAAATTTCACCCCGAAGAAGTTATTTCCAAACAAATTTTAATTTCAACCTTTTTGATCGTGCATGTATGCCGCGAAAACTTCCGCCTAACTTAATTTCGCTTTAATTAAGGGTGGGCTGAGGTTATTCGGCTCCGCAAACTTTGAATTATCAACAACACCCCGGCGACCCTCGCCTTAAAAGTGAGCAATCATTCATCGAAAAACCCTTAATGGCCTGTGTCGAATCCCAATATTACATAAATCCATTCGAAAGCGGACGTTAAAAATACATGGCGGTCATGCAATAAAAGGTTAACATAACAAATGCATTATGCGAACAGCTTTTAACGACGATTTCACGGATGTTTTCGCTAAATGCTCATAAAGCATTGAAATTGTTACTATAAAACGTTAATCTAGCGCTCGATATTCCAACTGCGCTCGAGCGAGCGTTCGTTCTATTATTTATAACGATTTAAGTTGAAAGTCGGCCTGATGGATCGCCAAGATCTCCAACATATTAGGGTCATTCATTGTGTATTATTCGAAAAGTTTTTTTCTGAGCGAAATTTGTTGTTCGCCAACTTTCGCAGATTCTCCGTTTATTTGTTTTCCGCTAGCGTTTATGGCGTATAAAACAAATGTTTTAAGGCAATAAATTTTGCTTAACTCGAAATGATCTTATGGGAAACGCATAAATTTACGAATAAAATGAAAACTTGAAAAGAGTGGAAACCATTTCGTTTCAAAAGCGCGGAGATTTACTAAAATTTCACACAAATTCAGTACATTTTGGTACATTTCAAAGTTTCAATAAAAGCTATTTTTAATTAATAATTAATGATTCATTAACAATTTCTGTGAATACTATACATTTTTGTATTTAAATTAATAATAGAGACACTTTAATAATATTTTTTTTACTCCTTGGTAATAAGCAGTTTTTTTCTACTTTGCGTTCACAATGAATTCATTGTGACACCAAAAACAGTTTTATAATGAAGCTCATTGTGAAGCTGTTATTGGGAAAATTTTAGTCAATTTTTAATTAAAAATATTGAATAGATTTTACAAAGTAATTCACTATATTTTATTTGTTATTTAACAGAGTACTCACAATGAAGCTGGATAAGAAAAATTAATAATTTGTCAATGTGATTTTTGTTTAAAATGAAGGGTTGTCAGTGTTGCCACGCATTACAACTAAAATTCCCCATATACTAAGGAGATCCAATTTTTGACAGTCTTTTTCATATTTTTGTTCAATAAGTGACGCAAAGTAGAACAAATAGTATATTTTACACATTTCACAAGAGGCATCGTAACACTCGTTCTGTTGGGGCACTCCGAGCTTGCTTCGCTTCGCTCGTCGTACCCCAACCCCACTCGTGTTACAATAAGCCTTCTTGTGAAACTTGTAAAATAATATACTATTATATAGAGTTCCATAGGTTACTAAATGCTGGGTAGACTCAAAATAAATACCTTATTTTTGCACGAATTTTTGAACTCTCGACATTCTAGACATTCTAGAGAACGATGAAAACTGAAAAATATCTTTTGAGGGTTTGGCCAACAATGGTATATCTAATTTTTCTAAAAATCACAGCCTCAGCATAAATAATTGAGCAAAATTTCAAGCTAGTATAGTCCATTCACAAAACTCCCGGTGACGTTTACATTTTCATATTGAAAATTTGGAGTGTATTTGATAAGTAGTAATGTATTTAAGAGTCAATATCGACATTATACATTCCACTTAATTAACGTTGCTGTTTTGTCTTGCTGGTTTCGTATTTTTTACATTCCTGTTTAAGCAAGTTCAAACATGCATTCAGGACAGTCGAATTCCCTTTTATCTAATTATAAAACCTAAACGTAAAGTAAGTAACAATTTTAATTTAATAACTGAAAAAGTAGATTTATAAAAAGTGCAAATGTTTGCAATAAGTATATCCACCGACTTTGTTTTAGTCATACAGATCCGAAGAGCAGGGTTAAAGAAGTCACAACAAGTATAGTTGCGCGCAGCTTAAGTGCTACAACTTGACATTTCTGTGAGCCTTGACCACAAAGTTTTAAGGGTGAGGTTTGCGTGCTGGAGGTGCATTTTAGGAGCTCATGACTGTACATACTTTTCTATATCGTTATAAAGCGATTACCAAATTGGAGGAATTTATAATTTTGTTTCGGTTTTAGATAAGCAATGTATATGCATGTATCGGCCAGACGGAATTGAAAAGAAAAGACCTAAGAAAGTAGATTAAAGAAATGTATACATTCAAGATTAACAATTTCACAAGAAATTAGAGATTCTAATGACGAAGCTCAAAAATTTCTGACTCCATACAAAAACTTTACACAATTCCTTTCTTCTTTCTCATTCTTTTTACCAAATTGTTGTCAAACCATAAAAGTAAAAGACCCAAGTTACAATTCCTTTGTTTGTGCGTTTTTGGATTGGGTTTTAGGTAACTAGGAATCGCTCTCAGCTCCTTTTTATATTAAATGAAGTATTGGGCAATAACTGTACTGAAATACTGTCCCAGAAATGCATATAAGGCTTCGGGCACAGTATATTCTCTGAGCAGTAGTCGCACTCCTTGTCGGCACCTTTGAAGTTTGTGAAACTCGTTGAGCTCTGCGCATGTTACTGCGCAATGAATTTAACGCTCCAACCATCTCAAATTTAAATTCCACAAGCGGAAATTTATACAGTATGATTCAAGAGGACTGCACCATCACTTGGGCGATCCCTAGATCCATTTATTTGTTCTCAAAAATGTAAAGAAAATTTTTGTACCAGCTATCTTTACGAAGATAAAGGCCTTGAATGATACGAATTTGATGTTGATTGTATTAATCAGATAATGTAATTTTATGTTTTTATTAATGAGAGGCGTAGATACAGGAAAGTAAAATTTTCCTTGTTATTAAAGATAATTAATACTCCTATTAAGTAATAAAGCAGTAAAAACTCTTTGGAAATATTAATATTATTTTAGATATAAGGCCGGCAACGGTGCAGCAAAAATTGGGTGTCACAATGGTTACCATAGTTTGCTTCTTTTAATTTCTGATTTTTCTAAATTCTTTGAAAGTTTACAGTGTTCTTGGCAAGCATGCCTCGACCTACTCCGTCAAATTTTTACTTAAGAAGCTTAAGAATAGCTGAATAAAATAAGGTGTTAAGAAGAGACAATTATTATATAACAACTATTTCCCATACACAACTAAAATAAGTCACATCCAAGTATACGATTGATGGAAAACAGATTGATACCAGCTGAGTGTGACACCTGCGCAGTAACCTTGCGCGAAGTACGTACGTTTGGTAACATCGGATTGTATAGAGATAGAGTGCGACTCCTACTTAAGAGAATATACTGTGCTTCAGGTATTTCATTTCTATATTCCATAAGGGTCCCAAAATTGTAAAAAATAATTATTATTATTTAAGTTTGACAGTTTCAACACACGAGACAAAATACCAGGCAAAAAAATTAATTAAATATTTATTTTACTGTACTCTGTTTTGCTATTTTTAACAATAACCCAAAAAACATCCCATAAAATCGTGGGACGGTGAACTATGCTTTAATTATGTTCTGTTAACCAGGCTGTTAACGATAGAGACCTGCCTACTGATTTAATAACATTTTCCGTCTTCACCCGTTTACTTCGCAGTTTTCTGTTAAAAGTGTTACATATGGAGGGTTCGTACAAGAAAAGTACACTACCCTGGGAAACGTTTTTTGTGGTTTCAGCATGAGGATACACGTAAGGAACCCGTTTACCTGCAGCTTTATATGCATTTCTGGCACACGCGGTGCCCAATAATTTTGGGATTGCCGAAATTTTACCTAATCTTCTCTCTTACCCTTTTATATCTTATGAATTTTAATGTTCAATAAAATACAGAACTTTCTTAGAAAGTATATTATATTCAGTTAAATTAACATTAAATCGATTGATAAAGGCACAGCAGTATCGAAAAGGAAATCCAAACATTCAAAAAGTTACAATATTATACAAAATTCAAATCAGTAATAAAAATACAAACAATACATTCAAAATTAACCTGAAGAGAAAAGAAACGGTATTCTGTATAACAATTAATGCTTTTGTTAATTTCTGAATTCAAATCAAATAAATTGTCGAGTCTAAGGAGAAAAATTTATTGATTTTTCGCGCAATCGATGTAGAAAACCAACTTGTAAAAAATTCGCTACACTGAGAAAAATAATTCTCTGTAGTTAATAAAAATGCTTTAAATTAAAGAAACTGTTTCTTTCAATAGTAGCAAAGATATATTTCTTTCGGAATAAAATGTTTTCTTTGGAGATAAAATATTATTTTCATCTGAATAGTAGCTTTTTTGACACAAATAATATATATTTTAATGAAGTAATATTTATTCCTCTGAAATATAAAATGTCAAAGATACAAATTTCTTAACAATAAAGATTTTTTTTCTCAGTGTACGAGAACAAACATGCAGAATTGTTAGATTCGGAATTACCTTAAAGGAACTGATTTATCTCCACGAATTGGAGTATTTAAAACATTGTTATTGGGCCTCGCTTGTTGGTGACTGACGTATGAATCAATTAAATTTAAATATTTTTATCCCGTGCGAAGCTTCTGACTAGAGCCGTTTTTTGTTGTTGCACTATTTTGGACTGGTTCGTTCTTTGGTTCAAACCTTATCCAAAGCTGACGTCATTAATTCATTCGTCGAGAAAACGAGAGAATTTAAACCAGTAATTCAAGCGTTAATAAAGGAGGTTATGTCACACTACAACACTTCTGTTAGTAAACAATTAAAAAATGAAAAGCGTTTTAATAGATGCGATTTTGTAGCTTATGTAATGAATAAAAAGTACTAAGCAAATAAATTAGTAGCGTTGCTCAACTAATATAATGTTTTTCAGACGAAAGCTGATTTTATTACATGTATGTATTAAACGAACACCTTACAATTTACAATCGTCAGTTACGCATTTTGTATTACTTCTGGAAGAAGGAATAAAGTAAGACAAAACAGCTTTTGACAGCTGGTCTTCTGCGCCATGTTGAATTACAATAGAACATACGCGCGGAATATCTTCGAACCACACGCTTTAGGTTTGACTACAAATGCATACTGACGTCATAGGTCTCACACAAAAATGTAAGAGTTTGAACCATTAGTAACCAGGTTCAACAACAAAAAACGGCTTAGGAAATAGACAGCGTAAGAGGGTACACGGATACTATTTTCACTACCTTTTTGGTGCGCACACACAAGTTGATTCAAAATTCGCCTCCACTTGCTGAAGAAGCAGCATTTTCCTGACTTGCTGATGCAAACTGTTTCAGAGTGACGCCGCGCTGGCTGCGATGTGAAAAAAAAATTCCACGAATTGTTTATGCTAAAAGCAAGGCTTATGTTGTCTTAAGACCCGGTTCGAATTTGTCTACAAATTAGTTCCTTTGTTTAGCTAAGATATAGACTTCTTTGTTTAAAGCTACATACGTTTTAATTCTTTGTATCGGAAATTAATTTTTTTCACGGACAATGCGTTTTCGCTGCAAGTCGCAATGCTAGCGGTTAAAGTTGAATAAAAATGAGGGCGTTGGTAGTGTAATTAAAAACATAGGCCATGTCTTTTGTCAGATTTATTCTGCCGACGCATGTCCCTTTTATTAATTCTTCAAATATGTAGTACAGAGAAAGCTCTTTTGCCGATTTCTGCTTACGTGACAGGCATGATAAGATAACTCGTATTTACTTGCATAAATAATATTGTTTTCAAGGTGAGACGCTTACAATAAATTTCTAGGAAACTAAAGCAAATAAACTGATGATCTTAAAATATTATAGTGGGCATGAATTTTAACTACTCTGTAAATTGAGAAACGTTAATTTTGCAGACATAAGTACCTGGCGAAATAAATACAGTCCTGGGGCCTATTTCACCAACAATTTTGAAACCTTGCACTTTGCACTTTTCACTTTGTAAAAACTGAAAAGCATGGTTCTACGAACATTTTAGCAGATTATTGAATTAATTTGCAATTTATGAAAAGCATACTAATTTGCAAGCCATAAAATTCAATAACATAATATAATAATAGCAATGTCGAAAAGACAAGTGCTAAGTGCAAAGTGCAAGGTTGCAAAGTTGTTGACGGAATAGGCCCCCGGTTATTGAATTAGGACCACTTGCTAAAAGGCTTTATTTTATATTCCGTTTAATATCGATTTCCTTTTACTAACTTCAATTCGAATTTATTAATAGTAAAATTATATCTGAACAATATTTATACGACTGAAATTTTATATGTATTTACGAAAAACGATCCTGCAGAGATAAAGCGAAATTAACATTCATTAAAAATGCCTACAGTATAAAAAACACATTTCTCCAATTTACCACGCAAAAGCAATCATAAAAAACTGTTTACGAGCATTTAATTCCATACCGCAGAAATCGGAGTTGACCGTTATGAGCGAGCTTGCTAGAAGTCGCAAGAAGTTCATAAAAAAATAATAAAAAATATGACGAGCTACTTCGGTACGCGTCTGATTTCTCACTGTTCTGGCATGCCATCGTCCAAAAGCTGTTTGTTCGCGGGCTGAATTTAACCAAACCGCCCTAAGCGCATGCGATATAATAAAATTTTCTTGAACTTCGCCTACATTGCTTTCGTTTCCACGATCGCATTGCGGCTTGTGGCCGAAACGCAATATGTGGATGCACCTTTACATAAAATTAATTCCTGATTTCGTAATGAAGAAATTTATTTCATTTGCGTAATCTTTCGTGACAGATCGTATAAGATTAAGTTTGTAACCACAAAAATTGTAAATTATATGTATATCAATGTAAATATTACCGATTGTAGTTAGAGCATAATTTGCATTTTGTGCTAATGGAATATCGCCTTACTTAATTCGAGTAATCGATTGTTTCAGTTAGAAATACAATTTTTCAAATATCGATTTTATGGTGACTTTTTTTTGAATTCTTTATAATTTTTGTGTGAATTTTTGTTTTTTCATGTAACCTGGAATATTTTTTGTGTGTTCAACGGCTTTTACTCAACTGCTTTTTACAATTCATTCTTATGCAATTGCAATAATGTTTATTTATACTGATAGAAAAAAAATATCACGAAATATCTGGTAAATATTATTCTATACTTTTCCAAAAAGTGCTCGAAGATATGGGTTAGCTAGGTTGTCAAAATAAATGTGTATTTTCAATATCTCGCTAAGAGGGACACTAGGAAAGTTATCTACCCGACTATGATAGAAATGACGAACCTGTACAATTAATGTCCAATAGTGTCAAGTTTTGTCAGAAAGTTTGAATCAAATCCACGAATTAATTTTCATTCTGTAAAGTAAAAAGTAGCGTAAAATGATTGCAGTAAAATTTTCTTACGAAAAAAGGCATTACACCCAAATATATTCATCAGCGGATGTCTGTTGTTTATGGAAATGAAGCTTCTGCATTTTATGTCTTCAAATTTTGGTCTAAACAGTTTCGCTTAGGAAGGGAGTCCATTGAGGATGATGCCAGAAGTGGACAACCTTCAGCAGCGACAAATCCAGAGGTTTGTAAGAGGCTATGTGGAGGCTATGGTTCTCGAAGATCGCCGTTTGGAAGTCTCCACCATCGCTACAACATTGCAAATATCTGAGCCTAGCGTTATGAACATATTGCATGAAAAATTAGGCATGAGCAAGGTGTTAGCAAGATGGGTTCTCAGGTTGTTGTCTCCTGAACGTAAAATCTCGCAAAACCATTTTGATACTCTGGCGACTGATCCTGACTTTTTAAGTTGCATTGTGACAGGAGATGAAACTTAGGTACACCACTGGGATCCTGAGACTAAGCAAGAGTCCATGCATTGGGTCCAAAAAGGTTCGCCACCCCCGAAGAAAGTTCGAACTCAGTCTTCAGCTGGCAACCATTTTCTGGCATACTGAAGGCGTTCTTTTGATTGAATATGTGTTGAAAGGAACTACAATTAATGCAGAGATCTACGGTAATACTGAGCCATAGACAGAAAACGTCCCAAATTGGGCCAATCGAATGTGTTTCTTCTCGATGACAATGCGCCCGTGCATAAAGCTGTCAAAGATCGGCCAATCTTGGCAGACTGCGACTTTACTGAGCTAGACCATCCATCATATAGCCCAGATATAGCACCATCGGATTATTATTTGTCCCAAAACTTTAAAAAAATTCTAATAGGATGGCGTTTTGAAACGGATGAACACTTGAAAGAAGTTATTGAAGATTATTTTGATACTCAAGAGAAAACATTTTTTTCTACTGGCATAGAGTCCCTTCCGAACAAATGGTAAAAGTGTGTTAATATTAATGGAGATTATATCGAAAAATAAAAATGTTTAAAAAACCGCACGTCTTTTGTTTCTGGGTTAGGTAGATAACTTTTCTAGTATCCCCCGTAGTTTAAAAAATATTTTAGTTTTCTGTTTGTAATTTGAACTATTGGTTTTTGTGTACGAAAGCAGAAAAAAATTCAGGTTGCATGAGAAATATCGAAAGTGGTTCTTTTAAATTATTTGAAAAGTATCACTCAGAATAAACTTAGTACAGAATGGTAGTGTAAATTAGTACTGCACATTAGCCGTGCAAATATTTGACACGTGTATTTTAATGTAGCGAAATTAATGTGAACTACAAAACCACAAAACTGCATGTAGGATCAAAATTGAGCTTAATCAGAATTTAGAGTACTGTAATGCTGGATTTCACAAACGTCACTTCAATTTAATCATCGATTAAGAATAATCATTCCTATACCTTCAACACATGTAACCATAGCAACGTTTACTCTTAACGGATGATTAAATTTAAGTAACGTTTGTGAAATCCGCCATAAGCCTGTTTACAACCTAAGTTTCAAGCCATTAGTTATTTTTTTACCATGTTTTAAGATACAGGAGTTTTAGGTTTAGGTAAGATATGTATAACGCGTCATAGTTTTTCCATATTTCTCAAAATAGTGTTGATGTGACATGTTCGGTTTTGATTCTAGACCCCTCACATATTTATCTTCACTATCAAAAAGATTTAAGTATTTTTTTCAAAAGAACATATTTTTTTTCAGTAGAAATTCTTAACACTGGCAAAACCGCATATCTTTGCAAATCATTCGCAGTATGTAGGTACAACGAATGAAGGCATCATACAGGGTGTCCAAATCGTAAAGATTTTACAATAGGCAACCCATCAATCAAACAACTACTTATTAAATAATATATTGAATGCACAAGACATAGAATGGGTTGCCAAAGATATCTACGCAACTGAATCTGGCACGTTTCATTTTGAAATGTCAAACTGACGTACACTGAACGAGAAAATGTAAAAGCTAATCAAAGCTCCTATTTTAGAACCCTATTTTAGAAACGGAATTAAACTGGAAAATGGTAAATGGAAATATTTCTATGTTGCCTGTTATGAAGAATTTCTACCCAAGCAGTCAGTCATACAGACTTTAATTGTCACTCTCAATTTTCAAATTTAAAAAATTAAGAGAAACATGCGATTTCTTGTACCTGACTAATCTTTTATTCGATCGCATTGTAACAATACCCGCCCAAAAAAATCCGGGACAACTCTAAACATGCATTTTTGAGTTATTTTTTTTGCTTGAATGCAGCTTTTAACAATTCATTTTGCTTATTTTATGGTAATGGCTGAATATTTTTAACAATAACTAATTCGTTGTAATACTACTAATAGAACATATTACATGTCCCAGATTTTTTTGTCGGGCACAGTACAATCTGAACGTATAATTTCATGTAAGTAATTCTAATGTGATTAGAAAATAATAATTTCACACTCATCTAGTTTTGTTATAGGCTCGAAGTCTAATCCAAGAGTCCTTAGCTGAGTCCATTTCAGAATATTTTCTTATGGCCAAGTTTTTGTCATTTTTTAAATTATGCTGTCCATGTATATTTAAAATTTCCTTATACCTGCTCAATTCAACATTTTTAACACAGCTTTAATAAATGTACTTACGTAAGAATAGAACTCCTATTGAAAAATTTATCTGCTGATAGAAGTCATATATATTTTTGGACGAAAGCTAATTACCGTCTAGAGCAATAACTTGCGAAACTCCTTTACAAAAATGAATGGAATGATTCCCTTCTGGACAAAATTCAAATAAAGCAGATCTTTTAAAGTTATTTTTGTGGGACACTCAAAACTTCCAACGTATATAGAGAGTATGGATAATAACCAGACTGCGACGTTTCTTAGGACATTTCAGAGCCGGACTTATTTTATCTTATGCGCACATTTAAGTTTATGAAACTTAAGATCATGAGTTCTCCGATAATTATCCAGGCGGTTTTTATTATAACCACAAAAAAACATTGTTTACAAATATAAAGCGCCTGCCGGCCTGTTAATAACTCTTAAATTGGTCTAGGTGATATCATGACAGAGACCTATCAATAAGAATTGTAGTTAATTGTTTATACACGACTATTTATCAGATTACTATACAAAGATATGTACGTTGTTTCTCCTTTATAATGTTTGTTCAAATCGAAAATCTCTAATTTGGTGCAATGTTTTCAATAAATACCCTGTATATCATTTGCTTGATTAAAACATGAATGATTAATCTTAAAATTTATTACAAACATTTTAGACAAAGTATTAGGTGGTACTTAGAGGTAATGCCTCATACATGATCTTCCAAGTAGTTAGTTTCAAATATTGTTCTTATCTAAAAGCGTAATGACAACATAAAACTGAAATCATCACCGGGCAGAATTTGGCTCGGGTTAAAGCCGAGAAGGGCATATATCAGAGAGCGGGCTCTCATGTGAAGCCCTGACTGAAGTTCCCGTTATCCCTCGAGTAAACCGGCACTGATTACTTCGCTCTAGCGGTGTCATAAAGGCACCTGCTCCCGGCTCTGCGATGATGTATTACGTTCAAAACATGCCCCTTGCATACCGACTGTTATAATACGCAAACGTACCCCCAATATAAGAAAGTATATTAAGCCTACGTCAGAATATCATGAGTTATGAGTCGAAGCGAGGCGAAGGAACATCTTGATGTATATCTGAAGATTTAAGATGTTTGAAAATTCTGTCACTATCTAGGCGGTGGATTTTGGGCTTAGAGGAATCGAGAACTTTTATTGTTCCCTTAAGCATCATCACAATAACTACATCCCAAAATTATTAACCTCGACTTGAAAGCCGCAAGTCTATTTCAGAGAAACATTAAATTTTAGAAGTAGAAAAAATGTTCTATACGTTATGAACTTATGATTTATGTATTGAATTCCACCAAGACTACATAACCTAAATTCCACGAGTTTATTGATTTGTTTCTTTAATGACAACTAACAACTAATTATTTTCAACAGTTGCAGTTATATTTTACGTTGTTAAATCAATTAATGAATGGCAGATCATAATATGTTACTCTTTATTTAGGTAATAATAAATATAAATATTATGTACATAAGACTTGTATGTAAGTAGAATAAAAATTACTTTAGTGTTTCTTTATAATTAGTCTAAAGTAAATTCAATTTCTCCTGTCAATTAGCAAAACCAATTAGTTATACCTGGTTTATCTGTGGCCAAACAACCCTTTCCCGGGTGGATTAAAGAAGCCCATCTCGCAATTCGATGCCGGTGATTAATACACTTTTCTTAAAACGATCTTGTTTCGGTAATCCCGTTACAGGACCTGAAAGTGTAATTTGTTGGGCAAATATCTCAGGCGGGGTCCGATGGGGCTAATAAATATAGATTATTCAGGAAAAACGAACAGTTCTTAGGGTAATGATTAATAAGTGTTGTAAAGAATACACCAGAGACTTTATTTGCCCTTCCATATTTCATCATCTTATTTCTTTATGTTATAAACAAACCTTAAATTTTAATAATTTTGTTAACCAAGCTTTGTCCTCAGATCTCCTTAATTGCATAGGATATCATTAAGTTTCGGAATCAGGAGTCTAGTTAATGTTAGTTGCTTGTTAAAATAATATTTTGGTTCAAAATGAACGGCAACAGAAAAATGAAGAAAATTCTAAAAGAGAACAAGAGGTATAATTTTGACAATTCTGAACAATATAGGTATGTAGCGACGGGCAAAGGCTAGACTTTGGTTCCATATACAAAAGCGCAGAGAGCGATTCCTGGCTACTTAAAACTCAAACCAGAAACGTAAAAAACAAAGGAATTTCAACTTGGTTCTTTTATGGTTGAACACAAACTTGGTAAAATGGGTGGGGAGAAGAGGTGGACATCCCCTTTCTTTTATCTTTTAACCCCCGTTCCTTGCACATCGTGTGAGTACCATAAGTATGTGATAGTTTTAAACGGACACTAACAGTGAATAGTACTTTTGTTAATATGTTAATATGCCTCTGTACCTTTTAATTTGTCAAGAATTTATCAACTGGCTAGTAATTTTTGTGCAAATCTAATTAGCTGGTTATTGCATTTGCCTTTTTCATTATGAAGTCTTTGTCATATCGCTTGTTCAAATCATTTGGAAGTATAGGGAGGTGTAACAAAGGTAAAACCTCTTTTTAGAATTAAAATTAATGAGAACAACAGAACAAAAGAAAAGAAGCCACTTTTATATAAATATCTTATCATTTCCTGTATTCTTATATCTATGTAATCAAGTGCTCCTTTTCTATTCGCCGAAATAGGATTTTTTTTAAATAAAATGTACTTAGTATTCACATGATTTAATTATTCAAATTACGTCAATATCTCGTTTATGTGTTGAAACAAATGTTTTTGTCACTGAAAATTGGTTTTTTAATAACTATGTCTTTGGAATTTATTACGTTTACATACGAGTCTTGGTACAAGTGTTCATCACTTCTGATCGTACTCAAAGACTTGTTCTGTTTAATAAACCAACGCACAATGTGTCACAGTGGGACTACAGGGTACTTAATTAATGGAGTTAATTAATGGATTAATCAGATGTTTTGGAGAAGTATGCGATACAAAATGCCGCCTTCAGCGATCAATTTGCAAGTAAATCAGTAGCAATCACCTGTTTTTGAGGGACTCCCGTGGGAGGTGTTAGGTACCTATCTCTAGTTAACCTGATTAATATGGTGCGTGTAGTGAGCCGGACTTCTTCTACTCCGTCACCAGAGTGTTAATTAATTGCTTCGAGGGCGGTGCTCTACCCACTTGCCTGTTTTTCAGGACCCTCTGTCTGTCGCTCTTTCGCCGTCTAACCTATCTAATTAATTTATAGCGCAAGAAATTAGTTTTGACTATTTTTTTTGCATTCCACTATGGGTGGTTTTGGCATTGCAGTCTCTAAGCAATTGCTTCTAATTAACCGACAAATCTCTCGGCAAAGACCACAGATTGACCCCCACACATATACAGGGTGTGAAGGAAACTTTGTTAAGAAAATGGCTAGGAATATGTAGTGCAAATGAGTTGGTTTCGTGATTCCACGAAATTCCTAATGACAATTAATTGTCTTGATTTCTGAGTTAAATTGTGCTGGCACACGTGATTTCGGCGGCAGATATAACTTGCCTCACGCCAGGGATTGAGATTGGCGACTTCCCTGTACAAATCGAAAAACAACCTTTAGTGTTTCCAATTTGCCGGAGAGAATCCTCAAGGGTAGAATGTTTTCTAAAAGTACTCTGTATGGAATTCCCAGGTAGATGCGGGAATAGTTAATTGTTGTTGGTTGATTAAATTACAGAATTGGTCTAATAACTAAAGAAACAATGACCAATAAAATTTTCTAAGATGAAGGTCACTAGTGGGTTTTAATACTAGTTTGACAATAGTTTGATTAAGTTATCTAAATGCAATGGTACTCTGAACCGTACTGACTCCTTAGGCTAATTAATGCAAATCAAATTGTCCCTACGCAGTTATTACCACCAAACTTGCGCTGAAGGAAACAAATAAATGTCAGTTACCTAAAGGCACCACTTCCGCTCACTGCCCACCTTTTATTTAATCACTCGCGGCGCGACGTGCGCGTGTTTAGTTTAATTGCCTTTCTCAACACACTGTATTTTAACCGTACCGAACTAATTGATTTAAGTAAAAAAATGAATAAAGACTACAAGTGCTCAAGGAAGAACACAACTAAGCCAAGTTAAAAATGAACTCAACCGTTCTCGCTAAAGCTTCAATGCTATCTGTCCGTTTCTTCGCGGCCCCTATTCCCACGAAAACAATTAAAACATACCCCCTCGGACTTTGCAGCGAAATCCTGAAATCGCTTCGACCAATGATAACCGTTGCTTTTAATTCTAGCCCACGCCCTGGAGTGCACTTTCTCACAAACTCCTATAAATTATGCGCTCCACACTGTCATAAGGAATGCGTCTGTCCAACGACATCTGTGATTTGTTTTCTCTAACTTCATCTCAAAAGCCTCTTGAGTTGACACAGAATTATGACGCTAGACGTTGGGACGAAACACTTCAACTTGAGCGTAATTCGTGGTCCACTGAAAGGAAAACGCGGCGCCTCGAATTGTTAGCCTCCCGCTCGTAAAATATCGCTGCAAACTCCGAGAAGACGCCCATGTGTTTGTTATTTGAAATTAGACATGTAATAATCACTTTTATTTTGTAAACAATTGTCGCGCCCTCTTCAGTACCAAGTGTAAAAATCTATTATTACAATTAGCAACTGTATTAATTTGGGCTAGATTAAGAACATTTATAAATGCCTCCAGGCAAAAATCCTTTTTATCTTTGAGGTTGGAACTGAAAGAGGATATATTGAAGTCACCTAAAATCAGCACATTCATATCAGTTGCTATAAGAATATTCTCTAATGAAGAAAGAAATGATTCCAGAGTATTAACATGCACATCAGGAGGAACGTATACTACAACAATAACCAATTTGGAGATGCAATTCATCTGTATTATACAGCCTGAGACATCAATGGAAGGTGTACATTTCGTAATATGAGAAGTGTCTAAAACCCTACAACCCTAGGCACTATTGATAGCTTACAAGCATCCTCCCCCCCCCTGGATTTACCTGTGGCTTTACAATCACTATCACACATATACACTATGTAATTAGGAGGAAAAATTTCCAATGATGAAACATCGTTAGTGCGCTAAATATAAGATATTTTATTATTAATACTACGTACATTTTGGTAGTAAATGTTTAAATGCTTATTAACGTAATGACTAGAATTATTTGATAAAATGAGATTTGCAGAACCTTGGATTAAGGTAAACATCGTCTGTTACGATTTAAATCAGGGTACACTTTTGTTTTGTGGATGAAAAATACTAGTTTCATTCAAATTAGATAATAATAGTTTATTGACCCATGTAATAAAAATCATAATACATATATGTATGTAAAATAAAACTTTAGCTCAATTATGTTTTATTAGTTTATTATAAGTGAAAGTGAAACAATATCGTACTAGTACGTTTGGGTCCCAAAGGCTACAGTTTAAAGTAAACAAAAGTAAAATGTTACACTTCGAGAAGAATTAATAAACGGTAAATAACCCAAATGTTTAGTTTACCAAGTGCGCAAGGTTTTGAATTAACTCACACCTGATGACGCTCGGGAGATGAGCTCAACCTCGCTTGGTATTTCTTGGCCAGGTCGTTATTTTCTTTACAAGGGCAAGGGAAAGACAAGCGATTTTGCGTTTCAGACTATTTTTTTGCTGGACCTTCCATGATTATGTACGAAGTGAACCAGCTTATGTTCCTTTATAATCTGACGTAATAGGCATCATCTCAGGGTGTCATTGTTAACCGGTGATCCCAACATTTTCCATTCCATTCAGTCGTTTTCTGATAATTTTCTTCCCAGTTCAAGATTTAATCTCTTACCGTTTATTTTAGAAAGTTAACAGAAAAACCACTAAGATTTCCGAAGACAAAGTTTCAAGCATCGTGATCTTTTGATCTACTGTCGCTTTACTATCCTTTAATTTAGTTTAATTGAAGAAAAACATGAGACTTTTCGAACTTATATTATCTTAAAGCAGTCATGGAAAAACAAGTGGACGAAAAATTATCACGGTTATGGTGAATACAATATTGAGCACAATGTACAAATTATCCAGCTATTCAAATTTTGAGATGCACCGAAATGTTTGTATTTGAATATGAATTTGGGTATGCCTGCATATGTGCAACATTTCTGAGATCAATTTCTCACGAGTACCTAGCTACTTGTTGAAACAAATTTATTCCTCCTGCCGGCGGAAGAAAATTTATGGGACATAAATTTCTTTCCGTGCAGACGAATAAATAACCTACGCACTGCATGATTCCATCAGCATAATATTAAAAGAAAACTGGGGCGACCGGAAAATTATGTTGGCTGTGTGTAAATTTTGTGGAAGACATGGCTTCATAACCCTGTATACGTTAAAATTTATGTTCACCCTTCACGACGTTATTATAAAAAAAAGTATGTATTCGTAAACCTAATCGGGCCAAAAAGAATTCTAAAATACCAACACAGAGGAAAATAATGGTTAACTGTGCGAACTAGAAATAATCCCTTTAATAAGATTTCGTATTAGGCCCTCTTTGTTTTCTAATCTACGTGCTACATCATTGAAGTTCATAAAAAGGGATTTTTATTTCATTTTTGTGTAGGTATTCCCATTCGGTGTTTTTAACGCCCATTTGGCTCGGAAGTCATTCAGAATTCTCATTTACTGTTATGAGCGAACGTTGGAATAAAATGTAATCAAACCTCCAGGAAACCAATTCGAGATTATCAAAGCACTCTGCGATTTCTGCTGTAATAAAAATATAACTCGGGACTTCTGCACGTTTGTTTATATATTTAGATATGAAAACCGTGTAACTCGCGCAAGCAAAAAATATAATATATCTACAAAGTTGAAAACAAATCATGCAGAAGTTTAGAGAGATCGTAAATAATTACGATCGGATGGTTATAATTTTAAATGGTTGGGTTGACTTGCTAAAGGTTGGTCGTATGTGAAGAAGTAGTTAATCGTTAATGTATGTGATTTATGTTACAGAATTAAAGTTGGATTAAACATAGGATTTTCTTTACTTTAATTTGAAATTAACTAACTTTTGATGTCGGTGTAACTGGACATAAAAGTTTGTTCGAAGTTGTTCTTCAAGATTACATTAAGAATGTGCTTTGAAAAGAGGCTTACGAGCAAATCTGTTTGTGAAGAAATAGGATAAGAGTTCTTAAATCAAAGTGCACTGTTGAATTGAACCTAAGAGCCAATCTTTATCTTTTTCTCTTTTTTATTTTATGTGTGCGGTATTGGGTTGTAGAACTCCTCGTGTGTACCTCTAGCCAACAACTATTAAACTCATATTTCCAGCCTTACTATTGCCTTGCTATTGTTCATTTGAATAGAAAATATTGGCCAGAATACAAATATGATTTCTCTTGAATATAACTAAGACCGTATTTTGCTAGTGCAAACGGCTTGTAGTAATTATTGCAATTTTGAATCCATTTTGAAGCACTCCTTTAATACGTTATGTCGACCATATCGAAAATTCAGTTCACTCATTTAACTTAACATTAGGTTCACAAAATTACATTTCTGTCCTAGCTTGTTTACCGAAAATCCTTGACAGTTAAAACGGGCAATTTTATTCTCATTTCGGAGCAAAGACGAAATTACGTCTTCACCTAAAATATCGTCTCGTCGACGTGTCGGCCTCGAAATAAAATTTATTATTTCGCGTGATGCGTAAGCTGATGAGGAACTGCTTCGTGCTTGGCATCAAAGTTCGTTTAAAGACGTCGTCGCGTTTTGAGTCGAGGGGGTCTCTAATTCTCCGAGGTAATTAAAGGAAATTTGTCCGAAAACAAGGACTGTAATCTCACTAGGCGTTATTAAACCCCTTTCTGCATAAACGAATTGTTGCAAACGTTGACAACATTAGAAATTGGTAAATAACCACTTATATGAGCTCCGACAACTTTATGATCGGACAAGTTAAAAATTGGCAGAATCAATTGGTCTCTTTGATCTCTTAAAGATACTTTTTGGCCATCTTGAATTTATTTAAGCGGTGCCTTAGTGATATAAATGGCAAAATGCGTACGATTGAGCCACATGCTGTATATACCGATGATGACGAGGATAAACACCAATTTTATTTATGACTATACAGGTAATTGCTTGAAAGTGAGAACGTAGGCAATCAATATCAAACAGAAAGCGATATAGGCATATAAAAGAGATGCAGGAGGCTTTTGTACGTTCTAGACCATTGCGGAGGCTTTGCTGCCTAATAAGTCATCCCACATAAGTTTAGGTCAAAAAATGACCGCACAATGTCACAACTTAGCCTTTGGTTTATAATCTATGTAAGCGGTGATCGAACATTTTCTAAAAAAACAAATATTTACCTAAGTTTTGCTTTTACAGTTATATCTGTGTTTCTCAATCTTCTTTTGTAGACTATTACGTTTAATTAAAGTATACACACATATCCGACTCTATAAATTAAATATTTGGAATCGTTTTAATATTTTCTTTATTTTATTTACTTATTTCACTTTACAGCCATATATCAAACTCAAACAGAACACAGCACCACTATACTGTTTTATTATTGCTTATTCGTGTCGACCACTTAAAATTAAGTAGGTACGTGAAGTAAAAATGAATAACACCTGCGATAAGTCATTATATCATTTAATTTTCACCCCAATCGATAGTGTATACGTGAAAATAAGCGTCGTAAAACTACCTAGCGTGTTGCACTAAGTCTGTATATTGCATGTACCTCGTAAATACGTGAAAGTTATGGATTCGAGGTTTTTACCTCTTGTGATACGAGTGGAAAAGAGAACGTAGCTCAGAATGAAACTAGATTTAAAATATTTATGGTATGAGTTATTGTGAAACGAAGACAATATTGTAAATGATTTTATATCTTAACATGATAATCCTGCATCAAAATCATTCTCAACCATTAATATCATTTATCCACTATCACAATATATTTGAACTTTTATCTTACTTTATTTCACTAGTGGATAATAATACACAATGTACCATAGCAACCAGTAGGTATGACCTGTCACGTTTCTTTTTACGAATACGAATATTTTTTATCCACTTAAGAAAATGCTGTCTAAAACGTGATCTAAAACACTTATACAATAAATAACTATTATATAATGGGGGCGAATTTAAACAAACAGCTTAGTATATCAAGCGCAAATCGCGAAAAGGACTAATATAACGAGAAAAAAAAGTGCCTGTAAGAAAAAAGACGTATCACCTGAGGAATTCAAATAAACAAAACGCAAAAGAACAGAAGGTATAGTTTTGTAAAGGTATATCAATTTGAGTATTTAAAAGCAACAGTGATAAACAAAAATGAAGGAAACTAAGGAATTGAGAAACTCATAGCAAAAGGAAATAGAGCAGTAAGAGCTGCAAGCAAAATATACCAATACTAATACTAAAAATACTAAAAGCAAAAGAAGTTTCAGATCAGAATATATATACCAGTGTTACGATCAACCCTGTTTTTATTATGAGAGACGAGTGGTTAAAAATGATAACAGAAAGGGACGAATTATCCTTTACTTTCAAGGCCTCGTCGAGACACTATCCTCTAGATGTCACGACGAGAGTGAGAGAGAAGTTCTATTACCATTCGAAATAATCAACAATTTCTACGTCCTCTTTTTCTCCTTACTCATTTACTAAAATAATTTTAACCAGACCACAAAGGACTAAATTAGCAATTTCGTTGTTTGTAAGGTACCTGGTTTGAGCTTTTTAGCTAGATATTCCTATTGACGCCCTGTTTGTATGGAATGAGATTTCAACCCTTACCAGCCACACGTGGATTTTTCGGGATTGACGAAAATTACGTTCTTTCTTTTAAAATGTATACAAGTGTGTATATTCAGAATAAGTAAGAACATAAATAAATTGATTTAGACAATTTTAAAACTGATTACATACGTATAACACTCACAACTTAGACAAATGCAAACTTTAAATATAATTACTGATTATTTCAGAACGATATACGAGACACTAAGAAATTCAAAATTATTTTTATGACGAGAAAAACAGCATTTCATATATCAAATTAAGTAGTGGTTAGCTTCTAAAAACATAGCCAAATTGGTAAAATCAATTAATGTTTTCTCTCCCAAACCATGGTACTAGATACGGAGAGACGGACGGATTTTTGGAGGTCAACCACACACTATGACATTCTGTGAATGCCTTCGGGCTCTGGAGGTGTACACGACCAAACTGCTAGAAGTTGTCTGATCTATCGTGGACATAGTCGCTTTTATATGATTTTCCAACGGAAACTCCGAATATGTAACACTTTACATATGGGTCAGTTTGTCCTATGGTTCATCGTGATTTTCCGAAACCGTCTGCTCATATGCTTGCATAATGCCCGACTTTTTCGATGAGTTATGTATGCAGCTGCAATGATATTAGGTCGTTCGGAAAAAAATGTCGTATTATGTCTAGAATTTTTTGATTCCAGAAAAGTTGGATGATATCATCGTGGAATATAACTGCTAGCAGAAAGATGGCAAAAGGTCACTGCTGCAAATGGTGATAGTTTAATCAAAATTTATATACTTATCTATATAAACATTCTGAATTAAAAAGAAAACGACATATTTTTCCGAACAACCTAATAAAAAGAGTTTTTAGGTGATCATATTTTGCGTGGTCACGTAGGCGACGTTGCGACGAATTTAATTTATTTATTGAGCTTAACGATTTACGAAATTGTCGATTCCTGACATTATCACTAAATGTAGAACAGAGATTTTTGAAATTTCATAATTTCATAATTATTGTATTAACAATATCAACAATAACATAAAATTCATCATAGAAATAGAAAACAATAACTAAATTAACTTCCTAGATTTAACACTAACTAAAATCAATAATAACATTTTTCATAAATCTACTCAAACAGACACAATTATGCCCAACGACTCACACAATATCAACAAACAATTAAACGCTGCATTCGCTATTACATAAACCGCATTAACAACATTCCTCTTACTCCAGATAACAAAACTCACGAAGTAAACATTATCAAACAAATTGCCATCAGTAACAATTATAACTTAAACATAATCAAGAAAATAAATAACAACAATACAGACAATAACAAAAAAATATATAAACCATTCACATATCAAGGTAACATACACTACAAAGTCAACAAAATACTCTATAAATATAATTTAAAGTTGGTTCTTGTCCGATGAAATTTGTATCACAAAATCTTTTAACCGGACACTAAATCGCGCACAATACACTTAACGTTTCACCGTCGTTCGACAGCTTCGTCAGAAGTGTATTGTGCGCGATTTAGTGTCCGGTTAAAAGATTTTGTAATATAAATATAATATTCATAAAACCACATCACAAAAAACTAATTTACTAACATCACTTCAAAACAATAAAGATACTATCGATTTACTTAATAAAAACGGGATGTACCATCTAGAATGTAATAACTGTAATGCAATTTATTTAGGCGAAACAGGCAGAAATATCAACATACGCATCAAAGAACATATTCGCAATAAAATCACATCAAATGTAGGAAAACACATGCATGAAACTGGTCATAACTTTAATTACAACAACATTAAAGTTTTACACCAAGAAGGAAAAAACTATAAACTTACAAAACTAAGAAAAAAGATAACATAGTATCTCTTAATGATCAAGTTAATTTATCATTTACGAATATTTAAACACATAAAATCTTCACATCGTCAACTTCACTTACCATTTTTATGATTTAACACACAGCCATTCCAACGTTGATTTTGTAATATCACTTTTATTTTTTGCAAATTTTAATTTAATATATTTCATGTTTCTAATGTGCTCCATATTTTTACTTCATTTTAATTATTTGACAATAACAGTAAGTATTATATGTTATAATTTTTAATCACAAATAATTTAATTTTTCTTTCAATTTTTTTTATCTATTGATTTAATTGTTTTTATCTATTTGTTCGTTTTCTATTTTTCAAATTTTTTTGTCAATTTCTTTCTACATGTTATACAAAATAATTTTTCATGTAAATTTATCACTTTTTAATATTTATAACAAATCACACAATTTAATTGTCACACAGAACATCCCTCATTCATACATATTGTAATCTTCTTACAGGCCTGATGAAGGTTTTTTATAAGACCGAAACCGGTAGCTAAATAAATCATCTACAAATTAGGAAGTACTTACCTTTTTCAACATATATTTATTAAGAAATCCGCAGGGAGGTTCGTCGAGAATTTAAAACTGTGTAAAAAACACAAAATTTACAAGGAAGGAATGTGTTGGAAAATATTCTGCATTGGCACCATTAATCGGCGCTTAAATAACAAAACAAAACAGACATTACAGACAACAGTTTCCTGGGCTTCTAGGCAAAGGATCTTCTTCTCTACATGGTCACTTGCCACACTAAGCCAAGAATTTTAGAATTTGAACACCCGTCACAAAAATGGGTCGGCGATTAATTTAATAAAACTTTTGAAGATAAATAATAACAGAAAATGGTAATAATAATTAAAAAAGAGAAAAGAGTAAGGCCGTAATCGTTCGGAACAAGGAACAAGGGTTCGGTGAACATTAATGAATCCCTTCTGAAACTGCCAGGGCTTATTGTTTATATTCAAAAAATAAAACGCCACGCCTCTTTCGGGACGTGCTGCCCTCTCTAGTATTTTCCCTGCGGGCTTGTCCAAATAGGTCTTGAGAGCGATTTAAGTTGCCTACTGTACAAGTGATTGCGAGGTGGTTTGGACCGGCTACGCTCTCTTGCGTAGGTGTTCTTACGCGCTATGTGATTTATTTAGTTATCTTAATGATAACTTATCTGAAGGAGAGCCAGTATTTTAGCTGGTGACTTTCCGCTCCAGCTTGTTATTGCCTGAAAATGTTACGTCAAAAAATTTAAGTTTGAAATTCTTTTATGAATACTGCTAAGGCCCAGTTGTACAATTCTAGCTTAACTTTAAGCGAAAGCTTAAAGCCCCAACAACAACTGTTGAAATAATCGTTGTTATGGATTTAAGCTTCAAACTGGCATTGTACAACTGGGCCCAATTTAATAACACAGGTCTGCAACCAAAAAACTGCATCAGATTTTTGGTTAACTATTTGTTAGAGATTCTTGCATGCTGAATACGGGAAAAATACTAAAAAAATACCATCACGTCGGGTTTTCTTGCAAAAGTTGTTTTTTTGGGTGTACGGCTGCGTCATTTTTAATTTAACAAAAAAATTCGTTTTAGGCTTCTCTCGATTCGAAAATTCTCATCAAAAAAGTTATTTATACAACCAGTGAGTAAAGTAATACTTTTTTTCACGAATAAGAAAGTTTGACAATTCCTAGGGAAGATGGGACGTGAATATGATGGGTGACTATTGTTGGATGCTGAAGCGGGAAACTGGAAATACCGGAAAACGAAAGCTCACTAGGAGAACTATGAAAGAGAAGAAAAAACGGTTTCACCGGACAATATAGTGAATGCTGAACATTGATCAATTTAATTGTGTTTTACTTGATAATCAAATGATTAACGATCAGCCTTGTTTCAATATATCCTCTTCTTTTGCATGAAAATTGTACGTGATGTGGGCAAATGGAGGTCCTTTTCAAGTTCAGCATACCAAAATGACATAGAATTCATTTGAAAACATCATGCAGCTATTCAAAAATATTTTTTTGCAGACCTATGTAATTTACATTTTAATAGTTTCGGCCGTTTACATGGGGATAGAAATAAGATAGGATAGATAGGATAGAAATAAATAGATAGGATAGAAATAAGATAGGCATAAGATAGGTATTCAAGAAGGGTACAAGAATATTAGACATCGAAGGGTGACGAAGTTTTGTGCAGGACCAAGTTAAATAAAAGTGAATTATCAATAGATTAGAAATAGATATGCAGTCAGAGAAGGCCGCCAATTAACTTCGCAAGTTAAGTTAAGTTTGTTTTGAGTTTGCGTGTTGTGTGGCATAGTGGCATTGTGGACGGGACAACGGTCGTGCAGTGTTGCAGAATCGGGTCTTACATTAGACTAATGTTGTGAGTATTGCTTTTATAATTATGTTTTATTCAACTCGAGTGACAAAAATCTCTACTTACCTATTATTATTGTTTTTATCTTTATTGTTTTACTAGAACTAGGAGACTAGGTCATACCTAACCTCAACTGTTATGGCGACAACGATCCTTTTTTCTGGAACTGAACATTCTTTGCCACTTTGATTTGGTAAGTTTTCTTTTCTATAACAGAATGTCATACCACTAACTTTCTAAAAGCGGATTTTCGGTAAATGAACAAAACTGCAACAAATCAGACTCGTGTCGAGTTCGACAAAACCGCAACTCAAATTTTCAAAATTGGAAACATTATGGAAATTTTGAGTATGGTGACTGTTTATTTCAACTCAAAATCTTTAAAATGTTTCTAATTTTAGAAATTTGAGTTGCGGTTTTGTCGAACTCGACAGAGTCTCTGTTTTGTCCGTTTGGTAGAAATCTGCCAAGAAAAGTATTAAAGCGATATTATTAATTTTAGAAATGTTTTAATTTAACCATTCTCATGGCGTTTGTAGGAGTGGAATTTAATGGCTGATGATGTATGCAGCTGGAATAGCATTATTGTAAGGAGTGGTTGACTTTAAAGAACAAAGAAGTCTCTTGGTCTCCCTTTAAAAACAAATGAACAGGAGGATACAAATACATCAAGTATGTGGTTTTGTAAATTATTTAAAGTCAAACACTAAGGCCCAGTTTTACAATCGTGGAATAAAGACGGAATAACTGCTCGCTGAATATCCTTTAATGTTCCTCCATATCTACGTCACGTTATTCTAAGAATAATGCTTATCCGACGATTGTAAAATCGGGCCTAAATCACTTATTATACTTTTAGCTATTCTCGCACTTCTAAAAAATTTGTTATCTCTGATACATACAGTTTATAGAATTTTATAGAATTGTTTATTTATTTTTAATGTTTTATTTCTTTATTCAAATGGTTGTTTTTGTGCAATAAATTTATGTAATTTGTAAGCTGTATTTTTATTGAAATTGCCTTCATGGGTCCAATATTTCAGTCACAGTTTAACATTAATCTTCAATTTATTCCTGTAGTAACAATTGAATATGTGAGATTAAAAGGGGCCCAAGTCTTGCTCGAATGATTATGAGAAATTGAAGAAAAAAGGTTTTTGAAAGTTGTTTTTTTTTAATGTGTAAAGTTTTTCCTTCACCTGTTACTATCTTATATTTCTTTGTGTTTAGATCACATAACCAGATCAAAACGTTATTTAAATTTTACCAAAATAATAGACATATACAATCTGGACTTGGGCCCTTTTTAATCTTACATATTCAATTATAAAAACAATTGTTCCTATGGGAATAAACTAAAGATTAAAGTTAAAGTGACTGAAATACCGGGCCGTAGTAATCATGACCAATAAATAACTTTTATTCAACGTCATTTTCACGTGTAAATCTGACGTGTATGTGACGTTAGAATTTGACGTCTGTGGGCAGTGACATATTTTCGTCATTTTGACGTTAAACTAACGTCTTAAAGCGAATTTTAGCGACGAATCAGGTTATAGTGGTTATGGAACTAAATACTTTATCGACAAACACGTGACGTCATTGTTATATATTTTGAACGCGGTTTGTGGAACTATTGGATGATGGTTAAGAAGAGTGTTTTAAGTTTTAACAGTTTGAATTTAGAAGATAGGTTATGTTAGATGATATTTTGTTAATATTTTGTAACAATCTCTCTATTACAGTACTGTCATCGTCAAATACGATTTCATTTGCTACGATAATAGCCATTTCTACATTCATTTTCACTTAAATATGAAAACAACATCAATAAATTGATTGATTGACAGTTCACAATAACATGCGATGGAATAGCCCACTTTGGCGAATATCGTTTTTAATGACGTCATAACATAAACCGCGTTAAAAATGTAGGAATAATTGTTCGTCGCTAAAATTCGCTTTTACTTTAAGTCGCGGCGACGTAAATGATGACCAAAGGTAGATGTCAATATGACGTCACCTTGCTGCCTGGGATATGCACTGTCTTTCAAAAAGTGTGCTACAAATGGGATTTTTTTTTAATTATCGATTTTTATAAAAATTTATTGACGCAGAACGTTTCTGCATCCCTTAAAGTCAAATTGGGAAATGTTAGATGAAATTTATCTTGAATGGTATACAGCGTGGACACCGAGAAATGAAAATGGTTTAAGGGTAAGTGTCCTTATTTTACAAGATACAAGAAAAATTAATAGTTATAGCTAAAGTACATTCGTTTTTGTAATGAAGAACTAAAGAAACACGATTTAGTAACTTTTACCGTTGAAGCCTAACTTATTCTTTCAGTTCGCGTTTCTTGTAAATGGTACTTTCAGTTTCAGGTTATGTTGGTTTCAATTTTGTAATATCATCTTGGAACTTTGGCTACTTTTTCCATGCTTTTCCAACATTTTATTCAATGCATTATACCTAAATGTGGTTCTCTGTTTGTTTCGTAATGGACTTGCGGGCCATTTTTGTAAATTGCATTTTGCAATTGGCAATTGAATTGTGACAAACGGTAATTTGATTGTCAAAACTTTAAATGCAATACCAATCGCTTTAGTAAGACAACAAAGGTACAAAAAAATCACAATTGGCTAGTCATTAAAAAGCGAATGGAGAATAAACATGTAATTATAGCTTCCTATCCCAAAAATTTAAAAAAATCAAAATTTATTGTGAATCACTCTTTATGCACACCGTATTAGGAAATATTGGTGGGATTAAAATGTCCGGCAAAGTAATATGAATAGACAAACACGAAATTTGTTTTTATTTGGTTCTGATTGATTATTTCAAACACTATGTTTTCTTTTTTGAAAAACACTGCATAAAATTGATTGACAAACATACCGAAAATTTACATTTATGTATAATATCTACTATCTTTACGTATTTCTTACGCTTCCTAAAATGACTGCCGTCTTCCTCCTTCCAGGAGAAAAAGGGAAGACTGATTTGGAGAAATCTGAATTGAAGCGAATCTATAATAAAATTTATTTTTTTAATGTATAGAAAAAAAAAATTTCCTCAACTCCTAATACAGAAGATGTTTATTGAAAATTCGATTTCTGTTCTAAAACGTCAGATTTGTCGAGACGTAGGAAGTCGTTTAAATTTAGCTTCGACATCAGCAAACGAAAAACACGAACTTTATATGCGGCAAATACTCGATGTTCCGCATAATTATATTTGCTCGTGCGCAGCGTGGAATGGTAGTAATTATAATAACACATTGCGACGGCGTGGACGCCGACGTCGCCTGCAATTACAGAGCGATGCCGCGATAGAGGGAATGGGAACTGCGGGCCGCAATTCACCGAACGACAGTTTCCGTTGTAATCTCTTCTTTCCCCAGAAACGCGATTATAAATTGAGGTTGGCAATCCTGTAACGATAATGGAGAATAATTGCGTTATACAGGGGGAAAATGCACGTAGCCTAGTTTTTCATCCACTTTCTCGCTATAGACATTGCGTCCGTCCATCCGTGATTTAATTATGAATAATTAATTTAACTTCGCAGCCGGATCATGTAAATGTTTGCGAACGCCGTGTCGAAGCTTTTTCGATTTTATTTCGGCAGAAGCGCTGTCAGGTTAACTGACAATGATTTTTGATAGGTTGGGAATTTTTATTAACCTGGTTTTATTACCCGGAGCGAGTCGATATCGCACTTTTTAAAGCACGTTTTATTTCGGATCCGCTTGAAAACGGGAGTTGCTTTTATAGCTCTGAATTGATTTTTTTTTGAGCTGCTACTTCACGCCACTATAAATGGTAAATTAAAATCATTCTGAGTAAAAGAGGAATAAAAAGTGGAACATATGCCAACTTCACAATTCATGATGCACGTTAAGTGCAAGTTACACACCCTCATGGACAAAATTCATAAAGTGCTTTCATAAAATAATGAAATTCCTTTTTGTGGTTTTGAAGAAAGAAACGAGAGTTAGTAATTATTTTGATGTAAAGATCGATGTGAGGCTCAAACAGAGATGATTATTATGAAAATTATAAATATATATACGGGGGGAAATAAATTACTTCCTAAGTTTACCGCCGTTTCCCTTTCTAAGATTAGCGTTTTTGCAAGATTCCGGTAATAGCCTAATCTAATAATGAGTTACATTCGACCCTTCACTAATTCATTTAACTGCCCGTAAATTCTTATCTCAAATTCATTAATTATTATTATCGGAGAACCCAGAACGCCAGATGAGCAGAAAAAAGTTTGAAATGTTTTCGGTTTTGGAAAATGTTATGTGCTCGATCGAAAGGCATATTGTTACGGTACTAATTTAAGTAACATGAAACAAGGGTCGTAGCTTAATATAACAAAACATTTATTAACAACTAATTACAAGTACAATTACTTACATTGTGTTTGGGGCACTTACTGACAATTAGACTAGATGACACTCTGACTAGAATTGTTCTAATTATGCGCTAACGTTCGATTTGTCGCCTTCTTATTGGGGTTTTGTTTCCGGGGTATTACGTCAATTGTTGCCTTGACATTTTTGCACACGGCTCGGCGTTAGATCTATGCACGTAGATGAGTCATAAGATTTTGCGCACGGCACACGAATGAATCATCGCTGTGATATGTGCAGGTGCATCTATGCAACGCGGGTGAGTCATACGTTATGTTTATGTTATCATCTTATGTTTATGTTACGCTCGACTGATTTGCAGCTGTACATCTTTGCTGGTTTTCTCATCCTAGTTACAATATCATTGATATTCCTCCTTTCTCTTTCCAATGACGGTTGATTTCAATTTTAACAAATTTTTTGACGATAATAGCCTGATGAAGATATATGTAATATCAAATCCGGTAGCGGTATTAAAAAATGAAAACTACCACCGAGCTCTTCAAACTTGTACTTGTTTAATTAATTTAATTAATTAAAGTATAACGTTCGTGAAAATGAGATCTCCTTTTATTGTTAAAAAAAAAATTGGAAAGGATGATCCAAGTTAGTTTCCAAAGAACATTCGAAACCAACTGCGACAAAACTTTAATAATGTTTTTATTTGTCATTTTGCTAAATAAACCCCCGTTCTCTTCTTTAGGCTCGCAGTTTAATTGCAATTCTAAAGCTCCTCCCGTTCTTCCTAACACGTTAATTGAATTTTCAGGGCACATAACCGTCTGCAAGATGGCGCACTTTTCAGATTTTCCTTCGGAGAACGGCTGCAAATGACTCGAATTAGACCTCAGAAGCAGTGCTTTCTTACTCGGGCTTGACAAACCGAGAAATTGTCCCGAGCGAAGGTCGGAATTTATTTACCCGCGCATGATTAAACTTTTCCCAAAATACGTTCGAATCGTTTGAATTGTCAAATGCTCGCATGAGAAAAGTAAGGCCTAATAAATATCTCGGATCTTCTTTGCCTTTCCGTTGCGAGGGTCTGAAATTTCGCAGTTAATTAAAATTCCGTGTTCGGGGAGGGGAGCATTAGTAAACTTAAAATGTTTAACTGGAAAGAAAGTAATTTCTTGCGACTCTGGAAGTTCCAATGGAGTTGTATGAGTTGAACAGTTTAAAGAGTACTGACTGAAAACAGACAAGTTAGTATTCAGAGTTCATTTAGATATTTCTTATATGCACTTTACCTTTCAATAAAAGATTAAAAGAATTTGTCGGAAGTGTTTCTAATATACTAATTTTTATAGTAATATAAACAATATTCAATACATCCTGTTGTTTGCCAAATATGGGAAGATGCTTTGATTGATATAAATGAATAAGCTAAGTAAAGGATGGTTTTCTTGCTGGTTCAAAAATACCTTTTCGTCTTAATTTGATAGTAATTTTGAAGTTTATTTATTCCAGAATACATAAGAGGATTCAAGCACTGCAAGTTTCTTTACTTTCTCTATCATGCACGGAAAGTTCTTTGAAAAGATTAGCATAATTTCAATGTTAATATAAAGATGAGCGAGGAATTTTCGCGGAATAATAATTCTCCCAAATTACTAAATCAATATTCCGCAAACTGCAACGGCAGAGGTAGCACACGTTTAGCTCTTGGGAATTTAATGTTTGCCCTTAAAAATGAGCTTGTGTGTTTCTAAAAGTTGATGAATATGAATAAATCAATTGGTTATTGTTCAACAAGAGATCGTAATTTCTTTTGCGCACATCCTTAAATTACTTCATTAGGTTTTGAAGAAATGTATAACTATTTTCACAAAAAATATCAGAACAAGAAAAATTGTGAAAAGAAGGCGACAAAAAAAGGACAACGCCAAAAATTAACTTTCAACCATAAAGATTAAAGACTAAATTATGGTCCGCATTTTACAATTTTTGAAACAACTAAATTCTTTAGTAAATAAGCGTTTAGTTGCACTCACTTGCATTAGCCAAACAATTTATTCACAACCCGATTACAATAATAAGAACTCAGATCTGGTTTATAAAAATATATGTAGTTTTTTTCTCCCACAGTAATTTCTAGGGCATAATAAATCAAAAGGCTCTGGTCATGAAATTTTAAAAGCAGTTAATGAATGTTGGTGAGGTGTTCGGCCTCAGACCATGTTAATTATTTACAGAGCCTTACTTAAATCCCATATAGAATATTTTTATCCGTTAATTCTCCCTCTTGCTCCTACTTCCTTCATTACTACAGACGCTTCTAAATCTACATTTTAGATGAAGTTGGAGTTAGCGTCATTACATCAACAAAATCCTTAAATACAAGAAATGATCCACTGTTTTCAGTTTTTAGAGCTGAAATGTAAGCCATATTCGAAGCTGATGATTCGTTTTGCTTAGAAATTAGAGAATTCTTGATAAATTTACTCGCTGAGAATAACGAACGTCGTATGGATTCCTGGTCAAAGGAATAGTAAAGGAAGTGAACTCGTTGAGCAAGCTGCAAACGAAGCAGCAAAAGATTTCCCAGTTTCAGGACAGAAAATATTATTGCTACGTTATTCGTTATTAGCAAATTTTATTTGTTTGTTTGTAAAGAAACAAAAGAAATTTTATTTTCAATGAAGAGTAGGAAAGTGAAAAGGCATTTTAGTTAAAAGTAAAATAAATTCAAAATGAGGACGATGGAGTAGAAATAAGTTTAGCAGACCATGAAATCCATTGGGCGGACGAGATCTTGCTGGCTTGGGTGGACTTCTGCAAGATAATGAAGAAGTACCTCAAGAGGCCAAATGCAGCACTTACTGCAAGATACTGGCCGGCCCAGGAGAAGACGTCCGGTTCGGAAAAGAAGACTGGCGAATCTAGATGACGGGCGAAAGGTCCGGTTAAAGGCATCAAAAGTTGCAGACATGCAGGTCGATTATCACGAACTTCTGCAGCAGAACCTGAAGGCAGAAAGAAAGCAGTGAAAGTGAAAGTAAAAGTGAAGGTGAAATAAAAGGCGAGGAAATTGTGTTTAGTTATTGCAAAAGATTTTAATTTAATTGAAAGCCTGATTTAACTTGATTTTGAGAATTTAAATTTTGATTTAGAGAATTTATTTTATATTGAAAATTATAAAGCATCAGTGAGGTTAGAATCTTAATTTAGACAAAATTTACAACCAAAAACATAGAAACCAAAGTCACACAAGTGATTTTAAGTATAAGAAAATTGCTAAAAATTAGCCATAAAAATAAAAAATTATAAATTGCCCAACAACAAAAAAAAGCAAACAAAAATTTAATTTTAATAAAAACATTAAAAATTGCCCCATAGCACAGCAATATTTATTGGGAAACTCCTCATATTGTACCGGCTCGAGAGTCGGAAAGTTTGAAGAAACAATAGATCTGGGCAGCTGTGAACGTTGTTGTTGATATGGCTATCTATTGACAAGTATTTATGTTTAATTTGTAAAAATAATAAGAAACAGACCTTAAGTTAAAGATCGTTACATTGGTGTCAGGAGTGGGGTGTTCATACTTTTTAAGAGCTACGATCAAAGGATGGCAATGATTCCGAAGCAAGTCAACCTTAGTGAATTAAAAGTAGGAGATTTGAAAAGAGAATTAGAAGAATGAGATTTGGACACAATAGGAAGAAAAACTGTGCTTCAAGAAAGATTACATCAGGCCCTGATTGATGTCGGTGAGAATCCGGAAACTTATTTGTTTAAAGTTTCGTTTGACATAAATTTAAATGTATTGTTCCAAAAGTTAGAAGAGAATTCCAGAAGTTTAAAAGCAGGATTAGAAGAACATTGTAAAAGTTTACAAGAACACTGCCCTCCGTCTAAGTCGGTCTGTCCCAGAGCGAAGGTTCTCTTTGGCCTCTATAGCACCTATCTTTAAGAGCAGAATAGTAACTGTTGAAGCAGCATACCATTTGATTTGTATTGCTGTCCCTTGGAAGATAACTTCCAGCATATTTCTGACTTCCAATCTTCCAATCCAGACCATCTAATACACCACCAATCTTTGGTTTGCTAACTTCCTAATAGCTCGATTACTTATTTCTCGCCTTAGAGCACTAGAGCATGCCACATTCCGTGGTAACTTGATTTATGTTGAGAGGATCGCTTAGTTACTTAGGTAATATACATGGATACATCCGCTGGAACTTTAAATAAATTTTGTTGTAGCTCGGTCGTCACCCCAAATCTAGTTCTTCTGTTACCGGAGTATGAATTCCTTGTAGTTTGATCGACCTTCGGACGCTTTAGATTTTGCAACGACCAGTCTTATTCTTCGTTCATCTACAAGTTCACTATTCGTTCCGGCATACGGAGCACATGTACAACTTTCGGCTTACTATTTGCTGTTTTTCTGATTCAATAAATGTCATTTATTTTCTTAACAATTTCATATGGCCCTTACCATTGTCCACATCTTTGTGGATTGTGAAGCCAAACTAAGTTGCCAGGCTCAAACCCTCCATCTTTGGCCTCTCGGTTATAATGTTCTTTCATTCGTTCGCTTGCAATCTTGATGTTATTACGAACGAAGACATGTATATCATTTAATTTAGTCTTTAGCTGACTTACATATTCTTCTGGTGGTTTACTTCCAAACTGTAGATCACATGGTAGCCGTATCTCTCTACCAAACATAACACAGGCCGGGGTTTGCCCAGTAGTTTCATGAATAACAGACCGATATGCTATTAAAAAGAAATGGATATATTGATCCAAATCTCGTTAATGCTTTGAAACAACTTTTGAGAGATATTTCCCCATTGTTCGAATCATCCTCTGCACCATGCCATCAAACTGAAGATGCAATGGGGTAGTTCTGGTCTTTTTAATTCCTAGTAACCGGCATACTTCTTGAAAGAGGGTTGACTCAAAATTACGTCCTTGATCTGAATGAATCTCCAAAGGCGCACCGAAGCAGCTGAAAAACTACATATTTTCTTTTAACAATGTGATTTTTGGGATTGAAAATTATCAAACATATTCTTTAACGAATGAATTTGATTTAAACTTTTGCATGAAATTCATTAGTAGTGATACCAATAAAAAAGCATCGGGGTTAGTTCCTAATCGTTCCCGATGGGGTTCCCGACTACAAGAACGCCCTCCAAGCAAACCGACCGTCCGGCCAAACAGCCAGCAGCCAGTAACATCTGGAGCAACAGCCCCTTGACCCGACGGATGACATATTTACATGCGAAACATGGAACCGCCATTACACGGCGCACACTCTTTCGCCCTCGCATCGCCGAAATGGCTTTCCAAAACTCGCCCCGTTTACGTCAGGGAGTAACATATTGCGTTATAATTTTACGAGCGATTTGGCGGAAACACGGGGGCCGGCCCGCGACGTATTAATAAGAAATAATTCGGAGGAGGAACCGTCATGTCGAATTAATTTCGCAGGAAATTCATTTTAATTATCCTTTTATGCAGAGGAAGCTCGATGATCCGTGCGCTTCGAGCTATACTTCATTATAGTCCTGGCGTTAATGTTTCATAAATTTCATTAGAGTTGAAGAAAAATGTTGCCAATGAATTTTTAATTAATTAATTAATAGCAAATTATACACATTTAACAATAATCTCTCTTAAAGATCATCGTACATGTGCGTTAACTATAACGAAAACTAAAAGTGATTCAATTAGTTCCTATCAAGGATTTTTTTTTAATTTTAAAGTCAGTGTTACCAAATTTCTTGCTTATTGTATCTCCGCTCGCTCGTTTCAATTGAATGAAATTCAATTCAGCACCTAGCTTGTAAATCTTCTTTTCTTTCTCGAAGCAAATTTTCATTATTACGGTTTGAAATACGCAAATAAGTCATTCTCTTCCTATTTACATTTCTGTGCAGTTGTTAGCGAGTCAGATGGTCTGAATGCAATGCAGTAATTGTTTCCGAAGCAATGCTCGTAAACGATAACAAGCAATCATTTCCCGGTTCAACAGCAAATTGACATAAATAACTGTCTTCCTGGAAAGCGTATAATGATCCATTATGTTTAATGTCCGGTCGCGATCGTATATTAGTAGGTTTCTGAATGGTATTTGCGTCTATACGTGACTAATTCATGAAACATGTTAAAGAGAAAAAGAAAAAAATCAGTTATGAAAGTGCTTACAATTGTATTCTATAATTTATAAAAAGGACACGTGACACGGAAACGATAGCCGTTGCAGGACGATATGGGCGAGGTTAGCATACAGGAGTAACGATTTTAATAGCCACACCTGTACATCTCCCTTGATGTAGCGGCTAAATTTTCTTTCGCTACAATGTCTTTAAGCTTGAGTTTTGGGTACAAAAATAAATCTAACACTGTCGATTCTGATCTTGTCCCGTGTAACATTTTGTCTTTGATTAAATGAAGAACCAAAGTGAAGGACATCATTATGAATCAGAGAAGGGTTTTCGAATACCTGACGGAGGTTTTGAAGGGGTTAAGGAAAATGACCTCTGGCAATGTTTCAAACGTTAGCAGAATAGATGACGAAGGTTGCGAGAGGATTACGGTGAAGGAATTTTCCGAGTACAGCTTTTACGAGAATTTAATTAATGCAGATAATTGGCATAAAATTTCCATTATTTTATTGCTAAACCTCGTTAGGAAAAAACACGTAAAACATTTTCCTTTTGCGAAAATGCTCGAATACGTTAATGTTCATTCTAAATTTTTCATGTCTTGACGTGGTTAAATTATTTGTACGGTGGCATGCTGTTGGAGTAATTAATTAATTATTTTTTTACTGGAAATTCCTACTTTTAATACGAATTAAAAAAGACATATCTTTGCTTAAGATAATAATTAAAAATGAAAAACAACATGGAGTAATCTGTCGGGAAAAGATTGTGAATGATGTTTGCACGTATACATAACATTTGATGAAGGTGGCTTTAAATACTTTTGTGATCGATATCAGCAATTATGTTCAACAGAAATTAATGCTAAAATATGAGTGACATCGGCACTAATATGAGGCAGGGTTACGTTTAATTAACTTTACAGTTTATTTAATTAATTATCCCGATTAGTTGAGCGTATCCAAACACAGTGAATTATTATGACGTAGATTGGCAATTTTACAGCGCAAGTGATATTATTACATTCTATAGAAATTCATTGAGAATAAAAAATATAAACTGATTTTTCGATATTGCATGATTAATGTAACTTACATGCAAAGCATAAATTGATATTTGTTTTGAGTTTTATGCATGTTGAGTGCAATTAATTCTTTTTTTAATTATACTTTTGCGTTTTCACTACCAATAAACTGTGATGTTTTGATTTCGAATGCGAGCAAAATTATTTTCTCTCATGGAAAATGTGACGTGATAAAATGCAGGATCAATATTCAGCATAGTAATTAGTATTAATAATTTACAGTAACAATGATATTACGGCCACAATATTTTTATTTAAATGCGTGCATTAAACTTTAAATGGCCAATAATATATGCTGTAGTCCGGACAAATATATTAAAATACGTTAATAGAGCAAAAAGTGTCCAAAAATGATAAATACTTCAATAAATTTCCCCAACGCTAATGTTATACCGATTGCGTCACGTCGCGTCGGTATTTAAATAATTTTCGTTCAGAATCGAACCCGACTGGATATCTGGCAATAACGTAGAAATATCATTTTAATATTTGATGCAAAGAAGGATGGATAACATCTAGAGTTTCGGCAATTTTACATAAAACGCGAATTCTGTCGTAACAATTTTCATAAAATAACGTTTCTCATGGACGCCGGGTGACTTTCGAAATCGATTCGTGGATTTTATTGATGCTTTACGGCGTCGTTTAAATTCAGTCGGGCCCGTTCCTGTGGTTTTCGAAGGACCAAGTTCCCACAGGAACGTATGCGTGCGTGACTATCGCGTACACGCAACCTGTTCGTGCGAACCGCACGCAGAAATTGAAATCGGAAAGCCTTTCAGCGGTTCGATTTCATAGCGCCCCTTAATTACCCTCGGTTTAAATGTATTAAATTGACCCGATATTAAAATAATAGGCCATTGTTCGAACCGGAACGGACGTAGCAATTTCTGATTTAATTTATGCATCCCTTTCTCCGAAAGGGATACCGCACACGAACGGAAATCGATCATAAATCCGGAGCAAATCTGCATTTAAAACACAACTTTGTTTCGCGATAAGTAAATCTCTCTTATAATGTTCGTTCCAGATGTTTTAAATAGGTCTTTCGAGTTAGCTGCGTTCGGCGAGTCGCTCTTTCAGCCAATTACCGAACCGTATAAATTTTTCAGGAATTTCCTTAAGAAGTTCGTTCTTCGTTTAAAATTCCATTTAGTCTATGTTAGGTTTACTGTAAAAGCTTTGCTCGGTAGAATTCATTTCATTTTCAATTTTTTTACAAATTCTATTGAATGATTTTTGATAAGATAGTTTCAGAAAAGCCTGTAATGCAATGTAACAGTAGTTTATTCTTTTTTAAGAAAAGTATCGTTCCCTCTGCGTAATTACTATGGTATGATTGCATGATTACTGTTGGAAATGTAGTCTAGAAAAATGTATGTATGTAAGTTATAAGATGAAATGCTCTTTATTTCATTTCATTATCGAAAATCTGTTTTTCAACTTACATGTTCATTTTGTATGTAGAAGCAATCTATCTCCAGTAAAAATATAATACATATAACAAATTCTGAATACAGACTTTTTGATGAAACTACTGCATTTATCCTTTGCTGACTGTAACATTCCCTCATGCCTTTCCTCATTCACTTCTAAAAGCAGGTGGATTCGTTGGCCAAGGAAACACGTACTCAGGGGATTTCGATTCCGTACGAACTTTAAACTAATCCAAAACTTAACAAAAAAGTTCGTGACTGGAGCGTTGCTTGCTTGCTTGCATATTTTGCGATATACCTACGTGTTCGACAAAAAATAAATTTTTATTCAGACAGAAAGAAATACGGCAGAAAACTTTTCCGGTTCGAGAATGTATCCGGGTTTTATCTCTAAATTGGCCCCGGCCTCGGCAAAGAAAATTCTTTTTAATCCATTGAATTTTCGGGAAATAAATGCGAACAAGACCTTTCTGATTCCGACTCTCAATCATCTCCCTGCTGTCACGGAGAGTTATTACTACCAAGAGTGCAGTAAACTCGAATGATATTCCTGCTGACGGAATGGCGGCGAGATCACGCCCTCCAATGTTGGATTATTAATTTAGAATTCTGGGCTGGAACGGTGCACGGGCGGCATTTTGGCCAGCTCTGCTTTAATGAAGTTCTTCAGCTGCCGTCAACTTACTTATTAATTAAGTTAATTTTAGCAGATTCTCCTCACTTACGACGATGAATTATCCAAAGTTAATTAAAAAAAATATTTACAAATTAATAGGGATTTCCTTTTATAAGGGAGAGGCTTCAAGTTACGCAAAGCAATTAATATGTTAATTTAAATTTGCTTACTTTTAAACGTGTTCTTACTTAACTTTTTTTTAAATAAGGTATAACATCTTGTTACGCTAAAATGGTTTGAAAGCCTTGGACTTAATACTAGCCAATCGTGCGCCGAAACCTTAAGGAGCCTTACGGTGACTTCAAGGAACAGAAGACAATTTGCAGTAATAGAAAATATAACCCTAGATAGTATTGGATCTCATTTTTGGAAGAGAAAAAGGAATAATTAGCAGAGAAAGTTGGTAGAAGATATGAAGCATTTATTCCTGCGGGAACTCCCATCAAATTAATTAAACATGGCTCAAATAAACTGTTTGAAATTGCCCATATTTTCAGTTAGTTTCCCTAAAAAGTCGTACTATCATAAGATAAGGCTGTCAGGTCTACATCAATAATATCTAAACTGAAGTCACGATTCAGGTGCAATAGAAACAGAAGACTAAGCTTCGAAATTGAACTCAACTCAACCCATATCAGTGTTTATGGACCTAACCTTTGCGTGCATCTGAAATATTTGTGGTAAAGATCTTACTGATTATTTCTTGAAGGTCTGCATAGAGCTTGCCCAAACGATGTCTAGTTTTCAGCGAATAGTCTCCTGGTTTAAGAAAAAACTGGCAGTCCTTTAGTTCAATTTGATGTTCTATGATTTTTTTTGTTAGTCCAAATTGAATGTGGAAATCCATGAAGAGTTGGATATTGTTGCTTCATGTTCTGTGTGGAAGGCATTCCTGATGACAGCTGTGAGTTATTTGTTTGATTTTCCTGCAGGTCTCTTATTAAAAAGTGAAATAACTGTCGTTAACCCAAATCGAAATGTAGATTTGTTTCTAAGTTTCACTTATGATTACATGTCTTCAAAGAAGTACGTCAGTTAAGTCAATGGTCGGATTCTAGTTGGCATTGCAGTGGTTAACCGCCGTCCCTCTTTTTAAGGGCCAGAATGAGACACACCAAAGGATTCATTGCACCATTGCATCATTGCCTAAACAACTTGCGGGTTTCTTCTTGCTGTTTTTCTTACTGGTTGCTTTTTTAAAACTTGCGTTCTCCACTTATTGAACGTCCTCCAGATGGCGTATTCTTTTATTTTAGATTTAAATGTCTTGTAAGACCGCGAGTATGTGAAAGGGTGGTTTATATTTTTTTAATGGTTTTTCGCATAAAGCCAAATTTTATAATAAATGTATTTTACATGGTAAGTTCGAGAGTTAGGATGTCTCAATTTTGACTTCCACTAGACTCTGAAAACGAACATCCTTCTTAGACTTTTACCACCCTTTGTTACCAAAAACTTTTTCAAACCGAATCGAGAAGTAGGAAGTGAGTCCTTTGTCAGCGTTTCTGGAATTAGCTAAAAGAAATAGCCAGAAGTCGTGCCGCCCTCTCTCTTTTGACTTGGTATGAATTTTGGCGCTTCTTACCCTCAGACTTACTATTTTGGGGTTGTTGAATCTTTCTCCTCTCCTTGTTCGATTTACTGATTATTAAAAGGTTCTCTAAATTCTACTTTGAGTATTAGATAAAATTCGGAAGGTTTAACAATTAAAACTTATATTAAAGAAAATCTACGAGAACATAGAATTTACTTGAACAAAATTTCACAAATTTTAATATCACAAACCAAAACAATTTTTACGACAAACCACATGAAACTAATTACAAAATCAAATATCAAGTAAAATTACAGAGTTATTGATGTCTTAATTTTGTGACTTCTGAACAAAACAAAATCCGACTTTACTATAAAGAGCTTTATAACAAAATTGATAATAAAACAGATAAAACATAGACAATACAAAATAACCTGAAAAATTTAACAAAACAAAAACTTCGACAAGAAGGGAGATTGTTGTAATACACTTAGAAAAATGCTTTTTGTTAATAATTATCTAACTTTTCAAGCGACTAATCTGAAATGATTTTCTCGCATCCGTATTTTAGGAAAAACACTAGTGATTTAGATTTACGAGAATTATTTCGTTAGCGAGCGCATTTATTTTCAAATAACTGACACAAAAACTCCACGGAAAAAGCTTCTGCCTTTTCTACCCCGAAACCGATAACAAACTTTGCAAAATTTTTAATATTAAATTAAAACAAAACCGAACTAATCAATTAAACCAAAATTACGACGAGAAATTAACGCGGACAAAACTTAGGGGACCGGGAATTGCCTGTTTTTCTTTCGCGGCGGCTACTTGAGCCCTCGCCACCACCTTGAAACACCAAAGGGGATTTTTTTCAAAGTCGGTACTATTTCCCAAAAACTTGTGGTTTATTCGAGGTTCTAGCGGCGAGTCGCTTTTCACGAGATGGCGTACTCGTCTTGCTTTCACCGTTTTTATCCACGTGTCGCGCGGGCAAGGACAGAGATGCCAGCCATTCATTTCCGAATGCTGAATCAATGGGAATGAAAAACTTTGTCACCGCAACCTAATATCGCCTCTGGTTTGAAAGCACGTTCTAGTCTCATAAAGGGATACGTGTTTCCTGCTCTCTGGTTTCTTTCAGGAATAACAGGTATAGCTTAAAAAAAATAATTTCGAAACTTCTTTAATCCACTTTTCGGGTCCTTACAGTGTTATTTTCATGTTCGCGTAGTATTAAGTTCTTCAATTTTTTCTGACACCCAATTTTTCGATTTTTCCTTAAGTCGTAATTTTCAATATGAGTGACTGCGTCTTTGTCAAACAGATACTTCTCGGCGAAGAAAAATATACTCCATTTAAAAACTAGTGCACGTCTAGTGTTTAAAGGCCGGAAGGAGTTGCAAAGAAGTGATCAAATATTTAATATGTTTAAATAATCAAGATTCATTCAAATGAATTACGTTCGTTTTTCTCAGTCCGCCAACTCAGTGATGCAGGTATTCATTTGCGATCTCAGCATTTTCTTTTAGGTTTTGCAGCTGCAATTTTTAGAAGAAATACGATACGAGTGACATATAATGCTCACTTGTTCGAGTTAATTGCAAATCACTGCGCAATGTGACATGTTTGGTTTTGAGTTGAATAATAAATCGGCCCCTTTGTTTACGCTGATACAGACTCATTCGTTTGAACTTTTATGATTGCCACGTTTTGCAATTAATTTTCTAATTTTGAAGAGAATTCCGTTTTTTACACGCTTGTACTGTTATACTGACAGGTAAAAGTAAAAGCAATCAAAATTAAGTTAGATTCTTATATTACAATGTCATAATGACTTTTTTATTATACCTGCATCAAAATCTCTGTTTTTAAAACTAAAAAGCGTGCGAAAAAGGGCGATTAAAGCACGCCGTGTTTTAAAGTTACCTAGGAACAAAATTTACAATCTCCATGTTGTCGATTAAAAATGCGATCCACAGGCAACTTTACAAAATGAATTTAAATTTTAATGTCTTTCTAGTTTTCATATTTTAGCGCAGGTATAATAAAAAATATCGTCTAATACACGTGCACAAGAGCCTTTAAAGCACTTGCGCCGTTAAAAGCACTCCGCTGCGCGTCGCGCTTTTAAACCCGTCGCGCGTGCTTTAAAGTCTTTCTTATGCACTTGTATTATAAGATACTATTCACTTTTCAGCTTCAAAACCGCAATAACTTTTCAACGCCTCACTGTAGGTCATAATCTTCAACAAATTGAATCAATATGGAAACATTGAGAAACTTACGATTTTGAAGATTTTGTGGAAAGTAACAATATCCAAAACAGTAAGCATGCAAACATCTTCAACAGATTTGAAAATTCAAAAACGAATATAGTCGATTTTCAGTTGTTGAGATTTTCCTGCAATTCGCACTTAAAAATCTTTTTTATTTTATTGTAAATTTTGTTTTCTTGTGGAACGTTCGTAAGTTATTTAAATTCAACTCAAGAAGTTTCATTGATGAACTTTTAACAGTGATGTGACTGTGTACAGGTTTGTTGATTTTAAGTGACAGTTATAACTGGAAACGGTAAACAAATAATTTGGACAATAAAAACAAATCCTAATTTCGGCTTGAAATGAAGCGAGCTCTCGGAAAACGCGAGCGGACATTTTGTAACATAAATATTTGATTTGCGATGCTGCGCGGAAGTTTGGAGTTTATTTTGTTATCGTAACTTCGTATTAGTGAATAAATATTGTTTTTCGTGTATGCATTGAAAAGACGAAATCTAATCAAACGGAGTTAACAATTTTCAGAAAATATATGTGGGTTTTTAATGAAATGATCACATTCGAATTGTTAGAATTATTAGACTGGAATACATTTTGAAAATTACGTAATTTTAAATTTAATTTTCATTCGTTTTGTTAACGTTTTTCTAAATCGTTTTAATAATTAAATTATTTTCCACGGAGTTTAAAAAGGTTTTTTAGAAGAGACTGTGTACTCAGACTAAATCATTATTATTATTACTCACTTCAGTTTCTTAGTTTAAATGTTTAGAAGATTAAAAAACTTGCATATACGCAGCCATGTATAGAGTGTATTGTTACTGGATGACTACATTAGCCATAAGTGTTTACTCCTCTATTTCCGATTGAAATGTTTGAAAAGTGTCAACTACTAAATGTTATGGTTTCACGTGCATGCACGCAAACGTGTACGAATGTCTGGATGCCCCTTACATGTGATATTTACAATGTTTTACATTAAACAAAAATTAGTAATTCATAAAACCGTTTTATTTTGAAATTTTGAAATCCTCATACAATAGGTACTTGTCATACTAGTGCATTTGCAGCATTTGGAATTTATAATTTTTTAGACTGAACCAAATGATACTAAAGAATACTCAAAAAATGTATACGTAAATTAGTCATTACATCCTTAATTATTAAGTTTTTTCGAAAATAAAGAAAACATTGCACAGTTCAATTTGAATTCCTCCCTAAACAAATTTCAGCCGAAGTTAAATTACTGCAAAAAAAACACACACACACAAAACGAGGAAAAAGGCAAAACAAAATTATTTTTCCAAGAGAAAAAAAAATAAATAATGCAAATTATCCTTACATACTTTCTCGACGCTTCTTATCTAATTTGGTCGAGTCAATATTTAAATTTTTCCGTTTTTTCCTCTCGCACAAAAAAAGAGAAACTAAATTAAATTCGGAAGAACAACATCGAACCGCCTTCTTCATTTAATAAAGCGCCCGGCAAACAGTGGAATTCGATTACGGATTGCATTAAATTAAACAGAAAACAAGCAACGTATTTTGTGAGCGAGTCAGTCTGAAAGTGAGATAAGGGCTGATCCTAAATGGAGTTAATATGTACGACAATTTGTGTTTATTCCCCAGGGACAGATGAGGTTGACCGGGACGATATCATCGACATCTGGAGATCGAACGGGAAAATTTTCGATGCGGTTCCTTCGGGGCTTCAAACATAAGGATATGCATGTTTTGAGACTATCTTTAGGGTGGTTGGGTGTCATTTATTTGCCCGCTCCTGTGTCGCAAGTTTTATTGCATCATAAACGCTTTGAATATCGTCCCTGTACTTTAGTTTTATTGGACAATAAAGTAGGAGTAATTTTTTTTCTTGAGCAAAATCGCGCGTAATAAAAAGAAAACTGCTGCGCTAGATCAATTCATATAATAACTAATTTTAGAGATTATTTGAATCTTGTTTGCCTCTTGCATTCGGAATCCCTTTTATAAGTATGTATCTATAATTGATTAACATTAACGAGAGAAATGCACAAATCTTATCGTGGAAATTTGGAGTGAATCCAGAAATTTGCGTAAAACATTATTTGGAATTGGATTGGCAAAACTGAATGTTTCCTGAAATAATTCGTTTAAAATGATGATGTTTTGAAAAACCCGTTCTCCCCTTCCGCGAGAGAACGACTGCAATCAGTTTATCTCGAAACATGTATATACACGGTAATATTTGTGAATAACGTTTTCGAATTAGATTTGGGAATTGCGGACCGTCTCTCGTTTTATTTCGCGATATACATCAATAGATTACTTTACGTTCGAATGAAAATGCTCCATGCGAATTTGGGATGTATTGGATGTATTGATTGATAACGTGCATCCCTTTGTGTTGTGACAAATTGATTCTATTTACGTAAAGTTCCTGCACGCTTTTATTAAATAAAAGATATTTTTGCAGCGCCGCTAATACGTCTTCCTACAACTGACACGTTTCTCGATATCCGTTCGTTTGGAAACTGACGCGGTATCATTTGTTAGAAGTTTTTATTTTCGAAAACCGACGGTCGTTACATTTGTGGTATTCTTCAAACAATAATACAATTGTTGCGTGTTATGTTTCCTGCCGGTAGAATTTATGACAAGAATTTGTCAGCTTCAATTTTAGAATTTTTATCGTATGAAAAATAATAAAAATAGAACACTAAAAAAGCTTGTCTGACTTGAATCTGTCATAATCCATCTTAAAATAGGGCTTCTAAAAGAAAAATTGTTTTTTGTAAGTACAAAAGGACTAACTAGTTTATTTTTTAGATAAAACCTTGTTGTTATGAATTACAAATACAGTGCGAGTCTTGGTTCAATTTTTATAAAACCCGTTTTATATTTGTTAAATTTGATACCAATTTTTGTTACAAAGTGAGAGAGATAGGCTACCACAGTGAATTTTGATTGGTTAAATTGACACTTCTCACTCACTTTGAAACAGATTTTAGATAAAAAATGTCATAGTGTAAAACGGCCATAACAAATATTTAGAACAAGAAATGTCTGTGCTGCAGATATGGTTTGGAGATAGAACACGTTCTATGTTTTCAGATTCAGTGTTTGATTCAGTTTTATTTCTGATACAAAATAATTAAATTGTTCAGGAATTGAACCAAATCTTGTACAAGAAATAGAGTAATGTCATTATTCGTTATACGTCAAGACCCAAAAAATTCTAAAGATGTTTTTACCCTCTTAACGGATTTTACTGTGATAAAAAATGTTCTACATGTTTCTTAAACATCAATACTGTAGTGTTGCGTTCTTTTGCAGACGTGGTAAGTATCAACATGACTTCAGAGCTTTCTTAATGCAACACCTCATCCAACACTTCCTTTCTTTAACACATTACATTTTATAGTTTTTTTTTTTGTAATACTACTTTACTTTACTACTAATTAATTACTCGTTTTTGTAGGAAAGTATAAAAGCGTTAGATTTTAATCAATTTGACAAATAAAATACATACTGTAGTGTTGCTTTCTTAGCAGATGTGGTAAGTATCAAAATTGTTGATTTTCTCTTTTATTCTATCCGTTAAACCACATCCACTACACAATTACGTAGTCTAATAGACTTTTATGAATTTTATTTTTAAATGTAAAAGTGACAGTACAGGGTGGGAACTCTCAATGTCAATTGAAATCCAGTTATTTATTATAATTTAGAAGAAAATTCTTTTGAAGATAAATCGGTGAGTAATTTAATTGTTTAATTTTGTAATGTATGTGTAAAATTTCTAAAGAAACACAGGTCATTTCGTATTTGCCAAGTGTTGCTACCTGTTATGCCCAATCGCAAAACAAACAATAAAATTCCTATGATGCTTTAGAATTTTGTAACGTTTAGATGTAGTGTGATGTTGAATTAGAATTTTTATTATTATAGATAGAGTCGTATTTGCCAAGTGTTGCTACCTGTTATGCCCAATTGCAAAACAAACAATAACTCTTCTATAATAATGAGGATTCTTTGTATATGTGTGTTTATAGTTCAAATGAATGATGATATGTGTTCTATGTAATGTGTTTTAAAACCAAAAGAATTTCCTTAAACGAAACATTTACTTCAGCGTTATGCTGTAAGACATCCCTGGATAAATTTCTAATAATTTGTTATTAATGAATCAAAGAAATTGAAATTTTATAAAGTATATTGTCAATTAAATTATAAGAGCAAAATTTTTATTTATGTTTATATTATGGTTGCTAATGGAAGATTCACGTTTTGTGTTTATTTGCTCCCCATTACACCTCGGTTTGTTCATTTTCCTTGGTGATCAACCCCTCCATATTATTTATAAATACTTCAATCAATTTGACATTTCTTTCACACAAAACTTCAATCTTGACAGATAACTTAAATATTTCAAACCTAATATTAAACTAAGTAAATATTCTATTAACATTTCAATAATATCTTAAATTATTTAACAGTATTAATAACAATAAAAGAAGTAAATAACGGCTTTGCTGGCAAGGAAAAGTAACTATCGACGTACATTTCGGTCTTATTAGACCTCATCAGGACAGTATAACCAAGGTGTAAGGTGTTGACACTTGGAGATAGAAAACAACAAATGAAGCAACAGACCAGGAGACCGAATGCACATTTGCTGCAACCACTGAGAAGACATTTCGAGGGCAACATCACAGTATAGCAACGGAGGCAAACAAAGTCAACCTGCGTTACTTCAAGAAAAAGCCGGGATATAATATAATAACGGAAGGGTTAATGCCAGGAAAAAATAACAATAAAAGAAGTAAATAACGTCGACAGTTACTTTTCCTTGCCAGCTAAGCCGTTATTTACTTCTTTTATTGTTATTTTTTCCTGGCAGTAACCCTTCCGTTATTATTAGTATTAATAACCTAAATATTTGAATTATAACAAATTTTTAATTTATAGAACGCTGCATCCTGAAGTAGGCTCCATCTTGTAAAATGCTTCATCCTGAAGAACATTGCATCTGGAAGAATGTTGCTCTTGCAAAACGCCTCTTGTAGAATGTTGTATATTTGAAGAATGTTTCATCTTGTGAAACGTTGTTGTTTTTGGGAATGTTGTTATGAAGAAAATGACTTCTTGTAGAACTTTATATTTTTGAGGAATGTTGTATGAACAACGTTACTATTTGGAAATTTTTATGATGCGAAGTTTGTTGGAAACAGCATACGATGAATAAATTTCTGATGATAGGTAAATATCACTGCAATACGTTGTATGTACGCTGCTAAGCGACTCCTTCATATAGTTTAGATAATTTGTAATCAGTCGCATAATGGATGGATGTCCTTTGATGTTTGAATTTGGGGGCTAATATAAGCGGTAATATTCCAAATTTTATTTTCATAAATTCATAAACAAAAAAAGAAAGAAAGAAATTCTCTTTTTGTTTTTATTCACTTTTATGTTTAATTTACATCCGAAGTAAAAATCGTCAACTCGAAAGTCAGTCTATGAAAAGTCTGAAAGTAATAAATTAATTTAACAAATCGTCGAGCAGGCAGGACTTGATTTGGAGGAGGGTTCGATAAAATCAGAGTAATAAATGAAGTTTGTTAGTAATTCGCGCGCGTTCGGTAATCCCGGCAGAAGTTTCTGGTGTCAAGAACAATGGAAATAGTTGCGAATGTTTCGAATGCGACGGCACACTCCAACTATGGATGTTGTATTGTTTGTGGCATTGCAATATGCTTTATCTGTCCATTAAGGCTGCATTGGATTTGAAGCGTCGGCAGCGTCGAGCTCGATTTGGATGTGGGTGTGTGTGAATCTGCCAGAAGCTGATGTTTAACGTCGTTAAGTCGTATTTGTGTTCTATTCAGGACGTGTGTTTATATAACACTCTAATAATTGGATAAGTTTTGGGTAATTTCCTTTGGGTTTTTACAAGCATTAAAAGACAACCTCCAGGTAATTTAATTGTTTTCAATTCTATTTTATGTAAGCTTTTGTGATAATCCGTTCGCCTTCTTTTTTTTATAAATGTTATAATTACGACATAAAAATATTAGTAGGTGTTGTTTGAACCTACTTGTTCCTTTTAAGAAAAATCCATTGATTGTTTTAAGTAATATAGTATTGAGACTACAGCTGTAAAGTATGACTCTATTTATTTATTCAAGATTATTATCACCACTTTATCACTCAATCCGTTTAACTGCACCGACATTTGACACGGGTTAAACTACGCAAGTACTGTCGAAATCCCCTTCGTATTTTATATTCATAGTTGAAATTGTATCAACTCTCCCCGCGAGTTTCGGCATTCAAATGAGACACGACATCGCTACAAGCTCTTACAAATTAGGCAATCAAGAAACACTTGGGCGTCCCGACGCAGGCAGGTGTATTTTTATCGATTAGGCGGGCGTGGTAGGCCCCCAAAGGGCGTCCGCACTCGCTAATAGCACCTAAATCATGTATTATACTCGCAAATCGGCTTACATTAATTCTGAGAAAGGTCCAGCATTATTTGTAATTCATAGTGACCCGAAATGGGTATCTGAATATAATAATTAATGTAGATGGTGCCGGGCAGGCAAGACTGCAAGCGACGTTTCTGCTTTGGCCGTAAGCTTCACCTTTCGCAATTAGGACGAATGGACTGCATTAGCACTGGCGTAAATTATGCGATTCCGCAGTATCATTGCAGTTTGACTTCTCTGAGACAAACTTTGTTGTAACTGCATGTGCCGAGTTTAGTTGTTGGCGTTCGTGCGGTTTATGTAAAACGAAAAGCTGCACGGTGTCTTTGCCTTTAGGTACCTACAGTTAAATAATTACAACCCTAACTGCGAAACAAAACGATTTTGCAGAATGTAATACAAAAATCATAAGACTTTTCGTTTTAATTTCAAAATGCCAAGATTTCAAAAGGCTCTGTTTTATGGTAGTTACGTGTAAATGCATTCTTAAATAAATTTGATCCCAAGAATTTAATTCTAAAAGAAAGAAACGAAGAAGCGCAAAGTAATACTTGCAATATTCCGTAATTTAATTGATCTTCGCCGCGCTGAATTTGATCGAAGCTAAGAGAACGAAGGGAGGGCATAATTAAGACCTACGGCGTAAGGGCGCGCGAAAGAAAACCAAAAACTTTTTCGGTTTGAACGTGGCGAACTTCGTGCCTACGTAATCGAATTCTCCGGGGGATCTTGCGCTCGCTCGACGAATTCACCTGCTCCAAGTCATCAATAAGGGCGGGAATGAAAGGTGGAATATTGTCGGAGGAGGCGTTAACAGTTTTTCGCACTTTCGCCCGTATTTTATCGCCTCTAACGTCACCAGAAATAATTACCTGACGAGATTCGGTCAACTTCTTTCATGCAGGTCGTTAAGGAATTTAAATTCAATGACAAATTCGTTTCTTAAATATTCTCCAACAAAGCATTGAAATATTTGGGCATGCATTATTTTTCTTTTTAATCGTTAATAAAGTCTTCATTCGTCTTTTCCTCATCTTTCCTCTTATTTTGAATGCTGAAACTGAAGTGAATACAAAAGCAGATTCGGTAAAAATACCTAGAAGAGCTTTAATGAGCTTTCAAATCGTGCGGCTAACGAACAACAAAGGAAAACTATGAGTTATTATAAGATTTGCGCGGCGAAGCTTTCAGAGGCAGCTAATCCCGTCTCCGATGCAGATTTATATGTAAAAATAACCGATATAATTGATTGCCAATAAAAATGAATTTATGGACATGCCGTATCTGGATCGTATTATTCATAGGCGCCTGCGGTGGACAGCGACATCTCCAGGGAGGGATCGAGGCCGAGGGGACGATCCGGGGTGGAGCGAATGTGCTTGCCGGAAATGAGTCCAAGAAAGAGATTGCCTATAAAATACTTCGGACAGGACTACCGGGGTAGATACGGATGATTTGCTTTCTAATAGCGGTCTATATCGGAGTTCTTACAAATTTAATTAGCTATAAATAATTCTCAAGTATCTCACTTTTGAGTTTGTAAATTTCAAAATACAACATCAGAATTCAACAGAGCATATTAAGAACCCTTTCACATGAACGACGCTTTACGCACGTATTATCACGCGTTGACAGAAAAGCACGGGATTTTTCGGTGCGTTGCGTTGCTCTGTATGTATGGCTTCACATAAGTACATTCCTCCTTCTTCTCTAAAATTAAATCAACCATTATTGGAGAGAAGAAGGAATAGCTATTCCTCATCAATCTCATCATTAGAAAAAAGAAGAAGCGTTGGTTGATTTCATTTTAAATATTATGTCTTGATGATAATAGCCTGGTGAATATATCGAAACCAGTAGCTATAGAAAAATTTTAAAACTAATTAGGAAGTACCTTTATTACCACTTAACATATTTATCTAATTATTGTTACGCAATATTTTATGCGACTTAAAATAAGGGACGCAGCTCGATGAAACAATACATTTATTAAAGATGAGGATAAGTAGATTTACATGATTTCCACTACACTAGGTACATGGGGAGGAAGCTTTCCTCAGACGAGAATGACATTCTAATGCTTTACAAAATGAGTTCGCCAGTATTTATATGGTTCTTCTTTTAGAAGGTTTTCTAGAAAGGCTTAATGTAATTCTATCGTGACATATGCTTGTTCAGTGATAGTGAAACTGCCTGATGTATTTATTTATGTTTTTCCTGGAAACAGTGGTGAACTGCTTCATGCAGCTATAACCTCGGAAGTCCCCTTGTTACATTATGGACAATCAACAAGGTCTTTTATTTTTGTTACCTTTCAAGTGTGAAAGTTGCCCTTTAGTTTAAACAACCAAAGTAAGCTTACCTTCATTGAGAGTTATTCGGTCAGTGGAAAAATGCCATATTTACATATCGGCTGTGGCATTACGACCTGTTCCCATTATTGGGTTAATAAACCTTTCGACTATGCTTTTATCATTATTCATAGACTGGAATGGTTCTTGAGGTTGTTCACCCAAATAAATCGTAGGTCCAGTTTTTCAATGTCAAGTTAAACTGTAACTTTTGGTTTATTTCCATAGTAACAATTGTGTTCTTATGGGAACAAACTGAAGGTTAAAGTTAACTTGCGATTGAAAAATCGAGTCTTTGGGCCGAATTCACGGAACTCCCTTAAACAACTCCTTTACTTATACGTTACTTTAATGTACTTATTTCTAATTCAGAAACCTAAACAGATAAAGTAAAGAAGTTTTCTGAGAAATTAATTTAATTAAGCTAATTTTATGAATCGTTTATTTGATGAATTCGTTTTGGAATTAAGTAATATTTAAGGAGATAAGCTTTTAAATAAATTTCTATAAGTTTTGGGCCTTTAAAAATTGAGTAGGAATAGAAATTTTCATTTTTTGTTGTGTTTTATAGCAAGATTTTTATTTTCCTTTAAGCAGTTTGACCTCCCTTATACTACCAATATTGCAATTCACAAACCTGCCTTTTAACATAAGGCAGATAGAAGTTAAGGTTTTAACTTTAAAATATTAGACAAAGAGCTACCTTTAACTATTCTTAAACAAATATTCCGGTGACTTTTAATTGAAGTAATTTAAATAACTGTAAATATGACACAAATTATTGAAGAAGATTTTATTGAAATTATGGACCGTGTCCAAAATGTTAATGAAATGTTTTATCAAAAAGCGAGTTATGATTCAAGTTTGTATGACTGGTTGCAAAAGCTTTTATAATAACTTTGACTTGTTAAATTAGTAAATAATTATTCCACATTTGTTATATCCAGCAGCAACACGATTCGATTATGTTTGTTCTTAAAAATTTATATTTAAAAATTTTCCCAAAACTTATATTACATACGTTACGTCCTTGAAACTCTCTCAAATGAGATTTATACAAAAATAACAAGCAGTTTCTCATAGGAAATATGTATCTCTGGAGAAGTTGCGTTCTTAGGAATTTGTTGGTATTGTTGAGAATGAGATTAGTTACTTCTGGATTGAAGAAATAATAAGGTAACTTCTACAGGTGTTAATGCTTTGGCTCATACCTCTGATGCAAGGAAGATGGATTTTATAATGTTTTGACATTCCAAGCTGTTTTCTGCTCCTTTCGATTACCTTTTTTTTCCATTAAATGCTCTCAGAATGAATCTTCTTCCTTTTTCCATCTGAACCAGAAGTCGATAATGCACTTTTAGAGTTGTTCACAATCTGAACCCGACTCATGCCCAATTGCACCGCATTTTTAATCATTGATTAAATTTAAGTCGTGTTTAGAATGTGATATTTAACGTAGATCCAGCATAATGTCAGACGCATTCTAACTGACACTTAAGTTGAAGTTTAAGTGTCAATTAGATGGGGATTGACATTATGCTATCATGTATTCACGTGATATTCATGTGACGATTGTCACATTCTAAACACGTCTTAAATTTAATCAATGATAAAAAATGCGGTGCAATCAGGCATCAGAGGTGCAATAAAATTAATCACACTGAAATATTACAGTTTAATGTGAACGTAAGACCAAATACGTCAGAATATGTAGGAGATAGAGCCAAATTAAAATTTGAAGGCACAGTTGCACCTACAATACCAGTTTAAATTTAAGCAGATTATTTCAAGAATTGTTGTTAAGGCTTTAAGCTTTGGCTTAAAGTGAAACTGGAATTGTACAATTGGGCCTAAAAGTGCTCTAAAAACCAGGTAAAAACTATACCTAACGGAACCTTGCCTTATAAGAGACAAAAATATTATTTTCGAGATATAATATATATTATTTGCTATTTTGTAGAGTATTCGTAGATATTTTATTAACACAATGTGAACTTTCTTCTACCGTGCTGATCCGGAAGGACGTAGGAACTCCTTCAGGACGTCTCGATTCTTACAATGTTCCCTACTTCTCTCCAACAGCTGGCTCCGACTAAGATCATGATCAAGAAATATACGTGAAATAGGGACATCTAGTCTGAATACATATCCGAAACAATGACGAGCACAGCTGCATCTTATTCGTGGCAGTTTTTTTGTGTTTGCTCCGGTGGTTATCTTAAGAACTAAAATGAAGTTTCGATCCTATTTGTTGGCCAATCAGAAACGAATGCGGTTTTGCTTTAATTCGTCAAGGCAGGGCCATAATTTTGTTTATTTTGACGATCGTCATCGTTGCTTTGTTACGTAATATCTATTCACTCTTTATCCTCGTCTCAGTGGGCCGTGTTCTCGTTTCGTTAAGTTGCTGCCCTGAAGTTTGACAGATGCCAGAATCTGACATGAAAAATATTAATGACAATTCCACACCACTAATCTGACTATTTTGCCAAATATTATACGAACGACTATGGCACTATGAAATATGGACTACAGTCGAGCTGGCAACAACGTCTCCGTCAGTGGACTCAAATTATAACCATGAAATTAAAAATAAACATAACCGTCTCATCTGACGTCTATGTTTCATTGTGATACCAACAAAAATGTCACCCTAACTCGCCTACTGGGACGAGGAAAAAGAGTGAATAGATTATAGATGTCAACGTGACGATTCGCCCGTATCTGTTGCTTGACGCTTGCCTATCTGACGTTTCTTGACGTCTGTCATTTTGACGTTGCCGTTCTGACATTTCTTACATTTGTAATTTTGACGTGTCTTAACGCTTGTCATCGTGACATGATTTGTTGATTGCTGGGCAACGTGGGAGACTCCGCAATTTTTAATAAATTATTTAAGAATACCTTGAAATAGAAACAATGACGTTTCTCTTCTAATTCATATCCAGGTTCAATTCCTTCATTATTTCTTTCCTTTGCTAACTCTATCTTTCCTCAACCATTGACCAACCATTTTTTGTTTGTCTTTTTCGTTTTTCTGTGTTTATTGCTTCTAACATTTATTTTCATTTACCACTCCTTGATTATTTTGTAAATTTTTTAATTGTAACTTGGGTAAACTTTGTCCATATTTCTGTCTCAAGTAGAAAATAATGAATTAATTAACAGAAGTCGAAAATAAGGATGAATGTATTCGATTAGATCTGAATTCTGAAAAGTAGCGTCAAATAATTCAGAAGATACTTAAGACACAAAACAAATGAATCTCATCAATTAGATTCACCTGAAACTAAATAAATAAATAAAACCATTATACGGAGTCTACAAAAATTAAAAACATTTTAAAAAATTTAATTTTTTCTTAATGGTGAATCCTTCAAATAGCCTCTTATTGTAAATATTATTGTACAAATATTTCACAACCTTATTTGTTGCTTCGTTGGTGTAAGATGTCAAATTTTTAATATAAAGTATAAAAATAACAAACAATTTAAGTAGCGACATCTTGCAATCGCTTTTTGACCTAACATCGCAGTAGGATTGACAAATTGAAGCTAGTTCGCCACATAATAAGTCATCCCATGCGAGGCGGCCATGTCAATCCTACTGCGATGTTAGGTTAAAAAGCGATTGCAAGATGTCGCTACTTAAATTGTTTATTACTTTCACATCGCAAGGGCGAATAACCTGGACAGATCGGTTTGGTTTGCAGTGGATTTCTCGAGCTACGGTTCTGCTGACGAAGGCCCAACTAGGCCTGAAACAGCTGTACAGAGCATGCAGGAATCTGCTTTAATCAAGACCGATTTGCACAAAATTTTTCTATAAAAATAACGTTAGAGTACATTTTTTTTCACGCATCGAAATGAACGTTTGACTAGGGCTTACTATTTTGGCTAAGGGATTTCCGTTTGCGTTCTTATCATATGGGAAAGTGTACGTTACAATCAAGCTTGAATTTCTTTTGCCTAATCGCCTAAACTGATTCTTCTTTTAATTTAATAATTTAGAGTTTAAATTTTCGGCTGTTTATAACATTAAAATAGTTTTCGATTGGATTATTTACTTTACCCCATCTAAATGACCATTTGAGCAGAGCCTAATATGGTTTGAATAAGGACTTTCCGTGTGCGCTTGTTATCATATGGGAAAGTTTACAATCAAGCTTGAGTGATCATGTCTCTTCTTGTAGCCACTGTTCATATTTATATGAGAGCGAAAGAGAGAGGCTTCAATAAAAAAACATCTAAAATAACGCATTGAAATCACTACTAACAACAATAATAATAACTTTAAAGTTGAAGTATTGTACGTACGTGCTAATTGTAATTTAGTTTTACATATTAAAAGGAAAAAAATTATGATCCCAAGGTATTTCAACATAAATGTTGCCATTACTGAAACACAAATTTCTGTTAAGAAAAACAAACATGAGGCGAATGATTAAGGCCCATTTGTACAATGTCAGTTTAAATTTAAGCAAAAGCTTAAACCCATAACAACGATTAGTTCAATTAAGGGTTTATAAGCTTTGGTTTAAAGATAAGCTGGAATTGTAAAACTGGGCCTAAAAGATGCAACCGCCATGACAAGACTGGCACACACACACATCAATCTAAAAGCAGTTGTACACCATCGTGGAGGATTTACAGTTCTTGAAGGCAGAATGACGGCTCTCATGTTACCATGGAAATGAGAAATATTTTGTCAATTCAATGTGTGGAAATGTGACATTTAGTTTAATGGCCGTTACTAAGAGTAACGGCCGTGAAATTCAATTTCGCGGTCTGTGTTGCGTTCGCGAAATGATTACTTCGCGTACGGTTGCCCAAGAAACTATTTTTTTATATAAAAATTCAATTTGCGTTCTTACAAAAAATTGTTGTTCTTCATTGTAAGACGCGTTTCAATTTTTTATAAGTTTATACATACGACCGGCATTCAATTGGGGTGGAGTCAAGCAAAATACAAATATCTATTGACACAATAATCTAATGAACGCGAATAAATTAAATTACGCATGGTGAAGTGATAATAAAAATTAGTTGCAGAAGAAAACCGCAAGGAACTGAACAAATTATTAATAATTTAAATAAACGATTTAGTACTTTCTTTTATAAATTGTTGATTTGCAATAAAAATCGCAAATAATTAGTTTTTTTTTTTTTTCATTTGATAAATTCTTGCTCTGGTGAAATCATTAGATTCAATTTATCGTTAGAATCACAATGTACACGTAAAATTCGAGGACAACTCTGAAAAATCGTGCTCCAAAAAATCTCGATCATATTTCATCTTCTTTCATTAAAGCCTATTTTTCTCTTTCACGAACTCCGAGCCTCAGATATATGTAATCAAAACCGCTCAGTCACGACCCGAGAAACTTTTTTGTTAAGTTTGGATTGCTCTAAAGTTCGCGCGAATGGAAATCCCCAGGGGCGTGTGCGCTCGGTCAAAGTATTCACCTGCTCCTAGCCCGTTGATAACGCCGACGATGAAAGGCGAAGGCAGTTTGTTGTCGAAGGCGTTTGGAGTTTTCCACGTTTTCCAGCCAGTATTTTACTGTCATCCGATGATTGTGCAGTTTCAAACTGATTGGGACTATTCTGGTATTAGTTGACGTCATTTTTAGAAAAGGTCAAAGACCAGCACTTCTTCTTCAAATATTCTGTATGTGTATTTAAATTGGAAATTGTTCTTTCTATTTCGACCTGATACAGTTATTTCAGTTCACGATAAAATCAATAACATTTAATGGTGCAGAGGTTTTTATTTCGTGTCCATTCGAATGAAGTTAATTCACCGGCCGGTTGCTCCTTTAACAAGTGATCCAAAAGTAAGAAGAAAGAGGGAAAGTCCCTTTCGTGAAAGTCGCCCGTTGAAATCGATGCTGCTTTTATAACGAAAGACGAAAAGTGTTTGTTACAGAATCACTGAAGTGAGAGAATTATTAAAGGTCGTATCGAAAGAATTTTATTAAAATATCGTCAATCGAACGCTGCAAATAAATAGGTATTTTATTCATACTGGTGTTTATTTTGTATCACAATACAACGTTACGAAGAGTAATGTAAATAAAATAGACTTAAGACTTGAATGCTTAAATTCAAAAACTATTGGTTTCATTAATAACACATTTCATAATTTGAAAGGTACATGATGGGCATTGTTATACAATACTGGCTTTAATTATAATGAAGCCGCGAGGAATATGTATTTGACTTAAACAAACGACAACTCAACCATAACTGTAATTAATGGTCCTCTGCGTCGTGTTATGTGTGTTCCATATGACGTAACCATTAGTTAAAATGCAGGTGGAAGGCAGGTGCAAATGTGGCAGTTAATTTACCACACCGCGAGAGACTTGGCGCAAATCGCTCCTCGTTAACGTCCACGGAATCTGCCAGTGATTAATGCCGCGATTTTTCCCCGAAAATGGCGATTTCCCGAGCTTTATCTGCGGTTTCGGGGCGGGTTTACGCCTGCTTATTTAGGACGCTGTTGTATGCGCGCGGGCCGTGTAATATTCTTCATAAATTCTTAGGGGTGACTTTTATCGCCGTTGTCAAAACTTGGCGGTCGCCTGAGATGTTGCAGATATAATAAATTAAAGGGTAAGTTCGGGTAAGTGACGGTTGGAGTTTCGAAACCGCTCCCAGATTAGCGGGTTGAATTCCCGTGCCGGCCGTCATCCCCTATCGCGCATATATAAATTCGCGATAGGGAAGGATGTTATGGTCAGACTCGGATGAAGGACCAGTAAACTACTAACTTGCAGCTGTCTTGTCCTTTTGTTAAGGCGACAACTAAAGCCACACGTTTACTCCTGGTAAGAAAACGAATTTACTTTGACGAATCAGTTTAGATTTAAGAGATTTAAAGCTGAATTAACCTAATCGAAATTATTCTTGGTCACTAATAACACGTGATCAATATCTTTTCTGATCAAGTGACCTGTGGACCTATATCTTTGTTTGCTTCATTATTTCAAATGCCATTTGAACTATTTTTATTGCATTCCTATCGTCTTGTATAGAATTGCAATATAAATATTTAATACAAGTGGCATTTGAAATAATAAATTAATTAAAGACACATGATTTTATTTCCATAGGTCATTTGATTAGAAAAGATATTGATCACCTGTTATTACAGATAATCCTTTCAATAATGGAAAATATAAAATGATCAATTTTTGTTTAGGCATATTATATTCCATTTGTACACTATTTTATATGGGAGTTTGATGGGAAAAGCTGAGAAAGAGGTACAACTGTGTTGAACATACAAGTAAAGAGTATTTAAAAATCCTTATGCGTATTCCTCTAAAGATTTTGACCTGAGTGACTTTGGCCCCTGGCAAAATATTCCGCTTCGTGCACATGTACGTACGTGGAAGTGAGTTCTACGTATGTGGGGTGCAGAGTAAACAAGTTTAAATAAAATTAACGCCCGTAAGAGGTTCTGGCGGAGCACGATGAATATTTTGTACCCTTATTGTAGCTGCTCGGGACAAAGTGGCACTGAATGAATAAACATGTGTAATGCTGGCTGGTTAATTCAGCCGGTGCACTCAAGCACACTAAACGAATTTAGTTCAGATTACGTTTCGAGTTGCTAAATATCGCATATTAACTTGCATAATTGACGCGTTTAATGTTGTCTTTGTAAGACAAAATGAGCATGGTAATACCTACCTTTCTAACTCATTTACTTGCACTTACAGTAAGACGAAGAACAGGACCAACGACAATGATTTTTAATCAAGAAGTTCTTTATTTGATTGGATTTATGAATTGTGTTCCATATAGCCCAATATATTTTTATTTTCCTAATTTCTTTCTACATTCCTTAACATTACACAAAAGTACATAAAACAATAGTATTTTTTGAAACCATAACACATAAGTCATCCCTTTTACGAAGCACTGACTAACGTTCTAATAGCATTATGTATTGTAGGCAACGCTGCGCGAAACTGTGGTTTAGGAGTCTCTATTGATTTATAACAAATTAGGACTTTAAAGTTACGATAGATAGATCTTTAAATACGTCTAAATTTAAAGCCAACTAAATTATTTATGCGTAAAGTGAGTATAAGTTTCGCAACTTTTAGAGGGCTGTGCACAGATTGTTAAATTATGTAAGTTTACTAACACTTTGAATATATGGTAACATAGTCAACAGTTTTATTCCAAGCGCTTAAAACTTGACTGAAAGCGTAATTGTTATTTGCTGTATAACAATTTTGAAAATATTTTCAACCACACATCGAGTAGTGAAGGCTCCAGCCCTATTTAAGATGTGTAATAAATAGGTAGAGTGGTGGCCATTAAAATTGTTATGCCCTTGTTACGCCCTTATTGAGCTGCAATGGAAACAATGGCTATCGTTGCAACTGCAACTGGTTTAGTTCCCTCCGGTTTAGTGTCCTAGCGATTTACATGGCCACCAGTGTATACTGTCGAAAAATCACTAACTTCCACCCAACGCGACCTTGTGTTACCACAGAACTGTAAGTGAGACGCTCCTGTTTACTTACTCTGATCGGTAACAAGTCTGCGCTGTATCTTTCACAGTCTTCCCCTCTACTAGCAACAGTGAAGGAACGGGGTGGGTAATTTGATGTTAATAAAAAGCGCCAGGGTGAACTAAGGTACCCAGCTGATCCGTAATAATCTTGGCAGCGTTCCAAATCGCCTCGGTTCTGCAGGTGATTATTCGCAACAACCATATCCATTTTTACTATTGGTTTCGAGTGTTGGTTCCAGTTATTTGTAACATTTTATTCAAAAGGCCAGGAAATTCAGTTTTTGGCACAACACCTTTGTTTCTAATTTTCCAGTCGGTTAGAGTCTTTCTCCGCCCCTTTTTCAAGGAGCCAAACACTTCTACATCGAGAGGTTGACACGCGTGTGTGTGGAGTTCGTCGGAAGGAATACACAGGTAATTTCATTTTCCTTACAGACCTGTATTATTTTCAAAGAAAGCTGGCTTATTAAATTGTTACCAATCAAACATTTTTTGCCCTCCTTTCGGTGAAAATACGGCAAAGACACGTTAAAAAAATCTCACAGATAAACCATCCAATTTTGGACCACCTTCAATCCATTCAGGATAGAGATTTTTCGCCTTATACACAGTGTATGGAGGCAACATCGTTCGTTCACCAGTTACGGCAAACATGATTGAATGGGACGTTTTGGAAGAATCCATTATGCGAGTGGGATGCTTGGTACCTTTTCTGGTAAAAATTTTCACACTTCCAGGATCATCTCTTATAATCGTCATATATCATAATTAATTGCGTTTTGTGATGGAACAGCTTCCAGTGATCGTTGTAATTCTGTAAAGCAAAACCTAATTACATCGGGAGTCAATGCAACTTTTACACTTTTCATATTTTTGCAATTTCTGTGTGTGCCTATTCTACAAATTGTTAACCCATTAATCTCCTGGCATGTTATCTTTAAAACACTTAACTTCAACTCCCTTCCGATTGAGATACTGTTGAATAAAGATTTTTAAATCTTGTTTGTCAAAGAGATATCCATAGTTAGCGCCAATCAAGAGGGCGTTTACAATGTTAATTTCCTTTAGTGAGAACAGTGGGCCTCCCCAACTTATCACTTGTCATACCCCTATATTTTCTCCAAATAGTTGTTTTCGGCACCCCGACTCTCTCTTCTGCTTGGCTAAATGATATCCCTTCATCAATCATAGCATGTAATGCAAGTTTCAATTTTTCTAAAGAATAATTTTTCAGAAAGCCGTTTCAAGCTTGTGAATGTGCTTTCTTGGCATCTTTCATGAAACCCTGTCAAAAGTTCATATTTTATTTTTCTTTTACTTAATAAATATGAGACGTAGATATAGTGCAACAACGGCCCACTGACAAAATTACTATTTTGTGTTGTGTTTTATAGCAAAAAATATCTTACATTTCAAATAATAAACTGCACCAACAACCTAAATGTATGTTAATAATTTTTTCATCAAATGTGTTTGGAGGATTGCCTGCTGAACAGTTGGATTCTTCTTTCATTGCTGTTTCCTCACAATGCTGTGTTTTCAGTTAGGCCGGTTTTACACTATACGCTTCATATAGGGTAAACAAAGAAAAGTACAGTTTAAATGTGCACTCATTGCGAGTAGACGCGTTTTCATGCTGTTGCAAATTATATTAATTTAGTCGCTAAATTATAAAAATGAGTACCGATCGAATCAGAAGATCCGTGAGTTGTGAAAAAGATGAAGTTTTAGTTCAGCGTGTAGTGGAAAAAGTACTTTCGAATCCCAGGTTTTTAGATAAAATTGTTTCCGCGATCAACGAAAAAATAACTGGCCTTGAATCTACGCTGAAAGAACAAGAGAAAAAGGTGGTGTACCTCGAAAGTAAATTAGATGAAGCGCAGAATTTGCTCGAGAAACAAGAACAATATTCTCGTATCAACAACCTCCGAATCTTTGGAATACTAGAAAGTCCTTCCGAGGATACCGAGCAAGTAATCATCGACATGTGCAGAAATAAATTAAATATCAATATCAACAAAAACGATATTGACTGCTGTCATCGGTTAGGTGCTAAAGAAGGTGTTACCAAACCCCTGATAGTTAAATTTTGTAAAAGTAGCATAAGAAACCAAATTTTCAATTCCAAGAAAAAACTAAAGGGGTCTAAAATTGTCATACGCGAAGACCTGACGCACAAAAGAGCCTCATGGGTGAAAGAATTCTCTGGTCGCTAATAACTCTAACGTATTTACAGTTAGTGGAAAAATCTTTGTTAAATGGAACGGTACCATACATAAAATCGATTCTCTTTCTTTTGGACTATAATAATTTTGTCAATAAAGTAAGTCAATTGCAGTAGTCATGTTCCCTCTGCATTGTTTTACCATGCATTCACTATTTGATTTGTTATTACGCTCTTTGGAACTTTGCTGTATTTTTTTTGTACTATTATTATTATTTCATTGTCGTAAATCACTGTTTATTAATGTTGAGGAGAAAGAAATAACTATATTTATTACTTTAATTTCGTAATGTCATTAACGAAAAGGGAAAAAAAAAACTTGAAGAATTTTGTTTGATTTTAATATGAAAAAGCAGCATTTTATTAAGTTAGCGTGTATTAATATCAGATCCTTAGCTAATAAAATTCATGACCTTACTTTCATATTTTACATATAATTTTGATATTTTACATTTATTTAATACACATGCGCCACTAAAAACTCGTCGTTTTACTAAGCGTTGCTTGCCTTGGCTTACTGATAATTTAAGACTTCTGATGAAGCTCTCTGATGAAGTTTTTGGAAAAGTTTAAACTATCTTGATATTAAAAATCAGTCTCGAGACATTCCAAATCATCTTTTAGATGTAAATAAAATAAATGACTTTTTTGTTAATAGCTTGCCGCGACGTACTCATGACGCCGAAACTTTAAAATCTAATTATGAGAGCGACTTCAGTTATGATAGGGATTTTACTTTTCAATCAGTTGATAGCAATTGCATTTTTAATATTATAAAAAATATCAAATCAAATTCAGTTGGATTTGATGGCATTAGTATAATAATGATAAAAATGTGCTGTCCGGTTATTATCCCATATCTGACTCACATTATTAATTCATGTATAATAGATGGTATGGTACCTGATTGTTGGAAGCATGCTCTTATTCGTCCTCTACCGAAAATTAAGGCTCCACTTCTTTTAAAAGATCTTCGGCCGATTAGCCTTTTACCTGTATTTTCTAAGATTTTTGAAAAAGTAAACAACCTGAATACAATCAACCTGAGTACCAAAAATGCCGCAGATTTTAAATTGTGTACTATTGTTTCATATAACCCGTATTATTTCATAAATACTCATTTTACAGTACACAACAATTCGCATCAAACTTTAAATCACTTTACTTACTTTACAAACGAAATTACATCGGTTAAATACACGTAAGAATCGTCCAAATTCGCTCTTTGGTAAAATGCGCGCGTCGAAGCAGTAAAATAAAATTAAAACGATTCAAAGTCACGGTCCCCAAAGGAGTTCAAAAAGTTGAAAGTTGAGTGTCAGTTTGCGGTGTGTTTCTACAAACGTCGCGTCGACTGGAGCAAAGTCAGCAAAACTGAGGCAACACCTTCTGTTGGCCGGTCTTCATAACTGTTTTCAAGGGTTGAGTAATTTACCAAAGACGAAAAGGGTATTTCACATTAGAGAATACCAACTCGTACACGGAGATGTACACGAAGAAGGCAGGTCAACATACACGTCAATAAAGCGTCCATGAAACGTCAATAAAAGCCTAAAGTAAAGAAATGCGCAATCAGTTACATAAAATTGCATCAGCCATTAACGCATATTACCTGGATTTTGATGAAAAGCTAAGCTTAGACGGAATAAAAGAAGTCTTCCCTAGGCGTTGGCGGTGTGTCTATTGGAGTTCCGACAAAGTCGATATAAGTTTTTCTGATATTTCTCAGCAAAAACCTTTATAATTCACAGACACGATACACACATAATACGACTATGCGAGAAGTAACGCCGTGTAACAAAACGGAATGAAATAGTGCGGACAGATCGCAGCGAGAGTCAGCTTCGACCAATTACCGAGATGACCATATAGGAATCGACGGATGAGTCGATTTTCGCAATCAAAATTTTCGAACTTGCGCTGGGATAGTCAGGATTGCCACAATGATCTCTAAATTGGCCGAAATTCTCAAATGTTGCCAACTTATTTCGTGCGAGATTTTTGGAACGTTACACTTGGCAAGTGGTAAAGCAATCCAAAAAAGACGTACCTCATTTCATTAAGGAATAAATTCTCGTGTAAAAGATTAGTTTATGAAGAACAATTGGTATTGAAAATTGACTTTATTTGACCTGGGCCCGGAGGCCAAATTGAAATTTCACGCGACAAAAGGTAAATAAAAACCGAAACAATGCTCGACTATCAAACAAAGAGGGTCCGAAATGAATGTGAACTCGGCCAGAATACATTCTTGATAAATTTTTCGTTCGGGAGCTCATAAACTGCCAACAAAGCCTTACGAACGGTGGCGTTATTTTATTTTAATTCCGAACAAACTGCGCCATTGTTTACGTAAATTCCATTGTTTATCTGACCCTCCTTTTGTACGGAAGGGAACAGGAAAAATAAGGAAGCGGAATCGCATTTGCGAGAGACGCCTTTGTTCACCTAAATCGATCTAAGTACGTGACAACAAATCCGTTGTATAAATATGTGGTGAGATAACAAAGAAATCACTCGGTTTTTCCGGTGAGCGGCGCGACGCCGACGTCGACGTTACGAGATGCAAATTCATTTGCGCGCCTAATTAACCATGGCTATCGCAAATTGCCATCTCTTTAAATATATTCACTTTGTGCGTATTTCGGTGAAATTACCGATAATTAATCAAATTGAATTCAAATCATGAAAATGTCACACATCTATTTACGGTTCCCTTTGAATAATTCGCTTTTAATTATGATGAACGAGAATTAAATACTGATGTCGGTAATGCGTGGATATCGGAATTTTAATCGTATAGAAACGAAAAGAATTAAATACCACGCGATCGAAAATAAAACGATTCAGAGTAGGTCATTGTATGTCGAATTTAATAACTGTACTTAACTGTGAGATTTTAATTGTTTCAATATGTTCGAGTCGGAAAGAAACTGGATCACGACCTATTCTGAATCATTTTATTTTCGATCGCGCGGTATATTAAATTTGTTATTTGTTATTATTTGCTGCACGTATGTAATTAACTACTTGCTGTAGGGGTTTTAATTTGATTAATTAAAAGTTTGCATATTTCTGCATTCCTAGAATTTATTACGCATGTTGCATATTACAAATTTACAAATTAATAAATATTTGTATGAAAATGCGGTCATGTGGAAATAATTTAAACTTGATTAAATATTTACTTGCAGTTATTGCAATTATTTTTAATAGAATGTTTAATGAGTTATAAAATGATTCAAGAAACTGAGTAACTGAAATTGGAAAATTGTGATATACATGGATACCTAATGTAATCTTTTTTTTTATTTAATAAATGACATTGTTAATTAATTATTAATTAAGAAGCCTTTCTGACTACATCCCATTAATAATAGTGCTTCGCATTGCCAAAAAGTTTTCTTTTTCTTTTAATAAATAAATAAATTATACTGTAATGAACTGTAGTTACAATGTCAACATTTCTTGCACGTCATTTAATTATATCTAATCTCGAGTAGAGTGTAGCATAGAAAAATTATTAAATTTTCTGCATAGTAGAAGAAGGGCATAAAAATCTGTTGTACAGTGTATATTGCGACGAAATGTTTTACGGTGAGGACGGAATTTCCTTTAAGAAAATTGAAATTTTATAAATCAAATTACGCCGGTGTATGTGCTCGACGGAGACGAAAGAAACGGGCGTGCAATAAGAATTTCCATACAAGAAATCGAATTATGAAAATTCAGGGGCGTTCATGGATTTAATCAACTGATGAATTCCAGCATTACGACGGTATTAATATTTCCCCAGTCGTTTCTCTTTTTTTCATAATTCTTAATAACTTTGGCATGCGAATAGAGGGTAGAAAAAATATCTCGCTTTCTGTATTTACAGAAACAGATTTTATTTCGTTGAATACGTGAAAAGAAACGGCATTTAATTTTATCAATCCAATTGTTGCTGATAAAACGTACGGGGAAATAAATGATAAACCAAATCGAATTTCTTTAAATAAGAAATTTCCTTACTATGATAACCACCTGTAGAAAAAACTATAAAACTTTTGAATTTAACTAATGAGGTATCTGAAATTTTAAGAATATTAATATTTCTCTATGCAGAACTCTGACGAAACTTAATAATTTGCTCTGCGAATTGAAGGTAGAAAATCAATCCTTTGGCTTTTTGTGTTTCAAAGGACTAAAATTATTTAATGTTTTAGTTTATCATTATTTGGTCAAATTTCAAATATGTAATGAGTAATTCATTAAACTTTTTCCAAATAAATAAAAATGCATAATTTTATATGAATATTTCTTTTTCAGGTGAAAAATGACAGCGCATTTCCGGTGAGTCTTCTTTATTTATTTAAGCATATTTCGCATTTAAAATTGGCATCAAAAGGTTGGCTTTTCTGTGTTCGTCTAACTTTTTTTGCTTTAAATTCGATTAATTAAAAACGATAGTTCCCTTTGCCGGTCGTTTCTAACAAGAGTATGAGAAAGCTTTAAGCAAATGTAAATGAAATCGTAATCTTTTGGACTGTAACGACTCCCGCGTGAGAGATTAAATTTAATAAATTGACACGAAGAAGCTCGTTCTAAAGATGCAAATTATTTACTTGGGAATGGTAAAATTTTGAGGACTAAGAATTTGTTTCATAATAATTAATTAAAGCAAAAAAATTTGCTGGCATGTCTATAGCTTCACCTATTTTTCTTAAATTAAAATTTAGGAACTTGTAAGTCTACAGCAATCTGAGGTAATTTTCTTCAAATTCAACTTCAACATTTTAATACGAATTTTGCGAAGGAATTTTACTGTTTTTTTGAAGTAGGTAAACATTAAAGTTGAAATTTATCTTACGTTTAATATGTATATACGATACAAATTTCATTATATTGTATCGCAAAAACTTAACTTAAAAATCAAATAAAATTCAAAAAGCTTTGTATAAACGTCACTTTTATGTAGCTATCTTCTTTTAGCTTTCGTGAAACAGCTTTGTCCCTCGCAGTCGGATATCACGTTGTATTCTTAACTCAAATTGATCAGAACAATGAACATGATTGTTTGATGGCAGTTTTATCAGAGACAATTCATTTACATATCGACTGTGGCTCTTATAGTCAGAAGTCTAACATTGGTAATGTTGGTTTGCACAGAAATTTCACTGGTATCCATTCGGTAAAATTTTTTTCTTCCTAACGACCTTTATCGATGAAACCATATTGAATTTATGTTACAAATTGCATTTCTAAAAACAAAAATTCGACGAAAGACTTCAATATAACAGAAAACATAACTAAAAGCTCCTCTTAAGCGTAATACGTAACTCCATACTTTAGAAATATTTTCTGAAATCTTTATCGACAAACATATTCAGATGATATTGCTGTTGTTTCTTAAATGTTTCAGAAACAGTTTGTAACAAGTTGCTTTGTTTCTTTTGCGTTTCCCAAAAAGGAAACAATATTTCTCATCTTCCAATTCAAATGGTTAAAAAAAAAAGAGTTTACGACTGTACCTTCTTCAAGGGTATGTGCGGCGAACGTTTTCTTATTTAATTCTGAATAGTGTTCGTAAATAATACTTTGGTATAGTCCTGTTTTCCAAGTTTAACAATAATTATTTTCTGCATGTTCTACTTTTAAAAGAGTATACTCTAAGAAAGAACTTTCGATTTGTCTTAAAGTTACTAAGAAAACTCAGTGCGGAGGACTAGACGTTTAATGCCGACATGTTTCGACCTTAGTGAAGGCCATCTTCAGGGCGACTAGGCTAAGTTAGGTGTTTGTCACATGATTTTCACAATAAGAAAATTATTGTACGTCAGTAACTTACATGTTGAACAAATTAAAAATGTTAAAAATATTGTAAAGTTGGACAAAACTACATGTTAAAAAATATAGAAATTGACTTAGCAGCTAGTGGAGTATTGTGATGGCTAACAAAATTATGAATAACATTTTTTAACATGTAGTTTTGTCCAACTTTACAATATTTTTAACATTTTTAATTTGTTTAACATGTAAGTTACTGACGTACAATAATTTTCTTATTGTGAAAATCATGTGACAACCACCTAACTTAGCCTAGTCGCCCCGAAGATGGCCTTCACTAAGGTCGAAACATGTCGGCATTAAACGTCTAGTCCTCCGCAGTGCGTTTTCTTAGTAACCTTAAGACAAATCGAAAGTTCTTTCTTAAAACCTTTGGTTACTAATATCAATCATGGAGCAACTTACCAAAAAAAAAGAGTATACTCTATTTATTTACGTATAGGGTATATGTGTAACGATTATAACAAACAAATATTTGATTGAAGTGTTCATAGAAAATTCAATGTAAAGAGAAGACGAACGAATTTCACACGAATGTCGACTATTTTATTTTATTTTATACTTTACTCTACTTCATAAAAACAGCGATATAAATTCATTATTATTGTTTATATAGTCGCCACTATTATTCAGCCAAAACTTTTATGATAATGTAGCGTGTGTGATAATAATAATGTTATTATTAAATGTTCTCTGGACGATGCTAAAAAAAACTTCAGTTTTTAATATTGTAACGATTTTTACGGGTTCTATTAATTTTTATTTTAAAACAAAACACGACATAGTTAATAAACTAATTTATTTCAAAGCAAACTAATTAACACTAAATTATTTACAAGCTTCTACCTAATTTATTTTAACAGCCGAGCGAAAGTTTTACGCGAACTTAATGCGGAACTGTCCAACGCTGAATTCTCGCCGAACTGTGTCCCACTCCCGGCCGCGTGCATTTATAAGCCGAGCCTGTTGTTCTCGCAGTTTCTAGAGCGCGACAGACTGTCTGGTCTAGTTTATTCTGCCGCCAGCATTCTCTCGGCCGTCGCCTAAGGTGCGTCGGCTAGACGGCTGTGACGCAAGAGACAGTCTGACGCCGGCTGGTGTCGACGAATCATTACAATATGCAAATAATTAATACTTTCTCTATTCATATACATATTATACGTACCTACTTATATAAATTTTATTAAAAAGGAAATTTATTATTTTTTATTCTGAATTTGTTAAGCTTTTCCTGTTACATAAATTAGAATTACATTTTTAGTCTGCGGTTCTAATTAAGTTTAGCTGCCCATGCACAAAGACTTCAAACACACAAAATCGCAGTTAATAACGTACATTTCTAAAAGAAAAAGCCCAAAGTTTCCTGTTCAAAACCAACTTTGAAGTCTTTTATGTGCGACCGTGGATTGCCCCGACATACTGTTGTTAATTAGAGCTAATTGCAGACGGCGGGTATTTCACGGGAGAAATCGCACATGCGTGTGTGTGTGTGTGTACGTATGTACGTACAACATACGTAATGGAATCGCTAACGTTATTTATGGTGAGTAAATACGCATCAGCGGTCGTTCAATATTCTATTAAAGTGGAGCGGACGTATTCCCCTGAAACCCGCAGGTAATTATCGAATTGGTCTTTAATGAAAAAAGGATTTCAGCGTGCGCTAAACGGTATTTTTATTTTCTCCCCTGGCGGTGTTATAACGATTTAGGCAAAGAATCTGTCGTCCCTTAATTCATTCAGTTCAGACTAAACGAACAAAATTCCGAAAGTAAGTTAGTTAGTTGTACAGTTTCTCAACGCATCTAGATTAAAACCAGTAACATTGAAATTCTGATGGCAGACCATATTTAATATTTCTATTAAATAAAATCAAAGAAACTTCTTTCGATATTTGCGTTACGAAATTCACTTGGTAGTCCGGGGGAAAACGAGCCGGTTAAGGGTTCACCAAAGAAACTGTTTACGTTTAATATAACGAACACATCTGCAAAGAAACCGACGAGACATAAATAAATAAGGAGGCGAGGAGAATTGCCTCAGGAACGCCATTGCAGCCAGAAGGGGGTTCATAAAAATTTCCATCGCGTATAATTTCCCGTGACTCTTAATCGCGTTCCAGAAATTCGTTTTAAAAGCCTTGACAAATCAAAGAACGTCGCGAAGAAAGAGAATTATCCCTACATTTTGAAAGGACGAATAATTAATCTGCCGTGGACCTTTTAATCCAGAGTTTCGTTTCGTTCCGGTCTGAACTTTGAACCACGTCGATTTTATGCCATGTTAAATATAATGAGAATATTTTATGGATCCTTAACTACGTTCGGTGTAGGTAGTTACTTCAGTGATTTCAGATATAAACGCTACTGATAAATTATATTTTTATGAGAGAAGAGAACAACGCCAATCTAGATAAGAACTAAACTATACACGTATGTGAGCATTATTTATTATTTTAAACGTTTTCAGATTGCTTATTTAACATTGATTTTAGGAGCACCTTTAAATGTTGAACGGGAGTTTAACTTTTATCATCATTTTCACTTTTTTTTTAGTCACCTGAATTCATGTATAATCCTCAATCCAAAACTAAAAATTCATATCAGCAAAGTGCAAGAAACTCCGACCATTAGTATAATTAGAGCGCTCACATTAACATTTTAATAAACGTATAAGAAACAGGTGTATTTACATACTGAAATTAAACTCGAGCGCATCTAAATTCCATCCGGTGCAAAATAAAAGATTTATCTGCAGCGAGGAATTACAATTTCCTCTGCGCCACTACGAGTTATGTCGCCACTATCAGATTCGTAACAACGCCTAGTTAAAGTTCCTGTTCCATTTAGCCTAACAATGATGAAAAACGTGTTCGAAATGAATTCGGTCCAAATGCATACGCGTAACTTGACTTTTGATAGACGTATACCGCAAAGTTTGGGCAGAATTCATGATGGGTGATCGATTTATACGAATGCTTATTTTATGTGCTCCAATTAAAAGATAGCACTACTATAATGGAATAAAGTTATCAAACTTGGGCTGGATATCGACAAACGTTCACTTCAGTTTTAAATTTTCCATCCAAATTTAAAATAATCGTGTAGTATTTATTCAAACAGAGTCGAGTCGTAAATTTTACTTATTTTTCACTGATTTGGCATAATGCAAAAATAAAAGCTCTAAGATATACTTTACATAATAATTAATACACTTGCGAGTTCAAAGGACTCTATGTCTAAGCGAAACAGCACCTACCACTATTTGACATACTAAATACATCCGAATGGCCAGGGTTCCTGGTCCAAGGACCCTCTTGTTGTAGAAGCCCTTGTACATTCTTAATATAATTATAATTAAAATTATATACATTCGATTCCAAATACCAATACATTGCAGAAAATTATAATTAAGAAGATTTACGTAGCTGTTGCATTTTCAGAGCTAGAGTACATAAAATTGAATTAAATCTTGAAAGCACTGCACTCTAATAATAATCGACCACTAGGTATGCTGTCCATTAGTGTTCACAGTACGCTTAAAATATTGTTAGTAACGAGGAGGCGCTTTCATGAATAACAAAATAAATAACGCAAATATTTAATAAGTAAAGAAAATTGATGTTAAAGTTTTAGCTGGCAAGCAGGGAAGCTAAAAAGAAATAAGATAAATGGCCGGCGAATTTTTTTGTGCAAACAGCTGGTGCAACGTTGTCTGAGGCAATTTTCCGCCTGCGTGCTGTTTTCTATTAAAGGAAAGTAAACGATGGACTTGACAAACGTTTATAAATATTATTAAGAAAAAGTCTACAAGCTGAAACATTGATGAAGTAAAGTTGTTATTATTACTTCTCGACGAACCGTTTCAGTTAAGTTTTATTTCTTCAAGTTAAACAAACATACGTATATGTAGGTATAGAACTAAATATTGGTACACGTGGCTGAGATATGTAGAATTATTCACCTAAATCCTACAGAAATTAACGAACAATTTTCTTCAGTTTTATTCATATAAAATTCTTTTTAAACTAAAGTTCACTGAAGAATTGTCATTTCTTACACTATTAAAGATTAAAATAATTAGTTGATAGTTAGGGGTTATTATTAAGTGTTACTTTCAAATAATATATTTTGTATACATATTTTTAAACTATATCTTACTGGTCTTTCATATCCTACATTTTAAAAGAGATGTTGGTTTTTAACATTAAAATTGCTTATACATGCTTATACATGGTGACTGTAAATTATACCGACAAAATGAAACCACGATAAGAAGCGATGTTCGAGGGTATGAGAAAAATGTTAAAAAATTCTTTCTACTTATCTAGTTTTCAACAAACAATTAATCAAAAATTAGCCCCAAAACAACAATGCGTCCCTGCTTAAAAAGTAGAGGACCAGACGAACGAAATAAATACTCTCATAAAAGTTTTTTATAGTTTTATGATACGACGTCCGGCCTGCCTTCGTGAACTTGACCCTACAGTGGAATTTGACAATTCCGTGTTTGGGTCAATGCCCGTGAAATGTTCGTGAAATACGAACTCTTAAAATATTTACTTGACAAATAAATACATGCAAATTACCTGAAATAGATTATTCCTCGCAAAGGATAACAAGGGCCACACTTTGAACACCTGCTTTGATAGGTAAATAAATAAATCAGTAAGGGCCAGTTTCATAATCGAATTTAAAGAAGACTTTAAATTTAAAGTCACTTTCAGATGTCAAAACAAATATGAAAACACATTTGTTTACATATCTGAATGTGACTTTAATTTTAAAGTCTCCTTTAAATTTGATTATGAAACTGGCCCTAAGGACCGTTACTTTCATCACTGATTAGTTTAACCTTTGGTTTATTCCCATGCCTACAACTGTAGGAATAAACCAAAGATTAAAGTTGAAATGAAAGTGATGAAAGTACCGGCCCTAAAACCAAAAACAATTTAAATCTCCGTGCGTTAAGAATTCGTAGTACATATTTTATTTCATTTTTAATTTAAATTGTATTGTAAATAAAGTTTATTTACACAAGAAACGTGTACTTCATAAACATTTTTTAAACTAGAATTTACAACATTTTAATTAGTAAATACCTTCGTAATCTGTTAATTATTATAACTTCGTTTTGTGTGTGACGAATTAATATTAAACCTATCAAATTAATTATTTTATTATCTTGCTTTGACGAGACAGCAGTAAGCATAATTGATTTCGTTTCTTTTCTTCTTCCGTTTCCAGCTAATAACCGGAGAATAATAAAATAAATTGAGATGTGTGTCAAGATCTTTTTCGATTATTAATTCTTATAACTTCGTTTCATCTTAACACGTCCATTACGCAAGGTCAATTTTTTACAAGCTTTACAGCGAGCGAATATCATAAAACGTTTATGACGCGTGTACGAAGCACTGGATGTCAAATCTATACATCTGCAATACATATACAGGATGTCCCAACAGTGTGTTCTCGGGCCATATCTCCATAACTACTGAAGATACAAAAAAATTTTCAACACAATTTTTTTTTTTAATTTAAGAGATCTACAACACAAAATTATTTTCATCTATACAGAGTGAATCGAAACAGTGGCGCCGGACACAAGCAAAAGAAGAAAGAAGATAGTACTGGTTTGTCATGCAGTAATGAACAAGCATTTATTGGGGAAATTATGTACACAGAAGCAGAACATAATTTTTGGATTGTTGACACAGGAGCAACAGATCATTTGACGTATCATGAAGAATGATTTTCATCGCTTGAATATTTTGAGACTCCCATTGCGTTTGGGCCATCAAAACAAACGTCATGTGCATAACTTTTTGAAACACAATGGTATAAATGTTACAAAGGAAAATGAAAATGAATATTGTGAATCGTGTATTGAAGGAAAGCAACACAGAAACACCTTTCTCACACGTGAGCAAAGAGCCAGAGAACCAGGAGAACTTATTCACGCTGATCTTTCTGGTCCCATGGAATGCACTTCTTTAGGCGGAGCTAAGTATTTTATTTGTTTCACATGTGATTACTCGAGACTGAGAATTGTTAATTTTCTTAAAGAAAAGTCTGAAGCTTTTGAAAAAATCTTTGAAATCTTGCAGATGATTACAAATCAGTGTGGACGATCAGTGAAGGCATTTCAATGTGATGGTGGACGTGAATTTAATAACAAAAAGAATGGTTGTGCAGAACGCAGCAACAGAACAATAGTTGAACTTGCACGAACGATGCTTTTAGCAAAGAAGTTGCCGAAGGTATTGTGGGCAGAAGCGGTAAATGCTGCATTATATTTGTTAAATCACACAGGTCCAAGCAAAATCGAATAAAAAACACCATATGAGATATACACAGGAAAATTGGTGCATCTAAACAGACTTCATGTTTTTGGTATTAAATGTTACGTGCATATCCCGAAGGAATCTCGTAAGAAGTGGGATGCAAGAGGGCAACACGGCATATTTGTGGGTTACTCAGAAAATGTGGATGGTTTTCGTGTCTGGCTGCAACCTGGGAATAAAATTGTTCGGAGCAGAAATGTAGTGTTTACACCAGAAAATACTTCAAAAATGTGGTCAATCTTACCAGTTAAAGTAGATGATAATTTAAAAATCAGGAAATTAAATTAAAAATTAAAAAAGAAAAGTATACATGCAGCTACAAATGGTTTAATTTTTCAACAAACATAGATACTGAATTACATCGTTCAGCTTCCAACAGTTTCATCCAGCGGAAAATAAGAATGCAATAAAACACATATTTGCGTTTAATTTCGGTTTAAAGTGAGTGGCCATACCTACCGGAGCAACCGTTCTTTCAGCTCTCACTAGAATTTAAAATGAGAAGAGTTCCTCGGGCACCAACGTCGTCGTGCACTCCCGTTTATTTGTACCGTTGTTGAGCGTTTATTACACCCTTTTTCGCTGACCCCACATTGCAATGCTGATATAAGTTCGCATTTACTTGCAAGCACCCTCCATTCGCATTTGCCTTTTATTTTGCTACCCAACCTTCTCTCTTTGAAAGTTGTAAAATAAATCTTCCTATACGAACTCAACGTAAGGATTTATTATTTCGTATCAGCATTTCCAAAATAACCACTTAATTACAGAAGAGTTTATTCACGAAAGCAATTTGATTATTGTCTTTCTCAATCGAAAGACTGTATGGGTATAAATAATTTACATCGAAAATCACTGATCCTTAAAATGCGTCGGGTTATTTCTATAAAAAGAAATCGGGTTACACCTGAAAAATGGGATACGTAGAGAATGGAAAAACAAGCAAACAAACGGCCCGACCAATGATCTGTGCGAGAGCAAACAACGAGAAATTCGCGCTATCCCCCCAGAACTCCTGAAAATATTTCAAGCGGCAAACATAAAACGTTATTGCCGAGCGGCACATGAAAATCAGGGCGACGGCGCGTTGATTTTGAAAAAAAAAGGAAGAAACAAAAAAACGTCGCAGCGTTTGTTTATTTTAAGGGCGCGCGATGAAAAATTGATATACGGCAGACGCGAAATTTCCCCCCTTTTTTCCCCCGTGGCGGAAACGTAAGCGGATCCGAATACATCAGCGTATGAATCTGGATGGATGCATGTCCTTAGTTGAGGTATTCTTTTCCTTCCGTTTTTCAGATCCTTTTTATGCGAAAGATAAATATAAACAGGGAAACGGAACAAGGTTGTTTTAATTTACTGCGAACGTCACGTCGTCAGATCTACGGGAAGGATTTTAATTGGGAAATAAATTTCAAAATAATTTCAAGTTTAATCGCCTATGGGACTTCTAACATTAATAACAATAAAAAAAAAGAAAATTCCTTTTACCAAGATGACGGAATTCTAATACAAAAGTTTACATTTACTTAAAGACTTAAACTAGTTCTAATAATGATATTAAAGTAAGAGAAATGAAAAATATATTCTGTTAAGTTACAGTTACCCTCGTTGCTCCCTTACCATCCTGAGCTACGCAATCCTCGAGCTCAGACCAGCTCATGAAAATATTCTAGCACTGCTATCTGCTGAAATTTTAGCGAAGTTATTTTACGATGTTATAAAATCAAGTTTTGAAAATATGTAAATTGAATACCTATTAACCATAACCAGTTATTTGGAGGTAAAGCTTTCACGTTTCATGTTAGTGTATGAGTAAACTTTTAATAAGTTTAAATTGCAGCGAAGAATTTGAATTTATTATAACAAAAAGACGAATTCAGATTTAAGATCTGCAACAAGTTTAATTTTATTCATCGAATCTTGAAGCTCCTTCCCCTCGCAGACTGAATAAGGTAAACAATTTTTCTCTTTGCCCGACTTAATAGATTTATAGCGTCCGGATTAAAATCTAAACTTCAGTTAATAGATTATTTCAGCTTAATTAGTTTCCTAAGTAAGTACGGCAAAGTTTTAGTTTATAGGTAGTTTTAGAGACTTTCCGAAGAAAGTTTTATGAAGTTTGTATAAGCATCTCGTACGGCTCGGCCAGACAATGGTTGCGGATTTTAGTTATTCGATCCGAAAGGTGTGGTAGTTGGGGGTTTAATTTATTGTCTAAATAAGGCGTGCTTACTCTGTTCGACGCTTCCAGACGTTGAAGGAATTCCGCTTCGATTTGCGATAGTTCGCGTGAGTTTCGAATATACGAGTGTACAGCAATTTGCGACCTCATTAACATACTGCAAAATTCAATATGCATAAACCAATAGCGAATGTCTTCTTGTTAGGTGGAAGTGGCAAACTTATAGAGCATATCGTGTGAGATAGTTCCAGAATTACGGGCGAGGTGGAAACTTCCTGATTTAGACTAGCAAAATGGCAACTACATAGAACTGAAGCTTTCGTGAGTGTGTAAGCAAGCCAGTGCCAAAAAATAAAACACTTTTGAAAAAAAAATTAAAAATACCCCTAATAGATAATCGATAAGAACTAATGATAAATTAATAGCTTTACGAAAAGCAATTAAGAGGCAATAGTTCGAAACTATACTAAATACTAAAACTAATACTAAATAAATAAAATATTTAAATTTATGTAAACTTAAATTCGCAACATGTTGTTGCATTTAATAAAAAAAAGTTTTAAAGCCCTTTTATTTGATATTGTCATCATTTTTTCACGAAGCTGAAAGTCATGTTTGTGAATTTCGTTTTTTTCCTTGGGTCTTACGATGTTTAAGAACTTCAGAAACGATTCGCTCGAGCACGAAGAATAAAAATGCGATATCAGACGAATAGCTTTGAGGATTACCTTACAAATACTCTTTCTTTTTTCTCACATTTTTCATGTAAGTAATGATAAATGAATTCCTTTCAGGCACAAAGCAAACCGAAAGAACCTTTTGTAGCGTGCCGCGCACACTAAATAAGAACAATTTACTTAAAAACGAATCCCAAATATATTTAAACATTAAATCCTGTTATAATGGCCCGCTTTTGTTAGGGTAAGATGTCCTCAATTTATTACATTTTTCTAAAGTCGTCCGTCTTTTGCCTCGTCCCATTATTCGTCTGTTCCGTATTATTACGTTAACGTACACAAAGAAAACCGGGTTATGGGACGAGGTTTTAGGGAGAGTATATTTTAGGTAACGAGGAGACCTCCGCTCCGGAGGATCTAAGAGCCTTGTTTTGTGAGAAGTAGATAACAAACGGGCCTATTATCTCATATAGGGGCTTTTCAATTTTGCACGAAGACGATACTTTTCTGAGCTCGCCTGACCACTTATTTTCAAACTGCATGTAAATAAGGAGGTTGACACACATTTTATGTACTCATTTTACAAAGCTCGAATTATCTTATTTTATAATATAATTTTGTCTTCTATACCCTAAGTACACTCAGCTTATTTTATAGAATTAATTATTTTGCAACTCAAATCCTAGTTTAACTAAATTCATCATCAAACTACTCGTCTTGCAAAGCATGAGAACACATTATTGTAATGTAATGGAACAAGTGTTGTTGATATCAGGGTACGGGAGTTTGTATGGGCAGTGAGAGCACTTGGAAATAATTAAATTTAGCTTACAATAATTCTCTCTGTAATACGGCTAATTGTAAACCGGCATGCAAAAGCTCCTCGAGCTTCGTCGGTGTCAGCTATGGCGCAGTAATACAACTACCGCATCTGTCCTGCAGTATCTGTTAATTTTAGAATACATTAATGAATTCGTTTATCAATGTTATAATTGGCAAATTCAATTAATATTTGCGGATAAAATTATAAAACTTTTAGTATTTGATGATGTGTCACTGAAGTATTAAGTAGTATCATGCAGGAAAACTCTAAAATGCTTAAAAATGATTTCTGGGATGGTTTGGAAATATTTTCATCCAAAAATGTTTCGTTAAATCAAGATTTTTCTTAAAAGTTTTTGAAAAGAAGTTGTTTATAACAAAAAAGAAAATGGGTGATACTTTGGGTGAGGCTCTACAGGATGGTAAGTAAAATCCGATTCACATTACTGATTCACTATAATCGTACAAAAATAGACCGTATTTTAGAGAGTCACTGTACATTAAACTGAAAGTACCTAAAGAAAGATACTTATCAGAGAAAAATTAAAAATGAAAAAACTCTGAAAGAAAGATACTAGCTAAGGTTTATAGGAAGCCCAAATAGAAAACTAAGAAAGGATTAGTGGATAAAACAATGCGATGTATAAAACCTCAAAAGATTAAACATATTTCGTAGAGGAATATATTTATGCTTGGTATAAAATGAAATCAGATCACATCCAAAATTGTAAGAGAATAGGCAAGAGTAAAGATGAATGAGCCAACTCTGTAAAAAGAGGAATAGATACGATATTGAAATTAAAAGCTAAGAAACAACAATCTATTATTAGGACACACGTTGGGAAACTGGTAGCCGACAAAAGAAGATGGGTAAGGTCTTCATGAAATACTTCTCTGGAAAATGGAAAAGAACTTGGAAAAATATTTTGTAGTCTAGTAGTCTTCCATTTCATTCCATTTCAATATGGACAAGAGGACTTTCAAAGAGCATTAAATAACTAATTAAATTAGACATAAAAAATTAATTGTCTGACCGAGATGGTCGGACAGATGGCAGTTGGTAACCAGAGATGTGAAAGGTATGTCACAGTAAACATGTCTGCTTACAATAATGTTGTCTAAACAATTATTATTTCTAGTGTATTTCACAGCAGATATTTCACAAGTGTTTTCTACAGATAAGTTACAGATCTGATAGATCTGATATTATTGCGTACCTCAGAGTCAAGGTTGTTTTTCACAAGAATCATGGTCCCACCATAGCCAGCTGCTCTTACAAAAGCAAATGCGGTGTTAAAATTTTGAATTTTCAAATACTGAAGCTCTACAGGGCGGAACCACACTTCGCTAATACAGATTATGTCATATTGTAATTTATCATTAATATAACATTCAAATTCGTTAATCTTGTTTCTTATAGATTGTATGTTAATATGGAAAATGTTTACGGCATCTTCCACTACCTTAGTGATCACGTTCCCGGATGTGATTTCCTCCGTAATAGAAAAAACCTATTCACCTTGACTCCGGTTGGCCAGAAAGAGGGTTCCAATACCTTCTCAAGATTATCTTCGTATACAGCGATTTTAAACGAGGAATAGTCCTCCGGATGTTTCGAAGTTAATGCTTCACAGTTGACCTCGGGGAAATGAGGTTTAAGAAAATTAACCATTGTTTTTGTGCTTGCTTGCGGGCTTAGTCTGTACACATGCAGATTGACAAATTTAGGTACACCTGAGATGAGATCGATTCTGCCAGTACCAGTCACAATAGCTGGTTTTTTCTTTGTTTTCACAACGTCCGATCATTTTGATATGTTTGCATTACTACCAGTGTTGGGTTGCTCCAATGTTATGATATCGTTAAGTTTGTTGACAGTTTCAACTTGTAATATAGCTGCAGACACGGCCTTGTTAGTTACGGATCCAGGAATGATAGGGCTCGTCCGTCGTTTGGAGTAAGTTTGGGTTTTATTATTATACACGTTGCAATTTCCGTGATCGTCGTTTTTGTCGACATCGTTGCACTTTGTTGGTAGGGTAGGAGGCGATTTTATCTGTCCTACACCATTAATTCGTATGTCAACTTCTACAAGCTCCTTGTAACCCTCGCAATTTAATGTCACCCCAAAGCATAATCGACCGTCCTCCAAAACTGATATTTTGCACCAAGTTACATGTGGCATGTCGTTCTCCAGATCGTCTATAAACTCGCTTACGTCCAACTGGTTTCCATAATCGAATCTGAATCTCATCAGTAAATAGAACGTTTCTCTATTGGCGTTCTTGTTCTATCCCAGTTGACATGATCTCTCGCGAAACGTAAACTTTGAATTTTATGATGTGGGAGAGGTGGAGCAACAATAGCAGAGCGCTTTGAGATTAAATTACGTTCTTTAAAGCCCGATTTTACAATCGTCGGATAAGCATTATTCTTAGAATAATGTGTCGTAGATATGAGGGAACATTAAAGGATATTCGGCGAACAGTTATTCCCTCCTTATTCCACGATTGTAAAACTGGGCCTAAGTCTCAGTTTCATTATTTACATTAACATGATGTACGTTGAATCATATTTTTCAATTATTAAGGAGCAGTTAATCCTCGGTTGCGTAACGCTTGTAGTTGCAGGTACAGGTCGTCAACTTCTGCTGTACACCTTCTACGCCCTTGTCCTGATCTTCTTTTATAATATCTAGTCTCTGTGTATCTTCTCAGTATACGTGAAACTATAGATTGAGCCATCCTGACGATCTCTTCAATGTTTTTTTTTGTCTACGACCTTCATTAACCTTCATTCACTTTCACGGCATCTAATTCATTAAAACGGGTATCTCGAGGCATTTTGTTGCTCGAAGTTAATAAAACGTCTACATTTTTTTTTAGAAACTAATAAGATGTCAATGACAATTTACAAATTTTCACGAAAACTCAGATGTAACTACCGCGAAAGTTGCTACCTACCTGAAGGTTAGCAAATTGTGCGAGTACATCAAAAGATCTCCGGCACCGCCGGCTAAACTCCTGGAGAAGGGAGGGTTCAACGAAACCCCAAAGACAAAGGAGGGAAAAATTAAATAAAATAAAAAGTCACCAGCTGAGCGCACTTGTTTTTATTTGAAATGCACAAAAATGTAATAAAACAAGTAACAAATACGACCCAGAAGGGGTACAAATCGTTGAGCAAGATATAATTATACTTGTAATATGTAATATGATTAATTAAAACTTTATCCGAGAAACAGATCTGCTTATCGTTTACCGAAAAAGCTTAAAGTCACTTGACTAAAATTGATTTAACGCAATACAGCGTTTAAACGACGCAAACGAATGAATAAATAAAATGTTTTCGACCTTATAACCAAATCCACGTTTAGACAATCAGCTGTCAATAGTGGGGTGGAAGAATACAAGTGAGAGCCATCCAGCGGAGGACAGTACTGCCAATGACGTCAAACGGCGTTAAGTATTACGTCACGAACTCTCCGGTTGCGGCGTCACGTCTAGGGTCAAGACCAACTTTTACCTGACTAGTGGTGGACCGTGATGCCAGGACTTTTAGCAGCTACGACTCCGATTACGGCTTTTTCTTCCACACAAAAGGTTGTAGTTAATTGTCAGAAAGAGGGGGGTACGACCACCACTGGAAACCTAAGTAGAAAAGGAAAGATACGCGTTACAAACTGAAAATACGCACATAGTTGCCGATAAACCCTATCTGTTCTTTTGTCCCAGGAACAGCCTTAGAGAAGCTTATAAAGAGCTTGAATTTACTTGGCGTGCACTTAAGCAAATCTCGGAGTGAATTCCGTTTCAGGCTTCAATCAAAAGATTCACATTAATAGAAGTACAAAGATCGTGAACATACACTAACGATAAATGTGCATGCCGAGAAATCTTCCACGGCAATGAATGCTTCGCGGAAAGAACGCGTTCAGCTCATCTATGCTGGGACGGAGGTCGTTACCAGATGAACTCAGTTTTAACCGGGCGAAAGAGTGAAATGAACTGATACCGTAGGGCTTAGGTAGCGGCGTATGGTTTTCTGATGTGATATGATGAAATGTGACTACCGGCACGTAGGCCCAAACTGACCTTTCGATTCCCGCACAAATACAGGGCCTCTGATAGAATTGTAAATAACTTAAATGAATTTTTCAACCGTAACAATGTAAAGCACTGTAAATGTCTTCAGAACAAATGAAATTGATTATGATAAGATTAATTATGATAAGACTACTTGATCTCCTTATAGTCAATTGTAACATTCCCTTTTATTGCATTTTAGGATTTATTTGCCAGTTTTTAGAAGAAGAAAAAAATGCAATATTTTTCTTCCCGATAATGGTCTCAAGAACGTCTTGCAATTTTATATCATGCAGATCGCGCACGTTCTAATTTTTCAGATAGTTTTTGACTCAATATTTAAATCTTGATACAATTTACTCAATAAATTAAAGTATAAGAAATGAAACCAAATCTTGTGCAAAAAATTCAGTAATAAAGTAATAATTTCCTTAATTTCTTTTTCCTTACCTTCAATTGGATTTTCTTTCTTTCGCTTGCTTTGATCTACTTTAATGCTAATTGACGATTATTTTCGATTTACAAAGTTTAAAGCTTAAATTTTTTTAAGGTGATAGTGATAAGATAATTTAGTTTCTTCATTTTAAGGACAAAAGTAGTTTCGCAAAGCCATGAAGTGACTGTGTCAAAATAATGAGAAAGAACGAGTCTCCTTCTGTTAGATTACCGCAAATCGTATTTATTGGGGCGCGTTTATTTGCTTCCAGTCTAATTTAAAGGTGGTGTGGCGACGCCGAGCGTCCGATCGGTCTGCAAGATAACGTCCTCTATCAGGCCGCACTAATGCAGCGGCATATTGCGCTGCGACCGCAACACACGAACGTTCTTGTCGGCTTATTCTGCACAACATGTCCCCCAATAATGGAAATTGCATCGTTAGAATTAGACCGCACTCCTTGTGCACAAGTACAGATTATAGCAATATGTTAGAGTAAAAACATTAAACATGTGGTATCCAATTGGTTTTTTTTTTTAATATTGTACTTTTACGTTGATGAGACGTCATCCAAAGTGTCTGAACTGTCCGAACGCGTAATTGGTATTCGAATAATGTCATAGTGTGTAATCAAGTTCCGAAAATCCTGTCTTTCTCTTTGTATCCAGTACCATGGTTTGGTGAGCAGAAATTAATTTATTTACCAATTAGTTATGTTACTAGAAACTAACAATTGCTTTATTTGGATGTAGAGAATGCCGTTTCTTCTCTTTATAAAATTATTTTGAATTTTGTTTTGTACGATTACAAATGGATGTAATTAATTTGTAATTATTTTTATTTAATACGATCATGGATTTTTAAGGAAACAAGAAACAAATTGCAATTGCAATTTTTACGTAATACTGATACGTCAATGTCAATACGTCAATTACGGGATACAGAAAACATCACACAAATTTAGCAAAACCAACGGAGCTCATTTTATAAAATTGCAGCGAAACAAACAGCGCCACATTTCGTTCCATGGGATTAAATTTAACACGTATGACCGACCGACAATGTAAACTTTTAAAGAGAGCTTTGAAAAATTCGCCTGAAAAAGTTGTACCGGCGGCGCGGCATGAGATTAATTAAAATCGCCGGGACCTGATTTATCCTTTCCACGGCGCGCTTGTTGTTATTAGACGTGTTCGGTGTCGATGATTTTGCTCGTTTTTGAATAATATACGGATCTATTTGCGAGAATGCCCGGCCATATTTCACAAGTCGCCGGGAAAAATACGGCAGGAGTTTGATTTAGTGCCGGAGCGTTGGCCGGGACTGAGATTAATCTGGACTTGTGCGATATTATATAGACACGCCCGGGTTCTGTGGGTGCATACCCGCGGGACACTCCACAGGATAACACAGAAGTGGTGAACCAACATGGTCTACACTATGAACCCATTCATACCACAAAAAGATCTTTATAATTTCATAACACAAATAGAACACATTATATTTAACGTCAATACATGATAAGTTTTATTACTTCTTAAATCACTTCGTTATTACTGTAGTTATTGCCTTCGAATGATGAAGTTTCACATACGGTTTCCATGTTTCAGAAAACTTTTGAGAGATGGTACTTTTAATTTCTTGACATTTTCAACTTTATTATGTTTGTATTTCTGGAAATTATTTCTTGATGCCTCTGTTTTATGTACAGCTGTGGCAGGCATTTAACCGGGTCTCTTCATTAACGCCATTCCTATTGAAAATATGGAAAAATGTTTTATACAAAAGTATCATCCTTTCAAGTTCCACATAATTTAAAATTATTTTCAAATATACATGCTGTCCCAATTTGTCCCAATCTCTAATGGCTAATTCTATCCTTTCGTGTAACTCTTTTTATATCTCGTAAGAACCTCTTTTCCAAGGCCAATTTTGCTTCCTAGCTGTTTTGATAAAACCCAGCTTTCGCTTCCATATAACAATATCGGTTTGAAAATTGTTTTAAAAATCCTAATTCTTGTTTTCCTGGATATCTCTTTTCTCCTGAACGTATGAATGTATTTTTCAGGGAGTGGTAGACCTCGGCCGCGTTCTCTAATCTATAATTTATTTCCGTGTCTATTTTGCCATTCCTTGGTATTCTGCTTCTGTTTTACGAAATATAATATCGTGTCTTTCATTTTTTTCCTATTTCTCACTTTCATATTCACTGTTTTGTAGAGTTGCATAGATCGGGAGATTCAAAAAATATTCATTTGGCACAAAACAATAAGTAATCTTGTTTCCTCTCCTTTTTTGATAAAGTGTCTCTCGTTCGATAAAAATAGATAAGATATTTCATTCACTAAAGTTCTACATTCAGTGCTATGAATCACAAGTTAACAACTAAACAAAGATTTATAGAGGTGAATCTAATAATATGAGTCACTTTAAACAACTGGTAAACATACAAGAATAAAAATCTAAATAATGCATATCTCGCGAAAGTCACAGCATATAGCTCAAAGATGGTTGGACATAACGCCTATTTTTAATAAACTACAACAACTGAAATGTATATTAAAACAACAAGCTATGTAGGGTAATTTTCAATTATCTAAGGTTTTTTTTTTTAAAGAAACGATGCAAAACCATAGAAATTACAGAAACTGTTGGTAAACCTCGATTCTAGCACAAACAGTATTACGAAGCTTTAAATCACCAGGACAATGGAAATTAAACGTCAGCCTTTGTTATCTTTAAGAGATAAAGAAATATTATTGAAAGGGTAAAGTAAAATCTGAAAACTAGTGCAGAATGTTAGAATTAGGAAAAGCAGTACATTGATGGTGTCATGGATAATTACAAAAAGCTAATTTGACTGCAAAAGTGATGAAAATTGTTAAATCTTCCAACTGGACAACGATCCCAAGCATTGTCCTTGCTGGCAAGAGCTAGTGCTTTCTAATGTATACTACCACAAAACTCTTATGTGAATTACTCCTGAATTATTTACCTTGATCGGTAACAAGTCTGCGTTGTATCATCAGCTTTTCCTCGTCTAGCAACAGTGAAAAATGGGTGTGAGTAAATAGATCTCAAAATAGGCCCCAGCATGAACAAAATATCCAGCTGATCCGACATAGACCTCGACAGTGTGTAGACCCAATGTGTCTTGGCTGTGCAGTTGATCGTTCGCAACAATTACAGGAGATTTAATTAAAACTCTCTTGTACACTCAGGGTAGTGGCAGAAATACATAAACAGCTAAAATAACAATTGCTTTAATTACAAATGTACAGAATAAATACAATTGCTTCGAATAATTACAAAACCACAAACAGGCTAATCCAATGCATTCTGTCGTCAAAATACTAAGTCAAGAAAGACTCAAGAATGTTGTACCCGAGTGTACAACTTATTTATTTACTCAACTTAATACTTCAGATCTAACCCGCCCTATTTTTATTACAACAATTCATAAAGTAATTAAAGGCGCAAGATCTGTCGAAAATTCGCTCTTTAACAACGTAGCGTTTCAGTTAATCAGATATACTGATTAAACTCACGCAACCAAGAATAAGTCCTGTAAGTCAAGGTCGTTTACGCCTCCCAGCGTGTATTCTGCACGATGTCCTTTTCAGCCGGATACGTCCTCCGATTCGGAAGTACGAAACCTCCAGATGAAAGTGGTGAGTTTCGATAGCGACAGCTTCCAAAATAACGGTTATATAACCGAGTATCAAAAGAGTATCCAAAAGGTTAAAAGTTAAAAGAGTTAACAAGATGGCGTCGTGCCGTTAGCATAACATTACCTGGATTTTAGGAAAGTCAGGCCCTCGTTTGAGGATGCACTAAGGATTTCCGATCACGTCGAATTCGAGTTTTCCTAATCCTTCTTAGCGAGAACTCCGATAACTTTAATCACAACGATACAGGCATTACCAAAATTAAAACAAGAAGTGAGACGTTAAAACTAGCTAAATCGGATGACGCGAGATGATCTCAGATGCCGCCAACCTCAACCAATCGGAAACTATTATTATCTAAATGCCCATATTAGGACAAGTCACGTGGCGATTGAGTGTCGCACGCCTATTATTCGTTACCACAATAAATTCTAGGTTGACTGAAAATTTCCAAATATTGCTAACCTATTCCTTGTGCAATTTGGGACTGTAACATGTATAATGTATCCAGAACAATTTCATTTCCCTCCCCAGTCCCCAGATTTAAATGCTATGGACGGCGCTCATAGAAAAAGCTTAGAAGAATGGAACTAAATGCCTAACAAAATGACAGAAATTGCCAATCCCGAAGCCGCAGAGATTAAAGACAATATTTAAAGCAAAAGGAGGAGTTTGGTTTTAATTAGTTTACAATAGTTTTGTATGTAAGCTTTTATTTATCTGTTTATGTATAGACTTTTGTGAGATATTGTTTGTTATAGTGTTTTCGATGAACTGCTCTAGAACACCCTCAAAGTAATTCCATCTCCTATTGCTGCATCAGATTAAAACAATACGAGAAGACGTATTTTTTTTTTAATAGGAATCTTGTAATAATCCATTCAACAGAGATTATTTTTATTTTTACATCGATACTAAATTTCTCACATTTGCTTTGTGAGGGACTGGTGGTTAAAAAAGATAATAGAAAGGAGATGATTTATCCTTTACTTTCAGCTTTATCAATTTTACAAAGCCTCGTCGAGACACCATGCTCCCCTAGAAGCCAGGACGACAATGAGAGAAAAGTTCTGTTATTACGTCCAAACTCTATGTCTTAATTCATTACGTGAAACTTTACATGTGGGCCAGTTGCCCTATGATTCATCAGGATTTTCCGAAACTGTCTGCTCATATGCTTTCATAATGCCCTGCTTTTTCGATAAGTCACCTATGCAGCTGAAATTTTGCGGATGCAACTTTATTGCAAAGGTCAGTCATGACTCATGGCGTCCAAAGCGTGTCGCTGTAACGTTTGCTTACATAATTTTTAGGTGAGCATATTTTCCGCGGTTGCGTAGGCGACGTTGTATCGAATTTAATTTACGTATATAACTTGGAACAGAATTGACATTTTTCGCAGCTCCTTGAAGATTATGCCTTCCACAGTGTCTTATTATGTTTATCCTCACATGAAACAGCTTCCTATTTTGTTTCTTTTGTTAAAGTCTCCTACAGTTATCTTATTAGTATCAAAGCATCCACAAACTTGTCCTGCACACGTTGTGTAGGTACTTCCAATTTTCCCAAGAACACTGATGATTGATTGCCTCTTACTTTTACTAGGAATTTTATAGTGATGCATTCTTTTTACAGTAGGTATATAAAATCGTAACAAATTTAATCCTAGGATATAAAACTTCGATTCACATTATTTAGGCAACTGGGATTCATGTTATGTCTAGGATTAAAATAGTTATGAAACAGAAACTAAGTTTTTGTTAATTTTTAGAACAGTTTTCCTATATTTTTTTTTCAATTATTCTTATTTTCATGTAATCGTATTTATTCTATCTTTCCATCTCCCCATTATAGTCAGTTTATTAAAAGATGGAAAGACTGGCCCTTAAATAAATTTATGTTTTTCTATAGTCCTATTTACATTAGCGTACAGTAATGTTTATTTTCTGCAAAGGTCAGAAAAAATCTCAAAATTACCGCACGCTTTTGGTAAGAACACGAAACAAATACCTTAGCCCCTTTATGTAATGAAAAATGAAATTTGCCTTTATGAAAGTAAAACGGGGACAACAAAAGAAAGCGAGCAAAATTAAGCGCACAATAAAATTCCCGTTATTATATTCGAGCAACTATAAAATAAGGGTAAAACACCCTTAAAACACACAATACTCGCGGAATAAAGGGGGCGCCGAGCAAAACGGGAAAAATTCTCAAAGAGCCCGCCTTATTTAGTTTTTCCCGCCGCCTTTTACCCTGTTACGCAGCGGATTCGAATATTGAAAGCGGAATAAAATCTCAATTCAGTTTCCCATTTTCTCCGCGGAGCACATTGTTTTTCAGTTGTTTTTCCCCACCGCAAATAAATCTCCCCGTGCACATATTTGTTTTTATTGTTTGACTATAAATTTTAGGCAAGTCTTTTATTGGTCGTATCACGCGAGAGCAAGACTCAATTCGCACGTTGGCGGTTGCTACATTGGGAGAAATTGTCTCCGATTTATTACTACGACGGGAATAAAATAAATAATAACTTTGTTTATGTCTGTTTACCTTGTATACTCTACGTTGTTCTATCTTGATATTGCAACTGGAGAGGAAGCAGTAAAAGCAGGCACTGCATGGTACTTTATAGCACGAATTTGAATTTTATTTATTTAACTAATAGTTTATCACACTTCTAACCATTAAATATGCAAGCCACGTCATAACATTCTAGAAACGTTACTAAAGATGCACTAAATCAATACTTTATACCTCCTGAGTCTGCAAGATATAAAGATACCATCCCCAACTCGGATTGATAGTTCTTTCTTCAATCAGTGAACAAATCGTATACATATCAGCCGTATTTGAGGAACTTTTTATAGCTACTGTCGTGCCAAACATAATGTTGTACTGAAAGATAAATGCCTATATCACACAGCAGTTTTTTCTATTTTTGTCGTAACTTCAATCATTGTCGCAAATATAAGTCACTTATTCTACGTACATTTAGATTAATGTACTCACAGTCGGTGTCATTCGTATAATGTAAAAAAAGACGTATCAAACTCGCATGTATGATTACCCGTTTCAAATAACAGGTAAAAAATAGGTAGCACTTTTCAAATAACTATATATCTATAAACTGCTACCTGTTATTTACCCGTTATTTATAAACTGCTATCCATGTAAAGACCTATAAGGAAGTATATTTTCTTCTTTATCGGTGATTTATATGTATATTACGCTCCACAGATGTTGATGATAATTTTTGAAGAGAAGTTGTCAAATTTATTTATGAGATGTATAGTGTGTCCCAAAAAGTTTTATACAAATGGAGAAAAAGTTTATCTTACATTTCACAAAAAAAACTATTCTTTATAAAAAACTCTGCATGACTTGTAGATCCATAATCAGGTACAAAATTTTTAAAAAATTGGCTGGAATACAGGGAAAATAAAAAATAATGATTTGGACAGAGAGCAAAATACGTTCAAACTGTAGTGGAGAGCAAAATGTTCATTGAAATTGTGATTAAATAGCAAAAAATTATGCACACTTGTAGATTATTGATATTCCCAGACAAAAATTAAAAGACAATAAACACTTCAGCAATTGTTAGATAATTTATTTTTATAAAACATTGATAACCTTCTTTATCAATTTATCAACAATGAATAATACTCAACCAATACATTTTATTGGTAACATGTAAAATTACTTAAATACTACGAAACTTCAACGTAACCACCGTCCCTTTCTAAACAGGTGATTGTTCTTTGATTAAATTCTCTTATGACATTTCTAATCACATCTGGAGTTATAGCTTCACATGCATCTTGAATGATTCTTTCAAGATGATCAAGATCTTGAAATAGTCTCTTAAGGTACACCTTTTCCTTTAAGTAGCCCCACAAAAAGAAGTCTAGAGGGGTAATGTCTGGAGACCTTGGAGGCCAAAGAAACTGCATGTGCCTCCCGATCACTTTATCGTTAAAAGTGCGGACGAGAAAATCCCGAATATTTCTATTACAGTGACATGGTGCTCCATCATGTTGGTACCATATTCTTTCTCGTTCATTTAGTGGTAGTTCATCAAGAAATTCAGACAACTCATTATTTAAAAATTGTAGGTCTCTTTCTCCATTCATATTATTTCGGAAAAAGTATGGTCCAACAATTCTGTCTTTGTAAATCTCGCACCATACATTAGTTTTAAAAGAATATTGATCTCGGGTTTGGACATTTGGGATTAACATCGCTCCACCATCGACAGTTTTGAGAACTTATTGTGCCATTAGACGTAAACGTTGCTTCGTCAGAGAAAAGTATTTGTCGGGTCATAAATCTGTTATCTTCCAATTCTCCTTGGATACTAGCACAAATTTCGAACCTTCATTCAAAATCTCCTTCTTTTAAAGTATGGGTAAAACGGGGTTTGTATGGTTTAAATTTATTTGCCTTTAAAATTCTTGCAACTGTAGGTTTACTTACATTCAATAAATTGGATATTTTCCGAAGTGAATATTTTGGATTTTCCACTACCGATAGCATCACTTCATTTTCAGTATATTCATTTGTAACCCATGCCCGATGTTTCTTTCTAAAATTATTTTCAACACTTCCAGAATTCTTAAATTTATTTTTTACATATTGGACAGTTGTGAAATGTATAGTTTTATCAGGGTGTCTATTATTAAAGATTTCCGCTGCTTCCCTACATGTTTTATAATTTTCTCCAACAATGAGAACAATTTAAATTTTATCTGCAATACTTAGTTTCACTGGCATTTCTAATTATTGCAAACACACACTGATGTTATATTTGACATTTGTTGACAGTTATTAGATATTCCAAAGCACTCTATCAGTAACAGAAAATAAGGCGCTTATTAGGAACGCGATCTTACGAAGTTTCGTACTGCGCATTAATTTAACAATTGTTGAAGCGTTTATTGTCTTTTAATTTTTATCTGGGAATATCAATAATCTACAAGTGTGCATAATTTGCTATTTAATCACAATTTCAATGAACATTTTGCTCTCCACTACAGTTTGAACGTATTTTGCTCTCCGTCCAAATCATTATTTTTTATTTTCGCTGTATTCCAGCCAATTTTTTAAAAATTTTGTACCTGATTATGGATCTACAAGTCATGCAGAGCTTTTTATAGAGAATAGTTTTTTTTGGAAATGTAAGATAAACTTTTTCTCCATTTGTATAAAACTTTTTGGGACACACTCTAGGTTTAAATGTTTGACGAAATGCTGAACTTGATAAATGTAGAAAAACATCTTGTCCAAGCATACCATCGGACATCTCGCCAAGCGTCACGTTAAATTTGTCAGCCGGGCAGTTTGCAGGTTTACTTTCTTCCAAATAATATTTCAATGATATTGTTCAGTGAAAACTTGGTTTGCTTTTATCAAGTTTTCCGTTAATATGGAATTGTATACTTATAAATAACTTTACAACTCAATTTACGTATTTATACTTTAATAATGGACTACGACTCTTTGTTAGTAACTGGAGAAGTTCAAGTTATACACGGTCGTCGAGTCCACTTAGGGAACATTCCGCTTTGCGTTGACGATATTTGTTTCAGTCTCCGCAATTAATTTCCGGCGGGAATGAGGTTGACCCACATACACACTAGTTATCGACAATAAACACATGAGTAATAGCAAACAGCTTCAAACGCAGGAGTGAGCATATTTGAATGGGTGGTCTTCAATGCCTGATTTGTTGTATAATTATCCGTGAACACTTTTAGCTGAATCTCCTTTTTATATATTTTTTCTGTAAATGTAATTAATCTAAACCTAAACAGAAAATTATAAAATTGCACGAAACTCCCGATCGCATAATAGTTAGAATGTACAGTCGGAATTAAAATTAATGTCTTATCCATTTTGATCACCATAACAAGTAGGCAGTTATGGCAGAAGTGATTAAGCCAAGATTAAATTTTTTATTAGGGAAACTTACTTTTAGTTCTGTGTCAGGGACTGGAGGTAAAAGTAAATATTCTTTACTTCCGAATTTATCAATTTACAAGGCCTGGTCGAGGTATTTTTCTCCTTCGGATACCACGACTAGAGTGATTCTATTTTCACAGCCAATATTTATGACTTAATTCAAACTTTATAAAAAATTTTACACAATAATAAACAAACTATTTCCACTTCTTCTTACTCTTTCACTAAAATTTTAGTCAAACCATAAAAAGCTCAAGTGGCAACTTCTTTGTTTGTACGTTTCTGGTTTGAGTTTTAAGCAGCAAGAAATTGCTCTTAATGCCCTTTTTTATATGAAATGAAATTTTAGCCCTTGCCTGCCACTACATATTTCAGTGATAATTACCTTGGTCCCTTACAAAAAACACTAGTCTCAACAACAAATAATGGAAAAGCGCACCAAGTTCTACATCAAGTGTTCCGGACGCTGCGTGTCAGGTGAAAGGACCAATACGAGATAATGCAAAGGTTTCTTGAGAGAATGTTTGGCACACCAGAGCAACAGAGTCCATCGTAGGCTAAAAATGTACATCGTAGGCCAGAAACGTCACCCCAAGCAAAATTTTCAACGATCTACAAACAAAAAACACATTATATAAACATATTATAAAAACATATTATATAAACAGCATATAACACCACAACACTCCTTTACCAAGAACAAATAAGATCCGATTTATTTTGTTGTACAGCAATAAAATCGTGCTGATATCGATCGAGGATACAGAGGTAGATTGGGTGCAACAGTTCGAGATGGACGTAAATTGATTAATAGATGTAGCATTTACTTGATGGAAATCCATATTAACAATTAAACACAAAACACACAACTTTGACTTCCACTGGTTTATTTGTTTACAAATTGTAACAATTGTTTCGGCAACACAGTGCCTTCGTTAGACAATAAACCAGTGGAAGACATAAATTGGTTGTATTTCAAAACATTCATGGACCAGAGGTTCTTGAGAATCCGGCACCCCCTTACCGCTAGACATTGGCCAGTAAAAACAAGCAACAAGGAAAGTAAAAAAAGGCTGCTGTATACGGAAGACGGTCGCCGTGTTCGGGTTAGAATGATTGCAAAACGAATTTCAATATGGTAAAAGAAGATTTGAATAAAAATTGAAATTGTCATAGACTTTTTAGAAGAAAAGACATTTTATTTTTTGAAAAAGGAAAACCTTTCCATCAATTTCTTGTCTTATATTTTCCTTTTCTCCAAAGAGGGTGCAAGGACCAGGACATGGGAGATAAATCAAAGTCAGTCAGGTTCCATCTTAACACACACACACACACACACTCACTCACTCATACAATTACATAGACACAAGATCGGCGTACCATAGGAAGGTTACAGTTAAACACTGATCGTAAAATCTGTTGAATCCGATCTACCCTCTGATACGAAGGTTTGCCAAACCAAGCACGCAACCAAATTTCCGGGTACCATAGAGTGATTACAGTCCGGCACTGATTGCAAAATCTGTCGTATACGATCCCATCTGTGTTACTGGGTTATTTGCACACACACACACACACAAACACACGCACACATTCTCCCCATCCATTCTCATTTCCTTATCTGACTGAAACGAAGACCTACTAAGATTATTCGAGAAATCCACCCTGATCATCACGAAAGTACCAAGGTGGGGCTAGAAAGAAGAAAGAAAGAATCCACAAAGTGAAAAATAACCTGACACCCCCAAAAACATTACAATATGTACATATTTCGGGATTGTCGAAATTACGCTTCTTCTTCTTCTCTTTTTGTATTTTGAATACCGACTTCCTAGGCAGAATGTGGTGTTTATGAGTAATCTCAGCGACTGTTTGATGGTGCAATGTGCAGATGTTTTTTTCGGCATTCTCGGTTAATCTCAGCACCACGATGATTTAATTTTACTTTTTTCTTTTGTTTACAAATGGAAGGATCGTATGAAGGGTTCATTCAAGGTTAGGGTTTTGACAGTTCCAGTAGATAATAATAATAATATAATAATAATATGTTTATTGGTTTGACAGTATGGAACACAATAAAATTAAATAGACAACTAAATAGACAGGCATAAAGAAGAAAATGAGAACATAATAATAATGTAAAAAGCAAAGAGAACTAAATTAAAACTATAAGGCGTATTACAATGTGTAATTAATTAATTAAGTCAAACCAAAAGGTACGCCATCAGTAAGCTCGTAAGGAGCACACTGTTCTACCTGGCGTACCTAAAACTAAAAACTAAGGAAACAATGAAAATGAAAAAAAATTAAAAAAGAAAAAAAAAAGAAAAATTTTAGAAAAAGGAAGATGAGAGTAAGGAATATAAGAAGAGAGAGGAGAAGCGAAGAGTGAAAGTAAATAGTAGAAAACAGAAAAGAGATAAATAATTGAAAGGAGTTGATAAGAAGAGTAAGATAATGAAGAGAAAGTAAAAGCCGGCTGCAGGAAGCCCAACAATAAGGATCTCCTGAAAATTTGAGAAGCTCGCTCTCTAAACAGTCACATTAAATAAGATACGCTTAGGTTTACGTTTGAAAATCTGAGGTGGTAGTATCTTCAGACCAGCATCAAATTGTTTAGACATTGAGCAGCAGTGTAGGTAAAACATCTTCTAAACAGGGATGTATGATGCAGAGGAATGTCCAGTAAATCCTTGCGTCGAACATTAATACTGTGAACATCGGTCCTATGTCTGAACTTGACAAAGAGTTAAGGAGGGGTTTTTGAAAATAAAATTTTGTGACTGAAGCAAGCAAGATGAAAAAATCGCAATAATTAAAGTGAGAAAGAACGAAGCTATCACACACGGCTGTTTTGGCTTTAGTGGTAAGGATATGCCTACTGGGGTATAACATTTTCAAATTACAGAATGCCTTGCTGATGCAGGAAGTGATATGCTCTTTGAATCGTAGATTATTGTCGATGATAAGATCCAAACTTTTAAAACTCTCACAGCAGGACAGGGGAATATCATTTAACACAATTTTAATTAGAGGCAATGCAACCAGACGATCTTTAATTCTTCCAAATAGGGAGAAGTTAGATTTATTGGGTTTAATTTTTAAGCAGTGTTTGGACGAAATGGAGAAAAGTTCAACCAAATCACTGTTAATGTTATTGATGATAAGCTGTATATCTGACAGGTGAAATGAAGCATACAACTGAGTGTCGTCAGCGTACATGTGATACTTGTTGAAGATGTTCCAGAAAGTAAAAAAATTCAATACGTAGATTGCAAACAGTAGCGGTCCAATTATTGATCGAACACCAGATCGAATATGAACATTAGACCTGAAATTATTAATAATAACAGATTGCGTGCGGCCAGTTAGGTAGTTACCGATCAGACCGACACGACCGCAGTTACGTCCAGACCACAATAATGCAGAACTGACAATAGTAGCTCAAGATTTATCATATTGAAGGCTTTGGAAAAGTCAAGGAGAACAAGTATGGTAAATTTATCGTCATCTATACCTCTAATAATGAGCCTAATTTTCCGTGGAGGTATTCAAGCATTTTTAAAACCAATCTGAACGCCTTCATTAACAAATATGCTACACAGTCCTGCGACGAGTACTAAAAAAAAGTACTTGCGGAAATTCGAGTATGAGTATCAATAAATTTTACTTAAGAGTACGGTACTCGTAAGTATTGTAACGATAAAAAGTATAAGTACTAGTAATACTCGAAAAAACATCAGAAATTCGAGTAATCGAGTACGAGTACTCGTATTTATTATTAAAATTATACTATGTTAATTAAAAATTTGCATTTTATTATTTCTTAATACCAATATTTTAATTATACAAATCAGTATAAAAAAAATCTTTTCTGTAATCAGACAACAGCTTTAATTCAATCAAACAAAACAAATAAAAATATTTCCATTCCTAACGATACATAAAACAAAACTATTTATTTATTTTTTTTGCTTTTATGCAATCAGACAACATCTTTAATCAAACAAAACAAATAAAAATATATCCATTCCTAACGGTACATAAAACAAAACTAATTTTTTTAAGTTGCGTGTTTTGTACTTTTTATCCAATGGATTTTTACCATCACGTTATCAATTCATGTTAAAAGAAAATGCACGCGTTTGTCGATTTGGGCGTAAAAATTGATGACGTAATGGTAAAGATCCATTGGATAAATAGAAGGTATTACGTGTACATGTAATTTTTTAAAAGCACTAGCTTCTCGAAATTGCTATCTGAGAGTGCATGTCTCCTCGGGCTATTTATTATTGTGACGAACGAAAACAATCGTTCCACCGGCCCCGATGATGGCAAAGGGGTATTGTATTTTATAAACATTTTTTTTATAATTGGGTAGTCATTTAACATGTTTAAATTACTTCGTTTGTCGCTAATGTATCTTAAATACTCTAGCTGAACTTTATTTTTCAGTAAATTTGCGGATTAAGAAAAACTGTTAGAGGCCACTGAAATTGAATCGGGAAAAATATGGTCAAGACTCATAGCTTCGGTTTCATTGAAATAAAAAAATCCGTTTGAATTATTTTCATTTTCTTTGGTCGTTGATTCTATTACTTCATTATCAATAAATTTGTTTGCCTCGGTTATAATTAATTTTTGCATCGATGACACATTTTTACTACATATTTTATTAATAATATTATACCAGCGTAATTTAAACTGGGAATGGACAACGGCAGCTATTACAGCGTCATTAATTTGGGCATCTAACATAAGAAAAGGCTGGAATCGAGTTTGCAAACCTTGTAGACAAGCTTGAATCAATGGTGTTGCAAATTTAAAATTCTGCTTACTCAGTTTGTCCAACTTGTTTTTCAAGGACGCCAAACATGGGATTAGAATACCATAAAAAGTGTTTGTTTCGCCTTGTAAAACATTTAATGTTGCAGCTACTGGTTCCATAACCTGACAGTATTCTTCTAAGTATAACAATTCATTTTCAGTAAAGTTATTTTTTAGATTCAGTTTATCAAACAAAACTCCTAATTTATCTTTGCTTTTCAAAATCTTATTTATGGCATCATAATATGAATTCCATCGCGTTATACCAGGGTAAGAAAGACTGTGGCCTAAGGTTTCTAAGACGACCTCTGCTGATTTTGGCAAAGATGCCTTTTTCCAGAGCAGTGTACATTTTGTTATGGCTTGTGTGTGTCTAGATTTCAAAAGTACATTCCCGTTAATAGCTTTCTTACAATCAGTGGTACAAATCAAATTAATAGTGTGACTGGCACATCGAAGATGATTTGGCAGTCTGTATTGATTTGCTAGGTCCTCATTATTATCGATAATAGTAAAAGTTATTTGCTCGACATCCAGATCGTCAGGATCATCACAGTCATTGTTGTTTTTATCATCTTCGCTCAGTTCGTTTAACTCAGTGATCTCTCGAACTGAAACTGTTGATGACACCCCATATTCTTTAAATGACTTCACAAAATTTGAGCCGTTGTCAGTGATGGTGGCAAATATTTTTTTGTTATCTAAACCGTAGCTTGTATGAATACCTTCTAAAATACTGGCAATTCTGTCATAGGAATGGGATCCTGTAAATCTTCGGCAAGCTAATGCCACAGAATGACGACCAATCTTATCATCAATCCAGTGGCATGTGACCCCGAAAAAACTCTTTCTTCTACCTGACCAAATGTCTGCCGTAGTGCATACAAAAGGTATATTAACCAAATCTGATTTTATCTTAGTCTGCCTTTCTTCAAATATTTCTGAAAGTCGTCTGGTTAATGTGTTTCTACTAAGCAATTCTACTTCAAAACCCTCAAATAATTGTTTAAAACTGGGATGTTCTATTATGGATAAGGGACTCATAGTTGCTACAATAAATTTAATCTGCCGATTTTCAAATTCTTTTTGGTTGCAAATTTTTGAACCACGTTGTTTTACGAAAAAATTCCTTAAACTTGTTTGCTTTTGAGCATTTTGCTTAATATTTCTGCCATCACCGTTATCCTTATTTTCCTGTATTACTGCTTGTCTTTTGTATTTTTTTTTTATTTTTATATTCAAGATATTTTGTATAAGTATTCTGATGGGCCTTCTTCAAATGTTTTATAAAATTTGTTGTGGTTACAACATATCCCTTAAACGTTTTTGGGTTTGGTTGACAGCTCTTACATGTGGCTTCAATATGGTTATGGTCAATAATTTTTGTAACCTAGGAATAATAATTTTTATTAACCAAAGACTATATGGTACAGATTCTTTTAACGGTAGGAAAATTTATTCTTTATAAAAAAATTTGCTTTTTAAAATATAGAAATATTTGCAGAGGAAGTATATACAATGTGTCCACGGATTGACTTGACAAGAGGAAAAACTTTTTTAATGTTAATTTTACGCAAAAAAGTCATTCTTTACAAAAAGTTCTGCTTTTCAAGAAACTTCAAAAACAATCATTAAATTTAAATTTTGAGCTACAGTCTGTCTAAAAAATTAAAAGTTCTTAATTTCATGTTGCAGATATCAAAGTAACGTTTTTATTATTGATTTTAGGCAAGAAAATGTATTGTTTATAAAAAATTCTACTGTTCGAGCAACCTCAGAAATCACACATAAATTTAAGTTTTTTGACTACAGGGTGTCTGATATATTCAGATTCAAATAACTAAAGAAACTTTTTGATTTTAATTAAAAATCTGATTTTGAGTAACAATTGCATTCCAGGATTTATTTGAATATCATTAATTATACAGTAAACGACAACATAGCATTTGTAGAAAAGGTGTGTGTTTAATTTGATTCTAATTGAGTTTATAGATAATCCGTTATTAAATAAAAACAATGTTTAAGAATATGTGATTTTATTAAAATTTTCAAGTTTTTAGCCAAATTTTAAATGATCGGTTAGATGTGATTGTGCTGTCGCTTATTTTAATTTATGCACAAACAAACACTAATAAAATCTTTTCCAAAAAAATTAAAAATAAAATTCCCACATTACTTATGTTACGAACACAATATTTAAAAATGTGAATTTTGCAGATATTTGATTGTCTTAAGCTTTAGATGGACTCTTTAATAATTTGTAATTCATTACTTTCTTATTTTGTAAATTATATGAATTTTCCTATTTTTTGAGAACCGAGTGTAAAAATTTTTCGATTTCTCCATGCAAGTAGCATTTTCTAGAAAGCAAAATGTTTTATAAAGATTAACGCATTTCAATAAATTAATCTAAAAATTAAACGAGTTTCCTGTCGTTAAAAAGTCGAGCAACACACTTTACAATATGAAATTATATTGAGTTTAATTTTCGCCTGGAAAAATGTCCCGTCGAGAATGGCACTGTTTGAAATTTTGGTTTTGAGTTGCTGCTCATTTGAATTAATTTTTGAACGTTTGCGTTTTGAAGAACTTAGCTCTTCTAAATCGTTATTGCTACTATTGTTCTCATATATATATTAACTTCTGTTTGAGGATCATATTCATTACCAGAATTGCTAGAATAAAGGTCCGTCTTCACGCTCATACAATTTGCGCAAATGTGCTTGTGCACACAAATTTGCACAAGGAAGTCGTTGCCTGTAAACGTAATTTTTTTGTTTGCACAAGCTAAAAGTTTGGTAAACTGCATGTATTTGCACATACATTTGCGCAAGCAAATTTGTATGCGCCAATGCTTGAACAAATCCATTTGCGCAAATTGCTTGAGCGTGAAAACGGACCATAAGGGTCGTGTACAGACATAATTTCATCTTCCATTATAATAAATTAAATTTTACACAGCTGACGACACTTATGTAACTGCAAAAAGTCACGCGCTTTTGAAACAAATGAAGACTTTACGACGTGCGATGCAACGACGTTCTTAATGCCTTATACAGTGTGTCCCAGATTGAGTAGGCTACCATGGGTAACTTTCTTATTAGTGAAGATAGAGATTTGGTTAAATGGGCAATATTTTGCAGTTTTATGTGCTGATTCAGATTCCGTTGAGAAAATTTGAAAATTCCGAATAGTTCAGATATTATCGCAGAAAAACTGAAAATCGCTATTTTCTTTAATGTCCAATAACTTCGCAATTATAAAAATATGAAAAAATGGTTCATATAAAAGTTACTATGTTTGATAAAATACAGCTGAAAATACAGTCAAAATAAAATTCAAGATGGCGGCTGTCAAGATATTGATAGCAACTTTCTTATTTTAAATGGACGCCATATTGAATTTTTGTACGATTAAATAGCATTTTTTTTTCTCATTTCAACCGTGTATCACAACCCATATCTAAAAAAAATTATTTAAAAAATTTAATATATTTTTTTTAAATCACGTAAGCGGGTTGCCTTTACTTATTACTAATCAAGTAACCGGGTTGCCTTTACTGCGATAATATCTGAACTATTCGGAATTTTCAAATTTTCTCAACGGAATCTGAATCAGCACATAAAACTGCAAAATATTGCCCATTTAACCAAATCTCTATCTCCACTAATAAGAAAGTTACCCATGGTAGCCTACTCAATCTGGGACACACTGTATATCTTTTTAATTCGTATAGGTATATTTTACTCGCCAATCGGAGTCAGCTTTCAACGATCAGCGGACGTGAGATAGTGGAGGGAGAATAAATATGGAAGAAAATTCGGGAATCCCGTACTCGTAAAAAGGTCACAACTTGACGAGTACTTTTTACGAGTATATTCTAATGTTTTCAACAAGTACGAGTATTAAGTCTTCCAAACGAAAAGTACTTACAAGTACTCAAAAAAGAGTACTTTTGTACTTAAGTACAAAATTCGAGTAAAAGATTCGTGTACTTGCCCAACACTGATGCTACATACAAAATTGTAAAATAGAAAAGGCTTCAAATCATTCTTTTTTCCTTTTCTAAATTTGAAAGGAATTCAACGGCATTATATCTTTTATTTTCCGCCCGTATCCTTTTTCATTAAATTATTTTGCCTTCCTAAAAGGATCCGTAAAAGACAAAGGCATTTCCACTGCATGAAACGAAACGAAAGCATTGAAACTTTTACGTTCCGCAATAAATTCAAATTCGTAAACGCGAACACATATCGTACATCCAGAATATGCAATGAAAATTGCAAGAGAAAAAAAAACATAAATTCGCTTTCACTAAGAGGGCGAACGCGCGAATTTTGTTTACGTCATAAAAATTGATATATTCCGTTAAAACAAGGGCTCTAATGCCTTTACAAGCCGCCAACTACACGAGATGACAATTTCGTACAGTGTGCCAGCATATTTGCGGCGAGGAGCAACATCTTGGGGTGGTTTCCCCGGAGACGTCCGCCCGCGATGATGGTTCCAGCAGTAGACATCGGCAAAAAGCGGCCGAGAGATAATGTACAAGACTACTTGGCATCTTCTCTGTCTTTATTGCACCCTTCGGAACCGGAATATGATTTTCCGTTTCGCTTCGTCCGCATTATTTACCCGCTCCGCTGCTTATGATATGTATGCTCTATGTACGTTCCGCAAACCTTAAGTTGAAGCCGAACGCAATAACATTGCAGAAGTCTTGTAACTATTTGCACTGTTTTATTGAAAAGTTCTGCGTTCACCGCGTGAAATAAGAGACTATTCCACATTTCCCTACCAAATATTATGTTACTGTTTCGAAACAGGAACATAATTCACGAAAATGGAGGAAAGTTTACGATTTCATTTCGGACACCGAATATGCTTATGACAATAAACACATACAAGAGTCTACCGAAAAAATTTTAATGTCTTTTGGAAAGAAAGTGCTCTTCACTAATACGTTTTGTAAGGACCCGGAAATGCTGTAAGAAAAATTCAATTTTTTTGTCATAAAAAATTCCCTCGTATTAATTGAAACAAAGGAGAAAAAATTCAGCAATCCCCATGTTACAAAGTAATGGTTTGATAAGAAAGGGCCAAATTCATACCATGTAAGGGTAAAAAGAAAAAAATCCCCGAATATATTATGTATTAATTATGTATTGATGAAAACAAATGTTAGATGAATAATATTTAGATGCCCAGATGACAGAGGGATGTGAGTACATTAAAAAGTTATTTATTTTTCCGATAGCGCTAGAGAAAAGTAATTTCCAACTGTAGTTTTAGGCATGGAGGCTCTCTTCCTTACGCAGTAAGAGAAAATAAAACACAGTTACAAAAAGTTAGCTTTCCTTAACGAGAAAAAGCACTTCGTCACTTAACACAGAGCAAGGAAAAATTAAAACTGAAATTATTAAAAACAATTTATCAAATGTCAACGTTGAAAAGGATTTTAAAATGAAGTTACAGCTTCTACTGTTAGATAGTTTCCTTTACAGCAAACACATATTACGACGTAAATAACCCAAGCAAGTAAAGGTTCTTTCCTGGGTTAATTCCTGGAAGAGTTTTTGCGGGTAAAAAGTACGATAAAAGTGGAAAGGCGTTCATTGGTCAGAAGGGCTGCTCGTTTAGTGTCGCATTTTTAGCGCACCGGGGCGAGGATCTCGTTCAGAAAGGAGAACGGTAACAGTGCCAGAGCAAAACGACGAAACGAAGCTAAATCTTATCGCTTCCAGCTTGCAGACGTCGGACTGCCTTTGAATAATACGCCAACCAAACATCTATTTTATTTTCTATTGGCGCGTCGACGTTGGATTCGAGATTGGGTTAACTAACTTGAAATCTCTTTTTCGAGATTTAATGGGTTTTTGTATTATTTTTAACGACGATATTGTGCTCTCTAAACATACGCCAAAATTTTTACTATTGCACATCATTTAATGTATAAGTCATTATTTCATCAAACAACGAACAAACATCATATAGAAAACATATTTCATGATGCTTAAATGAACATTTTTGTAAAATGCGATTCATTAAATTTCCATTCTAGGCAGGCCGTGGATGTTGAACGTATGTGGTGAATTGGTTAATCCGCTGGCTGTCATTTTACATTTACGTATAATTTAGGTATAATCAAAGACATGACTTTTTTCCACAACCAACCTAGAATGAAAATGTATTGAACAGCCTGATATCTATTAATGAAAGAAAGAAATGAGTAAAACCCAAACAATGTTTTATTTTTTTTGAAATTCTACTCAAAATTTGGTGAGGAGAATATCCTCTGGTTCATACCGATCAAGGATTTCATGAAATGCTTTCAACTTTTGAACTAATTGTGGTAACAGATAATTTTTTGATTTATGCAAAGATCAAATTTCTAGCCGGAGAATTTTATTAACATTTTAATTTGTTATTGAGAGTATTTCATTTATATCCGGTGTCCCTGATCTCAACCCATCTGAGCTATAGGAGATTTCACAGGATTTCAAATATTGGTGATTGATTGCTGTTCCTAAAACAAAATATTGCAAAAATTCACATTGCATTTGCTACTTCTCGAATGTACACAACCTGATGCTTGAAATTATGAAGAATTATATTACAATTGTTTAAATAATTAAAGAAAAAGATTTTCGAAAATCTAGTTTTACGTGAATGTTTGCCATATTTTGTCATGGGAACATAAAAATCAACAATACTTGAAAGCGCATGTCAATTTCCTAGAGTTCAGATGAGCTGAGCTTGGGACACGCGGTATAATTTGATGGATTGTTGTATACAGTGCACGGCAAAATAATTTTCTATTTATGCCAAAGACGAAGAAAGGTTGAAAATTTTTGAAAGAAAAATCATAAGACGAATACAAGGACCGAAAAAGATAAACGATAATGATGAACGCAGAAAATGAATGAACCATGAAGTAGAGGAGATATTAAAAGGTGAAAACATTATTAAAATAATAAAAGCGAAGAGATTAAGTTGGTACGGTCACATATATAGAAGAGAAGAAAATACCATAATAAAGAAAATAACAAAATGGAAACCACCTGATGATAGATCAAAGGGGAGACCGAAAATGAGATGGGAAGACCAGGTTATTAGGGACATTAAAAGAATGGAAATTGTAGAATGGAGGGAAAAGATAATAGACAAAAAGGAATGGAAGAAGATAACAGAGGAAGCAAAGAAGCACAAAAATTTATAGAAAGGTAGAAAGAAAAAAGTGGAGAGGAGTGACCTACCACCCACTAAGTGTAATTCAAGATTAGAAGAGCTCATCTTTGAGCGGCTCCAATTCCGTCAGGAATGTACAGCCTATATACACCGTGATTCAAAAGGACCGCACCATCACTTAGGTGGTTTTCAGACCCCACTTATTTGTTCTCAAAAGTGTAAATAAAAATTTTCTAGATGATTTTTTTACGAAGATATAGGCTTTCAAAGTTACGAAACTGATGGTGATTTGATAGTAATTAGATAATGTAACTTTATGTTTTTATTAATGAAAGGTGTAGATAAACGCCTCTAAAATTATCCTTGCTAATAAAACATAATATTTATTAAGCAATAAAGCAGGAAAAGTCTTTGGAAATGTTAACATTATTTTAGAAGTAAAGCCGGCAACGGTGCACCGAAAATTCGGTTTTACTATGGTTACCATAGTGTGACCTGACAAATAAAATTTATCAATGATGTTCACATTTTGAAAGTCAAATTTTTTGATTGATTTGAAGAATTTATTCAAATTCAAAATGTTTACTTTAAATGAATACTGTGATATGTATCTTCTTCTGGGAAAGAGTGGTGGAAACTTTCGACGCGCTGCAGCAGCTGATACTGAACGATACGGTGAACGTAGACATCCAGACAAAAATGTTTTTCAACGGCTTGATCAGTGTCATGTATCATCGGTATCATGAAGTGATAGGTAGGCCACGCTCCGCCAGAACTCCCCAAGTCGAGGAAGCTGTTCTACAAGTCCTTGAAGACAATCCTAACGTCAGCATTCGAGATATTGGACGATATTTAAACGTAAATTACAATGTTGTTCGGCGTGTATTAAAAACAGAAGGTTACCACTCTTTCGACTATACAAAAGTTCAAGCTCTGTGTGAAACTGATTTTCCTCTTCGTATTAACTTTTGCCATTAGATGCTGGATCAAATCAACCAACTCTTTCATTATTTTTTTTACTTAAGAACTTTAGAATAGCTGAAGAAAGTAGGATATTAAGAACCACAGTTAAGAATTGACATTTATTATTATGTCAAATTTTATTTCCAAACGTTTTGACAAACCAGCGCATATGCAGTTATCAACAAAAAAGAGGGTACCTATGATCTATAATTTCAAATTTGTAAGTGCATCTACAAGGTGCAGCGTTGCCTATTTGCGTTATTTTTAAACATTCATATCTTAAAAACTATTCATGGCAAAAAAATTCTAAAAACATATTTGTGCTCCTGTTAATGGTCTGTATTTACACCGAAGCGATGGTGCGACCCTTTTGAATCACGCTGTATATATATATATATATATTTATGCCAAAAGATGCACCTACTTTATGCAGTGTCATGTCTTTGCGGATTTGTTTGCCTTGTTATTAAGACCTGGTTTTTCCATCACAGTTTAACTTTAATCTTCAGTTTATTCCTATAGAAGCAATGAGAATAAACTGAAGATTAAAGTTAAACTGTGATCGAAAAAAACCGGGCCTAAGATGCATAATTCCAATAAAATAAAATGAAATAAAAACCTTTGCAAAACGTTTTGAACGCTTGTTATAGCACAATGTACAGCAGTATTAAATAAATAAAACGATTAAAGTTTATAAATGATAAAAATGAAGTTTAAATATATTTTTCGATTAATATTTACGACGTTTAACATTTGAGGAGCTGACATACAAGAACCGATAATCTATATTATCTTCTTTAAAAAAAAAAAAAATCTTATATGATGACAGTAGCATAGCTTTGGTTGTTTCCCGCGGGGGAGGGGGGGTTCTTTGCTGCACTCTTTCATCTTTGTGAAACAATCTCTCACTCTACTGTATCAGTCAAGAGCACTGAAGAGTTAGTCCACTAAGTTTTTCTTTATTAGTTTTTCTGAGATTGAGATAATTTTTTGTTAATGTAATTTCTGCTGTGGCAGTTGCTACTGCCGAGTAAGAAACGATTCAACGACTAGAAAATAGTGCGTATTACACATCTATCCGCTTATTAAAATTATCATCTGTATCTGATCTGATAAAGTAATAAATAAGAAGAATCGAAGGAATTGCTGTTAGACACGAATTTTCAACATGTGTTGCTTGGAGCGCCTTTGGGCCGATGTGTGTTGTCTTTAAAGGATGATATATTCAGCGCCGTTTTTTTTTTAATTTACTGGCCTTTGCGTTACAGCCTATGAAGTGGTCCCAAAAATTCCTATTAGCGCCAAAAGTGACTCTTAGGCTGCTCCGTTGTGGTGCAGTTGAAGCGCTGCATCCCAAATCGCTATGCCACTGTATGAAGACAGAAAAACTTTCGGTGTTTGCTTGTTTCATTTGGCAATGTTCAGTTTTGAAATATTTGGGAAACTAAAGCATAACAAAACTCCTGGCAAGAATGGAATCTACGCAGAAATTCTGATAGAATGTGGAGAAAATTCCCAGAAAAGGATTGCCCAATTGGTGAGAAGAATACGACAAGAAAAGGATATGCCTAAAACATGAAGCACGGCGATTCTGTGTCCGACATACATATAAGAAAGGAGTAGGACAAATAACTATCAGGTAGATGGAGTACATAAAATAGTAACATCAGTAATACGAAACAGACTATGTAAAATACAAGAAAATGAATTAAGTGAAATTTTTCTGACGAAACAAATACTACATAATGCTACACCTACCTGAAGGACAGCAAATCGTGCGGGTACAATTTAAGATCTCCAGCACCGCCGGCTAAATTACTGGAGATGTGGATGGGTCAACGTAACCCAAAAGTAAAGGGACAATTAGTTTAATAAAATAAAAAATCACCATCTGGGCACACTTGTTTTCATATGATAAAGCTCAAAAATTGAACACAGTAAACAAAAGTAGCAAGTACAACCCCCACAAGGGGTCTCAAGGAGTTGAGCAATAAAAAAAAATAGAATAGTAATCGGTCTAATGATTAAATCAAACCCATTGAATCTTATACAAAAAAATAAGAAAACTCCATCCAGTTCAAGTTATTTTGCATGTCCTGAAGCCACGCCACCTCTTCATCTGGTATATGAACGGTTACCCTTCTTCGTTGTTCATTCTTTAAAGAATTAGGAAATTAGGAAGTATTAGGAAATTAGTTTAATTGGCTATATTCAATCTGCCATAAACATTTGAAAATACACCTATTTTTTAAACTGCATCATTTTCCTTAATAAAATTATTCATTTTACTTAATACAAATAATTTTAAAAGAAAATTGCTAACAACAATGTATTTTTTCATTTATTTGTTGTTTACGTGCATCCATTCATTATCTATTTGCCATCGTAGTAGACCGTTATTTTAAGTTAGTATATTGGCTGTCATAAGCTGGGTTTCTCTGTGGTTTAACTTTAAACTCCGGTTTATTTCCATAGGAACAATTGTTTTTATAATTGCTACCATGGGAATAAACAGGAGTTTAAAGTTAAACTAGGACTGAGAAACCCAGCCTTAGTAAAATTAGACAGATTTAATTTGATGTGATTTTAACATACGCCAAATTGTGACAATTCTAATCAGATAGATCAACGAAACAGATTTGAAAAGCTACTCAGCCAAAGTTAAAAGTGAAGGGAAACGATTTACAATGTAAATTCGGATGAAAAGAAAATATCACACCATTGCCTAATTTTGGTATCCCGGTAAACAGAAAGAAAATGTCTACCGAATGAATTACAAAAATTACTAGATTGCTATTAAAAAAAAAAAAAACGGTTGCACAAATATTTTGACAACTAATAGTGCAATCGTTTTCTTGCTTAGAAATTCAGAATCAGCATGAAAATTAGAGAACCTTTGCCAATTTAAGCGAATTTCTGTCTTTAAAAATAAGAAAGTTAGCAATGGTGGACCGTTCAAATTGAACAGACTGTTGATGAAAGATTATCTAGAAAAATTGAAGCGAGGAAAGAATTGAGACAACAGGTATTCTTTCTATCTACCTTTGAGATAAAAGTGACAAAGAAATTGTTTAAGATACAACAATAGACAACAAATGAATAGCTTACAACTACGACAGAGCGCGAGAGGTAGAACGCTAAAGAGAACGTTTAAGAAATTATAAAGTAAAGTATGTTGAAATGAAAATAACATTCATGCAAGAGTCAAAACAAACTAAATCGAATGTAGGAATTGATAAGAACTTCGAAAAAGTAAAGCATATTTAGGAATCACAATAAAGAAATAAATAAAAGGTTAGCAAAAGCCAATAGAGTGATAAATGAAGTTGAAACATCTATCCAGAAAAGCAAAAGTAAGAGTGTTTTGTACAATAATAAGACCGAGTGTGTTATGTAGGTGCGAAACATGGATTCTCAATAAAAAAAAAGAAACGAAAATTAGTGTATGGAGTTTTTGGAGGGATATAAATCCAGAAATTATGGAACTAAATGAGAAATCAAATATATCATAGATCGTAAAGGAAGATCGAAAATGAGATAGATGACAGCAGTGAAAGAAGACTTGTCACAAGTAGGTGTTTAGGAGTGACAAGAGAAGGCAAAGGACAGAGTAAAATGAAAAAAGTAATAAATAGATTTGAAGCTACGAGTTTACAAGACCTACAAGACTCGCTAAGCGACTACGCTGGTACTTTCATTTGTTCACTACTTACTCAATCACCTTTTCCATGAACAAATGTTTCGAAAGTAAGTAAAGTGTTACGCATATTCGATAATTTGCACGTGAAATCCACTGATTTACGCTCGCTCAACATTACATTAATAAATTGAAACACCCGATCAAAGTTCAAATGTATGCATGAGAAGAAAGTGCCCTCAGCTAAAGACACCTTTTCATCTCACATTTCAAGCATCGAAAAGCATACTTCCTAAACATATATCTTTCGCCAAATACAGTCTCATCGATCGCCGCTGACTCGCCAAAGAATCGTGCTAATACTTCCTTTTCGCCATTACTAACTCATCAATCAAATTGACGAAAGCTATGATCCGTAGATTGCTACGAGCCTTGCTCAGATTGTTTAACTAATATACTGATATTAGTTAAAAAAATCTGAGCAAGGCTCAAATTCGAATGTTACCCTTAGCTAGAGAAACCTTGTATACTCGTCTAACAATACATCGTTATTATTATTTCATACTGTATGTCCAATGTTAAAGTGTGCCGTAGCCGTTTTTAATTTTTGGTGAATATTTTCATAAATCGAACATGAAATGTATCACGCGTGGAAGTAGCAAAGAAAATTGCGTTTGTTTGAAACAGAGCCTTGTCATTTCATTTTTTGCACAACCAAACAGGCTATCAATATTTCAATTAAAACGCTGCCGGAAAATATACTTTGAAACAGGATATATCGATGACGAGCGAAAACTATTCATAAACCTGCAGGTAATATACAGAATTTGAGCCCGGGAGGGTAGTAGTAATTACAATCTGCATTTTGAATAATCGATAGGTACCTCTCACATATATGCACGTTTTCTAAGTGAGATTGAAGCAGTATAGAATTTTTTTTAATATTTGGAGAAAATGTTTGCGTAATAAATTGAATTTCATTGCTTTTCGTAAATGTAATGTGATTTTTATTATGCTTTTGTTTCATGATATTTTAGAATTATTCACAGAGGAAAAATGTTGGCTACCTACATAACAAAGGATTTCAATACATAACAATTAAAAATGAAACAATGCATTGTATACTGCTAAAGTATAAAGAAAGAAGTTGTTTTTCATTTGTATGTAGTATGTAGGTACGCATAAACAAAAATAAATGTAAGAACATATTTTCTAATGGAACGAACGCAGAAGTTTAAACTTGATTTCGTGAATTAAACAACATAAAAGTAAAATAAATAGCTACGTAAATTCGAAAAGAATTCAATTTGTTATTGTTATCTGGAAACTCCGCGGCAAATAAATATTGAATAGTTTCGAACGGAGCGTCGAACGCTGAAACTTTTATAAACACGGAAGAGCAATATCGTTGTTATTCTTTCGCGAGATTTGTGAAGGAACGGCGTCGCTCGCAAAATATACACAAAATTGCAAAACGCTGTTTGCAGAAATACGTCCGAACCGACTTTAAAATGAGTTTCGAAGTGTCGGTTTGCCGGATGAGCGCCGAATACGAAGAACACGAAGGAGACATCGACAGGCGAGTCACGTCCTAGGTACTCCATGTCCCAGCATTGAATCTACCTTAAGCCATTTTATTAAACCTCATTTATTCTAAGGCTTCATCAGTGTCGGTACTTCCCTCTTTTTGGGGCTTTCGCCCGGAGGAGATTCAAAATTAAATGTATCTCGGGCCGTTCTTGCGACGACGAGGGCTAAACGACAAGTTTACGCTGATAAGAGACGGTTAAATTCGGAACTGCTTTTAAATTTGTATTTGATGGACACTACGTCTTTCGGATTGCCGTTTAGTCGTAAAAGATTGCCGTCTTTAAGCGACGCTTCACTCCGGCTCTAGTTATTTGTCTTCACTCATACTTAACATGTCGTTTGTTCGATGTACAAACATTAATCTTGAAGAAGGTAATGATTCTTGGTTTAGTGTTTCAGACATTTCTTGTGAAATACAATTCTTTTACAAATACCTACACTTCTCCGGAAAAAGACTTTCGTACACATAACATTTTATTTTTTCTTATAATTCGTGCAATTTATTCTTAAAAATATGTCGAATGGTCGAACATACGAAACGAATTTAAAATAAATATTCTCGGGACAACATTTTAATGTTTATTTAAAAGTTTATTTAAAAAACGCAGCAAATGTACACATACCACATTCTCTAAATGTAATTATGTGGATAATACTAATCCAAAATTTCCAAATTGTATGCACGGTAATTTAAAGTAATACACGTGTAAAAAGTACAAGTGTAGTGTTAAGCGTCTTTAACAACCATTACCAGATACTGTTGAATAAATCGAAATTATTATTATGATTTTCCTTGAATGATCATGAATGTAAATCAGCTCTGCAATATCAATAAACTGTCAAATTTTGACATATGAGTAATTTAAATACTGAAATAAATCAATCATTTTATATATAATAAAAAGCGTAGTTTAAATTGCAATAAATTTAAAACGTCGAATGTAAACTCACAGAACGATTTCAATAAAATATGTGTATAGGTACATACATATATTTATTAAAAAAAAATCATACTATTATTATACTGAGTGTTATTGAAAGTTGTACAGATATTTTAACTAACGATAGTACTCTTTAAATAGTTGCTAAATACCTATACTTCCTTTACACAAAAGTTACTTGTTTCAGAGATACACAGTTTATTGTTTTTGTTTGAAAGTCACAATAAATCGTAAGCAAAAAATTCCACGGCCCTTATTTACTGACTAAATCGAACCAAACTTTCTCACACGCAAGTTACACCCCTCAGGTACCTAACCTATGGGGCCTATATCCCCGGAAAATGCGTTTTTTTTTTCGAGATCTGATTTTTTGAAAATTATAAAATTTGTAAGCATTTTTTTCTGATTTTTTTACGGTACTTGGGGGGTTCGGATCGAATTGAGGAACCGCCACGCATTTAAAGATCTGACCATCCAGAGCGCCGCTACAGCACCGGAGTCCCGGAAAAGGCTGGAGCGACAATAAATTGTGTCTCTGAAACCAGTAACTTTTGTATAAAGGAAGTTTATGTATTTGACATCTATTTAAAGAGTACTATCGTCAGTTAAAATAACTGTACAACTTTCAATAACACACTGTATATAAGCCAAATTGGAATTCCTTTGTCTTAACGTTTCTGGATTTAGATTTTTTTTGATAGCCGAGAAATATTCTCAATGCCCTTTTAATATGGAATGAATTTTGGCCCTCTTTCGCTGTTACGAATTTTTATATTCAATAAAATAAACGAAATGCATTCAAATAAAAAATGTTTATAAAATTGAGAAATGAAATAAGATAAAGAAGAATATGAAAAATTTATAATATTAGTGTGTAGAAAAATTTATACAGTGAATACATAAACAATCAATCTAAATAATCGTAGAGAGAAGAATCGGCATTCTGTATAATATTTAAGCTTATGTTAAATTCTGAATTCTAAACAGAGAACCAAACGTCGAATGTGATTATCTTCTCTCAGTTCAAACTTTGAGACGTTTTAGTTTTAATAGTTTGATAATGACTTCGCTTGCGATTTATTTAAACTAGTTAAAATAAAAGTAAAAACACTCACGAAAAGAATTGTTTCTTTTCTATCGAATAAAACATAAATAAAACTAATTAATTTTTCGCGAAACCGAATTTGTAGAACAATTGCGATGATAGACAAGCAAGCAAAGAGAAAAATGGAAATTACCTTAATGACTAACCGACAGAACCCTGACTTTTTTTGAGATTACTGTATTGAAATAATCAGTCTGCCATTTCAAGAGGGGTAAAGATACACCACAATAACAGGTATCCATAATGTTTGTTTTTCTTCTTGTTGCGCCTATGCAGCGGCACAATTGTTTATCGCACTTGTGTCCAGTTGCAGTCTCAGCAATTTTTTTTTGAAGCTTTTGCAGCTGCTATTCTTAGAAATAATACGTTAAGAGTAACATACAATGGTCAGTCGTTCCAGTTAGCTAGAAATTATTGCGCAATGTGACATGTTATGTTATCTGAATTGTTTGCGTTGATCCAAATTCGTAGATTCATAGGTTTAAATTTTATGATCGCAATTTATTTCCTAATTTGGAAATAAGTATTTTATACCGAATTTCAGTTTCTTACAGTTGAATTGAGCATTTAATAAAGAGCTGACGTTCCTGTTTCGAAGAATATTAAATTTAGAAATAATTCAATTTACGAAGTCATGTAAGTATAGCATAGAAATTACAATTTGTTCTCCATGTCTAAAGCTTACAGCGTTTTCCCTGGAGCACTCATAGACTATTTCCTCTGCTATTATTACACGACGTTAAAACTGAATGAAAGTAAATTTCAACAGAGGTCTTTGAGCAGTGAATTTAAAATGCTATTAGTTTAGAGACACTACAAAAGCATCAATAAACGGAAGCACTTCGTCGAGTGTACCACGCGATCAAAAATAAAATGATTCATAGTAAGCCATCATTCAGTTTGTCACCATTTACATATTTGATCTACGAATGTTAATAAAAGTTGTTAATAAAATGTTAATAAAAAGTTTATTAAAACGATTACTTTCGAAATATTTAAGTCAAGCGACGTTCAAAATGAAATTGTGTACGGCTAATCATGTACAAAGAAGTAAAAGTAGAACATAAAATACCCATATTATTGTTATTATTACTACCCACGCTGTTGAAATATGTGATTAAGTATAAATTAGATAATCACATAGCAATCCTCTTTTCGTAAGAATGATCCATGAGAAAGATAAATAATGAATGTGGATAATTCGATAATAGGTTTGTTTCGTCTCATTTCTCTCGAGCTTAATACTTAGCAACACATAGAGTCGCCAACGAAAATGAAATGGGAAAGTGCTGATGTGTAAAACTCCTTCAGTCAGAAATATCCTAAGAATCGAGTTCTGTTCGACTCAATACACATAATATGGGCCGAGAAAATCCTCTCCGGTAGACTCGACTCGTTGGATATCAACTAAATTCCGAATTTTTACACTTCCACTATCTCTTCGCATATGAAATTGCTTAAATGCAAATTATTTAAGCTTAAGTAATTCAATATAATTGATTAGAACTTGTTCATTTTATTTATTTGTTCCAAAACGGTTCCAAAAAAAAATATATATCTGCGGCAGACACTGCGGAAAACTACCACGTGAATTATTAATCCCCTGTAAAGCGGGCAAATATTTAGAGTTTTTTTAAGTTTTGCACGTAATCCGAACGCGTTTTCGAATTAAACTGGAAATTTACGATTTTGCACGCTGCCGTTAGAGCTTTTATTTCGAAATTTGCCGATGATTACTGGGCGGTCATATTCGTTTTTATTCTCGGCAATGTAACCGGAAACTTGTTGTATTGCAGACAAATCCTTGTGTACATTACGCAAACAAGCAACGGGATTTCAGGCCGTGTTGTATAATTTCAGTTCGACAATAACTGATACCAGCGGAATTTTCAGGATTTTTCATCATTTTTTTAATCCAGCAATAAAATTAAATGTTATTTTGAAATTTAATTATTTCTTTTACATTAATTTAATATTGGCAATTTTATGCATTATTTTGAAACGTATTAATTAAAAAAAAAATTGAAATACAGAAACATATTACTCACAAAATAATCCAATCACAAATAATTCTTAAGTTATTCTAATGACTTTGTTCTAAACAGAATTACATTTATTAATTAAAGTAAATAAAGTCAAACTCATACAAGTGGTTGAAATTGCATAAAGCCTGTTTTAAAGTACCCTATTTCTTGTACAAGATTGGGTTCAATTTCTACAATAAATAATTGAAACAAGTTTTTGAACTGTAGATATGGTTTGAATATAGAATAAATTCTATTTTTTCTGATAGGTATTGATTCAATTTAATTTTTGATACAATTTACTATAAAGTTTAAATTGTACACACGCTCATCCTGGGATATTTAATGCAGTGCCCCCAAACTATTTCTATGCATTTAGGGACGATCTGTAGAAATTCACGACAAAAAAATTAATAATTGTCTCTCACTAATTGTAACTGTTCACTGTAAAAACATTTTTTAAATTCCTGCACTGTTTTAATTTATAAGATAAATGTTGGGGAGTAATTGTTCGTGAGCACGCCCTGCATTACAAACCCGGAGAGCTTTAAAAGCTCTCTCTCTCTTTACGAATGTGAATTGGACGATGCGGCTCAGTCGCTCGAGTAGGAATTCACTTCGGCGGCTTCTGTTTGGTTCATTATTCAATGATGCTCTGTATAACACAAAGCAAGGGAAGTTGATCTGAATCGGAGTGTACATTAACCATAATTGAAATTCTCATTCTCAAACCTTTTTTGAGGAATCAATAATGTACTTCTGAAAAATTATTGAGAATTATTATAATAAATAAATGCACAAAACTGCTGTTGCAAAGCGATTCGTTATTTTAGCCCTTGCAACAAAGGAACAAGGAATAATTGCTGTAACTATTGCATCCCCTCTTTCTCTCAGATGGACATAATAATAAATGCTGATATAAAACACCATACCAGTGAATGAGGAAAAGAATTAAGATGTATGACACCTCGTCGTTACACAGGCTTGTGATAACCAGCAGCCAATGCTATATGACTCGCGAGGCGCCGTATTAAATATTGCTTTAATTAAATTTAATTTACATATATCAATGAACTAATTAATGACTTGGAAGACTATAATTGTCAAAAATTCAAACGGTGAATAATAAAGAGATTTGCAGCTTTCCGACTGAAAAAAAAAAGACGAGACCGGAGTAATTTTTGCGAGAAGTCGGGGAGATAAGCGGAGATGAATATCGAAATGAAAATAAAGCGTGGATTTGGAGCAGATCCGGATACAATTTCATTCAAAAGTCGCTCTTATTATTCCGGGTACTTTGCTTCATCTCCGACAATATTTTTCCTGCTGCGTGGCCAGATAGATTCCCTCGATACCACTCTTATGTTGAATATATCTCATTTACAAATCGCACACGAGACGTATCTTAAAGCGGATGAAAGGTAAAGCGTTTCAACCGGATTTATGGGAAACGATAAGGATAATCCAAACAAATTAGGGCGAAGCAATAAAAATGGCGCAATCCTAATTAAAAGGGCAATTTATAAATCGTTCTTCTTTTTATTAGAGATTAGAGAATTTTATTTTTGAAAGGGTAAAGGCTGACTTTACATCCATTCACGCGCTCATGAAGCATAATAACTTGTCATTTGCTTGTATATTTGCTTACAAATTCTATTCAACTATTGGCACGTAGATGCAATGTAAAACGATAATAAAACTGGTATTGCTGGGATCTTTGTACTTTCGCAATTTTGTTTGTTGTTTGCTGTTTGCTATTGTGTAGCCCTTTATTTATGGAACAGCTTATAGATGATTGTTCGCAGCTCTTAAGTAACTTTCAATGAAATAAATATCGCAAAATATTTACGTTTTCGCCACTGCGTTTATTTCGAAATGAAATGCGAAAACAAAGCCGTTCGCTCCCAAAAAGCTGAGAGCTTTTTCCTGCGAAATATTGATAGTTTAATAACATTTTCGAGCGCGGCGGCGAGTTTGTGAGCAAACACCGTTCGAATTGAGAGCGTTCTCAAACAACATTGTTGACTTTGCATTATGCCATCTCTTATCTGACATTTGTGTGTCAGCTCTTCTTCACGGAGGATGAAGTTTCGGTTCTCCGTCGACTCACTTTCGGTCAATATACTCCTCTACTCTGATTGTTAGTACTTCCGCAAGAAAATTTAGATGAGTAAAGATGCGAATTCACTTTGAAATTTTAAATCTATGAAGCACCTTTTTTCGAATTTTACTAATTAACAAACACTTCAACATGAAACAAGATACTTCTCGGGTACTGAAAAAGGTTAAATATCTATCTTATTTATTAAATTTTCTTCTTCCTAATAGCTTTTTTTGCATACAATAGTTAGTCAATATAGATTTCGAATGAAATATATGTTATTTATTTAAAAAATGAATAAATATTTACTGTAAAAATTGCAATAATCTAAGAAAATATCAGCAAACAATCTGAAGAGCTTTTATATTCTGAAATCTCATGCGTACAGTATTACCTTCGTGCCCTTTCCAGAGCGCAATAGTAAATAACATTTAAGCCTTCCGCGTAGTAAAGCGACGTAATTTCGCTGTTAAGTACTTCATTTGAAAATTTAATTGAGCTTTCCTCAAACGCCGAGTTTATCACAGAGCTTAATTGAAAACTTCTGCTAATGCACCCATTATTTCACTATTACCGAGTAATTTGCCGGCGCACAGTGAAGTGCATAAAACACACGCGCCGGGACGCCCGTCGGTGAACGTGCTGAGAATTTTTCCCACTGCATGCGAACTCCTTAATTATGCCGTTAAGTTTTAATTAAAACTACGGCACGTATGCGGAAAGCGCTCGCCGAAAATAAATTGGTCCGTTCGTAAGTTTAAAAAGGGACCCGACCGGGCAAAAATCTTCGGGGGCATGTTTATGGTCGTTTATATTTTAAGGGAAAAATCCTGCGTGAAAATTTGCGTACATTTTTTATTCATGTGCTGCGCGCGGATATTCGGCTTTCGCTTTTTTTCCTGGGCGTACTGTAAATGTATTTCGCAGGAAAATGAATTTCATGCACTGGAAATTCTCGTTTCGTAACACGCAAACATGCATTATTTATAGAAAATAAATTTAAAAATTGTATTTTATTTACAAAAAATTTCTGCTATATTGAGCAACACTTAGGAGAACAGGTAACTTGATAGGTAGACTGCAAGAAATTTCACAATACATGAAATCAATTCAAAGATACTAGTAGAGTTTCACACAATCAAAAAAATTAGAATGTGACAATACTTTCACGTAAATAGTAACGTAATTTAAGAAAAGAATAAAGTCATTATTTCTTTAACTTTATGTTGTTCTTTGTGATATTAAATGGCACTGTTTATAAAATCACCACATTTGGTTTATTCCATTCGAAGTCTCATTCGTTATTATTTTCTATGGAATTTAAACTAAAAGATAAAGATAGCATGTGATTATAAAATAGGGCTTCAAATTCCAAAAGTCGCACGTTATCTGTACTCAAATGATACAAACCAAATATTTTATTAAAGAATTGTCATTGACGTTTCCATTAAACATCAATTACACCATAAGATCTGCAACAAAAATCTAAAGATTACATTTCCCAACGTTTTTCATGTATGTGATTGAAAAAATAATGAATTTCTTTATTACCTTACACCCTTTCTACATATGTATATAATAATTAATGACAAAATAATAAAATTAGTAAGAAATTCATCATATTAATATACAGGCTGAGTCTAAAAAACGTTTAAATGACAGCGTCGATATTTATTGTCGGATTTGAATGTTCAAAAAACCAAATGAAATGGCAGAGAAAATACTACCCTTTCTTGCGTCTTTAATACATTTAAGACAATTGCATGACGGCTTCTAACTTTTACTTCTAAATGACATGGTACAATAATTGCAATAATTTTTTAAAAGACTTTCTTCCTACGTTCAGTAATGCGTAGCAATAAAAATTTATTTTTCAAATTAATTCATTTTTAAAAAGCGACGATAGAGCTGTGATAAAAAGAATCTGTCTATCAGTGACTATGGCAAATATCGTTTTTATCTTTATGGACCTCGCATTATAAACCATTTATTTTTCGAATTTAGTCTTCAACTAAATTAATTTATATCACAAAATCTTTTAACCGGACACTAAATCGCGCACTATACACTTAACGTTTCACCGTCGTTCGACAGCTTCGTCAGAAGCTGTTAAAAGCTGTTAAAGCTGTTAAAGAAGCTGTCAGAAGCTGTTAAAAGATTTTGTGATACAAATTTCATCGGACAAGAACCAACTTTAAATATAAATTAATTTAAGCGATAGATTTCATTTAAAATCATTTCTAGACATTTTCTGTGCAAGATGTGTTTAAAAGTTCGTGACATTACAGATTTCTAGAAAAATTAAATTTCATTGAATGGAATAAATTAATTACATGTTTACAATTGTTAAAGGAATAAAAAAATTATTTATTCGAATATTGAATTGATTTTAAAATATAAATTACAAGTGAGTTCATAGATATTAAAATTAATGAATAATCTGTCAACACTAAAAAGAGTCACATAAAGTGAGACTGCTATAGATTTGAAATTAGAATTTAGAAATGAAACCGAAAGCGAGTATTTCAAGTAAAAAAAATTAATTAAATTTATCGTTTGAGTATCTCGTTCTCACTACGAAAGAAAAAAAATTTGATTGCGTATGTCGCAATTGATTACATACACTATCTTTCAAAAAGTGTGCTAGAAATGTTTTTTTTATTATTATCGATTTTCATAAAAACGTATTGACGCAGAACGCTTCTGCGTCCCTTAAAGTCAAATTGAGAAATATCAGATGAAATTTATCTTGGATAGTATACAGCGTGGACACCGAGAAATGAAGATGGTTTAAGAGTAAAGTGTCCTTGAAAATATCATAATAAGAATAAGTTGTTCAGAATTAAAAGTTATAGCTAAATATGAAATTATAGCCGCCTATCTCAAAAATAAAAAAATCACATTTTATTGTGAATCACTCTTTATAGACATTACATTAGGAAATACTGGTGGAATTAAAGTGTCCGCCAAAATAATATGAACAGGAAAACACGAAATTTGTTCTTATTTCTCAATTATTTCATTTGGTTATGAGTGATTATTTCAATGCGTTCCAAAACTTTGTGCTTTCTTGTAGCACACTTTTTGAAAGGCCATCTTCGAGCTAAATTGACTGATTGTGTTTTAGCTTTAATTATGAAAAAATAATAGTAATAATAATAAATAAACAAAGACAGTAATATGTCGTCTTAAAATAATTGTAAACCAGTTTTCATACTCCATAGACCTACGGAATTAACATTTACAAAAAAATACTCTTTGTGGATTTAGCCAAAAAATAATACAATAACTAGAATACAAAAAATCTTTTAAATAAGAGAAATATGCAGAGAAAAAAAATGTAGAAATAGGTTCAGAAATATGACAAAAAATACATATCGATGAAGTATAAGTACAGATCAAATAGAGGAGAGTGTTTCACAGTTTTTTTTCAACACTTTTTTCTTTTCCTTTTTAGAAAATACAGATTACAATAAAAGCTGTGTGGCTTGGAATATTGAATCATTGGACTGTGCACTTTAATACTCAGTGTGTAAAATAAAGTTAAACATAAGAATTTACGAATGTATTTTATTTTATTTCTTCATGTATTTTGTGCCACTGTGTAACACTAGTGGGGTACAATGAAACAATATTCAAAAATTGCAAAATACATAATTTTATTTAGAGAAATGCAGTGATTGTTATCTTAACAAATCATTATCAACGTAAATAAACTTTCAGCAACTTTTTGTAAAGATTTGAAGTAGGTTTCAAGCATTTTCTGCATCAGCTTCATTTCTGCCATCTGCATTTCTGCCATCTTCATTTCTTGCCATCTGCAAAACCAAATAATCAAAAAAATACCTGACCGTGAACTTAGCAATAGTAGACACAATAAAACATTCTTATTTGGGGCCCAGTGAAACAGTCGTGTTTCACTGTTCAACAACTGCAACCCCCTATGAAAAAAAAAATGGTAGAGCTATTAGGTTGTTCTGAAAAAAATGTCGTATTATCTCTAAAATTTTTTGAATCCAGAAAAGTTAGATGATATCATCGTGGAATACAACTGCTAGCAGAAACATAGCAAGAAGTCACTGATGCAAATGGTGATTATAGAGTTTAATCAAAATTTATAAACTTATGTATATAAACGTTCTGAATTAAAAAGAAAACGACATTTTTTTCTGAACAACCTAATATAAGTTGACAGTTTACTAGGTATCTGAAATGTCACATACCTTCTACAATCGGTGGACTTGCTATTGCACAAATAATGGGGTTTTGATTTCGAAAACTATGTCTTTGACGTTACTTTAAAGTAGGGGAGACTGGGGTGACAGTGCGCACTTCTGCTTCAGACTCCCAGTATGTAAAAATAATAAAGATAGTGCCACCATTTTTATTTACACAATGCTCCAGATATTTGCGGAACAAATTTCGAAGCGTAGACATCTTAAAGGGAAAAAATACAGACAATAAAAAATAGAATTCATAACAGTGCTCCTGCGCACAGGTACCCCATAAATACGGGGTAATTGTGCGCAGGTATGGGGTAACTTAGCGCAGTAGAATATTTCTCTTTTTAGGTATTAATATTGAAAACATGTTGAAATAAAATATTTCTCGAGCATACCATGTGCATATTTTGTTTTAAAAAAACATAGGTGATACAACAAAAATAAGATTCTTTGAAAATACGATATTTTCATTTCGGATATCGATATTATCGATATTAACAATAGAGCGATAATAACGATGTATCAATAAATATCGATATTTTTAAGTTATCGAAAACTGATATTGAAAATATGATGTCTCGCACCCCTAGTTCCAACCGTTGCATGTATGCACCCATCTAGAACAGAGAATACACCTAAACCATTGTTTAGTTTTAAGTAGCAGCTCCCCACATCTTTGGAGGTATGTGCCTTCTTCTGGATTTCAGTTACTTTTGCATAAATATAAATTTTTCGCGCGCACACTTACCCCTTCACAATGCGCACAGTTTCCCCGTACTTACATTCTTTTATTGTTATCACAAAATTGTAAAAAAAAATTTCAATAAATACCAAATGCGCAATGCATTCTTTAAATGTTACTGAATATCGTAACACAAAACTGAATTAAAATATTTATAATTAATTTATTTACGGCTTAAGTTTTCGGAATCCAAACGTACACTAAAAACTCATTGCTGCTATGACGTCATACCGAACTTGATTGGTAAAGCAGATACTATTAGGGCTTTCAAAAATTAGAGTTATGGCTGGATAACATAGATTTCATGAGCAGTAATTTCTTGTAAGTTTATTACTTTTTGAGATGAATGGGTGCGTACAAATACCCCGTGCGCACACTTACCCCATTTTCCCCTACAGGTGAAAAGTAACTAAGGCGCAGCGTGATTTAAAATTTCAAACTGTCTGTAGATAAAATAACGACCGACAAGGTGCTAATTTTTTTTGTCAACGATGAAATAATAACTCTTACTCTTAGTGTGAGGTCGAGCAAGGTCTAACTTTATTTTGTTTTATTTTCTCTGTAGTGTTTCATTGTGGAACATGTTTCACTGTGGAACACTCTCCCCTAATTTACAAGAAAGTACAAGAATGGTTAGAAGAATTTATTCTTAAAAAACTGAATATATAACATCCATTTCGATTGCTAACTTTCTTAAAAAACTTGAGACGAGTTACAAAATAAAGAACTGCCGTGATTGCTATTAATGTTTTCTTTTTCATGGGCGTTTGCCTTAAACTGGAGAAACACAAAAAAATATCGCTTCAGAGAAGCTATGAGAAACTCTATCTTCCACACATGTACTCAGATGGGATTAATTCAAGCCTACAGTTACCCAACAAAGCATTAAATTCATTATCACAGAACTCAATCAAATCGGCAATGCAACTTCTGATTTTTAAAGTATTTCAAGTTCGCTAAAATTTTATCAACAAGAATAGAAAAAGAAAGGTAATAATTTAAATAGTAAGTAAATTATTAAAAAGAATTTACTTTTTGATTAATTATTTCTCGAAAACTAAAGTAGAAAGAATGTTTTTACATTTTTCCCATACTCTCGGACATCGCTTCTTATCGTGGTTTCATTTTGTCAATTATTCACGTTTGACGTTTCGCTGTAATGTAAAATGGCTCCTTAAGCTCTTTTCAAGGACGATTCAGTCCCTCAAAATCCTTAACAAATGAGGTTTCTTAATTATCCAAATAATTTTATTGACACCACCAAAGTTGACTTTTAAATATAGCTAAGCTCTCCGCTCAAAACTTTTATGTATATTGTTTCTTTATTAATTAAAATATGTCAAAGGATTCACGTAAGTAATGTAATTAATAAATTTATTGGATTTTAAAAAGCGTTTTTACGAGTAGATTATGGAATTTGCTAAACTTTGGAAGATTAAGAAATTAAATTGTATAGAATTCGCTTTTAAAACTCTTGTTGCAACAGTGTAAACGAGAACCTATTAAAAAAGTAGTCGTATATCATTAAGGAAAAGTAAAATTTGAAAATGCATCATCGTTTTATCTGAAAAATAGGTTTTTGCTTGCATTTCATCGACACATACTTTTTACGTCTAAATATTATTCATGTAGCACGTCCTTCGTGAGCACGTAATTAATCTTGTTCTTGTAAATAATTTTTCTTCGTCGACAAAGCCCGTCACGCGTCAGCATAATATCAGTTTAAAAATCACATTACCTCAAGAAAACTATTGTTTCCCGCAATTTATCACACAATTCATTCCAGTGGCCTGTCACTGAAAGCAAAGCCCCCGTCAATTTATGTTCTCCGGCTATCTCTAACTCGTTTTATTACGTACGTTCTCGAAATAAATTCAACACGTTAGTTTTCTGTTTCCCGATGTAACGGTTATCATTTAGTTATCCGAGAATGCGGTAGTACAAGTTCTTTTAGTGGAAAAACGCTGGCCGTTAAGTTGAGCTGTCAGTAAGTTAGGGAAAGATTTAAAAGCTTTTATTGAACGTCGGCCGTTAGTTACACAAGGTGCCTACAAACGCGTGGACATATTTGTAGATTCGCACGAAGAACTATTAAAGTGATTAATTATCAACTTAAATCAATTTTGTTTCTAGGCAGTTGAGTTCCAATAAATGATAATGAAGTAGATGACAGATGCCAGATTATATCAAATAATACCTATTGGTGTTTTAATTCAATTAAAATTGTCTGATTTCAATAATAATGTTTTAGGTCATCGAATTTCTTTCAAGTAAGTCATTTGAACAAGCAGGAATCAAATTAGAACTGCATGTATGAATACAGTACTGATTTCACTTAGTAGCTTTATAGGTTTCTTTTTGGTAATTCAATATCCCTTGCGTTTTGACACGGCCAAACAAAACAAATTTGCCAGCTTCATTCACGAAAAATTTGTGTTTTTAATATCAAGTCTTTAGAAAAAAAAAAACAAACAAAGAGTTTCGTTTATTTCCTGATAGCCTACAAGCGCTCCTTTGAGGGTTTTTTTTTAAAGGTGATCTTCACGTGAAATCGCAATTCAACAGTGCAAGGCAATAAACAAAACGTCTCCATGTTTATCCTCTCGGTCCTAATTGTATCTGCGAAATGTAAATTCAGCCCGGGGAACAAAGGAAAGGAAAAAAGGAAGCGTACAATTAAACTGAATATAAAACGGCCGTGAGTCTCTCTGCTAATGAGGCCTTAATGTTCTTTTATTGCCTCTGTTAGGGTTTATTACTTCCAATATCTGCATTTTTGTTATGTAATCAATTTCGTTTCCCCCCGACCCTACGGGAAAGCCGCCGCCGCTCGAACGAAGTTCAAAAGGCCGCGAATATCTTTGATTATATCGGCATCAAAGTTAAAGTTTTTTTTTTTCTTAAAGAAGTTTACTTCATTCGTGAAATATTAAGAACGTTATAATGAAAGGAACAATTTTATTCACGTAACTTTACAGTAAATTTTCTGTAATTACATCACGAAAATGTGAAAGCAAATTAAGTAAAAGTTTAATAATTGTTTCGTCTTTTTTATGAACAAAGGAATCTTTACATAAAACTAACAAAAAATCTTAATATCAAGTGTTCCACGGTAATTTAACTTTTACAATTTGGAAACTTCAAGATAACAAGTGTTTTCTAATCTGTATGATATGTATCATGAAACCCAGTCGCCTTTTATATGGTATATACCAGAAATTCCGATTATGAAAAATCTTCGATGTGGAACACTGACCCTATGAGTAATCGTGAATTTCCAGATCATTCGCTTTTAGTCATGTTTGTATAATGCTGATTTCTTTGATGAGTCACCTCGGCGACTTTATCCAAATCAAACTTCAAGAGCTGTCCAAGTTTTCAAACTAAGTAAAAAAGAAGCCCCCTTTGAATTCTATTTGATCATTCTTTTATTATTTAGTAAAACGAAATAAAATTCTGATAAAGTATGTAATTATCAACTCAGATATTTATGTGATGCTTCTTGCTGTCGTTAAAGATGAACTCGAACGAAATTGTGCATCGTTCAGTTTATCGCTCTACATTTTCAAGCGAACTGCGGCAATCATTATCCGAAGATGCGACTTTTACAGCTGCACTCGCTCCAAATCAACTGTGTTTCATTTATACCGCCGTTTACACCGCACGAGTCGCAAATATTTGTAATTTAATTGAACTTTTGTTATTGCATCGACGTCGGCGGCGTCGAACTTTTATGGAGTCACCGCACAGGGTTGAAAACTGCATACGACCGGTATTTATTGCGACCGAGTATGGATGTTACCGGGGCAGCACAATTGGAAACTATCGTGTACACTTTTATTACCGCAGAGCATATAAACCAGCTCTGTGGAGATTCTATTGATCGTGTTTTTCATTGCGTTTTGCACGGCAGGCAAGCACAATGTATCAAAAAGTATTCTGCCATAGTCGTAAAAGTAGTTTTCAATACCTTCGAATTGAAAGCAGTGGCTAGTACGGAAAATAATTAAAATGTGTCTGGGAACGAGGTTTCTTTTAAAGATTAGATTGAAAATTTAAATAATTTTATATTAAAGTGACCACTAAGTGTAAATAGCCGTGACAGTCCGCTCAAATAGTTAATTATTATAATATTAATTAATTCAAAAATAACAATACGAAATTATATTCTGTTTGGTTTACATTAAACGTACAAAACTTTGTCCTCAGGACAGCAACGCTAATTCCCAACGGCTTTACCTTAATAATCCACCACATTCGATTCAAAACAAATAAGTTCTTCAGAAAAATCTAATTTAAATGATACTTTACCAAAGAACAATCACCACTACGTCGCACTAGAACAACGAAAGTTTGCACTTTTATTCAGATCATCTCGAGAAGTCTCCGTAATAAAAAATTAAATATAGAAGTATATTTGGCTAGATTAAAACATCCTAATTTCATAAGTATTGTAGAACATTGTTTAACAGAAAGCGAAATTAAAAGTTATGCTATCAATGACGACTGCCTATTAAGCCACTTCTGTGAACTCAATCTGGAGGTGGAGGCACAGCGATCTTCGCTCGGAAAGCCTTAAAAATCGAAACTTCGTCATTCACACTAGTTGAGGAAGAGAAAAATTTTGAAGCTTCTGGCGTGCGTGTTAAACTTCATGGTAAAGATTACATTGTAATGTCAATACATCGATCTCCGGACGGCGACTTTAAGATTTTCTTCCGAAACCTTTATGATTTACTCTTGAAACTAAACGTGTGGCACCACACGATCTTCCTGTGCGGCGACTTCAATATAAACTTATTAGCTAATGATAAGACTGAATTTATTGACATAATAAAGTCTTTTAGATTCAAGAGGTCAATCTTTAATGCAACCAGAAATGGAGTCAGTTTATTAGATATTTTTACAAACCACTGTGATGATGTAACTGCTCAAAATATATTCACAGAATTCTCTGATCATGACTCAGTGCTACTCAAATGTACTTTAAATCTGTCCGCATCTGAACATACAGAAATTTACAAGAAGGCAAGATACTTTTCAACTGAAAATCAGAATAGATTTTTCTTTCTCCTACTTAATTGGACTGAGGTTTTTATAGATGCGAAATTTGACTATTTTATTAACATCTTTAAGAACTGCTTTGATATTGCTTTTCCTGAAATAAAGAGGAAAATCAAAACAGAAACATCGAAAAGAGAGTGGTTTACTACGGAGCTCAATGAAATTTCGGATAAACTTGAACAACTGCATTGGTTACAAAAAAACACTGCCGAGGAAGACATAAAACGCAGATATAAAGAGCTAAAGAAAAAGTATAACCTGAAATTACAAGACGCTAACGATACTATCCTGTTAACTTCTAAAAATATATTAGTAACGATATCTGGAATATCATTAATAGTAGTGTGAGGGACGGGAAGTTAAAATTGAATGATAAGAGAAGAAAGGGGATGAATTATCCTTTACTCTCAACTTTATCAATTTTAGTACAAGGCTTCGTCAAAATACTATGTCCGTCTAGATATTTCGACGAGAGTAAGAGAGAAGTTCTATTGTGATGCCCAAACTAGGTCACACCACAATAATCAACAATTTCTACTTCTTCTCCTCACTCTTATACTGAAACTTAAATCAGACCGTAAAGGACACAACTAGCAATTTCTTTGTTTGTAGGTATCTGGTTTGAGCTTTTGAGCCAGATATTGCTATTACGCCCTCTTTATACGGAATGGGATTTCAGCCCTTGCCCGCCACTACATATATTTTTCGGAATTGACGAAAAATTACGTTCTTTCTTTTAAGAATAACATTAACTTGAAAATAAAGAGAAAATTTAATAAATAAATATATTAAGAATAAACAAATAATTATAAATTGATTAAGACAATTTTACGTACACAAATTACACACACGCACACTAGTCAAATTACTAGAGATCAAATCTTAGACAAATGTGAAATTTAAACGCAATTTCAGATTACTTCAGAACAACACACAAGAGAACATAAAACACATTCAAAATAATTTTAGGACGAGAAAACCAGCATCTCATAATTAAAATAAGCAATGTTAGTTTATAAACATAGCCAAAAAAAACAATAATAAAAATTCTTACCCAACCATAGCACTAGATACAGAGACAACGGACTTTTGGAGAACAGCGACACCCACTATGACACTCTATAAATGCCTTCGGGCTCTGGAGATGCACGCGACCAAACTGCTTGAAGCTGTCTCATCTTATGCTTTCGCCACGCTACCTTTTATTTGGTTTTTCTTGATCACGTGTGCGATATAGCACGAGGTCAGCATCCTTACTGCAGTTGCAGGTGCATTAGAATTTTGCAATGTCCAGCGTGTGTCATCTAGCTCAAGGTTTTTTTTTTTTATAAAGCGAACACCTGCTACGGTTACGCAATTCTTTTATGTGGGCTGATTTCGCGTTCTAGTTAGTTCATTTCATAATTATAATGATATACATTGTTCACGACCTATTTAGACTCTAGAGGGCCATGCTTTTTTTTCGTTAAGTTACGTACATGGATTTTGATAGAACTCAAAATGTGACAAATGTAAAATTCTGACACTTTAACGTCAGTCCCATCGACTATATTGCGTCTTATACTCTACGTTGGCATGAAGAAAGTAAAATAATAGCATTAAAACAAATAAATTACTTGTGACTTTGTAATACTAAGTCAAAATGCTCAAAATCATCAATATTTTTTGGTGTCAGTTTTCAAAAATATAACCATCAAATTAAAATGGAACATATTCACTTGGAGGTACCAACAAAAGTGTCACCCTAACATGGCCTACTCTGAGTCTAAAAAGATCGTGAATGGATTATAATTATAAGATGCTTGGATTCATGTAGTAGTATAAATTACAAGAAGAAATCAAATAAACATGCTAAAGATGTATTTGAGCAAGACTGAAATTGGCCAAAGGACTGTAAGAATTACGGCAATGTGTATGTACCTTCGCAAAACGAATTCATCGGAAATTGTTGCAAAATACTTAAAGCAATTGGAAAAACAGTCCCGAGGACCAGGTAACAGTCCTTGTCTTTTAATAGGCAAGTTTGCTGAATTACTTATCTTATCCAATGACAGATATAATAAATTGCTCGTTTTCAACTGGATCATATCCAGAAGAGTTGAAAATAGCAAAGGTGTTGACAGTTCTCAAAAAGGAGATAAGTCAAAGGTGAAAAACTATCGAGCAATCTTTAATTTATCAATTTTATTGCAAAGACAATAGACAAGCTTATGTACAGGGAATTCCAAAATGCACTGACGGTTTTTTTTGTGTTGAAAATAAACCATGAAGTAAAATAAAATAAAACACAGTATCTCTTTGTGATGATGATATACTCACAATAAAGATGTGATTGGCATCACCATCCAATCTACTCGGTAATCCGTAAACTGTTTTCTTATTCATTATGGATATTGTCAATTCTGTAAGAGATTCATCAGCCTTATCGTTTCTATCATCTTGGGTATCTCTAACGCCACCACCTGTTTTCTTTATTTCTTTTTTTTTCATTGGCGGAATATTTTCTGGCAATTCTTTTTTGATTGTCATAGAAATTTTTTAAGCTCTCCGACGTCCTGGGAATACTTCCGTTTGGGTATTATGCTTTAAAACTATTTGTAATTAATGTCCAAGTTTCGTTTTTGCTTCCCTTTGAAGCACTATCGATTTTTTTTTATTTTCTACTTGGTTCTTGTAGAGACGTACTAATTCCAAAATAGTGCGTTTTTCATCAGGTGTAAAATTTGGTGCACGAGCTCTTTTACTTTTCTCCTCATTATTCGTCGACATTTCTTAACTCACTTTAAAAACGAACGACAAATAAGTTTTAAATATTAAAGTTAATACCACATAAGGGCACTGCGAACATGCGCAAATTACAGTCGCAAATGCGTTTAGTGAAATTTGAACTACCGAATTAGTTCATTATGCCGATTAGTTAATTTGTGTTTGTGCAAAGCTTTATAAATTTAATCACGATTAAAATTTAACCGAGATTAACTAATCGCTCACTAACCGAACCAACGGTGCAAGCGGTGGTTGGGTAGAACATTTCACAGTGTTTGAAACTTATAAAACACTTAACTATTTTACAAGGGATATGAGAGAGGTAGGAAAGAATTAAAACAAATTAAAATTATACATGTAACTGAGCTTTCTAGGATTTACGATCTTTCCGTCTTTCTAAACCGACCACCCCACAACACATTCGGACTTCGGACTTGATTTCGTTTTGAAATTGAAGGAAGTTGTCACTTTTTGCTAAAGCCAGTTCAAGAAAAATTAAAGTCTTACAGAAAAAGCAAAGTTCATGAAAGAGAAGCGAGCAGGTATAAAAAAATTCGCACATTTGATTATAGTAACTTTCAAGCAACCTTATAGGTATCAATTACTTGGTACGTTGCGTAGATACCTGAGAGGTTTTATTATTTCTTATCTATCATTACTAAACAGAAGATTTATGGTCAGTTTATTCTATGTAATTTCGAAGATCGAGGTTAATTCTTTAAAGACAAAATCACTGTATCACAATTTATAAATTAGAGGCCCAAGAGGAAATTCTGTTCCTCGATGAGATTTTATTCACGTAAAATTTTGAAATTATAACGGTATCCCAAACCCTCAACGGCAACGCTTTTATTTTTCATTCACGTGTAGAATATAAATTTCAGGAAAAATCTAATGTTGGCCTGATGCCCGAACTTGTTAATATGTGAAACGCGCAGAACAAGGAAAGCCCCGCAGTTGTGAATCTAAATCCGGATTTTGGCAAAATAAAAACTTTGGGCCAATGAGATTATTCCTAATGAAATTTGAAACTTTCTCTCACCTAACACGCTTGGCTCTAATTTTATTTAGCTTTTACTCTTCGCATTTAAGCGAGTACGAAATACTATCATGTAAGATATTTACTAATAGATTTAAGCTGGCGCATGACTGAATAAAACACGAATAACTGCATCAAGTTTAAAAAAAGGATTAAGGTTAAGGTAAACGAATCAAGGCGTTTTTAAATCAACAACGATCTTAGAAAGAAGACCCAGGAACAAACCAACGAACCAGTTCATGCATCTCAGAGTTTTAACGGGTTTAACGGATAATGGAGAGGAAGTTAGACGAGAATTATTATAAAGGATAATACAGGAAATAATGCAAGCAATGAGGAACTCAAAATATGCCTCAGAAATGTAAAATTAAGAATACACAAAGCAGGTTTCAGTACGACGAGAGATAATGAAAGATGGGAGTGGAGTATATTGAGGAGAATCTACAGGGGAATAAGAATGAAGCAAGAAGAAAAGCAGAACAATGAGGACTTAAAATTTTGAACAAAAAGACTCTTAAAGCTACAATTATCAAATTTCAATGAAAACAATGCTCCGGGAAACATGAGAGACTACTCAGAGGAATTACGTCAAAGAGCCAAAGAGCTACTGCGAATGAAGCCAATCGGAAAAGTCACGAGGAAGATCAGGAGGCTCCTCTTTAAGAAGAACAAGCAGTTTCTATTCTTCTTCGGCAAATACTGGCGGAATATATTTATAATCGCCCCTGCAATGGAAGATCCTCGCAATCGCGCAAAGCAATTTTTTTTTTAATTTGTGGTGATTGTCCAACGGGGTCCTAAGTCATAGACTTGTCAGGACCTCAGGAGCGGGAGTGTATGTAAAGTGTTCCATGGCTTTGTTACTTCCAACCTCCTCGCCGTTTAGGGGGAAGCAGTGTCGAATTTTATCCCCAACACTGAAGGGTGCCTGAAGTCGATACCGACCACCCCCGAGAAAAATCCCGAGTGCGGTTCGAACCGACGACCGTGCGATTGCAAGGACCGATCCCTTACCACTTGGACCGTTCAGGCGTTGGTTGTACAAATTGTATTTCTTCTTCAGATAATACAATAACAATGTGTAGGCTGATTATTATATGATAGAGAACCGGTAGACTTTCAGTAATCATCAAATAAAAAAAAATATAATTATCAAATAAGTCAGAATTAGGAAAAAGGAACTCAGGTTTCCATGACAAATGTAATTGGTAATGTTACCCATATTTTCTCAATAATAGAGATTTCTTAAGAGAAAAATTTCAGAGATGATATCGGGTTGTCTAAAAAATTAATTTACGTGACAGTAAATTTACACCGCCATAAATCTATTAGGGATGATCTGTGGTTTAAGCTAACGAGCACAAGATAAAAAGGTGTCATTTTCCAGGGCGACGTCTGAAGTTCGCATTACATCATCGCTTGCGAGGCAAACTCAGCAAATATAAAAGAAAAAGTCAATTTGCTCTCTTTCTTACGATTTCCTTTTTACGCCGCCGTCTTTGAAATAAGTCCCCGTTCTTAGTCATGAAGATCTAAGCAACGAAGAATAGCTTTGACTTCATATTTTATCAGGTAGTGAGCCCTCTCCCTCATTTAAAACTGTATAAAAATATTACATAATGTGATTTGGCATGCGGTTTCAGATCCACAATTTGAAATTAATTGTTCAAGACGGGGTGTATTATCATTTTGAAACTGCTGTGATTTATAAAGATGCCATCCTCGCAAATTGAAGCAATTTTCTTTTTAATCGTCCGGGGCAACTTAATTTCTAAGACGAGTAGGAAATTTCATTACTGAGAATTTACGAGATAAAACTATCCTGTTACATTGCGGTGTAATTTATATTTCCAGCTCAGAGTGGAGTTTGAGATAGGTTTTTTTTTGGGTCGTTATTCTTTAATTGTGGGAACTAAATGGGGAGTTTAAATGATGTTTAAATAATTCGCCGCTGGAGCACCGCGGATATCTTTTCATTCAGGCGGATGATAGTCTCTGTTAATATAAAACAAGCTTTATTTTACAGTAATTAGCGTCTGTATTAATTTGATTTGTTCATAGTTTTATTGATTTACATAAAGCAATTTGATCCTAAATAGATTTTACGAACTGTTCATTCAATTCGTAAAATCGACATGAATGTCGATGTTTCGTTGTCCCTTGTACGTTAATTTTCAACGAACAAGAAACTGCTTCAATTAGGGAATAAAGTATTTTAATCGACAGCAATGTTTAACAAGAGTAGTGATTTATATATACATATAATCTCTAGAAAGAAGAAATTAAAAATTTGTCTTCTGCTTTCCATTCATTATTTAGAGAGGAAAGTCTAAATAATGGAATCTGCATCTGTTGAATGGTACTAATACTATCACAGGATTTAATTTCAGATTCAAAGGAACAGGATTTTATTTGGTTCATTAATAGAATTGTAAGCTCATGACTGCGATTATGTGGGATGCAAACGTCGATGCTGAAAATACATAAAGCTCTGTCTTGAATTGGATACAAATCATCAAAGCTTACGTATAATTAGCGTTCAATTAGTGAGTGTTTAATCCCTTCTGATAAATTACCATAAAAACTTCGAATATCGGTTTTACGACTGCCTCTCTGCGTCATACCATAAACGCTTTGATAGATGTAAACTTTTGGTTCTCGCCTAATGCATGGGCGTAATGTGCATTTCGGATAAATTTTTAATCAATTATAAATTGTTGTACTTATACATTTTTTAAAATTTGTCCCATGTTCTGGGAAGTCTCTCTTTTCCTCAGTATTTTTTTGTTCGTCTATTCAAGAATCACCCTGTACATTTGCTATAGAAAAACTCTAGGATAGACAACAAATATCTTGTTATTTATCCTGAAGGTACAGCGAAATTCAAGCAAATTTACAACATATTTTTTCACAGCGTTCCGGAAAAATTAATTTCACTTACAGTTTGCAGCAAATTTTGTTTTAATCCGCTTTAATAATATACATGCATAATGTATGCACAACAGATGCAGGCGTGAAGAAACGGTGTGCAACAAATTTATGAAATTTAAATTTCCACTCGACTTATTATGCAGCTCTGAAATTTCTGCACCAGGCAGTTTCATAATATTCCATCCAAGCCATAAATATAAATTTGTATATTATTTTCTTTCTGGGAATTAATTTATACGTGTCAAAAGAAAATCGTGTTTAAATTATTATATTATAATAATAAACTAGATTGTATAATTTGTTTGATGTTTGATATGCAATTCTGATGACGTTTCCGATGAAGCAATGAGTAGTCTAACGTTAGTACATCTTTTTCTAACGATCCCTAAACAATATCTTAGATAGTCCTTAATATAGAAAGAGCAGCCACAAAACGAGGCATTAATCCACCGACAATCAGGTGGATCAAAGCAATGCTGGCTAGTCGAATAGTAACGGCTTCTCTAGGAGGGGAAGAAACTTCAATAACCACAGCAAAGGGCTGTGGTGGCTGTGGTGGGGTACTATCACCGCTGCTGTGGACTGTTGTTGTGGACAACATACTGAGGGAAATGACGGACAAAGGACATCAGGTACTAGGTTACGCAGATGACATAGTCTCACTGATCAGAGGAAAGCATGAAGGCGTAATTTCCAACCTAATGCAAAATGCTCTGAATATTATCAATAGATGGTGTCAAAAGGAGGAACTTAGTATAAACCCTAAGAAAATCATCATAGTACAATTCTCGAAGTGCAGGAAGCTGAGTCTAAGCGCCCCAAAACTTAAATGGATCGACTATACAGCTCTCCAAAGAAGTGAAATATCTAGGAGTAACCCTAGATACTAAGCTTAATTGGAAAACACATGTCGATAAGACAGTTTCAAAGGCAACGGCGTCCTTTTGGGCATGTCGTAAGCTCTTTGGTAAGACATGGGGACTGAAACCGCGAATGATTCAATGGTCATTTACAGCGGTAGTAAGACCCATAGTTACCTACGCCTTTTTAGTGTGGTGGACGAAGACCACAGAGTTAACCACGCAAAATAAGCTGCAGAAATTGCAGCGATTAGCGTGTCTGGGAATAAGAGGAGCTATGAATACCACCCCAACAGCAGCTCTGGAAGTTTTGCTAAATATCCCACCACTACACCCTCAGGTGCAGAAGGAGGGCATGCAAGCTTCCTTGAGACTAACCCGGACTAGGAAAATTAAACCAGGCGGCCGTACTGGTCACCTTAGAATTCTCGATCTTTGGCAGCCAGACATATTAGATAAACCCACGGACATGATGCCGAAAACTTTTGACTTTGACATACCTTATGAAGTGGATATCGGTAGCCGCCATATGGCTAAAAGTCAAATAGTACAATTAGGCAACAATGTCTCCATCTGGTATACGGATGGATCAAAGACTGCAAAGGGAACCGGCATAGGTATTTATGGCCCAAAATACGAGGCATCAATAGCCTTAGGTACCACCACCCCTACAATTATGCAAGCTGAAACACTTGCAATAAATCTATGTGCCCGGGAGTGCCTAAGAAGGAACACAAAGGATAAAAAGATTTATATTCTGTCTGACAGTCAGGCAACCGTAAGGGCACTCAAAGCATACTGCACTGAGTCTGTTTCCATATGGGAATGTAAACAATCTCTCAAGGAACTGGCTAAGGGCAATAAAGTTACCCTAAAATGGATTCCCGGCCATGAGAGTATAAAAGGGATCGAAAGAGCCGATAAACTTGCTCGAACTGGTTCTGAGGCTTCCCCTGTAGGTCCTGAACCTTTCTGTTGCCTTAGCAAGTCACTGTATAGGAAAGAGACTGAAAAGTGGCTAGATAGGAAGAAAATGTCCTACTGGATTAATGCTCCAGGGCAAAGACAAACGAAGAAATTTATCAAGTATTCGCCTGAGATTGCTCAAAAGCTTCTACTTCTGTCAAAGAATGAAATAAAGACTATTACAGGTCTTTTCACCAGCCACTGTCCTGTGAGGTATCACCTTAAGAACATGGGCTTGGTGGAAGCAGAAATTTGCAGATTATGTGAATCGGAAACAGAAACGGCTGAGCATACACTCTGCAAATGTAAAGCATTAACAAGACTTCGGGCTTAGTCACCTAGAAAGACTGAGTCTGACACCTGACGAGGTGATAGCAAAGCCTCTTAGGAGCATTCTGCACTTCGCTGATAAGGTAGGGTTCCTAGGAAATTAATTACTTGGAGGGTTTGAACAAAAGATCAATATGGTCGCACTTCTGAAAGGCCTAAAAGCCTATCGACCCCGTAGTACAATAGTCCTTAATACGATATTCACCGATATTTAAACATCCTATTGAAAACTTTAACAAATATGTCAATCAACATTGCAATAAATATGTCAACCAATATGGTATCTTAGATATCAAATTGCCCTCGTATATTTCATTATTGCATTTCAACAAGTATGTCATTAAGTATCTAAGCATTTCGATTTATCATACTTTGCTGTAAAACCAAAAAGTGAGTAACATTTTTAAAATTTACCATTAAATTTTGTTTCTGTAGTTTTCTTTTCTTCTGTAAAGAAAAAAGAAACACTATTCACACAGCGAGGTAATATATTTAAGTAAATATCTCGGGGCAAAAATTGCATCAGGAAGTCGTAGGGTAGAAGCTCTACCCTGTGTGCAAACAGCGTTTCTGCCGTTCGCGATGGGTCGACTCCATAAATCTCTCAAAATATTGCAGATATATCCAGGACTTCAGTTTCACGTTTCACGAGTTGCGAAAACAAATAGGGTCAATTTTTAAACTGTCCCGCAGCACTTCGTCATAATAAGGTATCGAATAAAAGTGGCATCCTAAAATGTATGTTGCATTTTAGGAAAACTGAGAACCAAACAAAATGCATGAACTACAAATGCAAAAGACTGATACAATACGCCATTTTATTTAATATAATTTTTTTCAAAAGTTTAGATCACGACATCCTGTGATCACTTTCTGACCTAACATTGCAGTAGGATAGACAAATTGAACAACAAAATTCTTGAAAAATAATTTTTTTCGTTAGTTATTATTAAAAAAAATACGTCAATTAATATGGCTCAAAATAAAGCCTGAAATGCAGCCATATTCATATTCATTAAAATCCAGTAGTTTTTAAAACCACGCATACATATAACACCCACAGTATTAATTTCAGTTTTGATGTAAATGCAGCATCAATTAGCACAGGTAATAATAAAGGGATTAGTTTAGCAATTTGTTAACAACTACGGTTTTATTGCATGTACGCAACGGTTTCAACTAAAATAGTGGTCCTTTTTACGGAATTGCACAAAATAAAATTGCAGACAAATGCTTCAAAAACCGCATCATATTAACCCTCCAATTTCAGCTTTTGACAAAAAGTATCCATGTTACATGTGTTTTTAATCCTCCATTTCTATCTATTTCTGTATTTATTTGCAGTGAATATAATGAATTTTGGCCAAAACCGTACAAACAACTGCAATAATAAATCACAACATTAGATTCTTTTTGTTTAAACTTATTCATCTACATATTTCGTTTTTTTTGCCTTTCTTGAATTTTTAACTTCAACAGTTTTAGTAATTTTCGAGCAACTGAAAGACTTATTTACCAGTTACAGTTCTACAACTATGCTACAGTTGACAATATTTGGTAATTTAGAATTTATTGTGGCAACCCTGACACCGGTAGGCATACGATTATATCGATCGCTACGTAACATGTCCTTATATGGGCATTTTCGATAATAATCATTTGTGATTGGTCGGAACTGACGGCATCTGCGATTGTCTCGTGTCACCTGATTTAGCTTATTGTAATGTTTCATTAAGGTGGCTACAGATTATGCGTGAAGTCACGATTCGTTATGCGCGATTCGTGATTTGTCAAGTTCGAGTTACACGAAAGACAAAAACAAAAGACAAAATTGTTTAGCTAGCATTTCACACGACCGAGCTTTGCTTAGCTTGCAGGTCAAACTCCTTTCCGTTCAATGGAATTTATGCAAAATTAACATTTCTTTCTTTCGCTTTGCGCAGCAATGCTGCTTTTCATTGTCTTACGGCAATTACCATTCCAGACAATTTACTATGTGTTATAGCTGGGTCTCAGTCCGTACAGCACAAACACCCTTGGCTAATGGCAGGATTCGAACCTGCGCCGCCGAGCGACACAGGTTCGAATCCTGCCATTAGCCAAGGGTGTTTGTGCTGTACGGACTGAGACGGCTAGGCTACCGCTAAGCCACTCGGCGACCCAAAATTAACATTTAACACAGGGGATTCCATGCTGACAAATGGAAACTAAGTTGTTTGAACTTACTTGAAAATGCTACACAACAGTTCGTATTTTAATTCAAAAAAACAATTAACGCTGACAATTTCGAAACACAGAGCTTTGAACCCCAACGCACTTTGCGACATCCGGCACGGGTGGAATAGAAAGGGAAATTGGGAAATGAAAGGGGAGTAGCTAACTTTTTTTGGTCGCGGTTTTGTTACAGTTAGTTGTTAATGAATCGTGGAGTTGTATAATCGAAAAACGGTCAACAGACAGTTTCTAGTATTCATTAATAAAATCAGTTTAATATGTTGGTGAATTTTAATTGTGACTTCGGAATCGGTCCTTGGAGGCGGCGTTTGGTCGAATCAGGTGCAAAGAGGCGACGTAATGTAGAATTTAAATTAATATGTTGCGTTCGCGAGTATCCTCCCCCGCAAGCGAGTACTCGATATAAGGGTAAATATAACGTGGTTGCGACCCCCTTATAACATAACCACGTTTTCCCTTACAACGCGACAAAGTGGAGCCTTCCCCTAATACGTAACATTATGGAACAACCCTTAATTCGTGACATGGTGGAAGTTTACTTTAAGTTGTGACATTGATTATATTGTTTCCTCTTTCAACTCAGGCTTTTTCACTTTGGGATACTATTTTAATAAACAGTTAATCTAAACGATATTTTAGAAGCTGTGCTATCGGGACTCATCGCACTCGTCCCGTGGTTGCATACTGCCGAAAACGACGCACGTGCCTGGCTGAAGGGTGCATGTCCGCTTTGGACCTCCTGCAGAAGACACGCCGGAAAGCGTAAACAACCTTAACTCACAGAACATATTTTTGATTGCGTGAGTTTAATTAATTTCTTTATTAACTGCATCATGACGCTGCGTTGTAAAGAGCGAATTTTCGACAGATCTTGCGCCTTAATTAGATGAAGTAAATTGCTGTTGTAGAAATAAGGCGCATTTGCTCTGAAGTATCGAGTAAACTAGTTAAGTAAATGTACACTCGGGTACAACATTTTTGAGTCGATTTAAATGCATTGTGTAACAAAGTGAATACTTTTAATTTTATTTTGCAAATTGTTTATTTATTTTACCATTTCATGTATACTCGTATAGCAGTTAGGAGATTTATTGGACAGAATTAGGTTTTAATTTGGGTGGGAGCTCCAGCAGAGTTGGGTTCTCTACCTCTTACAAGCCTATTTAAGTACATGAGAGCGCAGATTAAACCAATCATCCGCCCGCCGGTGCATGACTCGAACGCGCTAGCTGACTCCAGTCCGGTACCTAATTCCGTCCTCTGAGTGGGAGTCTCACTCTTACCTAACATGATACGGGTGTCTCGTATATACCGTCCTTTGAGTGGGTGTCTCACTCTTACCTAACATGATACGGGTTTCTTGTATATACCGTCCTTTGAGTGGGTGTCTCATCCTTACCAATCTGATACAGGTGTCTAGTATATGCTGTAACAAAGAAATTAGAATGCCACCAATGCAAGAATTCGCAGCTGCAAAAACCAGTCAGCCAAAGCTGTATGCAAACAATTACATAAGTATGAATCTTTGAGAAATATCAAGGAAGGAATGCGCAAGTTCCGAGTAACACGCTTTCAGTTCCCCATGAGTCATATGCCAAGGCATAATTTCCTAACTCCTTGGACGAAACTCTTTTAAATATTCGACGAGTTGATCGTTAGATTATTAGAGTGATAGCTAGTCAGAAGGGTAGAACTCCCTGTTGTTTTATTGTGTATTATAATCGTGATCAATCATGTAAGTATAATTCTAAATATTGTTAATAAATGTTTTGTTTTTATAAAGCTACGACCCACCACATAAAGTTTCCTTAACAATACCGTTCTTGAGTGGGTGTCTCACTCAATATCATCCTACCCGTCTGATTCTTGGAGTCCGAACCGTATCGTTAACACCGAGTCTCCGCCACATTTAAACTACCCTCGATATATCCATTCTAAGTTGTTGCAAATATATTGTAATATATATATAATAAAGTTATTGAGTTGTGAAGTGTACGACGTAGTTTCAGTCCACTGAACCTGGACGTCGTGTCGGTGAACAAACCCGGATACCAAGACTGACGATGAGAGAGAGAACAATATCAACATCACTGAAAGAAAGACGACCTGTTACAAGTGTTTTAGCGATATCTGTTTGTAATTATGTAAATATTCTGCATGTTTGTAATTAACGTAGGAAGATTGTGTATTTGTGCAGCGTACAATGAGTAAATCAAATCATCTGTGACTGTTGCAAACGATGAACTACAAGGCCGAGATAATTTGGTAACACTGTCGAGGACAATTTCGGATCAGCTGGGTAGTTTGTTCACCCTGGCGCCTATTTTAACATCTAATGACCCACACCCATTCTTCACTGCTGCTAGTCGAGGAAAAGCTGATGCGCAGACTTGTTCTCGATCTAAGTAATTAAGTCAGGAGTAATTCACACTAGAGTTTTGTGGTAGCAACTAAATGTTGGTTCAAAAATCTAAACCAAATCTAAAGTTTCTAAAAAATATATCACTCTTTAAACTGCTTACACTCATGAATATCCACAACGTTGGAACATGGTGATTTCGTTTGCATTTGGCACACTTTATTTCAGAATTAGGTCAATCAATAGAAATATAATAAGTAAAAGGTAATTGCCACTCGCCAAGATAAGTGGGTAATGATGATAAGATAGAAACTTTGATGACCAATTTTGATCCTCCCCATTACAAATTTTATATAGCACCATAATACTTCGTAGGTCAAACTGTTGAAAGCTTATCGCGTCATTTCCGAGATAACCGCGCATTATTCCTTCAGGTATTGTCCTCTAACCTGCCGGCAATTAAACCAACCGAAGGCGATTATGAACGCATTCTTGTTGAATTACCGAATTGCATATCTTAATACCATCAGGATTAATCCGCACAATGGATTATCGTTATAATAGTGCTCTCTAATCAGCCGTGAGCACATTGTGTTTCACGTACTTGTTTGCATGATTAGAAAACAAACAGAACACAAATTATTACGCATAATGCTCGGTTAAGTAAATTCAGGGGCACATTGTGTGCGTTCGTTATCTTGACGAAACCCCTAAACGAGATTAGGTGAATTGATTGATGAGTAGGTACTAACCATTAAAGGACATAAATAAAATATAGGACTTCTTGTTTTAACCACTGTGATTTATCGAGGGGATGACATGTGAGCGTTTCTGTAATAAATTATAATAACGGTCTATTATGTCGGAAATGCCTATCGAATAGGAGGTTCTGGTAGTTACAGTACGACCTTCTTATTTTTTTCCCATTAAGTCTATTCTAAAGCCATCGAATGTAAGAACGATCGTCATCAATCGTTTATGGCGACATTTATTTCAAAGATTTAGGATACGGCTGAATCAAATTCTTTATCATCTTTGTTTAAGTTGTCTGGATATTATTATTCCCAGCCATCATATTCTAGAGAGATTTTATTTTCAGTGACAACATACCCTATCTATTAGTAGTATAACACATTTATGAAATAAGTATTAAATATCATGCTAATGTCAAGTGGCACAAGTATAGAAGAACTTGTCCTTTCCTGCGAGGTAAAAACATTGCATAAAATAATGCAGTGTGTAATTTTTTCAATTTTTGCGAGTAGATTACTGTTTAAGATTATAAGCATTGTACAAAAGCTTCATTAAGTAAATCACAGTAACCACGTTCTTTCGCCACAATGCACATGGTTTTTTCTCGGAAAATACTTTGAAATGTGAAAGCAAGGAAAGAATCAAAAGCGCTAATCCCCATTATTCGGGGTAGAAGTCGTAAAGCCGAAATTAAATTAAGACCAGCATCAATATATTTGCTCTCTATTGTTCCCCAGCCCGGCCATTCTTTTACTTCGTTAGCTCTTACTATTTATACCATTGTTTGTATTTTCTGCGAAACCACACAGTGAACGTTAGCGCGAGGTTGATGAAGGCCCGCGTTCATCTTCTGCATGTACAGTCGGAATTATAATTCATGACATAACTTTTACTGAAAAACTCGTCTTGGACGGTTTCCAAGCAAGAAGTAATTTACGACATCCCGAATTCACTTTTAAGTAGTAAGATTTGGATGCATTTGACTTTCACAGTTTAAAATGAGATGTGCACTATGTTCTGTAAGCTTTATGTAAGCGTCATGAAGAATGATTGCGACCGTACGTGTACTTACATACACACAATATTCATTCGTGTGAGGTACGAAGGAAACAGATAGGATCGGTCATTTACTATGTTTTTTATGCAATTAATAACGCGTGATCAATATCTTTTCTAATCAAATGGAAAAAAATTATATCTTTGTTTGGTTCATTATTTCAAATACCATTTGAATTGTTTTTATTGCATTCCTATCGCTTTGTATGGGAATGCAATATAAATATGTAATTCAAGTGGCATTTGAAATAATGAACTAATTAAAGACATATAATTTTATTTCTATAGATCACTTGATTAGAAAAGATATTGATCACCTGTTATAAACAAAATACAAGCAAAATTCTGTGATAATTTAACTCCCTCTGGATTTTATTAAAGACATATTACATATTTTAAAGAGATATGAAAAATAAAATACGCTGTAGAGACTAGAGACATCAAGTTAGATCATAGATTAGATAAAACAAAACATTATTGCATGCAGGTTAAAAAATTTGGATTTGTTGTAATTCTGTTGTAATGTTGGATGTTTAACTTCGTGTTGATAATAATACCCAACATTGTTTTCAGGTTTTCCAAGTATTATTGTTAGTCCCTTTAATTAAGCCACATTGCAAGCATAAATTTTGTCACATTTTATGACGTGCCGTTAATAATGGTCCTGAGCGAACATCTGCTGCTAACCGAAATGATTTCATTTATTAACTATATGGAGTAATTAATTAAATTGCGTGAACGGTATGGAGCGCCGGAATTAAATTTTATGACGTAATAAAATTCGCGTACGCACATGATAAAAACGGCTTTCACTTTCCGCAATTTATCGAGGGATTATTACCCCATAATCGCCCCAGTCGGATTTTGTATTCCGAAAATAATTTCAAAAAAAAATAAATTCCTCCTTTAAAAGTCATATGTGTACGTGCTTTTGTCGGAAATAATTAATTATTTATTGGAATTCCGTAGGTGCATTAGGCAAAATGTGTTGTTGAATTAGAGGCAATTTAATTAATAATACAATATAGCCGCCAGGAACAGCTAAATACGTAACAATTGGAAATTATTATGTATTTTCAGTATAATTAATTTGAGATGACAATTATAATAATATTTAATATTTACTTTCTGCCTGTGTTTAATCCAAAATATTTCATACAAAAAATGAAACTGATCAAAATTTAGGTGAAAATTAATATAACAAGCCCTTCTGTAATTTGATGCTCCCTGTCTTATTTTTACAAGAATTATTGGGGCAATTTTTTGTCAAGTTAATAGGATTATCCTATTGAATCATCTTAAACATTCTATGACTTCCGGGAATCAGAAATGGAGGGGGGCAGCCCCCATTTTCACAACGTCTGTGTAAAAAGCTTCGTCAGCGATTAATCAGTTGTTATGTAATCGAGCGTTCACTCGTTCAGTGATAACCCGCAGCACGTATGCTGATATAGTTGCACGTAAATTTCGTTTTAATTTTGTTGCAATTCTTCGAATCTTGATGGACACATGCATTAACAATTCATTCTATTTTTATTATAAAAAGAGACTAACCCCCAAAAATAAATCGTATTTATTCAGTATCGTAAATAAACTGTCGAAAAGAGATTTATCGTTGTGGAAAACGTCCAGGACAATGGACCGAAGCAATTGGTCAAGCGAGGACCCTTCTGACGACTGTAGCAATTTAGCCCCGGACTCGGACTAGACCTGCGACAAAGCGCGATTACGAATCGGCGCTCTCTCTTTCTCATAAGTGACATTTTAATTAAAACGTGAAGCAACTGGCAAAATAAGCCGACGAACGTTCATTATTGGCATTATCTAATTGCGGAACGTCATTGCATGCAAATGTGCGCCCGGAACGGAACGTCGCTCGCTGCAATCGGGCCCGGAGTGGAGCGTAGAAGTGAGATTGATTGCTCCGGGTGTGAATCGCAGCGTAACGAATGATAAAGACGTGTTTGTTTGTCTGGTCGTTGTTCGTTGGTTCGATTGCGAAGCGCGACGTTGTCTTTTTTTTAAACTCCGGTTTGTTTTGGAATAATTAGACGGATGATGGATATTCAATGCCAGTCAACAATACCTACGCGTCTGACAAAGGACTGCTTAGTATTCATCCCGCTAATTAAGTTTCATACGACACTCTATACCATCCTCCGCAATTTATGTTTCATTACAGAATGGATTTGTAATTTCTGAAATGAATATAAAACCTAATTATTTATGTAATATCAAAATGATACACTCTATCATCAACTTATTTAATCATTTACACAACAAATTTTTTAAAGCTCTAACAAGAAACCATAGTGGTGATTTTTAATATCTTTCATTTTACCTAATTCTAAGGCGATATGAAAAAAAATAATTTTAAATTTATGATATTGTTACGATAATAATTGAATTAAGGTAAATGAGGGACGTAGCTTTATAAAAAACAAAACATTTAATAAATAAATAGACAATCAACTTACATGGCACTAATAACAAAAGAGCCGTTCACTCTAAACAGAATGACAATCGAATACTAATCTGTGCGACATGATTTGCTACCTACCTGGGTAGATAAGTAGAAGTTTAACACCGGAGCGAAATTAATCCAGTGTCACCGGTAGCTTCAGTGGGACGGGATGGGTTCTCAGACCATAACGCGAAGGCCAATCCAAAAATAGGCGCCACTTAACTTTTTTTTTGAAAGGGAATCGCGTAAACATTAAGAAAAACACGATACGTCCAAAGCATTAAACAATTTTATTAAAAGATTAATCACAAATAATCAAACAAATCAACAGGTGAACAACACAACTAACGTTAAACGGTAAATTCCTAACCATTCGGATCCGAAATCAATACAAAGTTAAACAAGTTGACAAAAAAAACAACATTCGCTTATTCTAACGCCGAAGAACTCGTTCGACGAATTACGTTTTGTAAGCGTAACGCAAGATAACAGGTGAATTCCTCCGAAATGGAGTTTACTTCGCGAGTAAACGCAAAATTACGTGCACAAACGCGGCTACATAAAAACCACCGTAAAGCAAAATTAAATAAACATAAGTGTCCGACCTGATTACGCAGCGTCCTTACGTCCGTTGATGACGATGGAGGCGGCCAGCTACGGGACAGTTCCGTGGACGACCAGCTTCCTCGGTGTGTGTGTCAACTGGTGCGTGCACTGGTAGTCGCGAGTCGCGATTATGCTACGAATGGTGTCACAAAAGTAGCAAGGAGACAGGAAGAGAAAACCAAGAGCAAAAGCCTATAAGCGGAAAATGAGCGAACATAAGGGCCAGATCGAGAGAAACAGCACGCAAAACTTACCTAGTCGAGTAGGGCTAGGCTGACACAAACCGCGAAGAAGGCGGCTTTTTCGCCCCCCGAGTGAACCAGTCAAATTCGGCACACAGCCGTACAAATCTACTTTCACCCCCCAGGTGAAGTGGAACAAGTTAACACGGAACTTCTTACAAAAAGAAAAACGTGCGGTTCACGGGACGAACAGAAAATTAATGAAATATGACGCTTCCCTCGGTCGGCGGAAAAGAAAAAAAAGAGCAAACGAGAGAGAAATATTCGAACGTACCAATGGCCGATTTTCATGACATCAGCGGAAACCAGTCAGAATAAAGGGCAAGGGTTACGAACATACGCACCGGTTTCAGGTGCGGATGTTTTTTTTAAAACAAAATAATTTGACCACCCGTCGTCGTCCGCGTCACAAAGTAGTACCCTTTAAATTGGACAAATAAACACCGCGTAAACACAATTCCAACCTTAAGCAAGGATGGGGCTAATTTTATAAAATGAGCTTGTTCGTCTGATCTGAGGCTTTTAGCGAAAGCATGTTAAAAAGAGAGTTTTGGGTAAATTACGCGGACGAGGAATTGTAAATTCCTACGCATAATGTGAGAAACGAAACGAAGTGTGCTAAAAATAGATCGTAACGTTGAAATGTGTACTATACAGGGTGTGTTCGTACACAGGCGGAAAATAAACTGTAACAGATTTACTATTATATATAGGGGCAACTATTTTTGGATAGTGCGGGTCGCGATATATGACTCATTCACGGATTGTTTGATGCATTGCGCTTATATGGTAACGTCAACGTTGCCTTTCTATATTTATTTCTGTTTTTCGCGGAACCCTGATGAATCGCTTTATGCAAGTTGAATCTCGAAAGTTCTGCACTGAAAGCTTCCTTTGTCGCAATATTAAACAAATTTTGGGGGATTCTCAATCATAATTTTTGTAAGATATTTTATTAGTATATTTACTGTAGTATATTTCTTAACAAAAAGTATAATAAAGATCGCAACAATTTTCACCTTGTCAGCATGCGTTAGCTGTTGTTAGTAAGTCATAATAATTCATCAACGTCACCATACATCATCGAACTCAGTCAATAGAAAATAATGTCAAATAAAGCCATTCTATAGGAAAAAATAACTTCCACACCCCTCGATCGATTTCGGACAGGGGAAGACCGGGCTGCCCGCCGCCTTCCATTTTCATACTTAAAAATCCATTAAACTTTCCTGTTGCATATTTTCCGGCTATTTTTGCCAGTACTTAATATCTTGCTTGCGAAAGGCTTACAGCAATGTTGACATTGATTGACGTTCACGGTCATCGAAAGAAGCAATCGCGGGGGCAGCCGAAGTGAAAGTGTATATATTTTATAAGCGGAACGCTATTTTTATAATGGTTTTTACACTTTTCGCAATCGATTAAAGGTCGACCCTGGTACTTGTAAAATGTTTAGGAGGTTTATTTGTGGGATGACACTTTCGAAAAATGGCATGAGGAAAGCACGAAAGCAATTTAGTTCCAGGTAATTTGCTCGAGTGGAAAATTGGGGGAACGTAATTTTAAAAACCTTGTATTTTCTTGAAAAGAATTACTTATTTATTTTTAATTAAATACCTAACACTATTGTCGCGTTAGAATAATTATATAGGTAATTTTAATCTAAAAACTTTAATCGGAAATAATTTATTAGGACAGTTTTAAATTAATTTTGTAATTGCATTCTCATTTCAAAACTACAAATTCAGCGCTTAGCTCCAAGTCATTGGGTCACCAGCACAAAAGTATGTTTCCACAGCGTAAACATTGTATTGTAATTATTGTTTACATCGTCCGAGTTTCGTTACGATTTATGTTCCAATTATGAAATCAATATGTAGGCACTAGGCCGAAGACATCCCTTGCTGCCGACGCATCCAAAAGGACCGATCAGATCGCCACGGCATCGCTGCTCCCTGGACGACTCTTTATCCCGAGGCCGAAGACATCCCTCGTTGTCATCTACATCACTTCAATAGATCTACGCAACCTCCGAGGCATTCATTGAGGTCCACGTATCCGCACTGTTGCTTTTGATATCTCCCGACTCGGCAGTATCCACGTGTCACCGTCGAGTAACTCCAACTACACCCATCGCATCAATCCCAAGGAGCAACCCTGTGTGCGCCCCGTCATCCTTCAGTCGACATCTCGACGCCAAGTTGCTAACTACTTGGAAGCCAGCAAATTGTGCGAGTGACTGACGTTTCTACAGCACCGCTCGGCAAAGCTCTTGGAGATGGGAGGATTCGACGCAATCCCAAAGCAAAAGGTGGGCAAAGTGAATAAAATAAAAAGCACCAGCTGAGCACACTTGCTTTAATTTAAAACGCTCAAAATTAAATAACGAATAAGAAAAATAAATTTACAAGTATCGACTTCGAACCTGAAGGGGTCCCGATGAAAAGAACACAAAAAGTAATTAAGTAAACAACAAGTTAGATTTAATCTGATCAACAGATCTGTTTTTCGTTTGCAATGATCGCTAAAGTAACGTAATGTCGCTAAGTAACGTCGTCTTGCAAGGCGGGGGAAGGCCGTGCCGCGGGGCTTAAATCGTTTCAAAAGCTAATTCCGGCTGTTTCTTGCACCCAAGGGATGACCGCAAAACTACCACTAAAAGCCTGTTCCTTATTTCAACGACAGACTTTCGAAAAGCTGTTTAACAAGCTTGTAATTCACTCGACACGCTTTAACAAATCTCGGAGAGAATTCCGTTTCAGGTTTCAATCACAAACTCCGTGAAAGAAACACAAAGATTTTAATCACCAACACAAACAAAGGAACGCTAGAAGACTGATGTAAGTCTGACCGCCAAGACGTGCGCGGCGTCCTCTGTCACTATCGCTACGACGGAAGTCGTTACGAATGAAATCAGATTTAGCCGGGCGACAGAGTGAAATGGAAATATAGGAAAACGTATGATTTGGTTATGAAACATTGAGAAACATAAGTCAAAGTCACGTACGTATACTGAAGTTATACATACAGGGTGGCTGCCAATTATTATGGAATAACTTAAATGAATTTTTCAACCGTAACAAAGTTTCCCAGACTGGTATTTCCCTGCTTCAATATTAAATTAATTTAGAAAACTAATAGAGGTATATTTTGTATCAAATTGTTTTCAAGCTCTACCTAGGCCCCTAAACGGCTAACGTGAACGCTGGACACGATATAGTGACATGGTGGAGGCAACACGTTAGCGTGACACTATTACTGCACTATATAATTACATTTTAAATTCTCTCTTCGCAAATAAATAACTTTACAAGTTTTCTCTTAACGTAAAATCATCAGCGCATGGCAAGCTGTGTATTTTATAATGATCTGTATTATCGTATTATGTTCTACTAGAGTATGTAATTTGTTATTGATTTGTTGCTTGTAAATAGCAATAGAGCGCTCATTCGAAGTTGTGCGTAACACAGCTTACATTTTCGCAGGTATATTTCTGAGTCAGTTTTAAACTTGTGCCTGTGATTCGACTACACCTAGGTGATTTGAAGTTAAGTTGCTGAACTTGCAACAGTACTTTAAGTTGAAGTAGTTGAGGTGAACCCTTATCAGGGCCTCTGGGACCTGGCAGGTCCACAACTAAGCGTGAATTTGTGTACTTCACCTACCAATTATTTCGAGAAAGAATTCTTCCCAAATAACTTGTTTAATAACTTGCTTACTATGAAGCAAAAGCTGCATGATTTATACTGGTTTGCAAAATATTTCCGTTAATGAGAAAACAAGGCAAGGACAAGGATTAAGCTTAAAAGAACCTGCTAGTAACTTTCAAGTTAAAGTATTTAGTTATTTTGACTCGTTCCATTATTTTTGTTGATCTCATAAAGAACTATGACTGTAGCTACCTATTAGTTATTCAATTTTGATAAAAACTTGGACCTTAGACTTCTAGGTGTCTTTAGCTAAAACTTTTCACTGTAATTAATTTGATCTACAATCAGCTAAATACTTGAAGATAAACTTCGCATAAACAGATAAAGTTATTTAATAGGCTCTCCTCAGTTTATATAAATTTCCTGCAGAAAAATTAATAAATTGAATTTTATAATTTATGCATCTAATTTCAGGAAAGTGTCTATCGTACAGACTTGTTCACAACCAGCGCCAGACAATATACTAAATCCTCAGTTAATATTTCGTACAAAACGATGATTTATGAGTAGAATTACACAGCCCCACATATAAATCATCGGAATGACAGCGTTGCCGTACAAGAAAATAATTTGCAATTTTCCCTAATTGCGAATTTAATAACACACCCAAGGAAAGCCCGCGAACGAATGCTGTAATAAAGAACAAACTGCGCCTCTCCACTTAAATATATCGAGTGGCGACCCTTGCGATTTCTATGGCAGCAAGGTAGGAGGGTCCTCGTAGCAGAGGAACATAAGATGCAAGGTTTTCGAGACGAGTTTTCCCTACGTTTTCTGTCTGATTTTTCGTGAACATTTTTTTCTGGAGTGGCATAATAGAAGAAGTCGGAGACAATAAAGATGAATCTCAGTTCTTGCCTGAATGGACAAGTATGATACTTCAGAACAATGAGTGCTACTTATTCACAGAATATGAAGGGATTTTTACTTACGATGTATCGAGTGCTACCACTACTACTTCTTCATGCTTTCATGATATAGATACTTATGTATGTAATAAAAGCATACTAACAATTAAATAATGAAATCAATCAAGTGTGGATGAAAAATTATAGATAATTTAGTCCTCGTTTCTATTTTTTGATCGTGGACATTTTCTTTCATATCTACAATCTTTTAGGTGGAAGCTTTAATTTTAAATGAAGATAAGCGATAGCAACAATGTTCCTGCTTCCACTTTGAAACTAATCTTTATTTAATTTTTTTGGGCAATGTTTTGCCTTGTTTTGTTTGCTGAAAATTTACCAAGTAAATACTTTTCTTCCGACTACATTGTCCTTTGCTTCTTAAGGTCATACAGTTTCTAGCTAGTTCCTCAGACTACTTTTTTGGGGTAAGATTGCTTAGGCTCTATTGTCATTTTAGTTTCAACTGATTAGTAACCTTCTATTTTTATTCCTCACGAGACCAGTACTTCCCTAGCTCTAAGTACTGGCAAGGTTTCCCCCAAACTTAGTCTTAACTCAGATTTTGAATTGAAATGATATATGAAGAGCTTTTTGGATAGAAAACTCAAGATGATATCGGTAATTCATAAATAGCGCATTTCACGTCTTTTTAGTTCAATCCAAACAAATCTAAACGAATAAATCATGGTACAACCCATTCTATGATCATTATTTATTCGAATCTAATATCGGCAAGCAGCGTTCCCGCGTTTCGGCGGCGCTCGTATCTCTTTGAAACGCGAAACCGAATCTCGCCTTTCCTAATTTCTGCGGACGCTTTCGGCTCTTTTATCACAGAAAAATAACATGCGCAGACTATCCGTCTGGGGGCTGTTATTTTTTTTTAAATCGTGGCTTATACAGTTTTGTGAAGGTAACCTTACAAAGAGATGTGCTTCGTAGCAATTTACTCCTCAGCTGTCAAATTATAGTTACTCTTTGAACCCATTTAATTATCCTAAGTAACCTAAGCCTAGTAGAATATATTTTGCTCTCCTTTTTGAAAAAATCTCTCAATTGATTGCAAAAATAAGGTAAAGACATCCAATTTTTTTCAGGCTAAGTCCAAGCACCAAGCAACTTTTTGTGGTTCCTCAAATTGGCAAGAGCAAATTCCTTCCACTTCTACTCACCTCACGTCAAGCAAAGGGAACATATAATTTAAGTGAGGAAGCGGAAGGGAGTTGAGATTATCTAAAAATTGGTGTAAAATAACCCGATGTTTGTTAAAATATATAAAGAAATTGCCCTTAAGGTTATTCTTTCAAAATTAATTCGATCGGAATCATTTTTTGAAAATGTAATCTAATATCTAGAGTTTTCGTTAGTCGAGAAGGTTTTGTGGAACATATTGAGCTCGTTGAAAAAGATGTGCTCCGTTTTAATCGCTCGGATAATCCCTTAAACGCGAACATTGCGAGAGAAATCCCGCCCAATAAATCAGAAAAACCCGTATAATAACCGGCTATCAACAGAAAAGTGTAACAAATGACCGATAGAGCGGACCAATCTATCTCTTAAAAATAATCTCCCTATCCGCAGCTCGCACACACCCGCTCGCCGCTGACCGAATGCCAATATATTTCAACGTAAAATGGTTATTTTTTTTTGGGGGGATCCTAGGTTTATACGCTCTGGATGCAGTTACGAGTTCCGATCATGTTTATTTAACTCGGTTTTACATATGATATATTTCAGGTTCGTTTCAACTAAAAAAAAATGGTCACAGGAATAGGAAGCTCATGAACAAATTTTTTATTGAAGGTTCAATTACATCATAAATTTAATTGATTTAATTCCAAAATCAATTTTGATTTTATCAGTTTAACGTTGCATCGCCCATTCTAATTCATTTTTCATTGGATCACTTCTTACATAGTTTCATAATCTTCTAATGGACTATTCAGTGTGAATTACCCTGTATACTGAGTGAATTTAATAACTGTGCAAATATTTTACACGTTGACACACATGTTTAATGAACTTTTAAATTCACCTTGTATATGTATGCATGTGTTCCTTATCTACTTTATCATTCAGGAAAACGAAATTCTGCGTGTTTTGTCGGGGAATTATAACAGCTTCGACGTACAAAAACAAGTGGAAGCAAAAGCTTTTAGTGTAATGCAAAGTTGAAAGTCGAGAACAAGAGTAAATGTAAACTGAGTTGGATAAATGTGAAGATTAACTCGATGCGTCTTCTTTCCGGAACAGGTCCGAATCGATACTACCGAAAATCGCAATTAAATTGGAATTATTTCGTTTATTTCTAAGAAAAAAAAAAGCTTGGAATTATCTTTAGTAATGAGAATGTAAATTAAATCAATATTTTCATTAGGCAAAGTTAAAATATATAAATAACTGTAAATACGCGCGTCTCCGTAACATAAAAAATGCACGACTTCCACCTTCAACATGTTAGATCTTGTTTGAAGCGCAATAAATTTATATTTTCCCTCGCCTAATTTTTCCACTTCTAAACTATATAAAAATCCGCAATTTCTCAAATTAAATAGAACCAAATCAGAACTTCAATTAGTTATTATCAGAGCAAGTAAGCTCTCCTTTGGGGAGGTGTTAGGCTGCCCAATTATATAAGTGAACTCTATTTGACTTTAATAAATGTATTACTTAATCGGGCTATGTCCCTTATTAAAATTATACCGTACCATGTGACATACTTTTTTTTGTAAGTAGATTCTCACCCGTTTGGTTGCCATAGCTCAGTTTAGTCGGAGGCTGGGATGGATTCGGAAGGATAATTCTTTGAACTATATTCTTTAAAACATAACTTGCGTAATTCATAAAAAGATAATAAACGTTAGGTGACAAAAACGAAAACTGTTGAGCGCCAAGTGATCTCTTTAATCTGTAATTACTAAAAGAGTCCGGAAACATAACAAATGAACTCGATACAGATTATTAAGTTACGCAAATTTATTTTAAAGAAATTGCTCTTTAATCGTATCAGAAAATGAAAAATAATATAATTGAAAATTATGTAACGATTTAACATAAATGGTAATTTGACCAAACAAATAAATAAATAAAAGTCAAATAAAAAGAGGAACTCCTGTTCGGTAGTATCTTCAAAACGACTCCGGTAGTATCTTCAAACTTCTTCGGGAGTCAAAAAAAAACTCTACATAAAGAGAAAAGGAATCTTAGAAAATATTCTCCTAAACAACTAGGGTACTTACTTGTTAATTTTTTCTGAGCGAGAACTTAAACGCAATACGTGCTCGGAAACCTGCTTCGATGTAAACGGTAGCAGTTGAATGACTGACGACCAGGCGACACAGTAGGGCATACGAAATGTAAACATGCAATAATTTGCCAAACTGGAATATCTCGAAGCCGTTCAGCTTCAACAAAACCACAAAAATTTGAAACCACTCGTCTGCAATGTCGTACCCGCACACAGTAATCGTACGATAATCGAAAAAGACGGAACTCGTCAAAGATTTTCTACGCAATTTCCGAATACGTCACCAAGAAACATCGACCAATAAAATCGACCAAAAGACCATGTACGACATCTACAGATTAATTTCCGAAACTTAAAAATAAATGACTTATAGCGTTTTCGATTCACATGCACCGGTTGCACTCAGTGTATTTGCATCTCCTTTTAACCCCATGTAATAACACGAGATGAAGATACTCTGAGTGCGAACTAGTGCGGTCAATCGAAAACGCTATTAAAGAAGAATAGAATACCGCATTAGTATCTGAAATTAAAACACAAATCCTGAGAGATAGAGGCGTGAAAGTCATAAATACGAAATTAATTAAATGAACGAAACGGTGTTTACTTGAATTTCAACAGCAAAATAACGAGAAAATACGTAAAAAAATAACAACAAGCGATCGAAAGATGTCGCTACTTAAATGTCCAATAAAAAAATAATGTAACGGTCAGCGAAAAATGTGAACATTACAACCAATAATATCCAAGAAGGAATTACACAAATAGTTCTTTGAACTTTATACAAATTTCTTAAAAATGAGCTTTATAATGAGTGTTCAATTGTAAAGTTCATCAAGTTGGTTTTGACGTTTTATTGAAAGAACATAGCGCGAAAAAGAGATGACTTCCTTAACCGATTGACGTTTGATGGATGGCAAATGTCAAACTGTTATTCAACGTATTTGCTCTGTTGTGAGACTTCATTTCTACAAACTAAGTTCTCCTTTCAGTAAGGTTATTATAAACTAGCTATTTTCGGGGCTAAACAGAATATCTTTTCTTTGTTTAACGATGGCTTTCGCTGTGGAACATAATCAAAAGTTATATAATCAAGACTTGCTTCGCAATGTTACGAAGAATTCAAAGGCTATTTGATGAACTTTTCAATTGAACACTGATAATTTATAACAATAAGTATTTATAAAAACTTTTTACCTTTCATTACCGAGTTGATTGTCTAACCATTCTTGTAAATATTTAATGTTCTTTGTTGACAGAGGAGGTTTCACCAAAATAAAAGTTTTTTTTTTTTATAGGAAAGGATCATGGAAAATTGTCTGTTTTAATGTCACTCAAGATTTTATAAAAGTAACAAGCAATCTTGGAGTGTAGCAGGGCATATTAAGATGTTGACGGAAAAATCTCTTTGAATGCACTCCAGAAAGAAATATCTTAGATGTTATTTGCTCTTGCAAAAAGACTTTTGCGTGCTTTGCTCGTTTTATTTGCATGCACGTGAATTTCAATTTTACAGATTAAAGCACTTTAGTAGTGTGTCTTGCATTACGTAATGCAAACATTGATTTGAGAGAAGTGCCCAGCTGCAGAGAGCCACAGGATTAATTCCTGGGGCAATAATTCTTAATTTCCATTTTACCTTTGTGTTACAAAGGTGCCCCGGCCTTTTCCATTCCATGACATCTTAAGTCTAATAAATTTAACCGTAAAGTCTGCTTTGGGTATTGTATATTCGGGCCGTTCCTTAGCGCGGATTTATCGGCGAGTCGCGTCGCCTAAGACGTTCCAGCGACGCTTTCGCCTCCTCTTCATCTCGTTAGTGCTACATCACCCCTTGAGCCATTACTCCACTCAGTCGCCGCTTCCTTCCTTCTTCCCCCAAAACTCCTCCCGCTCCTATAGTGAGAAATGCCTTCCACCCTTCACTCTTTCCCACTTAATATGTCAACATTCTCTCTACGCCCGCCGACGAACCCTAAAATTCGAGATTTCAGGCCCGACAGCGAATATGAAAATAAACTGGAATCATATTTTGTCAAACGACGAAGCTCCCCTGCTCTAATTTTGTTTGGATTGCGGTGTATTGCTACACATCAAAGGAAATTACTACTTTGACGTAAAAGATTTGCAAAACAATTCCCTTAATTATATCGTCTTTATTTCCATTACAGTGTTCTTGATGAATATTATATTTAGACGTCCGTCGTCGAACAAATTATATTTATTGTAAATGACTGAACGCGGAATTTCAAATTTCCCTCACTCTCTCTCTCTCCCTCTAATTTACACAATGAAGTTTGTAATTATGTTCATATTTCGAAACAAACTCGACAGCACTCAACGGAACATTGATATAATATTGCCAACACTCCGGGATTACAACATCTGCTTTCAAATTCAGCTCAAAGTCTCTCTGATGATTAAATAAAATTTAATTAATTTTTATTCAAACTTTATATTATAGAAAATCATCTCAAAATATTTTCCATTTTTTTAAATCCTCTTTCAAGGTTAAAGTTAATTATTTAAGTAGCCTAAAATATGTTGCAGATGATCTTCGTTTTCCTTCCTGAAAAAGCGGTCAACAGATAGAGACACTTTGACAAGTTTTTGTGATTTTGAAGCTATACGGTACTACGACGAAAGAATCTAGAATTTCATAAATCATTAGACGCAATACGTAAATTAAATTTGACACAACGTCGCCTACGCGACCGCGGAAAATATGTTCACCTAAAAATTATGTAAACAAACGCTTTGCTTTGTCAAAGGCTGCGCTATAATGTACTGACTTTTGAAATGAGGCTGCGTTCGCAGATATTCAGTTGCATATTGCATTATCAAGCAGTCGCCGAGATAACTCATCAATAAAGCCGGCACGAGTAAGAGCGGACAGACCAGGAAAACACGATGATTCATAATTAGAATTTCCGGAACAACTGATATAAGAACGCGACCGCGTTTCAGATTTTACATTTACATAATTTTTTTTTATTTTTAATTAAATGTCATTAAAAAAAGAACGTAATTTCGTCAATCCCGAAAAATATACTCACTCATATGGAAATTACAACACCAAGAAGGAGTGGAAATAATAATAATATTTTTTTCATTTTTTTCATTTCATTTTACAGAACCGTTTGACTATTGAAAATTAATAATTGATTAAAATTTCAAAGAAAAAGGATAAAAGATTTATTATTATTTTTTTACTAATGTATCAATTGCTTCTGTTATTTACACATTCTTCTACTCGTCGTGTCATCAATTCCAAGAGATTGTCTTCCTGAGGTATGACATCCCAGGCAATCTGCAATTCGTTTCTGTGGGCTTCTAGCGTCTTTCGTGTGGAGGATTCACCAGGTTTCGTAAATTCCTTCCTATCATATCTCAGACGTATTCTGTTGGCGAAAAGTCGGGAGATCTAGGCGGCCATGGTAAAAGTTTAACATGGGCTTGCTCAAAAAAGTCATTGTAGTTCTTGCAGTATATGGACGACCGTTATCTTGCTGGAAAAGAGGGTTTCCCTGTTGCTGCAAGTAATGAAGAATTTGGGGTTCTACCACTTCATTAACATAACGTTGAATATTCATGTTGTCTCGGATAAACACCAAAAAAATCCTGCCTCCGTAAGCGATGGCACCCCACACCATAACACCGATCGTTTGATCAACGGAAAATTCTGCTGTTCACCACGTTGTCGTCGGACTCTCTGCCTGCCGTCATGCACCCCCAAACAGAATTGGGATTCATCGCTGAACACAAGCCATTTCCATTCGACGTTCCAGCGGAGACTTTTCTTTCACCAATCCAAACGTTGCTGACGATGTGGAGTAGTCAAAGTTAAGACGAGATGTGGCCGATAAGAATGCAAGCCGATAGCTGTGATACGACGGTAGATCATCCAGATTGTTATCGGACGACTTTCTTCATCAAACCATTGATCAGCAATTGAACTGATGGTAGAGAATCCGTCTCTTAAAGCCAAATTCTGAGGAGGCGATCCTGCACTTCCTGTGTTAGTCTTCGGTCCCCGGTTCCTTCTCTGTGACGTTCTTGGCCTTCTCAAACCCCAGCCTGGTAACATCTCATAACGGTAGATTGGTTTCGGTTGAGAAGGTTCGCAATTACTCTATCCCTAGGATACGATACAGAAGATCTTGAAAATTGACTGCAGTGCAAAGAATGAAGTGCAAATGCGTTTGATATTCACAAAGGACGAATGGAGATGATATTAGTAGAAGGACATTGGACTGGAATCCTCAAGAGAGGAGAGGAGTAGGAGCAGCTAAACAGAGCACTGAGGGATATGATTGAACATCTCACATCTCTTGGTAATGATAGGAAGAAATATTTAAAAAAAAATCAATTTGTCCCTCAAAGACTTAATGGGACAAAGCAGAAGAAGAGCCTCGTTAGGGTAAGAAGTGAAGGTAACTGAGAAAATGCAGTATGTGAATTAGAGTGAACGCCCCATATCCATAAAACTGAAGTACCACTTCAGTTCAACTTCCTGAAAAATTCAACGTCCAACACTGAAAAGATTATTTTCTTACATTGAAGTATTAAGAGAATACAAAATATTAATCTTAACGTATTTGTATTAAGGTTTTCACCCCCTCACAACTTAGTTATAAACGTGACGTGTAACTGATACGTTTTAGACAGAATTGAATAACGATACGGCTTGATGCATCCTTTCAAGCTGGTTAGCGAACCGATGTAATTCAATATCCGAAAGACGTGGGGAAGATTAACGAACCTTAAGACATGTTTAAGAGAAACCGATAACCAATTAACGAAGCCAGAAACGCCACTGCGGATATATATCTGTTGTTTTCGGTTCTGCTGCTCTTCCTTGTACGCTCCGCGTTCATTTGTTAGGTTTCACCTGAAAATTCGGTGGCCGGGTCTTTGCGGTAATCCGCGCGCACACGAGGAAATTAATTAGGGGGTAAACGTTGATGACCCCGTTGCGGGGAAACTGCCTGCGCCTTAATAAAAAAATATGTATAACAAAAGCAACACACGTCGCAGTAAATCTCTAGAGAACCACGACGCTTTGCCGGGAGATAAATTGCCGTCTTCATGCATAATGAGCAATAGGAAACGTGGAGTATTAAAATTTATAGCAATCCTATGAATTTATGTGCTCGTTAGGGCGGAAGCAACCAATTTCACGCGAGTAAATTTTATGAGATTGTAATATTAATGCCTGTGGTACCGACAGATATTACTGAATTTGTTTAAGCTGAAGAAATTTTGTTAAAGAAATGAGACTAAATGGGGTAAATGAGATGAATCTTAATCAACGAAAAGTTTTGGAGTTAACAAGAAAGTCAGAGTACCGGTCGACGGGCTCAGGGTGAAAATTAATGCCAGAACATTAGGCTTCAAAATAGATTGTCATTCTCTTTAATATAAGAGAGAGATTGCATTAAGAGCTCATCTAAAGCGCAATTTTGAATGTACCATCAGAAAAAGTATGAGGAATCAAGAAATAAATTTGGCTAGAAAGCTTAATACTTCCAAAATAATACGAAATAATAAATATAAATTGTAATGATCGATAGGACTAACTACACATTTGATCAAATCAGAATATCTGGTAGCCGGAAATACTAAGGAAAATTTACAATTGGAATGAAAAGTAATGAGAAGGGTAGAAAGATCTAGAAAGGTGTAAGTATAACATAAAACAACGGGTGTGCTTTGGTCATATTATACGAATGACAAATGGATAAACTGGTAACAGAAAAGCAGAAAAGGGGGAGGCCCAAGAACCAAACAATGAGAAGAAATAGAAGAAGCCTTGGCAGCATTGGAACAGTTCAATCCTGTGTAATTGTGAGATTCTAAGCCGCCGTTTATCAATTTTTTTAAAGACATTGCCCCCTATCTCTTTTCACGAGTAGATAGTGCTCATGTTCCCCTTAAATGCCAATATAAGTGTTTTGTATCTATTCCTTACAGTTTTTTTTTTAGTTATTGTAATCTTTTTTAATTGAAATACATATTTTAAAATAATTTCCATTTCCATGGTACTCATTTTCTGCGTTGGATCTGTGTAGCTCGTCCTAAACAAGTTCGAAAACAAAATTTACGAGCGGCGAACATTTTTGACTGTCTGCCGAAATGCCGGCAGGGAATTACAACATATCTCTTCCGAGAATTAAATTAGAAATCGTACGAAGCGGAAACCGTAATGATGAATACTCCCCGGATTTACGGCCACCTCTGACTGCGTCTGCCGACTGACGTCACCTATCCTCGTTCGTAAACTGCCAATCCCGTATCGATTCCTTCTGCCTGTGACAATGCCTTCCGTACATAATTAATACCCCATTGTCCAAGGATTTGTCAGCATTCATCGGCTAATGGAAAATTTAGCAAATTTTAATTGAAATTATTGATACCGCTCAAGTGTAATTCGATGCAGGGGGGGATGCTTTTTAATTAGGAGAAGCCCTTTCGTGTTAATAAAAAAAAGACCAATCAACTTTGGCCTCGACGCGACGACTTGTTTATTTTGACGACGAAGATTTCATCAATATTCGCGTGAAATGTTTATTTTCTCTAATGCGTGCCCGTAGTGAAATCAATTCAAATTTCTCTGAAACCCCCTGATGGCTCAGCTTTCCCACAAATTGCTTGTTAATTAATTATGGCACAGTCAGGTCAACACGGACACGTTAATTATAGTACCAAATTGATAGGATCGGAATTCATTATTAAGTAAATATGTATTAGAAAAGCAAATGCTGACATATTGAACAATATTCAGGAGATATTCCGCCAATTCGAAAATTTATCACCTAAGGGTCGTGTCAAAATGTTTACATTACACTAGGAAATTTTCATCGAACTTAATCTACAATATTTATTACTCTAACAGATGTTAGGTTATTGATTATAACAAGTTAGTTCATCCTGTTAAATCATATGTTACGGAATAAGCCAAGGTTTTTCTTCGACCCGCACTTTTTCAGCACCGGTCGACTTAAGAAGATTTATCTTTCCCTCCTACGGTAATTTTCAGCCCAAGAGATGAAACGGCACCAATTTACTACTGAGCTACCCCTCGATTTAACAAAGTATCGACGCTGCCCTTCGAGTGTGACTTTCCCAGTAAATTTTTGATGGTATAATTTTGACAATATTTCTTAAGGTTCCAAGCTAGTCAAAAACAAGGTTTACCGAAACATAAAAATACCATGCGATTTATTGAAAACCGGCTATAGTGGGTCATGAAATGTGCAAACTTACGTCTTTGGTAAGACTATTTTTAAAACAAACGTCAAAACAACTGTAACGGGCCCAGTAATTACTGTTATTAATTAATACTGACAAGTATAAACAGACAAATAGTTTCCGTTAGTAAATAATTAAATATATGTCACTGGAATTTACAAGTACGATTTATGACTTCGAGAGGTTCGGCCGGCTTACCTGCTAACGGCTGGGCGCCTCGAATCGTTCAACACAACAGATGGTATTATCGGATGGATGACCCGAAGGAATGCACCCTGTGTCGAAATTACTTTCGCTATGACCTAATTATGATCCAGTTATCAATCGTAAATGACCCTACGCTATGCTTTCCCCAGATTCTTTGTTTGGTGCGACTGTGCAATTAGCTTTAGTAAGGAAATGGGCAGGTTGATAATGAAAACGCAACAATTAAAAATTAATTAATTATTTATTGTAATAAAATTGATAGGGAAAAAACTCCGCTTTTCCTCTTCTATAGAATCAGAGAAATTGAGTATAAAAACCCTGGTTGTTTGAAATAAATACAATTAATCAAAAAATTACGATTTCCGGAAATACAGTGTGACTCTCGTAGCAGTTTTCGACTTCGGTTGTCGGCGCGATATCTTTACTTCCGATTCACACCGTTGGTGGTGTAATGTTACCGATGTTTTTATTGGAGAGTTCCACTCCTGATTTATTAATTAATTGAGATTCAAAATTAGAGTCTTAGTACAGCGTCTGTACCTCTTCTGGTATTCAAAGACTTGTTCGATTTAATAAACCAACGCCCAAAGTGTCTTGGTGGGATGACAGTGTACTTAATTAATGGAGTTAATTAATGAATTAGTCAGATGTTTTTGGCAAAGTATGTGATTCCTGCCGCCTTAGCGCTCAATCTGCAGGTAAATCAAAAGCAATCACCCGGTTTTTCAAGGACTCCCCCTTGGGGAGGTTTTGGAGTAACCCCTTCTCTAATTAACCTAATTGATTTAGGTCGATGGGTAGGGGACTTTCCCAGCTACTTCCGATCGCCTTGAGAGAGTGGCCCTTGGCACCTTTTTCAAATCTCTCTCTTCATCGTTCTTTTCGTCGGCTAAACCTATCTAAATTCTAATTGCGCAAGGTCCCTTCGACTGCTTTTCCTGGTGCTACACTATGAGTGTTTTTGACCTTGGAGTCTCGAGGCAGTCGCTTATCATTTACCTGCAAATCTCACAACCAAGACAACAGGTTGGCCCTCCCCCATGTACAGGGTGTGAAAACCTTGGTCAAGACAATTGTCAGGAATGCATGACAAATTTACATTATTATCAATCATCTAATTATTCAGGACGTCAAATTTTGCTCTACAAAATCCAGACAAAAGATGGTTTCCTACCTGATGGGGTAATACGAGGATTCAATAGTAAAGGAGCTCTTTACAGTTTTCCCTTTTAGGGTTCTTCTATTTCTTCGTAAGGATCTTCTTTTCGTACACTATCACATCAGCCACATTAGGAATGTTTAAGTTGGAATACACATTCGCAAAAAGGGGTCGACAATAAAGTTAAAGAAGCAAAAATGATAATTTTTAAATTTGAATAAAGATTTAAAACTAAAATAATAATGAAAAGTTTAAATCGCGACATCCTGCGATCACTTTTTGACCTAACATTGTATTAGGATGATTAGGATTGACAAATTGCAACTAGTTCGCTACTTAATAAGTCATCCCATACAAGGCGGCCAAGCGTGATGTCAAAGCATATTGAAAGTTTTTAAAAATAGTGTTCAAGAAAAAAAGACTTAAGTTGCCTACCCTCAAAGGATTACGAGGTGTTATTGGACCGACTTCGTTATCTTGCGTGGGTGAGATTTTTACGCGTTCAGGGCCTCTATAGCGTGGCTTTAACGTATCTAATGGCCACTTATCATAAAGAGAGACAGTATTTTGACTAAAGTTGTTCGCTTTGTCGTAGCCAAAATTATTTTAACGAATGAGTTAGCTTGTAATTTAAAATGCTTAATAAATATCTGTGTATCGGGGGATATTTGTTTATGTTTTGACGATAAACCTAGCCGAGGGAACGTAAAATATTAAGAGGAGAGGAACGACAGTCTTCTCCTGAATGCTGAGTGAGAACGGTCGGTACATCCGATGTAAATCGCATTGTTTGTTGTATGTGTATCCGTTTCTCACGATGCATCGTATGCACGATAAGCGAGATGAAGAGAGAGAGAGAGAGAAAACTAGAAGGGACTAACCAGCGAACGAGTGTTTATCAGAACGAGGTATGCTCTGTTTAACGTGTAAGGCCGGCCGAAATTACCAACATATTTTTTTTTTAAGTACTATTAAAATGTGGTAACGCGTATACATAAATTTAAGTAATCAAAACGCTCACCATTTCCTTTGGCTACCGGGCACCGTCCGCTACCATCACCTCCCATTGACATGGTGCGTTCATGCAACAATAACATGTGTTTACAATCATTTGTAAGAGACAACAGTTATTTACTCACCGGGGACCCCAGTCCCCTGGCCCCAACGGTCCGCACAACCTTTTGGTCAATTCACAATTCAATCTAGTGCCTCTATCATCGCTCCTGATGATGTCCAACCTTGGGCCTTTATTATCATATCTGTTGCTCTTTCATAAACTATTGCTCTGAAACGTTATTTCCAGAAACACACGCCACATGCAACACAGATAGCCTCAATGACATGCAAACATACTCTACCCTACGTCTTTGTCATCTCCGACCCGTGGATTCTCTACCACCAATCCACTCTTCCACCAGGTGGCACAAATCAACGTCAACGTGGCATCTCACCAGGTTACGTCCCCTCCACCTGGCACGTAGGGGTGGTGACAATTTAATAACCTTAGGGCTCCCTGTCCGCTGCACCGGGTCCCTAAGGGGTCACCATGGGACCGTGAACAGTACTTCGTTCACTCTCGGTAGCGCTTTCCACCTTGTTAGTACGATTTCCCTTACGGAGTAACCACTACTCATGCAAGTGACGTCACAATCCCTACGCCACCGTGGTTACACCAGTCAACCTACTGGCCAACGGTCAGGTGATGCAGCACCTGCCACGACAACCGAGCCTCACCCGGGGAAATCGCTTCATTCATACACCATGCAGGAAATACTTTAAGCTAATTCTCTACATATCATGCATTAGCTACAATTAATAACTTATCTCTAGTTAACGCCTTCCTGCTTCTACCAGTGTAGAGCACAATACTTTCCGAACACACCCTGTATACGCACGCCAGGAATATAATACACGCGTACTATACAACTAACGCGAGTTACGCGTTGCAAGCGCAAGATACAAGTTGCAAGTTGGCCAACTATGCGCATGTATTAATTAATTATTTTCCGCACCTTTCTATCATATTAATTAACACCGCAAACTCTTATTAATGCGCCTATCGATTACATATCATAAACTCGACTGTGTCGATCTCCAAAGCAAAAACCTTTGCTGCCCGAAAACTGTTTGTTTATGTAAACTCAAGAGGATCCCAGCATTCGCCCCAACAACCGTCTGGGTGAACGTAGATAAAACTCGCATTGCAGGCAAACGTTTATAATTCTTTAATTCTAAACGCATTACATTTTTACTTAACAATAAACGTCTAACATTCGGCCAACCTGAAGGCTTCCGCGTCCACGCGGTGTTTGGTTATGCACATGGTACACTATCTTCTCCACTTTTTAAATCTGATATACCTCCTACAGTATCCAAAGTTTCTTGTCGTCCACAGTTACAACGTGGTTGTATGATTTTCTTCTATTGCGTTCTGAGGCAGTCATACCTTCTACCTAACATCGGTGGTTTGGTAGAATCAACAGAATCCCTTTTTTTTTATCATGAGCTCGCTATACTTGGGCATCGACTTACGGCTTTTACCATCCTTTTGTTTTTGTTGTTCCACATGGAAACGTGATGCTGTCGTATAACTTTAGTTTCTTGCAGAACTTCAGGCAAGTCTTGAGTTTCCACTCATAAAGTTTCGTTGCCATTGGTAATATGAGTTTGTATTCCAACAACAGTTCCTTAGGCGATCTGTTTGTAGATTTATTAATGGTATATACCATTTCTCTCATCTTGTTGTTCCACACCTCATCTTCAGATGTTACTAGTAACGTGTGTTTTGAAGTAAAAGTTGTTCCTTTGATGGTCGATGTGCAGAGTATAAAATGGAATTGGATGTATAATTCCCCCTTTTTTTTCATATTCAAACTGATTTCGCGTACATGGTCGTGGTATGTAACATTACATAAATATATTTTTTTTTCACGTAGCTACGCAGTTAGTTTTTGCAAAGTCTTCTACCAGTTTCACGCGGAGTACTTCTGTTGTACCAAGTCTACCGTTATCATCAGTAGATAGGTTTCTAATTAGTGTATCAACATGATTAATGTTTCTTCCAGGTCGGCATTCCATCTGGGAATCATACTCTTGCAGTACTATTTACTATTTTGCGAACCAAGGCTTTCTTATAGCACGCAGCTTTCGAAGCATTACAATAAATTTGTTCCTATCTTGAATTTTATTCCTAAAAGATAGACCCGAATGCTTTCTTCTATTGTCATGGTCAATCTTTTCGATTCTGGGAGAAAAGTAAGCTAGCTAAGTTTTTAATAAACTGCCGAAGGTAAAGTCAATACCAAAAAGGGTCTTGTTGGATTGCACCCCATCCAGAGTGACGAACGTTGCAATGTGTTTCTTACCTTTAACAATTGATATTTGATAATGTCCAGAAACGTAATCTGGAGTTGTAAACTATCGACATCCATGTCACCTGTCTATTTGGTCATCATTACATGGTAGCAGGTAACGATCTGTTACTTACATTACATCTGTTACATTAATTTCCTTGTCGTCAATGTACATTTGTAGTTTACCGTTCTCCTTGTGAATGAGTAAAATTTACGATGAGTATGGAGATTTTGATGATTGAATTTATTATTATTATCTTTTTGTTTAGGCATCTATTATAGTTTTGACATTTTGTCTTTGACTCAATGACATCCTATAAGGTCTGTAAGTGATTGGTTCACTTATTTAAAAATTGTTTGCCCATTTCTATTGATTTAGCTCCTTCCAACTCATTCATGGAAAGGGTGAAACACTTTCGAAAATTCTGGAAAATGTTACTAATCAATCCTCACCATCAGTGTTGGGTAATACACTTTTTTTTGGATCTGAGGTACATATACACTATACCTTTTTTTAATTGTATATCCTAAACATATATTTATTTGTAAATCAAAATGTCGCGCTAATTGTCCATCTCGCCAGTACAAGTGTTGTTTCTCAATTCTGATGTTAATCTAAGCCATCAATGTTAAATTATCACTAGTTTACTTTAACCAAATGTTTATTTTAATATGTTTTACAAAACAAACTGTGTTACGCCCATTTTACACCCATTTGTAACATAATTTGACAAATTTACTGGATTCATCTTCCTCCATTTGTTAGACATGCTTGCGTTCTACATTTAATTTCGCTATTTTGTCCTGATGCAGGGATAAGCATTCCCGAAAGCTCGACATAAATTAAAGAAATTTTATTTAACCTTTTCTGACTGCATCCCCAATTAAACTTGATTTAAAATGAACACGTACACATTCCTTCAAAGTAGATCGTGCACAATATACACATAACACACACTGTATACCACACAACCCCAACATTGTTTACCATTAGGTGCTAAAGGTTCAGTTAAGATATTTTCTAATGGCAGTTCACTATCAAATTGATATTCATATGAGTTGTGAGACTCAGACTTCTGAGGCTCCTGAAGATGATTTGATCTTCCTGCAGCGACGTTATTTTCTTAACAATAATGAAGTTATGATCAGGCAGTTAATTTTCAAATTTTATTTCCAATTTTAAGTTGATGCCGATGCTTGAAAAGAAATGGTCTTGACCTTCCTTTCGTTGTAATTTACCTTCCAATCACCAATCCCCTTCTAAAAATTCATTGGCTTTAACCGACACGTTACCCACCTAATTAGGATGTATTAATGTATTTTCTTTTGGCTTCAGTTTGAGATTTCGGTTATCTATTTCCAAAAGAGCATGTTATTATTATTATCTTTTTTTTTTAATATACCAATCGTGATGTATTAGAATTTATCATAACACTTGTCACCACACTTGTCATCACATTTGACTCCGTAAAGACACATTCCACTAATAATTCTTTATTGGCTACAATTTGTCCATAACGAATGCTTCCACTTCTTTTTCTAGCGTTTACTTTGTTCTGCCATATTATTCCTTTCTATTTCAATAATAATAAATTTTTATCATTATTTCTTAATTAACAAGTCTACAAAATAATTTTGTTGTTTGAAAATTTATTTTAAGATTAAAGTTTATTTTTCGATTGTACCAAATTTGAAATCAACTAGCATTACTAATGTTTTTTTTGTTTGTTTGTTTTAAGTTAGGAAGAATTGTTAGAAAACCAAATGTTGTAACTAGTTTTACGTTAGGGACGTTTCTAAATTAGGTTTAATTTCTAAAGTTTTTTTTTCTTTTTTTTTTTTAGAAAATGGTTCCTCTTATTTATTTAAGAAAGAAGTACACGATACATATTCTCGCTCTATCCTATCTAGTAATATTTCAGTCACCCTGTATAGTAGAGTGCTGCGGGAGTCAATTTTACTGCTACTGTATATTGTCAAATTCTTTATTTGACAGTCTACAAGAATATCACTCTGCTAATATATATTTATACCACTCTATACCACCTTTCATAAATAATAAATTATACGCCAAATTAAACATTGTTTCGGGCAACAGAGGATATACATTTTTAACATTAAATTTTCAGGTAATATTTCAGTCACCCTGTATAGTAGAGTGCTGGGCAAATCAATTGTACTACCATTCTGCATTGCGAAATTCACTATTGAACATTCGACAAAAACGTCGTACTACTCCACTTGTATTTATTTTTCCCAAATTCATACAACTTTCAACAACCCCATTTACATTTTCAACATCTGTTTTATACCGAGTAACCGTCCGAATCCCACACCCAGAAAGCCACGAAATTGCTCGCGCGCTACAAAGTCGCAGCTAACCAGATGCCAAACTCAGAAAAATCGCTCGATACAATTATTATTATGACGTAGCCAAACATTATTTCAGGATACGGAGTATTTACTTTGATCTTTAAATTTCATGTTAAATTAGAGCGGTCCCAGTAGCCACTACATAACTATTTATATTAATTAACCAGTGAGCAAAGATGTTTACATTGTATACACAATTCTATCGGGAGAATTCAGATTGAACCCCACACCTGACTTGTAAGGCCGGCCGAAATTACCAACATATTTTTTTTTTAAGTACTATTAAAATGTGGTAACGCGTATACATAAATTTAAGTAATCAAAACGCTCACCATTTCCTTTGGCTACCGGGCACCGTCCGCTACCATCACCTCCCATTGACATGGTGCGTTCATGCAACAATAACATGTGTTTACAATCATTTGTAAGAGACAACAGTTATTTACTCACCGGGGACCCCAGTCCCCTGGCCCCAACGGTCCGCACAACCTTTTGGTCAATTCACAATTCAATCTAGTGCCTCTATCATCGCTCCTGATGATGTCCAACCTTGGGCCTTTATTATCATATCTGTTGCTCTTTCATAAACTATTGCTCTGAAACGTTATTTCCAGAAACACACGCCACATGCAACACAGATAGCCTCAATGACATGCAAACATACTCTACCCTACGTCTTTGTCATCTCCGACCCGTGGATTCTCTACCACCAATCCACTCTTCCACCAGGTGGCACAAATCAACGTCAACGTGGCATCTCACCAGGTTACGTCCCCTCCACCTGGCACGTAGGGGTGGTGACAATTTAATAACCTTAGGGCTCCCTGTCCGCTGCACCGGGTCCCTAAGGGGTCACCATGGGACCGTGAACAGTACTTCGTTCACTCTCGGTAGCGCTTTCCACCTTGTTAGTACGATTTCCCTTACGGAGTAACCACTACTCATGCAAGTGACGTCACAATCCCTACGCCACCGTGGTTACACCAGTCAACCTACTGGCCAACGGTCAGGTGATGCAGCACCTGCCACGACAACCGAGCCTCACCCGGGGAAATCGCTTCATTCATACACCATGCAGGAAATACTTTAAGCTAATTCTCTACATATCATGCATTAGCTACAATTAATAACTTATCTCTAGTTAACGCCTTCCTGCTTCTACCAGTGTAGAGCACAATACTTTCCGAACACACCCTGTATACGCACGCCAGGAATATAATACACGCGTACTATACAACTAACGCGAGTTACGCGTTGCAAGCGCAAGATACAAGTTGCAAGTTGGCCAACTATGCGCATGTATTAATTAATTATTTTCCGCACCTTTCTATCATATTAATTAACACCGCAAACTCTTATTAATGCGCCTATCGATTACATATCATAAACTCGACTGTGTCGATCTCCAAAGCAAAAACCTTTGCTGCCCGAAAACTGTTTGTTTATGTAAACTCAAGAGGATCCCAGCATTCGCCCCAACAACCGTCTGGGTGAACGTAGATAAAACTCGCATTGCAGGCAAACGTTTATAATTCTTTAATTCTAAACGCATTACATTTTTACTTAACAATAAACGTCTAACAAACGTTATTACTATTTTGACCCAAATGTACAAAAAAAAACGCTCCAACAGCTTCTTATCACCTGAGGTAAAGATCGGATAAAAATAAATTTTCCATTTGTATTCTATATTTTTCTGAGATGCAGAGGGACAAATTATAACGGATACTTGACACCATAACCAGAAAATATAACTTTCACTTATTTTTTTTTTCAATCATTTTATGAGTGGTCTACACGTTATTTTTACACGCTCCCTTACTGATTGATTCTCGCCCACGTGTAATATCTAACATGCCGTGTTATATTTCAGAATTTACCAGGCTGAAAAAATAAACAGGGCGAACAAAAAGGCCGTCATAATTACGGCCGACTGTGCTAGGGTACACTCAGGATTACCTGCGCGAAATTTGCTCTGGCGGAAAACGGGATGCTCCAAGTACGCCGATATGATTTTTATTTCCGCGAGCTTCGGATATTAATTTGTTTGGCCAAGCGTTAAGTTAATCGTTCGGTGAAATAACGGCTCGCTGCTGTTGTTTTATAATTTCAGAGCGAGCCTGAAATGTAAATAAAATATTCGGAAAAACGCTGAGTGCGAATCGGTGCAGTGTTGGAATTTGTTTAATTTCTTTTCTGTTTTGACATACTTATCATAACTCGAAAACGCGAAAGGGTTTGATGGTTAGTTTAGTTCGATAGTTGACTACATAGGAATATCAAAATTTTCTTATTAACATTACCTCATATGCAAAATTACACATCAAATCAGGTAGAAATAAATAAAGAAGAATAGAAATTGCGAAAGCTTTTTACATGGTGGAAAACGCATTTGACACTGACAGGATATTCCTAACGTAGATTTTTTGTGTCCAACAAACAAGACCGACGGATGTCGATATTAGCGGCGAATGAAACTGCAGCATCGCGGCGCGGCGTTACGAAATAAAAATACAAGGCAAGTTTCAACGTGGATTGAACTGGCAGCTTCGACGATGTTGTTTTGCTTGTCTCGCGGTTTAACAGTTACGTTGAGAAATAATGAGCGTCGTTCGTTTGGTGCTGGGGCGTCGCGACGTTCGATTTTACCGTCATCAGGATTTCATAGTGACACGCCTAATAACTGAGAAACATCTGCGCGACAAACTGCGGGTGATTGCGCTCCTGCGTCCTGACAGGAACCGCGGGACAGGATCGATCCCTGAGGTAACGTCGTCGTAAATCATTTATTGCCGTTAATTAAACGGATGTTCTTCCGAATCGATCGATGGCTTGTAATTTGTTGGCACTAAAATTTTATTTGTGACGGGAACGGATGCTTAAACCAAATGAATCGTAAAAGGTGCAGAGTTTACACTCCAGCTACTGCAACGGATGCAGTAATGGATTAAGATCTGAACTAGAAAGGAAATCGCTCAAAAATTTTATCTTACTTCAATTTAATTCAAATGAATTTTGCACATTCTTACAATGTATGATGAGTTCGTAACCAAACTAAAATTCAGAATCAAGAAAAGCCAAGGGTTGGCTGGTACACAGGGTGTCACGCAGATGTGACATAAAACGATAATAAAACTGACCTGTTCAACATAATAACACGTAGTGCTGGGGTCTTTGGACTTCGATCGTTATGTTATTACTTATCCCGATATTTACAGCGGCGACGAAAATTTGCTTGCACTAAAGTTTGCTGCTGCCGGTAAAGGGCGCAACGAGTTGCGTTTCGCGTCGAGGTGACGGGATGTGTGACCTAGAGGGTGGCTGCAGAGTATTGGCCTAAGAAGGCAATGTTCTGGCAGAAGTAGTGTCGCGGTATACCCTGTTTATTTTATTGGCAATGCGGGATGAGGATCATGCGATTAGGTGGAGTTATTCTGATATAGCGAATATCGTCCTGATGCCGATGATCCGGGGCATTGCAGGGGGTCATACCGTGCACCAGTATACGACATCGTGTGTGACTTGTCGCAGTGGTCAGCACCGCTGATGAAGTGCACGATGTCGACGAGACAGTCAGCTGGTATTCCATATTCATTGTGAATGGGAATTCAGTTGGTTGTATTCCTGACCTAGTGGAAGCATTGTGCTCCAGAAAGATCTAACATGACATGATGCTCACTGGATCGGAAACGGAGTGTGCTGACACTTACGCGATCAGTGACATCAATTGATCCTAAGAACGTAAGCTTAGGAGGCAAGGTATGCTAATATCCACCGGGAGGGTGGGTTTTCGAATTACAGGTGAATGTGTTCGATCGTTATGTTATAACTTAGACCGATATTTACAGCGGCGACGGAAATTTGCTTGCACTAAAGTTTGCTGCTGCCAGTTCTTGTTGTTGCATCCACTCGCAAAAGACGCGTCGCTGTTGGTAATCCTCTTCTATCAAGTGTTGCATACGTTGTACTTGATAGGGATGTAACAAATTTTTTCTCAGAATACAGTGCACAACAGTACGTGCCACGCCTAAATCACGGTACTGCGGCCTGCACATTCTACAGTCGTAAGCATGCTGCGATAACCTTTGTGATTCACTGATAGCTTTCGCCTTGCGGCATAATAGGGGTTGGGTTACGGGGGTCAGGGTAGGCAGGTGCAGACGTAGTATTATACTTTAGCATATCTCCCAAGCGATGCCGTTTTCTTAATTTTGTTAGAGGAGAAATAGTTTTTATATATGATCACTGCTGCCGTTTGGTCCCTTATTTATGGGATATTTAGGTTTTTATAATAAGCACTAAAATGTTGTTGCAAGAAATAATTTAATACGAAGTGGTGGTCAAGTGGTAAATTCTAATTTGAAACGTCTTCACATTGCACCCGCTTGCCTATAGAGATAAGCTTCTGTGGGAGATAGATCAGTGGATGCTTAACTTTCAATTACATTAAAACGTATAGCGAGTTGACGAAGACGTTGCCCTCCATATATCAACGACTTTGGCGATAATTCCGCAGACGTGAATATTCAGGAAAGAACGAGAAAAAAAAAAGAATCGAAAGCAATCTGAATGCAGACAGTATCGTTTAAACTCATATAACGTATTTGCAGATGGAAGATTTTTTTTTTATTTTCTACGCGGGCGTTGTTAAATATTTGCATCCGCTTCCATCTCGAATTTACGCTGGAAAGCACAAATTTAAATGTTATTTTTATAAATTGGGTTGCGCCAGAATACATTTGCGCGAAACAAAATTTCTCATACAGTCGACACAATTACCTGCTTAAAATCGAACCCAGAAAAATGAGGGCCGTTCGAGGCGAAAGTTCGGGGAGCACTTAGCGGTTATCGGGGAAACTTCTTTGTTATGATGAACGGCGGCGATGATATCTTCTGCATTTTCCGCGAGGGCCGACGGCATAAATTTTTTCGCAGAAAATAATTTCGCCCGCATTTATGAAATTCCTCCGAGCGTCGTAAAACTGTGGCGCGTTACCTATTCGGACGTCGAATTCATATGACATCGTAAGAACTTTTGTAATATCGATATGAAAAATTTATTTCATAACTCCATGGCGAAACACACTTTCCTTGAAACGTAACATAATATAAAAATTGTAGTAAAACTTCCTTAAAACTTAATATGTTAAAGAATTTATAAATTAATTTTTTTAATTGAATTTTAGTATATTTAAAAGAAAGTAGCTTTAAGAGTCTGTTTTTAAAGTTTGATTTACGAAATAATAACTACTGATTTTCTACATACAGGGTGAATGACAATTGCACCGACAAAAAAGCGCATAAGAAAATCGATGTCCCAGATTACGGGATCATCTTTAAAAAATTCTAAAGAATAGTATATAATTATTTAAGAATTTAATTCAAAGTGAAAAGAATGCGTGCGGTAGAACGAGGAACGATTTACAACCAGTGCGCCAAAAACAGGATGTGGAGTTGTGAACGTGTCTTGAATTTGTTAAACTTTTAATTGATTTGTGTTAATAATAATTCCTCACACACAAAATGAAATTATAATAATTAACATTCGAAACAGATTACGAATGAGTTTACTGATTTATTTGTTTACCTATCAGAGCAGGTGTTCAAAGTGTAACCTTAGTTATCCTTTGCTTGGAATAATCTACTTCAGGTAATTTGCTGCACGCATTTATCAAGTAAGTATTTTCGAATTCGTGTCTCACGTCGGCCGTTGACTTAAAAACAGAGTTGTGAAATTCCACTTAAAGGGCAAGTTCACGAAACCACACTGTCGTATCATGAAACAATAAAACACTCTTATATTGTTAACCTGCTCCTCGACTTTTTAACCAAGGGCGCATCGTCGTTGTGGAACTAATTTTTGATTAATTACTTTTCGAAAACTTAAGTAGAAGAATTTTTCCCATATTCTCGGACACCGCTTTCATTTTGTCGAGTTAATTAACAGTCACCTTGTATAAATAACTGCAAGGGTTTGATAATTTTATTTATTGTTACTATCCACATATATTTCGTATAATAAACAACACCATTTCATCAGCATGAATCACTTGATAATAATGTTCATTCAAATATGCGCCCTATATATTCACTAAAATTTACACACGGTGATGGAATAGTTTATACGCCCATTATACCTGTACCCCAAAATTGGCCCGCGTGTTAAACACTATCGACCTCAGATTACATCATCGCCCTGCGTTAATAATTCAAAACGTCGTTTGCTCCTCATGATTATGTAATGTGTACATCCAACCGAATTTGTAATGTCTAAGTAATCTGTCAACGCAGTGCAATTTATATTTAATCGAAATTTATCCTACATATATTTGGCTCGTTTCGAAACTCCTACATGTGTATGTACTATCGATAACATAAAAAACTAGGACAAGTTTTAAATCCAGTAGCCATGCGTTTGCATTACTTTATCATATTGAATCTTACTTTATTATCAAGTCAGCAATTCATACTTATGTCATGTCAAATTTTGTCAATGTTCCTACTTTTTAATTGATTTTCAAACTCTTTTGTTTAGAGTTTTTTAGACTACAAAATTTGCGAAACAAATGCGAGCGTATAAACGTGAAGTAGATTCTGAAAAAAAGTTTAAAAACTGTGAACTGGAGTTTGCCCGAGAAAATAGAACGAATGGATGTGATATGTGTACTATTACAAAAAAAGTACGACAAGCGGATTTTATTGCATGCAGATTCTGCAAATTTTACAATAAACTGTATTCGACACTTGACAGCGTACACATTCCTAGGTATGCAATATTTGTGAAACCTAAAAGATGAAATATTAGTTTACGTTCAAGCTGACAATCAAAAACAAAATAACCATATGTATATACCAGGTGATTCAAGTTTAATCTCAATAAATTCAGAAATTCCTAGAATTTGCCAAAACAAATAGACTTTCTTCAATATACTATGTTTGAAATCTAGATTTTCTTTTCCATACCATGCTAAAACTGAATGCTTACAACGAGGCGCATAATATTAAGTTTTTCAAATATCTGAAAAATGAATCAAAATATTGACAAAGCATAGTAGTACAAATCATTCATAAACAGATCTTTTAGGGTCCAATGAAATTTAGATGGGTTTCATGCCGCTTTAAAAGCGGCACTCGATGTAAATATTCTTACAATTCTGTCAATAAAACTATCAACTAAAGAAACCCTATAGCACAACAAATATCAATATAATGACTCTCTATTTCCGCGTAATTTTTAAGAAACAATTTTAAATCAACAATTTGATGCTCATTCGTTACGTAAAAGAAACGACTATGAACCTACGAGTGCCATTTGATATCTAAGGTTCCTACCTGACTATGAAGGGGATGGAATAGAAAGTGATTTTTATTTATTTTTCAATATGATCTCGTGCTACCTCAATGCACTTTTTACATTTCGAAAGTAAAGAAAATAAATTGTAACTCTTCATCGTTTTATCCACGAAACTTTTTCTTTGAATGGCAAAGTAGAAAATAGTCGTAGGGTGTCAAATCTGAGCTGTGGGAGGGCAGTATTACTTTTAGAAGTCTAAATTCGTCAGGGAATCACTAACAGGAGCGTTGTCGTATAACATCAAAAGCTTTTGTCTTGCTTTTTCAGGCCGATTTTGTTTCTGATAGACTTCTGCAATTTTCTTAAAAGGTTACTTTGGAATCTCAAAAAATCGTAGCCATCACATTGCCAGTCGATGATTGAACTTTAAATTTCTTTGGTGTTAAAGAATATTCTGCTTCCATTTTAATATACTCTTAGGATCAAAATGATGGATCCACGTTTCGTCCCCTGTCACAGTTTCCTCAATAAAGTTCTCTCCTTGTCAACTCTTCTTGTCACTTCTTCTTGTCACTTCTTCAACTCTCCGTTGTAACTTCAATAGTAATAACTAGAGAGCGGATTTCTAGCCTTTATGCTTTTCGTGAGGGATAAAAGCAACGCGAAACTTTTCATACACTGTAACTAACTCAAAATTTGATATTATTTGACGCATATTTTTTTATGCTTTTTTTCCTATTTTGTTAGTTTTACACATATTTAATTTTATACGCATATTTACTGCTTTTTACGTCTTTTCAAGTTTAAATTTTTATTATTGTTTAAATATTTTGATCTGTTATCGAAAAGAAAAAAAGCGAAATTTCTCGAATTTTGAATACAGTTCATTTTTTTAAATACAGCGTGTAATCAAATAAGTTTCACATATTAATACTGCAAGTTGTAAAGACTGCGTATATTTTATGAATGTAATTTTTATTTTTTGGTAGTTATAAGTAATGTTACTGAACATAGTTATGTAATTTAAGGTAAATCGGGATGAAATATGTTATTTAAGTATGTGGAATCGCGCGGAAAAATCCTGTATCCAATTATTAAAATCCAATTATTAAATAGTACTTGTGTTTTACTTCGGCCGATGTGCTAAGTAAAGGCAAAATTTTGTTAAACATTTCGCTTGTCGTTGAATAAGCAAATCCTCCGGTGTTAAGGATAGGTATTTAGAATATTCTCTGGCGCCGTTGAGCGTACACTTAGCCGATGAGCCAAGTGGGAGATTTTGTTTGCGAATTTTCTAAAGGCCCATTTACACCAGCCGAGCATTGTTTGCGAACACTGTTTGAAAACGTTCGCGAACAAGATGCGCGGTTGGTGTAAACACTCGCCCGCGCTGAACAGGGTTTGCGAACCCTGTTCTAGAACGTTCTCGAGCGTTCCGCTACTTGTCGGTAAACTGACGAATGCTCAAAGGGATTCAGTGTTCGTTGCGCGTCCAGTGTGAACGGCATATCTAGAGAGAACTCGAGCGGCCGTTGTTGAGTGGATAAACTTTTGTTGTTTTCATTTAAACGAAGATTCCCACATTCTGCGTTTCTTCCTCTAGCGGCGGTTCTCGACTTCTGATAATATCACTATCGACGCAGTACAAATAGAAAGTTTTGATAACCCGGGTGCCATGTTGGGAACTTTGTCGAATGTTCGAGAACAACTGCTCGTAAACGTGCTCAGGCTGTGTGAACGGGAGCCCCTCCTGCATGTTTGCGAATGCTTTTGAACGTTTGAAAACGTTTGCAAACGTTTTCGAATGTTCGCAAACAATGCTCGGCTGGTGTAAATGGGCCTTAACGAGTATCGCGCCCGTTGCAAGCGATTATTAACTTTGTGTTATTTATTATTAATTAATTTTCCAGCATTAATTTGTGTACCAATTATATTATAACCAATATAAAAAGTGAGCAAATAAAAATCAGATTAGAGTAGGCGGTGCAAAGAAAATGTATGTCTGTGATTAACTGAATTAATTAATGTAATACATTCATGGACTGTCAAATTTATTGACTTTTCATTTAATCACAGACATGCATTTTCTTTGCACCGCCTGCTCTAATCTGATTTTTATTTGCTCACAGGTTATTATGGTTTAATAATTATTAAATAGTGATGAGTTCATTAAATGGAGTTTTCTTTATGAATCTTGGCGTCACGACTAAGTTACCTGGTTCTTTCATATGTAAACGCTTCAGGCTGCAATTGGTGGTTTTAAGAAATTTAAAGAGAAATATCAAAGTGGGTAATTCTTTGAGGCGCCCGAGACCAGAAAGTTATAAAAGGGTTTCTTCGGAGAGACGCATGAGGCACCGAAAAAACAGCAGCACCACCATCAGACGCGCTACGCACCTTCACTATCCAACATTCGAAGCACGGACACCGAGGCGCTTACAAAGGTCTTCATCACATAAGGAATTGATTCTGCAAATATCAATGTTCTTGCTCGAAAATAAAAAAACTGACCTACCACAAGAGCGCATCACCTTTTGTTTGAAAACCTCTGCTCGTTCGTCACTGCCTCTGCGATTTTTATAGACGCATCGTAAAACTATAAATTCCGTCACTGGGTCAGTGTCCCCGAATACAATTTGGAACGGAATCTTCGAACATTTGTTTCATTATATAATCCATAATAATTACATCGTGATATTTCACACTTTGTAAACAAATAACACACTATGTGATATAATTTGATAGTTTCGTATGTTAAAATAATGAATGTGAGTTATAAGTACATTGATAAGAAACAAATTGGTGACAGGAGAATTTTGCGGATGCGAACATTTTTTTCGGTTCCATCAAATAAATAAATGCATTGACTGCACTAAATAAAAATGTGTAGTTTAACGCTTTCCCTAAGTTTTGAGAACATTCTTAAATCATTTACTGTAATAAAATAATTAGGTGCGATTTTATCGCTCGAGTTTAACAGTACTATCGTTTATTGTTTAATTCACGTATAAATTACTATTTGCTTTCAGAATATTAAATGATAAAGAACGTCTAATAATAATTAAAAAGGCAAATTTCAACACAACACTTGTAATTATCGTAATCAGCTGACACTGTGAACAGGCGTACACGCAGTACCTCCGCGATCTTTCGGAATTTTTTTTGCTTAGCCTGAACGTAATAAAGAATCATAAATTAAGGGATGATAAGTTCGGCGCTTTTTGTTCCAATAATACTTTTAGAATGTTGCTTTTATTGAATTAATTGATACCTATTTTTTTACTTATTGTTAGAGAGGATTCATAATTACAGTTTTATTTTTAATTAAGGAAATAAAATCAAAGCCAGTGGTTCTCAAACGTTTTATGTAAAAGCTAAAAATATATTTTTCCGGAGTTATTATTGAATTCTTTTTCAAACGATGTGGTAACTTCGCTTCTTTTCTTTTGTATTAGTTGTGGTTACAATATGTGAAACTTATTCGATTACACGCTGTATATGCCGATCGATCGATCAGTCAAAGAACTTTTATATTTTCTTCTAACTTTCGTGAAACAGTCTCACTGCTTTTGTCATGTCATATCATTTCATCGTATATTTTCTTAACTCATTGTCAGATCTATACAATCGATATTCTTATAATAAAAAATTAACTTTGGTTCTTTTTATATAAAACGAAAAATTTCAATTTTATCGACGAGCGGAAAGTAACAAGTGTCTAAATAAAAAGCTGATCAAGTAGGCTACATTTAGTAATTCTGTTATGTAAATGCAATGGATAAATTATCGATCACAACCTACTTAACCAGATTTTTATTTAGATGCTCGTTATTAGCGATGAAATCGCGAGTGAATTATTTTTCAGGAGTCAATAATTAAATTTTATCGTCATGTATAATTTTTTCTATAGTAGATGTTAAATAAATATATAAGAAAAACCAATTACAAATTATATTATTAAGCCCAGTTTTACAATCGTGGAATAAGGATAGAATAACTATTCATTAACCTTCCTCCATATCTATTATAAAAATTATCGTTACAAAAAAACGGACTATAGCATGTTTATAGTTGTTTTTATTTGTGAATTATTCTTTTTTGTTCTTATTATTGCTTTGTCAACGTTGAGTTAGATAGCTTAAGGAATTTTTGCAATTTTGTTTTACAGTTTTTCTTTATTTTTTAAGCTTTTTTTGTTATAAAGCTTTTTTCCATAAAATATTAAGCGCTTATTTTTATTTTTATTGTGCTTATAAATCCGCTCTCTAGTAATAACATAACCATAACCGGTCTTTGATCCTCTCTCTCCATCCTCTACCCTGTTTTCATTTTACGAAAAATTATTCTTCGGAACTTTTTCTCAAATCGTAATTTACTCTGTATTTGTTTATTTATTATCCATGTTTCACAGCCATACAAAGTACACATATACTTGAGGACGTTAATAAATAAATAGTAAGCAGCTTACTCATATTCTTATGAGAAATTATTAGCTTTGGATTTGTAAACAGAAAACACTTATTTAAACACAATTTTTGCAATTTTGTTTTACAGTTTTTCTTTATTTTTTAAGCTTTTTTTGTTATAAAGCTTTTTTCCATAAAATATTAAGCGCTTATTTTTATTTTTATTGTGCTTATAAATCCGCTCTCTAGTAATAACATAACCATAACCGGTCTTTGATCCTCTCTCTCCATCCTCTACCCTGTTTTCATTTTACGAAAAATTATTCTTCGGAACTTTTTCTCAAATCGTAATTTACTCTGTATTTGTTTATTTATTATCCATGTTTCACAGCCATACAAAGTACACATATACTTGAGGACGTTAATAAATAAATAGTAAGCAGCTTACTCATATTCTTATGAGAAATTATTAGCTTTGGATCAGTAAACAGAAAACACTTATTTAAACACAATTTTTGCAATTTTGTTTTACAGTTTTTCTTTATTTTTTAAGCTTTTTTTGTTATAAAGCTTTTTTCCATAAAATATTAAGCGCTTATTTTTATTTTTATTGTGCTTATAAATCCGCTCTCTAGTAATAACATAACCATAACCGGTCTTTGATCCACTCTCTCCATCCTCTACCCTGTTTTCATTTTACGAAAAATTATTCTTCGGAACTTTTTCTCAAATCGTAATTTACTCTGTATTTGTTTATTTATTATCCATGTTTCACAGCCATACAAAGTACACATATACTTGAGGACGTTAATAAATAAATAGTAAGCAGCTTACTCATATTCTTATGAGAAATTATTAGCTTTGGATCAGTAAACAGAAAACACTTAGACGGAAAGATTTTTCTTGTAGCTTGTTGCCTAAAGCCAATTTTTTACGAAGCAAGAAATGACAAGATAGAGTTCGTAACGAAAGATTGATATCGTCAAGAAATGGTTTAGCATATTAAGAAAGTTGCAAAGCGAAAGGTGTCAAAGACTATTGAATATATATGATATATAATATGAAAGAATACTATTTGAATTACTTTTTTTAGTTTAAATTCTATTTCAAATACAGGTAAAACTTTTTCGGAATATTATTTTAACTAAACTACTCATGTCCGATGGAAATGTCTCCTGAGGGTTGTCAACTAATGGAGAGGGATTTGAAACTGTTCCGCGAAAAGGTTATAAATTGTTATATAAATATTTTAATGATGTTTCCAGTTGCCTTGATCCACTTATATTACTTTAAAAGATAAACGACATCGCTTATATTTCTATCAAATATTGATTCCTAAGGGTCCCCTTGCCCAAGTAAGCATAGCAGGAATTAGGCAATTATAGATTCGGCTCTATTCTTGTATATAGTAGTCAAAAATACAATGTACTTGACCTAAATCGAGCAGAATGTTATCAAAAGACGCTTTCCAACTGCACATGTGAGCTACTCGGAGCCTTTGGAGATGATCCAGCGCGTTTCGATTATACCGAGCGAAACACACTTGAACTGAGTTTTTTGATGTCCTGCCGTCCCCTCGAGCACCAGTCGAATATTTTTCGAGCACCAATATGGGGGAATTACACGTGGTCAATATGTCAAGAAATTCGCAAAACAGAAATAACACTTTTTGCGCCTACAATGTATTCGTGACATAGTTTAAAAATGTAGCTCAGTTTCAAATTTCTTAGGTGCTTTAATCTCGTAATTTATAATATAATAATCGACCGCTGTATAAGTTAATAAGTTCCTCAATCTGAGAAGAATTGTAGCATTTTTTTACATAAGTTGTTAACAGACATGGACTGGAAAACAAAGTGTTATATTACTTTGAAGCTAAACAGTTTAATTTTCAGAACAGAACAAATTAGTTCTATAGAGTCTTTATGGCGAAAATTTATCAAATTAATGTCGATGTGAATTGTAATTTTGGGTCGTTGCGAATTTACAGCTTTTCCAATTACACCAAAAGCTCCGATTTTTTTTAATAAAATTTTATTTATGCCCTCTGGCAATTACTGCTTTGGTAGCCGTTCCATAAAATGTTACTTGTTATATAGATTTAATTTTAGAACAAATATTTAAAATTACGTCTAATAATAATTAAAAAGGCAAATTTCAACACAACACTTGTAATTATCGTAATCAGCTGACACTGTGAACAGGCGTACACGCAGTACCTCCGCGATCTTTCGGAATTTTTTTTGCTTAGCCTGAACGTAATAAAGAATCATAAATTAAGGGATGATAAGTTCGGCGCTTTTTGTTCCAATAATACTTTTAGAATGTTGCTTTTATTGAATTAATTGATACCTATTTTTTTACTTATTGTTAGAGAGGATTCATAATTACAGTTTTATTTTTAATTAAGGAAATAAAATCAAAGCCAGTGGTTCTCAAACGTTTTATGTAAAAGCTAAAAATATATTTTTCCGGAGTTATTATTGAATTCTTTTTCAAACGATGTGGTAACTTCGCTTCTTTTCTTTTGTATTAGTTGTGGTTACAATATGTGAAACTTATTCGATTACACGCTGTATATGCAAACAGAAAACACTTATTTAAACACAATTTTTGCAATTTTGTTTTACAGTTTTTCTTTATTTTTTAAGCTTTTTTTGTTATAAAGCTTTTTTCCATAAAATATTAAGCGCTTATTTTTATTTTTATTGTGCTTATAAATCCGCTCTCTAGTAATAACATAACCATAACCGGTCTTTGATCCACTCTCTCCATCCTCTACCCTGTTTTCATTTTACGAAAAATTATTCTTCGGAACTTTTTCTCAAATCGTAATTTACTCTGTATTTGTTTATTTATTATCCATGTTTCACAGCCATACAAAGTACACATATACTTGAGGACGTTAATAAATAAATAGTAAGCAGCTTACTCATATTCTTATGAGAAATTATTAGCTTTGGATCAGTAAACAGAAAACACTTAGACGGAAAGATTTTTCTTGTAGCTTGTTGCCTAAAGCCAATTTTTTACGAAGCAAGAAATGACAAGATAGAGTTCGTAACGAAAGATTGATATCGTCAAGAAATGGTTTAGCATATTAAGAAAGTTGCAAAGCGAAAGGTGTCAAAGACTATTGAATATATATGATATATAATATGAAAGAATACTATTTGAATTACTTTTTTTAGTTTAAATTCTATTTCAAATACAGGTAAAACTTTTTCGGAATATTATTTTAACTAAACTACTCATGTCCGATGGAAATGTCTCCTGAGGGTTGTCAACTAATGGAGAGGGATTTGAAACTGTTCCGCGAAAAGGTTATAAATTGTTATATAAATATTTTAATGATGTTTCCAGTTGCCTTGATCCACTTATATTACTTTAAAAGATAAACGACATCGCTTATATTTCTATCAAATATTGATTCCTAAGGGTCCCCTTGCCCAAGTAAGCATAGCAGGAATTAGGCAATTATAGATTCGGCTCTATTCTTGTATATAGTAGTCAAAAATACAATGTACTTGACCTAAATCGAGCAGAATGTTATCAAAAGACGCTTTCCAACTGCACATGTGAGCTACTCGGAGCCTTTGGAGATGATCCAGCGCGTTTCGATTATACCGAGCGAAACACACTTGAACTGAGTTTTTTGATGTCCTGCCGTCCCCTCGAGCACCAGTCGAATATTTTTCGAGCACCAATATGGGGGAATTACACGTGGTCAATATGTCAAGAAATTCGCAAAACAGAAATAACACTTTTTGCGCCTACAATGTATTCGTGACATAGTTTAAAAATGTAGCTCAGTTTCAAATTTCTTAGGTGCTTTAATCTCGTAATTTATAATATAATAATCGACCGCTGTATAAGTTAATAAGTTCCTCAATCTGAGAAGAATTGTAGCATTTTTTTACATAAGTTGTTAACAGACATGGACTGGAAAACAAAGTGTTATATTACTTTGAAGCTAAACAGTTTAATTTTCAGAACAGAACAAATTAGTTCTATAGAGTCTTTATGGCGAAAATTTATCAAATTAATGTCGATGTGAATTGTAATTTTGGGTCGTTGCGAATTTACAGCTTTTCCAATTACACCAAAAGCTCCGATTTTTTTTAATAAAATTTTATTTATGCCCTCTGGCAATTACTGCTTTGGTAGCCGTTCCATAAAATGTTACTTGTTATATAGATTTAATTTTAGAACAAATATTTAAAATTACCATGAACCCTAATAAAGAAGATTCCAATTAAATAAAAAGAGTCCAATTAAAATAAATTGTTGAAAATGGTAATCTGTTACCTTGTGAAGAATACTTGTTTGAAAGGTTTGGGTCTCAAATAACTATGTTAAATGGTGAGAAACTCATTGTCAGTACGTACTTCATGTAAGTCAAATGAAGAAGAAACAATCACTAACAATAATTATTATATTTTATTTTTGTGGAAAAGTAAACTGAAAGTAAAGAAGTGTAAACAACAATTTTCCATTTGGTCCTTTAACCAATTTTCAGTCTGAAAACGAAAGAAAAATTATGTACGGCATAAACGTAAAGATAAGAGAATCCGGGTGAGACTTTTTTTTTTCAGACACAAAAGCAAAACAACTAAACTAGAATGTATTATCATAAATCGACGACTGGCGAGAAAAAGCTCGACTTATAATAAATACGCTCAATTTATACTTCCCCCGACGTAGGGCTTCTTCGATTACCAAAACGAAAAATATAAATTTATACGTCCACCGGATGGCTTCGCGAACGCCTCCCCTTCGGTGCGTATTTTCATCGGACAAAGTAAATTAAAGGGCACGGGAGAGAAGCGGGATAATGCGGAATGTTCATGTTTAAAAGATGCGTGGAAGAGTCTGAGTCTAGCGGGCTTTGTTCCGTTCTCTTATACTGATTTATAAAATTACCTAAGTGTATTTTATTCCAATTACAATGGCCGCCGCCTTCTAACGACATTAACAAGCTTTTGCAAATCCGTTTTAACTTTGTAATTGGAAAACCGGACCCTTTTATTCTAGGATGGTCACAGTGTTTTGTCCTTTCGTCGTCGGCTCTACGAACTACAAATTTAATCCAAATCAAAGTCGTGACACAATTTATTTATTTAGATCGAAAGACAAACTGGATATTTTACGAACATAACTGACTAATGGACAAAATACAATACAGGAACTGACGATGAAAGTGTGGACGGAAAAAAGGAAAGATGAAAGTAAAGCAATGGTGACAAGAGGAGATACAGATACAAGAATAACCTGCAAAGGACTGCCATTGAAAGAAATAACTGCGCCTACTCAAGGAACAATTTAACAAAAGAAAGAAGTAGGCAGAAAAATGAAGATCCTTGTCTACCACCGGATGTGAGTATCTGCCCTAGTGAAATTTATACTTTATAAAGAAAGTATGAAATTCAATAGAGAGAGAACATTTTTACCTAGTTACATGTAAACCAGAAGAGTTAATTAAACAGCGAAGTTGAAAAATTCATTCGAGCGTACCACACACGGAGCGAAGAAACATTTATTGCGCGAAGGAGATTACAAAAGTCCGAAGTGCAGTAAAGGTACGAACAGACGAAATTTATGATTATTGCAGTTTTGGGGAAATCCGCAAACTTTAAACGTCGACTATATATGGCCGGCGACCCACACACACCTTTTATCTCAGCCGGGTATCGATTGCAGGAAGCGAGGAAATTGAAAAACACGTCATTTACAGAGCGATTATGCAGATGTGGACAATATGAAGCGCTGATATTCGAATGTTGTGCTGCGTCCGTGAATTATGGGGCACATTCGTTCAAGTACGCGTATTAATTATTCAAGTGTCCGGACGGTATGGGATTCTGCACGATTTATTTTGTTTATTTTGGATTTGTTTTGTTTATTTTTTTGGGGTGAAATTTGAGCTTATGGTAGTTAATTTTTTCATTGGATGCAAAGATGTACTTAGAAGTTTAATAAAATATTCAAGTGTCTTCACCCTTCACTACTAACTGAGATAGAACGATGTGCGTTATCGCACAATACATCAAATATCCAAGCATATCTTTGCACTTCTTTCAAAATGAAGAAAAATAAAACTACAATCTGAAATGAAATATCAAATATCGAATAAAATGTGGCCAAGTATGCCAGAAATAAATCAACAACTACGTGTGTATTTGCACGGAATAAACGTATAACATTCCAACATGAAAAATTGTTGAATATGTATTTTATTAAATAAATGTGAATTCCCTGTAAAATACTCCTTCGTGATTATTTAATATTCGTTCGTGTTTAACGCTTGCTTTCCACCCTTCTTTTAATTATCTTTTGGAAGTAAAACAAATCTATATCGTTTCGCCAGATAAAAAAAAAACCTTAAGGTGCAAGATTACAAGGACACTGGGTATCGGTCGCAGGATACTTTCGGAAGATTATATACAAACGACCCTTTCAAGAAGAGAAAATAATTTCAATTAAGGACGGATGAAAAAATAATCTTTCGTCTTAAAAATATAAATAAAAAGTTGATTTGCCTAAACATATAAATTAGGACAACTAAGGGAAAATATATATTTTTTTTATTAATATTGAAATAATGAAAGATTTGGGTCAAATCAAGTAATATATGATGTATAAACTGAAGCTACATTAGAATTAAAAACGAAATTAGAAAAAAAAACTAAAAAACAAATTCAAGCCTTAAAATTTAAAACGAATTCAAAACTTTAAAAAAATTCAAATCAATTTTATAAATTTTAGATATATTTTCATGAAAGCTATAAATATGTGATTAATGTTGAAGAACCGAAACCTATCTGCAATATTAATAGCTCACAATAGTTCTTTATCAATTCACACTGAAATAGAAAACATATCTCCGAGGTTTCAAATGATTACGTGTTCAAATAAACTATCCCAGAGAACTATAGACACCCAAATTCTAACAGAAAATTTATACGAAATAATTTAGATGAAAAGTTGACTAAAGTAAAGGAGAAAACCACACCTAAGAACTTAACAGCAAATGAGACTCTCAAAAGGAAAAACAGCGTTAAAAAAAGACAGCCAATAAGGACAATAAGAGAAAACGAAGATAAAATAGGCACAAAGGCTAAAAACTGGTTCGGTATGATTTTGGAGCATTAATCTTAAATCGTACTTTTTTCGTGTTTTTGAAAAACGTTTGCTTCTTAAGAATTCGTAATTTTTCTTTTTGTTTGCTTGTAAAATTATTGACTTTGTTAAAAAAAAAGTTTACTGTTGCTATTGCGGCTTATTTTTCTTCAAATTTCGTAAAGTTGTGTTTTAAGGGGTACGAATTAAGAAAGTTTACTTTACAGAATCGGAAGTTCGGGTACTGACCATAGCCAAGTTTGCTTCGATTCGAGAATTAATTGCGAACGGCTGACACGGCGGACGGTAGCCGACATCGAAAACAAGTGGGCGTGATTAGTCAAATTTATCTCTTTATTTTTATAGTGTTTCCCGTCGCACGCATCATAACAGGATGTCAAGTTGAACATTTACCGAATCTGTATAAGTATTAATAAAATGTTCGTCTTAAATGACAATTTAAATTCACAAATCTGTTTCCCTGGCAAAAGAGAGCCCTGATTTAATATTACTTATATAATAATAATAATAATAATAATAATAATAATAATAATAATAATAATAATAATAACTTTATTTGCAATATTGAATATTTCTTACATTTTTTTTTGTAATCACAGCAATACTTTTAACTTTGTAGGAAATTACGAAATGTTATGTATACATATTCGAGTATTTACATTTATACACATCTTACTAGTTGCAATGTAATTTCTTACACTAGTTCAAATTTAGAGTGAGAGTGTTGCTGCACCGAGTAAAGATTTTTGGATCTGTAGTGAAAGAAAGAATTTGTTAAGAATCTACTAGGGTTTGGTTATTAACGCGCCTTAAATTATTTTGACGATTTTTTTAAGTAATCTTATCTAAGACGTACTTATTTCATGGCCCACTCTGTCCTGTTTTCAATAAATCGCATGGTATAATAACTTTAAACAATTAAAAAAGAACTATAAAAGAGGTGTAAAATGCAACTCCAACGAATAAAATTAATTTGAAATAACTTAAAGAAAATCATGATTATTTCACTTCAGAACAGGAAAATAATGAATTAAGACGAGGCCCTCCAGAAATTTTTATATTAAGATTTTCGACCAAAGAATAACGCTAGTGAAACTTTAACTTTGACTTACTTTATACACTGTAGGTACTTTGGCATAAACAAACAGTGTGTTTCTCAATAATTACAGCTTCATGGAAGAACGTAACTTTAGAAGAGCTTTAAGCAGTTACCAAATGGTAAGAGCTTTGAGCCCGGTCCACTTATAAAATTATTATCAATTATTGACACTGAATCAAGAGAATTCTAAACAATAATTTGATACAGATATTTTTTTATTTTCCAACAAACATCTTAGAGATTACTTACACAAACTGAAATTATTATTTACACAACTACACCTACTATTATTATAAATAGAACAGAAAAACGAAAAATATAGGGACCTGAATATGAAACCCATTTGTAAAGTTCCCAATGAGTAGCATCACCTTTTTTTGTCAATAACGGCCATAATTCGTCTAGGCATAGTATTAACTAGGTTCTGACAGTCTTTCGAGAACATTTAAAAAGTGGGGCACCAAATTTTATGTGTTTATAGAACATGAAATTTCTACGGAATTAAATATTATGCCTCCATAATTTAGAGAATCCTGCCATATTCAGAATCCTTAACTCAATCTTCGTTGCTCATAATATCTTGTACAGTGATGATACTGACGATGTGCACATCGAAAAGAATAGATCATTTTCTGCCCATAAGTTGACTGTTTCGTGTCGTGATCAGATTCTACTTCACATTATTATTATTAATTTCCACAATATATGCTTTGAACCAATGAAACTCTATATACTGCTATCAAACTATATCATCGTCGAATTTCATTAAAACTTCTTTCATCAATTTTTTTTTTATTTTAAAGATATACTTTGTTTCTCTTATAGACGGATTGTAGGTTGATTTATAAACGAAGGAGCCCCATGCATATTTTGTAAAAGAAAAGGTGCTAGACTTATACAGTGTGATAGACGCCCCATCAGCTCTCAGGATATTAAACACTGAGCCTATGCTGATGTGAAGGGCTTGGAAAAGACGTCTTTTGTTTATGTTCAAATCCTTAGTAACTGATTCTGTTAAAGCTACTGCTATATTTTCGTTAATTACCTTTCGAGTTTTCACATGAATAATGTTCCCATTTCCCACGATTTGGATATCGACGAGCATATAAAGCCTAACAACATCATTGGCATTCTCCAAACATATTTTAGCAACACATCAAAAAACACTTCTTTAACTAATTTCGGTGACTTTTTTTGACGGAATGAAGAATGTACCAACAGTACTGACTTCCAAAAATTCAAGGGCAATTATTGCATAATTAAAATCATTTGACACAGTAAAATGTGTTGCCTATTTTGTAATATTAAGATAGGCACCCATGCGTAAGTACTAGAAGTAATTATATTTATTTTGTAAAACTGTAAAAAGAATTTTGACTTGGGATCTTATTCTGTATCTCTTAACATAGACGTTAAATATCAAATTCGTTAATTAACCACAAAAGTTATTGGTGTATTAGCTCAAAGGAAGCAAGTACAAAGCATATTTACTGTGGTTATTGGTTGACATCATTGATAAATTCACTCAACGCAAGCAGATACAAAGCATCATATACAGATGAATAAAACGAAGCATATGCTTTTACTTCAAATTTTTCAATGAAAACTACAAATATTTGAAGAAAAATGAAATTCTAAATAATTCTGCCTGTAATGTAGTAAAAATTTTAATAAATAGAATTGTATAATGATTTGCAATCGAAATTTTTCCACGTATTTAACCTTTAAAAGAAATTCTAACAGAAGTAAAAGCATTTGCTTCGTTTTATTCATTTGACTCATTGTATATCGAATTTTCGTTGATTATTCGTTTCGTAACGACCGAGATACAAAATAAGGCCCTACATTTTTTATATATAATAGATTCTTTTATTAAACAATTTTTGCTGCAAAGTTCGTTTACTGTTATTACATGTTATTTCTTGGACTTTAATATTTAAATAACAATTTCAGCATATATTAAAACCATAAACATTCTCTGAGCTTTTAATTAAAGTGTACCATTAGCATAACATGTATACATTCACCGTTTCAGTCTCTAATTACACATTTCTTTTCCAGGTGCAGTGGAAATTCCAACAGGAAAATTCCACCGAAATAACGGGCTAAATTTCTTCCACATTAAAACGTAAATTAGCGACAAGAATCGTAAACGTTTAACTACAACTGAAAACTCCATATCGGAATTAACTGGTGATTAAAATGGAAATGATGTGTACTTCGAGGAAGCGTTTTCCTTGGAAGCTCTGCGTCCAAGGTGCGCCCTTTCCTCTCGCCCCGAAAACCGACAGATGTCACCGGGAATTCGTGGACGTTTTCGACGCGAACGCCGAGCAAACCAACCCCTTTTATAGGTCCTAAAAGTTCGCAAGTAGCCGAACACCCTCGTTGTTTATACGTCGTGCGTGATTCCATGTAAGCGTGTATGCATGTAGATTTTGGGCTTTTTTTCTCGCGAGATGTGATGTATGAAATGCTGAAATGAGTTTTTTGTTGTCTTCCACTTTATGCCTGAAATATGCGGGCCGCACGCTTTGCATACCGGTCACGATTTTCTCACTAAACCGCCCCGTATTCCGCATTTCAGTTTGTAAAAAGCGGGGATTTGTTGTAATCTGCTTTTTAAAATAATTTATGACGCTGGCATACTTCTGCTCCACGTCACGTTATGAAGCAGCAATTTATTTCTTGTTTGTGCATGTTTAACGTGTGATAAATGGAACGTAACAAATACGAATACTCGAGAAAGGTTCCTTTATTAAAGCTTATTTTACACATAATTTCTTAAAGCCAGACAGTTTCTTTGTTCGAGAAGTTTTATAAATTTATAAACTTTAATCAAGTTCTAGACTTCTTTGAACGACTGTGTATTGTTGAACACTAGCTTAATTGCGGTATGTTAATAAGGTAAAATAAATTATTCAGGTTTTAAATTTAAATCGAAATTAGTTTTTTTATTAGGGAAAGAATTAACGGATATAATACTTTCCAAGAAGCTCTGATTGTGAGCAAATTAATTTTATTACTCTCCCTCGATACAGTTTGTTAGCCGTATAACTTCAGATCGGAAGTAAATTTTACGTACCGTAAAAGATAAAAGTAGAGTTTATATTTCATGAAATTATAAAAATCTTTTGTTTATAGGCACAATCGTAAATATCAGAAATTTCCACATTTTCTTTCAATAAAAGAACTCCTTAACGTATAATGAAAAAGGAAAATTTTAGCCCCGAAAAGTCGTCTTAGGTTCGAGAATCATTGGGCTTAAGAATCCCGATTAAGCATCATAATCCAGGCTAAGACGACTTTGTAATAATAATTGGACTTTCTTACCAAAATATTTACAAGGTCTGCCCTAATCATTTTATATAATTTTGGCTATTAAGGCGGCTCCGCACATGCGGGATTCGCCGAATCCCGAATATTCGCCGAATGCCGTGATGCTCGGCTTGGTATTCACCAAATAGTGTGCATATGCATACATACATGCGGGGTTTCTCCGAACATCCAGCTTTTGCGGGAACAGCGAATACGTATTTGCCAAGTGCCGTGCGAGTCTTTAGTTGAAAATCATCATGGACAACAGCGATGAAGTTATCATTACTGCTGCTGCATTTACTGTTTTGTGTAGTGGCTACAAACTGATTAAAAAAAAAAAAAAAAAAACTTAAAAAAGGAGATGGTGGATGGTATCATTGAACCAAAGCAGAAAACGGTAAAAAAACCTTCCAAATTATGGGTTCACTTTCGTACAGTTCGAGGAATTCCAAGACCGTTTCGTTAGGCCAATCCATTCCTAAACAACAGAAAATAGAAAAGTTTTAAAAATGCTACATTATTTAATTTGAAATAATATGTTTATTCAATTGTATAACTAATTGTATGACTAGTTAGGAATCGACAAATTGAAGTAGTAAGTAGCAATTAGAAAATAGAAGTATAAATACACTCACTGTCTGTCTGCTGAGCAGACTCCCGAATGTGTGGAGCAGCGCGAGTTTGCCTATTTGACGAATATTCGTGCGCTTTGAAGCGGACAAAATACCGACAACTAGCCGAGCGAGGCGAGCACTGACTATCGTTGCTCGGCGAGTAGACGAGCACACATCCACACTACTCGGGATTCGGCGAACATTTGTTCGGCATTCGGCGAATCCCGCATGTGCGGAGCCGCCTTTAGTATGCACAAGTAGTTTATCAGATTTCTTGTGAGATCAGGGCATTTCTGTAGCGATATTGAAGCAATCTGGTCGCCCGATTGCGAAAAGAAAACTAAGATGAGTTAATTAGTAATATAGTTCAAGTAAATCTGAACTACTCGTACATTAACCTAATTGTTGTTAAATATTCTTACAAATTTAAAGCATTTGCGTTAAAAGTGTTTTATGTAGATTTTAAAAACCTTGAAAGTTCATATTGCTTCTAAAGCAAAAAAGAAAATATAATTTTAAAACAAATTTAATATTTTTCCCTCTTTTAACATATTGTGTCACCATCAGAAACCATTCATAAAAGTCGTTATGGTCTTTTTAGACGTCGATTTTCATTGTAGCCACAACCTTCGTGAAAACTAATTTCTAATTGTTCAAAGCGGCCATTGAACGTGGCTTGATGACACCAAACAACGTGATACATCCCACGTGATTACGCTCACATGTAAGTTTATTTGCTTTGTGACCTATTTTCGGTTCAAACCCCAGTCTGGACAAGTGATTTTCGATTCACCCCATGTTTGATTCTCGCACCCCTTATTTAACAGTCTGACACCTCCCTGATTTAATTTGACCTTTGGTCTGTTCTGAATTCATAAAGGCAAAACAATCGTGCAAATATTCCAAAATACATTAATTTTTAAGAGGTTGCTAATTTTTATTGTATAATTTCGAATAATACTGAAGGAATGTAAATGATTTTATTTACAGCGAATTTCAGATGGGTTAATATCTAACCCTAGATATATTTTACTGTGTCAGTTGATTAGCACTTTTAATTTTTAAATGAGCCAATTTAGCGCATTGTGTCTTCCTACAATAAAAAATCAGTTAAATTAGTTGTTTTTTTTTTATTAATGAAGAAGTAAAAAGGAAATGTGATGAAGAAACTGTGAAAGTTGAAGGAAATGAACGATATAAAGGTTTCGAAAAGTTTTATGTTAAATTTCTTATTTTGCGAAAATCTAAATAAATTCAACATTTGATTTAAAGATCTTACAAAAGTGGCGTTAATTTATGTAAACAATGTCCTCCTTTAAGCCTTTCCGCAGCGTTTTTATCTTGTCGTTCCTCGGGCTCGCCTCGCATGAAATTTTAATTAAGATAAATTCGCATCTAAATTAATTATCGCCGGGCCTGATTCGTTAATTCGGAATTCTGCCACGTTAATTATAAATCGGGGCCGGTGTTTTTCGCTAAATTCCTAAATCAATTAAAACTTGAACGAGAAATATTTCAGCCATTTGCATTCGTTTTACCACGATAACAGAGGCCCGTTCTTATTTAAGTCCCTTTTCGTTTCCTCCATCTCGCCGCTCGCTTACATATTATATACTCTTTAGAACTAATAAATTTAGATGTTAAAGAATGAGTGACAAAATACTTTTCTGCAGAAAAATAAATCTATAAGTAATTTAAATGAGTAAGTATGGCCTTGTTCACATAAAACCAATAATTTCTTTTTCTTTCTAATAAAGATCTCAATGCTTCATTAAAAAGAAAAAGAAACTATTGCTATATGAATTGGAAATTTTGAAATTTCTAAGATGAAACCCGTAAAAATACACCCACTTGAAAAGTAGTTTTCAGCTGAATAAATAAATGTTACATAAATTGTCAAAGTGTTACATGACGTAAGAAACCGAAAAATGAGAAAATTCATTGCACAATGTTGCAATTACGAGTTTCAAACGTAGTAATCAATGTGAAGTTCAAACGAAACATTGCACAATGATCTGAGACTGCGACTTAAGCATCAAGTGAACACTGTATGTTTGTTACTCTTATCGTATTCAATAATTGAAGCTGCGAAACCTTGAGGAAATTTGCTGAGACTGCAATTGGACATAAGGGCGATAAACACGTATGCCGGTGCGTAGGCGCAATCAGAAGAAAAACAAACGTTAAGGCCGCTTTACAGTTCGCAATTATTTATTGCCGGCAATGAAAATTGCAGCGATTTGTATTGCACGCATGCGCGGTATTTACATTTGTATAAAAATACAACACATGCGTGCAATACAAATCGCTGCAATTTTCATTGCCGGCAATAAATAATTGCGAACTGTAAAGCGGCCTTTATGGACTACTGTTACGATGACGAAATGATGATACTTTACCCCTCTTAGAGAGCCGAATATTTTATTTAAATAGCCCAATACACAGAGAAAAGTCAGTTCCTGTTTGAGTTCCGTCGGTAGTTTTTAAAGTAATTTTCCATTTTTCTCTGTGCGTGTTTCACGAAAAATTAACTAGTAACTAAAGTGTCCCAAAGGTTGAACTGAGAGAAGATAATCTAACTCAACATTCTGTGAGCTAAAATCTGCTGTTTAGAATTCAGAAATTAACAAAAGCTTAAATAGAGTACAGAATGCCGATTCTTCTCTCTTCGAATTGAATTTTTGATTGTATTGATTGATTATTATTTGTGTTTTTATTTTTGTTTGTATCTAGAATTATTTGCTATGTTCACTTTATGAATTTTCTACATATTAATATTATAATTTTTTCTCGTATGCATCTTCATATTATTTCATTTCAAAATTTGTATACATTGTTTTTTTTTTTGAATATACATTTTTTTAAAGAAATTCTAGTATTTTATTGAATACAAAAATTCGTAAGATAAAAATAAATAAGAGGTGAAATTATTTATTCAAGTTAAAACAAAACATGTTATATTGTGCAATGATTTGCAACTAACTCGAACAAGTGATCATTGTATTGCTAAATCATTCGAAGAATTGACACTGCAAACCTTGAAAAAATTGCTGAAATTGCAACTGCACACAAGTGCGATAAACACCTGCCTCACTGCATAGGCGTAATAAGAAGAAAAATTTTATTGACAATTGAATCGGTTATTTTGAAAAGGGGTCAACTCCAATGTTTCAAATTTTACAGGAAAAGCAAAAAACGGTTCCCAGTCGATATTGCTCAGTGTATATTCCAGCAATTTTTTTACCTTAACACGAGATGAAACCTGATACAGAAAAGCTTAAACAATGATTTTTGGACACACAGGGGACCTCAAAATTTTTTTTTCCTATTCGGGAGATGACCCGTTTTCAAAATAAACATGGGTTTGATATTAATCATGAACACCTGTTTCATTTCAAAAGCTGTTTTATTATTCAAATTAGTCAAATTGTCAAATATAAAAATTCAAAAACTAACTAAGTAACTATTCAACTATTAACATTCTTCAGCACGCTGTAATAAATATAATATGAAAAATATGTTTTTCCTTAATATCATATCTGTTACTCCGAAAAATATGTTGTGCTGGTGGTATGGTGGAAAAAAATGTATGGTTTTTGACAATGAATAAGTATTATTACCTTTTCAGTGGTTAGAAACAAAATACCAGTAGCTACTTACACTGAACGAATTGTATGACGCTTATCAATGAAAATATTTCGCTTTGCGCGGAAAAGAAATAATAATAATAATACGTCTTTATTATTATGTTGAGTTCAGCTGAAGCTGTTCTACCACTCAACCAACCTAAAAAAAAGACAATATCTTTCAACCTGTTTTTTTGATGTTAGGTGCAAGTACATATGTGCAAAAGTTATTTCCGCTATCATTTAGAGGACTATTTTCGCTATTATATCCTACCAATAACTTCACACCGGCGAATCCCGATGACAGTTAAATATTTAAGCTAAGTTTTAAAATGGCAAATTAAACATATTTATGTCTTTTTTAATAAACAAAGCAGTAAGCAATTTACATGTTTATATAGTTAATTTAAAACTAGAAGATGTGCCCTTTCCAATGATGTATAATACTTTACACGTAGATTGTGTCTTATGTACGTAATCGTTCATTTAAAATGAGCTTCAGAGTAGCCGCTATTTGATTCGCATCAAACTCTAAATTTCTTAACCTTCAAACTAATCGCTCTAATTTTGTATTTGTATAACTTTTAATTCTAAACAACTTTTTCTTATGACATTTTTCGATATCTTTTAAAATAAGGGCACTTTACTCTTAAGCAATTTTCACTTTTCGGTGTTACAACACATATAATAAAGAGGTAAATAAAAATTTTACAAAAATCACATCACGGCCATAAAGCCTATAGTCTTCTTAATCTATGTACCAAATTTCATTAAAGTAAGTCAGTAAATAAAAAAGTTACAGATTTTTGACACGCGAAAGTGCTTTTGGCCCCATAGTGCGCCGCCGTGCCGCTTTATTTTGAAAACAGGTTACATCTAGGACATGTCCCCTTTTCAAAATGAATCTATGAACCTACCTCGTCCAGCTTCCTTTATCAGACGAGATTTGATTTTTTTACGTGCAATGAATTAGGGCTGATCTTAGGAATCAGATTTCATCAAAAAGTTGATTTATAAAAAAATTGGAGTTGACCACTTTTCAAAATAACCGATTCAATTGTATGACGTTTATCAATGAAAATATTTCGCTTTGCGCGGAAAAGAAATAATAATAATAATACGTCTTTATTATTATGTTGAGTTCAGCTGAAGCTGTTCTACCACTCAATCAACCTAAAAAAAAGACAATATAACAAATATAACCAAGAGTATACATACATGTCTTAAATAATAATGAAATTAAAAAGCATCCAGTACGGAAGTACATTTATATCAACGGGCAATCACTGCTGTACAGTGATTTCGATAAGTTTTTTTTATTATAAATTATTGATATTTAAAGTTGGTTCTTGTCCGATGAAATTTGTATCACAAAATCTTTTAACCGGACACTAAATCTCGCACTATACACCTAACGTTTCACCGTCGGTCGACAGCTTCGTCAGAAGTGAAAAATATAACACGTTGTCAAAATAAACAAGGTTGTCAACAGAAACTGAAAAGGTAAATTGATTTTTTTTTCTCTTTCTTTTTTTTAAACATAATAAATATTTTATTTTAATAAATGTTAAAAATTGACAAATAGATCTATATTCTATTTAAAGAATCGAGAAAACTAGAAAATGTATCGTTTAAACTCGCAAAATCTGTACGTTTGTTAATAGAATTCGACGACATTTTTATTTTACACATTTCTATAAAACGTCTTTTAAAAATATTAGACTCATAATATAAAATATTAGTGTTTTCAAAATCAAAATTATTGATAGGGATATGTAATCCATAGGGATATGTAATCCACTAGTATGTTTTAAAGTTACATCATGTAGTCTATAGGTCTGTTCCAAGCACGCTTTGTAACCGTTTCGAAACCGTCACAAGCATGCACTCATCAAAGTTTTACACTCGACAAAGTTGTCAACATCGTTCATTATTTCGGTGGGCAACTGATTATGACGGTTTCTTGAACGGTCAGAAAGCGTGGTTGGAACAGAGCTTATATCTAGGTACTAGTAAAACAGAGAATAAAATAAGAAGGACATGAAGTTACAAGAACTTTATGAATTAAACAGGCCATATAAAGCAATCTTCTATTTCGCATGTTTAGCCATTTAACCTCCTTTAATTTATAAGATACATGATCGCTTCTCCTCAATCCATAAACAAACCGAAGGCACGAGTTTTGTATTTTTTGAATTCTTGCAGCAGTTAGAGCATCCAAACAGGAGTCATAGACAGCATCACAGTAATTGAAGCAAGATAGAACTAGCACATCACATAATTGAATTTTCAGATTAGTAGTAAGAAAATATCTATTCATGTATAAACGCATTAAAGTTGAATATGATTTTTGAATCAATTTCTTGACATGAGATGAGAATCTTAAATCATTATCTAAGAAAATGCCTAAGTTTTTTATAGATTCACTGAAAGTCAATTTAACATTATTAACTGTGATTTTCAAACTGTCTATGGCCCTTTGCCGATCAATGTTTTCAATTTGAATGTTACGATGATATCACTTCCTCTTAAGCAGTAAAACATTTTATTTAAATACACAATACGCAGAGAAAAGTCAGTGAGTTCCTCTTTTAATTTTGCCAGAGTTTCCCATTTTCTCTCTGCTTGTTTCTTTCTCGTCGCGAATTTCTCCACAAGTTCGATTTCGCAATGTTTTAAACTAATTTCAGTAAATTTTGAAATTAAAGCTAAAGTATCCCAATGTTTTATTACGAGAACATAATCAGACTTACAATTCAGAAATTATATGTGTTATAGAATGCCGTTTCTTCTCCCTTCGAATTGAATTTTGATCGTACTGATTGATTGTGTTTTTATTTTTGTTGATATACGTATTCCTCTTTATATTATTTCATTTTTAAAATTTATCTACAATATTTTATTTGAATACATTTGTTTTAAGAAATTCTAGTATTTTATTGAATGCAATAATTCGTAAGACATAACTGAGAGAGAAATTATTTATACAGTAACGCTACGGCGAAAAGAGGGCCAAAATTTATTCCATAGAAAAAGGGCGTTGAGGATTATTCCTGGCTATCAAAAAACTAAATCCAGAAACGCAATTGCAATTTGGATTTTTTATGGTTTGGCCAAAATTTTGGTAAAAGGAGTGAGAGAAAAGGAAAGGAAACTGTTGTGCATTGAATAAAAGCTTTGTATGAAGTCAGAAATTTATTTGAACTTCGCTCTCTTTACAATACTTATTTCCATGAAATTTCAAAGTATTGCATGTGTAAACGGAATTATATTAACAAATGAAATAATATACGAGCATCACTTCCTATTTCAGTTATATAGTATCGGCGAATTTATTTATTACAATAACATTTTGAATAATGTCATTACACAATCAACTGGAAGATATTAATAGGATCAGCGGATAACAATACAAGGTCCAATGGCATTCAACCAATTAAATCCTAATAATTTCATTACGTTTATTAAATCGATCCCTTTGTATCGCTTTTGTTTACGTTGGGTATTATTTTCGCTAAATTTTATTTGCATTCATCTAAATTAAAGCGAATGTTCTCTTTTTGTTGCAGGGTGGCAAAGGGCTATCGGAATATTATTCATATAAGTAAAGGGAAACCAAAAGGAAACTGAGGGGTTGAGCAGCAGCAAAGTGATGCTTGAACTTACTGGAAGATCTGCAGACCATGCCTTCCAGATGTGGCTGCCAAAGCAGGCTCTCTTCATTTCTTTTGCTAGCTGTTCTAACGTCCATTGATGCAGGGCCGAGATACAGCTCTCGTATAGTCGAAATTCAAACAGGTTGGTTGCTTTTAATTAAAAAAAAAATTGCTTTCATTTCAGAAGATGAATTCAATTCCATTTTACTAACAGGTGCTATGAACACACACGTATTTTGCTTGCGATACAGCGCATTGTGTAATTCCAGCGGATTATTTCTAAATTAGTTGCATTACATTGCAGTATGCAAAATTAAGCGCATTACTCGATGAGTCTTTTGTATATCGCGTACGAATTCTCTGTCTTGCATCCAGCATATTGTGACGTTTACGGTCCCAGCCCGTCTGATGCGTCAACAATGACGCGCCTTAGACGAGAAGCTTCGATATCGCGTCAACGATGATCCGAGACTTTCTGTCGAAGGAGCGAGAATGTTCGCGAGAAACAACCCCGGCATATAAAAATGCACGCAGCCAAACGGGGGACAGTTCGACATTAATTAAGCAAGTGGTCAGTTCGAAATTGAAGTCGCGTTATAAATATTCGCTCGGCTGTTAACATAAATTACTTATTAGATTGTTAAATAAATTATTCTTAAGTTAGTGTTAATTAGTGTTACTTTTAAATAAATTAGATTATTAACTATTTCGTGTTTTGATTAAAATAAAAATAATAGAACCTTTAAAAACGTTACAATATCATAGCAAACATAACATGAACAGGTGTGTACCGAGCATTAAGCATTGTATTTAGTAGCACTAATCGTGTCATCGAGCATTATTTGGGTGCAAGTTTCAATACCTCTGCGTATTTTCAACGTGAGATTTACGATGTTTACGATAACGATGTAAAGGTATTTTACGTGAAAATTTTAAACCATTTACAGAACAATAAGAGGAGTTTGATTCCTCTCGCAAAGCTCTGCTGACGTGCAGTTTTTCAAATCAATCTTCGTCCAGGTGCAAACTTTCAAGGTGCTTTTTTTGTGTTAAACGAATCTCGTTGAACAGAAAATACCAAATGCCTCGGGAACAATAACAAAGAAACCCTTAGTTGGGATCTTCGTGTAAACTCTACGGGGATGGAAGGTCAAATATGTATTCTCAAGTTTCAGGAAGTATTGCCCCTTTCGAATTTAAGAGCACTTATTTGTTAGTAATGAATTTCGAAAGAACAAGAATGGACTTACTTTGACATCTTATGAAGGACAAGGACCTTAATTGATTGCTTTCTTATTTGAATGAATGGGAATACATGACTTTATTTCGTTGTCAAGAATAAGCTCCCTAATTAGTTTTTATGAAATACGTGAGTGTATAGGTAGTGGTATTCAACATTTGTACGTCAAAGGAACAGATTCCATGCTTTAACCTCTGTCCTTGATAAAGCCAAGATATTAAACACAGAAAGCCTTAACAGATCATCTTCTTACATTCTGTAATTGCCTTCCAATTTCTGATGCATTTTTGCTCTAAATCTTCAGCTATTGGCTCTCTCAATTTTGTTCCTTGCCTTTCTCCTTTTTCTCTTTCCACCTTCTCACTTTTTTTTAAATTATCCAATCCATTGCAGGTACGTCAAAGGACATACATTATAATTTCTTCTCAGTTTTAGTTCTTTGATGACCAAAATCATTGCTCCAATTTTACTTCCTTTTTGACTTTTGAGAGGTCCAAATATGTGTCTATGTATCCCTTTATTTTTATTCCAGGTGCTATTCGTGGTATCATCTTGGAATTGAACTCCAGACATCTTGAGCCTGTAGAAGTGTTCCGTGGGGTGCCGTACGCAGCGCCTCCTGTAGGTCCGCTCAGGTTTCGCCCTCCACAACCCCCACTTTCGTGGCCGGGTACCCGACTCGCCGATACGTTCGGGGGAGTGTGTCCCCAAAAATACCCAGACGTTTCGAACAAAACCGCCGCGTTACTGCACATGCCCAAAGGACGTTATCATTACCTGAAAAAGTTGGTGCCCTTGCTGGTTAACCAATCCGAGGATTGCCTTTTTCTGAACATCTACGTTCCAGGAAGTGGTAAGTAAACATCCCAATTTTAATTTACGTTTACTTACAATAAATCACAAATTTATATTATTTTGAAAGAACAAAGAGGTACAAGCTTTCGCTTGGGATTTTTCAAAATTCTTTAGCTCCCAAAAATTATTATTTGAGAGGAAAATTGTGACTAAATAGTAAACAGTAGGATTAGTATTTACATTTAGAGAACTGTTACAACGCGAGTTCATAACAAGATATGTATACAGTCGGCGAGAACCCTTCATTCCTCTTTAACTGACCTGATAAACTTGCAAACTTACGAGAAGTACACGAGTTCACGACTACATATACATCGTTTCAAACTTGCTATGTAGACGTTAACTTAATAGATGACCTTATTACACAAGTTTACGACCCTTCTTGCGCGTTTTGATCAGCCAATCCTCTTTTTAGGAGCTCGCACGTTGTATAAATGATTCATACATGCACTACCCTCAACATTTAGCCTGTATTTATGTTGTTACAAAACTGGGTACACTCCAAACTACTTTGCAATATGTCTTCTTGATTTTCTACAGAATTAGCTGCCATGATTGTATTGCGAAAATGTTGTTACTACATTGAAATGTATTGCGTCATATTCCCATTTTTCATCTCATTTGATAATTTAATCGTTAATTAACTGGTGAATGGAAACAAATAATTCCATTGTTGTTATAAATAATTCATTATCTGGTATCATTCGTGAAACGCAGTTGTTTGTTAAGCGCTTGTGTGTTTAATTAAGCTGTAATAGATAGAACGGTTTATTGACTTTATAGTCTCACTTTACAGTCTGACTTTTTTTATAGAGAAAAGAATATATCTACAAAAATAACTAAAACTCAAGCTCATTTTAGTTTTTTCCTTACTTCCGCGTCTGTTTTCCACTGGTTTCTAAACTAAAAAGTTTCTCACAATTATAAATAATGGGCGGAAAGATTATATTTTTCAAGGTTATCAGTCAGAGGCGCACTGAATTGCGCGGCGCGGTGGGAGAAGCGCATACCATTTCCATTAGCAGCAAATTAGTTGCTTTTTACTCGTATGGCTAACAACTAACTTTTACGATACAAGCATTTCGGTAACCGATAACCTTGGAAAATATAATTCTACCCCTCTATAGTTATAAAGAAAAAGTTATAAAGACAAAACGGAAATAACAAGGAGAATATAAGTTGAAACGTATGTAAGAGAGCGGGTTTTGATTGAAGAAAAAAAAAAGAAGGGAAAAATTATAGCGATGTAATAAAAGTTTAATAAAACTCGCCAACTACCATTCCGCGTAAAAATATTTCCCACAAAACGTTTCAGGAGAGCGACTTTCAAATAAAGAAGGGGAGTTAAGGACGGAGCTCTCATATTTAGAAAATGTCTTAATAGTAAACGAGCAAAAAAGCCGCGTCGTTTATTCGGAAGAACATTCGGCAAAAGAGCGGCGGTGGTATTATCACCTCGGGCCGTAATACTCCGTGCGGGAGCGCTACCTTTTATTGTAATAGTTGAAACAAAAAAGAAGGTCGGTGTAATATACATTCGGCCGGCAACCAGAAGAATCTTTATTGCGATTTCTGGTGTATTTGCTCGCGTACCTTCCAGTTACGACAAAAAGAGTTTCAGTTATGAAGAGGGTTTAGTCCATGTTTGACATCGATTTAACTTTTCCGTTTCCGAAGAGTGGAAGAGTTTTTGTGGCTTTGAATTCAACAAATTCCTGATATTTTATTTATTAGAATGATTACATCATTTTTGTTTTGTTTTTGAGATATACCTATTAATATTTGCAGAGTGAAACTTATTCGATTACACCCTGTATAAGAGTATTTTATTCCTGCCCCTTCAGATGTAATTTTCAGAGAATGAAAGGGCTATATAATTACGAGCAAATTGACATGTATGTGCGTACAGAGGCAACCTGGACAGGAGCAAACGAGTTGTTTTAAAAGTGAAAGGGTGGATGAACACGGGGAAACGACACTAAAGGAATAAATTAGGTGAAAGGGAAGAGTTCTAATTAATTTCGTACAATGGGACTCGTGAGAGTGCCCCGGATGATGCAAAAAGTGCGCGTTTAATTCGCTGAGCAACAATTAGCAATTTGCTATTGCCGTTGCTTATATTACAAAAGCACTTAATACTTTAATTACCACCGACATCTTCAGCACCTTCTTAATATTTTATGAAAATATGGAAGGTATGTGTAAAATTAATTCAAGATAAATGAATTTCATTTTTTTTAACTCGAAAACTCGCTGATGAAAACTCATTAGAGGAGTTTAGAATATTACCCGTTCTCGTTTTAATATGGAATATTTCCCCCAGTATTCAAAGCAGACGAATTACCCAACATTATTAAAAATATCTGAATTAATTACGCAGGTGCTCAAAGACACTCGTTTAAATTCATTCCGGGCCTTCCCAGACAAGGTGGTTTCCCACAAATTCGCCTCCCCTTTCCCGCATTTAAATTAGACAAATGCGTTTAATTTTTCGCGCGTATTTTAGAATAATTACCCGGTGCGGTAACAAAGGCTTGCGAGTTTTCGCGAGGTGAACGCTCCGAGGCCATAATTAATAATCCCGCCCTGTACAAGCGGAAGTCTAATGTATTTTATTGTTCTGCGTTTCTGGTACGGGAAGTACAAGATGCTTTCCGCGAGTCAAATATATTGCACCCTCCTAATTCTTGACGTAACTACGTGAGAATTAGGTTCGGGCCAAACGGCGTTTACACAAATAACAGAGGCAATTATCTTAGGCAAACGGAACGGATCCAATGGTGATGATGATGATTTTATGTTCATCCTGTTTTATAATGTATCCCCAGGGTACACCTTGCTGGTCATTATTTATATACACACTCCACTTTATTTTCACAGAAAACGAATTTTTTTAATGTAAACCTCTAACTGGGTTTCTGAAAGAGGAATTTTTGTATTAAAATTGCTGAGACACAGTCAGAATTAAAAGTAATGTCTAAGATGCATAGAAATTACCACATTCATTTTCGTTCGAAATGTGTCTCAGTTTGAGAAACTTTCCGTACCAAATTTGTTAGCGAATTTAATATCTCCAAGCGTTATAAATACGGTAGAGTATTCGTCCCAAGTTAAGCTATATCCTGACAACGTAAAACGTACACGCTGACGACACGAACTTCCTTAATTTATGCTTCAGTGAGAGCGAGCGTTACGTGCGAACGAAAATAGAGAAGAATGACATAAAACGTCAGAGAAAATCGTCGACGGAAACATTAGAGGCCAAGTCGTGCATGAATGTGAGAAAATCTCTGCGAGATAAACCAATGGAGGAGAATAATTTCTTTTTCAAAAGAGATATATTACAAGCGGACGCAGTGGGAGCTGCAGATAAGTTGTTAACCGGGTCACCGGTCGTCATCGATGACAGCTTTCAATAAAGCTCGAAATATTTTTAGAAGTTGCAACTTCATGGTCGAACTGCTTAGGACAAAATATTTTAATACGCCCCTAAAGTTTACAGTCTAATTATTAACAAATGATTGCCAGAAGTTCGGGACTGTCTTTCTATTCTAAAATTGCGAATTTTTTTAGTCACTTCATATTCTCTCATTGCGTTTTATTTATTATCACATCAGTATCAACTTATTTCCATAAATTAATTTTTCATTCCTTAAATCTTTTCAAATACTTACAAATCATTACTATCACTTCTATTCCATATCTTCGCAAATTACAGAAATCATCACCTGTTTAGGAAAAAGCAGTACTATGACCTCTATACGGTCCAAATAAAAAAAAAAACTTGACCTTAACTAGATTAACCCCTTCAGACCTGGCGTACATGGATATGTACATCGACATTAGATTTTTTTTTATTGAAATTAATATGAAAAGTTTCATTTGATACTATTTGTACACATACATGGACATATTAATGTTAGTACAGATCATAGCCTCAAATTTGCATATGCCGTAAGAACTAATTTATTAAATAATAATGGATTGTCAAAAGATATGGAAAACGACATGCCAAGGTCACAAAAAACTTCGTTGGAAATATTGAGTTATATTTTCCTCATTGGTACAAGGCTAAACAAGATGACTTGTTTCGGTTCAATGACCATTCTCAAATCTACAATTGATGAATTTGTGCTTAAACATAGTTAAAAGTAATAAAATGTTGAAACTAACCTGGATTTACAGGCACGTGGCCATTTTAACTTAAATGAAAGACAAACAGTGCATGAACCTAAAATTCTCTAGCGAACAAAAATTCCTAATTATTTGCTAATTATTATTTTACAGTTTAGAATTTGATAAAAATGTACATGCAGTGTGTCAATAAATGATCAACAAGTAATTCTGAGTAAAATGCATAGCAATTACAGTATTTTCTCAACCACAGTTCTAGAAGAAACTTGTTGTACATGAGTGTGTACAAGCGGTCTTAGCTGTTGTGTATGCTTGTACACTATCATGTACAAATGGTATGAAATGATGCAAAATGTTAACTGTTTTTGAAAAAATATGTGAAGTTTGTGAAAAAATGGATAAATTTTTAAAAAATTATCTGAATAACCCAACAAATACTAAGGAGTTTATAAGATTTGATTGAAAACGATGGTCTGTTAGATATTGATGAAATAGAAGGAAGTAAAGATGACGGTTCAAAGAGTAGGTAGATCTTTCAATTTTTGTAAGACTAGAGAGCGATATTGTTACTCTTCATGAAAGGGACACTGAAAAGAGGAAGCAAATGAAGTTTATTCACAAACCACTGATATCTCCGGTCGCATAAAAGGAAGAAGAAATACATTGGAATGTGGATGGAGACGTCATTTCAATATGTTGATACGGATTGAGAGACAAACATAAGTACTATTATCAAAGAACCTTTTGTTTCCATCGATTATTAGGTGTTTTAACATTTTTTTTATTCTATATAGAAATATGCGCAAACTCGCCTAGCTTACTGACGTCATCATGGAGCAGAGTGGGTAAATCGAGTCGTCCGGACCGCCCGTCGTTAAGTAACCTCGTCAGTACCAATGTAACCGTAAATAACACCTCCGGTAAAAAACTAATAAAAATAAGGAAAACCACGTTACGACTTTAACTTGCGCACAAAATTTGCTTGTTAAACCTACCTGACTTGTATGTAGAAATCAGACTTCGATAAGCATAGGAGAATGCCTTTAGTTGCTTAACATGCACTTATCAAATCTCGGAATAATATCTTCCGTTTAAGCTTCGATCAGAAGAAACCAACATGATCAAACCACAAAATGGCTAGAGCGCCCATAAACGACGGTCTGCACGATTAGGCGTTGACGAACAAACATTGCAAGGGCGGTCGTTAAGAGATGATGTCAGTTGAATTACGCCGGGGCGTGGTGAAATAGAACAATGTAATGCGCAGATTATTGCTTTTGTCTGGTGGTGCAATATTTTGCAATCTTGTGAAACGAAAGACCTGTGGCTCCCACACAATACAGGGTGATTCGAAATACTAGAAGTAATTATAACGAATTTTCCAACCGTAATAGCCTACAAACGAAAGAAGGGACATGGCTGGAGAGGAAGAGGCCAGAGTTGACAAGTTTGTGGAATATTTTGAAGAGGTTCTAAATTCAATGGAAGAGAAGATAACAAAGAAGAATACTGGTACAATGGAGATGTAGATATAAAAGAACAAAATGAAGTAATAAAAAACCATCATATCAAGAATTTAAGGAATATATAAAGTAATTAAAGATTAAGAGTGCAGGCAGAAATTTTAAGACAAGGTGGCGAAATGGTTAAGAAAATGAATAATTAGGAGAATATGGAAGGAAGAAAGTATACCGAGCAACTAGACAATGGCTTTAATATGCCCTATACATAAAAAGGGGATAAGAAAAGTGGGATTGCCCTCCCAGACGTAACGTATAAAGTGCTGGCGGGAATCTAAAAAAAAAAGACATCTAAATAGCTATCAAGAAGGAGTGATAGGAGAATACCAGGGCAGTTTTAAAAGAGGATGCCTATTGTTTATTAGGAGAGAACTACAAAGTCAAACATAGGAAGGCACAGAGCGCTATTTATTTTTAATACCGGTCGAAAGATGGCATTGTAGCAAAATCATTCGCTTTTTAATAAATAGTTTTAAATTTCCGACGCTCGTTAGGAGTGACTATTCAAAAATACTTTTAGTCGTGCTGATGTTGAAAATCCTTCACGCATGTCGTAGCTTCGTTGAAAATTCTTGGCGTGCCTATTAAAATTGACAAATAATGGGCTTAAACTCGTTTTACATTACACTTGCTGTTACGAAAAATAGTGCAAAAAAAATGAACAACATCTTGGTTTGCATAATTTAATTACACATCTTATTTCCATACTATTTCTGGTAATGTAATTTGTTTTCCTATTTTACACTATCCTATAATTTGATATATTTTTTCTGATATAAATTTCTAACATTTTCTTGTAAATAAAAGAAAATATACCAGATCGAAGTTTCTCCACATGCAATCTCGTATGTGTATGAGAAAATCAAACCTAACGCCGCAATTTCCATCCCATTAATGTCAAAAAAGGGTTCCTACTAATTTGATATCGTGACCTGGGGATGTTAACTCTCCCTCGAAGTTTCACTGTTTGCGTGTTAGGGCCTTCTCTGCATTACGAAACGACCGGTCGTCTTGGTTACGTACGAGGCAAACCTCTAAAGTCAATCAACTTTTAAGCAATTGAAAACAATGTTCAAATTAAATTTTCAATTTCAGCTACCTTTGTTCATAATATATGAACTACTGATTCATACAGTTTACATAACATAACTGTTTTAAAAAAATTTGGCAATTCACAATTCTACTTTTGGTTATTTAATATAACATGTACAGGATGTTCCCTTTAATAATTCAATTTGTTATACAGCTTATATCATACGTTATTGAAAAATTAACAAAGAGCTTGCCATCAATAGTGTAAAAAATGAAATTAAGAAACTTCTCAATTGCGATGTCTTTATTAACTTGAAGTATTTAAACCAGAAATTGTCTAGTAAGCCAAAATATAAATGAAATAAGCTAAATTCTGCTGATGTTTAGAACACGAAATCGTATTTCACGAACTGAGAATGATCACTGACACAACATAATTTCGTCATATAAGAGCTGATCCCCAGCAGCTTATGGCTCGGAAACAGACGGATATAAATATTCATAAGTATGTGTGAAGCAAGAGATAAAGTGGAAACTTTCTGCCACGCTCGCGCGTTTTAAAAAATACATTTGCGTTGATTTCAGCACACTCGAATTTCAGGCCTAGGTTTTTTCAAGATTCAATATATATTACAAATGAAAAAATATATCTATGTTTTCATCGCCAATCGAAAATATTCGCACAATTCAATTCATTACCCGTATTCATTAAAAACGTATCACAGCTTCATCACAAGCGTACCTTTTTATCCAAATACTTTTTGGGTATTGCAAATATTCTAATGATTTGGTGTTTTACAAGTTTACGCATCACAATATGAAAACTGCTTGAAAATTATTAATTTTTTCGAAAAATTGAGAGAGTAAAGATAACTGTGATTTATGTACCATATATACAGAGTGATCCGGGAAGAAAGAGAAATATTTTTGTCAAGGGAGCCAAAATATAAAATTCTCTTCTCTTTAGGGAAACCTCTCACTCAGTTCGAGGTATCTAAGGTGAGAATGTGGCTATTCTAAGCAATTTTCCAAGAGTTATTTTCTTTTCTTTTATGTCCTCGATAAATAAACTTTGATAACAGCTCATGAGTAAGGCCTGGATCTGTAGAAAATTGCCTAAAATTTTATTTAAGAAAAAACTTAGGCAATTAAGTTTTAAACATTTAAATTACATGGACATTTAAGTAGCGACATCTTTCGATCGCTTGTTGGCCTGACATTGCAGTAGGATTGACAAATTGAAGCCAGTTCGCCACATAATAAGTCATCCCATGCAAGGCGGCCATGCTTGCTGTCAAAGCATATGAGAATTTCAAAAAATTTTGTGCAAATCGGTTTTGACTGCAGCGGATTCCTCGAGCAGGCTCTGTACAGCTGTTTCAGGCAGAACCGTAGCTCGAGAACTCCACTGCAAACCAAACCGATATGTCCAGGGTTATTCGCCATTGCGATGTGAAAGTAATGGACATTTAAGGCGAATAACCCTAGGACATATCGGTTTGGTTTGCAGTGGAGTTCTCGAGCTACGGTTCTGCTGACGAAGGCCCAACTAGGCCTGAAACAGCTGTACAGACCCTGCTCGAGGAATCCGCTACAGTCAAAACCGATTTGCACAAAATTATTTAAATTACAATTAGAGAAGAATTAAACCAACAACATGAAAGCAGTAATAGAATTTTCTGGAGTAAGATAAGAAAAATGAGAGGAAAAAAGAAGAAAGAAGTGATGGGCGTGAGAGATAAAACACAAAAAATAAAGATCACAATAACAGAGATATTACAAGTATGCAGAGACTTCTATGAAGAAAAGTTTAAACAGGAAGACGAAGCCATAATAGTACAAACTGAGGAACGGACAGAGGACCAAAGGACCAAGAAGAAGAAATATCCAGAGAAGAATTGGAGGAGGGACTTCAAAAGATCAAAGTAGGAAAAGCATGCGGATCAGACGAAATAGACCCGGAAATGTTAAAATGGATGGGAGAGGAGGGTAAAAAGTGGTTTTGGAGATATGCAGAACAGCATGGAATAATGAGGACATTCCCAAAGAGTGGGAGGAGAACCTAATAGTACCCATACACTCGAATGCGAAAATTATAGAGCGAGTTGTCTGGCGTCCTCAGCTTTTAAAGTATATACAAAAACTATAGAAGGAAGAATCAGGAAATTCGTGGAACATAAAATAGGTGAAGAACAGGCAGCATTTAGAGGAGGGAGACGAACAGCGGACATTATCTTTGTAATAAAAAACCTGTGTTTATTGCTTAATTGCCACGGTGAAACGGGAAAATCCTTTTATTGTTGATAATTATTTTTATGGATTATTCGTATGTGGTGATATAATTAACTACTTAGTGTGCTGATTTCTAGCTACGAATAAACTTCACTTCTTTGGTTAATCACGTTTAATTTCGAACAAATTAAAACAAATGTAAAACTCAACTTATCAGTTCAACGGGCGATTGAATACTTGTGCCCTCGTTCGTGTTTTTTTACAGAAATGTCCGTTGTTCCACATCCTTAGGTCGGTCCGGCCATAAATTCCTCCGGAGGGTGAAAAGAAAGTTTGGGACCTAACGGTACTGTCAAGTGCAAAACATAACGGTACACAGCAGAGATAGAATTATTTAAAATCTTTGCATTGATGCTAGAAAATAAGTAACCTAAACTAATTTAGAACTTAAACTAAATAAAACAAAGGTCCGAACAACCTGATAAAAACAGCGTTCGACACTGTAGAGAGGTCAGTATTATGGGGAATACTGGAAGAGATGGGATGCCCAAGAAAAATGATTAGAATGGTCAAAAGTATCTACAACACAGTATACGACATAGTAATATTAAACGGTGAAAGATCTGAAAAATTTGAGATGAGAAGAGGAATAAAACAGGGAGATAGCCTGAGCCCACTACTGTTTATATTAATAATGGACAAAATACTGAAAACACAAGGGAAAGAACAACAAGACTCCGGACAATCATATGATACAGGCAGATACTAGGTACCGATCCAATTCGATGGAATGCTATACGCGAATGATATAGTATTAGTCGCGAACACAAGGAGAAAAATGAAGACACTTATTGACATATGGACAGAAGAAATAGAAGAAATGAAAATGGAGGTCAATATAGGAAAAACTAAATATATGATAATAAATCAGAAAGCACCTTTAGATGCAGAAGAGATAAAATGTAAGGGACAGCGAATAGAACAAGTAACAGCATATGAATACCTAGGAGTAATGATATCAGAAGATGGGAAGATAGACCTAGAGATAGCAAACAGAATAAAGAAAACCACTCTGAATAATACAATATTTGGGAAAAAAGAGACAGAAACAAAAGTAAAACTCCAGGTATACAACAAACTAGTAGTACCAACGTTACTATACGGATGTGAGTCCTGGGTGAATACAAACAAACACGAGAGTATGGAGACAGCAGCAGAGATGAAACAATTGAGAAAAATTGCAGGAAAGACAAAGATGGATAGACGACGACATCAGAAAGCAACTGAATCAAGAAGACATAGAAAGGAAGAAAAACAAGATGCTATTGAACTGGTTTGGACACACAACAAGAATGAACAATAACAGACTGGCGAAAAAAGTAATGGAAGCAAAGACAGGAAAGAAGAAGAGGAGAGGGAGACCGAGAAAGACATGGATACAACAGGTAGAGGAGATAGGAAGGAGTAAGGGAAAAACACTAAATGAAATAAAACTACTGGTCAATGACCAGAATAACTGGAAGAGATGGGTGGAAGAATGAACAAGAATAGTCGACGCGCACATGGGCAAAAGGAAAATGAAGAAGAAGAAGAAGAAACTACAATTTTCATTGTGAGAATTACAGTTTTACAGAGGTTGTAACTTTTATTGTGAATGAGATGTATATTTGTTCGTGCCTATTTTACACTATTTGAAGTATTTGCCTAGTTTTATAGTTTACAAAATTTTTTGTTGCCTGTTTTGTGCCTAAAATGGGTAATTACTGTATAACTAATTTTTATGAACTGCTTTTTCAATGTATGGAAATACGTACGAGGTGCTACTCAAAAGTTCCAGGAATCGCAAAAAAAACGACAAAAGTAGGTACTTGTTTTTGAAAGGAAGGAAAACACACCTCGAATTCGGCTGCAGTAAGTGCCCTTAGGACCCCCCGCGATTCATCGGACAAAATGCGTTGGCAAGTCCCGTACGACATTCCTATAGCTTCTGTCCGCTTCTGACGTAGATGGTTTACCTTCTGTCTTGAAGGATGGTTTCACAAACTCTAGCAATCTTATTTGGAGTAATGCAAGATGGTGGCCTAACCGAACGCTCATCGTCTTCAACAAATTTACGGCCCTTCTTAAAACGTTCAAACCACTCAAAAGTCCTTGATTTACTTAAAGCTGCATCACCAAAAGCTTGAACTAATGTTTCATGAGTCTCAGTTGCAGTTTTGCCAAGTTCAAAACAAAACTCTTTGCTTCGCCGAGAGCCATCACCAAAATCGCAGAACGTTCAAAATATTAACGTAAACAAACAGTCCGTACTCGGCTCTAAATGTTTCCACTATCGCGTCGTTTGAGGCAGTGACTCCCAAAGCACAATATATGATTCACCTAACGACGGAACTTCGTACTTTCATTAGTTTGCGCATACCATTCCGATTCCTGGAACTTTTGGGTAACACCACATATTTGGTTGCCAAAACATTGGACGTGTTCAGCTAAACTCGTCGCTGCAACGCTTTTGTAAACAGCAGAAAATTGAAATTTAAAATTTTTAAACTTAAATAAAATTACTTCAGCGTTATTCACGAGAGAATTTCACGCTTTAATTTTTATTATAGACAATCTCAAACGATAAGCGGCCTAAGCGACAAACTTTAGCCAGCTCTCCTTACGATAAGTGGCCATGAATACACGTTGAAGTAAATAAGCCACGCGATAGAGATCCTGAGCGCGTGAGATCTTCACCCACGCAAGGTAGGGAGAGAAGATTCAAAAAATTAATTTATGTTCACCGAGTCATTTTCGCAAACGGTTGCGTTTACTACTTTATCGTCGACCCCTTTTTGCGAGTGGGTATTTCATTTTAAAGATTCTCGGTGAGGGTGATAAGATAGTGTACGAAAGAAGACCCGTCCTCTGCTGCTGAGCCTTCGGACTATCCTATAATCTTATGAAGGGACCGATTTATGGCCTCTATTTAAATTGTGTTTTTACAATATATTCCTTATGGCGAATTATGTTTTTAATTCACATGTATAGTTCCATAAGCCCGGGAGAAATGTAACTAAAATAAGCATAAATATTTTCTTTATTATAAAGCGACGGAAAAGGAGAAATTATTAAACGCCTAAATTTTTTAGAAAGCCTAAAAGTGTGCCTATTTCTTAGACATCAGCTGCCTCGTATTTGCCCGCCTAATTCAATATTTTTAAGTGCCTAAAATCCTGGGCTTTACTCATGAGAAATAGCGACAATATTTTAATATCAGATTGTAATCTCTAACGAGATACATGTACGTAACTTGCCAAGAAAAAAGAAACAGCCTTTTTATTAAGAAATTAAGGTTGATGTGAAAATATCTTAATTTAGCTTGAGTTCAAAATCCTTGACACTGACTCTGCGTTTAACATAGATCTGTTTTTGTTTTGTTTTTATGCAAAGATTTCATAAATTATTCATGTTCCCCTAAATACATATAACATCGGATTTTTTTGTGCGCTTTTCTGGTCTTTTCTTTTTTTATAAACGGAAATTTATGTGCCATTTCTGGATAATTTAATTTTTAGCTCGCCTCATTTTCCTACTGAAAACCGCGTTTATTCGAGAAACAAATCATTGCTGAATGGAGCGTTTTAACTGATTTAGCAAATATCAAATATATGTATTGCGAGCAAATAGTAATTATTATTCGCCCTGACAAAACGACCGTATTATACTGTTTGCCCGCAAATATAATTTCTTGATTGTATACGTGTATGTATGTATGTAGTTAGAATTGGAATTCGTTTCAGTCGGCTAAAAGCGGTGAAGCAAAACGAGTTAGCCTCGCTATTTATAGGTAAACGATCAAAATTATTTGCGAACTTTTAATGGCGCAATACAAAGTTTGCAACGTTCCCGACCGTATCCGAAACTTCGCAGATTTTCAACTGAATTATCCCATCAAATTTCTATGATTCCGCTAAACGAGCTTGGTGCACGGGCGGACGGACGGACGAACGGATCGATCGTTAACGACGTTTGCGTTTACACGCTCCGATTCTAAAACGGTTCGGTTTTTCTTTTTTTTTGATGGCAAGCAAATCAATTACATTTGCATTTTTAACGAACACTTCGAAACTTAGCTATGTTTATACTGCTCGAAAACAATTTGCGAACTGGTGCCATAAATAACTCCTCTGCGGAATGTTTAATAGTAAATTGTTGCAGGAAAAAGTATGACTGATGATTGTTCGCCCGCTGCTTTTTCTGAATGCGCCCGAATTTAAAATAATTTATTCCCTTCACCGCCGGCTGACAGTTTAAATTGATTGTAAATAATGATACACTGTAATTGTTTGCGGAATTTATGGATCCGTGCTTAATACGTACTTGGATACTTGCACTACAGAAACATGTATTAAACGTCAGATTTTAATTTTTATCTTCAAATTAATATTTCAAATCACCGCAAAAACTCTATTAAATTTTTGGGCAAACTAATTTAGGCAAACAAAATGTAGAAGTTTCAGTTGCTTCTTTTTTAAAAAAGAGTACCTAATTCTAAATTAAATGTTTTTGTTTGAAATTGCTATCACCTGAGCCTCATTTTGCAACATGGATAGCGTAAATTCTCTGTCATTCAAATTTCCGTGAAACTAGGCGTAAATTTATGCCCAATGGTTACCTAATGTGTTACCAAATGTACGGCCCGCAGCCTTAAATCAGCAATGTAATAATGCGTTACGCGATTAATTATTCAGGTTCCTTTATGGATATGAATTTCCGGGCAAGCATAGATGTCTATAGATGTCAACAAAAAAAATTGTGTAACACGTGACTTAAACTACACATTTTATTAGATTAATTTAAACGAAATCATTAAGATTTATAAACAAACTTATTGAATAAATTTAATAAAAATTTTGTGCAAATCGGTTTTGATTACAGCAGATTCCTCGAGCATGCTCTGTACAGCTGTTTCAGGCCTAGTTGGGCCTTGGTCAAATAGCGATTGCAAGATGTCGCTACTTAAATTGTTTAATAAATTTAATAGTAAGAAGAAATAAAAATTAAAATATGGAAATGAACTATAGAAGAAGAAGAACTATAGAAATATAGTGTGACGTCACTAAAAAATAGCAATAATATTAGAAAATTAAAACATAACATAAAACAATTAACGCCTGAACGGTCCAGTGGTAAGAGGACCGGCCTTGCAATCGCATGGTCGTCGGTTCGAACCGCACTCGGGATTCTTCTCGGGGGTGGTCGGTATCGACTTCAGGCACCCTTCGGTGTTGGAGATAAAATTCGACACTGCTTCCCCTTAAAACGGCGAGAAGGTTGAAAGTAACAAAGCCGTGGAATACTTTACACACACGCAAATACACTTCCGCTCCTGAGGTCCTGACAAGTCTTTGACTTAGAACCCCGTTGGGCAACCACCACAGATTAAAAAAAAATTATCAAAATACAAGCTGTTTTTTTAACTTCATGCAAAAAATGAAACCAGTGAAAGTTGACATTAAAAATGATAGAATGAAACAGTTTTTGTATAACAATTGATTAATAAATATTAGAGATAATAAATGTTTTCTTCGAACAATGAAACAGTTTGATAGTATCTGGCTTATTTTTATTACGTAATTACGTAATCGGAAAAGTAAACTGGTGTGTCAGCATCGGCTGTTAAAGTGAGTCAGTTACTCAGTCGTCGCACGTCGTCGCAGATAACAATGTTGAAAACATGGCCGAATTTTCCAATAGTGTTATTGTGGTCATGATTTTAATTTACGGCGAATGTGGTCAAAATGCGTTGGCTGCAAGACGTTTGTATGCACAGCGTTACCTACCCAGATCGCCCTTTGCCAAATAGCAGATCCTTTGTGTTAGTTGTGCAGTTTGTTGTTTGGCAAATTATTCGTGACGAACAATTAACCGTTCCATGTTCAAAGAGTTGCAAGCTCTGTTGCCCGCAGATTACCAACGCATACGATTTTGTCGATGGTTACTCCGGAAACAGGACATTACTTTGTTAATAATATTCTATTCACTGACGAATCAATGTTTACAAGGGATGGTATGGTTAATTTTCACAACATGCATGTATATGCAGAAGAAAAATCTGTGGGCAGGTTTGTTAAACGGCACTTTAATCGGTATGTTTATGTCTCGCGCAGGGGGGGGGGGGGACTTCGAGCACTTATTAAGGTCACCGTCCGTTGCGTCTAGCGGTTCTAAATATTTCACAAGGAATTGCCGGATGTCGGTACAAATTTTTTTTTTTTTTTTCGTTTTAATTTTGGTGCAAATACGCCATTAAATTTTTTGTACAAACTTGAAGAACATCCTGTATAAAGGTACAAATAAATTTACAACGGCGAATTATACTATAGCAACAAAAGCAAAATGTCATAAGGTGTATGTGGAAGGGATCACAGTAAATTCCACGTATTTCTGCCAAGTCAACTTGAGTAGGTCCAAGAAATTTTAAAAAGGAAACATTTAATTGAAGTAGAATCAAATTTTGTCAACGAAAAGATATAGTAATCAATAGTTTAGGTCGCAAGAGGTCGGTGAGATCCCAGTGGAATTCTCAAGCTACTCTTCTACTGAAGAGGTCCCCAAATAGGTTCAAAATAGCTCGAGGATTCCATTGCAAACTAAACCCACTTGCAAATTTCTAGAAAAGATATACATATCGATGATTGGCAGTCTACTCAATTTGGGGTATCACTTGAAAATTAGTTATATTGTAATTGTCTAGACTTAAGGGTTGTAAAAAGAAGATCTTATCGAAACATAAAGGGAAAGTTCAAGTAAAGTTCAAGAAATTCACAATCTCTGACTCCAAACAAAATTCTACACGCAAACCGGCAACAATTTTTATAAAATGTTCGTCGTTTCTACTGAAAATCGAAAGCAAAGTTTTAGGGATGAATTAATTCATTCTTCACGAAAAGCAAACCCGACTTTCAAAAGAAAAAGAATCAGTGACGAGAACCAACGCGCAGAGTCAATTTGGTAAAGCGTTTACTGGGGATGGAACTGCGCTTTTTCTCCCCCGAGTTGGCTTTTAAAGTTTCCCTTATCAATTTTGGAAGAGATGGGTAGCGTCCCGCACGAAGCTTCTGATCGAGGAGTAGCTGCCGCCAGATGTCAGATAGATGTGCTTTTTAATAATTTCCCCGTGCTATGCATGCTCCATTTCATGGTTCTGCAAGAAAAGTACTGAGGTGCTGATTCATCGGTTTCTGCCGGCATCAGTACCGATAAGAGCGAAATTTTTTCATGCGTAACTCTACACATTTCTAAATCATATCGGAATTTTATCTCTGCAACCTGAGATTTCGTTTGGAATATAAACATTTTCTAAGAAAGAGCCTCCTTAAAACGTGGCAACTTAATTTTTCGGCTTAAAAAATGCAATTTTCCTCACAGCATTTCCGGTTCTTGACAATATTTAATAATAGTGTCACGTTTGAAAAATTATTATCTAAATTCGTTTTTATTTTTGGAGTTACACAAAATTTAACGCGCGTATTTTTAGGTTTAATTGTTTAGTTAGCATTTCACAAGTACTGTCATCGACAGAGGCCCAATCGCCGCGGAAGTTGTCTAGCATAAATTACCGACGTCTGCTTAGCTTGCAGGTCAAATTCCTTTTCGGCCTTGGAACTTATGCAAAATTAACGTTTTAATAGAGGGAATTCCATGCTGACAGGTTTTTTTGAACTTACTTAAGAATGCTACATAACAGTTCGAATTTCATTCATTTCATTCTGTGAGGGACGGGAGGTTAAAAATAATGGTAACAGAAGAAAGGGGATGAATTATCCCTTTACTTTCAACTTTATCAAGCGCAAGGTTTTTTAGTAAAGCGAACACCTGCTACGGTTACGTAATTTTTTTATGTGGGCGGATTTCGCGTTGCAGTTAGTTCATTTCTGTACTATGCTTTTGATAATTATAAGATACTTGGATTCTTACAATTCTATTGAAAAACAGCAGAGATTATATTGAGATACAAAACGAAATTGTTCGCTTGATGACTATGTTACGTCTACTTCTCTGTATATTCTAGATACAAGGTTCATACAAAAAACAAGGGGTTTAAGACTAGAGTGAACAAAACATGCACGCACGTTTTCAGGTTGAAATGAAACATTACAAACAAAACTTCAGGGACTAAGTAAAATTATTTGGAAAGATCACAAAATACTTACGAGAGAAGTAGTTTCTCGTAATTAAACTTTCGAAAGTTTACGACCTCTCAAAAAAGAAATTAAAATTTTAAGAAATTTACAATCCAAAGCACAGTTTCCATAGTTTTCCAAGTATTAATATTTAAATTCTTCCTTCGAACTGCGGGCAACTTTAAAATCACCGTGAACTTTTATATGAATGTGTGTCAGGTTGACGCCGGCATATATTTCACTCGCGCCGGGAGCGACATAAAAACCACCCCTCCGCTCGCTCATTTTTATATGACTTTCATGTTTGATCAGGACGTAGATTAAACGGGAAAGTATCTCGCCTGAAAAGCGCATGCAACAAAGCAGATTGAAACAAAGAGGACGCGTGCCAAATAATAACCGATTTTATTTGGCGACTTTCAAACGCACTTATTTACGAAGGCATAAATTTTACGGTATGCTTTATAAAGTCATTTCATGTGAAAACATGATGCGGAAATTTAACTGCGATTATGGTTGACGTCCTAAACAAACAACCTGATTGGCGCATGAATTCCTCGGCGGAAACGCGAATTTATACCCCAGCATCTTTGAAGATATTTAAACACGCGAAAATTTCCTCTCGAAGTCGCCCGCTAAAAAGGGTTGTTTATTTTTTTAAAAGCACTAAAGCCCCCGGGAAGCTGCTAAGCAGTTCGACCTTAAAACATTGGGGGGAAAAAACTTAGTAACAGGGTGATAAAATTTTCCTTATTAGCTTCTTCATAATTCTGCGCCTTATGAAAAGCTTCTTCCTAGAAAAAACGTCTTAACCGCATTTTTCTCATTAGCCACGTGAAACTTAAATTGGATTAAAAACTCCGGCTTTACTTCAGCTTAATGAGGGCGCTGGATGCGACTTCTCTGGGCTTTTATGGACTGAGGTCTCTTCTTAGACGAGAATTAAATTACTTTAGTGCACGAAATTTAAATGATCGCCGCGAATGTTTTTCCACTTCAATCATCGTTTCAACCAGAAACTTTTCAAACTACTAAAAATCTTAACAATTTTAGTTTAGCATAGACAAGTACAACATGATCAAAAATAAGGTTTGTTAATTTAATTTAGTTGCTTAATGCGAGGCATTATTAATTTAATATTATAAATACAAAAATGACTTGGAACAAACTTAATGTTTCAACATCAACACGACTTCCTGTTTGAGACGTTCAACACGTTACAAAGTTTTAGTTACTTACTGACGTTTAGCTTTAACTTTGCATTAAACTGAACTACTGAATAACTGTACTTAGTGACGTGTTTGTACACTTAAAAGATTACTTTGTACGCAAACTTTACGAAGAAAATCCCTAGAGTGCGATAATGTATTGGCTGGTGTACTAACATATTTCGAGTGCAATTGTCCCACTGAGAAATTCGTTTTATTGTGAAGTAAATCGAGTCCAACAGACATTACAGTCTATATACGGGTGTGGCTTTTATAAAACATTGAAAATTTCTGACAGATTTAGAGATACAAAAAAGTTGAGAAATTTTGTTTCACAATAGTTAGTATACTAGACTCCTATTCAAGCTTAGATATATATTTGAAAATATCTTTCCCACTCATTATTTTTTAAAACACTCAAATGATGAACTCAAAAAACCGTTTTTTAGGAACCATGCTTGGCGTAACTTAGCCCACCATGATTCTCAACACCCCATTTAATAGTAAATAAAGAATGACTTGTCAATAATCATAATCATAATTGTTTACAGCTATACATTTAACAAATTAGATATTTCGCAACTTGTTGGTTACATTTATTAAAAGCAAGCAATATGTTTGACATAGGTAGTAAATATAATTGGCAATTATAATAAAATAATATTCAATTTTATTCGGAAGGCGTCTTTCACCAAAAACTCCGCATAAATTGTCTTCAAATACACACTAATTGTAAACGAGAACATGACGCCTTTGTTTACATTAATTAATATTGTAAGAGCCAGCGCGCATTAATTAAACTTGTAAATAAATTACACGGCTGAATAAATTTCGTTCTCGAACGCGACGACGACGAAAATAATTTCGAATTAATATCCTGTTTGGCAATACGTGTTCTCTCATACATTTTGTGTGAAGCTTTTCTTTTTTCAATTCAAAATTAGATTTCCTTTGTTTGTCGGTCGGATTGATTTGTTAACGGTTGCGGTTATGGTTTAAATTCGCGTATACTCGGTCTCTTTGTAAATGCAACCACCGGAAATTGATGTAAATACATAATTACCATATCCAGCAACTGTTGACAACACAAACTACAAAACGCACGCAAAAATTTAACTGGAAAAAAGAAGATAAAATCTGATCGGATTTTGCTTTTGTTTTGTTTTGCCTTTACACACAAAAGCTGACCATATGTCACCAAATTTTAAATTTAATTTACTTGCCTCTTACTTACCACGGTTCGGATGACAAGCTTCTGCCGATGCTAACGTATCAGCTGAGCCTCAGCTCAACAGTGAAGAAAGGGGCGGCTTAATCAAAGGTGGTAAACTTATTAAGGGCGCCAGAAGACAATTATTCTTCAGCTAAACGTAATCGATCAGCCGACTTCTCCAATCGACCAGATCGTGCAGGAAATGAATCAATAATAATCAGAGGCGAGACTTTACTCACTGGTGTGCGTGAATGTAGAAATTAAAATCGTAGCTAAAGTTAACACAGTTTATTACACACTTTAATAAACACTCTACACTCTTAATAATCAATTACAATTGGCTGCTTACTTTAGGCTTAAATTAACTACGGTAAGCGCAGCGCTACACGTAGTTCGAAATTCGTACTCGCGGTTTACTACTCACGAGCCAAGAGTCAAATACAAAAAACCGATCGATCCGCAAAACGTCAGATTAAATTGAAAACCTAACTTTGTAACAGCGTGTCCAGTCGTACGTCAAAATCAGCGGTGCCAACCGAAGCGCAGAGGCCGGTGGGTAGTTACAACGCCCTCTATCAACCGCAGGAAGCGTCGACAAGCTGGTCTAAACTGGATCCGCTCAGATCGTCAAGATGGCTGATCAGGTTTTCTCGATCGGGTCTCGACACGACTACTGGGCAGGCTATGCCAAAAGGTCTGGTCTAATGGCCTGCGCCAAAATAGAAAAGCCTACATAGAAGAAATAATTTTTCGTTAGCGGCCATGTTGGCTTATTCGTCGCCATACGTCGTCATATTTTACCTGAGAGAACTGGGGTCCCAGGATTGGTAAGGAGATTAAAAACTGTCTCCAATCGATGTTCGGCGGTGTCAATGAATCTTCCGGCACAGTCGCGAATGGGTTATTCCTCCCAGAGAGCGAAAACTACGATAATTTCACACGTAAATTACGTCTGACTGGCACAACGTTCCGAACAAGAAAGAAAACGACGAGAACGCAGATGGAGAACATTGCTAAAACGCGCGTAAATTACCGACGATAACCAATGACAGGCGATCTTGGGAGTGACATGGTGCCTTCATAGCTTCACCTCACGCAGGTTTCCCCCATAGCGATGTAAATGAGGGGAAGGGACAGTGTAGCCAACTGTGTAAAAACGCAGTTGAATGATCCCATATCGCCACGATGTTGTGGCGGCGAATTTGAACGTAACACAGTCCCAGTTTTACAAAAAGGATCGATATTATAATTTTTTTTCAACTAGAACTTGGTGACGTACGCTATGGCCATATTTGATTAATGTAATCTTGCTATGATAATTGCAGTAATTTTAAACTCAACCCGTGTGTTTCAAGAACAGCCTTTGTAGCTTATCTTTCCTAACCAGATTTTTATGTTCTCGATGTGTCTGTCTATATTTTCCATGGAGAATAGAATTACAGATTTCCGTACGTAATAATGAATGAATTTGTGAATAATTTAAATAGTTTGTGTCGTGTTGTATTTGGAAATCTGAAAAAGTTTCGAAATCTCATTAAAGTAACGAGTTCTTAAATAAAAGAACTTCTCTGGCATGCCATGGAAAAAATTGAAGCAGAAAACGTATGTCTACTCTTGTAACTTGTAGGATTTTTTCGATTAAACCATAACTGATTTCTGCTCTAATTTGGTAAACCCATTAAAACAGGATGGAATAGATTTTAAAGTTGAAATTTATTTTTGTTAAGTTCACAAACACTTACGAAAACAAACTACAACAAAAATGAATGCATACCGTACAGTGAATTCCAGAGGTCATAACTATTCAATGAATTACCGTAGCAAAACAAATAATACCAAGATATGAAATAAGCTTTGCATTTAAAACAATTTTTTCCGAAAATAACCTGTATTTTTCCTTTACTATACCTTTTTTTTTTCTTAAAGAAATGCAATTAGTTTTGCTCTCTGACATATAATTTTGAACAGGCCTTATTGTGGAAGCCTCGCTCAAAAAACGTCCCTTTCGAGAGTGAAAATTCGTTCGCGATTAGGAATTGTTCCCGATGTGTTTACGCCGCCGTTTATGAGGAAATAAATCATTGCTGCCGTGTGAAAAGATTTATTACACTCGCGAGTTAGATGGATTACCGGCGAACAAAAATAACGTGATCTCCATCCTGTGAGGATAAATATTTCTAAGAGTTTGTCAATGAAATATTAAGGGGCCGCACGTGAACAATTCGTTTCAGTTCTTGTCAGTTGAAAATACCAAGACGTCACGTATAAACTCAAAAATTTATTTATAAGTAATTACTGAAAATTTGAAAAGAAAAATGGAAGCAGACTAAAATATGAAGTCAATATTAGCTATGACAATCCATCTAATTTAATGATCAGTGGACACAAAACTCGTAGGTTGGTTTTAAGTGGCTCTAATTTGAAGACTTAAAACAAAAACAAAGTAAATAAATAAATATTAAAAACTCATACACCAGTTCTGAGTTACGATACAAAACAGGATCAACCTTCGTTATTCGAGATAAAATGAGACCACGAGGAGCTTTTGGTGCAAGTCTTCGCGCAGATTTGATTACACAAACATAAATATCATTTGCCGGTTAACACAATTGACCGCAATGCAATTTGTGCTTCGGCGCATCATATATTCGCCCTGTCTGCGTATTTTCTCGAGCTTACACAGCTTTCCCGTTGTGGAGTGTAATCGGTATTACCAGATTTTGTTTATGTTTACAACACTCCTACTTACTCCGCTGTCTGATTACGTCTGCTTCGCGTTTGCTAAACAATACGCCGTTGTTTACCGCAACTCGTCCGTTTACATAATCTGATTATGGGTATGGTAAACACATAGCACTGGAAAAATGGAGTTACGCTCGGAAGAGAGATTAATTATTAATTAAAATGGTGCTGTTAGTCTGAAAATATCCTGCGGGGTTATGGATTTGATGGGCAAACTGTTTTTGTGAAAAAATGAAAAAAATTCATCTTGTTTTATCAATTCACAGTTACAATAATGTTTCAACGTTCCACTAAAAAAGTATTGCCGAACACATTCATCAAAATAATACAGTACTGTCACGATTTTAAAGGTTCTATTAATTTTTATTTTAAAACAAAACACGAAATAGTTAATAAACTAATTTATTTATAAACGTACACTAACAATAACTTATTTACAAGCTTATGTCTAATTTATTTTAACAGCCGAGCGAAAGTCTAACGCGAACTTTAATGCCGAACTGTCCAACGCCGAATTCTTGCCGAACTGTCCAACGCTTCCGGCCGCGTGCATTTATAAGGCGAAGTTATTGTTCTCATACTTTCTGGAGCGCGACAGATTGTCTGGTCTAGTTTATTCTGCCGCCGGCATTCTCCAGGCTGTCTACCGAAGCCTCTAATCTAAGGTGCGTCGACTGTGACGCAAGAGACAGACTGACGCCGGCTGCTGTCGACGAATCATTACAGTACTTTTGCTGTATAAATTGTCCTAGAATTCACGCAAACTTATTCTTTTCTTTTTCTTTCTTCTTTTTATATATTACTCGATCCTTAAAATGTAAAAAATTTTAATTACAACGGGAGTATAGATTTAACCTGGACACTTTAAATTTCTGATTGTTAACAATGAACAATATCCAAATTTACTTCATAATAATCAAATACCAAAGACTTTAACGGATTTGAAATTTATTTTGTCAAATCAGACGCACTTTTCTGCTAAACAATCCGGAACATAACGAGGACGATAACGTCTTATTTAACTTTTTTGTCTTCCACAGTTTCATCGCTGCACTTGAGTTCGGAACTTTTATCCGTAGAACAGGAAGTTCTCGCAAAGACCAGTGGCTCGCGAACGATAAGTTTATTTACTCTAAAGTTTTTAACTTTGCTAAACGCCGAAGATATAAAGCAGTTTCCAACAGTTAACGGTAATTTGAATTAGGTTTTGGTGTAGAAACTGCACAAACAAAACAAATTAGAGACGCTCAGAAATAACAAAGTTTAATTAAAAAGAAAAAAAAAAGGTAAAACGTTACTTTTAATTAATCATATCGAATGCAAGTCGAAAGAAAAGAACATTGGTCGATCATTAGTCATACGATTTTTGAATAGGCTCAAAAAATCAGATTATAGCTTTTAAAAACGAAAGTTTCAAAATAATATTTAAGATTTAGAGCCTTTTAAGAGAATCTGCATAAAAGAGGGTGGGAAAGCGAAGTAGCCATTTAATATCAAGATGGAAGAAACAGTAAAGTCCACCAGGGCGGTAACAAATTAAGAAGGGGGCACGGAATGGACCGTCTTGCTCAAGCTAGCTAGACGTTATGGGGTGAATTCTAGCGATGTGATTCAAATTAGGGCACACTTTTGTTTTGTTGACGAAAATACTCGTTTCATTTAACTTAAAACTAATAATAACTAACCCATATAAGAGAATGTTACATTTTATTTTCGACGTAGATAATACCATTATTGATCGTCTGGTGGTTGATCGAAGTGGACGTGTGAGTTTGTCTGACGTCCCTTTACGGTGGCCATTTTTGATGCTTTCGGTATTGTGTGATACTTGATTTCACTGTACGATAAGAAGCCAACCTTCGGGGTTTATCAATTAGGGGACGTTGTTTACTTCTTCAAAGCAAGAATTGACTCGGCTTGAGCGGGATTTTGCGGGCACCTCACACATCGATCAACTTCATCGCATTCTGCCAAGACAGTCAGCTTTCATCGGAGTTTCTTCTTTTGGTTTGGTTGAACCCCTCCGTTTACTACACTTCTGCCCTACGTATTTGTGACTGCCTCTCTCCACACGGCCCCTTCGAACTCGTCGTAAATCGCATCGAGGGAAGGACGTAAAGCCTTTTCACCGGCCTAAGCAGATCTCGATTATTACCGGGCTAAAGCTGTTTCACCTGGCTAAGAGGACCTCGCTTCCTGCAGGCGTACTAATCACGGGACAAACCAAATTATTTCTTTTTCGTTTTATTAACAACACATTTTCTTTGTGTTGAATGTATTAATATTTAAATTAGTATTGTTCTTTTTCGTTGCGTTATAGTTGACGTGTTTTTCTGTTGATTGTTGAATTTGTTATTGGATTAATATTCACGTATTTAATGAAACAAAATTTACTGATTTTGACTGTAAACGCTAGCGAAGAGGCCTAATCGCGAACGGTAAAGTTTTCGGTTTGTAATTTTATATTTCTGGAAACGTTTTGCGATAATTTGCAACTTTGATTTACATTTTCTGGGGTGTGCAATATACGACGTTCAACCCTTTTACCTTTGTTTCGGTTTTTCATTTCGGATATACCCTTTCTCTTAGAGCGGTTGCTCTCTTAACTGTGGTACGACGCATCGATCGTCCCTTCCAGCGGAGAACTGCAACTATTTCAATACCCCGTAACACCTTGGATGTAGCTTGGGTCACCTTCAATCGCTGGTGGCGCCCTTTTCCGAAAACGACGTTTATGGTCACGGCTCTTTGGTCCCCATCTTGGCCCACGACCGTCTCCACTGAGCTCGGGTACAAAAGGTTCGACCCAGGTAATGTTAACTCCACTGTATGCAGTAACTGAACATTTGGTAGGTATCAATTAGCTAAGATATTCTGATCTTTTTTTAACGACCAAAACCGTGACAAGAAACAAGTATGTATGTAAAATAAACCTTTAGCTCAGTTAAGTGAAACAATTTCATACTTAATACCTTTGGGCCCCAAAGACTTTACAGTTTAAAATAAACAAAAGTAAACGGGAAATAAGCCAAATGTTTAATTCACCAAGTACGCAAGAATTTGAACTAACTCACGCCTGTCGCTCTGACGAAGCGCTCTACGTGGTTCAGGAAGCGCCACGTTTGATGGGTTCGGTTAATCCAAAAAATCAAACGGCGGTACTCGGGTTCGGGTCTCAAGACGGTCCATTTGCCAGTTGCCAGCAAAATTATAACCACAATGATTCGTCAAAAACGTAAAAGCTAATTACTTACAAGGTATGTCATTAATAATTTTCAAGAAATTTTACCGGCGTCAGTACTCAGTCACAAGTGAAATAAAACAACTTTATTGTGGTGCATTAAGCTCCGACAAACGCCGTTATTACTTACTAAATTCCAAACACAAATCGTCGTAAAAGCACGTCTGCACTGTGTTGAATCTGAGGTGTTAATGACACACACATCTTTGGTGTTGTTGCTTAAGTTTCGCACGTAAATACATCAAGGGGATACATTAGTATGGGCCGACTGAATGTAAGGAGGGGTGTTTCGCATTAAGCGTAAGCTCACCCTCACTTGGTATTTCTTGGCTAAGCCGTCATTTTCTGGACGTGGAAAAAACGCTTTTGCGCTTTTAAAGGTTACATACACGGTGAACGTGAAAATTAAACTATAAAAAACAATATATTATTAATAGGAACATGCAGAATTAATTAATCTACACACGAGAGGGAAGAAAAGATGTCTGGAAATTAACATGGAAAAACAATAACTAAGAAGAACTAAGAGAGAGACATGATCAACATAAGAGAAATCAAGAGCGCAGAAGACAGAGATAATTCTAAAAGAAAGTAACAAAGAGTACCGAGTATAAACAAGAGTACCGAAGAAGTTGGAAGGATGGGGAAAGCAGATAAACAGTAATGATAAATTTAATTAACTAATAATAGCTTCTCGTAAACTTTATAAATACAGGGTGCCATCGAATAAGTTTCACTTATTAATACTGTAAGTTCTTCATCACATAAGAAATTAATTCTGCAAATATCAATGGTTTTGCTCAAAAATTAAAAAGTAACCTAGTACAACAGCGTTTTGTTTGAAAACTTCTGCTCGTGTTCGTCAGTGCGTCTACGGTTTTTATAAACACGTCATAAAACGGTAAATTCCGCAAATGTCACGGTCGCGGTCACTCGGTCAGTGTCGGCCGCAACACAATTCGATAGCGAAATCTTGTTTGCTTAGTCTGAACGTAATAAAGAATCATAAATTAAGGGATGGCGAATTCGGCATGCCTTTTATTCAAATAATACATACTTTTAGAATGTGGCCTCAATTGAATTACCATTTTTTTTTTACTTACTGTTAGGTAGGATTCATGATTACTGCTTTATTTTAAATTAAGGATATTGATGAATATTATTATATAAGAATTTATTTGTGAAATATTTGCATTACTATTACTTAAATATTATCTTTAAAAAATTGCTGGGAATTGCCGTATTCTTTCGTACGAAAGTAATAAATGAGCTGTCTCAACGTTTATTGTATTGTATCCACGGGTTTACTGCCCTATCATTTATTGCGCATAATAGTAAACACCGCTCAACATGGACTTTAAATTTAAGTCAGCGTTTCTCAAACGTTTTATGTAAAAACTAACGGTATATGTATTTTTCCGGAGTTATTATTGATATCTTTCCAAAATGTATATTATGTATTAATAGTGGTTACAGTATGTGAAACTTAATTGATTACGCCCTGTATATATTGATAAATGAAAATGAAATATGCAATTATGCAATATAAAATTAAAAAAACAAATTTTGTAGCTTCGAAATGAAACATGAACAAACCGACCTCAACGATTATTTAATGCGACGACAATCGTTCACTGGCTCTTTCAAATACAGCTTTGGCCATTTTTATGACATTCATTTTCCCGTAGGAAAATTCTCTTGTAAATGTGACGCCACATTCAAACGAATTCCAACTTTCCCTGTTTTAAATAACCTGATAAAAGTCATTCCGTATTCCGAATGGCGTCGATATGCATAATTCTGATAAAGCTCGAGAATCGAAATGCAGTTCGCGTTCGAAATTTAATTCGCAATGTTTTCAATACACACGGGGTGAGCGGTAGGAAGAAGAGGAAGACAGTATTAGTACGGTAAAGGCAAGGACGTGACGTAAAAACAAATTGGAAAACCCTGTCTGATTGCTGTTGGCAAAGATGTGCGTTATTTACTGCCCCTTGTTTTATAGGGGGTGGTACACCAGGGAGAAATGATTTTACATTTATCTATGTGTTTTGCGTTGGAGCTGCATCCCGTTCGAACTAATGAATTGTTCCTGGCTGACTTATTTTACTTATCTGCGCGGTTTTTTTTTACTCTGCGTAATTTGTTGCGGGGTTCTTTTGCTTAATTGTCTACGAATTTATGATTTCCGCGTACGCTCCGCTAAACACGAGAATGGAAAACCCTCGGGCTTCATTGTCGTTTTCGAACTTTAACTTTGAACGTTATGCGTATTTGCAAAGCTCTCTCGTGGAATATATGCGGTTTAATTATAATTTGCAAAGTTAAAACTGTTCTGTTAATAAAGCAATTTTGTTAGTAGAATTGTTTTGTGAACAAAAAACGAACGGATTTACATTTCGTATATTACACCATTAACAAAATTTATATTTTTGTGGTCACTTTACATTTCTTAGATTTTGATCTAGTTTTTGTTCGTTAAAGTTAAATTTCGCGGTTAAATGTACGATATCTGAAAAGAAACAAAGTTGAATTAAATTTCATTGCCTTACGAATTTTCAATGATTTCTCCATTCGGCGTTTATAACGCCCTCGCCCTGGATATTTCCTCGCGAGTAATAATATTTCCCGACTAGACCGAGCGGCGCGCTGAAACTACTCGAAACACTCACGTGAGCTTTCGTAAAGTGGTAAAGTACATGTTCGGAAAATGTAACGGAATTATTTTGCTTTCCGCACAGTCCTCTGAAGTTCGGAAAAATTCGCCCTAAAATAACAAAGTGCAACCAGCTATTAAATTGTCCGATTGAACGAACGACGCGACGCCAGCCAGGACTTTGAATTAAATTTTAATTGTTCGTTTTACGAACGACTAAATTCAGTTCTAAATTGAAACGTTGAATATCGAACGCCTTCCGATTTCATTGTTTCACGATGAAAAGAAAATGAATTCCTTTTTAAAGCAATTACAGGTAACGAACTCAAAAACTTGTAATAATAACACTACTTACATACCACACTTACCTTTTACAAATGAGGGAAATTTTTGATTTTATAATAATTCATTATTGTTTACCCATAATTACTTAACTTTAGAATGTTTAAGATGAATTATTCCCATTAGAATTAAGCGTGATGCATCCACAAACGGAAAACCGAACCCCACTTTGAAATAATATATCATCATTAGTGGCTGTTTCTGGAGTTGAGCCAGAAGATTAAAGTCTAATACTAATATGCATGACTGCCACTCCTGGTACGTAAATAATTGGTAATGCGATCCTAACGAACCAAAAAATGACGAAGTGTCTTTTCTCATGTCTGAATTATAAATTATTTTAAATTTGGAACAGAAACCCGATCTCTTCTACTGCTCATTTGCAAGCAGTTGTAAAGTTAAAACGGACCTCTGAAATGACCCTTTCGGCGAAGTTAAGTTAATTAAGCAAGTTTCGGGCGTCTCACCTTAGTCTGAACCGAAAGTGGCCGCTAAGCATAGCAGTCCGGATTAATTCGGCAGCATTATATAAATTACTTGGCCGGTAGATTGAAGCGAAAGTTAGTGTGCACCGAAACAATTAAAGGGATGCGGTTCCTGAATGAATAATATATACGCTTGCAATTAGCAGCAGATAAACGGATCAAAAATAACAAATCGCCTGCAAATGTTAACCCCCGGCGTAAATGCATTAACTTGTTTATGGTCGAATTAATATCTGACTGGTGGATGCTTGCGTGTTTCGAATAATCAATGGAAACTGGCTTAATCTTGCTCATTATTTGCAATCAACATAACACAGTTGAAAATTAAATTTATTGCACTCATATTTAGTTTGTTATTTTCTAATTATTTACGCTTCGTTAAATAATACTTACCTACTTGGGTTTTAAATTCCTAGATTCACAATCCACAACCGAATGTGGTTAAGTATACAAGAATTATTACAGAGCTCTAACGTATAAAGGAATTAAAATACTAAAATACTATAATTTTAAGAAAGCAAAAGAGAGTGTTACTGAAAGAAATCGGAATTCTGTACAAAAATTTATTACATCAAAATTAGACAATAAATTGCAAAATGTTGTAATCATAAAATTCAAACGTATGAATCAACGTAAACAAAGGGATCGATTTATTATTCAAATTAAAACAAAACAAAAATGATTTGAAATCGCGACTTAAGACAACATCGCTACATCATTCGAAGAACTGCAGCTGCAAACCTTGGACAAAATTTCTGAGGTTGCAATTGGACACAAACGCGAATAATAATAAAATAAATCCCTGCCCTACGGCGTAGGCGCAGAAGAAGAAAAACAAACGTTGTGATGTCATTTTACGCCTCCTAGAGATTTGTACATTTTATTTAAATACCACGGTACCGCAGAAATCCCAGTTCCTCTTTTAACTTCGTCAGAGTTTTCCATCTTCTCTCTGCGTATCGCGGATGTTTTGGTAAGTTTAGTATTTTGTGAAATAATCAACTAAATTCTTCCTTAGTTTTATTTATTTTTTTTTTTTTCGTTTGGTAGAAGAGAAACAATTCTTTTCGTGTGTGTTTTTTTTAAGTTTTGTTTTAATTAAATCGTAAGCGAAATCGTTATCAAATTAAAACCGATATGTTTCAGACCCAACATTAATTGGTGAGCTAAAAAAATCGATTTATTTTCCTTGAATCCAGAAATTAACAAAAGTATTGTGGTACAGAATACCGTTTCTTTTCCTTTCGAATTATCTTTGACCGATTGTATTTACATTCCTGTTTGTATTTTGAATTATTTGCTATATTCACTTTATGAATTAATTACATACTTTATATTATACATTTTTCGTATTTCCTCTTTATATTATTTCATTTCTAATCGGCTGAGGCCAATTTGTGATATATCTGGTTACAAATGTTGTAATGTGCAAATTAAGTTCATCTCACGACCGGCTAACTCGTGGAGATGGCCTGGATCATACGTAATCCCTATACAAAGGTTGGAATTTAATTTGAAAAGAAATAACGATCACCAGTAATGCACACTTGTCTTTATTCAATGCTCAAATTAAAAATTAAAAATTCAAATTAACAATCTTAATAGATTGGACAATGAAATAACCAGTACACAAACTGAGATGTCAAGTTAACGTTAAAAATTAAACTAATGTAGTTAATTACGGATCCGTAAAGCGCATTAAAGTGAAAATAATACCGTCTATCAACTTAATATTAAAATGTAACAAAATAAAATAAATAGGAAAAGAAAGTCCAATTGTCCCAGGAGAAAAACGCCAAAGTGTCGTCCGTCGAGGTTAGGCGTAACAGGAGCACCGCATCATTCCAAATGACATTTTGGCTTCAGCCTAACGAGACAGAAATATGGGAGAGATGTTCCCAGTTACCACTTTCAAGCGCTAAAGGTGGTGTCCTCTAGCGGCGGGATTGATGAGCGTTCGGGTAACCAACATCAAGATGGAGGGCCAAAATCGGTTTACAACGACACCATAAGATCCATTCACAGCGGTAACTTTGAGGGAAATCGTCAGGTTACCTCTGGTTACCAAAACAACGGTGCAGCTTCCGGAATGAGGGGGGCGGTGGACAGAAGACGGAATAAAAATAAAAAAAATAAAAATAAATTCGACGAACAAGCTTGGAAAGCCTAGGACTTGCAGCAAACAATTAACAACCAGACATTCTATCTGTTTACTTCTTCACTCCAAAACAAACACCGTTTAATGAAAATTTAAACAAAAGCGAGTTTGCGATCTGTTTGCAAAGCGAGTGGTCACAAGACTGACGGAATCCCAATCGGGTTGGCAAGCGACGGGAACGGTTCGAGGGTGGGGGAGAGGTTCGTTGGCCAATGTCAAGCCTTTAATGTCACCCACTTTCAACATGGAATAGTTTCGTTACAAAAGAAAAAGAGTCGTCCGGGGTTGTTTACCATCCTAAGCGTCGTTTATGGAACAGTTCAAGTTCCAAAGGTGAAACTGCGATGCAATTACACTTTCGTCAGGATACAGTGTGACCCGAAAGCTAGAACTTATTTGCGACGGATTTTCTCACCCTAACAAATTCCTGGTAAAAATAGTGAGACAAAGGGAAAATTTTTGTTTATTGAGTAAAGTTTTTGTATCTCTTGGACCCCTTTTTCATCACTTTTTTGCAACCCCATCCGGCCTTTACATTACAATTAAATCAAAAGTACCTTAAAAATGTACAAGACCACTTCATATCAGGAAAACTCAAGCAATAATCGATTTTAAATAGGAAATGTACTAGTTTCGGATAAAAAAATGCTGCTTGCAGTAAACTTCGAAAAAATATAAGCCACCGATGAGCTCAACTCTGTTACAAGGTTAGGGGACATTGTCTCAGATTTGGCACATTGGGGACAGAAAATCCCGTCAGCACCTCAAGGACCTAACTAAATGAACTTCCTTAACATGAAGAGTACAATCTATATGAACCAAATACCGGAAGTGATGTAGATGGATAAAATAGGAACCAATCGATGATGTGTTCCTGATTACAGCTAGTTGAAGTGGTCTTGCAACTCCAAGCGCCCCACCAAACACGTCTTCGTAAAGCACAAATTCTAAACCAGGATCAGATTGCAGCAATAATTATCTTACGTAAAGTAATGGGTGTTATGAAGCGCCCCTTCCTTACGGAAGTGGTTCTGGTTTGCAAATCAGAGGTTATTCAATGATGTCACCAAATGCTGGAAATTACAAAAAATCAGAAGGTATCTTGTTTTTTTTTACTATTACTTACTATTACTATTATTGCATATTGCATCTACAATCGATTACAAATAATTATTTCTCCTTCAGCATTCGCATTACAAATTGCGGAAATGCAGAAAATCCAATTCGAAAGAGCCGGTATTAATCCAAACATGACCCAATACATGAAAATTTAATTTCTCGTAGTGACCTCACACGGACCAGGACAAACTTAAACCCACGCGTATTGTTGTCCAATCGAGCGTCAAATTCAATAATCTAATTTGCATTCGTATATTCAAATCTAAATCTTTGTTCTTTAATAATTTCTACATCTGATCGTTACAGACTTGAATTAATTGCAATGTTCTTATCAATCTACCTTCCACAAATGAAAAATGTCGTACATTCTTAATTTTGCCTTGTCAAAGCAAGAAAGTTACAAAAAAGGCATGATCTGAAGTGCTTTCACAAACAGACTGATTTATTCTAGCTATACCAACAATATATCGATTACACATAAAATATACGTTTATAAATTTAAACTATAGGCACATCAATGAGTTTAATTCATTATATTTCCGCTTGTGTGTACACATTTAAAATAAAAGCAAAATAATATAAATAAACAGTGCATATATACGAGTATTCCACATTATTTAAACACTACTTTTTATAAAATGAATTTTTTAAAACGAGTTTTTTAAAAAGGCATTAGTAGTAAACATTTCTGAGTTAGCTTTGCATGATCGCATCAAATTATAACACTGGGGATTTCCGCAACGGAAAAAACGGGGGAAATTATACATTTCGCTAAAATGGCGGGCAAAAAATCATGCACGCAAGAAACAAAGCGGATAACGGGACGAGTCCGATCAAATGTGAAATCAGCTGCCAACCAGTCGCAACCCAGCAAACGCAGCTAATTAATGAATCTCGAGGGCGAGTCAGAACAAGATCGTTTGGTAACAATGAACAAAGCAAAAAAGACCTTTGTATACTGTCTAAACAAGTATTTTGCAAATTCGGTTATATTAACTCTAGATCTTTGAAATTTAAAGACATCTTGATTAAACTGTACTAAAAAAAAAATTTTTAAATATGACTGAACATCATTGTGCACAATCTTATGAAGAAATTCTCAAGAGAAAAAGCATCATGATCGATCAGTTCAAATTAATTTCAAAGTAAAAAGATAATTAGTGCCACTAGAAAAATAGTGTTATCAAGTGCAACGCAAAATACGTTGAATAAAAAATTACAATTAATTTTTCTTATTTCGGTTCAGTTGTTTTGTTGTGCCCATGCTGATGTAAGAATCCAACATTTCATAATCATTAAGCTCATTTCATAAGTTAAACTCAATACAATGTCACCTACGCGAGTGCCCACCTAAAAAATATGTAATCACAGGACTTTCTTTATGAAAAGCTTTGCCCATATGAATCATGACTGATCTTTGCAAATTCCAAGATTTGAAGCTGCATAGGTGACTCATCGGAAAGCGGCGAGTCGCTTCTTACGAGATGGCTTACTCATCTTGCTTCCTCCGTTTTTTAACCACGTGTCATGCGGTCAAGGCCAGAGATGCTGTCTACTGTTTAGAATTTCACTCTATGCCAAATTTTATTTGTAACTGTTTTTACTTATTCTGAATACATACATTTATATAAATTTTCTCTTTATTTTTAATTTAATGTCATTTTAAAAGAAAGAATGTAATTTCGTCAAACTCGAAAAATATATGTGTAGCAGGCAAGGGCTAAAATATCATTCCATATAAAGAGGACATTAATAGAAATCTCTGGCTCAAAAGCTTAAACCAGATAAAACCGATTAAAATTTCAGTAAAAGAATGAGGAGAAGAAGTGAAAATTGTTGATTATTGTGATGTAATTAATTTTGGGAATGAAGACATAGTTTGGGCATAACAATAGAACTTCTCTCGAGATATCTAGAAGGACATAGAGTTTCGACGAGGCTTTGTAAAAATTGAAAGTAAATCTGAAAGTAAAGCATAATTCATCCCTTTTCTTTTATCATTTTTAACCATCCGTCCGTCGCACTTCTGATGGTTCTAGGACTGTCCTTGCGAGAACACGAACAAGCCTGTAGAAAAATTTTCAAACTCATTACTTGACTAGTTGTCCTCTGACCTCCGCCGCTGATGGCATGATTCAGACGTCAAAATACGTCAGAATTCGCAGTATGTGCAATATGTTTTATGCAAGAGTACGATTTGATTAAGAAAAATAATTCTACTAAAGAAGCTTATGTTCCTTAAGCAATGGTAACTGGTAAAATTTTGAAACGTAAAAAAATGCGACAACTAGTTTATAAAGCGGATCTAGTGTACAAGTGCATCAAGGAATATTGGGAAATTCAAAATAAACACCATAAAGGCAATGGCTCCAGAAAAAGGAATTATTATTCACACACTCTATAGATCATACCCTAAACATGATCATGTGCACGGGGTAGTACTATGTAGTACGGAATGGTACTAGTTGGTCAAGGTTTATTTCCGGTATTTCACACTAGACGTCGTCCAATCGACTCAAATGTATTCTCGATAGGGTATAGGTCTGGTGATTCTGCTGGCCAGTGGTGTTGACGTACCTTGGTGAGTGGTTGACTTGCCCTAAGAATGTGTGGACTAGCTTTGTCCTATTGGAAAAACTTTTTTTTCTTGTTGTTAGAGGAACGACAACAGAACGAGTTGCTAGTGCTGCTAGTGCTACATACCCTTGTCCTTACTATTTTGTCACATTAAAAGAATTACGAAGAAGTGAGGGTGAAACTGATTTAGAAAACATAGAAGATAGCTCTAGTAAAAAGAAAAGTTTGAAAACTTACGGAGAATTGAGAAATTGTCATGAAAAACTTTGTATGGAGGGAGAGATGAAAAAATGGCAGTACCGTCTATTTTCCATTATTTGAAGAAGATAGCAGTACTATTGCGAGATAAATAATTGGTACGGTTGCTTTGTAAAGTAGGCTGAATTTTCAAAATTTTAGCATATTGAAGTGCTCTTAAATTCTAGAATTAGCAATGATGGTTGATTTTTCAGCCTCCGAAAGAATCTTGTAAGGCATCTTAATAACTTACACCGACTTTTGACAGTAACAATATCAAATTTTATACTAATTTTATATTTTTAGTACGAAATCGCATAAGCCAGAAAGTCCTATTTAAATAGGGAAAATCTGTCGTACCAAATATTTATCTCGCAATGGTACATTTGTTATCGAGAAATGCGTCATTCCTGAATTGCATCTGCTGCAAGGATTTGTGAACCACCTCTTTTAACATGGTCTTGTGCCTCTTCTCGGACGTGACAAAGCTTTAATGTGGCCTAAAAAATTGAAGTTGATTGCTAAAAACTATCACGGGGAAATATTTGAAGGAAACGCATGCAGAAAACTTTTGAAACAAAGTGATATGCTTTCTGATCAGGAAATAATAATTGGACATGTTGGGTTACTTCGTGTAACTCCTTTTATATCTGCGTTTAAAATCAATTCACGAATGTGAGATTTCGCAACAGTTTTGGTAATTCATGATTGTGAGATTTCGTTACAATTAGTATGGCCATGGTGAGCCCAAACCTTAGACGTTTCAGTCATTGGATTTGACATCTCCATAATTTTATATACGATGGTGAACGATTTGAAAAATATATATAGGCCGAATTTGAGCAAATCAACTCAAAGTCGGAGATACTTAAAAGACATGGTAGGACTTAACCATGTGTCATCTATTTACATGAAATTTTTGTCCTCAATTAGAGACTCGGTTTAACACAAGATACCGAATATCGACGGTGTCAAGACTGTAAAATGATTCTCTCAGTGTTTGACAAAACGTAGATGCAGCGAACTCTTACCCTTCCAAGATTCTTAGCAATTTGAAAAGGCTAGATATAGAAGACAAATTATAATTTTGGGATGAACCGCTCACATCTGACCGAACGAAACCTATTCTCTTATCATCAATTTTGCAAAAATTTTCAAAGCAAACATCTTGTAATTGAAAATCGTCAACTTTTGAAAGTCTAAATTAAAAAAAAATACTACTATAAGATAGCAAAACTTGAATAATTTAATTTCAAGCAGATATATTTACATATAAAACACATTTCGTAAGTCTTTAACCGCAAAAGCTTTCGCTGATGCTCGCTCGTTCTATCCGTTCTATGCGGTTCTCTTGAAACTACTCGGCGCAACTAACTCTCCTATTTAAACGCTCTTGCGATGAATTACTGCATTAACCAAAGACAAATGTAAATTTTAGCCCTCCTATGGTTGCCCTTACATGAATTATATCCGTCGTAATAACGTAATAGATCCGTGTATTGCAAGCACTTCTTGCATTTCTGCGGATTTAACATGAAACCAATTTCTGGTGAGCTTAGCGATTATAAATCAAATGCAACAGAAACTCATTTAAATTTCAACTACAAATTCTCTTGCGTATTTCAAAGTTCAGTAAAAAATACGAATATGTACACAAAAGATTTCTTCAGGACAGTGCTCGGATTGTGTTGTAGAAACTCAAGGAGCAATGGGAGTGAAGCGGACGCTAATTCGTTAAAATCACTTCCTTGTCCCTTAAAAAAGTTTCTCGACGTGAATTAAGTAAATAATTTGGCTGCTGCACTAAAGGATTCTACGAAAGTTTACGTTTTGTTAAATACAAGGTGTTCAAATATTAACGCAGATTCTATTTAAAAGAAAATAATTTTGTTTATACAATACACTGACCTTTCCCCTCACACTCTTTCGTACAAATTGTTTAAAATTTTTTTAACTAATAGAATAATCTAATATGCCTTTGCGTTGTTATTTCTTGAAATTTCCGTTTTGTATTAGATCGAAGTCTTGTCGCAAATTTGTGACATCATAATAGCAGAAACCCAAACTCCAGGCGGAACCCCCCCGTGGCCAATTTCTTAGTTTTGTGAGCCGGAGATTCTATTATTTATACATGTCGCTTCCCACCGAGTTAAACTCATCCCCTTAATTGCACATCTTCTATATTACCTCTTTGTTCGTTTCCAAAACTAACTTCCCTAGCTCTTATCTCATTGTTACTTGCGAAGTTTGTGTAAGTCGGAGAGCTCCGATAAGGCATCAAACAAACAACTCGATTCGAATATATTAATTGCTTCCCATTTTTCACTTTCACTAAAATAGACTGAGAAACGACGATTTCCTTTTTTTGTACAAAAACATTTTTTGGTTGTTTTTAATGTAACCAAATTGATTTTATTAGTTTATCGAGAGAGAGGATTTTTTAAAATTTTATTTGCAATAATTATAAATATTATCTCATTGCATACATTCGACTGACGATGTTTTTATATTTGTTTAGAAACACTCTAAACCTAAGAAACACACGTAGATCTCCATGACTTCCAGTATAATCGCGTAGTGTGTTCTTCTTCTAGTGACGTTTCGTTCTTCATTGCTTTTCTTCTCGTTGCTGTTGCTTGTCACTAAATTTAATTTTAACCAGACTGCCTTAATCTTACCAGATGACAAGTCTGCGCTGTATCTTTCACCAGCTTTTCCCCTCGGCTAGCAACAGTGAGAAAGGGGTGGGACAATTACGATATTACAAAATAAGGGCGCCAGGACGGACAATAAACCAGCTGATTGACAAAGACCTCGTCGGCGTCCCCGTACCGACTTGATCGTGCAGAAGGCCAAACACAAACTCGAGGCTACACTTAACTCACTGGTACGTGAAGGAAAGATAACGTAGACACACACTTAAAGTTAACAAATTCAAGTTTTATTGATTAATAAATTATAGAGTAAGTGCAGGAAATAAATTGCACAAAGTTAAACATGTGATTGTTCAAGACACAGTTTAATCAAAGGCGCAGGTTTCGATAAATCTAAGGTTATTAGTTTGACTTACACTACGATTTAGATCTGTCAATGCAACACTGCATTTAGCCGAAATTCGCTCTCCGAAAAGGGCCATGCATAAACCGGACGACGATTTGAATTTCAAAATAAAACCAATAAATAACTTACGAATTTACTGTCAAAGCACAGTCGAGATCGTGTGTCAACTTGCGTAACGCTGTGAAGTTGACAGCCACCACGCCACCTGTTGATTGTCTCCAACGTCGGTGAGCTGGATCAAACCGGATTAGTAGGGCGGTTTTACTTTTCGTTCGTGGTCCGTAAAATGCCTGAACCAAGTCCCTCGGAGGCTTGAAATAGCGCAAAACGCTCGCAGAAGAAGAATTCGTACTAGATCTAAGACTAGAACTGGAAGTAGAACTAAAAGTAGAAGCCTGAATGGAAAGAAAGGTCGTTAGCGTCCAAAATGGCGTCAGACAATTCGCTTATTTTTACGACACCACGTTCGAACGAGGAATGAATCGAGAGCGCGAAAACTAGTCGGAGAACGCCAAGATGCACACATGGCGTAAGCAGTATCCAATAGCTGTAAAGGTTACGATCATACGATGTCTCTCAACAAATGAAAATCTTGGCAAGCGAGGAAGAGCGGGGTTGCCAAGCGACTCGAGACGCGGGCAAACGATGCTTTGTTGCCACTTTTCCGTAAGCGAATTTCTAAACGTAACATGCTTCGTAGAGACTCTCTGTGATGTGTTACCTACCTAAAGCCTGCAAATCTTGGGCGTGCCAATTAAGTTCATTCCAAATTGCCGGCTAATGGGACGAGGTCATACGTAACCCCAAAAGTAAAGGGCAGAAATTAAAAATGAATAAAGGTCACCAGTTATTACACACTTGTCTTTATTTGTGCAACAAAATAAACATGTAACTAAACCACCGCGGTGTCTGAATTAATATTTACAAGAATAAACTAACAATGCGAAACGCTAATATTCAAATGACAAGAAATATCTTTACCACAAAGCACGGATCCGCTTTTCGTTCACTAAGAAATTAAATGAATAATAACAATCAAAATTTAAAAAAGTCTACAAGCATGCATAAACGGCCGCGGCGTTTGGTTGCGCTATGATAAAATAAATCAAAAGATCCAACCTTGTGTTAACTAACCAAACTTCACATTGTCTGCTTAAATCCCATCGAAAACTTTCGGGTACCAAGAGTTAGAAGTGACATCAATATACGTCTCAAGGTGGTGTCTCCTTCTCGTGTCATCTGTAGTCAATCACAAATTGGCGAAAACAAATCCGAACGGCCAGAAATGTATCCACCAAAATGTACCCACGAAGATTGGCTCCAAATAAAAGCTCCAGTTAAAACTACCAGCCTGAATTACGCACAGAAAGAGCTCGTATAAGTACCTGACTTATTTGGTGAGGTCAGGCTTCGAAAAGCATAAACAAGTACTTTGCTGGAATGACATTCTCAGATCATGGTTTAAAAATCTATTCACTATTCACTCAGACAAATCAGGCTGAAGAACACACAAGAGGCCAGAGAGCCTAAGAAACGACGGCGTATATTGTAGGCGTTGAGCAGAAAGACTGATCATTCATACATACAAGCTTCGGTGTTGACGAACGAACACAGCAAGGGGGTTGTTAAGAAATGACAGTCGAATTACACAGAGAAGTGAATGAAATAGAGTATTTCCGTATAGCGTAGGTTATAGCTTTTGTCTAGTTGTGCAGTACATACTTTGAAACCAGATGAAACGAAAGTAAAACAAGTAACGTATTTTGGTTCTCACACAATGCAGGGTGGCCCGAAATATTAAAATAATTAGAATGAGTTTTTAAACCGTAAGAGATGTGTATATAATATATTGATTAGACCACAATTTAACATTTATTGGGAAGACATTACTTTTGGTTCTGACTGCACATCAAATCCGAACGTCATACCCTAACAAATAACTTTAAAATAAGAACGTAACGTAAAGTACGAGCAAGCCATTGGTTACTAAAACTTGTACACCCGATTCTAATGTCATAATTCGACGAATTACAATAAACGAGCATACCATTGTGTGTACAGTGGTGGCTATTAAAATCGTTACCCTTATTGACTTTTTTTTGTTTGAGAGGTTTGGAGAAATTTTCAAAAGACATCATCAACTGTATCCCAGTATCCGACGTGTTGGATTTACGCGGTCGTAGCCTTTCTAAAGGTCTCCAACACAGGCTCCTACCAATTAAAACTCCTACTCCTCTCCTGTAACTGCTAATTCTTGGGATCCGCCGTTAGGCATACATCAGGAATTTCGCACTGTCAGTTGTTAGTATTCGCTGCTAGTTTCTGGGATCAGCATCAAAAACTTCGCGCGCTGTCAACTGTTTTGTCTAGTTGGTTTTAGGTCTAGCTAGTTTTTTTTGCATCGGTCGTTCCTTGCGGTCTTTCCGGTCTTGTTAGTCTAATTATTGTTCTGTTGACCCTTTCCTTCTCGTCTGTGGTTTTCTGGATCATGATGCTCCTCAGCATTTCTGTGAAGTGCTGCCAATTCTCTTCGTTTATTAGCAAGATATCCGCTACTTTTTCTTTGGTGATTACTACACCGCATTTGATGTTCGCTGCAGTCCTATTCTCTGTCCACGTCATGTGTTCTGCCGTGTCTTCTTCGTCACCGTACCAACAGACGTTGTTTGATGACCGATTTTGTGCAAGTAACTGACGAAGGACTCCGTGTCCTGTTATTGTCTGGGTGATGTAATAGTCTCCGTCTCCGTGTTTCCTGCTGCACCACCCGTAGATGTCCTTGATAAAGGTTTTGGTCCACCCATGGTAAGAGTCCCATGCGTTTCGTCACTGCTCCATTAGGATAGTTGTTTGCCGTTCAATCCCTATAGTCTTCCTCGCCATGTACTGTTGCTCCGCTCCTCCACCTTCAGCTTTATAGGTGGAGTTGCTGCGATCGTCAGGATAACCTGCGTTTTATACGCAGAGGTGATGCGGGTGGCCACCTTACCATTGATAGATTACAGTAACCCATCGTAACGTTTATATTTCATGGCCGGGGACCAAATAGGAGCCGCGTATATAACGGTTGATGTGATGAATCCAGCCAGGACTTTCCCTTTCTTGGGTCTCGGTCCGCCGATGTTGGGCATGAGTCTTGCTAGGGCCATTTCGGTTTTCCTGGCTTTTTCGCATGTTCTCTTAACATGGGTGGTCATCTTTATTCCTCTGTCTAAATGCACCCCTAGATATTTAATCATGTCTTTCGAGGTGATATCCGCTAGAGTCATGGTTTTTAGTTTCCTTGGGCCCGCAAAAATAATCATTTCTGTCTTTGCGGTTTCCAGTCGCAGGACGTTCTCTTCCAACCAGTTCCTTGCTTTGGCGCACTGCACGCGTCTCTTCCAATAGGGTAATGGCCTTTGCAGTGATGATTATCGCCAAGTCATTCGCATAGGCGATCGTTGTAACTCCTTGGCCCATGTCCAGGTGTAGTATCTTGTCGTACAGAACTTTTCACGGGGTCGATCCGAGGACAAATCCCTGCGGGACGACTTCTTTCCTAGATGGCGTTATAATGGTCCTATCCTGCAGGTAGGATGCTTTTATTGACCTGCAATAGAAATATCGTACTCTATCGCCTCCCCACTTATATTGTCGCTAAAGTTTACGTGTCCTACTATTCACTTGAATTAAATTTAGTTTAGTTTAAATCTATCATCCGTAAGATCTCCGTTACGATATTTGCGACGTGAATGATCGTTGTTGCATGTCTCTCTCTATTACATGTTTAAAAAAGGCAAGAGACCGCTTTTATTATATTATTAAAAAGACCGCAGGATTTGCCAAGAATAATCCATCACGATTTTATCTTTATACATGAATATTTCCGCTATAATAATAATAAAAGAAAACAAGCTAGATTCAGATACAGAAGTCATAATCAACCGATTACATTTACTGCACGAAATTAGCTCAGCTCATTAACTGCACGTTTCGCACACGATTTATTTATTACTGCAAGAACTAACTCTCGGAGATAATTTACTATCTAAACAAGCCAGAACACAAAACGCGATTTATTCGTTATGTCACGGCCGAAATAACGCTGTACAAAACAGCGCTTGCCTTGCATTTATCAGACGGTGTATTTGCACTATTCAGCTACGTAGATGCATCGTTAGCTACAGTTTACCGAAGTCATCTGTGCACTCACAATACAAACATCCATTTCAAATATCGCTGCCCCGAGAAATCTTGATAAACGCAGTTTTCGCGCTACACTTTATTTGAATAGATCCCCGGAGAATTCCGAGCGTTATAATAATTTAAAAACACGAATAATTATGTGCGTCAAGCACGAAAGCTGCTGGTGCATTCTTCCAAATTTATAGCATCGTTAGTTTTAATCTAAAATGTAAATAATTATATAAATTCTTATCTAAACTGGAATGTTTTACTCAAATAATCTTGTGTCTAAGGAGTCCTTAAAGGAAAGTGCAAATCGTTGGAAAAACCGAATACACTCGATGTGCTGGAAACAAAATGTTCGACGAATACTTAAACATCCTTTTTTTGCGATGTGAAATGAGCGCAGAATAATGTATCTGCCTAGCCGGGCTAGGCACGAGGGCCCACAAAAAGCAGGAAATCACGTTTTGATATTCCGCGACTGGAGCGAGGGACGTGGTAAGACGAAAATACACCTAAATTCGACTTTTCCAGTACTCGGAAAGGGGGGCGATGCCTGAAAATACCGAACCTGTATGCACTGCATGCGGACGTGCTGTGAATATTCAAGTATATTCAGATTACGTGTCAGACTTTGTTAAGCAGTACGGCTCCGACTAATGTAAACCTGAAATTTATTATATCTGGGAAAAGAGCGGTCTGATAATCGAATAATGTGAACCTCGAAATACATAATTGTATTATAGGATAATTCGAAGAACCCATAATTCAGAAAAATAAACTTTGAAACCTAATACATCTTTTTTTTATTAAATAACAAATCAATTTTGGTCTTGGTTTTCATATCTGACCATAAAAAATTTATAACAGTAAGGATTGAAAGTCATGAAAGTCATTAAAAAAAATCAGGTGATTCAGGATGGTATTCGCACCCCTATAACTTTTTATTTCAATTCTTAGGAAAATAGCATTAAGTAAATTAAATCAATCCGTTCATTTAGCAAAGTTAAGATATGCGAATATGCATCCCAACGTCGCCGTCGCCGTAACATAAACAAGGCGACTTCGACGCGTGATTCATATGCAGGTGTCCAAAAATCTTCAAGATAACTGAACTTGTTTGGAACATAATAAACGTACCCCCAAGCAAAAAAAAGATTCATCTCGCTGCATGAGCATAGTGATTTATTTGTACCATGAAGCAAGAGATGCCCGGCACCTCCACCAAAAATGTGATGATATAAATCGAAGCAAGGGACTTAGCTAGGTTAAATTAATATATTGAACATAAATAAGTAAAGTTAAACGTAATTGTACAAAGATTGGTCAGCCTAACAGCACACTTTAATATGCTCTTTACATGTTCTGATAACAACTAGATTATGATCTTAATTGAATCTCTCTTGAATTTGGAAACTACAAGTTTTTATATAGTCTGGAAGTCGAACAATTTCGAGTATTGACGAGGGAAAGATATACGCTTATGTTTCAAACAAGTTCAATTATGCTGAAGGTTTTTTTGAACACCTGCATACGAGGCACGCATCGAAGTCGGTTTGTTTAAGTTACGGCGATGTTCGGATGCATATTTGCGTATCTTAACTTTGATAAATAAACCGTTTGATTTAATTTGCATTTTACTTGTCACAATATGAGTAGTGTAGGCTTACTGATGATACTTTTGTATAAAACATTTTTCCATATTTTCAATAGGAACGGCGTTAATGAAGAAACCCGGTAAAATGCCACACCCTGTATAAATGCATCAAGCAGTGTTTGTATCACGTTTAACCTACAACAATGAATCTCAATTAAAAGCCAAAGGAATGAAAATTTTAAGTAGAATTTTAGGAGTAACTAGAAGGCATAGTTTAAAAAAATATATTTAAAGCAGGAGAAGGTTAAACGTAACATTAACAATAACATAACATATATACATCCTATATATTCGAAAATAATTTTAAATTATGCGAAGCTTGAAAGGATGAAACTTTATTATAAAACATTTTTCCATATTTTCAATAGGAACGGCGTTAATGAAGAAACCCGGTGAAATGGCACAGACTGTGTAAAAATCTTGCTATAAAACACAACAAAAAATGAAAACTTCCATTCCTATTCAATTTTTAATAAACCAAAATTTATAAGAAATACATAATTTAAGGCAATAAACGACCTCGATGTTAAACTTATTCTGTTATTGACGTCTTACAATCGGTTCTCTCTGCTAATTATCGTCGAATTAGGTACTTTACTGTATAGTTTGTTTTATTGCGCAGCCATCAGTAATCATTTCCACCGTTTATTCATTTTTTTATTTCAGTTTTTGCGAAGTTTATTACGGCATTTTGTAGGTCCGTTATATTTTTGGATATCATTGATACATTGATACCTATTGTACAGGGGAGGTAAAAGCAAAACTTGCATGCGGTCTTATCGAGTGTGAGTAAAATGCACTGTGATTGTCTAGATATAGAACAGAGATATTAAACGATATAGAACAAAAATATTAAATGAGTCGAATAAGCTGCCATTGTTTGCAATGCAAAGTTGGCACCGTTTCTGAACGCTATTAATGACTTTACGGATAGTATTGCCATTAATACTGTTAAATGCCTCAAGTAATTAGTTCAAACCGCATCTAAATATCTTAAGTAAAAAAAAAGTTACAGCAAATAAAAGAAATTATGAGATTTTTTTTAATTTTAACCAAAATGGCCATGACAAGTACAATTTGAAAATGGATTCTTAATGAGCTATCGAACCTGCACCTTTTTGCTAATTTAACCATCTCTCTATCTCTTCAAATACAAAAGTTACTCACCTTGTTCCTACGAAATCCAGGCACCCTGTATACTGCTCAAAAAAATTACATACATTTTTATAAAACTACAATTAGATTAAATGAAAAAGATATGAAATAACTATAGCATGACGTATTTAAGCTTTAAGTTATTAACAAATTTTTAATAAAAATAATTTGTACATAATAAGAGCATAAACAAGAAGTTTAAATGAAAACTAATAACGTGGATTATTATATTAACTTAAAGTGTTCTTCCTTTAAAGCTTCTTCTTGTGTAATTCCCTCTGTTTCTAAGAATTTATTTACTGGATTTGCTCTGCTCTTACTTTATCATCTACGAATATAAAATCCTCCCCGATGTGTTTTAAAAATGATTGGTTGTAAATCGTCGTGTAAATATCTTTCAGCATTTATATCCTCTTCACACTGTAATTGATCCTTCCCCACCAACAACAGTATCAACCACGCATTTACTGCGATGAGGTTCATTTGGTTCTCGCCATATTCGTGAACGATTATCAGCTGAACACAAAGTTTTCATCTAGTCCGTTTCATTTCGTTTATGATTTCTCTTATGCCCAGTCGCAAGTTTGGGAAAGTTGGCTGGTCTTCTAAGTCGCAGGTGATTTTCACGTAATCTTCTCCGAGAGATATGTTGCGTTTTGAAAGTTGTTTTCAATTTGGCAGCATTATCAAATCTATTGCGACATACCAGCTAATTTAAAAATTTCTCCCACTTTGAGAAGTTTTTTTTGTTTTAAATATATTCGCCAAGTCCTTCCAGTCACATTAGAGGAGACTTTTAATCTCCTGGAAATTGAACGCTACCTTTCTTCCTTTCTCCAACAAATCTGGTAAATTATTCACTTCCTCGCATTTGGTAGTAACCTATGGCGTGAATTTTTCAACTGTGGCAACCAGAAGTCACCAAAAAAAAATCAAGGAAGACCTTGGGGGTCAGAGAGAGGAGGGATTTTCTGCTAATTAAGCGATCGTCGAAAAATTCTCTCAAATATGCAATGGTATCTTGCGTTGTATGTGCGGTTGTCCTATCCTATTGGAAAAATCATAATGTAAGTACCTTGTTTGTTGCTATCTCAAGTAACGCCCAACTCCAAACGTGGGAGTTTTTGAACACGTTTTTCAAATAACACATGTTTTGCTTATTAAAGTAATCAATAAAGATATTTAAGAATAAAATGTGATCGTGAAGAGAAGTTATAGTTTTAATAAAAACATTTCGACGTTGGCACAATGTATTTAACAGAGAGTACTTGGCTTTTATTTCCCCTTTTATTTCGTGTATGTAAATTTATAGGGAGTTTTTGAACACGTTTTTCAAATAACACATGTTTTGCTTATTAAAGTAATCAATAAAGATATTTAAGAATAAAATGTGATCGTGAAGAGAAGTTATAGTTTTAATAAAAACATTTCGACGTTGGCACAATGTATTTAACAGAGAGTACTTGGCTTTTATTTCCCCTTTTATTTCGTGTATGTAAATTTATAGGGAGTTTTTGAACACGTTTTTCAAATAACATATGTTTTGCTTATTAAAGTAATCAATAAAGATATTTAAGAATAAAATGTGATCGTGAAGAGAAGTTATAGTTTTAATAAAAACATTTCGACGTTGGCACAATGTATTTAACAGAGAGTACTTGGCTTTTATTTCCCCTTTTATTTCGTGTATGTAAATTTATAGGGATATATACTCCTGGGAAATGTAAAATTCATTTAACTATGAAAATATATAAAATTCGAGTTAAGAAGTTTTTATTGCGAAAGCACAAATTGAACCAACCGCAACGTATATAACGAAGTTAGTGTCCCGAACTTCGGGGATCCCCGGACCATTGTAATTTATATGAATACGTGTGTATGTTTCAGGGAACCGCGGAATAGAAGCCCCCTACGCAGTGTTGGTGTTCGTACACGGGGAAAGTTTCGAGTGGGGATCCGGTAACCCTTACGACGGAAGCGTCCTGGCCTCGTACGGTCACGTCATTGTGGTTACACTCAATTTCCGTCTTGGAATACTCGGTAAGTGCGGCTTGCTGCTGAAATCTGATTTCCAATTCCGCATCGCGCCCGCCGCTACAATAAAGGCCGCTCGGAATGGAATAATTCGGTCAGTAAATTCGCTCTGTTATTTCGTAACGGCGTCGTACGTTTCGCCTTAAATGAAGCCGTACGGGACAACATAATAAACACGGTGCGACGTTAGAAATGGTATTATTTTACTTTTCTTCTTTTCTCTACCAATTTATTCTTGAAACTCTTGTCTATAAGGTCTCTCTCGCTCACAGAGCAAATAATGGTCACAAGGCACAACAAAATATGTTGAGGATTGTGGTCATATTACAAAATATTTTCTACTTGCTCAAATCAGGTCCCCCCAAATGTGTTAGACTAATTTAAAAGTATGGAACTGAAAAACAAAAAGGTATTTACGAACAGCTGAGATGATCACAGGAAAAACGTTACAAAATATTAGGAAATCGCTAGAAAGCTCTGAACAAGCACGTAAATAGAATGCCCAGGATATTCGCATATCGAATTACAAGAGACGAGGATTCAGAAGGAAAAAGGAGACCTGAAAGCTGAATGTCAACATCAGTAAACATTTCAACCGACAATAAAAGCAAAAGCTAGGAACTGACTTTTCTCTGTGTACTGGAGTATTTAAATAAAATGTTGGACTTTCTAAGAAGCGTAAAACATTCAAACTCCAAAACATTTTCATTCCGCGCAAACCTTCTGAGCGAAATGTTTTCATCAATAGATGTCGCGCAATTGTTTACAACGTTTGTTTTTCTTCTTATTACGCCGACACAATGAGGCAGGTGTTTATTTATCCGCACTTGTGTTCAGTTGCAATCTCAGCAATTTTTTCCATGATTTGCAGCTCTGCAAGGAAATTCCAACTTTATATTTAACTGAGAAAAAAAGGCGGAATGCCTAACTAAAATTTAAAACTGATACAAATCAAGTGAAAGAATGAAACTGAGTTAGAGTAAGCGGCAGCAAATTGAAGGGGCAATTGACATAATGCATAATGCAATGTAATCGGTGTCTTTAACATATCTATTATAAAAGTTATTTTTCAGTTAACTATATAAAAATTAGAATTGTTAGAAAGTGAGAACAGAAAGATTTATTATTCCGCTGTAAGGATCCTAAAAAATAAGAAATAAATCTTTGTTCAAAAACGTAATCGAAAAGAATTCCCCTGACAATATAAGATTCCTTATAAATTGGTAATTTTAAAAATCCAGCGTCGTTCCACTTTTTAAATTCCACGCTAACAACTTGAAGTTGTTTTAATCAAAGGAAGAAAAACACTGAATGCTAACGAACTGATCGTAATTGATTTTAATCATCTTCATAAACGAGGTTTACTTTATAATCCCGACAAATGAAAAGAGTTTTAAAACTGCAACCCCAACACTCCCGGAGTTTCAATTTTAATACACCCCCAGAACTATAAACTTTGTTATAGAAACTTAGTCCAAGCGGAGCATCCGTTGCGACGAATGAAATTACTCAGAGTACGTATCTCCGCCTTAATTAACTGCAAAAATTCCGGGAGATATGCAAATTCGATGAATTCTATGGGCAAACTCGATTAAAACGAATTAAAACGCGATCAAGTCGTCTTTGTAAACAAGCGATGAGTTTCTGATTCCGGAGGGATCCGGATAATTGCAGATCTCCAGTGCCGTGTGTGCTTAAAATATTAGAGCAGTTTCGCGAATTAAGTTGCTTAATGTGATTTATACCTAGTTTAATTGGGGGAAGAAGCGAGATAGGGCTCAGTTCTGCCGGTACGCGCCTAAAACTATTCACCCCGAAACGCTAAAATACTCTGTTTACGTAATTGGAAAGTTTTCGAATTCATTTGGAATACTAATGAAAGCTCACGATATCGATTCACTATTAGCTGGCACGGTATAATGTCCTTTCTTGGATTAAATAAATATTTATATTGCCCTCATTTTGACAAAAACTTTTAGCTTCGTTTTTTGAAAAGTTTTCTATATTAATTAGATACTTGTGACACTTGTAAAGATAATATTACTTTCTCAACTAAAAGAAGAAATGAGTAGTAATTAAAAGTAATGCTTCATTGAAAATAAAATTATTTTACAGTAGTTTAAAAGGGTTTAATTATGAGAATGCTTACATCTGGGGCGTAGGTGAAGCTGCGGTGTTCGTGTAAGAACATGATGGATAAAATAAAGAAAGTTAAGGTACAACCGCAGCAAGAATTATCTCCGTAAGGCTATTTGTCACAGTTTTTCACGTTTACTTGAGTCAAGAATTCAAACATTTTATCTGCGTTAAAATCTAAAGTTGATGAAAAGAGAAACTGAGGATTAAGAAATAAACCATTTTATACGTGAGTTGTCACAAAGTTTTCTTTCATTTTATTTTCTTGTTTTATTTTGCTTAAAGGAGAAGCTGAAGGAATAAGTACAATGAATAGAAATATATTCAGAGACTCAATGGTCTTCTTTTTTACGAATTCCCCCACTTGTTTTGGCGCAGAGAAACTTTTCTAGGAAGATGCCTAATCAGTCTTTGGATATTACTTAAGTGCCTCCAGTACAGTTGCAAATACAAATAGCTGCACTAACGGAAAATTCGCATTCTCAAGTGGGTGATATTTATAAGAATTCCTCTAGACAATTAAAACATGAGTGGTTCGATTAATCTTGATCCACACTTACTACAATTATTGTGCAGAATACAAATGGTAACTGGTAACTCTGCATGTCTTCTCTCATTACTTTGACCAATGGACATAAACTAGGGTAGTGTAATCATTTCCAGATATTTAAAAATCAGTTTGCAACGAACGTCCATCACTGTCTCAGCGTATATCCTTAGTACTTCTACCTTATTTTGCAGCAGCATAAATTCATTGAAGATGGGATGAGTGTCTCCAAATATCGAAGGGATGTGTAGTTGAAGAAGAAGATAAGGCTTAGTAATCCACAACAGCTGCCTGCTTATTCAAGATATTACAAGACAGTAATGATTTTAATGCAGTTCTTGCTTGTGATATTGTAATATGGAAAAGAAAACATCTTTATATCGAGCAAAAATATATTAATCGCTTTATCAAAAGTGAACAAACAAATTCTTGCTCGATATAAAGAAGTTCTCTTTTCCATGTAGTAATAATTAGTCTGCTGAAGTTTAGGTAGTAAAGAATTTACATTTAGGCCCAGTTAACAATTACAGTTACAATCGTGGAATAATAATAATGTTCCTACGTCACGTTATTCTAAGAATAATGCTTATCCGACGATTGTAAAATCGGGCCTTAGATACCTGAAATGCCTAAACTTCCGCAGTCTAGTAATAATTTTTAATTATTAATTAATTTAAACTTTCTTTGATTAGTTGGGTACCTATCTTATGTAACTCAGATTAATTCATATTTACTATTTCACTTCATTTTCGTTATCTGGAAAACGAACTGAAAGGGATAATTGAATACGTGAGTCCAAGAACAGTACTAGTCCAAAAGTTGTATTTTGAGATCTTGACAAATAACCGCCTAGTGTATAAAACCATTGAATATAAAACATTAGAGTCTACAGACAAGTTGTAGCGTCTATTCTTGTGAGTATTTTGGTATGCTAAAACTTATGAAAGTGGCTAACGACGCTGTGTTGTATACAAAAAATTGTGATGGACATAGACTGTTCTTGGACTCAAGTATTTTTCGGATATTAAAAAAACATTAAACAAACGGGAATTGATACAAAAATGTTCGAATATATTTTTAGTTAATTATTTGTTATAAAAGGTAATCAACATTAACATGAACATTTATATCTAGATATCCTCTTCTGTGTTTGTTGTTGGCCAGGAAGTTATGTGATAGTAAGACTCTATCTAATGTTTCACCTGTAATATATCGCATTACTTTCTTAGGTCCGATTTTACAATCGTCGGATAAGCACTATTATTGGTATAACCTGTGGTATAACGTGACGTAGGTGTGACGTAGATATGGAGGAACATTAAAGGATATTTGGCGCACAGTTATTCCGTTCTTATTCCACGATTGTAAAATTGGGCCTTAATGTCATTGATTTTCTTATAATTAATAGGAACAGGTTTCTTATAAGCATGTGCTGTAGATAAATCGGGAATTTGTTTATTTTGTTTTGAATGACTCAGATATAAAGCTGTTAATATATTCGGAAGTTGTCACATAGCCTGGGGTAGAACTATCATACACAAACTGTATATAGTTTGAAATAGTAAAATTTTCACCCTTTGGATTATTACTAGTTTTGATTGCGATAGCAGTTTTTTTGTAACCAATTTTTAAAGTCAACGTTATCTTGGTAGGTTACTTGTTTCACAGTAAGTGGATGCTTTTTCCTGGAAGATGTTATAATTTCATAATAGTCTTCTGGAAGGTACACTCGATCATACTTTTTAACTAATCTCTTTACAGTTCTAAAATCTCTATCACACGGCAAGAAAGAGTGGCCTCTAACAGGAAAGTGGTGGTAGATTTTTTTTGAATCGTTTCGTACCTTGTAACGCTGGAAGAAATCGAACCATTGTATGATTTCGATTTTGTCCAGGACATCCGTCAGAAAAAATGTGCAACTCTGTGATTTCCAAGGGCATGCGGTTTAAAGTGTAATATTGAAGAAATGTGCATATTTCATCTGGTCCTTTTCGAGCAGGCCCTCGTGATATGTATAGAAGTGGCCACCGTTATCTTTGAGATTATGAACTTCAAAAGCGTAAACCCATAGTTGTCTAAGTTAAAAAAATCTCTTGGGCAGGTATGTTCGGAAGGGGTAGATTTTGAATGTAGTCAAATGCGATACCTCCAACTTTCGGAAGTTCTGCACACAGCGTTCTACTTCTTTTAGTTGTGTGTAAAATTTATTAGCACGTCGTTTATATACAATCAGTTCTGCATCAGCAACTATCTTGGCAGTATCATTAAGATTTTTGTCTTTCAATTTGGCACCTAACATTTCAAGCTCTGAACAGACATCAACTTGAGGTCTTCCAAACTTAAGAGCATAATTTTCACTAAAATATTTTAAGTAATATCCATATTTAGAGCCCGCGCACACTGCAGATGTTCTATCGGTCGAGAGTTTATTCTGAATCGAGTTAGGAGAAATATGATACGTGGCTGTAATTAAAGCGCAGGCTCTTAATGAGACCTTGCAATTCTGGAAGTTTTTTAATAAAAAGACTATGCATAGTCTTTACGTTTAACTGCGCGTGTAAATAATGAACAGTGTGTGAAGAATAATGAGAAGTTTTTAAAGGAAACGTTTCAACGTGCTCGTTAACTTTCACAACAAATTCATTAGAAATAGCACGTGGTCTGTTATTATGAACGCCTCTTAAATCCTTTGGAGATTGACCAACCACAAGCAACGACGTTAAAAGTTCAACTTGGATATATAACACGGCATGAAGACTCATGAATGCTTGTTTACAATTTACATACAAGAATACGTTCCGACGATTTCAAAATAAAATACGAAAAATTAGACGATCTTGGTTTACTATGTTCTTCGGAACGCTGTCCGTCTCTGAATTGGCTTTGTTTCAACTAACCCCTGAAGAAATGTGTCTTGTTCATTTTCGGGCCTACCATCGTACAACTTAGATATTATTGCAGCCCTTTTTTCATCTTTAAATTGTTCTGTACATTTTCGGTTACATCTAGTTAAAAGAAACCGTATAGATATCGTACTACGTAAAAGAGTTTGTTGAAACTTACGAACAAAGAGGTCCACTTGTTTTCGCATCAACAGCTTTTCCAAATGTAGTAATATAGGGTTGACCCTGTAGATGTGCGAGTTTCCTTTTATTGTCTTTTCACGTTTCCACATTCTTCTTTCTTTGCTGGTACCGCTAACACCAACCTCAACGTCACTATTATCACCACCAAACATTTAATGTCAGCAACGCCGTGTTCTTATATCCGACTGCAAATGGTAAACTGTGACATTTATGACTTGGAAAACAATACTAGTCCAGGAATAATCTATATAAGCAAGTAGAGGCTGTGCCCTAACACAAACGAATCTTCCACGGTTTTTACGCTCACTCGATGAATGTATAATGTCTAAACATTTTGGCTATGTCAATTAGAAACGCCATATTTGGGACTAGTAGGTACTGTTTTTGAAATAATAATGAAATTTCAGATAAACTTGAATTAAAACTAACACTTAAAATAACAACAGAAAAGAACTCTCGCTTACATCGAAAAAGAAAGCACATAAAGTATACAGGGAGGAAGGTTCAACATTCACGCACAATAATCAAATACAAATTTAAAGAAACTACTAAAAAATATAAATTTGAAATACCAGTTCTAAAAGCAAATAATGATATAAGTACTATGAGATATTCAATAAATTCCAAAGCACTTTCTGGGGCCTATTTCATAATAAAATACAAGCTAATAATATCAGTGTTGAATAAAACGTTTGATGACCGATTAAGGACGAAGTAAAAAACTATAGCTGACAGTTTCGGTTTACAAACCAAAACTGTCATCTGAATGAACGAATAGTTTTTACTTTGTCCTTAATTCAATCATCAAACGTTTACTAATATTACTAATATTATTAGCTTGTATGTATTTTATTATGAAATAGGCCCCTGGTTTCAATACAGAACAAACACTTCAGTTGTTTGGAAAGAGACTTCATCTATAAGTATAAGAAATATAGAAGCAAACTATACTAATTTCAACATATAAAATATTTATATAAAAGAATAAATAAATTCATCCAATTCGCAAAAAAAAAAACAAAGCGAAAACGAACCTTATTGAAATACTTCTTAAGACCACCACTTTATTTTAGTGCATTAGAAGCCAGTACACTTTCAAAAGTTGCGTGTGGTGTTTGTTTACTTGCATAAGCATTTGGGTTATGCACAGTATTACAGATAGATAAAACAATTAAAACAATACCAGCAAAGATAAAAGAATAAAGTTTTTAAAAAAATGAATTGAAGACACCCTATATTTATACGTATAAGCGTGATGGTATAAATTTGAATCTACATACGAGACATGAATTAGTTACAGATAACGAAAATAAGATTTCTGGGCAGACTAAAGGTGCAACAGGACAGATCACCTAAACAGCTAGGACTACAGAGAAGAGCTGAGCATTTACGGTTTAAAAAAGGATAACAGAATCCCAGAGAAGGATAGAGAACATATTAATTGAATGAAATGAAAATATTTTAAGAAACGGTAAAGCGATATTAACAAAAAAAAAATTGAGATCTAGGAAGATCGGTAAAGATATAGTTGTAATATGTTGTGAAAAGTCAAGCAAGCCAACAGCCCCAAATATTGAACGAAAAAAATATTAAAATAGGAAATTCCTGTGATAGTGGTTTACGAATGAAGATTTTATTGGGGATGCAATCAGAAAAAGTTAAATAAAACTCCTTTAATTTATGTCGAGCTTTCGAGAATGGTTATTCCCTGCATTAAGACGAAATAGCGAAGTTACATAGAGGAGGAAAGCATGTCTAACAAATGGAGGAAGATCAATTAAAAAAATTGGATTTTTTGGATTGATCTTAGACATACTTTCGTCCTACATGTAACTTCACTATTTCTTCCTGATGCAGGGAATAACCATTCCCCAAAAGCTCGACATACATTAAAGAAGTTTTATTTAATCTTTTCTGACTGCATCCCCAATAAAACCTCATTCATTGAATTACCAGTCAAGACATCAAAGTTTCATAGTAGTTTACGATTAAATTTTGATCGTAAACCTAAAGGTGTTTTTAAGAAAATAGGCACATTATAATCCAAACATAAATTTCTTTTCTATTTTTAAGATTAATAAAAAAATCCCAATATTAAGATTAATAAAAAATCCCAAAAAGTTTTAAAAGTTTTAAAACTTTTTAAAATAACCAAAAATTAATTTTTAAAAGAAGAATAACTAAAGTAGAACATGCAAAGTAGTACTTGGCACAGCTCTGATATCTAATAATAATAACTGATTCCTCATTAAAAAATTCTGTGAAATATGAATAACAATGAATATTTTTCCAAAATGTGTTTGTTGCTAATATGTCATTAATTACGACCAGAAATCGAAAAATTTTACGATTGACCGGAAGCACTAAATTTAAAAACAAAATGAGCACCGGCAAACCAACACAAATAAATAAAGTTCGCTGTTATCCGTTATTTATATATTTATTTCATTTTCGGAGTGAATTAAACGCAATTTAAATTCATTGTACCGGGGAACGGCGAAATTTATTCGCAGAATGCGGACATTTGCTACAAACATATACCCGCAGTATGTCTGCTCGCATGTTTGCGTGCACAGCCATACAAGCGTGCATTATTTGCGATTCAGTATTGACCTAGATTAAAGAATGAGAATAATATTGAAAGTTGTAATCTACTAGACGAATTAAATTCGCTTATTAGTTTCTTGGATATCACGGTTTCTCGTGTTTTCATACTATTTCTAATATAATTGCTTTACAAAACCCCAAAGGTAGTATGTTGTTTATAATATCACTGTATTCTGTATTTGTATGTAGGCACTCACACTGTAATTCAGTTGTACAAGCCTCTAACAAAATTACGAAAACGGCATCGTTTGGGAGATATGCTAAAGTATAACACTGAGTATGAACCTGGTTTCACTGATCTGCGCAACCCGACCCCTATTGTGCCGCAAGGTGAAAGCTTTCAGTGAATCACAAAGGTTAATCAGTTCATTTGTGACATTGTGTTGATGTAGAAGCATTTATCGCAGCATGTTCACGACTGTAGAATATGCGGATATGTTTATAATGTATAATAATAATAACACGTGTCATTTTGTTGAGCAGGTCAGTTTTATTATCGTTTTACATCACATCTGCGCACCATTTATACTTCCATTTTTTTTATCTTTGTTCTTTTCCAGACCATTGTAATGAAACACAAAGCTCATGTTCAATTAACTGTATGCATCAGTTGGAAGAAAGAAATGATTTTTTTTTGTACTTGTTTGTAAAAACTTAATTAACTCAATTCATCTACGTCACACTCAAACACATTGCAAATGAGTTTCAAATTGAAAAAAAAAAGCTTTTTCGAACGTACGAGGTAAAAGCAAGCTACTGCTTCCTAATACATTTTCACCACTCCAAAGCTTTGGACGTTTCAGAGCGAAATTCTCGTCGTTAATTAAAGAAAATTGCCACTGTAACAAACGAAGGTGCTAATGATTTATAACGGCGAATCGAAAGAGTGCCGTGTTATTCCAGCAGACTTGCTAATGCTGCTTTATCGGCTATAACTGCGGACCATTTTATATGGCTCGTTATTTTTAAACGATCGCGCGCTCGTAAAATTCTGGCTTTGATATCCACCCCTTCGGCCAATGAAGCTAATGAACCACCTCCAATCTACATTAGCCCGCATGCTTTGCTCTGGTGCTGTTCAAGCTGAGGATGAACTAATTTATATAACGGAGGCCGTAATTATGCCGTTAGGGTTCGCTCTTTATTCGTAAATACCATGATAGATTTTGTATTATTTTAAGATGAAACTGTATGACTATGAAATTTTCACGTGCTTAAACTTACAATATGGTAAAACCGTTGTTAAATTTAGAAATTTGTTGCCGAAACTGCGATACTACTTTCATCAAAGCAGCTCCATCCGCTTTCATCATTGTTGTAAAATTTCGCGTGCCAATTATTAAGTTGAATTCTTTCATTCATTGTCACTTTCTTGCGCGACTTTATCAGACTTGACGTAAATTGAAAAAGCTTTCAGGGGTACCAATAGCATAAGAATTTCCTGTCTGTCAGCGCCAGAGAATTTTATCCCCTACAAAACGGAATTTCGAAGTTATACTCAATTACTCGCGTTACATTAACTAATTCACGGGGAAGTAAGAAGCTGTATTGATTCTATGTGAGTTCTTTGAGAGCATTCAAAAGGCTAATGACGATTTTTCGATGTTTAAGTATTGAAATTATGAAGCAACTCTTTAGTTGGTTTCTCAAAGGAAATAGACGAAATTTAACTCTGGAATTAAAAATTGTCGGTCGTACATTCATAATGTTAGCGTTCATATTCCTGTCGCAATAAAATCGCAACGAATTTATTCGTATTTCTGTTTTTCAATTTTATTGCGGCTTGCTTCGCACTCGTGCACATACATACGTTTTGTGATCTTTTTGCTCGTGTTTTATCTAAATCACAATCACGTTCAGGTTCCAGTACGAAAGTTTCTAGCCGGTTTAAATTATTGTTTCATTTTTTGTAGAAGTGCATATTGATAAAAATTTATTTCGTTAAATGAGGGTATAATAAAAAGTTAAATTTTAATGTAGTTACTAAAATACATAATGGAAAATATATTTCAAAAAGAAGTAATTATTTCTCAAATACTAAATAATTTTTATCTGTAAGAAACCGGAATTCTGTATAAAAATTAATTAATTTAAAATTAGCATTCAAGTTAAAACAAACTGTTACATTGCGCAATAAATTGCAACTGTCTCGAACAAGTGAGCATTGTATGTTACTTTTATCGCTACATCATTCGAAGAATTTCAGCTGCAAACTTTGAAAAAATTGCTGAAATTGCAACTGGACACTAACGCGATAAATAGGTACCTCCCTCATTGGTGATGTGTGGTGACGACGGGGAGTGACGTGTTTTCGTTAAGTCTGGAACTAAATAAACTAAAGAAAAGTGAACTTATCGAAGTGCTAACCAAAGTTAAGTCACCAAATGAAATTACAAGCAGTCCAATTGTTAAAACATTCTTTGACGAGTTATTTAGTTTGAAATTTAGTTTAGTTGAACCTCGAAGATAAGTGCAACGCAGGTGAAGAATATAACAAGGATAATTGGGAGTTAAAACTTCTTAAAAATGAAGTAAGGCTACTGCAGCAAGTCAATACTCATCTAGAACGGCGAGTGCAAGACTTAGTAGAAATTCGACAATTATTAAAAGAAAATTATTCTAAAACAATAGGAAGGGTAAACGGGGAGTCATCGTTGGACGACGGCAACGATAACGTCGATTTACGACACCGGGCCACATCTCTCGGCACCAATTGCAAATTGACCAGCGTAAGTGATACCGCTAAATCTAAAACTCTCATTAAAGATAAACATTTCGGAAAGAATGGGACCTGTAATTTAACTAATCAAACTAAACAGGAATCCACTATTCTTGCGAATGAATGTACATCAGAGGGCAGCTACGCTCAAGCTTTGATAAGTAACAAGAATAACATAAACAAAGACAAAAAACAATCGCCTAACCATAAAAATACCGTGAAGGGCAAAAAAGAGAACACATCTTTAGCAGCAGTTGAAAAGAAGCAATGGTTCTTTGTTTCACGATTTTGATACATCTGCAGAAAATGTTATTAATTATCTGGTGGAAAATAATATCACAGCATCAAGTTGTACGAAACTAAATATTAAATCGAAGACAACCTCGGCTTTTAAGTTAGCATTGCCCGAATCCTTAAGCGAGAAAATTCTTGACGCAAATTTTTGGCCCAAAAACACACTTGTAAGGCCATACGTATTTAAACGAGAAAATTTTCACAAATAGCCTGCTCTGTTGGAAACAACATAGGGGGAAAGACTACTGTAAAAATTGCACAAGTAAATGCACAATCTATAATTAACAAATTTAATCAAATCGAATTCTCTTTGCAAAGTGAAAATATTGCAGTTGTATGTGTATCGGAACACTGGGTTACGAACACTGACAAATATAATTTATGCATTCCTGGGTATAAATTAATATCAAAATATTGCAGAACACAACATATACGAGGTGGAGTAACGATTTGGAGTAAACTGGAATTAGATGCTGCGGAGGACATGGAGCAGTTCCGGGCACATAGTGTTGAAGTGCACTTGAATGTTGTGCTACATTAATACAATTGCTTACGCATAAAATATGTCTCCTGACTCCTCGATCGCCAGCGGGGGACTTCCAAGTTTTTCAATCAAAATTGATGGATTAGCCGCAACTAAAAGTCAAAACATAATAATATGTGGTGACTTGAACATAGATGGTATGAAAAATTCAAACGAAAGGAAAATATTATGGGACAACTTAGGATGTTTCAACTTATGCCCGCAATATTGTCAACCGACCAGGATATTCACGGATGTACGCGGCAACCATTCAGAAAGCATGTTAGGCTACATGGTAACAAATTTACCACGTAAATTATACACACTAAATGTAATTAATCCACTGCTCACAGATCATCTTGGTGTTATGCTGATATTGGACGAAAATGAGAACTTAGGCGAGAATTATGTACCAGATAAGGAAAACTATTATTTCATAAGATCTGTACGCTCGAAGGATCTTATAAAAGTGAAAAATAGTATTTCCAAAATAACATAGAATAAAGATTTCTTTCTTAAAGAAAGCTCCACTGTGGGTTTTGAGAAATTTACACACCTAATCAACATGCAACTAAACGAAATTTGTCCAAAAAACGAAAAACCAAATGTCAGGATAAGCTTAAGTTCAATGGCTGGATCACGAGTGAAATCATCCATCAGCGAAATGAATTGAAGAATTTGTTTTCCGCAGCGAAAGAATTGCAACGTGAAGATCTCTGGAGGCAATACACCACCCGAAAGACAGATTATAAATATAAGATTAAGAAGGCAAAAGAAGCTTATTTTAGTAACCTAATCATTTCTTCTGATAACATAACAAGAACCTCTTGGAAGATAGAGAATGACGAGAGACAAACATTCACAATCTTTAGCTTTGCGCATAAATGATAATATAATAACCGACGAAGTTGATGTGGCCAACATCTTCGGAGAACATTTCGCAACTGCAGCGACTTTACTGGTGCAGGAGCACTTTGGAGGAACAAGATTATCCGAGTGCACGATGTCTTCGATGGTATACATCCCAACAGATGCTGAGGAAATAACAAAAATAATACATGGCTTAAAAAATAAAACTTCTAGTGGCACTGACGATATTAATATCTCTGCGATTAAATTTTTGTGTGATAGTATCGCACCACTCATTGCCGAATTAACAAACAAAGCAGTAGGTGAAGGTTGCTTCCCAGAAATCTATAAGACTGGTTTAGTGATGCCTGTGTATAACAAGAAGGATCCGCTAAATTGCGAGAACTATCGACCCATCTCCGTGTTGTGTGCGGTGTCAAAAATTATTGAAAAAGTATTGTATGTTCGACTAGTGTCATATATTGAAAAGTTCAACATGTTCACCGAGGCCCAACATGGTTTTAAAAAGGAAAGGTCTACTGACACTGCAGCATGCGCTTTCTCAGAATTACTTTCTAAAGAATTAGATTGCGAGATATATGTTATAGGCCTTTTCTTTGATTTGACATGGGCATTTGACTGTTTGGACCCATTACTTGTAGAAACCAAACTATCTGCTGTAGGAATAAGGGGAAACTTGCTAATATTTATCAGTTCATATCTAGCTCAGAGAAAAATAATTGTAAAGCAGCGTGCTGCGCAGTTTCATTAATATCGGGCGGAGATAGGGGTTCCTCAGGGTTCTATTCTGGGCCCGATTTTATGTTTACTGTCTATAAATGACCTACCAAACTATGTAAAAGCTGGCAAAATATGATGTATCAATTTTAGTTTCGGCAAAAAACCCCGAGGAACTTCTTGCGTCGACTTCTAATGCAGTATCTGAGATGATTTCCTGGTGTCAAAGTAATCGATTAATTCTAAATAAAAATAAAACCGAATGTGTTCATTTTCATAAACAAAGGTTCATCTCACCGGAACTCACAAATGGCTTGAAAGAATTAACGATTGTAAATAACGTTACATTTCTTGGCTTAAGACTGGATGATAGGTCGTTTTGGGATAATCATGTTGATTGTGTATGTACCAAATTAAGAAGCTCTTACTTTGCCATTCTAAAATTAAAGCAATGTATGGACCCTACCACAATACAAGCAGTATACTATTCTCTTGTGTATTCTCACCTATCTTACTGCGTAACAACATGGGCGCGTTTTGTAAATATGAACAGAGTTTTTATTTTATTGCAAAAGAAAATTGTAAGGTTAATGTACGGGATTCACCCTACAGAGAGCTGTAAACCAACCTTCCTTAGCAAAAGAATTCTCCCTTTGCCCTGCATCTATATCTTTAAAAGTTTATGTAATATAAAAAATAAATTAGGTAAGCTTAGCAAAGTTGGCCAAAATCAGCAAAAAAAGCTTGCGGAAAACAAGAGGAACTTGCCTACGGAAAAATTCAAATGTGAGATAAAAAATTTTATTATAAAAATGTTATTATTCTGTCGAAGAATTTACAAACGATAAGTTGCCATAAATTACAATATTTCGCGTAGGTACAGTTTCTAGTTTTTATTTTTATTGTTTCTTGATTGTATATGTTCTCTAATGTTTTTAGTTTAAGTTATATACAATTATTGTAATGTGACGACTCTATCCATAACTTGTATGGCAACAGAGAGAAATATATATTATTATTATTATTATTATAAGCACAATGAGAAGAAAAACAAACGTTGTGGACAATTGTATGACATCTATCGGTCAAAATATTTCGCTCAAAGCTTTGCGCGGAAAAGAAATGTTTTGAATTTGAATGTTACGACGATATCACTTCCTCTTAAAGGGTCGAACATTTTATTCAAATACCCCAGTACACAGAAAAAAGTCAATTCCTATTGTGGATTCCTCTTTTAATTTTGTCAAAGTTTTCCATCTTTGCGTATTTGTTTCTCGTCGTGAATTCTTTTACTGGTACAAGTTCGATTTCGCAATATTTTAAATAAGTTTAAGTAAATTGTCGGCGAAGTCGCTATAAACTTAAAACTAAAGTATGACAGTGTTCTATTACGAAAAGATAATCATTTTGATTGTCTGATTGATTGTGTTTATATTTGTTTTAAGAAATTGTAGTAGCTTATTGAATGCAATAATTTATAAGACATAAATAAGTAATAGAGAAATTATTTATACAATAATGGTGTGACGAAATATGGGCCAAAATTTATTCCATATAAAAATGGCGCTGAGGGCAATTCCCGACTATCAAAAAACGAAATCCCAGAAACATTAAAACAAAGGAATTGCATTTTGGGGTTTTTTTGTTTGCCAAAATTTTGGTAAAAAGAGTGAAAGGAAGGGAAAGTAAACAGTTTATTGAGTGAACGTTTTGTATGAAGTCAGAAATTTATTTGAACTTCTCCCCTTTTGATCGTTTCTTTGCAACCGTGTCCTGCCATTACATATCCCTAATTTTTATCTGCGCCATCTATGTATAGAATAGGTCTTCATAAAATCTACGCAAGTTACAGCCAACACTGAATTGACGTTACTACATGTGAATTTCAAATTTGAAGTAAATTTTTTTTTAATATTTCCTTATGCAAATGAGAATTTTCTTCTGTAACCAGTGCCATCTATGGATTTTCATCATTAATTAAATCCACTAACGTAGATTTTTTTTCTTCTTTAAAATTATAATTACGTGTTCTGTTCGGATTCATTGGAATAAAAGAAATTCCACTCTAAGCAATTTTCAGTTTTATGCGTCCACATAGCAGTGGAATAAAACCCTGGTAATACGACAATATCTTTCCCATTGTTTTCTAACGACCTGGCATATATTAAGGCGATGACAAACAGAAAACAGCGAATTTTACATCTACAATAAAGATTTTCCTCGTCGCTCGTGCGCAAACAAATAAAAGTGCTTCCTTCCCTCGGAGGAAGGAAACGGCGAACGCAGCAAGTGCGATAAAATTCGTCAAATTAAATTGCCAAAGGAGACAAATACTTGCTGACAACTACGCTGGATGGATGAAAAAATAAAATCCCCGGCGCATTTGAATGTCTCGGCACGTCCAAACATTCGCTGGACGAGTAGTTAGAAGGCACGTGTGTTTCGTTCCGGTTCTAATATCTTTTGGTCGTGTAAGTCACGCAGAAAGAAATGAACCCAAGGTCTTGTGATCACTGGTAAAACTTGATTATCTTGAAACAAACAGAATCGTCCAAAAATGGATTCATTCGAAATCCATTTTGTTACATTTCATAAATTTATAAGTTTTGAAAATGCGGGAAAATAAATCGGCAATGCTCCTTCACATAACCACCACAAGAGCATTTGACGACAAACAAATAAACTGTACCTACACGCGATACATAAACTACCTGGCACCATATTTTTTGTTTTTTTCTTTTTTTGAGAAGTCCTTGATGAGAATTAAAACTAAACACATCATTAATGCACTGGATTTGACAATCAAATAGCCACGTCTCACAGAAAAAAGTCAAAATGTCATACTAAAATGTTTAAACAAGCACTAATGTTAAGCTTAATGTTAAATATGCAAATGTGAAAGTGATACTTTAGAAATGTTAAGAGCAGCTTATGATGAGGTCGCGATAAAGATACAAAGAAGGATGGGGAAACATGAAAAATGTGAAAAAGGTGCGAGCACTAATGAATCTGATGATGATTGGACATACAGGTTATCCCAGACAAGTTGAGTTCACAATGGAAAACAATAAGGAAGTTCTTGACTGAAGATTTGCAAATGAGAAAGATTTCCGAGGCTCACCTCTTGACTGACGAGCAATAGGGACCATGCACATGCCTGCGTTCAGCGCCGCCTGGCGATGATTTATGCATTAGTGGTATGAAAACATTGTTTTTAGGTTAATACACCTGTGACACGTTGAACTGACGTTATTAACGTCACTCTGTAATTTTTAATTTTGCAATTACAATGGATGTTGAAATATATTTTAAAATCTTGTTTATGTAAGTGGACGACCAGCTGGTAGTGGCTGGCCGTCAGGCGCAGTCACCCTATGCATAACTTCAATAGCCGAGCGAAAATTTTGGTATTTGCGGAAGAAATTTTGCATGGCATTGGTGGTCAATAAAATTTTTGGTTGTGTTGGTTTTTTTATGTTGTTATTTCTTGTAATTGTATTAAAAATATTTAGAGCTTTTTCTAAATTTACTCAAATCTTGCAACAAGTTTTATTTATTGTTTGATAATCTGTATAATTTCTAAATATGCAAAATTTATACAAATCCTGCATGGTGTCACTAATAGATGTGAAAATATATTACAAATTGAATTCTATTGTTTATGAGCACAGTATTTCAGAAAACACATCAGAAGATCGGCAGTTGATTATTGTTGGACATGTGCGTTTTCCATTATTTCAAAATTTTTTGTTTCAAACACGGTGGATTTTAAATCTCCGTACACAAATTTATGGAAATTTGCCTAACTGGAACGTGTTCTTCGCTCTTTTTTGCTCTTTTACACCCATTTGTATAAATAAAATGGGTAACGAGAGTGACTCATAGAATTAATGTAAAAGTGCTATAAATTAAACAAAAATCTGAGTACAAACCTCAATTTAAGAAACATCACTAATATAATCAGTCTTTTAATACAATTAATACAAAGTATTCTAGTTAAATAGTATAAAACATGTTCCACATGCATTTGACATGAAGTCGGTCTGATGATCGGTTGGGGCTATTGTTTAAATTGACTTCTTCACATGAAACGCATACCATCAGTATCCTGACCGTAAATGTATTCACATTACGAAGACTAACCATCCGTTAATCATCAACCGCATTTGAAACTGGCCACATTTGTTGACTTGTTTTCCGACTTCTATTCATAAAATTCTTCAAACTTTCATTTCATCTGAGTCTCCTACACATTTTTCGAATAGAGTACGTTGTGCGTAATGACTAATCGATATTGAAATCTATGAATCACTTTCAAAACGGCATACAAACTTAAATATTTCAATCCATATATATTTTCTTACTACTGTCTGGATAATTGTAAAATTTAACATTCTTCCTGTTACTATAACTCTTATGACAATTTACAGTTGTAGTACATAATAAGTATTTGACCTTCTGGTATGAAATTAATTACAAAATTCAAGTTCAAATGTACACTGAGCATTTGAAATGACAGATGTACATTTGAACTGTCATCATACTGTCACTCGTGTTTTCATACCACTTATGCAAAATATGGCCATTGGTGGCGCTGTCATCGCATGTGCACGGTCCCTATAGCAAAAGTGCTTGAAATTTCATCTGGTCATAATTTTGAATCTACGTAGATATTCACCTGAAAAGAAGAAGAAGAAAAGGTTTACGAGAAAGCAGATTGCAGAGTAAAATCGGGTAACTTACTTGTACCGAGGCCAGGCACAGATAAATACTCAAAATTAACGTGTACGAAAACAACGCAAAAGATGTACCGAGGCCACGCACAGATAAGTACTCAAAATTAACGTGTACGAAAACAACGCAAAAGATACGATAAAATTTTAACGATACCAACACGATCTCTACCAATCTACAAGTGTGTTCGCCCACGGAAGGGGTGCAGCTCTCGGAGCGTGCCCTATGAGGTTCGGCAGCTTCATGCAAACACGATGACAAAGTAGACAGAATCTCAAAACTCGTCCGGGGTACTATTCTGGCCCTAGGGCCAGAATAGTATCCTAGGATCTCGAACAGGGGCATTTATTCTCACCTCCAAAACCTGCTAAAGGAAGAAACACAAATATAAGAGAAACTCAATAACGAGAGGGAAAGCTGATTCGATAAAACTTACCTCACTGGCCACTATCAGCGAGCCCACAAAAGAAACGTGGCGTTCCGATCCTCGAGATCCTCTAGTGATGCGTAATTACCCGCAACAAAGCGTTGGAAACGACAATAAAACCCCTTAACTCAGGGCGGTCTTAACAGCACAAGGAACGCAACCGATGATCGTCGTTTACGAGTCGTACTCATGATCTGCTAAAAATGAACGCCAAAAACAACAAAGCTCGCAAAATGGCTGGTCTCCTCCCCTAACATGCGGATATTCGAGCGCGAAAAACTACAAGGGAAACAGTATTCACAATTGTTATAAAAAGACACCAACGACAACTTAACAAAAGTAAAGAAGATATCCTAGAGTATAAAATCAATAGTGATCAACCGAATCCGAAAATAGACAAAAAATATTTGAAGAATAAAATTGAACCGTAACAGTAAACAAAAACAGAAGAAATTTTTAGTTATGAAAAAATTTAATTTTAGCAATTGTTTTAGAAAACAGCATAACTGAAGATGCGAAAACAGAAAATTAGGTTATGCGAAGAAAGATTTGCAAATTATGCAACACTTACCGACTAAATGTAGGTAAAAAATTGTAAAGCAAGTATTTTCACTGTCAAAAAAGAGTAGGTCTAAGTACACACCCCTATATTCACAACCTTCATTGTTTTATACTCGCACTTTACATATATTAAATAAAAATAAATAAAATCCTCGGTATCTGTTGGTGGCTAATGACTCATTAGAGGTTATAAACAGTTGAATAACAAAATAGTACGATCAATGAATCACTGAAAATCTTTACCAATCAGAGTCGCTTTTAGCTTAAAAATAATCAAGAATTAACGGAAAAACAAATGACGAAATGTGTTCAATATTGTGAAGGTCGTAGATCAGATTTTATTTTTAATTGAATCCAGTTTGATGAGGAACTATTAACAAGAGAAATAAATGATAAAACTGATTACTTTTGGAGGTTATGAATAGCTGAAGAGTACTTCTACTTCGTTTTGTATTTGTTTCCATCGTCACGCGGAAATAGTCAACATCTACGAAATTCAGTTGCAATGCAAGGAAAGCAAAAAGAAAGGAAGTTCCACTTGATCTAGACACTGTCAGAAAAAGTAGGTCCAAGTACGCCTCCACTGAGGAATCTCAAACTTCATTGCTTTATACTCCAAGTATGTTTCTAGCACTCAACTACACTGATAAAAGTTTTTGTGTAAATTTACTGTAATTATGAGTTTAAATTCACTATAATTATCGGTGGTCACTGACAGCCACTGATAACACTGGGTAATAAAATTCGATCAAGTTCGTGTTTTTTTTTAGTTTATCGGTGTTTATTAGTAGTTTAGGCTCTGCTAAGTAAGACCATGCAAGAAATTTCCTCCTCGTGTCGGTAGGACCCTCAAAAACAGAGGAACAAAAGACTTTTTTCAAAATCTTACCAAGATAAAAAGATTTAATTTTAATTATAAACAAAAGAAAAACAAACATAAATTAACAAGAAGTAACTTCAAAACTAATTTTGGATCGCTTTCTACGGTTGTGAGAACTACTGTGATGGCAAATTAAACCCCAAATGTAGTCCCCCATCATTGCAACATCCCAGTGTCCTTGATATCGCTTTTCCATATCTGCGATATCCTGTTGGAAACGCTCACCATGTTTTTCACTAGCTGCTCCCAAATTTGGTCTAAAAAAATCCAAATAGGAATGCAGAAAATGGAGTTTGATTGACATCCTGCAGCCAAGTTGGTGAAACGACTGAATCAAATTTTGAACAATCTCTTTATACTTGTCGTTCTTATGATTGTCAAGAAAATTATCCACTAGCAGCCTAAAAGATTGCCAAGCATTTTTCTCTATCACAGTCATTTTATCTTCCAAAATTTCTGATTTTAGCATCTGCCGAACTTGAGGCCCCGTAAATACGCCTGGTTTAATTTTGGCATCTGATACTTTTGGAAACATTGATCTAGTTTCCAAAAATTCCTCTGAAGAATGATTCAATGCCTTGACAAATTGTTTGATAAGACCTAATTTTATATGGAAGGATGGCAGCAAAATCTTGACGGCAGTAAGGGCGTTACGAATGCCCAGGTATTAACTGCTCCCCGACTGACCAATCGCGTCTGATAAAATGTTCTGAAGTTGCTCTGCTATCCCAGAGGCAAAGAAAACACGAATATTTCGTGTATCCCCCTTGTAATCCGAGTAAAAAATATATCATCTTAAAATCACTGCATAGATAAGTTTCGTATTTAATTTTTTGCAGCAAGAATTTAACGTTCTCGTAATCTTCTTTGAAATGGATGGAATGCGCCAGCGGAATTGAAGGATACTCGTAAAACTGCTTTAATACTCTATAGTCTACAATTTTCAGACGCATGAGAAATTCCAATCTCTTCAAAAAGTCCTTCTACATTTGGCAATAGCATAAATGTTCAGAAATTTCAAGAAATCTAGCAAAATTTTTATGTCTACTTCTGTAGGTTGTTATTTTACAATCGGAATCCAAAAGTTCCATTCTTTAAGACGCGAAGCTAACAGCTGAGCATTTGATTTGATCAGGCCTAGATCTCTAACTAGATCGTCTAATTCTTTTTGATTTGGAAATTGAGTCTCGTTTGATCATTCAAGCACAAAATCATCGCACTCATTTTCGAAAAATCTCCTAGTTGACATAGTTTCATCTGTGTCTAACACGCCCCTTTCAGTGGTGGTACTGGAAGGGACAAATTCAACACTGTGTGGAATTGGAGTCGTTTTGAAGCAATATTTGGGAAATATTTGGGAAAACGACACTATTGTGGCGATCTTTTCCTTTTTTAAAGCGTGAAATGTCAACTAAACAAAAATAGCAATTGTCATAATGGTTGGTAGGTTTTCTCCAATGTCTAGGAATTGCAAAAGGCATTGCTTTTCGGTCACCTCGCATCCACCCTTCTAAAGTTGAGCGACAACTACCACAACTCACGTGAGGGGCCCAAGGTTTGTCTTCATAAACCATCGGAAATCCAAAATAAACTTCGTACGCCTCAAAAAAATTGGTTTCACGTACAATTTTATGTTTTGCTTGATTCTTAGTTATTAAATATCCGCAAACATATAATCCGTCCCGAAGGGGAACAGTAAAGTAGATAAGTTCCGCAAGGTATAGAAATAAAAAAAAAGACAAACGCCACGTTAAACAGGCTTTAATGAGAGATAAACCGTCAAGGGGCGTACAAAGCCTCCCGTCGAGCGAAATGTCACAAAGACAAAAAAAAATATTCCGCATTAAACTCTCTTTACAAAAAAAAAATGTGTAATAGTATGTAATAACAGAAAAGAAATAAACAACCAGCATTCACGCGATACGCGCAAAAAACTATGCCGTCCGTTAGGGATCCCACACGTCCGTTTTCAGGCAAGACTGAGAAGCAGTCGTAAACTATTAAAGAAATTAAACTACGGTAGTAAATCGTAAACAACAAAAAAAACACACTTAAAAGTAGGCGCCGAAACAGTCCGGTATTAAATCAACAAAATCGCTCGCCACTGTATATGCGGCGACCGCACAAATTTGACAATAATCAAAAACACGTCGATCATCCCACAAAAGGTGCAAGATCGAACAAAAACCTCGAACAGAAACAAAGTCGTGTCGAAACGCCACAGAATGTGACCAAAAGCATAGTGAAAAACGCAAAAAAAAACAAAGTATTCAATGGGGTACGGTACCGTGAAGCCCTTCGATTGCACTCCGACCTTCAGCGCCTTGGGGGGAAAGCTCGTGTCTTCGTGACTCCGCACCTGGTTTCGCCCCGCCAGGAAGATTGCGAAATGTACTTGAAATCAAACGGCGAATGTCAAAAAAAAAAATTGCTTCCGAAAATCCAGAAGTCGCTCCACGCTAGCGTAAACGCCCAAAACGGGGGAGTAACTACCCGCTACTACTCGCTACCACCCATAACTACTCGCTGCAAAAACAGAACAGACACGAACGAATTAAAATCAGTCGAAATAACAGAAAATAAAATGCTGGCTTACCTCGGCATGGAAAAGCCGAGCATCCAAGATGTTTTGCAACGTGGTATACGCGTTGACCCAACCAGAATCCAAAAAAATGATGTCGAAAAATAAGGTCTAAAACCTTTCCCAATTCGTGGCTTCCTGAATAAATCTCACAGAACCCTAACTGAGGCGGTATCATCAAAATTCGTAAGCCAAACCCGCAGAGATAGGGTCGGTGGAGGCAGAAGGTTCCAGTTTCGACATTTGGCTTTTCCCTGGTATCCCAGAACGTCCTAGAAACCTGAAAACTGGCTTGTATCCTAGTTAAATATCTCCTCTAGCTTCAATAAATAGGAAAGAATTTTTCCCAAAGATGAAGTTGGCTAATTTGCCATTTATCTAAAAAAAACCTCATTGGAACTTTTTGCCCCATCGAGTGGGGCAAGGGATTCCACCGGAAAAAGTGGATTTTCTAGGTTAGGAATGATTCCCAACGTTCATTTCAAGTAATGGAAAATCCAATGAGAGGATTCAGAAGGTCTATTACCAAACAATAACGGGAAAATATCGCCGAAACTGCTCTGACTTTCTATCTTTTGTCAACAGACAAATGAAAATTGCTTAAAATTACATCGAAAGCGTCCAAAACACATTTACCTCATTTTCTATCACATAAACGATCCGAACGCAATGAGCTTTGGTGTAGCAACTGATAAGAAGTTAGAGGAACCACTGCCAACTGGGTGTCCCCTCAAACTCTTCCTGCTTTTTTTCAAATGCCAGTGGAACCTTTTGCCCCCACCTACCCTACTCAAGGGATCGACGATGAAACACACACGCGAAATTAAAATGCCGTCTTCGGACACACCCTCTTGGTAAGTGCAAAAATTCTAATGCGCCCGTCCACACCCAGAATTCCTCGCGCTTCCTGTCTCAGTGCGAACCACCGGCTTAGCGCGAAATTCAAAACCACCAAACTGGTCAACCGATGCACAAAACGTCGGGGGCCATTTGTAAACAAAATAATGGTGACTCGAGAGGAATCGACCGTAACATCTGGTACTCATTTAGAGAAAATAGAAATAAAATGAATAAAAAAGAGAAATTAGAGAAAATTCTATTACGTGAATTAAGACGTTCCCGAGAGAATTAACAAAACAACAACAATTTTCAAGTTATCAACAATGTATGACAATTATTGGCTCCCAATTAAGGAGTACCCAATAACACAGCAATTTTTAGTGCCTAACTGGGCAGCAAAAGAAAAGGAGTAACCAAATAGCATAGCAATATGTACAACGTACATCAATTGTTATTGTTATTATTGTTATTGTTTTATACAGGTCTATTATTCGTTATTTCGAGATAATTTCTTTATGCTTCCGTTCGTATATATTGTACAGGGTGCCCGTTTTAAATCGTGACGCCTTAAGAATTTGAAAATAGGTTACCCATTCTACCTCCGTGCTTTTATAAAAACACAAATTTACTTCTGATTTGATTGATAGGTTGCCTATTCCACAGTCTTCATGGGGTTACGAATTAAAATGGGCATCCTGTATATTAATTAGACTTATCTTATTTTCATACAGATCAGTTCAACTTTTAAAATCCTTTCGTTTCCTTTATGAGGAAGTCATTTTTTTTATTGGTTTTTTTTTATAAATTGATATTTCCTCACTCCACTCCCTTTTGCTTTTTCTGGTTCATCAGTGTCTAATGATGATTCCTTGAATAGGTACTACTTCTTCAACACACAGATTCGAATAGACTTAATAATATTTTTTATCTTATCATCATTTCTAAAGAGCTTTGCTATTTTGATTCATTTGTACTAAATGAATTCGCATATTTTCCACTAGTGTTATTTTTGTAATCGCATTGCAAGAACAAAACCTACTTTTGATTAAATATTTTTAAAGTTTTTTATATGTTTGGTGGTATTTTTCTGTTGTTTGATTTAGCACCAGAAGTCGATTTGAAAACGTATTTTTCTGTCTATTTAAATCCTCGAAATCCGGAGGTCTTTGTTTATTATTGACGTTAATGCTCTTATCTGTCTTCTGTCTTTCCTCCTTTGCTGTAATGGATTATCCTCAGACATGTACTCCGGACAGTTCAAGATGCACATGCTTCGTCCGCACAATCACACATATTATGTCTGCAAATGAGATAGCGACGACATTAAAGTCTTAGTCGTGTTGAATAGAATTATATATTAGTTGGTAGTTTGCTAAGATAACTTGGGAATGCTTCCCAACTTCCGACGACAGGGAATTTTCGCAATTCATTTGAGAGAGTGTTTTACATATTTCACAAAACAAACGATAACGTCATTAAATAGATGTACCAGAAAGCGGAGAAGTTTCAATTTTGGCCGAGCTTCCCTTTGCGGAAATGTAATTATCCTCGATTTTCGGGAGTAAACTCGATGTTGCGGCTTGCTTTTAATCGGAACGGCTATTTTTGGCGGGCGCGGACGAGGAACATATAAAAATAAATCGAATGAAACGCACAAAAGCGATAGTGATTGATAGTGAACGAGAGAATAACATAATAAACATGTTCGAGCTTTTCCCGTTGTTGTAAACAACGGAAACCCTTGCACTATTCTTACAGGTTTTGCGTCAGATCGTGTTTTTATTTTTTTATGGCGGTACAGTTGTTATTTATGGCGGGCAGAGTGAATACCGCTATTATTTATTGTCTAATAAACTTCCTCGGGATAAGCTCGTGGTGGAAAGTTCTATTTTATTACTGGATTTTCGCCTTTGGATTTTAATAAAATATAGAAAGAGAGAAGTGAAAATGTTTTAAACCTTTTCAGATGTGAAATGGAGATGGGCAAATAACTGTGAATAACTTTTATTCTTTCGGCAATATGTCTTCGTTGTGATATAAATTATTATAATAGTACCTTACAATATATATTCTGGTAATGTTTTTTATTGAACTGAACTTTTTAATGGAGTTCAGTTTTCATTAAAATCAGTTTCGCACGATTAAGTAAAAAACCTCTCAGAATCGATACTTCTCCTGCACGTTACAGACAAGTGCCTTAACGAGATGCGACCACTGAAATTTTCTTCGAGAAATCCCTCGGACGTGACCGCATTTTCCTCCGCTTAGAAGAAAATTGTTTTGTACATGCGAAAATAAACCGGCTCCTATCAGATATTCCACGAAAGAAAGCTTGAAAACGATGTTTTGTCGGTCCCACTTCGGTTTTTGTGCCCGGCTGATTTAGTAAGACGATTATTCCGTAATTTCCTCCTGTCCACGAAGCCGCCGCATCCTTTTCGCGCCGAGAGGACAATAAATAAGTGCAGATAAAATTTATAGGTTTCTATCGAACAGATTTTTGTTTAACTTAAAATATCATTTGCGATAATTTTTTCGACTAAAAGTTAGTTCGTAATTTCCGGTTTGTGAACCAAATGAAAGATGATCACACAATAAACTCATCGGCAGAAGTGACATTAAAAAATCAATTAGTTATGTTATTACAAAACTAACATCTGCTTTATTTGATGTACAGAATGCCGTTTCTTTTCTTTATAAAATTGATGATCCTCAGCTATTCATATTCAACCGAAACATTCCGAAAGTATTCTAGCTTTTTTTTTCTTCTTTGATAACATCATCACGAAAATTTCTGCTATGGAACCTTTATTGCGAGACATTATTTTAAAAAGTAAGCCATGCACAATCCTTTCTGAATATTTCAAAAAATATAAACGGTCCCTCTTAAGAAGACGTATGTGTACAAGGTAAAACATGAATTATGGTAGAATAGGTGAAATTTCCCGAATAACTTACACCACGCTTTCAATGATGACGGGCACGGTATACGAAATCTTCTTTAAATTTTTTATCGGCTCCCCGGGCAAAAGATAAATACGTAACCGCTCAGCAAAGCTAAAAAAAAATTAAAATAAAGAAGCGATTCGTCTCCATAAAAACTCAATGCAACTCAGAAATGATTACCCTGCAGGCTCATTTTTAATAGAATTTATTCACTTCACGCTACTCCATTATTATTTCTCCGGGTGATATAAGGTGGAAATTTTCAAACGTGAGGCACATATTACCCCCGTGAATTATGATGAGCTTTAAAATAAAAACAAACTCATCAAATTCACTTATGTAAGTTTTACTCGGGAAAATCGGGAAATTTGTCACGACCGTTTTGGATTATGTAAAACCCAATTTGGAGTAGATGGAAGTAGTTTGTCGGAGATGTAGTGGCGTAATTAAACACATGTACTGACTGAAAATGTTTAAAACATTAATTCGAACGATACCAGGAAACTAAATTAAACTGGGATTACTTTTGTGTACAAAGTTATGTTCGTGGGTTGAATATTAAAGTGCTAGGAAATCCTCGTATTTCCACATGTGTTCAATTCCTTACGCATGAAAGGGACGACTGTTAAGTTGCAACCCTCTGCGTCAGTAAGTAGTGAAATTAGAATTTTAGAATTTATAATGAACACTTTGTATGGAAATATGAATAAATATTGAAAAATATTATTTGCTGGAAAATTTCAGAATCATTTTATAAACACTAACCGAAAATTTTAATGTAACACTGAGAAATAAATGACTTCTTAATCTACTTCAGTTTATAAGAAAATCTAAATAGTTCGAATTGCGTTATCATTATCATTTATCACCAAGGGTTACAAATACAGGGTGATTCAGGCAACCCGTCCATTAAAAGTTTACGGAATTCCAATTTGTGCTGCAGCAATAGATTACCAATACCACTTCAAGTTACACCGAAAGTTGCTGTGAACTTTCTTATTTCCTATATTAAGTTCAGTGATTCGTAATTGTTTTGCTTTGACATTGCAACTGCAAGGTATCATCATTACATCAGAACGAAATCTTGAGCACAATGCTATCAGCAGTGATAATCAATAATAGTGTAGGAATTCGAATATAATTGATACTAGAATGTTGAAGCGAATCTGCAGTATTCGATCGCAATTGAATACTCCGAGCTTGTAATAATCCGAGCGGCACTTGAATTGCCACGTACCTACCAACTCGTTTGCCGCAGTGCAGAAGTTCTCGAGCAGGTAAGTTTTAATTGAAAGCGATCTCCGACTTGCAAGAAGACCCGAAAGACAATAGAGACTTCTGTGTTTTAAAGCTTTAAAAATTTAAGCGCCGATATTGCAACCCCTCGCAGAAGTTTTAATCGGCCTTGCCTTCATCAAAGGGAAATATCGCGTTATTGACGATATTACTTCAGTTTCATTATTCCGACGGTTTAATTAAGAATTCTGCCGGGCCGATTCCGCTTTGTGATTCGCGCGAACCGAAATTCTTACCTAAAAAATGATGTTTCCACGTATAACGAGGAACCTGTGGATGTATTAACTTTCAAATTACATATTTTAATCAAAGTTGGCTGGAAGGGATGCTCTGTTGTTTCTCATCGTCATGCACCTCTGAGTAAATAATCCACGGTAATCTAATGCAAACGTAATTTAGAATTATGTATTCTGTTATCGCTACTTTTTTCCTTGCAAAATGGAAAATTGATAGCTAGTATCAATGTTACATTATGCGAGGTTATTTTCATAAGTTCTTCAGAGGCAATAACTCATATTACACATATATCATAACAAAAATTGGCGGCCAACGTGGGGCTACAATCTACAAGTCATTATATAAAATTGACTGCTCAAACGTGTGGGGCAAGAATATCACATTATACACAAATCATTATATAAATTGAAACCCAACATTTGGGACAGGAACCACAACAATAGCACAATATGTTTATTAATGCCCATATTTAGAATTAATGTATGGCGGTTCGTCGCCAATTAAAGTTGTAATGAAACGTAGAAATACTTAATCTTTTATTAACGTTTAACATAGATATCTATGGGTGCATTCCGTTTCACCGCATTAATCGCATTATGCGTTTAATGCGTACAAAAACCGTTCCGTTAAACATTGGTAGTGCGCATCACACTGACGTACCAATGCAAATGAAGTCCCTGTTGGAGACTATTTTTAATGCATCAAACGCCTCATGTCAAAATGAAGTGCACTTGATGCGCTTGTTGTATCCTGGGAGGTTAAAGTAACTGATTGGGTCTTTTTAAGCAAACAGAAGCAAGTTCTTTTTGTAATTAAAATGGATTTCGTGAAAATTGTCTTAACAAACGGAAGATTACAATTTTAAGTTCATATTGCTGAAACAACAGTAAAACTAAATCAGAGTTAGTCTTTTTTTAAGTTTTAATTCAAATGGATATATTTAATAGGTACTATTTTACAAGTAGTGTGAATATTTTAAATCAAATTTAAAACGGAACGCTTTTACAAACGCATCGAATTGAATGCAGATTCAAGTAACGTATGCCTGAAACGGAACGCACCCTATATCTACTGTTGTATCAAATACGATTTATTGCTGCATCAGTTGCTGCATGCGGAACGTTTGTCGTCGGTGAAACGGCGCGGAACTGTGGTCTTACAGGTGCATCATCCGGTATTGCTGCCGACGTGGATCGGTCAATTTGACAGTAAAAGTGTCGATTCCTCTATAGCTGATTGTAGCGGGACCGTCTGTCTCCTATAATTGATAACGGACTACTGCTAGTGTTCGAGGTTATTCTTGATAGTTGTCCGAGGTGTAACTGTTGTAAAATCGACTGCAAGTGGTGTTTGTGTTTGTGGGGTGCCTCGTGGCTTGCCCGAGTGTGTGTGTTTATGGAGCGGTACGTGGCTTGCCCGAGTGTGTATATTTGTGGTGGCGCTTCGTGGCTTGCCCAAGTGTGTATATTCGTGGGGCGCTTCGTGGCTTGCTCGAGTGGGTGTGTTTATTTGTGCGGCGCTTCGTGGCTTGCCCGAGTGTGTATCTTTATGGGAGCGCTACATGGCTTGCTCAAGTGTGTATGTTTACTGAGGGCGCAGACCTGCTCGATGTCAGATAGCAGCTAACTTTCGATGCTACGGTCGCCTTATTTCATATGATTTACCACGCAATCGCCCCTGGGGATTTCTTATTGGTCGTGGGGTAATTAATTTAGGTGGCGTGATCGCATGTCCAATCATCTGATGGCGTGGCCTCATCATCACTTGATTCTTATTGGCCGACTGTCTCACGACATCGCTGTGGCCAATCACCTTGTCTTACGTCACCGTCGTGGCCAATCAGCGTTGCGTCACGTTACTGACCGAGTTCGTGACGTGTTTTTTCCAGCGCCGCCCGTTGTTGATAACGACATCGATACTGCAGTCAATTAGCGTCGTTTTACATCCCTGACAGCTCGTGACCTGTTTCTCTGCTGTTAATGACGATATCGACAAATGGCTCATTACCACTTTCTCTTTTGGGTTTTCTCTTCGTAAAATATGTGATGTTAGAATGTTATTGCAGCCGATAATGATGGTTTCTAGGAAAATTAAAGAATAGATTATTTTCTCATCGTCCTCATTTTGTGCTAGTTGATCCACCGTGACCAAATATTAAAATTCTTTTTTATGGTAAGTACAGAAAATGGAAATTGCAAGAGAAAAAGCAGTACAATATTATTTTGATCGGAAGATGCAAGGGAGCGGGCAGTGTTCGTGTGTATGTGATTTATCAACAGGTTTGCTATATTTCTAGTTACTCCTGGTATTTTTTCCACAACTTTTGAGACTTATTTTGCATTCATCGTGATTTGTCTCGCTATCGTTCAAACTTCTTTAACTCCGATTCTCCTAGCAGGGGCAAAATAATGACTTGAATAAGTCTTTTGGCATATAAGCGGCGCTGCGGTACCAGAAGTTCGGAAGTTCTACGTGCAAGCAAAGAGTAGGTATTATTCAAGAGAAGACACTCCGTGTCGGCATGTTTGATCATTGCCGAGTAGTTTCGCTGACCTCGAACCAGTTGTCCCTTTAAACTGGCGTAGCGAAATACGCGGGAAATTAATCACTAAAAGTTATTTACTCTTTAGTGCAAGGACTCGGGTGCTAAAGCGAGAATTTACTTAAATAATAATAATGCAAGAGGACTAGAAAGATAATTTGTCGGTATGTATAGGTAATATGCTAGGCAAGTTCTAATTCAGGTTTTATAATTTCATTCTTTCACAACTTTCAGACATGATGTCTGCTTTGACCTTTCCTTTACTAAATTTCTACACTCTTTAGTGAAAGTGTTAGAGCCTTGGATTTTCTTTGAGTTAGACGAATTGGTGAAACCTTTCTGATATACGAGTTAGAATTTTCTTCATTTACACATTTTATAAGGCGAACACCAACGGAGAAATCATCCAGTAATTCGATCACAGCAGCCAGGCAACATTGAATAACTAGCCTAACAAGCTTTGGGAGCTTTCTGTTTTTTTTTTATTTTTTTTTTTGGTATTCAACTTCAAAAATAACAAGCTCTCAGATACGCGAGTTGGCAATGCGAAAAATCTTTATGTATTTTTAAAGGTATGGATTAAGCAAATGCAAAGCAAGTGTGCAGATGTCTAAAGCTTTCCCGAAAGCTGTTAGTTTTTAATTAGAAAGTTTTAATCGCCAAGGTTAGGTAAAGTTTTGGGCTCCCTCCGTTCACGTAGGCGCTAAAATTTATACACTGTCGACGGTATTAAAGGAAACTGGCAAAACATCAGCGCTCTTGCTTCCCGGTTAATGCCGTGGATTATTTTGATGTACACACTCCGAGGCAAAATAGTATGGCCGTTAAACAAGATTAATGCAGTCGCGTCGTGTTCGCCTTCATTCCGCGATTATTTCCATCAAAATTAATTCACGCCGAGAAGTTCTGACGCGGAGGGAGTTTGTTTATATTTTCGCCGTCGAGAATCGTTTTACGAGACAACATTCCAGAACCAACACTTCGAAATAAGGCGAACTATCGCACAAGAAATAATTCAACCCCTCAATCGAAACTCTTGCGGATTAAGTTTTCCGTTGGAGAAATTTACGGCGAAGATGGATTGGAAAACATCCCATCCATCAATCTATCTCTACTGGAAATAATTTGATCCAGACATTGTTTTTAGTTTAGTCTCCTGCTGAATATTCAAGACGTCCTCGTCGGTGACAAATTCTGCGGCCGATAAATCGCGACATTTTTGAGCACGTATTATGTTGCAGCGTTTAATTAAAGACAGGGGGAGTTACGTTATCGTGGTTAACTTCGAAATGTGCTTAAACTTCAGGAAGTTGGCGAATTGTATTTCGGGACTGTAGTGTGCACTTGAGGCTCGGACAAATTACCTAGATATTAATTGGCTCGTGTTTGCGGTTCATTGTAACAAAGAACAGAGTTATGAAGTTTTCGTGCCAAAAGTAGTTCAATTTATAAGTTCGTAAGAAGTACTCAGAAATTATTGCACGTCTCATATTGGAATACCACAACAAAACAATACTATTACGTAATAATTTACATAACGAAAATAAAGGACGTAGCCAGATTTATTAAAAATAATATACTTACATGATTCACATTACAGTAGGTTACAAGAAGAGGAAGCTTCCCTCTGACAAACTGTACACTTGAATGAATGAATCACAAATTAATTTCCTAAGTACTTATGGGGTTTATTTTAGAAAGCTCGAAAGGAGAGCTTATGCGCTTATCCGCTGATTAGTAAACAAAGTATAACTGAAGAATCTCCAATTTATTTAATTCAATCAAAGAATAAAATTCAAATATCTTTTAAATTTTCCATTATCACATTTTTATTAAATCTAAAAGACATAATAAAGTTTGTGCTGTGTCCGCATACAAAATTTTATGCCGTAACACTTAAAAGCAATCATAAAACGCCCCGCATTATAAAAATGCACATAACACAAAGATAAACCGAAGAAGTGAGTGCACTATTATAGACTTTCAACGTTTTATTTGCATTCAAATTCGGATTTGCAATCCGCATTAAGCGCCAAGCAATATCGTCAAGGAGGAACACTTTATATTTATTTTAGATCTTAAAAGATTTCCTTCCATGCGATGGGAATCCATCGCGAGGACCTCTCTGTAAGGAAGAATCGGCATTTGACATGGCTGTTCAATAACAATCTCCTCAAATGCATTTCAATTCTTATACGTCTCAACCTTCCTGCAAGCCGTCGGATAAATTTGCGTGCTTTATGCAAGTCATCCGTTGAGAATATTTTATCTTTGAAGTAAACTATTTTCTCTTAGTACTTTTTGGTTCTCTTTTTCAGTTTGATTTAGCATTCTATTCTTCATTTTTATTAAATCATAAGAATAATAAAATTAAGTAAAATCAATAAAAGATGCAGATGAAATGAGTAATGTTAAAAGAAAAGAAACAAAAGGAATTTCTTTGAAAAATAAACAGGCAAAGAGAAGCATTAATTAAATTTTAAATTTAATCTCTCTTAAAATTAGTTTAAGAAAATACTTGTTCTGAGTGACTACCAAATCGATCAAGTAAATTGAAATTTTATCTCGTATTTACGCTACTTGTACTGGTTCAATCAGCCGGTATAATTGAAGAAAAAGTCGAGGTGGGTTTACTCATTGAAATCGGAGCTTAATTTGAATCGCTTTTTTTGCGCGCAGGCAAAGAAATCGTCGAGAATGTCTTGAAAGCGCTTCGCATCCTCGACGTCGCTCGGTATAATAAAAATTAAATTAAACTCGTACAGCGGCTCCTTTGAATCCGAAGACGTAAACGCCAGCACCAATCTCTCGTTAAAAGAAAACGGAACGAGAGGAGTGTTAATAAATCTCACCTATGTCTACCTCGCACACTTTACAGCTTTAAAATTAAACTTTCAGTGATGGTATTGATTAATAATATTTATGTTTTGCCTAAGTTCTTCACGGTGAGAAACTTAGATAGTTCAACAAGCTCCTGTTCGTTGTGGAATTCACCAAAGTTGTTTTACTTGTCTGTGTACCGAGTTGAGTGTTTCTACAGTATGACAGACTTACAATTAGTAAGTGCACTATTGCACTGGATCCATTTTTCACGCTTTGTCATGTCTTCTTATAACATTAGCAAATTTGGGTTCTACACAAGTCTGAATCCATTAGTAATATATCTTGTAAGACAAAAGAGTCTGAAGCAACAGAGTCGTATTAAAAATTCTCAAGTTAGAAATCCGAATTTAATTTCATGTCTATCGTCTTAGAACAATTAAAAATTTAAATGACCTTACCTTTTTTCTGCCCCACTTTGTGTCTCGTGCTATTTTTTTTATTTTCATATTCAACCCTAAATTAACATGCAACTGGTTAATTTAAAACGAAATGACTTTTACTTAAGGATTTTATATGCACTTCCTCTCAAAAATTTAGGAGCAATATTGCTACAGGGTTGTCTACAAAAATTAATCGTTTATCTTTCTTAGATTCGCTTTTAACCAGCACACTTTGCTATCCAGAAGAAACTGATTTAAATCTCGTATCTCGTTCTACTTTTAAGAAGTTCTTGCTACGAGAATGATCTGGATCCAATGAAACACGTTGTGGTATAATTCCAGTACCAATCTGGAGCGCGCTTCCAGTCTTCGAGAGTTATCATCAGTATGACAATTAAAAATAATTTGTCAGCGACGCATGGTACAACATAACTATTACCTGGATGTAAACAGGGCGCCACCTAGCGTAAAGTTGTCACACCGTGGAGTTAACATTACCTGGATCAAACCTTTTGTACCCGAGCTCAGTGGAGACGGTCGTGGGCCAAAATGGGCACCAAATAGCCGTGACCACAAAACGTCGTTTTTGAAAAAGGGCGCCACCAGCGATTGAAGGTGACCCAAGCTACACCCAAGATGAAATGGTGTATCGAAATAGTTGCAGTTCCACGCTGGAAGGAACGGTCGAAACGTCGTTCCAAGTTAAGAGAGCCACCGCTATAAGGGGAAGGGTATATCCGAAAAGAAACACCGAGAAGAAGATAAAAGGGTTGAAAGTCGTATATTGCACACCCCAAAATATTTAAATCAATGTCACAGAATGTCACAGCTTAAAATTACAGTAAAATTACAAACCGAAAATTTACCGTTCGCGATTAGGCCTCTTCGCTAGCGTTTACAAACAAAGTCCGTGAATATTGTTTCATTGAAAATAACAATAAATACGTGAGCTTAATTCAGTAACAATTTCAGCAAATACGTGACTAATAATTCAGTAAAAATAACAGTAAATATATGAACATTAATTCAACGAAAATGACAGTAATTACTTGAATATTAAGTCAACGAAAATGACAGTAATTATTCGAATATTACCGCATTCAAAACAAAGAAAAAGTGACTTGATAAAACAAAATAAAGAAATAATTTACTTTTTCTACTTTGCGTTCACAATGGATTCATTGTGACACCAAAAACAGTTTCACAATGAAGCTCATTGTGACACTGTTTTTGGGGAAATTTTAGTCATTTTTAATTGAAAATATTTAATAGATTTTACAAAATAGCTCAGTATTTATTTGTTACTTAACAATATACTCACAATGAAGCTGGATAAGAAAAATTAATAACTTGTTAATGTGACTTTTGATTAAAACGAAAGGTTTTCAGTGTTGCCACGCATTACAACTAAAATTCCCCATATACTAAGAAGATCCAATATTTTTCATATTTTTGTTCAATAAGTGACGCAAAGTAGAAAAAATAGTATATTATACACGTTTCACAGGAGGCATTGTAACACTCATTCCGTTGGGGCACTCCTAGCTCGCTACGCTTCGCTAGTCGTACCCCAACCCCACTCGTGTTACAATAAGCCTTCTTGTGAAACTTGTATAATAATATACTATTGTTCCGACCTTAAAATTCCGTGATTTCGATGCTTACCAGGCGCGAAGTCCTCTTAGGCCGGTGAAGTCACTTTCGTCCGTCCTTCGATGCGTTCAGCGGCAAGTTCGATGGGACCGCGTGGAACAAGGCAGTCACAAATACGAAACGCAGAAGTGTAATCAGCGTTAGAACGGAGAGGGATCCAATTCTTGCTTCGAAGAAATAAACAAAGTCTCCACAACTCCAAAACCCCAAAGGATGGCCTGTAGTTACACCGCAAATTCAGGTAACTCGAAACTCGGAAAGCTTCAAAAATGGCCACCGTTGGGAGACGCCAAACAAAACTCGCACGTAGGTTCGACGAACAACCAGCCAGTCAATGACGGATCAAGCGTCTCTTTACCGCAAGGAACGCTGGGAAATTTTTGTACACGCGGAAATCAAAACAAGAGTATGCAATCCTCCCTACAGGTAGGACGAAAGGAAACTATATCTAACGGTATTATCTAAGTCGAAAATAAAACGTAACAATATACCGCTACAGACAAATTGTTTAGTCATCAGCCCAATTATTGTATACTGCTGCAAACAAATTGGTTAGTCAAAATCAATCTAATATGCTTAATCGTGATGATCACATACAAAAATACCAGTCACATTCAGCAAAATCGTATTGCAGCATTGGAATATGTGTAGCGGTCCTTTTTTATATTTCTATTCTGAAGTCAGGTGTTGCATTGTAAATTTCCGTTAGATGCAATTTGTCTCCAATATGGCCGCTGATTTGGCGTTCCAACCTCGTGGCGCCGTTGATCCTCCCGCTCGAATGTACCTATGTTTCTGGAAGGTTGTTGCGATTGGTCAGTTTGGTAAAAGCACCAATGAATGAACAACTAAGACGAGTTTAAACATTACGCAAAAATGAAATATATAGGTAAAATTTGATTTAACTTGAAGGCTTCCGCGGCCGTCGTCCATGTTTGAATTGGCTTCCGGTTGGAACCGCGTCACGTTGACTTCTTCTACTGCCGACGTTTTGTTCTTCATTGCAGAAGAACTTCTTCAGGGCTGCTGCTGCTGGTGGTGTTGCACCTGCTTCTGGTTAATCGTTAAGACTGACTGGTTATATTTGATGTTTTTCTTTCGTTACACGAACAATGTATTCCAGAATCTTGTAGCTCTTTTGAAATTACATAAGTTTTTATCAGATTTTTTAAATTTTCGTATAACTTCTAAATGAACAGATGGATCCATTAAATGAAATTAATTGCACTAGCAAATGAACGAATGTAAAGATTCCAATTACTGACATGATTAATAATAATTGTAGGTAGCATATATAAAAAAGCCTTCAGTATATAATATAATTTTATTTAAATATAAACGAAAACGTTAACTAATATGAACAACATATTATCTTCTAGAAGTAGCACCTATAAAGAAAACACTAAAACATTCGTACAAAATAAATAAACGATTAGAAAATAAATACCTATGTATAAGCTTTAAGATTAACTGTCAACTGCGAAAATTGAACAGAAAATGTTCAATACTGTGGCGTCTTGCCTCAATGCACGCTTTGCAACAATAGTAATTAAAATTATTATATGGCACTGCAATAAACATGCACGTTAGGACTTGGATTCATCAATGAAATTTGTTTCCTTTGAACTCCTCTGTTGACCCACAAAATTTCTCTATTGTATTCTGGAACATCATGAATGTACATACATATTTAACTTTTATACTTGCAAGCAATAAGTGCCTGTTTGTTTATCTAGAATTGGTTTATTTATTTTTCCAATAATGGATTCTAATAAATACCAAATTCGGTCTTTAGGCTTTGGCCAAAACCAAGTTTTTTTCATTTCTTTGCTTCATTGTGCTTATTTTGTATTGATTATCTTCTATGTCGGTAATTACACCTGGAAAATGTTTTGCTTCATATGTTACCATAACATAATCACCTAGAGCATAAGTTGATTGTTTATTTGATTTCATTTGTACTATCTGATTTTCATTTGTCTTCACACATACAGATTCCAATTTAGTAGTTGTCTTGTTCTGTCGCTTTGCTTTTGCTTTCTCACTTTTTCCTTTACTTTTTCTTGCGTCCCGTTTTAGTTGTAACTGATTCTCTTTCTCTTCTTTAATTCTAATTTTTTCGTCTTGTATTTGCTTCCACTTTTTAGATGTTATGGCGAAAGGCACTTATTCAATTTTCCTTTTTTTATTTTGGTTCGATTCATTTCTGGGCCAAGATAAATATTGTGTCCATATGTCTTCAGAATTATTCTGAAACATTCGTTCTGAAAAAAGTCCCCTAAGCGACCATTTTGCGGAGCGTGTACCAAAAAATCTATTTTATAAGGGTATATGAAACAAAGAAAAATAATCCAAAACGGCCCCGCGGGCTCCATCAGTCTCATCCGTTTCCGTTGAAGAAACAGACAAATCCAACTAAGCCCCCAGAACCGAAATTAATCAGCCTTCATAATACTTTAATATTACATGACGTGCCAATGTACTGATGATAATATGTAAAGTGAAAATTATAATGGAAGATTTCATTTTGTAAATAATGAGATTGCAGATTTAAGAAAAAAATTAGTACACAAGTACATTTATGAAAACGAGTACAAAGAGTTAAATACTCACCATGAAAATTGATGAAAATAAAAATATCAAATATTTTATTATACCCACTGAAAAACGTAGGCAACGATATTTACACCACTGTTAAAAATTATGTCACATGAATTATGGACTTCGAAGATTTTGGCGCTTACGTACCTATTTTTATTTCTTAATTTAAAAGTAGATTATACATCAAGGAAGTGAAGTGTTTGATTTTTATCCGAGCTGTAGTTTGTAGCCCGAGGGTTCAACAAAACAGCGAGGGGAAAAATCATTCACTCACGAGGTGTATCCTTACTATTTTGCATGACTCACCGATTTTAATTGAAAAAAGCATAAATTTTTTAAATTATTTTTGCCAACACAAAAATCACATCGGTTCTGATTGATGGCAAACGGAACATTCAACTGGCCATGCTTTCTTGCTCAAGGGAGTAAAACAGCCACTTCACTCCCTCAAATTAGGGAGTAAAATTGCACATTTATAGAGGTCTTGGCACTTTTTTCTAATAAAATAATTTCTGTAAGCGATTGTTCCAAATTAAAAGACGACCGAAAATTCGACATTTTTGAGAAATAGCAATATGAACGACGCTCCGAAGCAGCTTCTAAGATTTTGCTTCACGTGTGCACCCGTGAAAATCCAGAAGATCTACTGGGGACCATCAGCTCAAAACTAGTATTCCTTGCTTTCCTTTTACTACGATAGTTTGGACAAAGAATGTGTGAAGTATTGTACATTAGAACGATATAAACCGGAATGAATATTTGCATTGAGCAAATTATTTTTCTAAGGAAATGCAATACGTGACTCTAAGAAAATATCCCAAGTCGTTGGTAACTTTGAAAATGCTGGCCAAAATGATATAAATTATCAAATAGATGCCCCAAACAAATCTCGGTTCCCATTCTGTGACATTTTCTAACATTTTCATAACAACTTTCTTAAGTATCTTATTGTCGACATTCTCTTCACAATGATTTAAATTTTCATTACAATTCTTTTCGGTAATCCTGCTAATCTTTATATCGGTGTCTTTCTCGTTATCGGGATCAGTCTTACTGCTTTGATCAACATTCACACCAATATATTAGAAATGTTTATCATATTAAGCTCAGACGTCGAACTATTAACACAAATTTGAGAATCTTGTTTAAACTGTTCCAACAACTGATTTTCTTTCAAAACGAAACTTGTATTTGAATGGTTTGTTTCTGTTGAATTATTTGCAGTTAAAAGCGTTTCATGTCCATCAATGATATCCATTGGTAATGAATTAATATCAAATAATTCAATTGTATCATTTGGGTTGTACAGGTTTTCCACTGAACTGAAATTTACATTTGGTAATATGTTTTTATCCACTTGTAATACGTTTGAAGAAAGGAAGCTAATATCTGGTACTTATTTCACTTCTTGAACTAAATAGTTTATTATGACATGTTGACCAAACTTTATAAAGAGAATCGTCTTTTCCTTCACTGCTTGTATCACATGGTTGTAGTTCCTGAAAGTCTAGTATTTTGTTTGGGCCAATAATTATATATTCAATTACACTTTTACAGATACTGTAATCATTTTTAGAAGGACTTTCTTTACGTCCAGATTTCAACTGTTCTCTACGTTTAGATATGCATTTAGAATAGTCGACAGCGTCAGGCGTGAACGGAAAAATACCACAAACCCTAAAATCATTTTTTTTTGTTTCAGGACTTGCAGATTTATCGAAAGCTTCTTTGAATATCGAACAAAAATTAGATTTTGTTATATCTTTGTTCGTTTGCTGTTTATGTCTTCTAACAGCTTGTTTCCAATGTATTTTTAGGGGTCCAAATATAGAAACATCGCAAGGTTGTACAATGTGAGTAGCATTTGGAGGAAGACAGTATAAAATTATTTTCTTTTCAATGCAAAAGTCACAATTCTACACTTAAATGAAATTTATGACCATCTAGAAAATATATAACAGATATACTACATTTGTCACATATTCATAAAATGTTGCCGATACCATCCAACCTTTGTCGAATCTTCCCCATACCCAACCTTCTGGTACAGAATTTTCAACATGATTTGGTCTCAACAATACGCCTGATTTCGGACAGGTTTGCATTCCGGTTTCATCAGAATTTAATATCCTAGTAGCGTCTTCTAGAATATTCAGGCAATCTTACTGGATTAAAAAATTCTTCAGTTCTTCAAACCAAGCTCTTATGGTTTGTTCAGTTACTGAAGCACGTGCCTTTGAAATAATTTCTGTTTGTTTTTGCAAACATGTGGCTTTCGTTTTAAGAATAATTTCAGCCATTTCTTTCCTGGTCTGTCATTAACAAAAAGGTTTTTTCGATTGAGTGCTTTTAGTATGCATCCTTCACATCTTCTGGGTGCATAGAAAAACCCAATTTTGGTTTCTCAATAATCCATGTTTCTATTTTGTTCTCTTCCTCTGTACTTAAAACTGGATTAGGTCCCATTTTTCTTTTAAGTGGAACTTTTCCTTGTAGTTTATTATGCAGTGTTCCTTTTGGAATTCTATACGTGTTACTTGCAGCATTTAACGACATCTCTTTATTTTTAATTTCAGCCAGAGCTGCACTAAGATCTTCTTCACTGTATTTAAAACGTTTATATAATTTCTTCTTCTTTTCTTCCATTGTAATACCTGTTAAGGGTTCAAAGAGAAAAAGTTTCTATAATGATGAATTTAATCCATTAAAATCAATTACTAAGCCCAACAATTTTTAAAAACCTAAGGGAATTTATTTACTGGTGACTGCTTTATAAAAGCTGTACGCAACCCGGTTAATGAACGCAATTCCAATATTGTGTTCAACTATTGGTTTCTAACGTTTTCTTTTCATTTATTAGTATTTCTTTGTAAGTATACCTTTTGCTCGTTACAATAGCATTCATTTTAGGTTGCTTAGATGAAATAAGGCAAAAGCCAGTAAATGAACATTGTGTTCATTGAACATGTGAACATTGTGTTCATTCACTAGTTTAAATTCAATTTACGGTACCAGTTTAGTAAATACGCAATTTCTTTTTAATTTTTGAAACAAATATGAAAATTAACTCGAATATATAATATTTAATCATTAGTAATAAAATATAACATAAACATACGTTGAAATTTGCAAAAATACCAAATAATCCGTTCTTTAGAGAAACGCTTCAATGTCTCTCCGTAAATCTTAATGGCGTAGATTGCAACATCAACTGAAGCATCATTTTAGATATAAGTTGGCAGGTGATGTGCTTACCCCGACAGTGTCGGCATCTGGTAGACATGAGTATAAAAAATGAAAATACAGTGTGTCCCAGATTGAGTAGGCTACCATGGGTAACTTTTTTATTAGTGAAGATAGAGATTTGGTTAACTGGGCAATATTTTGCAGTTTTATGTGCTGATTCAGATTCCGTTGAGAAAATTTGAAAATTCCGAATAGTTCAGGTATTATCGCAGAAAAACTGAAAATCGCTATTTTCTTTAATGTCCAATAACTTCGCAATTATAAAAATATGAAAAAATGTTTCATATAAAAGTTACTATGTTTGATAAAATACAGCTGAAAATACAGTCAAAATAAAATTCAAGATGGCGGCTGTCAAGATATTGATAGCAACTTTCTTATTTTAAATGGACGCCATATTGAATTTTTGTACGATTAAATAGCATTTTTTTTTTCTCGTTTCAACTGTGTATCACAACCCATATCTAAAAAAAAAATTATTTAAAAAATTTAATATATTTTTTTAAAATCAAGTAAGCGGGTTGCCTTTACTTATTACTAATCACGTAAAGGCAACCCGCTTACTTGATTTAAAAAAAATATATTAAATTTTTTAAATAATTTTTTTTTAGATATGGGTTGTGATACACGGTTGAAACGAGAAAAAAAAATGCTATTTAATCGTACAAAAATTCAACATGGCGTCCATTTAAAATAAGAAAGTTGCTATCAATATCTTGACAGCCGCCATCTTGAATTTTATTTTGACTGTATTTTCAGCTGTATTTTATCAAACATAGTAACTTTTATATGAAACATTTTTTCATATTTTTATAATTGCGAAGTTATTGGACATAGCGATTTTCAGTTTTTCTGCGATAATACCTGAACTATTCGGAATTTTCAAATTTTCTCAACGGAATCTGAATCAGCACATAAAACTGCAAAATATTGCCCAGTTAACCAAATCTCTATCTTCACTAATAAAAAAGTTACCCATGGTAGCCTACTCAATCTGGGACACACTGTATGTGGATATTACAAATTTCTTTTTTATTATAAGCTTGAAACCTTATTTTAGAGATATATTTATGGAATTTTTCATTTACTAGAGAGTGTTCAGACATTGGTTCAGTTACCCTAACCCCCTCGGTGCCGTATATTCTTAGCCGCACGCAGACTCGTTCAGTATTAAACGCGTTTATTGTGGGCTGTTGCCATTTTATTGCTTCCTCAAACTGCTTTTGTTTGTGTGAATACCGAATGGAGATATTTAATCCGTGATCTGGAAAGAAGCACTCTACGCATAACACAAGCACCTTCGAATGCTTTTCGAAGCCTGACTTCTGCAAATAAATCAGGTATTTACTGCGAGCGAATTTTGCGCGCAAATTTAGATCATAACATTGTTTTCGTATTCTATTAATCAGGTTTTTATTGGTGGATTTATCGTTGGAATACTAGGAAGCCGTGCTAGAGTATTTCGTATGAACCTGCCCGTCCCATTGAACTAGTCGGCAGTGGGACGTGTATTAATTTCTCCTCCCACGATCTTACTGATAAAAGGTAGGTAGCACAGGTGCATTATCCATCTGAACATTAAACTTTCGAACGGAAATAGAATAACATAAAACCTTACTAATACCCAAGAAAACTTAACAAATGAAATAATGAAAAGGTCGAAGAGATAGTTTCGACTTAGTTTATTATCAAACGGGTCCGCAAATCTAATCAAACTAAAATGATAAAACCAATTGAATTGCACTTGTTGACGTCTATTTATGCTTATTTATTTATAAACAGTTTCTGTTGTATTGTACGTACGTGTAAAAAACAAATCCCACTCTCAACTGCTAAGGAAGACTCACGAATCGTTTCCCTGTTTTGGTATTCCGTGCGCGTTTTCGTTATTATAAGTTGGTAGTCGGGTTTCCTTTGTAGAGTCGCGGATGGCCGTCGTAAAATCGTCGTGTTTCAATTATAATTGGGTCTGGCGTACGTGATAACGTCTTAGCTAGCAACCCTGAAGTTTTTGTTAAGTTGCAAACTACTCTGGTTTAATTTGAGGAGCGCCCGAACGGAAAGGAAACGACACGCTGAAACAATGGGAACCACTCCGTTTTAATTTTAATGAAATAATTAAACTAACTTAATTGTAACGTGTCTTTCACTTTTCGTAGGCTTTCTGTTATCATTATCATAGTCTGTGAATTTATAAACATACGTAATATACTTGTCATGTGAAGGATTCCTTTTTTAAATCTTTATCTATGTTTATATCTAACTCAGGCATGACGGATGCCATTCTCGATGTCTTTTTGGTACGCCCACACAAGTCAAATCAAAATTCGCCTCCACTTGCTGAGGAGGAAGCCGAATTTTCCTGACCTGCCGATGCAAGATGTTTCAGAATGGCGCAGAGCGCGATAAAAACAGGAATTTTCCTTTCCGACCTGAATGGAAAAATTAGTCCCTTTGTTTACGATAAGATATAGACTCCTTTGCCTACAGCTAGGTTTTAATTCTTTGCGTCGGAAATTAATCCTTTTCTAATTCGAAATTTTTCTGTACACGTAAAAAATTGAACGTTGCATTTTCTTTTAATTACGATTCTTTTTCAGATTGAATAATAGCAGAAATACATAAATTTCTCAACAAATAATTTGATGTGAAAATTTTTCTGTCCATGAGTTTTCCTGAGAATCTTTCAAATCCTTTTTTCTTCTACCCGACAGTGTACGTGTCAGGTCGGATAATAGTTTGGTCTACAGAGGTTCTTTCCGCTCTACGCTCCGGCCGTTCTGCTAATTGGGTAATTACGTCACCATCACCGGCAAATAGATGGCGTTCATCTCGTTTAGGAAATTGCAAATACTTGGGGATGCAGTTCGGTGTGCATCGCCGTTCTTTGTAACGACGCTTTGTCGACATAAATTAGACGCAGGCGCTAAATTTTACGCTTTCCCCCCGACTAATTTCGGTTTAATATCGGAACTATAATAGATATCAGCGCTATATTTTACACCCAGGTCATAACTCGGTGCGGAAGACGCAATTAATCCAGGACTATTCATACACATCCCACCACCATTTATTTAGACTAGGAACACATGGATTACATATTACGAGAAAATTTTAGAAGAACTACTTTTTTTAATTTCATTTAATACTCTGTGCAATTTTACATTCAGTGGAAACATTGTAGAAATACTAATTCGATACTGATCACCATAATTATTAAAGTCATAATGTTTTGGAAAATTAACTTTGAATTTTTAAACTACAATTGCTTGGGTTCTGATGAATAATATACATACAAAATAATATACGAAAAGATCTTTGAAATACCTAATAATACTTTTCTTGATTACATTTAAATTTTACGCTCAAATTGATAAACTTCTCATGAACAAACAGAATAAGTAAATGATCCGGGAAGTGTAATTTAATACAAAGCTACACATTTTCCACCCCTGTTTATAAAATGAGATTTAAATTAGGTACCTCAGAATAAGTAATTCCCATTTCGATTTCCTCATATTCGGATCGGATAAACCGGGATTTGTGCCGCCGACGCGTTCGCGAAACAAAGCCTGCTTTGTCTGTTGATAATTTAAATATTATAATAAGGCTTATTTGCGTAACAAAGGCGTACGAATTCGCCGAGGCCGCGTAATAAAATTCCGGTCACATTCGGGTCTTATCAACGCGATAATCAAGATCGGTAAGACGGAGGAGGCTTCATTAAACACGCGACACGTCAGAGCCGGATTCGATGCTAATCATGTATAAATTTGTCTTGTGAACGTGGATGAGACACCTGCAGCGCTACCTATGTACGTTTCCCGGTTGATATCAATCCTCTGGGTGGAGGAACTCATTAACTTCCGTGTATTAATTGTTCCAAGTCTATCAACTTCCCTTGTCTTGGGGCGAGGTTTCACTCTCAGATTTTCTTACCTTACCAAAACACAGATCACTGCATTAATTTATTACTAAAGACCTCTAGGTATCTATAATATACGTCAAAGAACGTATCTATAACGTTGTTACTTAGGAATTTAAAATAATATATCCTAAATTAAATGGTAAGATAAAAACAAGACAAAGATGTAGTTAACTGCCAAATGAGTTCATTTTTGAAGCAGACAAGAAAGTAGAATTAATATATAAGTATAAACAAATTATATAAAACAGTTTAACCCTCAAAGGAATCGCTAGCATGAGTCACCGAAAATTCCGGCTACACGATGAATCATCCACAGATTGTATAAGTTATACAATATATGTACCTGAATGTCTACTTAAATGTTTTACATTTTACTTTTCTTTTATATTCTTCTGAAATGTCTATATCCTGACATAAATATGATATATGTATGATATTATTGTAACATTTTGACAATGCAAAAAGCTATTGTAGTTTATTATGCAAATATATTATTATTATAAGTTCTCCTATTCGAGCCTTCTAAACCGAACCCTATAAATATATACTTGGTAATTCCAATTGTAAAACATTCAAGTGTTCTTCTTGTCAGAGTAATGTTTTCTCCTAGTGTAGTGTAAACCATGTAATTTCTAGTCTTTTACTTTTAATAAATGTACTATTGTTATTTAATCTGTCTACGTCCCCTATTTTTGTTATTTAAATTATATCGAAACACTTCTTCGCGTCTTCTCCAAACTTTCCGTCGTCCATGCGGTGGCCTTAGGCAATATATATATTATCTTGTCTCATATAAAAATAAATCAGTGCCCTTATCTCTGAGATTCCAATTATCAAGGTCATGTGCAAACATTAGGCGGACCAACAAATCTGGACCATGTTTTGATCTTCTAGTTTCTAAACCAGCTTCCGTTAATCTTCGTTGAACTGTCCAACTGCTTATCTGGAAGTGAAATATTAGCCTTATCTCCGAGGTTTCAATTTTCGTAATCCCGTCCAAACGTTCACATGAGGAGCTCTAGCAATAGTTCTGGACTGTGTTGGTTTACTCTCAAATCAGTGTCGGTTAATCTTCGTCGATATCTACCTGCTGACAAAAACTTCTTTCTTCGTCTAGTCGATTTTCTGCCTCAGCCGATGGGTTGTGTCTATCACAAAATATTGCCGAGATCAAAAATCGATCGCCATGTGCAGATGTTGGTCTTATTCAATCTAATCCACGTATGAGTATCAATTTCGTTGAAACGAGAAGCAATGCATCCAGCGACGAAAACCACTCCCAGCATTCTGAAAACTATTTTTGTTAAAGCGATTGTGTCTAACAATGATCAAGAGTTTACATCAAAATTGGTTTCATTAGGAAAGCGGATCTCCATTCTACCCGATAGCCAGGTGGCTTTGAAGGGTTTATTAAGCTTAAATAACATGTTATCATAAAGTCCCGTGACCCCAGTAGGCCTTGGATGTGTAAGGGCATGTCTTTTCTTAGAAAAGTGAATGACGTTTATAATTTGTATGTGTCACATTAGAATTAGAATTCGACAATATGAAGCAACGTGTAAATCTTTGCCGTCAGCAAAATGGGCACCATGTTCAACAACTATTATGAATATGCTTTAATATTGGAATTTTTCGTTAATATACACGTTTCTTTAGTCTGTAGTGTTTTGAAATGTGTTGATTGATTAAATAGAAATGTCATTCTGACTAATTAATTGCTTTAAGAAAAGACATGCGTTTACACTTCCAAAGCCTACTGGGGCCACGGGACTTTATGATAACATGTTATTTCTTCCAAACTGGTGTCGAGCACAACTGTATTACGTTGGTGTGGGTTCCAGGCCATCGGGGCATTATGGGCAACGAACAGGCCGATGACCTAGCCAGGCAAGATGTGGCATGGTATGCCTTGTCTCTGAACCTGCCCTAGGTGTAACTAAGACCGCTATTTGGAGGTTTTTCAATGACTGGATAAGCGAGGAATATAACAGAATATAACTGGATAAGTAGACCAGGACATCGTCATAGCAAAGCCTTCCTTACAGGTCTTTGCAAAAAGCGAGCTGTGGAACTTTTGCATTTGAGCAGGGTGCAACTCAAGAATACCACAGGGTTGCTAACAAGACACTTGACTGTTAAGGCGCATCATTTAATTGGATCTTATTAAATGAAATAATTCAAGTAATAACATGAAAGTTACTCCGACACAGACGATTACAAAATTATCAGTTGTCGTAAAATTAAAAGAAAAAATTCAAGTTTGCTCATACCTTGTGACGCGAAGAAATACAAAAGCAAAGTTTAGGTACCTTCGCTTTTGTCCAACATTAATTTTTACTTTATTTAATTAATTTTTAATTTGCTTCTCCTTTGGAATGTGAAAAGTTCTCAATGACTGCTGTTGAAGAAACACATAAATTAGTATCTGTCTTATGATAATAAAAGATAGCTCTCTAGCCGGGAAAGTTTTGTATCAGCTTTTTGATCTGCACAAGAAGTCATTTTTGTATTGAAGAATCGTTGATGGTCGGTCGTCTTGACTAGAATGTTGTTGAAGTTTGGGTATCTGTCCAAACATTTTTGTTTCATTTGTCAAATAAAAAAAAATTATCAGAGCAGAAATCCAAACTTCAACAAAACTTTAATTTTAATTGAATAGGAAGGCTTTGCTTCGCTGCGACAATTTTATGAGCTTGTAACCACAGTTACGCAATAGCTCACAAGATGAGAGCTTATTTGTTACTTTGCATTCATATCAGGCGCTTTCGTTTCTGAAATGATCCCGATCTGATCTGAACATGTTGTGAGGGACGGGAGGTTAAAATTGAATGATGACAGAAGAAAGGGGATGAATTATCCTTTTACTTTCAACTTTATCAATTTTAATACAAGCCTTCGTCGAAACACTATGTCCGTCTAGATATCTCGACGAGAATAAGAGAGAAGTTACTTCAGAACAACACACAAGAGAACATAAAACACATTCAAAATAATTTTAGGACGAGAAAACCAGCATATCATAATTAAAATAAGCAATGTTAGTTTATAAACATAGCAAAAATAGTAAAAATCTATAATACAAATCTTATCCAACCATAGCATTAGATACAGAGACGGATGGACTTTTTTGGAGAACAGCAACACCCACTATGACATTCTATAAATGCCTTCGGGCTCTGAAGATGCACGTGACCAAACTGCTTGAAGCTGTCTCATTATTGTGCTTTGCCATGCCAGCTTTTATTTGGTTTTCCTTGATCACGTGGTCTTGCTTAAGTGTGCGATATAGCACGAGGTCAGTGAACATCTCTACTGCAGAAGTGGCAGGTGCAGTTCTGAGAATTTTGCAATGTCCATCGTGTGTCATCTAGCGCAAGGTTTCTTGTAAAGCGAACACCTGCTTCGGTTACGCAATTCTTTTATGTGGGCTGATTTCGCCTTCTAGTTAATTCATTTCAAAATTATAATAATAATAATAATTATAAGATGCTTGGATTCTTACAGTGTTTAGAGAATCATGATTCGTTTGTTCTTGTTAGAAAGGAACACTCCTTAAAAAACGTGTTTGGAATATTCCTTCGTAAATTGTCAAAACGAAGTGTCTAATGAATCAAACATATTAGATTGCAGGTGAACGCAGTTTCTATCTAATATCCTGTAATCTCCAAACTATATTTGAGTTTAAATTTCCCTCTAATCCTGATCCGAACAAACGAAACATAAACATTTCATGTTTCCGAAAATCGAATCGTGATCCAAAACTATTAGTGGAGGGGATGAATTATTTTCAGAAAAGAACACGATTCGTTGATCCAAACGCGTTATGTTCCTGTGATCCGTCAGAAACGAAAGCGCCTATCAAGTCACGCCACATAATATCAATTCATTCGAAATGTTTTAGTTGGTCCACTTCATTTATTGGGCAGTATAGATCAGTTTTTTTTTTGTTTGGGGGTAATTTTACGTTTTTAATTTAGGATAAAATCATTAATTTCTACAATTTCGCAAATATTATTTTTGAATCCGTAAAAACGAAACATTTTCTGTTTTGATGAGCAAATAAATATATAGTTATTATTACAAAATAATTAAATAAACACAGCATTTCAGTGGCTGTATAAATTTTTCATTAATTTTGCTGTTATTACGCCGCTCCTTTCCGCACCGCTGCGTCGCAATCCTAAATGAAAATTCGATATGGCGGAAAGGATATCAGTTTCACAGGACGAATCGTGACTGATTCTGCTGTCACGGCGAACGTGTCGAACAAATTTGTTATTGATAGTAATTAAAAGCATATTTGATTAACGACGCCGTGTCAGTTGCAGTGATGTATAACACGACGCCAATTTTTACTAATCAACGATTTAGAGGCATGATTTCATGTATTCTAAAAAATTTTAAAGCTCACAGAATGGACGGGTTTATTTATTATTTGTTTTTACTTCGAGTTTGTATGTAATAATTTTTCAATTCAAGTTTTCTAATTTGTGTTATAAATGTGATATTTAAAAAAAAGTTATATATTTACAATATAATACAAACGAGTGCATAAAACGTAAAATGATTTTATTTTTAATTGATTAACAAGCGAACATTCAAATGTAGTCAAATTGAAACTAATATATGTATTTTATTTAAATTCTGCCTACCGCTTACTATGTTATTGGATTTGTGTATGAATTTGTGTATTGGATTTGTGTATGGACTTTCGTGTACGTTTTTATGAGGTATTTTGGATACTTGAAACCGTGGCTCTAAGTATAATAATTCAAAGGTATTCTCTATTTTGTGCAATATACAAAAACAACTTTGACTATTACAGATTATAAACTCTTCATCCTTCCTTAATTCTTATTAAGAATTCGAGTTTCAAAACAAACAATCAAAATTAAACACAATTAAAATTAATCTGAAGAAAGAAGAAATGGCATTCTGTTCAACATTTAAAGCTTTTATTAAGTTCTGAATTTTAGGCAAATTTTAGTTCACCAAATGTCGAGTCTGTTTACTCTTCCCGTAATCCAAAGTTTGGATTTTTCGAATTTTCGAAGACGCCTTGCTTAAAATTATCAAAACGAAACTAAATAGCCACCGCCAGAGGGTACATGGTTGCCATTTTTATTGTCTTTTTAGTGCCCCCACAGAAGTCGAATCAAAATTCTCCTCCACTTGCTGAAGAAGCAGAATTTCGTTAACTGAGAACTGTTTATGCTAAAAAACATTTGGTTACATATTCTGACAAAATCAATTCCGTTACGCCAATGATTATCCTATTATTATAGTTGGGGTATTTTATTTTAGTGTAAGTTTGGTTGCCTAACTTGGATGATCACGTGGGACTCGGACCCTGTATAATAATTCCAATATAATTCTAATTGGTCTTCTCATTTCTAATAAATAATCTACATATATTTGGCCCATTTAATTTATATTCTGTGATTATAAACGCTGACCTAATCGAACCGCGTTTCATCCGAATTTAAATCGCCATTTGAACGATGTGTTCAAAGCCTGAGTTCCGGCTTTATTAAAATGACACAATTTTAATTAAAACTATTGCACAGGCAAATGTACTGCAACACGTCCGTCCATAAATTGTGTCGAATCGTATCGATTCAGTTGCAAAAATTAATTTAATTGGAAAATATATATATTTCTTTTTTTAATTAATTCAACAGCTTCATTACTGTACTTTTTCCAATTATACGGTATTTTTATTGAGCTCGTTATTTTGCGAGTATTGATTTATGTTAGTAGCTCTTAAACTATAAGACTGAATTTTTTTTAATACCGTGTTTAAATTAAAAAAGAAACTTTCTTAATTACAAAAAAACTCGAAAAGCATTTGCGCGAAGATTTATCATAAATCGATCATCCAATTATAAGTTTCTTCGTCCGAAAAGTTGAGGGGGGCCATCATCGAAAATTAATTTATCTTACTCGCCTGCATCCCTAATAATTTTTCAGGGCAGAAACTTTCATTAATGACCTTAAAGTTCGGTGGCGTCGTCAAAGAAGTCTGGCGTAAGTGGCTTTAGCATCGATTAATATCTATTGCAGCTTCTAACAATGGTAATTGGATGTCTCGCGTAATCCTAGCTCTCGTATCATTAATTAATTTGAAACGGAGTTGAAGACGTAATTAGTTTTTGACACGGATTTCGTGCCGTGTTTGCTCGTCGGAATCCGGGAACAAAAACTTATCGCGAATTACTACGGCGGATGTGAACTGATTTTAAATTAGTTTTGAACATTTCCTAGTCGTAGTTTTAGTTTCGAAGAAAAATTTTACTAACTCAAAAGCACATTATGTCTAAGTTACTGTGCATACTGATCATAACTTTTATATCTAGAATTTTGGTAAAACGTGGATCCAAACTATAGGCTGCTTTTTAACTTAATTTTTGCTTAAAAAAAAGTCGGGAGGGGGTCTTCTTTGCTCGAGGTTCCACTTATGTTTTTTTTTTGTTTCAGGCTTCCTAAGGACCAAACCATCCTTCGACAAAACGGATACATCTGGCGGAAACTTGGCAATCAAAGATATCGCCGCCGCACTCCACTGGATTAAGATTAACATAGGGGCGTTCGGGGGAGATCCTTCCAGAGTGACCTTATTAGGTCACGATACGGGCGCTTCCCTAGTCAACTTGCTCTTCGTCTCGCCGTCTTCCAAAGGTAAATTATTATCCACCCGCTGTGAAACAGGTTAATAAGGATGAGCGGAAAAATACATCAAAGGAAGTTTGCTGCTTGGCAGACAGGATGAAGCCTAACTCATTATGTCCCGAGTCCTAACTCGTTATGTCCTGAGTTGCTGTTTTAGTTTGTGGAACTTTAGAGTTACCAAATTTACTTGAGAATATCAATATCGCTCGTCTTGGATATCAATGAACTTTCGCAAAAAAATTACCCCATTACCCCAAAAGAAGAAAAACTAATAGTACTTCTCCTTCTTCTGTCCAATGAAAGTATTTTCAAAATTTCACATTATGACGATAGCTGTCAGATGAAGATTTTATATCGTAACCGGTAACCTAATTAAAAAGTTATCAAATTAGGACGTGCTCTTCTTATTAATTTTAATTAAAAATTACACCTAATTATGGACTTTGAATTTAAAAAAAATTGAACCCTTCAGATGTGCCCACATACATAACAGACGAGTATAATCCATATTCTAAATAAAATTATTTCATCTTCGAAATTATTGTCCTTTCAATTTTTTTAGGTCTGTTTCATAGAGTCGTTTTACTTAGCGGAACAGCCCTAAGTCCTTGGGCAACAATCCACAACGCCGACAGCATCAGGGTGAGCGTAGGCCAACAGACGGGTTGCCTCTCCTCTTCTTCGCCGGACGACGAGGATATAGCGTCTTGTCTTCGATCTAGGTGGGTAGGTCCTCAGGAATACACATTCCGTAATCGCTTTAGCGTGCCTAAGTACTAAGTTTATGCAAGCTTAGAAGGGGGCAAGAACTCCGTGAGTGGATTACAGGTATTGTGTAGCAGGCATTCACGAGATTGAAGGTGATGAACTGAATTTGGCTCAGTTTAAATCGAATTGCCCCGTTAAATGTCTCGATTTAATTATAATATTAATTGGATTGTGCAGTTAATTGTTGTCGGGAGCGTGAAATAGATCTGGAAACTTAGCGTTGGGAATCGGATAGTTTGTAATCATTTGTTCGAATCGAAATTTATTCGAAAGGGAATTTTGCACCAATAACATTTATTTGTAAATAAAACACTCAAGACTAAATTGATTTTTTTATACCAGGATATGTATAATGTTTCCTGAATAATTTTTCTACTTACTCAGATTTTCTTCATCTGAATCCAATTAAGGACTTTACACTCTGTCTAAATTCTTATTCATTTAGTTCAAGTTCATAGTTACTGGTAGCTCATAAGAGATTATACTTTATACGTCGGCTTCCTTATGGTTCATTCGCAACTAAGAAATTGTTTTTGTATTATACAGTTTCCTTTTTCTCTTAGACCTCTTCAAGCACTTCTAGAAGCCCACCTCGAAACGGTACGCTTCATGCCTAGAATAGCCCCTTCACTTCCCGTGGACCCAGATACTCCAGATCCTGCTTTCGCCATGGAACACGCCAGTGAGAACTTCATTAGATGTGAAGTGATGTTAGGCGCGACAACAACCGAAAGCTATAATGACTTTAACGCGGCCGATATACAGTACGGTTTCGAAGAGGACCAAAGAAACAGGGTCTTGAGGACATACATTCGAAACGCGTACGTGTACCATTTAAACGAGATTTTCTCGGCCGTTCGGAACGAATACACGGACTGGGATAAGCCCATCCAACATCCCATAAACATTCGTGATTCGACCATGGAGGCGCTCAGTGATGGACACACAGTGTCGCCTTTAATTAGAGTCGGTTATTTGCACGCGCGTAGAGGTGCTAAGACTTATTTCTTTCATTTCGGTTATCAGACTAAAGATAGTGATTACCCTCAGGTATGTAGAATCTCCGAAAGCAACGTGAATACAAACGTGATTTTTCTGCAGAGATTGGGGAGTGTTCGCGGTGAAGACCTCACGTATATCTTCGGAGCACCCCTCGTTGGAGGAATGCCGTTCTTCCCACAAAACTTCTCGCGACAGGACATGGGCGTCGCAGAGGCCGTCCTGAACTTCTTCAGTAACTTCGCGAAAAGCGGTGATCCGAACGGCCCGGGTCAACAGAAGGAAATTCCCGATTATGGAACGACGCGTGAAAAGACGAGGTATAAAGGCATCGTTTGGGAACCTTACGAAGTTGGAACACAATATTATCTCAGCATCTGTAAGTACCCAGCGAAAAACCTTATCTGACCTAATGGAAGAATAATTATTAATTGAATAAAGAAACTTTTAGAGACGTCTGAAAGTTTAATGCTTTCGTTTCTCTTGGCTCAGTCTAGAAATAAAGCAGTCGCCGATAAATTATTAATAGTAAATACGAAATGAAGCTTTTTAGTTTAGTACAAAATCGAATATGTTGGGTGGACTATTACATACATAATTCAAATCGTTATGATTTGGATTGTATATCATCGAATTTTACTGACGCAAGTCAGTTAAGTTAAGTGATTTAATAGTTACTTAAGAAATATTAAAATTAAATAATGCTTGTAAATCTCACATTAATGATTCATAAAAAATTAACTGTCACATGTCATTAATTAGAAATATCTGCAAGTATTTCGATAGTGATTTAAAATATAAAAATTTATAAACAACTGGATAATCAAAAATATAGTTTAACAAAAGTAAGGCTCATTAGAGGCTGGTTCATACTTTAAATTCGATCACGATCAGGATCAAGCTGTCATGAAATAAATGTCTAAATTATTAAAAGCTTTTTAGTACGTGACAGTAGCTTATATTTTTAATCAGAAAGAGAAAAGTGAATCGCCCAGAAAGAAAAGTTATAGAAGCACTGGGTGCATCGATACTTGTCTTATCAGCGCTTACTAATTGTACTATTGTCGCCGTAGTAAAAAAAAAATTATAGGCTTTGGATCTTATTAGACAAGTTTCTGTTTATTTACCGAACAACACAATATCTGTTCCATCAAATATTGATTAAGATTTCTTTTAAGGGCGCGATTGTTTGACTGTATGACTATGATAGTCGAATGATATGATATCTATTTCATCATATTTCGGGTAAATGAAAGGCCGCCATCATTTGACTCATTCTAAACTGAAACCGAGTTCCAGAATTAGCAGTTTATTATATTTATTATTTTTTAGTTATATATTGTATTTTTTAGTTACTTATTTTTAAATTATTTAGTAAACTTTTTAGTTACTTATTTAATTTTTTAGTTATTTATTTTTAATTAATAATAATTAATCTTTTTTGCTGACTATTACTTCAAACGTCACATTTTTCAGTGTAAATTATAAGCGTTTTTTTTTTTTTATTTAATGTTGCGTCTTTCTAAAAATACATTAGTCTTTAATTTTGCCATTTTTTACTTGATATTTTCATATTATGTTAACTTTTGTTTATTTCGAAATTATTATTCTGTTTATTTTATTTTAATTTTATTTATAAGTAGGTAAGTCTATTTTAAAGAAAAGAGTTTAAATAAAATATAATACAAATTAGTATCTCCTTCTCTTCACATTACCTTTTGCATCTCGACGTTTCGGCGTATCGGTTACAGCTTCTTCAGGAATGGCACCGATAGGCCTAGAGTTTGCAAATGTGTATCCGCGAAAGATGATAATAATAGTTATTTATTGTACCTATAAGTGTTTTAGATAGCATTTTCTTAAGTGGATAAAATGCATCTAAAACACGCATGCAATACAACGTTTTATCCACAATCACCACATTTATGGAATCAGAATGAGCGAAATTTAATTAAAAAATATTCGTATTCGTGAAATGAAATGTGACAGGCTTTGTCATACCCACTGGTTGCTATGGTACGTTATTTATTAATAGATTACTTTAAATAAGTGTGGATAAAAGTCTGGTTTTGAAGGTCGGGGAGGGGAAAGGGGGTCTGGAGACTTACATTGCCCAAGGACCTCTGCAGGACTTGATCCGGTACTACTTCCAAGTACTCCACTCCACTCTTTCACCAAAATTTTAATCAAACCATAAAGGACCCAAGTAGCAATTTCTTTGTTTGAACGTGTCTGGTTTGAGCTTTAGTTAGCAAGAAATTGCTCTCAAAAGCCCCTTGTAACGTTCACATTTTTCGCTGACCGTTACATTATTTTTTTACGCATTTTCTCGTTATTTTGCTGTTGAAATTCAAGTAAACACCGTTTCGTTCCTTTAATTAATATCGTATTTATGACTTTCACGCCTCTATCTCTCAGGATTTGTGTTTTAATTTCAGATACTAATGCGGGCTTCTATTCTTCTTTAAGTCATTTATTTTTAAGTTTCGGAAATTAATCTGTACATGGTCCTTTGGTCGATTTTACTGATCGATGTTTCTTGATGACGTATTTGGAAATTGCGTAGAAAATCTTTGACGAGTTCCGTCCTTTTCGATTATCGTACGATTACTGTGTGCGGGTACGACATTGCAGACGCGTGGTTTGCGTCTTCAAATTTTTGTGGTTTTGTTGAAGCTGAACGGCTTCGAGATATTCCACTTTGACAAATTATTACGTGTTTACATTTCGTATGCCCTACTGTGTCATTCAACTGCTACCGTTTACATCGAAGCACATTTCCGAGCACGTGTTGCGTTTAAGTTCTCGCTCAGAAAAAAACTAGCAAGAAAGCTGTAAGTACCCTAATTGTTTAGGAGAATATTTTCTAAGATTCCTTTTCTCTTTATGTAGAGCTTTTTTTTGACTCCCGAAGTTGTATTGAGTTACCGAAGTTTTTCTACTACTGCACAAGTTTTATCGGAAAATTCCTTGCTATTTACTGCGTTGTCGTTTTGACGATACTACCGGAGTCGTTTTGAAGATACTACCGAACAGGAGTTCCTCTTTTTATTTGACGTGGTTGTTCCTTGAAATAAATCCAACTACTGCGGGGTCGTCTGAAGATTACCATTTATGTTAAATCGTTACATAATTTTCAATTATATTATTTTTCATTTTCAAACATTCTTTTTCATTTTCTGATACGATTAAAGAGCAATTTCTTTAAAATAATTTTGCGCAACTTTAATAATCTGTATCGAGTTCATTTGTTATGTTTCCGGACTGTTTTAGTAATTACAGTTTAAAGAGATTACTTGGCGCTCAACAGCTTTCGTTTTTGTCACCTAACGTTTATTTTTTTATGAATTACGCAAGTTATGTTTTAAAGAATATAGTTCAAAGAATTATCCTTCCGAATCCACCTCAGCCTCCGACTAAACTGAGCTATGGCAATCAAACAGGTGAGAATCTACTTACAAAAAAGTATGTCACACCCTTTTATATGGAATGAGATTTTAGCCCTTGCCCGCCACTACACTAAGTAATTTGACATAAAGCGAAATTCTAGATAATAAACAATAACTCAAGGTCATGTAAATTTAAGACAATTTTAAGAAAGGACAAAAATGTTAAATTACACTGGTCAACAGTAATCTTGCCACACGAATTCTGGTAGGTAATCGTGTTTTGACTACCTACCCTCAGTATGAAACTGCACTTATTTTTTTTTTTTCAATTACCCTCAGTTTTCTTCTGATAAGGTAAAGTTAATTTTTAGTATTGTAGCGATAAACGCAAAAGAATGGACACGAAGAAAAATTAATTAAACTGCTTGTCTCTTTATAAATTCAAGTTGTGTTCGTTTCAATTAATTCTTGTGGTTGTGTGAATATGTCGAGAAGGTGTGTTAACGATTCTAATGTTTTTTGGTATATTTGTGGTGAACTGACTTTCAAAAAACAAGGGCGAAATTTTCCAGATCTTATTTTAAAGAGTATTTTGGTTTTTCGGTGGCTCACCAAGCCAAAGCTTGGGCCCCGCATATTTGTTGCATAACGTTTTGGAAAAATCAGCATGGAAATGCTTCAAGAACGTGGTTGTAAATTTTTTGGGTAATCATAAGGGTGACAGCTATAGAGAGTTGGTTAATGAGCGCTTAAGATTCATTTTTTGGACTCACATCTGGACATTTTTCCTGAAAATTTGAGGGCTGTAATCGATGAGCACGGCGAAAGGTTCCATCAGGACATTTCAAAGATGGAAAAACGTTATCAGGGCAGGTGGAACTCAAGGATGTTGGTCGACTATTGCTGGACGATCAAGAGGGACCAACCGGAAGCTAAATATTCCAGAAAATTATAGATCATAAGTTTCTAATGTAGGTACATTTTTCATATACAGGCTGTTTCAAATTCGACCCTCACCATTGGGATCTCGCTTATTTGAAGAGATAGACGGTAGGTTTAAATTTGGCAAAGTTGCTAAATTTTATGAGCAGTAATAATCCGCAGAGAAATAATTTCTATGTTAACTCTTGTTCGAAATAATTGTAAAAAATGAAAATTTGTCATTTTCTTATGTTTCTTCTATCTTCTCTATTTGAAGAGATATCAAAAAATAAAAGTACTTTCTTAAGACACTTTTGAAAAATTCTCTGAATTCTCTAGACACTGATGAATACCATTTTGCTATAACATGTTTCTTCAAATTGATATCATCATCAAGTTCATTTTTTCTTATGGGCGCCATATTGAAATTTGATCGCAAAATAATCTACTCTTTCTGCTGATTACGCCAATATAGCACATGTTATCAAAATTATTTAAAATAGGGTCAAAATTAAAATTTATTTTTTTGAGATAAAACAATTGGCAATTAATGGAAGCCTGGCTTTGGATTCAAATCAAAAACAGTATAATCTGTCATTTTAATACATACTTGTTGCTAAATATTATCATAATAACAATAGCATAATATTTAGAAATGAAGAAAAACGTAATGTTACGTGCCTGTATTCGTGCCACACACGAAAACAGCAAGTGAATTGTATTTTGAACATTCGATGAGCTGCATTAAGTTTAAGCAAACGATCGCAATTATGTATAAATTAAAGTGGATATTTGTTTGAACATTAATGTAAATATCTTATTTTGAGAGCCTTTATTTATTTATGTTATTATTGTTTCTTCAATTTCGTTCTAAATTTTTGTTACTGTAAAGAGTAGGTACGTATTCTACTAAATGATTCCTGCTCTTCAATATTTTTGTCTAATTGTATAAGTATTGTTCTAAGCTGTTTGTAGATTCAGAGTAGGTTCAAAAGTACCTACAGTTCACTTGCTGTTTTTGCTTTTTTGTTATAAGAATAAAACACACGTAACATACATATTCTGTTTCTCTTATCTTATTCCTGGAGAACCATGATTTTTTTAAAAATATATCACATTTCTTTAACAAATAAAATTCATGGGTGATCAAAATTTTAAAACTGCTTATTTTATTGACAACAACCTATATTAATAAAAACCCCAAAAAAAGTTCGTGTGGCACGATGAAGCTTAAATTTTGTTAATCAGTGTTATTAAAGACCATAATTTAGAGTTTAAACCAATGTAAAATTTTAATGTAATTGAAGATATCGTACGACACAATGCAAAACAAATCCAAAATAACCTTATAGCGAAAAGAAGCAGCATTTAGCAAATCAAGTAAAGCAGTTGTTAGTTTCTAATAACATAACATTGGCAAATGAATTATTGTTTTCTCATCCAAACCATGGTACTGAATACAAAGAGGCGAACGGACTCTCGAATTTTGACCACACACTATGACATTCGGTGAATACTAATTATGCCTTCGGACTCCGGGTGATGAGATGAAAAAAAATGCACCTACACATAAAACCACGTGGCTAAAAATAAAGGAATAAAAATGAAATATAATGGAAATTATACTGGCATAAGTTGCTGTTATGTAATCGGGGAAATAGACAGAACCACGCCTTGTGAAGTTACTTCCATTTGAATGAACAGTTACTATAGTACTTTATGCAAATCAAATGAGCCTTTAAGACACATTTTGACAGTAAATTGTTCCGGATAAGTGAATTCAGATCGCATAATTTGGAGCATGATAATTGAATGGTCCTATATTATTCTAGTGTGTCCTCTAGGAATTACCTAAAACATGATTGAAGAGCCAAAAAGCAAATATGTACAAATTCTTTACTACAAAAGAATAAATTATTAAATACAAAAAAAAAATAAATAATAAAAGTTAGATATTATAAAACAGATATGCAAGCTTATAACCAGCAAAAATAGTTTAATGGAATTTGTGATGTGATGACTCAAGAATTTAAGGCAGTAATTTCCATTTAAAAGTTAACGGAACGCAAACAGACACCGAAACTACCCGAACTATTCGAAATCCAACAAAAGTTTCAATTCGAAGCTCCGCAGGACGCATTTTCCAGTTGCAGCGTGGAGCCTTTTGCAGCGGCGGATGTTTACCGGCATTAACGGCACATGCATAATTGGGTTTAATCTGGTACGCAGTGTATACAATCAGGCAATCCAAGGCAAACAATCCGGCAATTATTATGGAAATTCAAACCGCTAATATCTTTCAACTTACTCCTGCATAGGTGAATTAATTACTTGTTATCTACAGGGGATACGTTGTACTGGTAATCTCTAAGGCAACAAAGTTGGGGATAACGAATTTGAAATGTTACACAAACAATAAATGAAAGTGTTATTGTCTTAATTATATACCCCATTGTGAGAGTACACTCAGTTACAAACTGTGCAATTTTAGACTATTTCAAAACTATTCCTCAATTCTGACAGTGATTTTTTTTTAAATCAAAACTTGGGGTTTTTCACCAGACTGATAAATAGGATCTACCAAATTGAAAACTTGATGATGTGGTGTAGGACTTGCTCATAGATGATGTAAAAAAAAGGTGGAAGAGCCCTGTAATGACGGGAACGTCTGGTTGTTAAATTGACTGGAATGAGTAAGAAATGAAATGGAAGGTGTAGCAAGTAGTGAAAATAACTTTTTTCTCACTTTAAAAGCGACCCTCGTAATCCAAAGAAAAAGAAACCGATTAAGAAAGAGATCCTTGCACATTTCATTAAAAATAATCTCCCCAAATTAAGGTTTAAACCCTAATCCGAAAGAACGCCGGCATTATTACGCATTTCTTAAACGAAACTCGGAGTATTTATTAACAAACCACGGCGGGTGGCTGTGAAATTCGCCTTCGGCGACCGCCGACCGCGTCGTTCGCAGGTACTTTTCATTTTCCGCCAAAGTAAACAGAGAACAGGGAAACTCCGTGCCGACGCGACGTCAAATAATGAATTTGACTGTGGCCAAGCGAAGATCTGCTTTAATTACGACATACCCGACGCGAATTCCGCAAATTCTGAAAAACGCCCGTCCGAATAAATTTGCAGAGAGTTTCCCCGTGTTCGACGCCGCAGACTAATTTACGGAAATTGGAAAATTATCGGCGGATAGTTTCGGTGTTCGGGTCACTTGCGGAGTTGATTTAAACGGAGCTCGTCGAAATTAAATGCAATTGTCTGAACATCATTGCAATATTTGTCTTTTTGATCAATTACGTTTTCAAAAGTTTTAATTGAAAACTTAACCTAGTTAGGCAATTTCAAATATAAAATGAACTTCTTTAATAAACCTCCCTTTATCATCAGATAAAAATACTACATTTTACAGAGGTACATATAATATTACTTTTTTTTTAATAAAAAAACTGAAATATGCCAATATGCAAAGTATATTCTAAGAAATATTCGAAATAAAAAGTACCATACCGTTAAGCACCGTACTCAGCTAAGGCCCAGTTTCATAAAACGTAGTTAACCACTCGATCAAGTTAATTGTACGATTAAGTGGCATTACTCCTTATATTGAACTATAGTCACATTCATCTATTTTGAAGCTTACTCAGAAGAGTTTACGCCATATGCAACAGTTTTGACTTGAAGAATCAATAGTAATAATTGCTCAAATCTCGATACTATGCTACCACAAAACTCTACATGAGATACTCCTGTTTACTTACTCTGATCGGTAACAAGTCTGTGCTGTTGCTGTCACCAGCTTTCCCCTCGACTAGCAACAATAGTGAAGGATGGGTGGATAATTTGATGTTAATAAAAGGCGCCAGGGTGAACTAAGTACCCGTAATAACCTGGACAGCGTTCCCAAACCGTCTCGGTTCTGCAAATGATTATCCGCAACAACCAGGAGATTTTATCTTACTCACTTGTACGCTGAAGGTATACGCACAAAACGCAACAGCTAAATTAACAAATACTCTAATTAAAAGAAAAACACAATGAAGTTACATAACGTCACATTGATCAAACATATGCAACAACGATTGTCAAATGCATTCGACTAAAACAACTCATGTAAATACACAACAAATCGCCTCAAATTTTAAATTATTCCACTTTTATTACTAACGAAATTATATCGAATTTATAATATATACAGGGTGTCCCAACAGTGTGTTCTCGGGCCATATCTCCATAACTACTGAAGATACAAAAAAAAATTTCAAGACAATTTCTTTTTTAATTTAAGAGATCTACAACACAAAATTATTTTCATCTATACAGAGTGAATCAAAACAGTTGTGCCGGACACAACTTTTTTATTTCAAATGGCATGTCCTACATATGAAACCAAATTTGGGTTGCCCATAAAATTCTACACATTTTCTGTATAGCATTGCTTGTAACTAAACCCAACCGTTCTTGAGATATTTAACATTTTGTCTAAAAACTACCTTTTGCAGCCACTATTTTATTTATTGATATTTTATTTATTTTTAACTGTAGGAAAAAGATTTTTGGTACAGATGTAGTTGATACATAAGCTTATCATAAGCCATTATTAAATGTACTTTTATCGCTACAGGGTGGTCATGGTAATAAACAAAATCTCAGAAATTTCAAAATAACAAAACTCAATTTTCTTAAATAGCATGCCCTATATTTTTTTATCCTAAATTCTTCGTTTAATAAAGTACTTTCATTTTTGTTAAGTATGTCTTATACCTATCTGAGATATTTTCTGAGATTTTCAGATCTATTTGAATTATTTCTTTTAAAACGAACACTTGTCTAAGGTGGCTGTGGAAAACCGCCAAACAATGAACCGGTTGACATAATTATTTTTCAAAGTGTTAGACTGTTGGGAACTTGTTAAGACATGAATTATTAGATTTACTGAATTATTTCGTTATTAAATAGTTGCATAGCCAAAGTTGATTGGATCCGCTGGGCTTGACACTTGCTCGGGCAATTATAGGTGTGTGTTCGAATCCCCTCCAGGTACATAAGGGTCCTATGTGAGAAATGGAACACTTATGTGTCGGATTGTGTTCAGGGTTCATTTCGGCCCCTTCGAACTAGGTTTTCTGCGTTTTTCCGGTTTGTAAGACGAAAGCCGATGGTAAACACGTAGTAGGTCGATCGCAGTCGCAGCGGGCAATATTACAATAGACAGCTTAACGCACCCCTGACAAGCTCATAGAGAGCTTGGGGCATGTATGACGTAAGTACAAAAAAATGTATAACTGTTTAAAGGAGTCACGTATTTGAACTAACTAATGCCTGTACATTATTGTCACTTGAAAATTATTATTAAAGTCAACAGCTTCATTTGTTTGCCGTTTTCCACGGCTACCTTAGACAATAACTTATTTAAAAATAATTGAAATAATTCAAATAAATCTAAAAATCTCATAAAATATAGCAGATAGGTATAAGACATACTTAACAAAATTGAAAGTACTTTATTAAACGAAGAATTTAGGATAGAAAAATATAGGGCATGCTATTTAAGAAAATTGAGTTTTGTCATTTTGAAATTACTGAGATTTTGTTTATTACCATGACCACCCTGTAGCGATATATTTAATAATGGATTATGATAAGCTTCTGTATCAACTACATCTGTATCAAAAATCTTTTTCTTAGAGTTAAAAATAAATAAAATATGAATAAATAAAATAGTGGCTGCAAATGGCAGTTCTTACACAAGATGTTAAATATCTCAAGAACGGTTAGGTTTAGCTATAGACAATGGTATGCAGAAAATGTGTAGAATTTTATGGGCAATCCAAATTTGGTTTCATACATAGGGCATGCCATTTGAAATAAAAAAGTTGTGTCCGGCACCACTGTTTTGATTCACTCTGTATAGATGAAAATAATTTTGTGTTGTAGATCTCTTAAATTAAAAAGGAAATTGTGTTGAAAACTTTTTTGTATCTTCAGTAGTTATGCAGATATGGCCCGAGAACACACTGTTGGGACACCCTGTATATTAAGCGTAAGAATAGTCGAAATTCGCTCTTTGGTAAAATCCGCGCGTTGAAGCAGCAGAATAAAATTAAAACTATACAAACTCACGGCCTCCAAAGTGTTCAGGAAGTTGAAACTTCTTGGTCAGTTTTTGGTGTTCCCATCAAACGTCAACTGGAGCAAAGTCAGCAAATCTGCGGCAACGCCTCCTGTTGGCCGGTCTTTGTAGCTGCTTCCAAGGGCTGATTAATTAACCAAGCGCGAAATAGTATATAACGGTATTAGGCCGATATGCTTGATATAACGAACGAGGATAAGTTCTATGGCCGAGGCGCCAACCGAGGCTATAAATTATCCGAGTTTGTTATATGCATATCGGCCGTATGTTGTTTGATAGTTTTCGTAATACTAAATGATGAAATAAATCTTTATTTTGGCAAAAACATTCATTAGTATATTGTGTCACAAGGGTAGAAAGTGAGCATTAGCAGCTCATAGCTAGGGACTGCTAATGCGTTTCTGCATGTGTGACACACAACTGTTTTTCGCCTAGCCCTAAATCAAATTCAAACTTTGTTTAAAATTAACGTTTAATGAAAAATTCTGTGAAATGTCAAAGCGCGCAAATGAAAGTCAATGTGTCGCTAGCTTACGAACTATAAATCGTGTTGATATGAGTTTAGCAGCCCAAGGGCAGATAAACATTACTTTCCGTCACATTTTTAGGGTTAATATGAGTTACTTTCACATATGCCAGGCGAAAAAGGATATTTCACATATGAGAATACCAAATCATGTAGGGAGATGTAAACGAAGAGTGCACGAACAGCGTACACGACAATAAGAGCCTGAATATTAATACAACCTAAGCTTAACAGGATAAGAAGAAATATACAAAACTCGTCTGGTGGTATTGCAAGAGATTCCGATAATGTCGAAGATGAGTTCTTCTAATTTCTCTTAGCAAAAACTCCGATAAATTGAAACACATGACACAGCACCACCGACGTTGAACGAGAAAGTGACGCCTTGAAACAAAACGAATCAGATGACGCGAGGCGATCGCAGATGGAGTCAGCTTCGACCAATAGAAGCGCTGCATTACCGGAATGGCCATATAACGGATCGACGGACGAGTCGATTTTCGCAATCAGTACTTTCGAGGCTGCGCTGGGGTGGATAGGATTACCACAATGATCTGTGAAATGGGCGAAATTCTCAAATGTTAGCAACTTATTTCGTGCGAGATTTTTGGAACGTAACAACTGTTGACAATGCGTGCTAAATATTTCCAAAATCATAAAGCGAAATAATTTTGCTTTTTGAATTAAAATAAGAAATAAAATGAATGATTAACATTAACATAATTGGTCTTATAAAGTGAGTCCAAGATAACTTTCCGAAAATGCCTTTAAGGCGGATACATTTAAAAACGTCGCGTCGGTCGCTTCTAGCTCGGTATCTGAAGTGGTTTCAGACGTAGGATATGTGCGAAGCATCATTTGAATTGCTGAAAATTACCTCCTTCCTTTCTGTGGAAGTGGTCTTGCTAGAGATAACCGGCTGTGCATAATTTCGATAATTTCCTTGTAAAGTACGATCACTTTCGTAAGAAGCAAGTAAAGTTATTAAAAAAATCCACGATTTAGTAACTTACCGCCGAAACCTGACTTTCAGTTGTCGTATCTTGTAAACGGAACTTTTATTTTTAGGTTATGTTGGCCTCAATTTTATGCTGTTAGTTGTCATGCACTTCCAAAATTTTATTTGATTGCATTATAAATGTGGTCCTTCATAATGGATTTCCGGGTCATCTTTGAAAATTGCATTTTGCAATTGACAACTAAATTGTGACAAACGATAATTTGATTAACAAAACTTTATATCCAATACCAATCGCTTTATTTAGGATTCTTTTGCAAGACAACATAAGAACAAAAAATCAGAATTAATTACTCATTACAAAAGTGAACGCAGTTTCGCGAAATCTCTTCATGTATTTATTCCTCGTTTCTTCAGCTTCTTCGGACAGTTGTTAAGCAGAATGCTGGAGGAAACAGATTTTTTTGGACCGAAACTGGCATACCTATAGTAACATGAATATGAATCATTCTGCATTCTGTACGCTCTCCCGATTTTTGAAAAACGACCGGTATTCCCATTGTTCGTAGCGCCACTTCCTCCAGGTTTTGTTGTTTGATGAAAAAACCAAACTCCCATCGAAATGTGTTACAAATTTTCTGTTCCTCTGATTTTTTTAAATTATTTTCTGGCTTTTAGAGGCTATAGCGTTTGACATACATCTATCTCTAGCCTTCAGGATGTACAGGGCCATAAGCTTATAAACGATTCAATTTCTAGAGAATGAAAAAAATTCGTAAAATAAAGAAGCTCTGCAGGTGCAGAGATTCGAGTGCATAAATCACAGTACTTTAGATCAAAATGAACAAAAAATGTCGGTAGATAGGTTTATTAATGTTCACCGTTTTCTACATACAAAATAAATATCAAAAATTCACGTCAGGTAAAATTAAATGTTGAATTAAAGTTTTGAATAAACTGCACTTGGACGAGTGTTTCTTATGCCTTTATTAGTACTTTAAGTTGCCACGTAAATTTAGGATCAATATTACCGTCATAAAAAGCATGTGTTTTGTGTTCGATTGCGAACGCATAGTTTGTTGAGAGCTGTCGAAGTTTTCATAAGAACTTACTTTGCGGCAGCCTACTTAATCATTTTGTGTATGTACAGACAATTTAATTTGTTTATTTGTGTACGTTTTTAGAAATCATTGTTTTAATTTCGTCGTAACTTTTTACATTTTATCATTCATCGATGTAAAAATAAAAATCAAACGAAGGTTATTCGTAATTACTGAAACGTAAATATGATTTTCTAATAAATGACATCGAATTGTCGTTGTTTGATAATTACTTAAAATACTAGCTGGCTCATTTATATGCATCAATGTACTTAGTTTCACGATTTTCACGATTCACTGTTGCTTAGCTTTGCGCAGTACCCGCCAAATCTGCTGACCGAGCTTACTTAAAGCTCATTTTGCCATTCACAGAGTAATTTTTTTTTAACTGGGTCTGAGACGTTTAAACAACACAAACATCCATGGCCCTGGTGGAATTCGAACCCACGCCGCCGAGCGACACAACTAAGTCGGCTAGGCTGACCGCTAAGCCACTCAGCGATCCTTCAACACGATTATTTATTAAAATAAGTTGAATAATGTAGTGAGCACTTTTTGAAAAGAAGTGTAAACAATGTTCTTACCGCACATATGTTGACAATTTTTTTCCAGACGTCTTCAACCTTGTTTAGAACTAGGCACGCCTTCTGATGTTTGCAAGAAAATCCTGACTTATTCATTTTCCTTTTTAATTAAGAATGTGTCCACGGTCGTGTTGCTGTTGCACCACCTTCGACCAAGTCACTTGTGAATCGAGCCATTGCCAGGCAAACCTTTTGTCTGGCTTTAGAATAGTGTGGACAAATTCTGAAATGTTTCGCTTTATGTCAGGAAGATATAGATTGTATATTTCGTTTTTTCTCGTGAAACCTAAAATAAAAATGACAACAAAGAAAGTGTGGGCAGAGATGGGGCAGCTGAGTGTTGGATCCATGAAATAGAAGCATTTTGGAATGTACTGAATCTTGGCTTAGAACCGGTCATTTCTTGTACGTCTCTTTCATGGAAATTAAGTTACTTGGATACAATCAGAAAATCTATTTTTGCCCATATGGAAATTCAATCTGGCCTTCTGGGCCCCGTTACAAACACAAAACTGCTTTCAACAGATTTTTGAAAATCTCAGTTTTGTAAGGTTGTGGCCGCTTCACATTAAGTGTTCAATGTATAAATGGATTTATGAGATTAGTGAGCAAAATATATTATATTAAGTGCATTAATGATAAAGACTGTAGTAGAGAGTACTGGTTCGCGTATAAAATGTTATGACTGTCTTTGTCTTTACCATATAAACTTAAATATATTTCCTACTTTGCTTTGCTCATTATGCAAACCGTTCGTTGTGTTATAATACGCGAAGCTCAATATGTTCTTAGCTTTACGTTCCAAGTTTTCTGTGTGGCACATTTTCTTCGTCAGGGTATATTTTCAGTGAAACTGGTGTAACATATCCCATTAAAGTTGAGATATTCCGGCCCTGCCCCTCCATTTATAAACCGGGATTTATCGGTAGTCGTCGGACAACGGTCCTAAATTGAAGATTAATACGTCCCATATCTTTTCAGCGTGCGTATGCCTGAAGATAAGAGCTCCGGTCCGCTTTTAAGTGCAGCCCTGTTATGAAGTCATATTTTTGCAACGATCGATCGGCACGCTTCGCGCAACGAACCTATTTAATAAACACATAAATCACAGATATACTGTGCGCTCGCAAATAATTTCCGTGGCGGCCACGTCCCCCGTATAAAACTTTAAACTCGATAAAATAAATTTATACCCACTTAAAGTGCGCCATTAATCTAAAACAACTTAACTAGGACGAGAGCACGGTTCTACGCTTAAATCAGCCATTGAATCCATAAACAAGGCCTGTTCTTCCGAAGCGAAATCAATTTTACCGCCTACCGAGCGCACTCGCGATACTCACCATCCAGAGCTTTCACGTCATCTTTCATCTCTTTTCGGATAAATCTTTCGGCGTCGACTGAAAGGGAGAAGCGAAACGAGCACAGGTGTTTTTTTTTCTTCTTTTGGGACATGCGAACAGAATGTGGAAGGTACTGTAATGAATCAACAGAAGTTTGCTTTTTCCGTAATTCGTTGGATTGATTGCCACCAATTTTTGATAATTAAATTACTTCTAGCAATAAAAATCACTCTAAATAACAGAAGGTTTACGGTAACAGTGTTTTATTTGAATTCTCAAAGCAGCACATTTGTAAACTCTCGTTTCGTTCAAATAAGATATGATTTTGCGACGTTTATGAATACCGGGTGAATGACAATTGTACCGAGGAAAAAATCGTATAAGAGAATCGATGTCACAGATTACGGGGAAAATGTTTATAGAATAGTTTACAATTAATTAAAAACTACCCCAAAATCAAGTTCCGACATTGCGTACGAATTAGGGTTCATCGCCGACAACTTTTTTTTGTTCATTAGACTATAAAAGCCTTACTATGTACAGCTGTTTTAAACGTGGTTGGTGATATGCGTATAGTTTCTAATTAAATCGCGTACGTGAATGAATGTAAGAGATTACAGGATCATTTTTAAAAAATTCTAAGAAATTTAAGTTTATAATTAATTTAAAATTTAATTCAAAGTGAAAGTAATACGTAGGTAGAACGAGGAACGATTTACAACCGATGCCAAAAACACAGGGGATGTGGAGTAGTAAACGCGTCTTGAATTTGTTCTAAGTATATTTTAATAGATTTGTGTTAATAATTCCTCACACACAAATCGAAATTATAATAATTAACATTCGAAACAGTTTACGAATGAGTTTACTGTTTATTTGTTTACCTGTAAGAGCAGGAGTTCAAAGTGTGGCCGTTGTTACCTTTTGCATTTTACTTCAGGTAATTTGCTGCATGCATTTGTCGAGTAAATATTTTCGAGTTCATATTTCACGTCGGACGTTGACCTAAAAACGGAGTTGTGGAATACCACTTAAAAGTCAAATTCAGGAAGACACGCCGCCGTATCATAAAAGTAACAAGTGAAAACCTGGTCAAGTGGGTTGTGATCGAGAATTTATCCATTACATTTACATAGCAGAATTACTAAATGTAGCCTACTTGACCAGGTTTTTATTTAGACACGAGTTATAAAAAACTTTTATGATGACGTATGTTTCGTTCATCTGCTCCTCGACTTTTTTAACCAGGGGCGCATCGTCGTTTTGGGGATCATTTTTGATGAATTACTTCTCGAAAAATTAAGCAGAAAGATTTTTTGTACATTTTTCGTATACTCTCGGACATCGCTTCGTGGTTTCATTTGTCGTCATTCTTACTTTAAAGCTTTGAAATTAAAGTGTTGCAGTTTAAGTTTCAAAGGTATTTAATTAGGAAAGTATTCAGCTAAAACAGATTGAAACATTGACTGCACTGTCGAATATTAGAAAGTTCGCGTTGCACACAAATGGTGTGCTACGTGGTTTAGGAAAATTTAATTCACTGTGAAATGTTAAACGTTCACCGGCGCACATAACGTGCATACGTACATAAATCTCCGAGCAAATTCAACTATTCCAAACCACAACGCAACGTTTCAGGTTGCTAACGACGGAAATAAATAAAATTTGCGCACTTGAATTGCCTTCAAAATTTTCCAAAGGATAATTATGTATTAAAGTTAGAAATTTATTTTGCTTTGTCTCTGAGCTAAATGAAACGGAAAGAAAAATTGCGCGAAAGATAAATCCAACGTTTTTAGGTACGTTTTCATTAATCCGAGATTCTCCCGCGGGCGGTGGCAAAAATTTAAAGTGGGAATCCTGCGAGGCGGCGAGAAATATGACATGCTTCCCGTTTCATTAAATGTATCACGCCGAGGAAAAAAGCCCGAAACTTCACATATGTCGCATGCATATTTCAGTTTTAACACAACGTGTATGCATCGAGCAAGTCGCACGGACAAGATTTATTTCGTCTATGCATCCCGAAAGAGGAGGGCTGGATTTATTTCATCGCCGGGACGAATCCAGTTGCCAGGACGAATTGGTATGTCTCGCTGAGACCGCAACGCCATCGCATCGGATGAAATAAAACAACAACAAATTTGCATTTTTAATTCGTGCTTTTTCTGTTCTTTTTCAGACTGGTATATAAATTGCCGCAGTTTAGTTTACCGTGAAAAATTGTTTCGCCTCTTTTAATATACGCAGGACAGTTTCTAAACTTACTTTATTTAGTTGGAAGTTTTAGCTTGATCGAGATAAATTAAGTAAATATTTTTGCAATGAAATATTCATGTTTTATTCCTTTCCACAATTTTAATATTTTAAAACGAATACTCAAGAGAAAATATTATATACAGGGTGTCTTATAACTTTAGGAAGAAATTAAAGCCAGGGGAGATCAAAATATAGCTTTTTTCTTAATTCGTTTTGGTCCAAAAACCATTAACAAGAAAGTTACAGCAGTTTAAATTTCTTATAAATTTACGGCTACTTATTGACTACCGCTGAAATTAATAAGAAAGGATTAGAAATAATATAAGGAAACATATTTCTTGCAATATTATTATTATAATCAGTGCTCCCGAATGTCAAACAAACAATTTATTTCCCAGAGATCACTGAAAATGAGGTTCTAAGTGCTATAAAGAGCTTAAAAAACCGTAATCCATCTGGTGTTAATGGATTACCTACTTGTATAGTGAAAAATAATATGCACATATTAGTGAAGCCATTAACTTACCTATACAATTTATCTATTGATCAAGGAAAGTTTCCTGACGTTTTAAAAACATCAATTGTTTTACCGATATTCAAAAAAGGCGGATGATATTGCGAATTATCGTCCCATCACGATCATAAATGACATTTCAAAAATATTTGAAAAAGTAGTTTATCTGAGGATCAGTTACTATCTTGAGCGCTTTAATTTGCTTCCCGATACTCAGTATGGGTTTCGAAAACATAAGTCTACAGCTGATGCATGTGTAGAATTTGTTGATTACATCTACACTGCTCTTGATAGGAACATGTTTGTAGCCGCTGTGTACTTCGATCTCAGTCGTGCTTTCGACACTATACAGCCTGATTTCCTAATCGAGAAACTTTACGCACTTGGCATCAGAGGCAAGATTTCCGACTGGCTAGCATCTTACCTCAAATGCAGGACCTTTAGGGTGAACATGTGTGGAAAACTCTCTACTGAAAAGGAGCTAGATCTTGGACTGCCCCAGGGTTCTGTACTGGGGCCCCTACTTTTTTTAATTTTCGTTAATGACCTAACAAATAGTCTGCAATGTGCAGGTAGATTAATATGCTTTGCAGATGACACGACCATTGTATTTGCTGGCAAAAACTCTACTGAACTAGAACATGAACTCAACAGAGTAACTTTACAGTTTAGCAATTGGTGCAATAAAAATAACTTAGTGCTTAATTGCAAAAAAAAAAACTATTAGTGTAAATTAAAAAACCCACGGATACTAAACCAAAACATAAATATGAGTGACAAGACTTGCCTATTAGGAGTAATGATTGACAGTCAGTTGGCGTGGAATCATCACATAGACACAGTGTAATAAAATGAGCAGTGCCTACTATCCGATTCAAATTAAAGCAATGTGTAGACAGGGCCTATCTTCTACAAGTGTATTATGGGCTTGTCTACTCAACTCTTTCATATTGTTGTGAACTTTGGGGAAACGCGGTCTCCATTCAAAGAGTTTTCTTTGCCCAAAAAGGAATTCTAAGACTCATATTTGGTATGAACTACCGTGACTCATGTAGGAGGGTTTTCATTGATCACAAAATAATGACTGTTGCGTGCATCTATATTTATCACTGTACAATGTATGTTTTTGACAATAAGGATTCTGTAAAAATCCTTCGTACTTTCTTTTTAGGCATTATAAAGGAGAAAATTAAAAGCCATAATTTTTGTCACCAATTTTTTATTAATTTTTTTTATGAAGCATCGTTCAACTGACTTTTATACCGGGTGTCTCACGCCATGTGCTCACCCTTCTAGAATTTGTATTTTTTAATCGAGTTACATGAAATTTGGAAAGGATAAATTAAAGAAAAAAATGAATTTTCCGGCGTACTATCATGCACGGTAGGACTTGAAGTTCTAGACTCACCAAATCATTTTCGCGAAAGGTTGCGTTTTCAATTTTCACATTCACATTCATGTAATTTTTATAAAACGTTCGTCGAACCGTTTTCGTGAACACAAGTGTCTCCCTTATTATTTTAATTTTATATTTTTGTTCAAATTTAAAAATTGTCATTTTTGCTTTTTCTTTAACTTTAGCGTCGACCCCTTCTTGCCAGCGGATATTCCAATTTAAATATTCCTGGTGTGTTAAGCTGCCTAAAAGTGACATTAACTGCCTATTTGTCTGGCTAATTTAGTCTTTTTAAGTTCCTAAAAATCCGGGCTTTAATTATTATTATTATTTTAATAGAATAAAGTTAAAAGACATTATGTTACGAGATATTATTCCGTTGTAGGATTATAGAAAGATATGAAAGGAAATATTTTATTTTCGTAGTCATAAGTCTTCGACTTCTACCGATGTCATATCGTCGAGAGTGAACTTTTCTAGATAAATTTGTTTATCCAAGGGAAAAAAGTCATCACTTAAAAAGGCAATTTCCTTCCGGAAATACATAATACATTAAAGAAAATAGAGTTTTTCCTTTATGATTTAAAGTCGCAGGAGTTTCGTGGCACGAAAGAAAAAAAGCGACGAAAAACGAATTGAAAAGAACAATTCGTCCACATAAATCAGCCGTTCTTAAAATATCATTTCATTACCGTTGTTATTTTCCCTTTTCGTATCAGGAAAAGTCACAATATTTCCTTCGATCGTCGGAGCTCTCCTTCGTCGAATTAGTTACTCGAGGGAGAATATCGGGGCGGTCGATGTCTAATCATTTTAAAGGAAATTGACAATTTTAGGAAACTACTTTCGAGAAGTTTGCTCCGGGTATGACGCGCCTGGAAAAGCGGAAGACGGATAAAGACGACAGCTCCAGCCATTGTTTATGAAAACTTCTTGAAGCTTCTTAATTACTCTTACAATGTTTTATTAAACAGAAGACGGCTTGATTGATAATTTCCATCATCCAAAAACTAATTAAGTTTTTTACTCGCAAAATTACTTTAATACAACGAAAAAATGTGAGGTTTTATTTTATTCAACGTTCATGATAACTGTCCGCCTGACAGTTTTTTATTTGCAATTTACACGATGCAACATAAATAATTTATTCCGGAGCATTACGGGTGCGGTCCGCGCGTTTTATTGGCGCGCACAATTTTCGAATATCCATCAAAATGTAATGAACAATGTATGCTAATGAACATTGCGTTTCGTACTTTAATGCGAAACCGAATTTTTCAATTTACCATCGCTTCCACCATCATCAACAGGGAAATTCGATCGTCAATTAATAATGATTGATGTTGGGGATGCATGACAATAAAAAACTAAACACCGGTTCCTAACGGTAAGTAAATTAACGAGCTCCGCGGGGGCATTAAGTTCGATAATGTTACGCAGAATCACGTGAATAATGATTCCCAAAAAAATTATATTTTTTCATGCAATTCATCGAAGAGCAATAATGATTTTCTGTTTACAAAACAATATTTCATTTTACTCTCTTTTGGGGAACAATAAACTGCAAAATATTAGTACGTATAATTTTCGTACATTTTTGACAATACTAGCTCACATTCCAAGAATTAAAGATTACTTCTCATCAAAATAACACTTAGTTTAAGACTAAGAATATTCGGATGAGGAATTGAGTTTCTTAATTTGGATATTTCTCAGAGGAGGAGAAAATGAAATTCAGGACCTGGCGAGCAGAGAAGGACACTCAAAATCAAATGATTGCGTTTTTGAATGCATGCAAAATTTATAGTCAACAGAAAATTGGGAAAGCCATTACAGAGAGATGTATTCTTTATACTTTACAAACATTATGTATGATAAGAACAAATGTCTTTTTTTTTTCAGCTTGAACCTAATTATCTCTTTTCTATGTTTCGTATATTTGCTTTGCGAGCAAATTTTGCATCAAAATATTGACTACATCTAGCTGATACCCAAATATGTCGAGCTCGTTTGCACTCATAAATAAACCGGCACTGCATAGTTAAAACTAATTAATTAAATATTTGCCATTGATAATTTAATGCAGAAATGCTCGCTATGCACTGTTTGCTCGGATTTAATTCTAAACTTTATGGCCGAAAGCGGAACCTGAATCAACAATGAATTCGATGAAATGCTTCGAAGTTTAGCCTTTACGACTATTGTAATTTATTTTTGTCTAATTCGTTAAAATTTATTTTATTGATTGACTTATTTCATTAACGGTTCTTTGATAAAATTAATGTAATTCAAAATTAATTGAACACTTCAAAATAAAGTAGTGCAGTTTCTAATAGTATTAAAAACACGAAAGTTTAAAAGCTCTTTGAAAATAACAATAATTAAAATATTATGTTTTTGTGAATTTTAAATTAATATTAATATATTTATTTTATAAAATATAAATAATTAAAAAGAATTATTGAGTTTACGCATATGCATATTGCCACGTATGGTTTTTTAAACAATCAAATTACCTCTTTTATTTTTAGTTTCTCTTGACGTTTATTCATTAAAATTACTTCATAAATGTTAGATAAAATATTAAAGTTTGGTAAAAAAATTAATTTGATTAAATTGAAGGGAACTTTGAGGTAAAAGCACAATGGCAGAAACATCAAAAGAAGTCAACGGATTTAAGAATGTCGATTTACAGTTATGTACAATTTAAGATAACAAATTAAACAAATAACTAATGTAACTAATTCTCATTTTTTGTACTCGTTTATAAGATGGCACCTCAATTTTTTTTATGAACTAATAATTCTTATGATAAGAAAAATTTATAATAAAGACTATTTAATAACTTTTGGTAGTTACTTTGTCGTTGAGAACTAAAATGTTAATATTCTTCAATAACAAAACCTTGTTGACCTAAATCTCAGACTTGCTGATGAGAGCACGCAAACTACGACATCTGATTTATTTTCTTGCAGATACGAGTGCGTTTTGCATTTAAAATTTTGCTTATACATTCATACGAGACAAGCAATTTGTATTATTTAATCCATCTCGAGAAATTAAATAAACACTAGATATTTCCTTTAATTTCTAATTTTGTTCATATTATTTTTCTTCCCATTTAATTTGTTTCTTTCTTAAAAGAACATAGATCATTGTCTTAATAAATGACGGTTCTTGAATTACGATAAATATACCGGAACCCTTAGTACATGGACAATGTGTCAATTCAGCATTCTAAGGTCCAGTTTCACAAAACTTAGTTAACCACTCGATCAAGTTAATCGTGTGATTAAGCAATATCATTGGAGGAAAGTTTAAATTTCCACCAATGATATTGCTTAATCACACGATTAACTTGATCGAAGGGTTAACGACGTTTTATGAAACTGGGTCTAACCAAGTTTTATAATCGCGAGTTAATTTCTGCTTTCGATTTTTCTCATAGTAACAATTGCAAAAATAATAATTGTTCTCATGACAATAAACCGAAATTAAAGTTAACTTATGATTGTGACACCGGACTTCAATAAAGTTATGAGACGGCGGTTAAAATACAAAAGAAATGGAATGAACTAATGCATAACACTTTCGTCCTTTACCAGAATAAGTTTCATAATGGAATTTAAAATAATCTTTTAAATTAAAGTCATATTCAGATGTGCAAGCAAATGTACTTTCACATTTGTTTTTACATTTAAATTTAAAGGCATCTTTTAAATGAAACTGGCCCTAACTGAATCATCTACAAATGCACGACAAATAATCTCTTATACTCGTTGTACCACTTATGGCCGATTTCTTCATCATGTTTAACCTGAAGTTAATTTATCTAACAGTTTGAATGTGACGTATAGTTGGCCGTACACATACTGTGTGTCCCATTCTAACTGACAGATAAATTTAACCTCAAGATAAGGCAATGAAGAAATCGGGCATAAGTCTGCATTTCTTCTAGACATGTAATTGAATATTCCAAGTACATCTCCAAGACTCCTGTTATTCTTATGCCTTTTTGCTCAATTCTTAATAAACTCGTCTTGTTTTTGTACATCCCTTTCACAGCGTGATTGTATGTACATAAGTTGATGGTACACTTTTAGTTTTCATCTCGTTTTCATAAGGTTTTTGCAGATCTATAAATGCCATGAGAATTTCCATATACATATATAACTGGCTATACATACCTTGTGGAATTGTAGCCGCTCATTGAGCTCTTCTGACTTTGTTAGTGGGGTGGTTCCTCACGCCTCTCCACTTTTCTACTTGTTTATATTTCTACAGGTCCTTGTGCTTCTTTGCTTCATCTGCTACTTTTTTTCATTCCTTTTTGTCCTTTATTTTTTCTCTTCACTTATTAATCCTCATAGCCTTTATATCGTTAATTACTTGGTCCTCCCACTTTATTTTCGGTCTTCCCTTTGCTCTCGTTTCCTGTGGCGTCCATTTATTATATTTTTTATGATTGATTCTTGTTTTCTGTTTACATGACCATAACATCGTATTCTTCTTGCTTTAATTTCTTTTACTATGTTTTCTCCATCTAGTATATCTTTTATTTCCAGATTTGTTAGTCTTCTATATTGTTCTTCGCTTACCTTTTTGGCCCATAGATTCTTCTCACTATCTTCCTTTCAAATATCTTCAATTTTTCAACGTCGTTATTTGTAATACACATAGCATATAATACTGCCGGTCTTATTGCTACTTTGTATACTCTCATTTTTGTCTTCCTACTTAATTGATTACTTCTCATAATTTCTTTATATCTATAACATGCGTTATGTCCTGCTTTTATTCTTTGTGCTATTTCAATACTTCTTTCGTTTTTGTTACTTATGATCGTGCCTAGGTATTTGAAATTTTGGACTTTTCGAATTTGTATCTACCAATTTCTATTTCTGATTTATTCTCTGTCTTTTGTTTCCTGTATTTTGTTTTCTTTTGGTTTATTTCTAATCCTCTTTTTCGTGCTTCGACATCTATTTTGTGTATTACTTCTTCTAACTTTTCCGCATCTCTTGCTATGACTGCAATATCATCCGCGTATGCAATTACTTGTATAGATTTTTGTATTATGGATCCTGTTATTTTACAGCCTCTTATTACTCCTTCTAATGCTATGTTGAATAGTGCTGCGGAAAGCCCGTCCACTTGCCTTACTCCTTTTGTTTGCTGTACTGGGTTTGTTATGCCTTCCTGTGTAATTACTACTGCTTTTGATTTGTCTAGTGTCATTTTGATTAATCTTTTTATTTTTCCTGGGATTCCTAGAGCTGTTACTTCTTTCAATAGTGCTTTCCTCTTCAAATTGTCAAACGCTTGTTTGAAGTCTACGTAAAGTATGTGTAGGTCTATATTTCTTTCATAGCATTTTTCTATTATTTGGTTTAGTACATGAATTGCATCGACCGTGGACTTTCCTTGCCTGAACCCATTCTGATAATCTCCTACCTCTCTTTGTATGTATTTGTTCATTCTTTTTAGTATCAATGTTGTCATTATTTTGTACACTATGTTTAGTAATGTTATTCTTCTATAATTGTTCCTTTTTTTCAGGTCTCCATTTTTTGGTATAGGTAGTATCATTCCTACTCTCCATTCTTTTGGCATTATTTCTTCTTTCCATACTTTTAGTAGCAACTCATATATTCTCTTTCTTAGTTCTTTTTCTCCTTCTTTTAGCATTTCATTGCTGATGTTGTCTGCCCCTGTCGCTTGTCCATTTTTTAAGTCGTTTGTAATCTTATTTACTTCCTCTCTTGTTGGTTCTTCTATTATTTCCTCCTGTGTGTTATTTAATTCAGTATTCAATGAATTGTTTCGAGTAAAAAATGTTAGCTATGTATGAGTGTCTAACATGAAAACTACTTTCCTCTTTAGTATCTTCCCACAAGTTTCTTGTGCTAGTTTTGCTTATTTTTCCGTACACTACATTCAGGTAGTACAAGAAAGTATTGAGAACTCCAACAATTCTTCTGAGCCATATTTAATTATATTGGTAGTCCTTCAGATTCTAAGGCCTTACCACTTTTATCTTCGCCACTGTCTTTCTTATTTCTTCTGATGTTATTTCCTCTCCCTTCCTTTTTTTCGCAAACAGTCGACTATATTTTTCGTGGGCAGCCACTTACTATACATATCTTTATTTTACCTTTAATTTCGGTACTTACGTTGATTCCGCTATTTACATAAATACTGTTCACTCTCTATCAAGATTACCAGGAGCCTCATACACGATTCCATTTATTAACCTAATGACTTGGTAATACTGAAAAGTAGTCCACGATAAAAAATACCTTCACGTTCAATAAATTTTTAAATCGCTAAATCAGATGAGCACTTTTAAAATGAAAACAAAATTCTATTAGTACTTTTTAATAACTTTTACGCTGGATTTCACAAAAGTCACTTAACTTTAATCATCGATTAAGAATAATCATTCCTATACCTTCAATACATGTAACTATGGCAACGTTTACTTTTAACGGATGATTAAATATAAGTAACGTTTGTGAAATCCGTCATTAGAGAAGTAATTTTGCGATTTCCATCAGTTTAAGTTTGTTTGAAATCATCACGGAAATTGTGTAAATAATAACGTTTTTCTTTTACACGAACGTCAACTGTAAAGGCTTCAAATACTGGAGAGTTTCTAACAGGCCACTATAAAACTTAAAGTCCGCAGGAAATCAGTGAAAGGAAGAAGCAATAAATGTCAGGAAACGCCATTCGCGTCATCCACATGGGCGAAAAGTCCTTTGCAGACATTTTGCGGCTATGCGCGCGTGTAAACAGGGACGTCGCAAGTACAAAGTGTTGACAATAAAATTGTTGATGAGGGTAGAAGTAACACATACTAACTTTGTGTTTGCACCAGTCAGGAGTAATCTATTTTCATAGCAGTGATATACGTGTGTTATATGTAAATCGGTGAAAACTTAAAGATCCATATTAGTTTATCCTCAAATTGAATTAATACTTGATGAGACTTGTTTAGTAGAAAATATTGAAGATAATAATCTAAAATTTTAAAAGGATGATATCACTCAACATGCTGTGGCAACAACTTGCTCATCTTAACTCATTTGAGCAAAATCTAATATCAGACATAAACAATCTGACATGACCAGCAATCAGTAGTGATCTAATTGAATTTCATCGGCGTAAAGCGATATTTAAAGTTTATTATTAAATTGGGAGTATCCGCCGCTGAAGTTTGCGCCTAATTTCTAACATCACGCTGCAATAACAATCTCCACCGACCGAACTAATTTAATAGAGGAAACTTCCTGCACTCGTCCGATAAAAGGTGTACGCTTCCGCCTCGTGCTTTCACCGGCCAAAGCCGCAATTTTCGCTCTAAATGATATTTGATACGACGACAATTTTCCCTTAACGTCGCTGATCCCATTAGGTCTATCACCGCTGTTTACCCGACGTTGTTTATCGCTCCATTAAAGTTTAAACGCGAGCGGTTAAGATCAGTTTTAATTCGTTGTTTATCGCTAATGATGTTTTCAATCGGAAGTTTCACGGATGGTATTGGTTTTCTGGTTTTCTGGTCGTCTGGTCTAGACAAGAAAATTTAATTGATGAGCTTTCGATGCCTTAACAAAGAATTCTTTCGATTAGCTTCCACTTCACATTATACGAGGTTGTATTTTTATGTTATCTACCTACCCATCAAACCAATTAGATTGGGGTGGAAACTCAAAATACAGGTGACCCATGGAAGCTCCATCTGAAGACCAGCGTATCGTCTATGTTATTGCCGATGAAGCCTATACATATATCAGAATCAACTGTCCTGAAAATTTCCCATGACGATTTGGGTACGAAAAAGGTGCCTGCAGGGTGAATACTCCAGATTGCTTACACTTGATCAGGAACTGGTCAGAAAAGAAACAAGTTTGGCCACTTTGAAAATTGATAGGAACAGAATTTTATTTTTAATATGTCAAAATAGATTTAATGGTTCGAAGTAGAAATAATTTATGAGATGCCTATAAAGTACCAAAATTTTACAGGCTTCTCTCGGTTATACATATTACATGCATAACAACGTGTGGCCAGTGATGCAGGATTAAAAATTTGATGGATAAGCGTCATTAGGCGAAAGGAAACCGGCTGTTTCAATTAAAGTTTAAACACGCAGCGGGCATTCTGCCAGTCCTCGTAAATTTTCCAGCTACCATCAAATGCAATTAACTGGAATAGTCTGCTTGCATCGTTAGGTACACGCGGTAAATATTGACCGAATCGGCTGAAACTCCCTTCTTACTTTTTCACTTGAAAATTTCATACTGAAAGCGCGAGTCCCTGTGAGACGCGAAATTAATTTTTGCTGCATTCACGGAAACCAAGGCAGGCAAAGGTCTCTCTCTCATAATCATAAGCCTATTACCTAATGAGGTAATTAGTTAGAGTGCATTACAGAGAGCAAGTTTTCTTTTGAGAACGGCCAGGTTCGATTAAATGCTAAATTGAAAACTTAATTGAAAGAAAATCAAAAAAAAAGCAAATTGAATTAATTAATTAAGGAAAATGGTAATTAAATGTTAACTTCTTTTTTGAATAATGGCACCGCATTTATACATGCAACCGCAAAATATAAACTGTGTAATTTGCTATTGCAACTAGTCGTAATTTAACAGGATTAAGATAGTAAATTAAGTAAATTTGCGTCTTAATTGCACCACGTAAAATAAACAAATAGAAAGTCACACTGTTACTGAAGATACACATAATGAAATCTAAGTGTGTTTAATTTTGCTTAAACACAAAGCAAGTGTCAGTTAATCATTGGTGTGTTTGAACAAGTTCATCTTTGAAGATTGTTTTTTAAGCTCGAAATGTGGAGGCATTTTGACTGATAAAAATTTATAATGGACATAGCTTCTTGTTCGTTAAAAATTTACAAAACAAAAACGACTATTCCTTTGATATGTAAAAGAGTTTAGTACATTTCAGTAGATAGAATTAACAAAAAATATTCATATGCAACCACAAAACAATTTTAATCTAGAAGCTTCATGAACATGAGGTATTATTAAATAGTCCGCACATCGCTGCAACACGAACTATTTTGTCTTATTTCTTCATGGGTGTAGAGTGGCATCATATGAATTTCCTATTAAAATACGTTCCGGCGAATTAAACTCGGAATTTAAATTAAAGCAAGTTATACACGAATGTAATGCAGGGTGAATATTTAACTCTACAGAAAACAAGAATTCTCAACAACTGACACCATTCCGTAATGCAACATTAAACGTGATCTCTCCACCCCCAAGCTTGTCATTATCGTTCGTACCTACGTGTATGTAAATAGGAAATAAAAAGGGTCGTCGTTAGAGAGGAAAGCAGAAAAGCAAAAAGATGCAGTCGCTCTGCCCTGTTTGTTTCTCGTCGAGTGGATTTTATGCATCGAATGCTTCATCAAATAAAGTCTGTGCAAAACAATCGCATCAGGAACTGTGATGATGAGAATCCTCTGGCATAAATATATGATATCTGCGTTACACGATGCCTGTAGTTACACGGATATACCTTTGTGTTTGCTCGTGATATTTTATGTCTCAAAGCACCGTTTGTGAGCAGCGTTATTATGAAATAGCAAAATTAGACCCGACATGGCGACGAAATGCTCGATGGATTTGCAATGAAACTCATATTCAATATTACCCATCTCTATTAAAGCTCAGATATTCTCTAATAAAAAAGCAATTCCATATAAATAGCAAAAATATTCAAAAACCTTTGTACGAATTCACAGAGTATGGAAATCAATATGATTGAAAATTATGAATCTTATAATACAATTTTATTTATTGTAAAGATTAATTTATAAATTATATAAAATCTATGAAAATTATAAATTAATTAATTATGTTACGTTTCAATATGCTAATCAGTGTGTAGGGGACTTTTATTTAGGACTTGACTTTTGAGCTTTAATACTTGTGTTTATTTTGCATTTATAAACGTTTTGTTCTACATAGCTCATAACAATCGCACTTTATATTTGCTTTATAACGTGTTTTACGACGCCAATATCCTTCAAAAGCTGCCTCATAACCGAGTCATCTGAGGCAGTTAGCGACTTAACGGCTTTGAAACTAGCTCGACCAATAAACATTACGACCGCTGAACTTAATAAGCTGCTCGTCGAAAAACAGGCGCACATTCTTAAAATACATTATAGTGTTTATCGTCTGCCCTCCTTCCATCAATTTTAATGGCTCAATTCTATTACAGCGCTTAAGCCGAAGATGAAGAGCCACTACAGAGGTCACAAAATGGCCGTTTGGCTGAACTTAATCCCTCAGCTGCACCAACCCGGAGACGAAGACGTCAGCATGCGACATCACCACTTTCACGAAAGAGAACCGCATTATTATGCAGGTGAGATACCTTGAAATTACGATGGCTTCAAGTTTATGCATGTGCATATCCTTCGAGGTTGTGCTGAATTAATTATAGGGATAAGAAAATTTCATATAAAATTATTCCGCGTATACTAATTTCTGCAGTGTATAAAATAATACACTGCTTAAAATAAAGCTTGTTCTTTGAAATACCACGAGGGCAAATTAATTTTTAATTAGAATAACTCCGAATTGTTGTAACGGTCGACTTTATCACACTCTGGAACTACAAGTTTTGACATATGAAGAAAACCTTTCAAATATCTGTTCTTTATTATTTTCTTATCGTACATTTTATTGATTAGTTATCATAAATCATAAGACAGTTGTTTGTAACGTGCTAGGGTACTTAGAGTGCTATTATTAGATTTCAGTACTTGGCGACCATTTTTTTGGCAAACATTCACATTTCATAGCAATTTTCGCCTCAGTATTGATTTTGTGTAAAATATTTTACGAAAAGTTGTGCATCCATCTATTTTCCAGAAAAAAATATCCGTCTGATGAGAGAGGTGTACAATAATTGTACCACAAGAGTCTTGAATGACGGTAGCATTCATGGTAGATCATTTTGGAGCATATCTGGTGTGAGTCCAGGATATATTGTCACCTCTAGTATTCAATATTAAATAAGACTTTAGCACAATCAAAGAGAAGAATACTCGTACATAGGGGCTTTGATGCAATTCTCGAGAATTTAGAATACGCTGGCTATTTATGCTTGCTATTGCATAATGGAAATGATACGCAAGAAAAATTAAATATGCTAAGAAAGTAGGTTTCATAATAAACGGGAATATAATAGATATGATGGCGACAAAAATAAAGAGGTTACAGACAGAAAAATGCAGAAGGAGCAGTATTTATTTCCCTAATTAGAGAGAAGAAAACATTGTAACACAAAAAGAAATTTCATTTGATCCACGTTTTTTCTGGATTTCTCCTTACATACAGTATGATTCAAAAGGACCGCACCATCACTTGGGCGTTCTTCAGAACCATTTAATAAATGGTAGAAAAAATCTTAGAAAAATTTTCTATGAATAATTTATTGTCAAAAATGGTTTCTTTAAGAAGGTACAGGCCTTGAAGGACAGGAATTTGATGTTGATTTTGTATTAATCAGATAATATAATTTTATGTTTTTATTAATGAGAGCCCTAGATACAGGTATGTAAAACTTTCCTTGTTAATAAACATAATTAATATTAGCTAATAAAGCAGCAAAAATTCTTTACAAATATCAACATTACTTTAGATGTAAGTGGCAATGGTGCAGCAAAAATTGAGTGTCACTATGGTTACAATAGTTTGACATGTGACCTTAAATGAACATTTGCTTCTTTTAATTTCTCATTTTTTTAAATTCATTGAAAGTTTACCGTGTTTTTTGACAAGCACGCCTCGAACCTGAGACTTAAGAATAGCTAAATAAAATAAGGTATTAAGAAGTGACAATTATTATTGTGTCAAATTGAATTACTAAACAATTCAGTGAAAATTGTCAACAAAAATAAGAGTACCTATTTTATCCATTCCTAATCTATTTATTATCACAGTAGGCCGTGATTTTAAGTTAGTAAGTTGGCTATCAGGAAGGGTCGGGATATCCATCTCCATTAAATTAATTCGACGAATAACTTGATTTTTCTGAATTGTTGATTGATTTTTTATGAATTGTTTCCATGGTAATTATTCGTCTAATAACTATTAGCCAGTTTATTAAGAGGTGGATATCTCCGCCCTAAATTGAACAAATTTAATTTGATGTCATTGTAACATACGTCAAATTGTAACAACTCAAATCAGGTAGATCAACGAAACAGATTTGAAGAGTAACCCAATCAAAATTAAAAGTACCTAAAGGGAAACGTTTTACAATTTATGTATGTGAATTTGGACGTGAATACACCTCGTGACGAAAGAAAAATATCGCAATATTGGGCGCTTTCCAACGAGCTACTCCGAGTTGTTCAAAATGCAATTCGAACACATTTGAGCAGCTCCGGAGTACCTTCCGAGTAGCACCGAGTACCTCGTCTTTGCAACTGAAAAGAGCCTATTGCCTGATTCACAGTAACCTTAAAATCTAAATCGACATGACATTCATTGTCAAAATTTAGTTACATAGGCTGCTTTCTTTTCACGAGACAAACTGTTGGCTTGGGTGTGAGATCTGTCGGTTAATGAGAAGCAATTACCTCGAGACTGAAAGGCCAAAAACACGCATAATGTAATGCCAAAAGAACAGTCTATCTGGGATCTTGCGCTTTAATTTGATTTAGCTAGATTGTCGGCGGACGAGCAATATACAGAGAGTCCTGACAAGCCAGGCATCGGGTAACAGCACCGCTCTCAAAATAACATAAAGCTCGGGGCATCGGAGCGGAAGTAGTACGGCTCACCGCACGCGTCCATTAATTAGGGTAATTAGAGATAGGGAAACCAACACCTCCCAAAAGGGAGTCCGTGAAAAACGGGTGATTACCTGCAGATTGATCGTTGAAGGCGGCAGGAATCACATACTTCGCCCAAAACATCTGACTAATTAATTTATTAACCCCATTAATGAAGTACACTGTCGTCCCACAGAGACACTTTGTGCGTTGGTTTATTGAATCGAACAAGTCTTTGAAAACCGGCAGGGATACCGACGCTGTACTAAGACCCTAACCGTTGAACCTCAATTAATTACTGATAAATCAGGAGTTGAACTCTCCAGCAAAACATCTGTGTAACATTAAACCCCCAACGGTATGAATCGGAAGTAAAGAGATCGCGCCGATACCCGCAGTCGAAACTGCTACGAGAATCACACTGTATTTTCTGAAAATCGTAATTTTTTGATTAATTGTATTGTTTTAAACACCAGGGTTTTTTACGTTCTCAGTTTCCACAGAAGCGGAGAGCAGGAGTTTTTTGCCCTATAAATTTTTTATTACAATAAATAATTCCTTAACTTTTAATTGTTGCGTCTCATTATTAACCTGCCAATCCCCTTGTTATAAAGGATTTATTGTACTGCCGCACCAAACAAGGAACCTGGGAATCACAACGTACGGCCACTTACATCCGATAATTGTGTCATAATTAGATAATATTGAGATTAACTTCAGCACAGAGTGAATTCCGGAAAACCACAACAATTACAACAGCTGTCGTTTCGGGACAGCAAGACGACGAACCGTGCCGCAGGTAAAAGGACCCGACCCGCCTTCCAGTCATAAATTTTGGTTGGGAATTCCGTTGACCCATATTTATTATTTACTTATGTAAATTATTTGTCTGTTTACTTGTCAGTAGTAATTAATAGCCAAGCCATTAAGTGGGCGCGTCACAAGGTATACATACACTGTCTTTCAAAAAGTGTGTTACAAATGAGATTTTTTTAATATCGATTTTTATAAAAATTTATTCACTGAGAACGCATTTATATCCCTTAAAGTCAAATTGAGAAATGTCAGATGTTATTTATCTTGAATGAGAAATTAAGATGGTTTAAGAGTAAAGAGTGAATCACTCCTGATACACACTACATTAGGAAATACTGGAGGGATTAAAATGTCTGCCAAAATAATATGAATAGGAAAGCACGAAATTTGTTCTTATTTCTCGATTACTTCATTTGTTCCTGAGTGATTATTTCAATGCGTTCCGGAACTTTGTGCTTTCTTGTAGCACACTTTTTGAATGATACTGTATAAAATCGATACTGAAAAAGAAAATCTAAAAAGATCCAATTGTAATTTTGTTACAGTAGGTATATTGTTTTTATTGCATTTTTAAACAAATTATTTTTTGGGGGTCTGGAAATCTACGCTAATTTGAAATAAATTTGCCAGGTTTCATTTTATTAACTACGGCAGTCAAAGAACTTCCACCTTTTTAATAAAATCATTTCGCTCACTTTCTAATTCGTCCTTTGTGGCCGCCTATTTGCTTATCACGCTTTGCCCACGGAATATTACAAAACTCCGCAATTTTCTGGTAATTTAATTTCGCAAAAACTACTTTTGCGGTGCAACTTTTACTGCTCGCACTGGAGGTAAACTAATTTAGGCGACTTACTCTTTCACGGTTTTGCGTTTGCTAATATATTTCATAGCGCTTCGTTAATGCATTTTACCGCAATTTTACCAACTCATCGAAGTTTGATAAAAATTATTTTTTTATAATTTATCCTACGAAGCGAAACGAAAATTAATAATTTTGTGATCTTCAACGTATTTCAGAAATCAGATTCCAATACGATGTAAAATCTCTTCATATATTATATGCTTCGGAAACAATGTCTTCACGTTCGTGTGTTTCTGAGACGGTATTCATGCACCTAATTTCGCATGAAACTTAAAGCTCGTCAAGTTCATTCCTCTGAGCTTTATTATGCGAGTGACGCATTAACATTCAGACACATTAACTTCGGAGGCAACAAAGTTCCTTATTTAAGAAGAATCTAACAAGCATAGTTTATATTAAATCTATAGTGACTATTTGCTTTCTGTTACAATAAGTCTTTTAGACTTCGAGTTCTCTGCGTGATGATTTACTTTTAACTATTCCACTGGACTTTACATTTGCTCCTTCTCCAATATTTCTAACTTTATTAGTTTATTACATATTATTTAATTCATTTCGACGATGAAGATGTAATTTTCGCCTAAATCGGTTGCTAGAATAAAAACATTTAAGAAATTAAGAACTGCCTTCTTTTTTTTCATACTTACATATTTGTTTCTTAATATTCTTTACCTTACCTTTTCCTTCTGCAAAAAAATTTATTTAAATAATTTTATTTTAATTTTCAGGAGCCGTACGTGCCGAATCTTTCACCAGGTTACCACCTGCCTTACACCCAGCTTCCATGACCGACTCTCATTTAACCGTTGGTGATGGAACCGAATGCGTACCAAATTCAACCACGGAAGAAGACAGCGAAGACGTAGATCTCATCCTGGAAGAAAGCGAAGAAGAAAGTGAACTATTGCAGAGAATGGCGACCCGAAACTACTATAGTTACACTGCCGCCCTGGGCGTTACCGTCGGCGTCGGCTGCTTACTTTTGGTTCTCAACATGCTCATATTTGCTGGAATTTACTACCAGCGCGACAGAGACCGTAAGCGTCAAAATCAAACCAGACCGTCACGTTCGAATTCGACTCTTTCCTGCGAGAACATCCCGATGTCCCAAAGACCGAATACACCGTGTGGTTCCTTAAGACAGTCACCCGTTATGAATCGGAAAGAGAAACAAGAGTATCCTCCAAGTTACGCAATGCTGCCAAAAAATACATCAAGGCTCGAAACGCCATCACCGATTCAGAGAGGTGAGGAGAAACGAGATAAACCAGACAAGCCACCTCCACCCATTCGAACATCAAGCAATCCACCTGGTGGTACTGTGAAAAAGAGAGTCCAAATCCAAGAAATATCGGTATAGCACGCGGTAAACGAGTGCAATCACTCAGCCAAAAGACCGGATGTGACCGTCGACAGTGATATTTTGGATTCTTGTGATCTGGTGTCTGTCCAGTTATAGGGACAAGGAAGCGTCGTCGTTTACATTGACTACTGAGTTTTGTTACAAAATGTAAATAACAGTGAATTTTGAATTTACTGTAAGATGGCGTAATCGTTAGTGTGATAGAATCTGTGTTTTGTTCCTCCGTACACTGCCAAGTGATTACCGAGAACGGATTATCATAGTTGTTCGTATTTGTTTTTAACAGTGTTTTATCTTCAGAAACTAAACGTTTATTAATTAAATTTAAAGTCGCTTTGATAATAGAGCGGCTTAAATATAAATAATTGTTTATAAATCACTGAAATAAGGAAGTTTGGATTAATTGGTTTAATGGTTCAAAATTAAGCATAGGTATGCATTTGGACTAATCTATATTTTTTATTTATCCTAACCTTATATGTATATTATACGATAAAAAAAGGGAAACAAATTAGAATAAAAAATTTAACTAAAATAATAATTCGACTTCTAATGTACAAAACGCCGAATAAAAACCTCTTAAATGATTTCTTATTTTGTATTTAATTTCGGAGTTGTACTTTATACAGATACGAGTAAATCTACGATCCATGTATACAGGATGTTCTTGAAAGGTCATATATAAAGTATACTAACATATTCCTCGATAAATTAATTGCAAAGTTATTAATTAAAGCTGGTTCTTGTCCGATGAAAATTGGATCTTTTAAACGGACACTAAATAGCGCACAAACACTTAACGACTGCGAAACGTTTAGTGTTTGTGCGCCATTTAGTGTCCGTTTAAAAGAGTTTGTGATATGCAAAGTTATTGTATTAAAATGTTTTTATGTTGTTCCGCATTTCAGCAGCTACTTCGTAAATTTTTATTTGAGAGGCGATATTTTTTAAGAAATATTAATTAATTTATATGTGTGCATATCAAAAGTAATGAATATATTAATAAAAAGCCCTAAATTTAGATTGTTTTTAGACGATATTGTTAATTAACTTAACTTTTGTATTGTATTAATTTTTGCATTTTTGAATTTGCCAGGATAACAACACTGCACTGTTGTCAGTTTGTCAAATGCTTCATAACAACATGTGTTCAACAATTATTGTAGTCCTGTGTTGCTGTGGCATCAAACACGAATGGCAATTCTTAGATGCTACTTCGCAACGCTGAATTAACGTCTTAAATATTGACTGTCAAACAACAAATAAATTCCTGTTTACGTATTTAATGTTTTATTGCAGTTTGAAACAATAATTAGTTAAAAATCTTTGATTCCACAGCCCAGGAATACAATAATTTTTGGCCACCCGTTATAATCACAGTAATTATATACAGTCGCGGCCAAAAAAAATAACACTTATTGTTTATCATCCGTAAGTATCAGCTCATAATTACAGGCACCCAGCAAAAGTTTTAATATTATAAAATTGACGTTTAAAATAGTGTCCACTTTTTTTGGCCCCGACTGTACTTATTAGGCGAACACTGTGTCATGATATGGTTTATTCTACGAATACTGGTATACAAGTATAAAAAAAGTATGTATGTGAATAAAAATTAACATAAAAATTCAAACGTCAACATAGATTTCGTGTCGTGAAAACTTTCCTTAGCACGATTTATTCATTTTTTTTACTTTTTACGTCAGTTCTTTGTACTATTTATGACACTTCTACTCCAGATTTTGTTACATGAAAAAATAAAGTTACACATACAAAACTAAACATGCCAGAAAAGAAGAAATAGAATATTGAATAACATTTGAAGAAAACTTGAAAAGAAATTAATAAAAAAAATTTGTGTAAGTACTTTTTATTAAAGTCGAAACAGCAATATTTTCTGAATGCTTTTTTAAATATTTAAATTTCAAATTAAATAGTACAATAAAAATATCCACTCAATGAGTAATAACATTTAAGAATGCTAATTTTGAACCATAAACAACCATTCTTTTTCGTTATCTTAAAAAAAACCGTTGCTCACTATTTAGTCTACTATGTTGAATATGACATGTATACATACAGTGTGTCCCAAAAAGTTTTATACAAATGGAGAAAAAGTTTATCTTACATTTAACAAAAAAAAACTATTCTTTATAAAAAGCTCTGCATGACGTATATCCATAATCAGGTACAACATTTTTAAAAAATTGGCTGGAATACAGGGAAAATAAAAAATAATGATTTGGACGGAGAGCAAAATACGTTCAAACTGTAGTGGAGAAGCAAAATGTTCATTGAAATTGTGATTAAATAGCAAGAAATTATGCACACTTGTAGATTATTGATATTCCCAGATAAAAATTGATGAAGGTTATCAATGTTTTATAAAAATAAATTATCTAACAATTGCTAAAGTGTTTATTTTTTAATTTTGATCTGGGAATATCAATAATCTACAAGTGTGCATAATTTTTTGCTATTTAATCACAATTTTATTGAACATTTTGCTCTCCACTACAGCTTGAACGTATTTTGCTCTCCGTCCAAATCATTATTTTTTATTTTCCCTGTATTCCAGCCAATTTTTTAAAAATTTTATACCTGATTATGGATCTACAAGTCATGCAGAGCTTTTTATAAAGAATAGTTTTTTTTTGTGAAATGTAAGATAAACTTTTTCTCCATTTGTATAAAACTTTTTGGGACACACTGTATATTTGTTCTCACTGAAATGTTAAATTTATATGTCATTTTGTAATTATTTGTTGTTGCTATTACTATTTTTTGTGGTAAAAAAACTTTTTCGTTTATTTATTATACCTGTAAATATGAGATACTTAACTGAATTTGTAAATAAAAATCATATTTATAACAAAGTTTTTTTTTTTAATTAATTTACAATAGCATGTTTTATTAGTACCGAAATAAAATTCCAAGCCAATTAATTTAACATTAAAAACAATTAATTTAGTAAATATTTTAAACTTTGACCGTGACAAAATTATATTCTATGATGTGGAGATCGACTCGCAACATTTCTACATTAATTATTTCCAATGTTAAATCAATTGTTATCGTCATTATTATTTTTGATATTGTTGTGTATGTTGTGTTACATAATCTTATTTTTAAAACATTTTTTATGTTACAAACAAATTAATATAAGTTTTAACATACATACGGCCGGTATTATCAACGTTTTAAGGAGATCTTAAATTTAGAATGTGATTAATGTTATACAAACTAAGCAGGAATGTCACAATCTAAACACGACTTAAATTAAATTCGTGTTTAGAATGTGATTAATGTTGTACAAACCAAGCAGAAATGTCACAATCTAAACACGACTTAAATTTAAGGTCTCCTTAAAACGTTGGTAATACCGGCCGTAACAACTACAAGCATACTAAGTAGAAATTTTCTAATTAAAATCAACGATATTATAAATAAAAAGAAACGTAGAGGCTGGAATAAATGCTGTTTTAGAACCTGAGGTCTTACTGTGTGTAAGTTTGACATGCTGAACCTCATATTACTGCAAAGCTTAGTCAAGTTCTTCATCACATAAGAGACTAGAAATATCAAAAATAAAAAGTGGCCTACCATAAGAGCGTTGGGTCCTTTATTTGACAGCGTCTGCTCGTTCGTGAGATATACGTGTGTCTGGCGGTTTTTATAAACACATTGTAAAACAAAAAAGCTCCAGCGAAATTCACGGTCACTCGGTCAATGTCGCTCACATATGCAATTCGATCCACTCGCGTTGATTAATGAATTAATTAATTATAAGCCAATTCTACAGTTTGTAACAGTTTATGATAAACTACCTCCAATAATTAAAAAAAAAACACTAATTTCAACACAACATAATGAATTATTCACTTGCAACTATCGTAATTAACTGGCATTGTGAATGTACACGTACCTGGACGATCATTCAGAATTTTGCTGCACAATCTGAACATAACAAAATCATAAATTAAGGCATGATGTGTACCGGCATGCTTTTCGCATTGGTGACATCAATTGAGTTCCTTTTTTTTACTTATTGTTTTTGTTTTAGTTATTGGTTTTAAGTAAAAAAAATAAAATAGGACACCCCATATATTTTTGCATTTTTGGAATGTACAGGTAATTCTCAAAGATATTAAACTCTATAGAACTGCTCATTCCCTATCTCATAATATTCGCCGCACCGCTCTGCGTGATATAGTTCAACTACTCAAAGTAGGGATTTAAAAGTCAAAGACTTGACAGAACTTGACATGTAATGTTACGTCACGTCACTGTCCCTAACCTCACTATCCTGTTTCCTACTTTGAACGGTCATAATAGCGATGGCGATAGTGAATAGGTCAAGTATTCTTGATTCCTTGGGTAATTCTAAATCAAAATGATGTAAAATATTCCATATATAGGGTGATCGATGATCGAAACATGGAGATCTCGCTTATTATAAGATAGATAATTGGTTAAATGGATTAAAAGTTGCCAAATTTAACGTTGATTAATAATCTGTTAAGAAATTTGAAATATTTCGGACAGTTTCTTCACAATCGGAGAAATTCGAATATAACTTCTCCATTTATGACTTTTTGAAAATCTGTGAAAACATTCTTAATCAGCATGAAATTTGGCAACTTTGACTCCATTTAACCAATTCTCTATCTGTTATAGGTGTTCATAGTAAATAATTTATGAATTAAATAAATTGTAGTTTATTTAAGATGTTTTCAGATACAGGAAATCTGTTGCAGTTCCTGCCGCGAGTCGCTCAGAAAATTGTGGCAATCCCCCTTTACTTGGAACACTCACATGCGCAATCCCGTACGGCTGCGTTCAGTTATATTTCACTTACTTGCTTACTGTTTACTTACTATACTATAACACCATCTCTTATAATAAGCGAGATCCCCACGTTTCTCTCGAATTTCAATCACCCTGTATATGTAATATTTTAGTATTAAAAATAGAAATAAGATAGTTATAGGGGTGCGAATACCAAACCGAATTCAACGGTATATAAGACAGAAATAAAAATTTATTTGTATTTCTACCGCATCTTAAACGATACGCGTAATCTCTATTCACTTTTGTAACCATATGTGATTTTTTTTTCTTATGTTATGATTGGTTTTTCATTTAAAGTTTTGTCTAACAAATTATCGTTTATCACAATTTAGTTGTCAATTGCAAAATGCAATTTACAAAAATGACCCGGAAATCCATTATCAAACAAACAAAGAACCACATATCATTCAATAAAACGTCGGAAAAGCGATAAAAGGATGGAGGATGAAGACCCAAAATAACAGCGCAAAATTGAAACAAACATAACGTAAAAATAAAAGCCCCATTTACAAGATACAGATGCTAAAGAAAGTGAGGTTTCAACTGTAAAAGTTACTAAACCGTGTAACTTTAGTTACTCATTACAAAAATTAATGTACTTTACGATTTATAAACGAACCTTCACCGTTCCTGGTTACGAGTGTATATCATAACTTCCCTTCTTTTCTTCATTTTAATGGTGGTTACAGAATCTTATTGGATTAGACCCTGTATTCTCCAAAGTAGTTAATTTTTTAATTAAATTCAAAAACTAAAAAGACTAAATTTCGTAAAATACATTTATTTTATAAAATATTACAGTAATTTTAAAATGCGCCATGCACATCTCTGCGTTCAGCGCCGCCTGACGTGGTGATTTGTGAATTAATGATATGAAAACATTTCTTGAGACTCATTGCATGGGAATAATATCACTCTTATGACAATTTACGATTGTAGTACATAATACTTGAGTTTTCTGGTGTCATTTTCTAATGAATGTTCTACAAGCATTGAATGATTTTGATAATTTTTTTGGATATGATATTTATGTTGGTCTAGATGTTTTTTTATATTTTTGGCTTGTTTTTCCAATATAACATGAATTACAATTTAAACATTTAATTTCATAAACTACGTTAGATTGTTTTAGTAGCAGACAAAAGCAATGTTACTGTTTTAATTGACAAAAATGACTATTTTTCAAAAGTTCAAACCATGCTCTCTGACAATAAATACATACGTAGAATTAAATAACGATCCCACAGAAAATTTCCAACGTAAAACTTTCAATATTATTAATAAGTTAGAAAAATCTGTTGAAATTAGTAATAATATTGCTAAATCTCTTAAAGTACAGCATCCCACATTTCCTAAATTATACTGCATTCCAAAAATTCACAAACCTAACACACCTCTTCGTCCAATAGTTTCTACTATAGGTTCTTCTCTATATTTCTTATCAAAATTTGTTTCAAAAATTCTTACTCAAGTTACTAGTAAATCAGAATACTTTATAAAAAATTCTTATGAACTTGTAGATAAATTGAAAAACATAGATATACCAAATAACTGTATTATAATTTCCTTAGATATTGTTTCTTTGTTTACTAACATTCCAAAAGAGTTAGCTTTAAAAAGCATTAATGATAGGTGGATAGAAATTAAAGATTTTACAGACATTTCCAAAGAAAATTTTTTAGAAATTGTTACTTTATGTTTTGAAACATCTTATTTCGCTTTCAATGATAAATTTTATAAATTTTGCTGTACAGCAATGGGTTCTCCTTTATCGCCTGCTTTAGCTGAAATTGTTATGCAGGAACTAGAAAAAAGTGTCATTAACTCATTACCTTTCAATTTAACTTTATATTTTCGTTACGTCGATGATATTTTATTGATTTTGCCTTCAAATTAAGTAGATTTAACTCTTTTCATAATAGATTACAATTTACAGTAGAAAAAGAAATTAACAATTCACTAAGTTTTCTAGATGTAAATATCATCAGACGTAATAACAAATTAATAACGAATTGGTTTCATAAACCTACGTGGTCAGGTAGATATATTAATTTTCATTCGTACACATCTAAAAACTATAAAATTGCAACAATTATTTCTTTAACAGATCGAGCTGTTTTACTTCCAGATAAACTTTTCATTTATGATAATTTAAATTTAATAAAAAAGACTCTTGTTCAAAATTCTTATCCAATAAATCTTATAGAATCAGTAATAAAAAATCGTGTTAAATATTTACAAAATTCAAAAATCCACAATAACAATAAACAAACTTCAAACAAAAAATACATATCATTACCTTACATTGACACATTTAAACACATATTCAAAAAACACAATTTAATTTTAGCTAGCAAATTTGTAATTAATTTAAATAGTATTTTCTCAAATTTAAAAACCAAAACACCAAAACTAAAACAACCTAACGTAGTTTATAAAATTAAATGTTTAAATTGTAATTCATGTTATATTGGAGAAACAAGCCAAAATTTAGAAAAACGTCTAGACCACATAAATATCATATCCAAAAAAATAATCAAAATCATTCAATGCTTGTAGAACATTCATTAGAAAATGACCATAATTTTGATTTTGAAAATACTAATATTTTATATTACGAGTCTAATATTTTCAAAAAGACGTTTTATAGAAATGTGTAAAATAAAAATGTCGTCGAATTCTATGAATAAACGTACTGATTTTACAAATTTAAACGATACATTTTGTAGTTTTCTCGATTCCTTAAATAGAATATAGATCTGTCAATTTTTTAACATTTATAATGTTCAAATTATTTTTAGATTAAAAAATAAAATAAAAAATCAAGTTACTTTTTCAGTTTCCGTTGACAACCTTGTTTATTTTGACAACATGTTTATATTTTTCACAAGAACCAGCTTTAATTATAACGAAAACGATTTTTTTTGGAAAAGTGTAAAGCTGCGTCATCTATCCGTAACACTTGGAATTGAGAATCACGTGCTACCTGGTGTTACCATCATGCCAGTTTTGACGAGGTTAAGATACCGAGTTATGCTACAAAAAAAAATCTTTCAAAAAGCAAAGTATACATTATTTTAGAAAGAGCAGATTTCGTTCTAGTGTCCCCTAATAATTTTCTACTATTTGAACTTTGTATACAAAAAAGAAAATTGACTAAACTCCACAGATAGTGGCGCCATCTGTAAGTGACAGGTGAATATTAAATTCAGATGCTTCTGACTTGTCAAGTCGTGAGGTAATCAGGATAGGAAACTAACAGGGAGAAATACAGGGAGCATCACTGATAGTAACAGGAACATGTAGTTTGTTTAGAATTTGCAATTAAGAGCGACACCTTCTCTTAATTCCACTTAATGCCGAGCGCGCATGTTTTCAGCATCTTTGTGAATAATCAATAAACATGGTGGTTGGTGTTGTGTAGAGTGTTCCAGATACGGGTTTTTTATTTAAATTCCGGTAAGCACAATAAATGTTAGCTAACGCGTTTGTCATCATGTCATCACCCCCGACTTCCCACTTCAAGTCCACCCATTGAAAAAACTGTTACACTTTAGTAATCACCGTAAACTTTTGACATTTTCAAATACAGTTGCGGCATGTGGGCGTTAAACTGTCAAATTGTTGCTGTTGCATATGTTATTTAAAAAAAATCGAAGCCGGCGATCAAATCCCACTTCGGTTTCTTGAGGTAAAACACCTCTTTGCTATTTTTTGCCGGTCCCGTATGCAATGTAAACATTTTAACGCTGACAGATTGTTGTGAAAAACCCGGGCATGCTTCGTATTTTTTAAATTTTAAACTGATTTGCTAAGATGGGAGATCTGATAAACTTATAAGTTATAGGTTCAGTGCCTGCAATCATATTTGGACTAGCGATAATTTTTGGCGGGTCTTTTATCAGTTTTTTTTTTTGTAGAAGCGAGGCGGTTGACGTGAGCGGAATCATTTCTTGCATGCGAAAATTCCTTTCGAGAGTCACTCCCTAATTATTTCAGGGACGTACGAAATGCATTTCTGAAAATGTCGACTTGTTTTAAGTATGTGCTGTGCGAGGCAGGCAAAGCGAATGTGAGAGACGTTTGTTGCTGTTTAGATTAAAGCTAAGAATGCGGTGTTTATTGTTTATCCATGGTTTATGTCAGCACTTCAAATTTCATTTCGATAGAAATAGGTAATGATTTTATGAAACACGCCGGTGTTATCAAGAGCATATAATGCAATATTTCTTGCTGGAAAGCTTTTGCACCATATGCTTCCCATGTAGAGGATAATCCATAAACTGTTATAGTATTTTCAAACCATTATGGAAAAGTTAAAATTTGTTATTATTTTATACTTAACAATAAGCTGTTCGTCTATATAACAACAAATTGCACAATTTTTACTTTAAAATAGTGGAATAATATGAATTAAACAAATATTTGTAAAAGCTGTCAGTATACAGTGTTATTAATGTGCTCAATTAAATAATTACAAAACTTTAGCACTGAAACGGTCAATAAAATCCAGGCACGCACAATGTAAATCTTTAATATTTTTGACGTTTAGTCCATACGGGGTGATTCTTGAATAGACCGACAAAGAAAGATTTTTGAAAGAATACATCAGAAAATTGTAATATATTTTAGTTTTATAATTAATGAAAAATTATCCCCAAACGAGGATATGTTCCCTGGTTAAGAAAGAGCAGCAGATGAACGAAGTAAATACAGTCATAAAAGAGTTTTATTGTTTTATGATTGTTACGGCGCGGCGTCGGACGTGAACTTGACCTTTAAACGGAATGGACATGATCAGCCGAAATCCGAACTCCAAAATATTTACTTGACAAATTGTATAAAAACACTTTGACTTTGCTTGACATGTAAGCAAATAAATCTCTACAACACGAAAACAAATCAAATCTCCGCGTTAAAAATTTCTAGTATGTTTCATTTAAATCTTATTATAAATAAGATTTCTTCCCATAAGTAACGTGTCCGTCATAAACATTTCGGCACATTTTTACAGTCCAATATTACGCGTTACCCTTCTCTTGCATTCTAATCAATCGGTTTTCTTCGTTTCGTTTATTCGGTTTATTGCCGATATTTGAATGCTGTTACAGCTGAAATAAAAAAAAAATCGGGAAATGAAATTTTTCCAATTGTAAATTTGGTTGTACTTGTCAATTAATTGTCTACTTGACAATACATATCTTTCAGAAAGATGTAACCTATTTATTTATAAACTGACATAGCGTCAAATAATTCTAACCTATTTCTAATAAATCCATTTTCACATGAAAATATTGAGAAAAAAAGTGTCAATTTTTTGACATTTCCCGTTTTTATTGATTTCAGCTGTACACTTTGGTAAAAACATAGAAATGGTGATAACAATCAAAATTTAAAACATTATAATCAGTAAATACATTCGAAATCTGGTTTATTAATTATTGTAATTTTGATTTTGTGCGCGACGTCCAGTGAGGAACAATTGTATTATCATCATAAAAGATGAATTTTAATAATTCAAATTTCTACAAAGTCTAATGATGTGCAATTTTTTTAAAGCGACGGAATTATCTCACATAAATTATTTATTGTTCGCTTCGATGTAAGTACATATTGTACTTTTGTACATTTACGTAGTTAATACACTTCTACGGCGCATTCATCATCAGCTGTGCAACTGTGTGTTATTAGTTCACGGTCAACTTTACGACTGGACGTTCCTAATTCACTGCATAACACCATAAACGTTTATTGCACGTCTTATGCATGGGCTTAACTTGCATTTCGGGTAAAATATTAATTAATTATAAATATTTGTATAGAATTTTTTCCCCATGTACGGGAAATCTCTTCGTTGGTATTTTTTGTCGGTCAATTCCAAAATCGCCTATATATACAGGGTGATTGAAATTCGAGGACCAGCATGGGGATCTCGCTTATTATAAGAGATAGAGTATCGGTTAAATGGAGGCAAAGTTGCCAAATTTCATGCTGATTAATAATCGGTTAAAAAGTTCTCGAACGGTTTCTTCACAATCGGAGAAAAACGAAAAATTGCGATTTTTGAAAATCGGACATAACTTCCTTATTTATGACTTTTTCCAAAATCTGTTTAAACATTCCTGAAGCAACTTTTTACTCTTGATTGAATGGCGAACGTAGTTTATTTCTAGAGCGATTCGTTTTTGTTTTTCCAGAGCGAACTTCTTTTTTTCTTATGGACGTGATTTTTGTTGTTTAGACAGGTAGATAGCACATTTTTTTCTGAATTCATGGGTATGCCACACTTGCTATTTTATTTTAATTTTCATTGAGAAATTTTGAAAAAACTGAAATTACATTATGTGCACACATTAAGTTAGCTTAAGGCGCAATTCCACTGAGGCAACACTGATCGACAAGAGACATGCTACATACATATTTGCTACTGTTGACTGTTTCTAGGTGTGCGACTATGAGTTACAAATTTTCACAAAATCGTATGCGGAATTTGACTCCCAGCATCGCATGCCCTTTGTCGTCTATGCTTGTAGCATGCGCCCTTGCGATTCCATGGAGGCAACTTAAGTTTGGTGTATCATGCAGCATGGCGTAGCATTTCATACGACTGAGCAGAGATGCAGTGCTAGGAGATAAACCACTCTTCTTTGATTGTAGTTTTTTTCGCTCACGATGGAAAGCTGAACGCAAATTCTTGATTTTCTTTTTCACACCAAATCATACTAGAATCGTATTTACTCGCTAACTGCTTCAGCTTATCATTTTTTATTCTGTTGTTTTTATAACCATAATCACTAATTTTATTATTCCATAACTCCGGCGAATTATGATAATTTTCAATAAACAAGGTAGTTTTTTTGAATATTCCACTCCATGTCGCATGATACAAGCCGCTGCCGTTCCGCTGACTGTTGGATAACGGCGACATTGTTCGCCACGTTGGAACATGCCGAGAAGTGACGCATGCGTCTCGGCAACAACAATCAACATGTAGCATTCGGTTGAAAGACTGTAAGACTGTGTGTGGCATGCGTTAATGCCGCATGCTACATGTTGCCTAAATGTTGCCTCAGTGGAATTGCGGCTTGATTCAACTCTATGCGGCGTAGCCAACCTTCGTTTAATTAGTCTGTCATTAAATACAGAATGGCGTATCCAAATGAAGAAAAACGTGATATGTTGCGTATGTTTTATTGTTTATTTAATGTTTTATTCCATTACAAGGGCTCAGCAGTATTTAGAAACTTATCCGGAAAAAATCCAACCAAGTATTTAATATTTTTCCAAGTTGGATAACAATTTGATACAAAATTATACAACGGTTAAGTATTGCGGAAAATGGAAATGTCTTCGAACAAATGCTGTGATTTTTTTTCTCTATTCTATTTCTGTACATTCTTTTGGAGTTTCAAATATATCATTTTGAATAAAATTGTTATCCAACTTGGAAAAATATCTACTTGTATGTACTTGGTTGAATTATCTTCGCAGAGGTTTCTAAATACCACTGAGCACTTATAGTGGAATTTTTGTAGCAAATAAAAAAATTCGCAACATATCACGTTTTTCTTCATTTGAATATGCGATTCTGTATTTAATGACAAACCAATTAAACAAAGGTATACGTATCCTTGAATACGCAGCATACAATTGAAACTAAGCTAAGTTAATGTATGTATATGAATCTAATTTCAGTTTTTTCGAAATTTCTCAATGAAAATTAAAATAAAATACCAAGTGTGGCGGCATACCAATGAATTCAGAAGGAAAGGTGCTATCTATCTGTCTAAACGACTAAAATCGCGCTCATAAGAAAAAAGGAAATTTTCTCTGGAAAAACAAAAACGAATCGCTCCAGAAATAAAGTACGTTCGGCATTCAATCAAGCGTAAAAAGTTGCTGCAGGTAAGTTTTCACAGATTTTGAAAAAAGTCATAAATAAAGAAGTTATGTACAATTTTCCGAAATCGCAATTTTTAGTTTTTCTTCGATTGTGAAGAAACCGTTCGAGATATTTCAAATTTCTTAACAGATTATTAATCAGCATGAAATTTGGCAACTTTGCTTCCATTTAACCGATTCCCTATCTCTTATAATAAGCGAGATCCCCATGCTGGCCCTCGAATTTCAATCACCCTGTATATTTAAAATACATTTAGTACGCGCATTTGACATTTAAATGGTAATGTATCATAAATTTAATATATTTTTTTACAGAGGTTGTGAATGTATTTCATATTTGTTTAAATGTACAAATATGATATAAAAGCGACATTCAAATTAATTTTTTAATATTGCTAATTCCCTAAAAATATTTTTTAGAAAACCAATTTATTGCACATTTACATATGTATTTTATTAAATGTTATAATAATTTTTTATAGTTTATATTTTATTAAATGCTTAAAATGTTAAATGCCCCTTTTATTTTATGCATTGCTCGTTTAAATTGTCCTCTTTTTTATATTTTGCGTTGTTTTTTCATTGCCTGGAATATTATTTATTTATTTCCTTAAATTAAAACGAAAAAGTAAGAAGCAAATGACGAGAATTATGTAGTCTTTGTATTTGCAAAATCGTATCCTTGCCCAAAATAGACTTGTACGTAAATTTCGTTTATTAGTTATTACAATATGACATGCACAAGAAAATGAACAACGACATAATATAAATAATAAAAATTCTAAAACTTATTCATTCCCAACAGTAAATATTTAAATTTTTGCAAAATATATTAATATTTATAAAACAATTTTTTATTATTTCTGGTGACACTTTTATAATCGTTCACTTATTGATGTTTCAAGTGAAAAAGAAATTGTTAGAGCTAGTTTTACAATGAAACTTAAAGGAGATTTTAAAATAAAGTCACATTCATATATGTTTACACATGTGAATGTGATTTTACATTTAAAGTCTCCTTTAAATTCCATTATAAAACTGGCCCTTAAAGTTGTGAATCTTATGCACTTCTAAATAAGAACTTATTTTGATGAAAAGGTACACTTGCATAATTTCCCAAAATAAGCGCTATCGCCTCCTGGAGAGATTTGACGAGGGCATTGTTATCCTCGGAGCGGAAGGAAGGATTTCAGGAAGGAGTGGGCAGTAAAAAGGCGCTAAAAATTTCGCTGCTAATATGTTATAAAACGCAAGTTACGTACAACCTTATCTTTTGCAAATAAGTTTGGAAACATATGGTGTAGATTAAAAATTATTTTATGTGCACAAAGCTTTTGGAAATACATATTAACCAAAATAGAGCAACGGATATGATGGAATGTTCTGTCTCAAAAGGCCACATCTTTGTTCCTTTTATGAGATATTCTGAAATAGTCAATTAAAAACTTAGGTATAAGACTCCTTAAATATTTATTTGAAATGTTAATGTCATTTATTGTCTACAGTTTTCAAATAAGACTGATTAAGTTTTAAGTGAGGAAAATGAAATGTAGTTTTCAAGATATTATTTAATTGAATAAATGTAGTGAGTTCGATGTTGTACATACTGCATATTCATTTTTGGCAGCGTTGATCGTGTTATAAATCATTCACTTGAACCAACAATTCTGAGAATCGACGTGACAGAATTGCCTTTTCTCTTTAGATTTTTGATTATTATGTAAATATTTCAACGCCTCTAACCGCTCCATGTATAATAACTGTCCCTTTGTTTAACGTCAGCTTGACAAAAATAAATTACCCGGTCGCGATAGAAATAGTATGATGTATAACATCTCCCCATTGATTGTTATTATACACTGAGAATAAACTGAAAGCAGATTCGCCGAGGCCGAAAATAGGCACGGCCGCAACGCAAAATATTTTACCGAGAAAATCGTAAAAAATTGACGATATGCCTTTATCCTTCGCTTTGAAGTAAAGTGTGCTTCTGGCCTATAAATTTTGTGTACGGCTGATAATAAATATAATTAGTCTTGCGAAGCAAATAACTCCGGTACAAATAGGCCCGACGTCTGGAGTGCTTTCAAACTGCCAAAATCTTTTGTAATACAGGCAGGGAATAATTCGTTTTAATTTATTACATTTTGAAATAAAAATTTGCGTTACTTTGATATCATAACATTTTTTGTTAATTGGCGTTCAAATTTCACGTGAAGCTCTGATTAATTATATGCAGTTAAACTTTTCGGCAGTAATGTACACCCGCGATCATCTAAAATCTAAACTGACGAGTGTTGTAACGCATGCTCACAGCATCAATACGAACGTAATTGACATGCAAGGCTTTTATTTAATTTACGCAGGTACGTTAAGCAATTTAGATAATGTAAAAGAGTAAATTACGATGTGTATTAATCGATAAAAACATTTGTATTTAAATTCATGTGTAAATTTTATTATAAATCATAGTCAACTGTTAATTGCCTCGTTGTAGCAGAAAGTGCAACAAAGAATGCAATAATGGGCCGTAAAACCGTTGATGTAGTAAAACATGCATTCATAATTTGGACAATTACGAGTTATTTAAAAGAATTGATGGACTTTAATTGCATTTAAAAGGAAAAAAAAACGATGAGGTACCTACATCATGTTGATTTACTAGTAATACATTTTTCGATTAATTAAAGGCTTTCTTTAATACAAATCAAAACATCGCCGTTACAAACAAATAAGTTACTTTGTTTTTCGTGTTAGGTAAATAATAAGAAACAACCTTCGTACATTGCTTTGCATTAAAAATTAATTGGGTGATATTTTTGGAAGGGAAAGAGAAACGTCGTTGTAATATGAGAAGGCCGAATTAAGAGTGAAATTACAGCTTTTCCAAACAACTTAATAACATGAGAATCAAGTGGGCTTGTTCGTTGATTGGAGAAATGAGAAGATTCCCCGTAAGGGTCAATGAGGGCAACTCCTGGGTGGATATTATTGCAATTCTCGAATATCTGCGGGAGTTTTTCGGAAACTTTCTTTTAAATACAAAATACAATTTCGTGGACTAATTTCTGTTAATTTTTTAAATATAGGAGGTCTGACAATAAAGTTCCACGAATAGCATGCCGCTTCTTATTTGAAACACTTTACACCGAAATATCAAAGTCATGCCATTAACTGTCAAACTATAGCGTCAATTGCACATGCCTATTTTTTGACTGGAAAAATTTCAAATATCAAATTTTGTGTTAAATATGCAAGTGAAACTCTGGATATGTTAAATACAGATCACGAGGAGGAAGTCTGTAATGCCTAGTCACCCTAAATATCATCAAATTTCCAATGCATAATAAATCGTCAGTTTATTGTAACCTGTATTGTGTACTTAAAAAAATAATTAGTTTTTTATTTACTCGGAAGTTATCAGGTACGTAAAACTGCACTGACATCAATACTTTCTAAAAAGAAACTGCATTCGCGCTTACGTTCCTATTAAAGTCAAGCGCAAATAAATCACTTATATTCGATTAGTTTTTTCCTCTCCTATTTCAACCGGCTCGAACCTTTCTATTCGTTATCTCACAATGCGCAATAAAATCTCCGCGAACTCGAAGAATTTTCACAAATTATCATCTTGACATTTTCCCTCCGGCAGCAGCGCGTTATGATTTCTTTCGCCGATTATCTATATGTCATAAAAACGCAGAACGTTCACGAAAATAATTTACATCTACACGAGCGAGAACAAAAGTGTAAAAAAGGGACGCGAAAAAGCACCCGGGGTCTATTGTTTCATTGTCGGGCACAACGGTCTGCTGCTTTTTCCGAGTACGCACGGTGTGAGCCGTGACGGTGATTTATTGTCGCTTAAATTAATTAGATGACAATCCCGACAAGATGTTTCACGTTGCTGTTTTGCTAGACGAGCTACAAGAAAGCGTAACAAAAATCGGTTAAAAAGTACTTGACAGTTTACTTTCTTCCCAATTTATTTAAAAATCTCCAACCATATGATAACTATGTAAAAATATTAAATCTATATACCGTTTGTAAACCGTTAGGTGTAACATAGCAGTCCACACAATTGCCAAGGCAAAGGAAGAAATACATTGGAGCGTACGTGACAAAGGCAGTCTGCAACAACCGGCTGTGGGGGTACGTGACGCGCGAACCGATCCCACTGTATTGCAATTTTGTGATTCAATATATTTCCTCCCTTATCTTACCAATTATATGGATTACTAGGCATGACAAATCAGTTTACAGACGGTATAGATATGAAATGCATCTTTTGAATCACTTACCACAAGTGGTCAGATTTAACTGATCTTGTGTTCTTGAATAAGATACTACCTGCTCCTCCCAATCCTTTTTAAATAATGTTTCGTTAGCCTGCATATAACGTTTACGTTACGTTAACATTCTTGTTTACGACGAATATCCGTTCTCATTCACGATGCACTGAACCGCTTTTACGTAGAATTCCGTGTAGAATAAATGCTGTTAGCTGGGCACAATGTCGCCTGCATGTTCAGCGGTGCTGGTAACCTCAGTAAATTAAATTTTGCGGTATGTGACACTTTTTTTTAAATGGGAGAACGCAAGCGGAATGCGTAGCAGCCACACAATCAATTCATAAAACCCGCTCCTTTCTGCGCGTTTTGATGATGCACCTTATTCGAAAACATGAATACTTTTTATTCAATTTTGTTCCAACGGAAGCTACTATACATTTGTCCAATACCCACATGTGTATATGGCTGTGAATGAGGCTGTGAAGTATAATAAATCATCACTTTATTGTTATATTATATTTCTATTCATGTTTTAGTAAATAATATAATAATGAATATTGTAAAGATTTCATAATTGAATGCACAATTATGACTATATTCTTCCTTACTTGGACATATTTTAATAACAACAAAACGAACAGCAAAATACAACCGAATCAAAATCGAACAAAGCAGCATTAAATGTTGGAAGTTAATTGTTTCATTGTTTTACTACCTGCAGTGAAAACCAAAATCATTTAAACATAAACGTCATACATTTTTCGTTATACATATAGTACAGTATAACCTTGTAAAATAAAAGAAAAATATTAAATTTATTTACTTATCAGCCGACTTCGGCGTTTCTTAGGACATTTCAGAGCCAGACTTGTTTTATGTCATACGCACAAGTTTACAATATACAATAAAAAGGTGGTATATTTTAAAATATTTCCCGACTTCAATTGTTATACTTCGTGGCGTTTGATAATAATTTAATATTACATTAAGGTCCCGCCCCCTAGTGATGACATTGTCGTCGCCATGAGCCACATATTTTATGATATTTATGATACGGCGGCGGCGGCGGATAAAGACATTGCGATGAGGTCAAGGAAAAGAACGCATTCCATAATGTAGATTCGAGAAGAGTGCATTATTGATTTTTTGTGTGTATGAATAACTAATTAAATTGAATTTATACATATAATATTATTATTAGAGTGTCACCAACACTACTCACACTGTCGACGATTTTAATAAACAGTCAAGGCGTTTTAAACTTTTTAGTGAAAAATACCAAAATATGTAATTATGAAATTCAGAATTGAGTTCATCATGGCGTCTATCACATGGCCAGCGACGCTTAGCATGCCTGTTGCTACCCACTCATCAGGTTCACCTCTGAGTCGCTAGGTGGCGATACTCGTCCACAGCTCGGCCCTTCCTGACGTAGCATAGCCTCTATGCTAGCTAGGTTTTCTGTGTGTTCTTCCAACACCCTTTCTTTATCTGTTTCTTCGTTTCAAAAATCTACTTCATCGTCTTTCTCCGTGTCTTCCTCGCTTCCAGGGTAGTCTATCCAGGGCTTTATCCTTTCTGGGGGTAAAACGGCGTTATAGGGCCGTTGTGTCAATGGTAAGTTTGGTATATCCGTAACTAAGTACCGATAGTTGTCCAAAACTTTTTTGATGCAGTAAGGTCCCAGAAACTTCTTACTCATCTTTGGATTACATCCTGAGGGTCCAGTCTTCTTTATGGCTACTTGGTCTCCCTCTCCCCTGGTCAAATCTCTTATGTCCATGTTTCCTTTGTCGTATCTCTCTTTAGCTTTCTCCTGCTTCCGTTTTGTATTGGCTGTCGTAGCTTTCCTCATGACTTCTCTATTCTTCTATCAACATTTTTCCATCAATGAATTCTTCGAGATCATCATATGTGCTGGTATTTATTTTGTATCCCAGAAAAACTTCGGATGGGCTCTACCCGGTGATTTTTTGTATCGTTGAGTTCACAGCTAGTTGTACTTTCTCAAGGGATTCATTCCATTTCTCTGGTGTTTCCATTTCTTTCAGCATTACTCTCCTGTTATACTTTTCTATTTGACCATCTGATCTGGGTGTTTGCACGGCTATATATGGGTGAGTTTAATTTTCCTATCTTCGCAAAAACTTTGAAACTCAGCACTGGTAAAAGCGGTTCCCCTATCGGATATTATTCTTTTCGATTGTGTCCAAAAACTTTAAAAAGTTTCTTTAATGCGTCAGTTGCTTCACTGCTATTAGTTGTTTTGGTTGGTTCCAAAAACAGAAATTTTGAGAAACCATCGATAATACAAAAAATATGTCTGTGACCTTTCTTCGTTCTCTCTAAAGTGATCAATGTGCAGGGTATTCCATGGTTCTGTGCCATTGTCAAGTGAATGCAACAATGAGTAGTTGGTGCAAGATTTCTAGTTATACTCAGCTGCATTTTAAACAGTTAGCTAGACACTTGCGTACAAACTTCCTCATATTTTTTAAATAGAATCTCTGTCGTGGTTCGTGTTTTGTCTGCACCCAAATGTGAAACCCTTTCGTGGATTCTCATTACAATTTCTTTCCTCATTCGTTTAGGGATCACTAATAAGTTTTTACCATTGTCCTCTTTTATCAGTATCCCACTTTTCAAGGAATAACCATTCATTCACCATAATTAGTTGTAGCTGTGTATCCCTGATTTGCATCGCGGATATTTCGTTCTTCGGTTAAGTTGACCTCGGTTAAGTTGAGCTCAGCTAAGAGCATCTTCATGTCTCATGCGTTCGTTATTTCAGTGTTGCAAACACCATCTACAGATCTTTGCGTTAACCTGCTTTTTCTTTAGGGCTAGTCGCATGGCATTACAATCAGTGATCAAAGTAAATCTTTGGCCTAAAAGTACACTCGGAACAGTTCAAGCGATTTCACAACAGCTAAAAGTTCTAATTCAAAGCTACTCAGTTTGCTTTCAGCTTCAGTCGTTTTGCTACTAAAATAGTACACGGGATGGAACTTGTTATTAATATTGCGCCATAACCTATGTGAAATGTCCTAAGAAACGCCGAACTCTACTTATCAGCGTGTTTCAGTCTCATTCTTGTGAATTTTAAACAAAAGTAATAAAAATGTTTCCAAACAAATTAAAAATCCAGTACCCAACCACACCTTCTGTCCGCCGATACAAATATTTGCAGTTTCTTGTCAGTTTATTCACAGATGCTTACGTACATATAGTGAATTTCGTGTTAGTTAGGCGAACGTGATATACACTGGCTGGTTTAATACGATTGTCAGTGGATTCTTTCTCCGAGTAACAGTAACATAAATTGGAAAGAACAGCCATGGTGTAGGGGCACTTATGTAGGGTCCAGCACTCGGTCTGCTGCATTCTTCGGATGCCAGTCCGTGTCACCGAGTACCGTTGAAACGCTCTTGTGTCAACAGCGCATTCGATTATACTACATACTCTAAACATTCGTTTTAAATCAATCGATAAACCACAATCACGACGTGCTCTTGTCGCGATATGCGGTGACATGCACTGGACGGATGATCTCCATCCACTCCAATCTCCGAGTACAATCTGTCCATTTCCTACCCTTCCTCGACTCGTACACACTCAGAAATAATAATGAAATTTTCGGTTTTATTGGTTGAATGTCGTCACATGTGGGATGAATTCGGGACAGTTTCATCGTTTACATTGTATTTGTGTAATTGGAAGGTGAACTTCATAATACACAATATCATACATATATTATGAGATTTAATCAAAATCAATTAGATATGTACATAGGTACATATATTATTTTAAAGTAATATCTCATTTCTCAATTTACTTAAAACAACTGTGGTCATATAGACGATGATCATCATTTTGTTCTCGGGGTAGTTTTTCGTCGTTTTTCATTGAATCACGTTCGTGTAATCTGTTCAGTTTCTAAAACACGAAAAACGACGTGGCAATTTGAGAAACACAACGAGAGCTGTTCGTTTCGCAATAAAGACCTCCATATTTCAGCCGCATTTTATTTCTCTCAGACAGACCACGCGGTAACAAATTTCCGTTCGAATAACAGCACTCAAACACTGAATTTTCAACACCGCGTTACCTACACCAACATTGAAAATCCCGGTGTCTATTAGAAAGCTGTCAGAAACACCTGCCGCCATCGGATACGTAACCCGGCTGAAAATCGATGCGCCACGCTGCTTTTACGATTATGCAGTCGGTTTCTTTCACGAATTTAACCCAGTTACGGACGGGCCTTCTCCCTTCTTGCCCTCGCCTCCTCACAAATCCCTCTATTACGCTGTTTATCGGCGAGATGGGATGGGACGAGGAAAAGTTTGCGCCACGAAATGTCGGCGGAAATTAAGCCCTTTGAAGTGCGATGCACGGTGCTGCAGTTTTAAGTTTTGTTTTTTCAGTAAAGATGATTCTCTTATTACGATGGAAGATGGAAACTTGATTTCACTAGAGCATCAGTATTCAATTAAATTTTATCTACTATAAATACCAATTTAGTTAACGAAATTTCATTAAGTTGTTGATGTGATATTGTTCACCTATCAAACAGTAAGTGTCAGTTCTTGGATTTCTTATATACGTCATCTATTGGTTTACATGCATACCTTCATAATCCTGTTTCTTAATTAACCTTTTATTTTCCTCTATCCAGAGCTAGCTGCGGTTCTTCTTCTTCTATTACAAAAGCTCTGCCATTACCTTCTTCCGTGCTTCTGGATGGCCTTCCTCTTCAGTCCTTTATAGTTTTAGTCTAACCATACTCGCTTTGCCTTTTCCTTGAGTTGGTCCTGCTCCAAAATCATTGTGTTTTTGTCCCTTTGTTTTTTTCTCTGTCATGATGCTGCTTTCTTCAACCTAAGTTATATTTATGTAAAGAACAAATCTTTAACATTTACATTACTTTCCGGGAGGAGTTATCTTCAAAATTTACCCGTTCTAACATTGGATTACGAGTACATAGGATAATCGACTGGGCGAAAGAGCCTTGTTGTACTATGAGTAAATTTTTTCATTCTAATTTTTTTTTCATTCTCATTTTCCGTATCTACTGCAGAAGAGACGATTTTTCGAACTTTCGGATAACTTCGGAGACCCCCAAATGAGGTATTACAGACCTAAATGAAAAAGAAATTGTCGTAATTTTGCGATCGAGATTAAATTGAAACACGATTACTACTAATAATTAACTTTATTAAAAGTTATAAACGGTGAGCAAATAAAAATCGGATTAGAGTAGGCGGTGCAAAGAAAATGTATGTATGTGTGATTAAATAAAGAGTCAATAAATTTGATAGTCCATGAATGCATTACATTAATTAATTCAGTTAATCACACACATTGCACCGCCTACTCTAGTCTGATTTTTTGCTCACTTTTTATAGCTAATATGTACAATAGAAAAAATAGGGGTAAACCTACTTAAGAAGATAGATGTGGATGAAGTAAGAAGAATTGGAAAATATAGTAAAAAAAAAAAATAAGACCAATCTTGGTAAAACTGACCAAAAATTCTACAAGGGCAATGATTTTAAGATACTCAAAAAATCTAAAGGGAACGAATATATGGATCGACGAGGATTACCCAAAGATTGTCCAACAAGAGAGGAAAGAATTAATACCGCAGCTGAAAGAGGCCAGAGAAAAGGGACATAGAGCTTACGTACAATACAACAAATTAACAATCAATAACAAAGTGTACATGAACAGGGAAAGCAAAAGAAATTTGTCGGAAATAATACAAATTACGGTCAAAAGAGAACTGCAATAGAAAGATCACCAGAGGGATGCAGCTTTGAGGGTCAAATGAGAAAAATACCAAATCAACCAAAAAAACTAATTAAAAATTAAAACAGATAAGGAAATAGGACGGAACTATGAAATAAAGGCCACCGCAATGACACGGAACATGGAATTGAATACTGATGTAGAAAATAGAAGAATGAATAATACAAAGATAAATACAGGGATAAATAAGACAAAAATTGCAAGAAGTGCAACAAAAATAGGAACGTGGAATGGTAAAGAAGACGAATTCATCGAAGATATGAAAACACAAAACTTGGATTACTTAGCAATTACAGAAACGAAAAAGAAAAATAAACGTATACAAGAGTTAAAAGAGGGATACCTATTATGTTGGTCGGAAGTGGAAACTGCTAAATGGGGATCAGGCGGAGTAAGACTAATAGTTATTCAAGTAAATTTGGAGGATAAACATAGCTCTAACTTAATAATAGCATCCGGGCCAAATGACAATGCAAAAAGAGAAAAGTGCAACAGGAAATATCATACTCATGGGAGACTTGAATGGAAGAGTAGGCAAAAATTTCCAAAGACATATGGGACCGTATGGCGAAATAACAAAAAATGATAATGGAGAAAGATTGCTAGATATATGTGTAGTCAACGATTTAATATTAACAAATACAAAATTTATGCTTAAAGACATACATAAATTCACTAGAGAAGTTCAATCGAGGAAAGAGAAATCTATAATAGATTATTTTATTGTATGTAGAGAAAGCTGGAAATCCATTAAAGATGTAAAAGTAAAGCCACATGCAGAAATTGGAAGCGAGCACTATTTAGTATTAATGGAAGTCATAAAGAGGACAGAAGAACCAAGACAAAACAAACGGAAACAAATAACGAAAAAAAAAACAAAAATTATAAGCTAAAAGCTGAAGAAATAAAAAGGATATATCAAAATAAATTACGAGCTAGCTTAAAAAAAGTAGAAGCCGAAAATAAAGAGGACGTGGAAAGTAAATGCAATTTTTTAAGAAGAACATAATCTTAGCAGCTAGGGAAAGCTATGGAACCAGTAAAGCAAGTAACTTATACACAAAAAGAAGTAAATAGTGGACATCGGAAATACAACAGAAGGTGAAGCAAAAGAAGCAACAATGGAAAAGCTATTTAAAATCTCAACAGGAAGGAGATTATAACCTATACAAATCAACAAATAGAGAAGTTAAACAATTAGTTAAGGAAGCAAAGTAACAAACATGGACAGAGTTTGCTAACAAAATGAAGGAACAATACGAAGAAAACCAGAAACTATTTTACAGTACACTAAAGCAACTCAAACAAAAGAAACCACCTAGATTACTAAACATAAACGATAAACAAAGAAATATACTAACAGAAGAGAAAGATATTATGGAAAGGTGGAAGCAATACTTTGAAGAACTGATGGAAACAAAAAAAAAAGATAACCAGTTACGGAATACAATACAATTAGAAAACGATGAAGGAACCATTATTCAGCCGATATCAGAGGAGGAAATTGCACTAGCCATTGGCAAACTAAAGCTAGAAAAACCAACAGGGCAAGAAGGGATAACATCAGAAATGTTGAAATATATGGGACAAGAAGCACAGGAAGTGATCAAGGATTTACTAAACCAAATTCTTAGTACAAAAGAAATCCTACGAGACTAGAACACCAATATAATATTACCATTATATAAAAAAGGTAATGCAAGAGAATGCAGTAATTATGGAGGAATCTTCCTAACGAGCATACCAGGAAAAATTTTCAAGAGAATAATAGAATGCAGGCTGAGAGAAAAATTAGAAGACACGATAGGAGAGACGCAACACGGATTCAGAAGATGCAGAAGTACTCAAGATTTAATAATCAGTATCACATTGAGACAATGCTTCCGATACTTCCGATACGATACGTAAGTGTAAAACTAATCTTTCTTAATCTAGCTCGGGAAGGAACACTTATAGTTTCATAATTAATGAGTGTGTTTACATAATCAGAATAACGGCATTGGGGTTGGTCGCGAGACCTGAACGAGCGACACATCAAACCTAACAAAAGAAACAAAGTTTATAAAAAAGATCGGACCGCGTCCTCGCTCTGCGACGTTCCTGCACAAATAAATAGTGTGAAATATTGACATAAATTTAACTGAAATGGGATAATTTTCTAATAACATATTTGTTGATTGATTGCGCCTTCGGCCTATAATGAGTGATATGGAGACGTAATGGAACTTAACCTACACAACAATCGAAAATTAATTTGTATGGTTCGAACAGATCTATTGAAATGAAAATCTAATCATCTAAATAAATTGATTTAATAACTACGATAGCCTAACTAAGCACGCACTGCACTGGATGGCATCTTGTTGGTTTCACAACAAAATCTATAAAAATATGAATCGTTAGAAGTAAACACAAGTAAACTTCTCGAACACAACATTTGCAAATTTCGTCGTCCAGATAATTGCGAAAACCTTCCCATATCTTTTCACAAATATGTATAGTCAGTTATGACTTTTTATACTTCTTTTTCACAGCATTTATTTAGTTAAAATATTTTGGAGACTTTCGAACGTTATGTATGTCTATGAAAATAAGGCCTGACCCAGAAAATACAGTTTTATTTCCAAAGTAAGTATTTAGTTTCCAATATCCAGTCCCCTCCCAAGTCTACACACTTAATCCAACGTCTTTATACCTTCCGAATAGTAAGATTGTTCAATGCCTTCAAAATGGGCATTAGTTTCAGACATTACCTCTTTGTGAAATAATTGTGCCGCGGCGCAATTATTTCACATGTTTGCATTCACGCGCTAAGCGTGCGTATATGCTGTTGGTCGTCGGGGTTGCAGTGGAGTTCTCGAGCTACTGTTCTGCTGATGAAGCCCCAATAAGGGCCGAAATAGCTATACAGAATATGCTCGGGGGCCCCATTGCGATCCTGACGACTCGCAGCCAACATTTACATGTTTGCGTTGACACGTTTTGTCCGCTTCGACTGCCATCTCGTGCGTGTTAGCTTTTGAGGCGACGGCATTGTTGCTATCTGCTTTCACGACACGAATTATAAGTCGGAAAATAATTGTGCCGCGGCGCAATTATTTCACATGTTTGCATTCACGCGCTAAGCGTGCGTATATGCTGTTGGTCGTCGGGGTTGCAGTGGAGTTCTCGAGCTACTGTTCTGCTGATGAAGCCCCAATTAGGGCCGAAATAGCTATACAGAATATGCTCGGGGGCCCCATTGCGGTCCTGACGACTCGCAGCCAACATTTACATGTTTGCGTTGACACGTTTTGTCCGCTTCGATTGCCATCTCGTGCGTGTGAGCTTTTGAGGCGACGGCATTGTTGCTATCTGCTTTCACGACACGAATTATAAGTCGGAAAATAATAATAGTACAGTTTTGTTTGTGCAGCTAATGAAGAATGAGCTGGTGCATTATCGTGATGGAAAGGCTATTTTTTTTTCGCCAAATGTAGTCGTTGGCTTTTGATTTAAGTGTCCAACTTGTCCAGTAATGCTACATACTTAATACTCTACCGGGATAGTTCTCCTTTTCTCAAAATAATCCACGAGTATCCATCATGTGTATCCCAGATTAACAATATCCTTTACAAAATTTTGTGCAAATCGGTTCTGATTGCAGCGGATTCCTCGAGCAGGCTCTGTACAGCTGTTTCAGGCCTAGTTGGGCCTTCGTCAGCAGAACCGTAGCTCGAGAACTCCACTGCAAACCAAACCGATATGTCCTAGGGATATTCGCCATTGCGATGTGCAATCAGAACCGATTTGCACAAAATTTTTTAAAATTCTCATATGCTTGACAGCAAGCATGGCCGCCTTGCATGCGATGACTTATTATGTAGCGAACTGGCTTCAGTTTGTCAATCCTACTGCAATGTCAGGTCAACAAGCGATCGAAAGATGTCGCTACTTAAATGTCCAATATCCTTTACGTTCCCAGTCGATGGAACTGTTTTTGCCTTCTTCGGAACTGCTTCTACCCACTGTCTAAACTACTATTTTGTCTCCGGTGTGTAGTGATGGATCCCGGTTTCATCAAAAGTTACGAATCCGCTCAAAAATTCAGAAGGATCACGTTCGAAAAGCTCCAAACACAGCTTAGATATGATTAATATTTTTTTTTCAAACGAATTGGTATTTCAAAACAATTTTTTTCGACGAATTTGCAATTAGTTTTTATTTGTTGTGATTTCTTATTAAAAAATACAAGGCCTAGTACTTTACAAAAAAAAAAATTAGACCAGATGTCTCCATCAACTGCAATCGATTTAAAGAACTTATAAAAGTGTTCGTACATTCAGTGAAAGTGATCGATCAGCACAATTCTATTTGTCACACATATCAAACATATTCATTACATGGTCTTAATGCGCGGCTGCGCTAAAAGGATTTTAATTACAGGAAAAAAATAATCGTACAATCGCATGTTTCTTGCCCCACGTCTTTCAAAATGTAGGTTACGTTCTTTCGGATGCAAAAAGTAATATGTGTTTTAAATTTGTACAGGAGACCAAGGACTCGCGATTATATAATTTGACTTAATTAAAAGATATTAGAGATAACAAATAAATACTTTTACGTCCGCTGATAAACGAATGAAAATTAATTAATCTTGATAAGTATATAGGGCGATTCTTGAATAGACCGACAAAGAAAAGATTTTCACCACAGAACGTGGGAAAAATGTTATGAATCTACTTTTAATTTTCCAGAAATAATTGAAACAAAAATTATCTCCAAAACGACGATACGTCCCTGGTTAATAATGAGAAGCAGACGAACGAAATAAATACTGCCATAAAATTGTTTTATAGTTTTATGATTGTTACGGCGTGGCGTCGGGTGTGAACTTGACCTTTAAACGGAATTGACGTGATCAGCTGAAATACGAACTCCAAAATATTTACTTAATAATTGCATGTAGAAAGACCTGAAGAAATCAAATCTCCTTATTAAGAGTTCCTACTAGTATTTTTCCTTAATGTTAATGTAAATTGTATTGTAAATTTATTCCGTGTCCGTCATAAACATTTCGGCATTTTTAATTTAACTTTCAGTTTACCTGAAAACGAGCAATAAATCAAACGGTTTAGTGAAGTATTTCATAATACATTGAAAACAAGAAACCAATATGTAATTTAATTATAAATTGTGTTGAATCGTCTTGGCAAATATACTAAAAGATTAAAGCTATTTATTAACAAATTTTTAAAGTACTTATTTCTGTTAACTTTTTTCTTATTAAAACAATTCGTTCTTTGAACGTTGCACTTTCTAACTGCATAATTTCAAACAAAGAAACATCTGTTTTACGCACGTATTGTGCAAATCGGCTCTTTGTCTCGTGGCTTGTAGAAACTCTTAAAATGTAACGAGAGAAAGAAAGATAACGGAACGAATCGATCGGAAGAACAAAAAACGGAATGGTATTATTATTCTTTGGAGTATGAAAATAGGATCGGTAAAGGTAACCAAAAACGACCTTGACGGTTAAATAACATTTTTACTGTTGAAGTAAGAGTTGAATAAAGTTCTATAATTATCTAACCACGTGCACACATAATTGAATACACACTTTATTTACTGTGTTTGCCTTTTCTCGTGTGCTTTTCAAGCGAATGCACTATTCTCTTTGCTTCAAGGAACTGTTCGTAATACAAGGTCAGTAATTAAGAAATCAAAGGTCACCGAACAACTCAATTTGCTTATTCCTGATTAAATATGGAATTTTTACAATCACCCTGTGAGATCACCTGAATAATTCGAAAATATCAAAACATTTTATCTCAAGAATACAATACCTATACCAATCCAACTAATCCATTGTTGTAGATGGTGTTTCTAAAGGATCTCTCCTTGGTCCTATTCTATTTCTAATTAAAATTATAATGAAGGTATCTCAGTGTGCTCTTGTCTGTCTTTTTTTCACTAATTATTTTTTTCTATTACTTTCTGTTTGTAAAACTAACTGCAATAAATTTAAATATATTATGTTACTGTCACTCTTGAACCGAAATTTTAAGAAGAGACATATTAAAATTATACAATTAATTATACCTGAAGGTAGGTGACCACTTAATTAACGTAACTCTTATAAACCAAACAGAATGAGTAAAAACCGCAACGCTTACTCACACAACCAAAAAATTCACCTTTTAAAAACAACAATCTAAATTTTATCGAAGAAATTTACCCACAAGTCGGGATAAACCGGAGTCCTTGAATAATAAGTACTTAGCGCATTGATTTCTATTATTGACGCAACGACCAAGCTCAAAACACTTAAGTTTAATTTGACGCAGAAGAAGTTCTGGGAAACGGACGTTTGAAAGCTTTTCTAATTTCTTGCCAAGAATAAATCTTCTGTTTTGATTAACCGCAGTGGCCCCTGTGGACTATAATTACAAGTTCGTTTATGTAATTTAAAGAATGATATAGAACAGCATTTAAAAAAATATTTCACTTTGCACATTTAAATATTTACTTATTTAGACAGAAGTATGACAAAGTATAAGGTAAAAGCAAAATATTATTCTTTCTAAAAAATGTTAACTTACAGAGTTTCTTTTTCCATTCGAATTTGATATGTTATTTAATTCGAACGTATTACATTTGTTTAAATTGTCATTTCCAACCGTGCAAGTGATTTTCAAATAACTTTTAATTGATTGTTGTAAATGTAACAATAAATAGTAAAGCGTAAGTGGACTTGCTTTATTTTTTCAATCACGCTGTAGATAGACAAATGTGCTCTAAATCTGAACTTCCACTTTGTAAGAAAAAGCGTCATTAGTGTAATTGAAAAATAGCCGAAGGTTTATTTTTTTACTCGGAATAAATTACATCCATTATGTTCAAATAGCGCATTCCATTTACCGAGCGATTAATAATAAAGTTCAACATTAATGGGTACAAGGAACTCAAGTTTCACAATAGAAAAATGTATTAAAATAATGATTGCGCTGTCACAGCGCCAGCATAACAACAAAACGGGCGTTCGATCATTTCGCTGGAAAACTTTTTTCTCCTCCTCCATCGATGGTAAACAAGTCCGTGGAAAAGTGCAAAAAACGATCGAACAACAATAAACGGAGTTCGATGGTGGGTGGCTCATTGCGAAAGCAGTTTACCGGCGTTCGCAGGTAATAGAATAATTCGTTTTTATCTCGAACGTGGGAGTCGAATTTCGTTCGATTCGAACGCTATAGACTGTGGTTGAGCAATGGCCGATCGTAAAAATGTGGGCTGTGTTTGCTAATCTCTTCGGTTTCTGACGCAATTTGTCATTCAATGAGCGCTTTGTTGTGTCTTTCACTAATTGCCCCCCATGGAACTTTCTTTTGCTGCCGGTAATGGGAGAAGAACGAGATATTTTTTCTTTGTTGCCTCACTGCGTATTTGCAAGACTTACAAAACTCTTTTACGGTACATAATCGCCTAAAGATAATAATTAAACAAGTAACAAAATTAAAATGTGAAAGTTGGTGACTATTTAAATTGGTGAATGCCCCTTAAATAAATTTCTTCAACGCAATTATTTACAATCCAAGTAGGTCTACTAAACCATTTCAGTTGTATCAATTAAAGGAGATGAGGCAAAGTCAAATCTGTGGTCCTTTTTTATCCCTTCGATCCAGAAATAAAACATTAGAATTAAAGCATTTGTGTATTGTATACAATCTTTTGGGGTCAGATTATAAACTAGCTATGAAGCTATGGTATAAACTGGTGGTAAATGAAACCAAAACCAAGTACTCAAACATTGCAAAACTCATTCAATTGCAACTTCTTCAATTAAAATCGAAAATAAATTCACATTTCCACATAAATTACCCAGGAAACATAATTTGATAAACACACCACAAAAGTGAGATGGCGCTTAATTTGGCTTGTCGAAAAGCCTTCCATGGCACGCTTCCTGTTTACCGTGACTTTTTTTCTCATTTCGACTGAGGTAATTGTAGAAAAAATAGAGAGAGTACCGCAATTATTATTACACGCTGCAAATTCCCGGCGGTCGGAACGTTTGAGTGAAAAAAATGTAAACATTGTCGGTTCGGATAATGTTGCATGCCGTGAAATAATACTAGTACATCCCGGATACGTCAGTGATTATTCGCCAGTGAATGGGATACCTGTCGTATTTCTCACGGTTGTGACCGTGACAAAAGTGGATAGTGAAAAGTTTTCCCTTTAAAATTTAAAAAGTATTTACGTCGTACGTGCGCATAAACTTTCGTTTATTATGGGGATTTCTCGGTGAACTTTCTTGTCGTAAATTTCGAAGCGACTAATATTTTATTACATTAACGGCCCATAACTAAAAACGTTAATATAAGTTACTAAAAGGAATCAGTATCTGTTTTTGGAAAACTATGAAACACATAAATAACAATTTTGTGAAAGTATTTTCGATACAATAAAATTAAAATAGATTTTCCTTCCCCTATCATTATTTTATAACAATGTTTATAGGTAGTGTGACCCTTGACCTAGAAATGAAATGTCATTTTGAAATGTTTGAGGACGATGGATATTTATAAATAGAATGTCGGCATTATTTATCTAATTTCCTTAAACATCAAATTTTAGATCTTTTTAAAGTATGTCATAACTGCAGGTGATATTTTTTTAATTAGTTTTGAATTTTTTACGTACGTTTTTGTTTAAATCAAATCTCTGTAAAGTGAAGGGTTCCTTGAATTCATTTTCTACGAAGTAACAATCGATATTTGAACGAGCGCTTTGTAGTGAAGCAATGAAACTCTTGTCATGTCTTCCTTAACGTTATCGCTCAACTGTCACATTAAAAGCGACCGATATTCCCTAGAAACTGTGGTTTTGCATTTTTTAAAATGGCCCAAAAGAATCGCTTAAGAAACTCGAAAAATCATTGGCGTGGTTCCTTTAATTACTTAGATTGTGATGAACCCTATTAGGCCAGGGTAAAGGATTTTAGCCTGAGTAATCCGTAATCTTTTTTTTTATCAACTTGATACACTTCAACAACATTACAAACTACAATGAATGAAGTCGTGAACTTTAAATTATCGCATACGAAAGGCTTGGCATCGCATTGTTTACTTCCCAGAAAAATTTAGCGAATATTCGATAGCAAACAGAATCGAATGCGTTCATTATACATGAGTCAATGCGACCAACAATGAATCAGCAAAAGAAAATGTTTCGATTTATCGTATTGCAGTTTCAGTTGCTTTCCATTCGAGACACGTTTCCGCAATGTGATCACTTTGTATGTTGATTCTGTGTAATCTTTGGCACCCAAGACCGTTCAATTATTCAGAGCATATTGGCTACAATCGTTATTTATCCAGGCTCTATGGTTAAAAAAATGTCTTGTACGATTTACACTACAATCTAAAAGATAAAACATAAATAAAAATCTAAAAGAAAATGAAGTTGTAATAACTAGTTAGAATTCGAGTTTCTCGTTTGATTTGAGAGTACAAGAAAGTATGAAAACAGAATCCATTATTCAACTCAAATTGTGTAAATAATAAGGACGTGCAATATTTGATGCTCAATGCAAAAAACAAAATATTACTTCTATTGCTTTTTCAATAATATCGTTTCTTTTTCAAATTAAAAAGTTCTATTTTATTAATTGTTTAGCTTACATTTTTATGTATAAAGGCTTTTACCCCACATGTCCTAGCGGATTAGTTTAATCTATTTTATAGCTTTAAGTCAAGTAATTCCTCAATCACTTTCATAATCCTACTTATCTCCTTTCCTGCATTTAGTTTTTTTTTTTTAATATTACAGACAATTTATTTTTAATTTCATATTCTAAATTCTATGTTTTATTTTATGTCGCAACTAAATTTTATTCGCTAAACATTCTAGCTTCAAAACAATTTAATTACTAAAGTAAAAAAAAAGTGAGTACAACAAAACCAGGTTTCTTTTTTGCGATTCGTTTAAATCACTGGCAAACATTATCTTTTTATGGCTTTTTACATTTAGTGAAATATTCCACATAAACGCAAAATAAAATGTGTTTTGTATATGCATGAAATATTTTCTTTTTTTGATAGAGAATCTTTTTGTTAAATTAAATTCAGAAAGCATTCTGTTTTCGTACAAACAACTCTTTTCCAGGATTCTTCGCATTTTGCGCACGTAGCTGCTAGGCTTGCGAATTTCTCCTGTTTTAGCTTCAGGATGTTTCAACAATTGCTGGACAGCGACTACAACTGATTGAAAGTGACACTTCCAACAGATTGCGGCGACAGCCGCTTTTATGGATGCATTATTTATAAGTGACATATGCTTGGCGGCTAACTAGTTTAATCCGGCATCATAAAATACGGTAAACAGGCGCACTATTGTTTCTTTAGAATGCAGTTGAAATAATTATATGCGGATTAACGATGAAATTGCAAGTCTTGCAAAACAGCTTGTATCTCAAGTATTTGAAAATCGATCGTAAATTTTAACTTTGGCTTACACAACATATTTACCAATACTAAAAAAAATCCTACTTTCCAGGTGACTGATCAAAGTGATTTCAGAACAAATACTAAAATATTGGATACACAGAAATTGATATTCGTATTCTGGATTGCACGTAAATTATTCATGCATTTCTTTTATTATCTAGAAATGCCATACTAGAGGAAAAAGTTATAACAAATTATTTTACAAAAAGCAAGCTTGAAAATAATTGCGATAACAAGACTGTTTGCATAATGCATACCCTTAAATGAAATTAATTGCAGTTAAACTGAATTGTTCTTATTTTATTTGTACAGATGCGTATGTAACGTCGGGGAATCAATATAGTTTACTCTTTCATTTTTACATTTCACATTTTATCTTTGATAAAATAATTTTATCAACCTTTAAAGTTTCTGACACAAAGGGCCAGTTGCTCAAATATCGTTCGACTCTAAACATGGTTCTATCATTATGACAACATATGCCTTTACAAATGTTGCCGTGGCAGTAAAACCAAATTCAGAATTGAACCATGGTTCAAATGCTTGGACAACTGGCCCTTAATATCAAACAAATTTCCTCATAAATTTTATTGCTACGCTACTACCTTTACACTAGAAAATCTAAAGTGTAAACTATATTGATTTTCTCTAGATCTCACGTCAAAAGAAAAATCATTATGACCTCAAAAGAATACAAAAATTACTCGTATTTCTATCCAATTACTCAAATTTCTTTTATGCAGACACACATGTAATGAAAGATTGTAAAATAACTGCTTGAAAATTAACCTAAAAGTGATAGCGAAATAATTAAGATGGTTCAAAATGCTTAATTATTATGAATTACAAATGAAGGTAACAATGTTGCCAGATTTAAAATTCTTAAATTGTTTCCAAGAAGAAGGAGCTGCAGATAAGGTTTCTAACTACAGATTCCCCTTATATGCAACCCAAAGATTAGCGCTTTACACTTTTTGCTCCACATTTTATTTACACCCTGTGTATGTGTTTGCTACCAGTTTTACGTATATACAAGATATATTTTTTGTATCAGCTTGACTTCTCAAATTGTCATTCTAAGTTTGTTTACATTTTTTCCCAGTGATGTCGTGTACTTTTTTAAGTTAATTTGTAGTTCTCCATTCTGTATATGTGTTTCTGCCTTTCCTGGATTATTATACCACAGATCTTATTCCTAGTTGTTTTCTAAATGTATCATTTCTAATCCCACCTCATTGCTGTGATTATTCTGCTCTTATCCTTTTCTCTTAGAGCGGGTTGATCTTGAAATTTTACTTGGTTGCAGATGCTGAGCACTCACTGAGGCGAATCTTTGATCTTGAGACTTTACACTTGCTTCTGGAAATTGAGCAACATGTAGCAAGTTAACTAATCTGTTCTAAATTTGTTCTATTTGTTGTCCGTCAGGACTATACTATTTGCTTTATTTGCAAGTTGCAGTTATGATCATTGATTTAGTTTTCATATTTATTTAACATTTTTCATTTAATCTCCGTCGTATTATTAATTTTTTTCCTTTTCTCCAATTGTTGGAGACAAATATAGATTTATTGACTTCTCTACCTTCCATTGTCCAATATCTTTATGTAAGTTTTCATTTCATTTTTTCTCTGTCCTATAATACATTACTGTTGTAGGTAAATAATATTGTGCACAGTACATACACCTTTTTTTTACATCGGTTCTAATTTCAGATCTTTCTGACTCATCCCGATTTACTCTTACCTTTTTGTAGAATTATTTTAGCATTGCAGAGTCAATGTTCTTAGCATCCTCCTCTCGTAATCGTATCAAATACCTTCTCCATATCAATACAGCATGTAACATGCGAAAAGGTTGCAACAGTCAGCTGTGGGGATATGCGCCTCGCGGCCAACCCCGCTCTATTGTTGTCATTAACACACTTAATGCAATATGTTTCCTTCTTTGTCATTCTCATTGCTATGTAACAAAAATCGGTTAAAACTGATAGATTGTATTGTATTCTTTATCTTTACAGACGGTTTTTTTACTTATTTATCGTAATACAAATATTAGATCCTGTATACTTCTGTCTTTCTCCTATTCGTTTGCTTATTCTGTTCCTTATCTTATTCCTTCTTCTAGAATTTTTACAAACACATTCCCTGGAACACTTATGAGTGTTTCATTTACTTCATAATGTCTTCATCGCATAATAGTAAAGTAGACTGTAGTTTACCTACTAGGTAGGCAGGTAGGTAAGTAGCTGTTAGATTTCATGTAGTGTTTTTTAAATTGTACTGAAGATGGCAGCTTAGCTGCCGAAATACGTATCTACGGATATAAAATTATGGTGGGCGGAGATAAATTTTAATTAATAGTAAGTCCGACTACAACTTTAATAATTTCCAAACCTTGGACTTAGAAATTGATTTGCAAGAATTACTGCAGCTGCGAATTCCCCCAGTAAGTTTGAGCAAGTGCAGAGTTTATTGCTCACAGTAACATCGCGCTCAGCAAAAGTAATTTTAATATTGCAGATTATAGCGTGATGATTTGGTAGTTAATAGACAAAATTCAACTCACTATATATTCGCAAAAGATTCGATCATCCTCCTCCTCCTCAGATATGATTAAGACTTACGCACGCTCTCTACACATACTTCAAGCAAAACAAAAGCTCTAATGGTTTTTCCAATGGTCTACGAGTCAGTCTGTGCGTGTGGTTGAGACCTTTACGATGGTGCCGACAGGACTGAATGATGTGATAAAAGATTTCTGTTGACAGAAAAACGATCTAATGATTTCTCCAGCAAGTCTACGAGCCAGTCTGTACGTATGGCCAGATCTTTACGATGATTCCATGGACAAAGCTTCCTAACTAAAATTTAATGGCCTTTATCGATTTATTTTCATTTTTTGCTATTTCACGTTCTCCTGTATTGGGGCACATCTAAGGCATTCCCTACCTTAACCGAAATGCTTGAGGTAGAAAGCCGCTTACTTTGGCTACGGTCCTCTATGAACAATCTAGTCTTATTGCAAGCCATCGTACACGGAGGAGTTCGCCGGAGGAGGGTCAAGCGAAGACCTTTGATGTCAAGCAATTCGTGAACGCAGCGGGCAATGATATGTTATCCGCTTAATTACATGAGTAATGCAGTTTATATTACCTAATGGAGTTTTCTATTATCCTCAGCGCTCTTAGTAGGTGGAGAATTCTTGTGCAATTAAACATACGTGTTTGTCTTTCAATGGAGCACACATGGTCTTAACACTGCAATAAGGCGTGTCCAGTCTCTGAATTTCTTTAATTAAATAAATTCTATAAAAATTTTCAAAAATTATTAATGAACAATTACTGTGAAAGTTTTAATTACATTCTATTTGATAGTCCTATCAATAGTGCCAACGCATGCAAGTTACACAGCCGGAGGATAGAGAAATTACTTAGAAGAATGGTAGACAGATTGGATGTAATCCAAAACGATAGTCAGTGTGGTTTCATATCGAGAAAAAAAATAACGGATTTAATAATCAGTCTAAGAAAAAAAAGGGGGGTGAAATATCTGGGTTTCCTAGATTCCATTCATTTTTGAGAGTTCACCAAAGAAAATATCTGGGAGATTGTAGTAAACAAGTGATTGGAAAGGAAACTACTGGGAACCATTGAATGCGCAAATTATGCTTTTGGTGAAATAGGGATTACTAGAGAGTTTGCTGAAATTAAATTTTCTTCATCTTCCAGTAGGTTGAAATTTGTAACTATACTTAGCAGAACAGTTAGGATTACAAGTTCAAATGCATTCTAGCAAAAATAAGAACGAAGAGAGATTTCATCGATATTTGTGTTTTGCTGAGGGGTGATGGGTTATGAATGAAAGAAGAAAGAAGAGGGCGAAATGTTCTATAGCATATCCACCCCAGTCAATGAAAAATAGTTGTTCCGAAGTAGGGAATGACTCACAGAAGATTTGTGTTGACAGACAAAAGTTCATTTGACCTCGTGAAGGAACTTATTCAAGGAAAGCTGTTTTAATTCTAATGCTCAAGTTAATTTAAAATTATGGGATCCACATAGATTCTTCAATCAATGTGAAAACAAAGACAGATAAAAAAAAATGTTTGTTCGAGGAAGTCGCCGATCATTAAACTCCTCTGTGAAATCAGGTTCTATTGAACCTGGGCTTAGGAAATCAGGTTCTGTTGAACTTAGGGCTTATTAGCCCTAAATCACTTATAACCCTCCTTCTCTCCTACTCAAATTCTCCTTCCATTACTAGAATCAATTGTAGCAATTTTTTTAATCTTAAACATTTACTGTTCTAAATACATAGTATTATATTTTATATATTTTTATATATTTCATCTTGTAGACGTTACTTATGGTCCAATCGCTGCTATAATCATATAATTATGGTCCAATTATGGTAAAAGCCATCAAATCATTGCTTATGCGGACGGTCTAGCTCTCATAGGATGAAGTGAAAAAGAACTTCGTGGTGTGGCAAGAAGAGTGATAGAGGCAGCAGAAGAAATGGGACTCCAGGTAAATCAATGTAAGAGTAATTGTATGATAATTGGATCACCGGTAGCAATAAACAACTCAGAGCTAGAAATAAGTGGGAAGAAAATGGAATTTGAAAAGGTGAATGAGTTCCTGTACTTAGGGGTCTTAATAACAAATCAGTGCCAGGAAGAAAAGGAAATTGACATAAGACTGATTTGGGGAAACATATGGGCAGGATCACTACTGACTAATTTGATAAGATCAAAGCTGATGTCAAGAAGTTTGAAATTAAGACTATACAAAACAGTAATAAGACCAACCGCTTTATATGCATGCGAAACATGGATAATAAACAAAATATCTCACGAAAGACGGTGGGAAAGGAAGATTTTCAGAAATTACGAGGGAAAACGATTGAAAGTGGATATGAAAGAAGGTCCAATGAAGAAGTTTATGAAATGTTCCATGAGGCAACGATTACAGAAGTGATCAGAATGACGCAATTGTAATGGTTGGGACATATACAGAGGATGAAAGAAGACAGAATAGTTAAGAAAATAGCATGGAAATATCCAGATGGAAAGAGAAAGAAAGGAAGACTAAGGAAAAGATGGACTGAGATGGTGCTGTCGGACTTGCAAGAGAAAGGCATACGAAATTGGGAAGAAAAAACCAAGGATAAGAAGCGGTGGGAAGAAGTGATAAAGCTGTGGGCCTAAATAGCCTGTCAATAGCGTTATATGTATATGTATGTATAATTATGGTTCAATCGCTGCTATAATCATTTAATTATATTAATTGATTCATATCTTCGACAAAGCCTCTTATCCTTACATTGCGTGATGAACAGGTTTTGCCAAAACTGAGAGATTCTTGCAAGAGAATATATACTGAGATACCAACTGATGACTTTGTTATACTAAACTAAACAAAAATTGCAGCGAACAGAAAATTTTTGCTACTTAAGGTGAATGATAAATGTACAGGATAAAAAAGAAACAGATACGAATACCAGAATATAATGTACCATGCTACTTTATGGTGAACCTTCTTCAGATTTTCTGTTAAATTTGATTAATATTTGCGGTGACTTAAAAGGGTGGAATATCAACAACAAAAGAAAGAAATAAGAGCAAAATTCAAGCAAACCACATAATAAACATAAAATCTTCAGCTAGGGTATTAACGATATGCAAGTAGTAAAGTTGATTATTGAAAAAGTGGAGTAAAGCTAATTAATGTGACTGGGGCATGTGGGGCGAATGGATGATAACGGCAACTATTTAAAAGAAATTTATTAGGCAAGAAAAAGAAGAAATAGACCCATCCGAACTTGGCGTAGAAGATTGCTATGTCTAAAGAGACTAAGCAGACATGAAGCCCATCATCGTTACTACATTTTCGAAAAACGTTCGAGTTTAATATATCGATTATTTTCTACGATTAAAACGGTTCACCATTTTTTTTATTGGCAAGGTATCGGGTTGTGGATTACCCTTCGGACCTTGAGGCTCTAACTACTAAGGTTATATGGCCAAACCTACTAGAATTTAGCCTAATCTAGGGGAATTCCGCCCCCAGTTTTGTTAGTGTCCTTAATTTTAGGGAAGTCTTATTTTTCTGCGCAGTGTATGTTTCCACTTTCCTCCTTTGCTCTGATGATATCGATCCTACTAACTTTAATATAGATACATATATAATCAAAAACCTTATGATACCATTACGGTGTAAGGTAAACTTATTACTATTTACTGTTCGAATTTTAAATTTTAATTTTCGTCACTTCCGTTATTCAGTATGAATTTGCTTTGCTCATTCTTTCTTGTTCTTTGCTACTTTTTTCCCTTCACTCCATGTTAGTCATCTTTCTTTTAAGTTGTTTACTATTTCCGTATCCCATGTTTTTCTTGGTCTACCTCTTCCTCTTTTTTGTTGCAATCTTGTTTCCCACATTCTTTTTGTTCTTTCTTCGCTCCTTCTTACTACGTGTCCGAACCATCTCAATGGATTTCATTTGATGCTCTTCAGGATCGACTCTACTTCTAGTTCTTCTCTTATTATATCGTTTCTAATTCATTCATTCATTTCGTGTATCTCCTTTTATATCTCGTAAGAACTCCATTTCCAAGGCCTGAATTTTGCTTTCTAACTGTTTTTATAAAACCCAGCTTTCGCTTACATATAACAATATTGGTTTGAAAATTGTTTTAAAAACAGTAATTTTTATTTTCCTGGATATCATCTCTTTTCTCCTGATGAACGTATTTTTCAGGAAGACGTAAACATTGGCCGCGTTCTCTAATCTGTTATTTATTTCCGCGTCTACTTTGTATTTTCACACCCAAGTATTTAAATGATTGTACTCTTTCAATCTGTATATCATTTATCTTTATTGATGTTTCTCGATCTTCTTTATCTAATATCACCTTGATCTTTTCGACATTTATCTTTAGGTTTTTAGTTAAGTAGCGCGTTCATCCGTATCTGTAAGTTGTGCTGTAGATCTTATTCATTCTTTGCGTAGATCAGTAAATCGTCAGCGAACACACTCTCAGATATTTCGATTAGTTCCATATACCTGTAACCCACCTTTAGTTTTTTAATTTTCCTTTTACTTCTTTTAGAACGTCATCCATTACTATGTTAAATAGAGTGGAACTGAGAACTCCTCCTTGCCTTAGGCCTTCGGCCGTTGTGAATTCTTCGGATTGTAAATTTCTGGTTCTTACATAGGATCTTGTATTTTCGTAGAAGCTCTTTATACATGGGGTCAGTTTGCCATTTATCTTCCTCTGTCCTAGGCTTTTCCATACTATGTTCCTTTTAACGCTATCAAACGCTTTTTCTAGATCGATAAATGCCACGAATACCTTACTTGTTGAGAGTTTTTCTATTAGCTGTTTAATGACAAATATATGATCTTCATTAATCATCTTTCAAGAATCCTTTCGTATAATTTAGCTACCACAGGTAACAGTGTAATTCCTCTGTAGTTGTTCCACTCCCGTTTATCCCCTTTTTTATGTAGTGGTAAGATTTTCCCAGTTCCCACTCTTAAGGTATCCTCTTTTCTTGCCATGCCTTGTTGAACAATATAGTACTACGTCTAGTCGTAGTCCTTGTCCCCCAAATTCTTAACCATTTCCGCCGTTATTCCATCATGTCCGGCGGCTTTGCCTCTTTTTAATTTTTTGATAGCCTCTTTCACCTCATCCTTCGTTATTTCTTCTTGCTCTTCATTGTGTTCCTTACTATTTGGTTCCTTTTGTTCCTCACTTAATGTTTCTTATTCTTGTTCTGTTGTTAACATTTCTTCAAAATACGCCTTTGCGCCTTTATCTTTTATATTTTTAACTTTCTTTGTTTTTCCTTTTCTGAGCGTGCTGAGAATTTTATAGAATAACTTTTGATTTCCGAAGTAGTTCCTTTCTACCTTTTCACCAAATTCTTCCCATGATCTTAATTTTGCTTGTTTCACCAGATCCTTGACCTTGGTCCTCTGTTGTTTATATTTATCGTATTTCTCGGCTGTTCTGCACCCTAGATATTCTTTCCATCATTGCTTCTTCATCTTTATCTCTTCTCTTAAGTCCTCATTCCGCCAGCTCGTTTGATTCTTTTTCCCATTGATTCTTGAATTTCCACATATTTCTTCTGCTGTTCTTGTCAAAACTTCTTTGATGTTTTCCCATGGTAGTCTTCTTATATGTTCACTCGTCTTACTCATCTCCTCTTCAACTCTTGCTTTATATTTTCTTGCCACCTCGTTTTCTTCCAGCTTGTACGTTTGGTTTTACCTTAGTTTTAGTGTTGTCTATTTTCTTATTATAAATTTCCTTTCGTCTTTCCGTCCTTACTTTCATTTTTGATACTACTAATGGTCAGAATATATTCCGCCCCCAGTTTTGTTAGTGTCCTTAATTTTATGGTTTTAAGTTTTACTTTTCTGCGCAGTACATGTTTCCACGTTCCTCCTTTGCTCTGATGATATCGATCCTACTAAATTTAATAAATTACTGAAAATGTAGAAATCGAATTTACCTAGTTGGACCCAAAGCAAAATATAAATCGCTTCGCTCCAACTCCCAGCAACGTTTATCCCTAACAATTTAAGAAACGCGTGGCTACATCTTTTCCAATTTCTGCAAAATATAAATCTCCATCCCCTTCAGCTTGTTTCCATTAAGTGCGCTCGTTTATGCGCGACAGATACAAAGCGTTCCTTATTAAGCGGGCAAGTGCCGGTCTTATTTTTCCACCTTTGTTACTACACTTTCTCGTGACTGACCTTTGTGATTTCGTAAGGAAATAATAATTGCTCACGTTCCCCTGACGCAACGCGAAATATTATATTACAGCGTCGAGAGTGTTATAATTACCGTTTCAGTTTTCACACGTTCTACACGAATATTGCCACCTTGGATGTGATAATTAATAGGTGATTGTGAACGTAATGCACTGGCGACTGTCTACCCCGAGCTAAATGGAACGTGGTAGACGGGCGGCACTCGGGGGCGCTTTCTAACTCCCCCTGTGGAAATCTCAAAGGAGGCGGCGTCGACTTGGCGTATGTAAATTTAATAACAGCTTTTCTTTAACGTACATTTTTCCTATTTGCTAGCTACTACGCTAATATCAAATGTAATGGATGCTATTAAGAGGAGATCATTCAAATGAAACTGCAAGAAACTACTTGAAATGAAAAAGAGGTACAATTCATGGTCGTCTATTCTACACAGAGATAAAACGTACTGTATGTAAATGCGACTTAGAAATCTTGTAAAATGCATCTGCCCTCGCTAACTTCTCTGTGAAATATACTTTCAGTTTTTTGGACAGATCAGTTTCAGAGTCGTGTGAAATAAAAACAGCACGACGATCTGAATTGCAAAGTTTGTTCGCAAATTATAGCGTTGCATATTCATGATTTTCAGAATCTGAATGAATGAACGTCGCTGGAAATAGTCGGCAAATTTAACATGTTACTTTCACATCCCTAAACTTCAGGGAAATATCGTGAGGATCTCTACCATAAAACTATTGCAATCATGCTTGAAAGGTCTACGCACCAAAATAACTTCAATTTCTGTAAACACAGAATACAATTTCTATGTTTCCACATTATCTAATACGATATGATATAAAGCTGAATTGAGAAAAAGTGACCAAATTTAGACGTTCTAAATAAGAACATTTTGTTATGGTGTGCAAAATGGTTCGTAGCACTGGATCTGTTTTTTTTCTGTGATAACCAGTTTAGATGTCGGAAAATGTCAAATCCCTTCTTCAAATTAAACCCCTTTAATTTATGAATACCTGATTTGAATAATTTCCTTTTTGTTTCAGGTGTGACGCGTTTCTGAAATTTCAACCAAACGAATGGTGAAAGTAAAAGACGAAGTAGTAGCGATGGCAGAGCCTAAACCGGCCCCATTCAACCGCAAGCCGCGCTACCACAGCCATTTGCACCACCATCTTCCATTCCATCACTACTCCTACCATCACTATTCTTACCCCTCTTCGGAAAATTCGGACGCAAACGGCAATAACGGCGCAACGTCGCCGGCTAGGTTTTACTTTGGTCCGGGCTTTGAGCCCCAAACGCAACTGCACGGAAATTATGGTGCAGGGCCCAGCCAAGGACACAGCTCTGAACACGTCGTGCATTTTCACGTCAATCCTGGAGTCACTATTAACTTCCAAATGGGGGACAGCATGGAGATTTTGAGAGGTAGGTTTTACGTGAAACTGAATTGTTTAAATTGGAAATTAATGTGATTTACCAATGTGAATGCCGAAGTCGTTATTTTGACCTTGGTACATCTCAGTTCCTACAGATAACAGTTTCCATCAATTTCAATTTTTCACTAGCCATCAATTCAAGATATCTTAATTTTCTTGAACCCCACACAAATGATTCACTTTTTTAAATTATCGACGCAACGGTTTAATAGCCAGTTTGAGATCAAATTGATATCACGTCAGTTTGGTAGAGTTGATCAACCTAATTACCAAGGCCCGGTTTTCTATTGTTCTTATGGCAATAAAGTGAAGATTAAAATTAACTTGTGATTGGAAAACCGAGCCTGAGTGTTATCTCTTATTTGTCCACCAAACTAAGGGTGAACCAATCGTTTCTCCTTTAATTAAAACTTTAGAACTTTACAAGGATGCCAAATGAAGCTGTTTAAAGTTTAAATCTTGCTTTGTCGTGAATGTATTGCTAAATTATCATCAGATGAAGGTCGTCTTCAAATATTTTTAAACGTTTTATATCCTAACTTAGTTTGAAGGCTTCCATGGCCTTAGTCCACGGATAGAAGAATTTGGAGGTGGTTAAAATGATTAATTCCCTTTGGGGGCCAATTCATTCCTGATCCTAGATTTCCGGGCTAAAATTATATTCTTAGATAAGTCACGTCATCTATGAGCAAGCCAAATATTCCAGATTTTTCCAGACGCGCCCTAGATGGTGGAAAAATTTTCTGAAACGTTCCTGCTATTCCCGAATTCGTAACAATATCTTCTTTTAAAAGCTTGCTAGATCACATCTCGAAAATTTTTAGAACAAAAAAAAAGAAATGAAAACTATTCTTGAAGAAAATAAAAAGAAATTTGATTCCATATATTTTCTCGAATTTGATTATAATTTGATTGGGTCTGTACAGATTTTCTAATTGTAAAAAATTGGAATATTAAGAAATAAAGCAAATTCTAAGATGAAAATCGAAAGATACATAAGTAATAGTAATAAGTAAAGATAATCAGAATTTTCATTAAAATAATATGTAGAATTTTGAATATCAAATTTGGTCCATTATATTTTTAAAAGCTGACGATTTTCCTTTCGTTATTATTATGAAAATTTCTTCGTTTTAATTTTAAATCTGCCTTTCTGTAAATTATTTTCTTTTTTACACCCTTACACATTCTTGTTCTTTTATATGGGCATTAAATGTTTGTGACATGGAAATTACCTACTTTTAATTTTCGTAATTAGTTTTCGAAGTGTGAATAAAATTCATTTCAGCAAGTTTTCTTTAAGAACATCGTAGACTATTGTTAATCGAAAATGTAAATTAAACTTAGAGAAAGTAAAAAAAACAATCCTGAATATGTGTCAGTGGTTCTATAGCTTTTTCATTTCGTGAAGTTAACGTTTGAACAAATAGTCTAAGCAATTTAATTAATTGCAAAATTAATTCTCTAATCGTTTCATGGTCATTCGGAGGCGACAGACACGAATAAGTAAGTACCTTACATCAAACTGTCGGCTTATACACTTCAGCTGCAGCTCGAATGAAATTCTATACACCGCAAATAAACTCACCTCGAAAGCTTTGTCAGTCGTCGGCGACTGATGAGCAACTCATTCAATTGAAATTTATTTTAATGGCGCTATTACGAAAGGATTCTGTTGCTTAAGTGTTCCGTCATGTGACTGTCATCCGCTATCCATTGTGGCCTACAAAATGAGTAAACAATAAATCATGGGACGCAGTGGCGGTCAGATGAATGCCGGAGTTTCGTTGCAAATTAGAAGCTTGTCTATTCCGGTTAACGACTTCCCTTTCGTTGTTTCAAAACACAATGGGCTGAATTGTAATTAATAGTTACAATATTATAGAGGAATTTCAACTTTTTGTTTTCTACTTTTACCCAGCGTCAGGTATTATTGCAGAAAATTACCTAGCAAATATGACTCGCGTCCTTCAGAAAGAACAAAGATTTTTCTTATACATACTTGTTATGTAACCCAACTCACGTAAACTTAATGACATTGAAATTAATTATTCAAATTTACCTATACTCATACTAACTGACAGCTGTTCTAAAATGATTCGAAAAAATCCCAAAGATTTGACTGATTTAATCTGATTGTAAATATTTTTTTTTATAGAATGATTATACATATTCAACAAATTGCAACAAAAAAGAAAAGGACGTTTATTAATTTAAAAGTCGGTGATAACAAAAAAAACTTATTGCTTAACTACGCATACCTTATAATAAGTGAAAACTGAAACTATTTTTTTTTTTATCTGTGGTGGTTGCTCAACGGGGTCCTAAGTCATAGACCTGTCAGGACCTCAGGAGCGGGAGTGTATTTGAGTGTGTGTAAAGTGTTCCATGGCTTTGTCGAATTTTATCCCTAACACTGAAGGGTCCCTGAAGTCGATACCGACCACCCCCGAGAAAAATCTCGAGCGCGGTTCTGATTTGGCCAAAGCTAGAGTCTTTGTCATCGTACTGTGCAAAAGACGTCATGACTCGATTTTATAATTTGGTTTTTTAAATTAAGTTGGAACTGTGAAAACGAAACTCTATCCTGGATTTTCAATTAAAACCTTCTCTCCATTTACACATGTCCTGACTGTAACCATTTCCGAGTTATCAAGAAAAATATTTTTTAGAAACATGACAGCAACGCCAGTAAAGGTAATGCCATTGACCTTACCTAATATTTATATGTAGGATAGGGCCGCATTAAAGTTGTCGTAGGCCCTAGGCATCAGATTTCCTGTTTTACTTCCGGGCCCAGCATTTGTTTTGTATGAAATATTTATTTTTTCCTTCCTAATTTCAGTATTTTTTGTAGGCCCCAAAATTCTGGTACGCCCTAGGCACTGTGACTAAAGTGTCTTATGGATAAGACGACCTCGACGTAGGCAATAAAGATGTCGACGTTACATGTTGCTTTAGAGAAGCGATAGCATTTTTAACAAGAAAGTTAATATTTTAAATAATTATCACATAATGACAATTCGATCTAATTTGTTGAAGTAGACAATTGTTTCAATAAGGCTTTCACCTAAAACTCTTTCTTAATTTAAATTTAAATTTCAAGATTGAATTGAACGCAGAAATATATCTGGGAATAATGATTCCTGAAAATTCTCGAAATTTTCTTACTGTATTACTACTATAGCAAGGGAAACACTGACGTTGTTATTGATTGCATTTAAAAAAATATTAAAGTTATGAGATTGAAGTAAAGTATGAGTTTCCTAAAAACGTACATAAAATAACTAAACATTAAACAAATTAAATCGTCCGTACAATAATTACCAGACGTGAACATCTCCAATGGCTAATTACTTCAACACCTCTCGACCAAACTGATTGTTATGAAATGTTGTCACGCACACTCTTACCAAACGAATCGAAAACCAAAACCAAAACAAAGTACTACGAAACACGAAGCAAAAATAGGACTAATCGCAAACTAGCCCCACAGTCGAGTGTGTACATCAGGTTACCTGACAGCGAATTAAAAAAATGTCGAAACGGATACAAACGAACCTACCTGGATCGCCCGATGTCTGGAGCTGACGCTGCGACCAAAATCCCCGAGTCAATGGAGAAGGCCGTGGGCAAACAGTTTCGCACAGAAAGATCTAAAGGGGCGCCATCTGTTGACGATCGCAACAACTTGCAACCAAAAGAATTTCCCGCAACAAGAGAGAAATTCCCACTTACCAGTCGGTTCAGTGCCGAAGTAATCCATTCCAAAAGGAGGAGAAGGTAATCCCGAGTTAAATACGGAACGCAAAAAGTGAAATCCAAGAATAAATAATACAAAAAAATACAACCGCCACTTAAATTAACTTTAATGGTAATAAGGAAAAACCAGAGGACATTAAAAACGTCACGCCAAATCACAACAGTGAATAGTAGCCCGAATATGGCGGCGAAATATCGCAGAAAGACGAAAAGCCGCGACACACTTTTCTTTCTTAAAAAAAAAATTATGCAACAAAACATTAACACCCGCGCAATACACGCAAATAGAAAAATTCCGTCCGCTAGGGATCCCACACGTTCGTTTACAAACAAGACTGAAAAGCAGTCTCGTACAAATAAAAGTAAATCTATAATTACAAAATGTAAAAAAATATGAACGCCGGGACAACCCGAAATTATTGTAACAAAACCTCCAACGTAAGTGCGGTAATCGCACAAGTAAAACAGAAAGACTCCGACGAAAAACGGAGTAGTACCGCTAAACATGTGACCAACAACGTAAAGATTAACACTCCGAAGATGATGAAAAATTTCAAAGAGGTACAATACCGTGAACCATTCGAGCACGTCGGCCCCACTCCGACCTCAACGTCCTGGGGGAAGACAGTAGGCTCGCCCAGCACTCTCGTGACGCTGCAGGGGTTATTTCTTTCCGCCGCGCCGGTGAAATGGCAAGGTGCGTCCGAAGTAAAACGATGAAGGTCATAAGAAATCTCGTTCGAAGCTCCAAAAGATTCCCTCATGATAACGTAACCGCTAAAAACGGGGGGTAACTCCCCGCTCGGCATAAACACGCTGAGCGTCTCGAGGTTGTAATGAAACTTGGAGCGACCGTTGAACCAAACAGATCCGCGTCGGAAAATAAGGTCGTAGAACCTTCCAAATTCCACGGCGTTTTGAGTAAATCCAACAAAATCCCAACTGGATGCGATGCCACCGAAATTTCCAAACCGAAGACCGCAGAAATACTGAAGGGATCAACGGAAAATCACCCACGTGAAACAAAAATGTCGCTCAGCTCACTGCCACGCTACGAATCGTGCAAAAAACTTAATGCGCCGGCCCACGATCAGAATCCACACGTTTCTGGCATGAAACTCAGCACGGAAACAATTGCACGGCGCGAAATTCAAATCCACCGAACTGGTCAACAGATAGCATACAACGACGGAGGCCGTTTAGATGATAGGCCAAATGCGCGCTAAGGAGAGCGAAATAAATGCGAAACAGTAGCCAAGTAATCAAACGGTGAATGAGTGAAATCATCCGTAATAATGTTTACGAATGAACACAAAACACGTTTTTTTATTTAATACTTTTTTCTTTCACTGATTTTTCAAAATTTACCGATTTATTTTAATATATTCTTAAATTATTTTTTTTTTAGTAAACCTCATTGGTCCATACTCAACGAATATAACTGGGTAGTAAAGGAAAATAAGGCGTTGTCCAAAACTACATTAAAATTAGAGAAATACATGTGACTTAATGTAATAATTCCAAAACTATTATAGGTATGAGATAGTTTCGTCCGGGCAAGATCAACGAGACTTACCCACTCGCGGATTTTAATTATAAATCGAGCCTGCCGTAAACTAATTAGCCACACAAGTTGTGAAAACATCCTGGCTTAAAATTACGCGATTCCTGCCCGCACAGATTTAGAACCAATCAGCACACTTTTCCCGCTAATTCGAATCGAAATTATAACCCACACCGAATTACGGTAATTGGCGAACGAAGCTTATTTTGAAATCAGCGAACGAAAAGGTCAGATAAATTTGCTTCGCTAAATTGAAAACTGATACTAAAATTATTTTTATATGTCTCTGCGTGCACGTTTACTGAGATTTTACGAGTGATAAATATTTAGAGGAAACTGAGAAGAAAATGTTGCAAAATTATAAGTGAAATCTATTCGCCTCAACTTAATAGTGCCACTTGAATGTTTTATGATTACTAGAGATCGGAGTAACATATTTCAACATCATCATTTAACGGCATACGCTTAGAACAGTGTGTATGTACAGTCGAGGTCTGTTAAAAAGGAACGCTCGGAACGCTCAAATTTTTTTTTTTTAAACCTAAATTTTTAAAAGATAAACTTGAAGGTTCTCGCGTTCATCTCCCTGCCCATCTACCTATACTAAGGCTTACACCTTGCTCTATTTCTTTTAATACCACCTAGAAAAATTGGTAAATTCAGATATAAAAGCCGCAGTTTAATTAAACTTTTAATTATGTCATGTACACATATAGTATAATCTTACGACAATAGAAAGTTTTACGCGGCATTAAATAATACAATCTGACATTTTACGTAAACAGCAGATTGTGACTAAACAATGCGGCGCGTCCTGAATTTTATCCCTGACGCAACAAATCTAACATTAACGAATGGATGCGGTTCGGTATGTTTATGTAGATTGTATAGGTCGCGCGGATATGCATATTTATACACATTTTTTTGCATCACTTTTCGATATTCAGCCGAGGTGAACAAAGGCATGACCAAAAATCAAGGTCCTGGCTGCTTAATGCTTGTCAAAACAAATCCAAGCGGCACAACCTTTTTTTTCTCTCTCCCGAAATGTCATGTAAAATATTAATGTTGTTATTGTTATTGTTCTCGACGAAAGTAGATTTGGTTTGGGATCCCTTACATGGGTTTAAATAGAGTGTTTCGTGACAGCTCGAATTGTATAACATATTATTTAAGGTAGGTGGAACGCAATTTGCCTGTTCGTCTTTGATTATATCTAAAATGTTGCCGCTTTTTGTTGATTTGATCTGATTTATAAAAAGGTCAGGACAATTATACAGTTATTAATGGCGAGGGTTCCACAGATAAACGGTATGGTCAGATATTTCATTTTTATTTAACTTGGAACTATAAACAACTCGTTTTTAATGTGTTCTTGTTTTATAACAACTTTTTTATGGTGAAATAATATGACAAATATACGAAGTAATAAATATATCACGAAATATAATAGTTAGCAAACTATATACATCTAAATGTGTGATTGGATCTTGTTGTGTATTAGCTATCTATCGCATCGCAAAGAACGAATCTATTTACATATCTAAAATCGATTCCAACGAATTCAATCCGTTCTCATATAAAATCAATTAACCCCAAAACAAAGCAACACTTTCACTTCATTAAACAAGTCTGGATGTTTTGCAACTGATTGTGAATTACACAAAGATTGATCTAGGAAAAAAGTATTGCAATTTATTAAAAAAAGATTTAAAAAAACTGTACAAAGAAAATTCATTTTCTCACGCTATGTATTATATGTCATGCAATAATTATTATCATGACACGGGGTATCATATTCACATTTTCGCAATTTTAGTGCTGCAGATTATTACATGTACATGCAAAGTAATAGGGGCTGAAAGCGAATACTAGCAAGCTGGCTGGTTATTACGAAAGCGTTTTACATGTGCTTGGCAAGTTTTTCCGCGGACGTCATCGAGTATTAACAGCATGTATGTAAGTGTAAGTTATATGTCACGCTCTCGATTATCGTTTGATAAATAGAGACAACTGTGCCCGATGCATACATGCATGAATGCATGTACATATTTTCATACAGAATAAGAATTTACGAGCATAAACGACGAGAATATCATACGTAAATATCTGGAAACCCTTACAGAAAAAAAAGTAACTGCAGTTCCGAGAACTACAGAACAGATTATTATTCATTTTCAGATTCTGATAAAATCAGAGAGCGTTTTGTTCTTGCGATGGCAATAATTACGATGACATATGTTCGCTGCTAAGCAGCAATTAGAATAGTTGCAAAACCGAGTGCGGACTCTTGTTTATTAAAATACCAGGATTATGTAACCAAAATGCATATGTAAATGAATACTTTCATTTTATTGAAATGCAGATAATTACTAATTAGAGATTGAATCACGTGAACCAGTTACACTTCGTTTAACGACTCCTTTGCGGTTTCCTGGATGCATTGTTGTGTACGGAGACGTGACATGTTTGGTCTGTGAAGTATTCTGCCGGGGAAACCGTAGTTGGGAATGGTATTGCATTCTACAGGGTGCGGCAAATATTTCTGTCATTATTCGAATCGGAAAAGTGTATACATATCAGACGTTGAAATGAACGACGACGGCGGCCTTGAACATTTTCTTAACAATAACAAAAAGAGCCTTACGAATCTACAAGATAATTTCTTTTCGAAAACCAAATCTCTTGATTTGTTCACATATGAATTTTGTACATTGTACATACGTAAGTACCTTATACCTTCTTTGTCCATTCTTCTCGCTTCTTAACCTGGATGCGGTTGTTGTATCCATTTGATGTTCGTCCGTTTTGTTGACTGTCTGGTTAAATCATATTCTCTTAATCTCTTTGTTTTATCTTATGTTTCTTAATTAAGTAGTTTTGTTAGACGCAATTGCCTTACTATTTCCTTTGGCGTTTTCTTTCGTATCTATCGCCGTATCATATTTTCTCTCTATTTTTATTCTTCCTGCCAAAATAGTGTTCATAAAATGTTCGAGAGGATTATGAGTCTGTTTTACTGCTGCTGATTTTGTGTTTATTTAAGCAATAAAGAAGGCACATATAATACGTAATATAAAAGTAAATTGTCAGCCGTAAATGGTGCTTGTACGGTGTAAGGGATCAGAGGTGCTAAGTAATCAAGCATCTCGGTCAACTCGTCGACAAGAGTAAATTAAAGAAAAAAATATGTAAGTTTCTAACAATGAGAAGAAAATAACTATCTAGAAAGAATGTGTGAATTCTTTAAATTTACTGTAAAAGGAAGGCAGTTATATGGAAACGAAGTTGCAACAGCTGATCAGCTCAAGGTGAATGAATGAATGAATCAAAATCAGACTTACATTCACCTGATCACAATCAACTTTCAACGACATTAATTTTTGAAAGCATTTTGTAATATATTATTGACTTTTCTACTGCATACATTATATTTTATCCGCAAATCGAATACAAAAAGAATTCCCTGCCGGTTCTTAATTTAAAACAGTTATGTATTTTTTTGCGAGTATGGATGAACAAAACAGGTTGTTTATGATGAAAATCCAAACCATTAAAATGTCAAAACGAATTTGCAAACCTGTACTATAAATAGTTTCACCGGTTCTAAAAATAAGGACCGTTTTTTTTTGCCTTGCCGCAGGTACCACCACGTTATAAATATGGAATGCGAAGTGAAACGAGAAAACATTGCGACATTGTCGTACGGAGAACGATAAAAATTCAACGCGAAACACTTAATAATGTCATAATGCAACCGAACGCAATCGGATTTTATACAGAAAAAAAACTCTGTCTTAAATAATAGTGAACGTTCGCGAAAATTATTATTGCAGACCGGCGTAACCAGAAGTGAAAGCAGGAACTGATCTGCAGAATCGAACTCGCCATTAATGCATTTAAATTTACCCGTTTGATTGGGTTTAATTTGCAGGTACGATGATTTTTTGCACTTATTGCTTAACGAGAACAATTAGTTCTTACGTAAAACGAATTATTAACGGCTCAAATTGGGAGATTTAATTTCAACGACCGATTCAAATATTTCACCCAAATCATTTTTGTGCAATTTTTTTTAATAATTAACTAAAAAAATTCTATTTCTTTAATTTCATTACATATGTATAAAGTTCTTAATCTGAAAGTTATCCTCCACACATATTTTGCTTGATTTAATCAACATCGATGAGACAACACGATCCGCGTAATGAATCATGTTTAAAGATATGTTTTTATAATTTATATATGCATGCTAAACTGTTTGACATACTAATGACTAACACTACCACATTCATTCATGTAATGCATAATGAAACAATTCGTTTCGCTTAAACAAAATTTGTTATTGTACACACACACACACATACACATACACACACATCTTGTCATAATTTATTTCACGATTCTGCTTTATCTAAGCTTTACGATTTCCTTTCTCGTTACTCTATTGAATCTTTTCCAGACGCTTATTTCTTGCGCATTCTTACCATGAGAAAATGTCATTTGTTACGTGTTATCGCCACATACGTGTAATTTAAAACACTACTGTCTCTGTAAATAGATTTCGTTGTTTGAATTGAGTACTTTATGAAATGCTTGAGTGAAAACTTTGGTGAGAAAAAGGAGTAATAATAAAAAGTCAAACCTCGTTCTGCTTTTCATCTTGCCAAACAAACTTTCTGGCAACTTTAAGGACGTCTTAAAAACAATCACTTTAAAAACTTTCATTCTCAGTAGTTATTTTATTGTGTTCACAGACCCAAACAAATTCATTTTAATTTAATACATTCTTTGCTGTGACTCGCAAATTTGATTGTGATTATATGATGGAAAAGCATATAACAAGAAAAAAAATAACAAGTGGATCTAGATGAGTATTGCTGTGTCACTGTTTTTCAATCGCACGGTAAAAATTAGCGCAGAAAAAAAACACCTGTACAAAAGCAGTTTTCTGTTGTTAAAATTGTTGCCTGCTTATGTGATTGACCGAAACGTTAATGAAATTGTTTATCTGGCCTTCATCGGTCAGACCACAATGTGCTTTGCTCTCTTTCCACTTGGCTGGATTCGGGGCTGCTGCATCCTACCAAAACTGCCTTGCTGTGGTTATCAAAATACGGACAAAGGCGCCACCTGTGTTTGCTCCTGCAAAATTCACGCTTCGTGAGCTTTGCTCGCAAACGTGTATATACGTTAGCCGTTTTCATGCTTTTGTAATCATATTTACTTTGTTGCTTTTTGTGTACATTTATTTTGTTCGGTTTCAGTCTTCTACCAATATGATTATGTTCTGCACTTTCAATAAAACTAAAAATATATTATTAACAAATATTGCAGCATTGCCGCCGGACTTAAAGAGGTAGAATTTTCCTGGCATTTTACAATTCTCTTTTCCTTTGCGTCTCGGAGCTGATTGTTTTTTTATTATATTTCTTATTTCTTGCTACCTCATTTCCCTTGGTCTCCTTCCGCATAATAAAAGAAATAAAATTATATTGTTTGTACCGTTTCCAAAGGAGTGTTGGAAGAACGAAGACATACGGATGACTACACAGAACAGACGTCAGACAAGAGTAGATTAAGAAAAATCAATAAATAGTTGGGGACGAAAGGAAAAGGAATTCCAAATTCCCGTAGGGTTTTGTCCACCGAATTTTCCATTTTTCTTCTTCATTTCTTTATTAAATAAAATCTATAAACTGCCACTTAATAAATTTAAGAAAATTTACACGTTTGGTATTTATTAATGTCCTTCTAAAAGTTTCAAATCTTAATTTGTCTAATTGTCATACTTTCCATTTTCCATAGAAATTTCATCTCCTCTTTTTTCTGTTTCTAGACCTGGCCACAGTGTTTCCGTTGTTCCCATAACTTTGGTGTTTGCTTTTATATTATCACAGGGACATCCATTGTGTCTTTTAATATTTCCGCATTGCAGAGAAGTTTTTTTTAATACAGTTTGGAAGTTTCCCTGCTGTTATTACAATGGACTTTTTTGTCGTTCAATCTACTTTGTAATTGTTTTCAAAAATTTAATTTTTCGCTTGCCTCTCTCTGTTGTTCAGTTGCTTGTTGTGTTATTTCTCCTTTCTTCAAACTACCGTCGAAAGGATTTTATCTTGCACTTTACAATATCTCATATTTTTACGTTACTCTATAAGTGTATCAAATGTGACTAAACAGATGCGACAAAGCAAAATTTTCTGGCATTATTCATTGTCACTTCGGCGGTGTTAAAAGAGTTCAGATGGAGTTAAAGTTCCTCAGTAACTTTGGAAAATGTAACAGAGCGTAAGATATTTCACTCCTTAAAATGCATATAAACGTATTTTTGAATAATTACTAAAACCTGGTTTTTTTAAGTTTGATTTATATATTTAATATAAATTTTTATGATTACTATCTGTAATGACACGTACAAGAAATGACTGGTTCTAAATCAAGGCTTAACACATTCCAAAATACTTCTATTTCGGAGATCCAAAACAGTTAGCAGCCCATCTCTGCCCACTTTTTCTTTGTTCTCATTTTTGTTTTAAGTCTCTCTAGAAAGCACCTAATCGATTAAAGGAAAGAAAACGAAACATACAATCTACAGCATCCTGACATAAAGATAAACTCTTCAGAATTTGTACTTACTATTCTAGGGATTGAGGAAACTTCTCCTAAAGTCAGACAAAAGGTTTGCCTGGTATTGGCACGATTCACAAGTGATTTGGCCAGAAGATGGTGCAACAATAACAGGACCAAGGACCGATTCCTAATTAAAAACGAAAACGAATAAGTCAGTGCTTTCTTGTAACATACTCTTCTCTTTATCTTTATCCAAAAAAAATCATCAATACCAACATCCTTAAATTTGGTTTTCTTTAGCTTACACGCGAAGATTCTTTCCTTTGAGTGCCTTCTTTTTATATCATATCAGCTTTAGATACACAAATAGGAAAGACCAGAAAAGAATCAATGAAAGAAAATTTATTTAGATTTTTAACAAATTCCTATAGGAGTTGGATTTTTTGATTGAACAACCAAAACCTGGAGGAAGTGGCATTTTAAACAATGATCATTCCGTTCGTCGTTTTCTCACAGATCAGCAGTTCGACGTCGAAGCTTTCCATGAAAGACGACCGAGCTCTTTATTCAGATATAACCATGGTTCTAATGTATATGCCAGTTTCGGTTCAAAAAATTCTGGTCATTTTCTCTTGCATCCTGGCTAATAAACAACTGTAAAAGGAAGCTGGAGAAGCGAGACATAAAGACCTGCGAAACTTATACAAAGAAATTATCACGGCGAGCAACAAATAAGGATATGCTTAATTCATTATTCGTATTTCAAACCCAGTTATCTCTAGTGAGACCGCTTCGATGGAAAGAAAGGAGGCAATTTTCACAATCTGAAATTGTGTTTAGCACAGATCCTTCAGCTTCTGAAATAGCTTTAGAAACCGAACCAGAAGAGGCCGACCTTCCTGAGTCAGTTCCGTGAAATTTAAATTTATCCACATTAAAGGCATTTTTCTTAATTTTAATTTTAATATAATCGTTGTTAATAATATACTACTATTTCTTTTGTCTAAAGCAGTTAATATTTCGTTAATTTCAACTGAAGTAGTTGTAAGTGTATATTAAAATGAAAAAATATAAATATATATAAAGTTCACTAGAAAATTCAATCTGATCCACTTTGGCACTACAGTACTGCCTTTAGCACTTTTATCATGTTCTGATGCCTTCTATTCTTTTGCTTTTCTTATTGCGTCCCGTAATTTCTTTCCTAATTTTTCTTTTCTTTATTAATTTTGTTTTAATTTCTATAAGGTTTTATTTTCCCTATAATAAATTCTTCGAGTACTCTTTTCGTCTTTCTACGGCTAATTTTTGTACTTTCCCTACCTTTCTTTACTTCAAATTTTTATTCTTGGTTTCCTCTTTGTTCTTACTTTCTGCTTGCTTCCTTGCCCTGTCTTCTCAGCCTTTCATCGATTCATTTCCTTATACCCTAAAATTAAATTATCTTAAACGATAACTCGCAGACTCCGATACCGTATTTTCTTAATTTAATTCTTAATTTATTTAGGAACTTTTGTATTAGAGGTCCGTAGGAAGTATGAATTAAAGTGGAAAACGCGTGGAAAAGACTTCTGTAGAATTAACTTCTTTATTTATATTTTAACAACTAAACATATCGTATGTTTTTTATAACAACGTACATAGCACACTAATATACACACAATCACATCAATGCACAACGTACGCGATATCAGGATATCTAACACTCGCCCTCGTTGTGTGCGAATCTCTGCATTTACGATGTTTAAGTCCCGGTACACTTTTTGTGAGACCATCTCCTTGGTAGATACTGCATCTTGATACAGTAATTTCCCACCGCTTCCCGAACAAAATGAAGCCTCACGTCTATGTGTTTCGTGCGATTATGAAATTCAGGATTCGTGGTGAGTCTATGAGCACCCATGTTATCACAAAATATTCTTACATCGGCCAAGTACTCGAAACCAACTTCAAGTAAGAATCTCCGCAGATCTATTGCTTCTTTCACGGCTTCTGTGATACCCATATATTCCGCTTCTGTAGATGAAAGTGCAACGGTTCGTTGTTTTCGCTACTCCCAAGATATGACTCCCTTTGATAGTATAAAGACAAATCCTGTGTATGATCTTCTATCCTTTACACAATTTCCCCAATCGGCATCGACGTACCCTGTAATAGGAGTATTGGTTGATTGATACCTGATGCCGAGTTCTAAAGTGTCCTTCAAATAGCGAAGCACACGTTTTGCTGCCACCCAGTGCTGTAACTTGTAACAGTCATTGAAACAACTAAGCCAACTGATGGCATGTGCTATATCTGGTCTGGTTCCTGAAGCTAGATACATTAAAGAACCAACGAGTTCCCGATAGGGTAAATTCTGCACTTTTGAATCCTCGTCGTTGCTTGTATCGATTGTTTTTTGACAATCTAACATTGGTGCACAGACCTGCTTGCAATCTTTCATATGAAAGCAATCAAGGATTTCTTCCCTTCTATCCCTTTTGAACAATGGAATATCCATCTTTGTGTTTAACAAATTCCAATCCGAGAGACCGGCTTACGTTGCCCAAATCCTTAACCTCGAAGCACTTCCCTAGACCATTCTTTATTCGCGTAATCTCATACACATCTCATACACTGTTATCAGTATCAGATTTTCTCCTCGTCCTAAATAGTACACACATGGGTCATTCTTGGACTGAACAGCTTCGAGATTCTGCAACTCATGATTAAGTCTCTCGTGCCGTTGGTGACCGGCTTGACGAAGTCCATAGAGTGCTTTCTTCAATAAACAAACTTTGTCACCCTTCTGTATTTCTTTTAACATTCTTTCAGCTTTGTTTTTAAGAGATTTGTTCCGTTCTTCGGTCTGAATAATATAATTTAGGATCTTTTCCGTTAACTTCAGTATCTTCATGTATATTTTCTCTTCCAAAGAACCATTTAAATGTGCTGTTGCTACGTCGAGTCGTTGTATTGTCATCCCACATTGTGAAGAAAGAGCGGTGATGAGTCTAACTGAGTTAAGACGGGTCACCGGCGAAAAAGTTTTATTACAATCGTTTCCTGATTGTTGTGAGAAACCTTTTGCAACAACTCTTGCCTTCCTTTTCTCAAGTGTGCCATTTGCAGCAAATTTATTTCGTAGAACTATTCTACTATCGATGACTTTACAATCCTCAGGTCGTTCAACAATTCCATGTGTTCCACAGTTCCATGTGTCGTATTTAATAAGACTCTTATAACTATTCCTTCGCCATAGCCTCGAACTTTTGTATTAGAGGTCCGCAGGAAGTATGAATTAAAGTGGAAAACGCGTGGAAAAGACTTCTGTAGAATTAACTTCTTTATTTAAATTTTAACAACTAATCATATCGTATTTTTTTTTCATAACAACGTACATAGCACACTAATATACACACAATCACATCAATGCACAACGTACGCGATATCAAGATATCTAACATTTTGTGCACCAACTTAAATTTTATTTCCTCTAAATGTGTGTCCAACTTACTTATAACTGTTTTAAAACTGTTTTTTTTTTAATTTTCTGTTGCTTTATTTATTATTTTACTTTGGTGGTTACTCTGTCCTAGTCCTCCAATGCTCACGCTGACATCTGTGGGAATATTTGTTGATTTTTCAACGTTTTACTTGTACTAATTTCGCAAGATAAAAACGAAAGAGCTTTTTCTGCAGAATACTATTGGTCTCAGTATTGTAAGTTTGAAATTGCAACATAGTCCTTTGCCCTATTTTGTGATTTCACCTACATAGATAAGTTTCTAACTTTATTTGTTTAGGTAAACGTGTGGCTTTATTTATACAGCGTGTCTCAAACACCTTTAACAAAGCATGTTTTCATAACAAAACAAGATTTCGAAATGGTAGAAAAAATTGCTTCTTTACTCTTTAAAAACTCTGATCCAAGAGTATGCAAGACGATTGGGAATTCCGGAAACAAAATATGTCAACCCTTTTTTTTTAAATAGCATACTATAATGTTTCATGGTGAATATCAAACATTTTTCAATTTTATACAGATGACGTTATTTGTAACCAGTATTACTTTATTAGTTAGACTCATATATTTTTTTGAAATTTACTTTACGCCATTTAGTGATCTTGTTTCATTAGGGAAATATAACTGGTGTCAAAAACAATCTGAGACATCCATCATATGTATGAAAAGTAAAAAAAAGCTTAATTCCAATGTTCTACTTTCACAGTGCATGAATTTTCTTTTTCTCTGTACATGTAATGTAGAAACCAACCACAGCGCGAGCATAAGTATAGAATTAAACACTTATAACGTCCGGCCATTAAACAATCGAAGTTTTAATTTACTAGAAACGCAGAAATTATTGTTCCTATCGCTAAATTCATTATTCAATCTACAACGTGACTAATATGACTTCACGCTCTCTTAAATAGAGTTAAGCGTACCGTTAGTCACGACATTTAATTCTCCATTGGATATTTTTCATTTTTCGCTCAGATTCTGGCTCTCAGTTGAACCGTAAAGTTTTAAAAGTACAAGCGGGCATTAATCCCGCGAAAAAAATTCGCTTGCGCAAATAATAATTGCAAGTGTGTAATTTTAGAAGCACTCGTATTAAATGTCGGCCGCTTTACTAGGCGTAATTGATACATAAACGTGGAGAAATTGGTGTTCTAAAGTTGTTCTATCGACTTGAAATTTACACCCTGCGATGGATATCTTGACAGTTACAAGCAGAATTGCATCAATAGTTCTATTGGCATATCAAATTTCTGTTATTGAAGTATGGAATTTTATACCTCACTTTAATTTAATGCAATTAAAATTTATTTTAAGAATTTCCCTATAACACTCTTAAATAGGCAAGTTTGTCGTTTTTTTTTTTAATTAAAATATTTAGGTACAGTCACAATAATTAGTCATGACATAAACTTTACAGAAAAACTCATCGTGGACATTTTATTTCTGGTTTCTAAACGAAAAATAATTTACGACATCCCGGATTCACTTTTAGAGAGTAAAATTTGGATGTATTCGACATCCATAGTTTTTGGAGATGGATACGATGCCCTGATGAGCTTTCATGATTAATTCTTTTGTAAATTAACAATTTATTGTTTGTTACAGCTTCTCTGAAGTAATTAATTCTGTTTCTACACGGAGACATTGCCACAAATCTATTTCAATATTTATCGTTTTTGACTTTATACTCTTCAGTTTTTATTTGAGTCTAAAACAAAAAGACATTAATACTGTGTTTATTTTTTTACAGGAATAACTTTTAGGTCAATACATCTTCAATGTATTTTTTCTCAAGAGGTGATTAACATATAAATTGCTCATTGTTGGTTTCGTGTTTTATAATGTTAATAATAAACGTGTAATTAAATTTAGTGTTAATTAAATTGAAACCTTTGGAGCTTACATTGCTAATTTATTTTACGTACACCTTTCTAAATTCTTAAATTTCGCTGTTTTCCTAACAAACCATTTACGTTTCGAGTTTATAAAAAGAAAATGCAGGCCAATTTGCATCTAATGCCACTGCATTACTTGCTATTCCATTGCGATTTGCATTTGAGGTCGTCTCGTGTTGCGAGATTCCCCATCATTAGTTCACGCAAACAAATGCGTAGTTAAGCTTCCAGAGGAATGCAGTGTAGGTTGCCAGAGGAAGTTTAAGATCACTTTACTTCCTACGATAACAGAACGTTCACTATAAATATGTGTGTAGCGACTGTTATACCAAATAAATATCTAAAATCTTGTTTTGATTTAAAGCAGCTTCAGACGAACAAATTAAAATAATTTTTTTACGACAACTACACCCCTACACAAAATTAACCCACCACTGTGTTTGGATTTCATTTACATCTTCATTTCGCAATTAAACTGTATTAGATGACACTTCCATTATTTAATGCATGCTTTGATCTCTAAAAGATTCTCTTTTGATTTCTGGAATTCAATTTCCTTTCTTTAACTTAACGTATGTTTTTTTTAATACTTATACGTGTAATTATTTCAAAATGTTTACAACCACCTTGACATTTCAACTGTGAATTCTTTTAGTACAAAACAGCGTAAACATTCAGACGCTTTCACTAAGCCCCGTTACATATTGAACGACTTTATCCATTTTCTGTGTAATTCCGCTCGAATACGTTCCGAATTCAAATCCGAAAAGCGCGCGCTTGAATTCAACGTATACGCGAAAGCGATTTCGTTTGTTTGCAAAACTCTTTGGCGTCGACGTCCTCGTTTTTATCTGCAACAATTAGTACACGTCGGTCAGTCTTTATTGAAACCTGCGAAAATGTGTACAAAAGATCGTTGCCCCAAAACGTCAAACGCCTCGATAATTTATTTCGTCCTTTATGTTACGTCCTGTCGAAGAGCCGACGGTGAAAGGAGCTAAATATCCTGTTAAAGAATATTGATGAACCTGCGGCTCGTCGTAACGCGTTAGTGTCATATATTTACGTTTACTCAAACGCCGTTCGAAATTGAAAACTATCGCCAGTATATCTCTTTTCTTCTTGGTACCCTTTCAAAGTTACGACACCGCAGGATTACGCAAACAGTTAACTTTTCACATTTGTGAATGTTCAACAATGACAAGAAAATTAAATTTGTACATGATATTGTTACGGCTTCAGGGTTTACAAATTATAATCGTTGATTATTTTAAAACACTTTAATGTCTACAATCATATAACAATAAAGGCACAAATAATATCGAGCTGCACACTTGTCTAACAAATGACACTTCTACAACTTAATCATTCTACGAATTCACTTGCTACACACATCGTTTTCTAAATAAAATTGATTTAAGTAACTCACTGCCTCACGCTATTCTAGAATACCGGCAGACAAACGTAGAACCTTCCAGCAAATTCTATCACGATTCGGTGCGAGTCTGGTATACACTACAACCTTGTCTGCAACATAGGTGGCGCGACCAGTTTAAAAATAGAATTTACTTCACGGAATCTTACAATATTACTAGTGGTAAATAAGCTTCTCACTAACAGATTTTGCTAAAGACAGAAGAAGCAGACGTCCTACATCAGAGAACCATCGATCCAATTTTCAAAACAACATGTTATTAAAGTTTTATTTGAAGACAGATAGATGTATGTATATGTTCTTAATAGTTACTCGCTTATCTCCATAAATTTCTTACATTTTCTAAAGAATAACTTCAGATACAAATTCTTTACATGAATCTTCTTGCCCTTTCAATTTAAGACTTCACATTAATTTAATGGCAAAACGAGCATATTAGCGTTTAATGTCGGCGTAAATAATTTCGCCCTTGGTACTTAGCCAAGCAAAATTTCAATTATGTTTCAAGATTTGCGTCGAATGGGCGAAATTTAATCGCCGCCAAAGCGGTTTCCGTAATGGGTCATTGTTCTCGTGGCTCGTTCTCAACTGCACCGAGTTCTTATGAATTAACAGGTGACGTTCGGCGGTCGTAAAGCCAACGTTTTACGAATGCACTTGTCATCGTTACATTGTTTCATACGTTTTTTCTCCTGTACAAGGTCCTCAAACAAGATTACTCATTGACGGCTCGTTAAAGTCGGTTTTACGGAATGTATAGCTCGCCGAAATGAACAGTAAAACTAATCGGGAAGGTCACATTCTAAATTTGGGATGATGTCATGCAGAAAACTTTTTGAGAAAACAAAGTTTCTGTATAAGACCATTGATTCGAACTTTCCTCAAAAAATTGCAGCGTACCGATATACTGCAAGAGTTTTCGTGGTGGAGAGAAACAGGTTTCGTCGAGCTTCTTTACACTTTCAAGTCAAACAGACTGGGATCTTTTAATTACCAAATCTCATTTAACGCCAGATAAGTCAGACATAAAATTCAGGTACTTCATTTACATCTAAACCCTACCACTTTTTAATCATAAGCGATTTCAACCATGGAAGAGATTCGGTAATAAAGACGTTTATAGCTGAGTCTCTTAGAAATTGAGTTTTGATAAGTAGGCTTTAATTTTCAATTCTAGCAAAATTGACAATTTAATGCTTACTAAAGAAGAATGTGATGAGAAAACGAAACATTAAAAAGGCCTACGTTTTTAAATCTTCTCTGAACAAGTGTTCTTGCGTTCAGGTCTTTCCTTTAAGCAAAAGTTGTTCAAGTAGCAAAAAATGTGTATACTTTAAAAAACTAAATGCAAAATTGAATACATTATAGAACCAGTTTCATAAGAAATTTGAAGGAGACTTTAAAATTAAATTAAAATTAAAAAATTAAATTAAATTCAGATATATAAAACATAGTGAAAGTATATATTTATTATCAAATAATAGATAAAGTAAAAAGAAAGAGCTATCAATATCGTTTTTGTAATTGCTGATACAGTCGTGTTCAAAAAAGAGTTGTACAGAATTTGTACTGTGTAAACTTGTATGTGCATTCATGATGAAGTTCAAAAAATTGTTGTACAAGTTTTGTTACATATACGGTTTTTGCAATAATAATATTATTGAACACAAAAATAGGAAAACCAATTGCCGCTCAAAAGCAAAGATATTTAAAACATAGCTTTAAAACGCCTTTTTGAACACGTCTGTACATAATAATAAAACTAAAGTAAAGTCGAGATATTATCATTCTAATGTTGACAAACATTGATGGTTCAACAAAATCCATTAAAGAAAACGCATTACGAATTTTTGCTCTTCGAAGAAAATAAATTAACTCGATGTTGAATTAATTCAACCCACAATGAATAAGTGCTACAAGGTGTTCACATAATCTGTTAAAATAGTACGTAAGATGTACGATGTAAGAGTACGTCAAGATGGCCCATTCTCTCATTTTCCCATTTTTTTCTGTTTGTTACTTTCGCTAATTATTTGATATTTTTTTATATATGTATGTATTTTCTGTTCTGGTGTCACATAGATTATTCTTGTCTTTTTCTTTAGTTTTAACTGAATTATTGTTCCTTTAATCTTTGTATTCGTTCCACAAAATTATTACTGCCTCGGTTATCGTATTTTTAAAATATCATCTGTGCCCTTTTCTCAATTTTCTGTTTCTGTTCTCTTTTGTATTTGTGAGTTATTTTTTGTTCCTTATATGTTTTTATGGATTTGAACTGTAAAAGCATGAATCTAGTTCTTTGTTATTATGTGAAATAAACCCTCTGCAATTTGGTACTGTTGGCTTTTATGAAGTGTTTTGTGTTAAAACGAGAGGCTTCCCACAAAAAATAAACCAAAAATGATGGAAGTCGAATATCGCAAAGTGGAAGTATGGAAGTAGAAGCACGAACCTAGTTCTCGTTTATAATAAATTAAAAGATATAATATGTATGTATAGTATGTAATTATTTACTTTGTTGAATCTTATTTTTTTCTTTACTTCCATTTACAGAAGTAAATTTTCTTTATTCGGTGTGTCATTATTTACTTTGCGTTGAGTCTGTTCTCTTATGTTACGATTGCTTCAAGAAATTTCATTTTTATTTTGTGTTCAATACTAGGATAAATGGGGTGAATAGCGACCCGTCGGGTAATACCGGCCACCTGATATTTCTAATGTGGGAATATTTTTTAAAATCGTGCGTCACAATAGAGCTTCAACATTGCATATTAAACAGTTTCTAGCAATGTCAGCCACATAGAGACAAATGAAAAGCGGTTAGACATAAAAATTAGTTTTAACGTTGTTTGTTATTACATATGACAGATTTCAAATCTTTTGCAATTTTAACGAGTAGTAAATCTTCCTAGCTTCATTTAGTACAGAATTTTATGTAGTTTCGATTTCTAAACGTAGAAGTTTCATAACTTATTCTACTCAAGTACAGGGTGGGCCTAATTTAACACTTTTAATAGGAAACATCTGTTTTTAGAACAGTTAGGCAAAACTGACCTCGGCTTCTGAAGCTCGATTTTTAAGACAAAATTAATTATGAAGACCGCATTTCGATATCTTGTACCGCTTAAAAATTCTACGATTTCTAAAAAAAACTCTATAACTTTTTTATTTATGAAAATTTTTGATTTCTGTAAAAACTCCCTAAAGACAATTGTCATGCAGAATTCATTGCTTGAAATTAATTTTTTCTAGAGTGATCAATATTTGAGATATAAGCAAGAACTTCGATTTTTTATCCGGAACACTCTGTATATTTTTACATTGTTGAAAATAGCATAAAATTCTTTTACAAAAATATAAAACACTTGATATTTTATTCGAATAGTTTTTGAGATATAGAGCTTTAATGTTTTAATTAAAAGTTTAATTGTTTTTGCAGCATCCAAGTAGGCTATGGATGACGATAACTAAACAGTTTAAGTTTTTGTAGCATCTTGGTAGACCGCTGTCAAAGTTTGACACAATCTCTCACGGTGTTTGCATTTGTTTTGAATAGTGTCTCTATAAAGTACGCTTAGGAAGATTAAATTAAATTAAACGTGTATGAGAAATGCGACATGTTATAATATTTATACCAACCAAAGATTTCATCAAGTTCTTTTAACTTGTGAGTGTATGATTTATTTTGTCACCGTCACCTTAATAATATTAGGTGTTAAAATGTTTTATAGAAGTTGGTGAAATACCAATTAATTTTTACTATGAGTGGTGTCCTGAAAGAGGACAATATATACCCTTGGCAAAATAAAACTTTTCTATATACCTCGCCCTCTGCTAACTAGAACAAAAAAAATATCATCCCCATGAAAATACCGTACCCCCCCTTCCAACATATTTTTTTGAGATTTAAAAACAATTTAATAAATTTTAAGTCATTTAAACTGCCAAAACCTAAAAATTATGATTCTCAAAAAGAAATAAAGAATTAGAGGAGATGTCGTAGTTTTGGGAGAAATCCGAAAATCCACGCTAGTTGAAACACATCTGGCTTAGCAAGAACTTCTACAAGACGAATTTCAAAGAAACCGACCTTATCGGATAAGAAAAATGCATCACTACCCACCCTTAAATTGGTGAATTCAGCTCAAACCATAAGAAAATGGTGCCGTTTAGTTTAGAACAAAATGGCCGACAATTTAAACACTATGTAATTTTTGTGCAATTTCGATTAAATTAGCCTTTATTCGTTATAATTGCGTTATATTTATTAAGCATAAAGCAATATTTTTTCATAGCTGATTGAATCTTTAAAAAAATATTTAGTTATCGTCATCCATAGCCTGCTTGGATGCTGCAATAATAATTAAAATTTTAATTAAAACTTGAAAGCTCTATATCTCAAAAACTATTTGAATAAAACATCAAGCATTTTATATTTTTGTAAATAGAATTACATGCTCTTCTCAAAAATGTAAAAATATGTAAAGTATTCCATATAAAAAATCGAAGTTCTTGCTTATATCTCAAATACTGATCACTCTAGAAAAAATTAATTTGAACCAGTGAATTCTGCATGAAAAAGTGCCTTAAAGAAGATTTTACGGAAATCAAAATTTTCATAAACAAAAAAGTTATATAGGTTTTTAAAAATCTTAGAATTTTGAAAAACACCCTGTAACTCCTAAGCGCTACAATATATCGAAATGCTCTCTTCAATATTAAGTTTGTCTTAAAAATCGAGCTCCAGGAGCCGAGGTCAGGCCCAATTTTACTATCGTGGAATAAGAACGGAATAACTGTGCGCCAGATATCCTTTAATGTTCCTCCATATCTACGTCATACCTACATTACATTATATCACAGGTTATACCAATAGTGCTTATCCGACGATTGTAAAATCGGGCCTAAAAGTGTCCAATTTAGCCGACTCTGTACAGTCGATTCATATTCTGTACTCTACATATGGGGGTCATAACGGCCAATGGTTTCGGGATAATGTTGGCTTGTTAATATTACCCCAAAACCAACATCGATGCAGATTTAAAATATTGCATTTCTCTACAGATACACCACGTAAATACAGGGTGCAACAATGGCAAAACGTGTTGAGCTATGTCGTTTGCGGACAATGGGCACATATAAAGATTGCACAAATTTAAAAAAAGCACTTTATTTGTGATTATTGTGAATAGAATTATTATCATTTTTTCATAAAAACATTTAATAAAAATTTAAATCTCTTTATTTTATGACAAAAATCTTTTATATTTTGAACGGAGTAATGCTGGCATCCGGCCGGCATTCCCCCATCTAGCGAGTAATGCCGGCCGAAACTGTTATTTTGTTTTTTTTTATCAGAAAATTTTTATTTGTGTAAGTTTTATAATAAGTACATTACATATTAATAGTTCAGACTTCTTTTATTAGATAGATTTAGTAATAAAACGAAAAAGAAAAAATTCAGACTAGCAATTTCTAAAAAACCTTAGGGGGCCGCCATTCATCTCACTTACCCTAATTGAAATCGTAAAAATTTGATGAGATATAGAACTTGAAAAGAAAAATGTGTTAACTGAGAAAAAGAAGATGATGAATATGTGGAGAAAATATTTTCATAAATTGCCGAGTAAAGGGCGTTTTAGACTAAATAAAAATTGAGAACGACACACTTTTGGGCTGTAGATACGATTTGGAGATATCACGTGTTCTATTTTTCCACATAGTTTTTAATTCACTTTGAATTTTGACACAATTTACGGCACAAATTTTAAGAAATGGAACCAAATTTTGTACAAGAAATAAAGTAGTCTTGACATAGATATTAAAATACAATCGGAACAAGAAGCAATAACAAAAAATTCTGAAAAGAGATATGTGTAAGAAAATTACTAGAAAAAATTAATAATCAATAAATGGAAAAGCACCAAGATGCAAGAAAGTCAAAATCGAGGAAAAATATGATTCAGAAAGTAAGAGAAAAAACACTTCAATTTTCAAAAGATTACCAATTGGCATTAGTTATGCTAGTTTAGACTAGTTGTATTGTATTGAAAGGTGATTGGTCTCCGGTGAAAATTTATATAGATTAACGTTGATCTTGAAAAGCCTTTGAATAAGTTCAGAGAAATATTGTAATAAGCGAATTTATTTAGTAGCAAAAAATATACCACAGGAACTGATTAATGTCAGGGTGGAGGAGTTATAAAGATTAAAATGGAAATAAACACAAACAAGAATAAGGTTACGATAACAAAATAAGATGAAAGTGAACTGGGGACAGTTTTTACAGAAAAAGTATTACAGTAAACGATGGGAAGGTAGATCTAGGAAACAAGTAGGTTGTTTTGTCTCCGAGTCCCAAAAATGTACCCAAGTTTCATCGTCAGTGATAAATTGCGAAAATTTATTTGCCTCTAAAGAGGCTATATTTTACGCTGAAGTTTTCTTGCATCACAATTTTTGTTTTGGCGTTTGACAATCCTTTGACACTTTCTAAGGTCCAATGCATTAATAATTAATATTGAAGTTTCAGATAATCCAACTTCTGCATCAATTGACACTTTTAGATGTCGTGTCGGTTCTCCATCAACTAAGTTCTCAACTCTTTTTTTACCATTTCTGTACTTCCAACTTCTAAAGGTCTTCCACTTCTTGGATTGCCCTCAATGGATTCTCAACCCCAGCGAAACTGCTTTGACCAAAATTTGACTTTGAAATATGATGGCAATCATGATTATACACTGCCATAGTTATTTTTGGTATTCCTTTCTTTAGTAAAAAATTTTATTGCACTTCGATATCTAACTTTAAATCACTCATTTTCCACTTTTAAGAATGTAATAACTCCTTTTTTTGATCAAGTGAATTTAATATGTACTCAGACGTGTCAAAAACTTGTCAATCCGTAAATGTTAAAAATCAACAACGTAACTCTTTTGCTTCATGACTGATTAAATAAAGAAAAGTAATTTTCTGCCAAAGAATATTCACCTAGAAAAATGTGTTAGTAGAAATATACCTATGAGCCTGTCTGTTTCGACCAGTAATAATATTTAAACAAAATCAGTCGGGTTTCCTAAGTATGCGATAAGTAAATATCAAATTTTATCGTAGACCATCGTAATAACTCGAGGATTCTAATTTAACTCTGTGATTATTTATCTTACCCGAATCTCTAATATCTATATTTAGTAATTAAGAGTAGATGATTCCAAGTATTTAGATTATATCTGATTCCTATCGAAATTGACTTATCGATCATCAATTATTATTGACATGGCTGTAAATAAATAAACAGAAATTAAGCCATCGCTTTTTTCATTCTTTTCGAACTAATGTTATCATCTTAAAGTAATTATTTACAGTTAAATGAAAGAATCTTTCCTCTATCATTGAGTAATTGCTTCATCTAATTGTAATTAATTAGAATTGCTAAACACGTACGATTTGCAGAACTCCGATTAGAAATTCCTCCAAATTAATTGATATCGTTGATCATCATACAGTGAGTACGAATACAAACTTACTCTTACGACTTGGTCTTAATTATTTTATTTGTGCTGTGACGAAACGCTGCTTTTTATTTAATGTTTTATTTTATCTGTTCCGTTCTAGTTGCACAAGCGCTTATCAATTATGTATGTACGTGTTAATTAACCTATAAAGAAACACCATAGAAAATTTAATTCTATCGTTCGTTTATTTTGCATTACGTTAATTTTTTCTTACCATACAGAACAATGAACGTTTTTCCTATATTTTACTAGCGCCAATTCGTTAAAGAAATATTAATTAGAAAGTTTCCCTACAAAGCGGTAAAGTGTTGCGAGTGTAATAAAATTCACATCGATTTACGATGACTACGCGTTTAGTTTTCTGAGAAAATGATTTTCACCTGCACGTGAATAACAACCGACTTATGTACGAGCGGAAATGTTTTCAAAATTTCATATCGACGATAGTTGTTTTGTTATAAATACAACAACTATCAAAGTAAAAGTCGGTCATTAAACAAAAAAAAAGTAATATTAAATAAAACATTCTGATTCGGTGAGAGGTTTTCATCAAGTGTCATTCACTTATTTAAGGAAGTTTTTTTTTTTTATTTCTTCGAATTCAATTTTATTTTTTTATATGTATATCATTTCACTTTTTCCAAAATGAAAAGTGCAAGTGACGAAATGATAAACTACAGGGCAATTCAGGTTTTAATCTTGATTTAAATATTCCATTCTTTTGTGACTAATTTATATTGTTAAGCATTTTCGATGTTTTGCTTCATTTTCCGTTTTGCAGTTATTCTAAAAATTAATATTTGACGCTATTTTTCTCGGAAACAAAATTGGTTCTATCGATTCCTGAAGAACACGTTTAGATAATGTCATATAATAACGAGCGAAATCCTTAAAAAAGATGATTCTCTCAAAGACTTATATTACATGTGCAAAACTCTAGCTAACAATACCTTCATTAATCTTTATCAGATAAAAAAGGAGAGAATATCAGCAGCTTATAAAGCATACTAAAATAGCATATAATAACGTCTTCTACACAGCAACAATTTTCTAATATTGAATTGACAATTAATGGTGTATCAACGACGGATCCTTACACAGTAACAAATCTTTTCAACGAACACTTCATCCCCGATCATTAATCCATGCATACAGGCAATACAGAAATACATTCTAATTATTTAAATTAGAATGTATTTCTGTATTTCTGTATTCTAATTATTTAAATTAGAATGTATTTCTGTATTGCCTGTATGCATGGATTAATGATCGGGGATGAAGTGTTCGTTGAAAAGATTTGTTACTGTGTAAGGATCCGTCGAATCCTCTAGATTTACTAGAGTCAAACTTTTTTCTATTTCCTACTGACCATATGGAAACATTTTGAAGAACTTATTTTCACAAAAGACGGCTGTGATGGAATTCCAGGTACCAATTAGTAATTTAATAATATGATATTTGTTTGAAAATTAGTAATTTACACGAACTCGAACAATAAAATATTGATTTGGTGATTGTCAATGTCATTTGACATTGCTGAATGAATGGTCTTTTTATGTGGTCACTGTTGTTGCTGTGTTACCGATACAAATCAATAGTGAGTTACTTTAAATGACACGTACAAATTAATCTGCGCGTGGCTGTTCGGCAAATGAATAGTACTTACAGTTTGCGAATGGCTGCTAAGATCATACTCACACTTTGTTCTGTAGTGCAGAATAAAATGTTTGTACTTATCAGAACGTGCCTGAAAGATGCTTAGCGGATATTGTGAAAGTTTGCTTGATGGTTTCATGATAGTAGGAGCTTTGAGTGGATGTGATACATTGCCTCTTATAAAAGTTCCTAAATACTTAGTGTTACATTAAGCTTGTCTAAAAAAAAAAGATGTCAATAAAGTTACTTTAATGTCATGACAAAGCCTCCATACGCACTTCCAAAAAAGCAGCTGGGTATCTTGAAGATTTAGAAGAACCAGCGCAAATTTCAATGAGTTCTGCCAGAAAGAAGAAAGAAACTTTATAATTCTCTTCGCCAAATGAAATTGTTTATAACAGTTTACATAATATTTTCTTCTAAAACGATAAATAAGTTTCTTATTAACTTAAGTAACGTAAATTTCATTTTGTTTCAGGTGAGCGACTTTGTGTGAAACCCATTTACGTGAGTAAATACAATAAGAAATTTTTGCCCGTTGCGGCCACCGCAGCATGACATTCTGCTTGAACTCTTTGATATTTCTTCGACGCTGGAAAACATCAAACTTCGGCGAACCAATAAAGCTTATTTTTTTCTTATAAAATAATCTGAAACCGCTTCTGCGAACGCCAAGTTTTGCCCATCTCCAGATATTCCAGAGTCATCGGAGAGTTTATCGACGAGAAAAGGAATAAAACATGTTTGTTTACGGCGGTTTACAATTACAAGAGTAATCGTACTTTATCGGCGTGATTGATGCGCGCTTATCAAAATCCGCGTTACAGAAACCGTAATTATGTTATTATGTTGACGTAATTATCGCTCATTTACACATTAACTGAATGCAATCAATACTGTTTATTAATAACAAGGTTTTCCATTGAGTCATCTGGGCGGTACAATTCTTTCAAATATTTCTTTCCGACTTTAGAATACTTAACATGTATGTATGTGTGTGGCCTCCTTTATAATAACAACTATCATTAAGCAGAATCGCCATGACGCCATTTGTTAATCTGCAGTAATTAATTTATTAGAAAATGGTTCTTTCGTTCTAAATAATTTATCGCGTACGTGTCCAACTCGGGGATTTTTTTCAACAATTTGTTAATTTTTTTTTATGTAACACTATCGCAGCACGTTCGCCAGCTATATACTCCTATTTGGTTTCCAAAGGTTGAAGTTGAAACCATTTTAATCGAGAAACGAACATTCGAGTTTCTTGTAACCAAGCCGACGTCTATTGCGAATGCTTGCGAATTGATTTTCTATTTTTAGCCTCTCGAAATACATTCACAATTATTTAAATGTTGAACGCACGAATGAAACCGGCTGCCTCGTAATGTTTCTAAAACTTGTTACCAGAATCAGACTTGTGTTGTCATAAGACCGGCTCCATCAAAATTTTCCGTCGAGGTTTCTTGTTTATTGAGCTTTGAGTAAATTGTTTTAGAATCGCGTGTGTTCACAATACGACCGGTTTATTTCGAATGTAGTTTTTAAAATAAGAAAATAAATATTATGTAACGACGCTTTTGTAAATCACTCTTTATCTTGGTTCAGTAGCGCACACGTAAAAATTCTTTTGCTTCAAATTTTTCAAGTGTGCTTTAATATTTGTTACCGTCTAGAAACTCAGATCTCTTTTCCCATCAGAAGCAAATAAAACATTAATATTTAATCTTTGATAAAACCTATTATATCCTTAAGTGACTTAAGTCTCCAAATAATTTTCGCGCTCCAGTAAATTACCTGAACTAGAAACAACACTAAAGTTCACCTTAAATTTTGCTGGTGGTTACTGCAGTCGTACTTGATTTACACTTAAAGTTAAGTTCCGAGGAACGAGAAGTTCCAAATTAAATTACTTATCATCGACAAGTCTCTGCCTTTCAAGTCATTCTAAGTAAATTAAATGCAATAGTTTAGAGGGAAAAGTATCTTATTATTGAATTAATTCTTAAGATGAATCTTATAATATCCTTTGTACACCCAGACATGTCTGCTGTAGTAAAATCGATGACCTCGACTGAAAAATGACCACGAGAAGAAAGGTCTGGCCCAATGCATTTTCCGTTCCTCTTTGTATTCAGCCAATGACCTAGCACGAGAGCAGTCGTAGCAGAAAGATGATTTCTTTCCCTGTAATCGAACGGACTGCAAAAACGTGAGTCTATTTTCAACCCTCGAATTTACAGGACATTGTTGTCAGATGTGCGTGGAAGGAGTAACATAACCGAGCACGAAAATCATAATTTATAATGATGCATAAAACGTCCTCATTTAACATAATAACTTGACCCGTTACGTATCATGACCACTTGCTCATTAATAACAGTCATTATGGAAGCCACATTTACATGAAAACGTGTCGGCTTCTATTCTTCGTTTGTTTTTTTATTAATTGGGTGCAAATTAATGTTTTAAATAACTTGCATTTAGGCACTAGAAAATCTCAATTGAAGGCAGAATTTAAAAAAAGTAATGAAACTGAATCTGACTTCCACGTACAGCATGATTGTAGCCTTGAAGAGGATTTATGTAGGTCAGTCTTGGCTTAACACGAGACAGAAAAGAAAAAGTATCGAAATTGAGACTTCAATTAAAAGACAAAAAAAATTTCAAATATTTCTCAGCTTCGTAATTACGTAGGATTTGTATTCGTTATGAAAATACGACGCGCTTGTTTGACAATGTTGTAAAGTGGAATTTATAAAAGCGACGCTCCTTGAGACGTACATATTTTCGTCCTGAAATATTTAAGTCCGACTCTTTGTTTTACTGGAGCAAGGAAATAGTTGACGGAATTATTGAATTCGTGCCGTTTTACTTCTGAGTTATATCTACATTAATTTTTGATGGAATGAATAATTTCAACGATTGAATAAACTCTTGTAAATTGTCTTGGAGCTTAATCGGTTGCTGTTGCAATATTTAGGATTCGTTTTAAGTCATAACAAGCAGAATTGTTTGTTATGATAATCGAATATATTTCAAGTGCTATTTCAAGTTCGAATAGTAACTACTTATTACAGCAAACTTGGCCAGATTTAATTTATATTAAATTTCTCAAATAGTTATTTATATTACAAGTGGGATAGAGACACCATTATAATATGAGTGGGATGAGTTATCCTGACGAGGGCGTCAGCCCGAGTTCAGCATAAGAGCACGAATATTAAAATGATCAATGAATCAATTCGGTGTTATAGCCAGAAAAACTTTGGATATATCCAGTTTTGCTCACAAATATGACACATTCTTTCAAAAAGTCTTGCACGTGGTACCGACAAAAATACCTCTAACGAACTAAGGAATGCAACCGATTTGCACAGACTTGTTTTTTTTTGTGGTGATTGCCCAACGGGGTCCAAAGTCAAAGACTTGTCAGGACCTCAGGAGCGGGAGTATATTTGACTGTGTGTAAAGTGTTCCACGGTTTTGTTACTTCCAACCTTCTCGCCGTTTAAGGGGAAGCAGTGTCGAATTTTATCCCCAACACTGAAGGGTGCCTGAAGTCGATATCGACCACCCCCGAGAAAATCCCGAGTGCGGTTCGAACCGCCGACCATGCGATTGCAAGGCCAGTCCTCTTACACTGGACCGTTCAGGCGTTTAATATGGATATTTCCGCTTTTGTTTGTGAAATTTGAATAAAATCGATTTTGCTCCAAATTTCAAACTTTACTTGACGATATTAATGGGATGTATCTCGTTGGTTGCAAATTATTACATGTACCGATAGATCTCATGACCTACATCATGAAACCACCAAAACAAGATTTTGTGTAAAAAATTGATATATCCGGTTTTGCACGCGAGCTCCTCAATTGTAAATATCTTGTTAACCACTTTGCTTAATTTGGACTTATACAGTCCTATACAGTGTGTTCATAAGTAAGTAAGTAGTAAGTAAGTAAGTAAGTAAGTAAGTAAGTAAGTAAGTAAGTAAGTAAGTAAGTAGGATCATAAAAAAACGACATTTTCAGGCATTAGCAAAAAAAAAATGTCGATTAATTTGTACAGCGTACATACATTTTTTTTCGCAATCAGTTCTGCTGGATCATCATTAATAGTGTGAGGGACGGGAAGTTAAAATTGAATGATAACAGAAGAAAGGGGATGAATTATCCTTTTACTTTCAACTTTATCAATTTTAATACAAGGCTTCGTCGAAACACTATGTCCGTCTAGATATCTCGACGAGAGTAAGAGAGAAGTTCTATTGTGATGCCCAAACTAGGTCACACCACAATAATCAACAATTTCTACTTCTTCTCCTCACTCTTATACTGAAACTTAAATCAGACCGTAAAGGACACAACTAGCAATTTCTTTGTTTGTAGGTATCTGGTTTGAGCTTTTGAGCCAGATATTGCTATTACGCCCTCTTCATACGGAATGGGATTTCAGCCCTTGCCCGCCACTACATATAATTTTAGGGATTGACGAAAAATTACGTTCTCTCTTCTAAGAATGAGTTTGACTTGAAATAAAGACAAAACTCATATAAATAAATATATTAACATTAAGTAAACAATTATAAATTGGTTAAGACAATTTTAAAAACTGATTTAGTACATACAACACTCTAGTTAAATTACTAGAGACACAACTTAGACAAATTCATTATTTAAATGCAATTTCAGATTACTTCAGAATAACACACAAGAGAACATAAAACTAATTCAAAATAATTTTAGGACGAGAAAACCAGTATCTCCTAATTAAAATAAGCAATGTTAGTTTATAAACATAGCCGAAATAATAATAATAATAATTCTTACCAAACCATAGCACTAGATACAGGGACGAACGGACTTTTTGGAGAACAGCAACACCCATTATGACATTCTATAAATGCCTTCGGGCTCTGGAGATACACACGACCAAATTGCTTGAAGCGTTCTCATCTTGTGCTTTCGCCACGCTACCTTTTATTTGGTTTTTCTTGATCACGTGTGCGATATAGCACGAGGTGAGCATCCTCACTGCAGTTGCAGGTGCATTAGAATTTTGCAATGTCCAGCGTGTGTCATCTAGGGCAAGGTTTTTTTGTAAAGCGAACACTTGCTAGAGTTACGCAATTCTTTTATGTTGGCTGATTTCGCGTTGTAGTTAGTCCATTTCATAATTATAATGATAATTATAAGATGTTTGGATTCTTACAATAGCTAAGATTCGTACCGGCTCTTTATCTCTCAATTTTTCTATGATGTTTAGTTCATTTATGTCCTTCGTACCAAGGGTCCTCCTGTACTTCAACTTCATATAATCAACTCTTGCATTATTGAGAACACCTTCCCTTTGCTTTGGAAACAAGCCATAGTGCGACCTCTGCCTAAGGTTAAATCTCCTATGCAGTACAAAGATCTGCGACCAATAAGTCTGCTGCCTATTCTCTCAAAAGTGTTCGAAAAAGTCTTAAACAGCCAATTAAGAAGATTTCTTAGTGATAGTCCTGTATTGCCAGATGTCCAATCAGGGTTTCGTGCTGGTTTTAGTTGTACAACCGCTTTACTAAATGTTACCGATGATTTGCTGAGGAATTGTGACCAAGGAAACATCACAGCCCTAATATTACTCGACTACAGCAAAGCCTTCGATACTGTAAATCACGATATGCTCATTTCATTATTGTCTTATATTGGTCTTTCGTGTGATGCCGTTACTTTGATACACAGTTACCTGTCGGGCCGGACTCAAGCTATTAAATTAGACGCTTCTACATCAGGTTCACTGCCCGTTACGAACCTCAGGGTTCGGTACTTGGTCCCACTCTCTTCTCCATTTACACGTCAACATTTGTTAATGGTCTTAAGTATTGTAAATCGTGAGCATTCCCTGTCAATAAATCCTGATAAATCTGCGGTATTACTTTGTGGCAATGAAGCCATTTTGAATAACTTAGTAAATCTTCTTGACATAAAAATCAATGGCACTAAAATTCCAGTAGTTAACAAGGTTCGATGTCTTGGACTGATATTAGATAATTCCTTTAGATACAGGGAACATATTACTCACGGTTTAAAGTGGTAGATCAGGATGTAGGGCAACCTACAGACTGAACTTCGCCGTATGGTTGTAAGCTCGTTTTCGACAATAAGCTATCCAAATTTTATAATGTTTCATGGTGTAAATGATCTTGCAATAAAGGACAGCTCTAATTTCTGCGTTTTATAATATGCTATGAATGCGTGAACTACGATTGATCCTGGATCGTATTAAGTTTCGTCAGCTTTGTCCAAAACTGAAACATCATCCACTATGTCAAGTGGTACATACCTCCACTATATCGACAGGGTTGTTTATCCACTTCCTCTTTATCCGTAAAGTTAAATTCATTTTCTCAATATCCGATCAGTAAATTGTATATTGTAAATTTTTACTGAACATAATCTTCTATATAGAGCGTAGGTACCCCAAACTTTTTGGGACCACCGCCTACTTTGCAAAAAAAAATTTTCCTATTGCAAAATCACAAAAATTAGTAATTTTAAGTTATTATTAATTTCGACACCGAAATACCCGTGTTAGGGAAGGAATTTTTTTTTAATTTTATTTATTTCTAATCATAGTCTCTTTGCGATATACTTAGTCCAGCGATATTTCAACGTTTTTAAATCATCCAAAAAAATATGATTTGTCGAATTCTGCAAAATAAGCCTTTAAGTGTTTAAGTGTTCGCCAGTTACCTCCTCGTTTGTCGTGAACCGCTTTCCGCCAAGCCACTTTTTCATGATTGGAAACGAAAAGAAATCGCAGGGAAGCAAATCTCGAGAATAAGGTGGATGAGAGGTAGCATAATTCGTCTAGTTTTGCTGTGGTGATTGCGGACGAGTGAAGTTAGTGTGTTGCCATAGTGAACGAGTCCTTTTTTCTTCGCCAGTTTTTCCTCAGCAATTAAGCGTGGAATGGGCCCAATAAGTATTACTCCGTAATTATCCTTCGTTTCTCTAAATAGGAGATGATGCCTAGCGAATCCCAAAAACGACACATAATCTTTTCGGCCGATTGAACCATCTTCACCTTCTCGCCGAATGAAATCCATTGTTTTGACCATTCATTTTTGGAGTATAATAATGGAATCAATCATGTGTTACAAAACGTCGCAAAGAGTTTTTCGAGTTGCACTTAAATATGACCAAATAGTGCTGCGTAGTACTGTTCGTTTTTTGTTCCACTAGGAGCAAGCGCGGTACTCACCTTGCCGATTTGCTTTTTTATGCCCAACTTTTCGTGTACTTAGAATATTTTGTAGGCGTGCAATTTAGATGTTTACAATAATTCTAACATGATATTGTGGATTTTGTTGACTATTTCCTCCGCATTCACCTGAATCAGGCGGCCTGGGCGCTCTTCATCAAAAACGGATGTTGGGCCATGCTTGAATTCTTTGAGCCAATATCTGATGGTAGTCGTTTAAGATATATGGTCCTTATAAACAACATGCAACTTCCCACGTCTTCCCATTGCTGTTTTTCCATGCTTGCAAAATAACACAAACTTGCCCCCACTTTCAACTTAACAACGAACTGAGTCTACAACAATACAAAAAATTAAAAAAGGAATACAAGCATCTGATAACTAAGACAAAAAAGGCGTATTACTCGAGGAAAATTGAAAACGCAGAGAACAAAATATAGGCAACATGGAAAATCATTAACGCTAATCTGGGAAAGTCAACAAATAGAAAAAAAACAAATTGTCTTGCATAACGGAAACGTAAAAATAACGAACTCCAGTGAAGTAACAGATGAATTTGGTAAATACTTCTCCACCGTATCGATGAAGAAAATGAAAGAGCACTTCGGGGACAAAATATCAAAAGCCTGCACAACTGGAGGCATTTCAATGAACACCATGTTCTTCCATCCAACTGATCACGAAGAAATTATGAATGTAATAGCAACTCTAAAAAATAAGGAGAGTCACGGACCGGATCAAATACCTCCGAAAGCTATTAAACATGTAAGCATCATTATTGCCCATCCTCTAGTGACACTTATTAACCAATCAGTGGTAGAAGGCAACTTTCCAGATCTTCTAAAAAAAGCTAACGTTATCCCGATCCTTAAGAACGGTGACCCAATGCATACTGAGAACTATAGGCCAATCTGTCTTCTGAACACGATCTCTAAAGTCATTGAAAAAATAATGCTGAATAGAATTTCACTCTTTCTGAACAAGTACGCATATTTGAATGATTTCCAACATGGATTTCGAGCTCACCGGTCTACAGAGACAACGTCCGCTAACTTCTCAAACTTCGTTCTTCACGAAATTGATCATAAACAACAGGTGGCAGGACTATTTTTTGATATGTCACGTGCCTTTGACAGCATAGACCACAAGTTTGTCCTGGAGAAGCTCTTCTGTCTAGGAATACGTGGTAACCTACTTCAGTGGATAGAATCCTTTCTAAAAAATAGAAGTATCATTGCCTTAGCAAACGATACGAATTCTAAAGAGTATAGTCTGAATGAGGGTGTGGCGCAGGGATCTGTCCTGGGCCCTTTAATTTTTATATTATTCATTAATGACCTTCCAAATGCCATTACCGAATGATTTCTGATAAACTACGCGGATGACTCATCAATTGCAATTTCGTCTCCAACCACGGAAAGCCTAATGTCAAAGGTAGGTCAAGTTATAAATCAATTTAAGATGTGGTGTAACAGCAATAAACTAATATTAAATATAGACAAAACCCAGTGCCTGTACTTTAAAAATAAGATGACACTCACCATACCGGAATTAAAATGTGCGCCAAATGTGAAGTTTCTGGGACTCACCGTAGATAATGGACTGACATGGGAGGAACACCAAGATCATGTGTGTAAAAAACTATCAATCGCCTATTACACAATTAATAAGCTCAAAAGTGTGGTATCCCTACAAGTGCTATTTCAGTTATACTACGCAATGGTGTACTCCCACTTAAGCTATGGCGTAACGCTATGGGGTCAATCGACAAACGTCAATCGAGTCTTTTTACATCAAAAACGTGTATTGCGCCTCATCTTTGGTTTAAAAAATAGAGAGTCATGTAAATCAATATTCTCCGCTAATTCTATATTGACGTTCCCTGGTTTATAAAAAGTGAGCAAATAAAAATCAGATTAGAGTAGGCGGTGCAAAGAAAATGTATGTCTGTGATTAACTGAATTAAGTAATGTAATACATTCATGGGCTGTCAAATTTATTGACGTTTTATTTGATTAAAAATGGTATACACAGCAATTCAAAAAGCTTTTATTGTAGAGTCATACTTTTGTACATGTGAAATAATTAATGGTGAGAAGCAGTTTTCAGTTCCGGAATGTTTAAGATCATTTCAAAAAAAGTTTCCAGAAGTAATAGTTGACTATAAGCAATTTGTTAATTTCTTATCCCATTCCATACAAATATTTAGAGAAACTGGTTCTGTAAGTAGAAAGGAGGGAAGCGGTCGCCCTAAAAAAAGAACTGCTGAACATATTGAAACTGTTGAAGAAATAATTACAAAGGCACCTACCACTTCAGTCCGCAGATTAATGCAGCAAGCAGATTTGTCTTATGGAACGTGTAGAAATATTTTAAAAAAGGATTTGCAAATGCATGCATATCGTTTAACCACGGTGCAAGAACTTCGGCCCCCCGATTATGAAAAACGGTCACAATTTTCACAGTGGTTTCTCACAAACATCAACGATGATAACATACTAAATAAAACATTTTTTCTGATGAATCGTGGTTCACTCTTCGCGGTTACATTAATTCTCAAAATTTTCGTATGTGGAGTTCTATTAATCCACATTTCTATCGAGGAACTCCTCTTCAACCTGAAAAGGTTGGTGTGTGGTTAGGTTGCAGTCGCAGAAGATTAATTGGTCCCATTTTTTTTAATGGTACACTTACAGCACAGAGGTATCGAGAAGAAATTCTAGAACCATTTATCAATTCTCTGCATGAAGACGAGCTGCAAGAAGGCTTCTTTCAACAAGACGGAGCTACAGCACATACTGCTTATGAAACTCTTAGGTTACTGCGAGAATACTTTGACGAAAGGCTTATAAGTGCTGGTACAGCAAATCCTTACCCTCCTCGTTCTTGTGACCTGACCCCTCTGGACTTCTTTGTTTGGCCTTTCTTAAAAAACAACATATTCCAAACACCAGTTAACACCATAGATGAGCTTAAAGACAGAATTGATCAGAAAGTTGAAGAATTAAACAACATATTCAACACTTGTTGTAAATAAACACTTTTTGTAAATAAATACACGTTTTTGTATATAACCCCAAATTACATACCATCGTGACATCGTGTCTACTTTGACAATCAGATCTGCCTGACGCCGCGTTAATCACAGGCATACATTTTCTTTGCACCGCTTACCCTAATCTGATTTTTAGTTGCTCACAGGTTATATATTTAAGTGTCTTCGTGTAAGAAAACACATCAATGAATATGAACGCAATGATGATAATCATAACTATTCAACAAGAAAAGGTAATCATCTTAGATTCGCATCACACCGAACAACATGCTTTGAGAAGTCACCACACTATGCAGGAACTCGCCTTTATAACAAACTGCCAAATAATGTTAAAAGAAACAGCACTTACAAGATATTCAAATCAACTCTAAAACAATTTCTAATTCAGAAATCTTACTACAGTGTCAATGAATACCTAAATGACAATTAATGTCAAATATTTTTCCTTGTTTTCAATGCTTCAACTAGGCTAGGACATACCATACGTGCACATTTCTGTATCTTTTGGTAAATAAATTATGATTATTATTATTTCAACAGCTGCCAAAACAAGACTACTAGGGCGTCATTCGAAACATGGCGCTAAACGATGGTATATAAGACGTGTACCGGAAAAAATCCGACCATTAATAGACGGCTATGAAACAAAATACAAACGCCAAATTTTACGTATTTATAACAACGCGTATTGCTGACAATTAAATAAAGTTCTGTCAATACATTTTGTGTTTTCATTTACGATAATAACAAAATGCAATCAAATCAAGAAGAGAGACGAAAATTAATAATTTCCAAATTTACTGAAAATCCGAGTATGTCACAACGACAGATGTCAAAAGTTCTCAATATTCCGAAAACCACGATTCAAAATGTTATCAGTGAATTTAAGAAGAGATCTAGTGTACAGAGAAAAGCTGGGTCGGGAAGAAAAAAAGGGTCGTATGATAAAAAAGCAGAAAGGAAAGTTAAAAGGATTTTTCATAGAAATCCTAATATATCAATGAGGGATGTGGCTGACAAAACAAATATTTCGAAATCTACAGTACAAAGAATGAAGAAAAGATTAAATTTAAACAGTTTTAAAGTTCAAAATGCACCAGATCGATCTGAAGAAAAGGAAATTATCTGTAAATCGCGAGCTCAAAAACTCTACGAACAATATTTATCGAAATTTGAGTGTTGCGTCATGGATGACGAAACTTATTGTAAGGGAGATTTTAAGCAACTACCTGGTCAAGAATTTTATGTTGCCGAGCATCGAGGAAAGGTCTGTGCACAATTTAAGACCCGTTGTGTGACCAAATTTCCAACCAAGTACCTAATTTGGCAAGCGATATGCTCATGCGGTTTAAAGAGTGACAGTTTTGTGACTAGTGGCAACATAAATAGCAATATTTATATCGAAGAATGTTTAAGAAAAAGATTACTTCCATTAATTGAAAAGCATGATATGCCAGTATTGTTCTGGCCCGATTTAGCTACTTGTCACTACAGCAAAACGGCTTTAGATTTTTATGAACGGAACAATGTCAATCAATATTGTGTCGAAAAATGCAAATCCATCGAATTGTCCGGAATTAAGGCCAATTGAACGTTACTGGGCCCAAGTGAAAAGAAAACTAAAGAAAACGAAAAAAAAACTTCCACTGACATAAAAAATTTCGAAAAAAAATACAAAACAGTCTCTAGTGCTATAGAACAAAGTGAAGTAAAAGCGTTAATCTAGAATCTAAAGTTGTTAATTTTTATAGAAAATAAGTTTTTCGATTCCATTTGTTGTTTAGTTTACAGAAAAATGTTTATTCTTTACTAAAATAAATAATTAATTTAAAATGAAAATGGCTGAACTTTTTAGAAAATCTTTTTAGTGGTCGGATTTTTCCTGGGACACTCCTTATATTTTGAGTCAGTGGTACCAATTAATAGTCATTGGACGCAGTTACTTATCATACAGCCCTCATTGATTTAGTCTGCAAATATGTAAAAATAAATTAATATCTAAATGGTATACAGAAGGGAATGGGTTAATTAAAAAATGAAGGCCTCTTTATTGTTTTAAATTCCATATTTTAATTAACATATCTGAATTTGTTGTTGTGATGATTTAAAATTAGTAAATTTTATATTCAACGTGCGAAACCCGATTATATTTCGGTTCGGACGTTGCGAGCCTGGAATTAATTATAACGGCCGCCGTAGGCGAAGCGTACTTCAAATATTTGTGTAAGAAATTCCATCTAATCTAAAAAATTCGTGTAAACAGGTCAAGTCTGTCGTCAGCAGAGAAACCAAAGTTTGCGGGGCAGAACTGCACGGCAACGTACTGTGACATTTGCATCTAATGCACAAAGCGCGAATTCTTTTCTAGTTAGGAACGTGCTCGCTTACTTCTTTTGTGCAGACACTAACATTGTAGCGAATTCCGCTGAATTCCAGACCATGGTAAAGTTCGGCTGACGGGGTCGTATTCAGTCGGCGCAGATCGTTCATGTTAGACACGTATTCAACAGTGCGCTGCGCCCAGTTGTACTTTAGAAATTCTATGGAGTTAATGTCACTGTATTGAGCGTGTGTGGTGTAAAGTGAGTGCGTTCACTACTATTAAGTGCAGTCAGTGATTTTACTTTGGATTTACCAGCTGTAAGTAGTCAAACAAAGCAAAAAGAACGCTCACCTAGCCGTCGAATAGCAACTGGCAACAATTTCGAAAGCGGATCCGGGTGGATAACTCCTCTTAAGAGCGCGCGCTGCAACTATTTAAATAATTTTCAATTCGCAATTCCTTCCAAAAAAATGTACACCAGCAAAGTTTATTAATTAGCTCAAATATTTTTAATTAAAACTTTTTCACTTTTTTAACTTTGTTAATAGTACATAAATAAATTCCACAAAGGCAAACAAAATTTGAAGATACCGGTAATTCCCCTTTCGGGAGAAATTTCGCGATAAAATAAATTCGTCATGTAAACAAACTACCTAATTTATTATATCACGAAATTTAATGTTTTTTCTCTACAAATTTAAGCATTTCACATTTAAAGAAATTTAACATTAAAAAAATACCTAAATTCCCTGGAAGTACTGCTTGCTTTAAAAGATTTTTTACATGTCGAATTCTTTGCTAAGCTGAACAGTTATGACAATATTTACACCAATGAAGTTGTAAATGTAAAGTTTTTAATTTTCTTTCTCTATGAAAAAATTATGAATTATTTACAACATCAATATTTACACCAGCACACTTTTAATTGCCACAGGCACTACTTTTTAAGAAAGCTACCAAATGTTCCAAAATGATAATTTACAACAGCAACAATTAATTTAAAAAAAGCTTCTAATTCCATGAAATATTACCGCAAACAACTCTTGCTTTGTGTGTAGTGAAGTTCCAGATTTTTTTCTGCGGTACTTCCCCGCTTGTGCATATGTATGCAGTATTTGAACGTCAGCGTCAGTTGGAAGGCGACTGATTATAAAAGCTGAATACTTTAGACTTTGTAATGCTCGTTTAAAGTTGCAGTTGCCTTTGAAATGTAAAAGTAGTAATTGAAAATCATTTGGCTTTTGCAATAAATCGATTCTATTTTCCCAATGTGAAAAACATTAGCATCATTAAAAAAGTTAATGCTGTTTGTTAGGCTGCCATGTATTTAGGTGGAAAATCTTTTTATATTTTAGACTTCTTTGTTCTCCATTTATAGTTAAAAGAATTCTTTATTAAAATTAATTAAAATATTTTTTTAATCCTTTACCATTTCCCTGCTGTTTAAGTTTTATATCATCGAATTTAACCATAAACAGACTCAGACAAACAAAAAGCATTTACCCCCCCTTCCAGTCTGTTTATTATGGAATATTCCGATGGAGCAACGTTGAAGGTCACGTGGTCTCTTATTCGTCCGCATTCGATCATATGTTATTTCACATAAGAGTGAATGCGAATGAATGAGAAGCAATTTTGTTGCTCCTTCTTTTCTAGCAATTAAGTATTAATAGAAATAAATATTAATATTGCAGTGAAAATTGTTAAGTATAGAATGTGAAAAAGGCTAAATTATCTTTGTAAAAATTTGAAATAAAGGATTTAGAAAAACGTCACGTTTCAAAAGTCTTTGATGCAACTTATAAAAGAGTGAGTATTTTAATCCATCCTTTTAATTAGGCGCTTTTGCAAAGCCTTTCATATTACTGTGTAATGAATCAGGGTTTACAGAACATTTCGTCTTAAAATTCAAAATTAAATTATCCGTATGTAAACATTTTCATATATGTTATGTTTATACTTATTTCTTCAAATTCTGGGACCTTTTCTTTAAAAATCCAAGAAAATTTATTTGGATAAATACATAATATGTACATAATATGTACATAATTTAAAGATCAATTTGATATTTAATTGCCTCCCAAAAAATAAATGACAGAAGGGACCTCAATTCAAATTTTTATATGCACGGGAAAAGGAATTTACGTTTCTTTTATTATATTTATTAAATTTTACAGGAATTCTTCCAATAACTTGCAAAAAATTACCTTGTTTTGCAACTTGTCAATAAATTCTACAACATATCAGTTGCAATATTTAAATTGTTAACAGCATTTCTCTAAATTCCTTTCGTATTTGGTCTTCATTGACCTCAAATTTTAAATTGTTCAGTAGATTTTTTGCATTCTATATATTATTACATTCCTTTCCGCAGAAAATATTCTCACTGGATCGATAACAGCAAATATGGTATCCATAAAAAAAAATTCGTATATAAATGTGGTCGTAAATTTTTTGAATATTGAGTATATTTGTTTTGCAACTGCACCTTTAAATAATTTAAAGAATCTTTTTAATATTCTTATTTATATAAATAAAATTAGTTTTTCCTTGTTCTTCCTTTCTTTCCCTTTTCGTCTCAATGTTTCCATGCTATTTCCTTAACTATTCTCTCTTCTGTCATCAATCGCTTCATTTAGATCACTTCTGTAATCGTAGTCTCATGAAACTTTCCATTAACTTCTTCATTGGATCTTCTTTCATAACCACCTTCGATCTCTTTTCCTCCTAATTTTCTTCTTGTTTATTATCCATGTTCCGCATGCCTAAAGCGGTTGATCTTATTACTGTTTTGTATAGACTTAATTTCAAACTCCTTGACATCAGCTTTTATCTTAACAAATTATTCACTGATCCTGCCCGTCTATTTCCTTTCGTCAGTCCTCAAGTCAATTTTCTTTTCCTCTGGTTTCTTCTGGCACTGGTTTGTTATTAAGAGCCCTAAATACAGGAACTCATTCACCTCTTTAAATTCCATTTTTTTCCCATTTATCTCTAGCTCTAAGTTGTTTATTGCTACTGATTTGCTCGTACTTTAATTTAACTTGAAGTCCCATTTCTTTTGCTATCTCTATTACTCTTCTTGCCACTCCTTGTAGTTCTTTTTCACTTCGTCCTATGAGAGCTACACCATCCGCATAAGCGCTTTGCTGTCCCTCATAACTTTTCTAAGACCAAGTTAAATACAATAATAATAATAATAAATTGCCAGAGGATCGCCTTGTCTAAGCCTTACTAATCTCGAAGTTCATGGGATACTTCTCCGCCTACTCTTACGTCGCTTCTTGTTCTTTCCAATATCATCTTAACTGATGTAAGAATATTGAAAGCTCATTGAGAACAAGCCAAAGGGTAACACACACAGGTTTCGAGATTTGTTCAGAATTTCAAAAACTTACAAAGACAATAAATTCTATTTAAAAATTTCTCGATACAATCAAAAGTTAGAGATGCAAAAGAAAATACATTTTGTTCTTGTTTTGCATTACTAAGTACGAAGATTTCTTAAATGAAAATTTTTTAAAAATGAAACCAACATAGCCAACATAGGAAGTATCCCAAAATATTTTTTACTCATTAATTTCGAAAGCAAAAGAAGATTTGCCATCGGAGATCACAAAAATGCGAAAAAGTAAAATTCTGAATTAATTGCCAAAGTGTCGGGGTGAAATTAAATCCTCAATTTTATGACCTCGTAAATCAGTTAATTCAATTTCGCCAGCGCGCTCTTTCCAGAAACGGTTGGTAGGTACCTTTGAATTTGCGAAATATTTTTCCGTCTAATGGAGATAACTGTTGCCAGTTGCTACGTCTACGAGCTGCTTTCACTTCGTCGGTCGTCGACGATGGAATTTATAAAAGTGATCGTCGAATTTGCGCTAACCTCTGAAATTATTTCACCCAGGCAGAGTTTCGCCGCGTTTACCACCCGATCATGAGGCAGGTGGTGAAAGTTGGCACCGGAGCAAATAGCGGTCGTTGGCATTATTCTCATGGAACGTTCGCCGGTTCTTTCATGTATCGATTCGTCGTGGATACAGACGCCCTTGATATTTACTGTATGCTCTCTATTTACCTCCGTCTCTTTCTCTTTTGCGATCACAACGTCAGAGTTTCCCTAATTAACAGCCAACAAATTGTCAAGAAACGCTATAATAATCGAAAACGTCACTTATTTTAGGATATTATAATTAGGTATTTCGTAAACAAATAATTACACAATTCATGAATAATCCTTGCAATATTATAAAGAAAGACGTCCCAATATTTAAGCCCAGTATGCACTTGGAAGTATTTTTTAGCTATGCTTACGAACACTTGCAAGTAAACTAGTTTTTCAGATGCTTTTCAATATTTCTTTTGTCATTTCCAATGAAGACACAATATTTCTTGTCATTCATTTTTGATCCAAAAAAGCACCCCTATATATAATATTTTCCTTTCTATTGAAGCTTTTTTGTCAGGGATATTTGAAAATATTAATAAAAAATTTTCGATTAAATATGTACATTGTTATAAAATGAGACTTCTAAACATTGTAGTGTGTTTTTCTTTTCTAGTTTTGCTACTCACTTAACTTTGTTTTCTTTACTAAACTAGAGAAATAATTTATTGAATTTACTAATTTCAATGTATTTACTGTCTGTTTGTTTGTTACTCTGTTTGAACGCAAAACTATGTATGTTCTTCGGTCTTTGCTAACAAAGTTTCAGTGTAGTTCTGTTTCGTATGTTTTGCTTTGTAAACAACAGAAATGATTTCCATAAAAAGTTGCAAGTGCGTACTAGGCTTTACGCGTCTCTGTTAATGGCACTCCTTATTTAAATAAAAAAAAAAAAAAAAAAATATTGTGATTTCCGAATTTTCTAGCGTCGCGTCAGTTCTTTCAACATTTACATATGGATGGGACTTTTGTGCATATTTTTGAAGAAGCCAAATAAGATAACGTTTTTATAATTTCAAGATTTTACAATGTGACAAACTAAATTAAAGGAAGTTATACAGGATGATGTGAAATAAGCTGAAAATTACCATATAGGAGTAATAATTATTGTTACTTCATTTTAAAGCACATTCAAATAAGTAATGTACATTTATTTTAGATATGCATTATACAAACGATTATATTTGCAATTATTTTAATTACATATACAGCGTGTCCACCGAGTGCCGCGGTCTTCTCTACCGTCTACACTATACAAGATTCAAAAATTCAAACGAGCTAAGATGTAACTCAGTCAGCTCTACTTCATAAAATTATTTTTTGGCTACACAGAGTGTTCAGTAACTGAGAGCCATACCAAAGTTATATTTTTTTAAATGGAACACCCAGTATATTTTTACATATTTCGAAAGTACACATAACGAATAGGTAATAGCCAAAAATTTAGGAATATATACTATATACTATTATATACTATAGACGGTAGAGAAGACCGCGGCACTCGGTGGACACCCTGTATAAATAATTTATTCGTTTAAATTTTCTTTAAAAAATCTTCCTATTTCAACTATTTAACATTAAAACACATACGATCGAATATTTATTTATCATCGGATGCAGTTGCATCCATGAATACTGAAAGATAAGATGCCTTACTTAAAATAAAATAATAATTTGTATAAGTAATGTTTAATACTCGTATATGAATTACAGTGTGGAAAAAGCAAGGAACAGATTCGATAAAAAATAAACTATTGAGTTTTAACAAAAATCCAAAAACAGGTCCATTTTTGTTTTAAATTATACACTTTTTGACATTGAACTTAAATATACAGGGCCATACATGCAAAAGTTATCATGTCATCGACTTTTTTTTTAATGAGAACCCCGTTATTTTTGTTGATATTTTATAGGTCATGTATCTGCCAAAAAATTAACTTTTCATTTTTAACAGAAATACATATGTATGTATTGAGAAATATCGGTTAAATGTAGAAAAATATGTAATACCTAATTCAAAACAATGTTGTTAAATCAAAATTATAATAACTGCTCAAAATGCAAAAATAAATAATAAATGTATAGTAAAAATAAAATAGTAAGAAAAAGTTTCTTTTTTTGTTGGATTTCAATATAAATTTTCTCAAAAGTTTTCTTATGCAAGAGGTAAATATTTTACACGACAATTTTGACAGAATAAAATATCATAAAAAAATACGGAGGTTTCATTTAAAAAAAATGTCGATGACATCATAACTTGCATGTATCGCTCTGTATATTTAAGTGAAAAAGTGTAAAATTTAAAACAAACATTGACCTATTCTTGAATTTTTGTTAATAAGTTTATTTTTTATCGAATTTGTTCCTTCCTTTTTTCCCACACTGTATATTCAGGTTTCCCAACAAAATAAAATTAAAATAATTAGTTCTCCGTCCGAAAATTTATTTAATTGATGCTTCCGGGCTACCGTCGCTAGCTGGTGGCATTAGTTCACCCTCTTGAATATTTTCGCCAAAATTTCCCATCTGTTCCAGAGCAATTTGTTGAATCGCCTCACTTGGAAACTCTAATCGAATGATTCCAGGGGGTTCTCCTGGTTCTCTTATTCTTAGTAGGATATTTTGCCCCTCCGGGCTATAACCTGCAATATTGCATTCCTCCATTATAAAAAAACCCGCGCCATTCCATACTTCTATACGATGAATATTAAATGATAAATAACCATTTAAAATAGTAGTGTTGTTAGACACTAAATTTCACCGAAGTCTGCTTTGAGCCATTTCAATTCTCTTCTTAAATTTCCGCTTCTGATACAATCTCCAATACTGCAGGAGTTTTTTTTGTATTCCATGGTTCTCGCTTTTTATTTATGTGAAAGAATAAACTCGTTCTAGGTAAAAATCAAACGGAAACTGTGTGTTCGAGTTCATAATGCACAAACCTTTAAACAACACTGTATATACAGAACGTGTTATGACACTATGGTCAGACACCTCAACTTTGTGAGCTTTCGCCGTCGCCCCACTTATGTACTCGTATATCGCGTTAATCATTTATATAGTCAATTACAAACGTCACATTACACTGAAGCTAACTCCAGACTGCCGGTGTTGTCAACTCTATCTGACGGAAAAACTGTAGACATTGTCAATGAAGACTGTAAATGTACAGTTCTTCTCAATTAAGATATTTGTTCCTTTTTAAATTTAAAAATACTCCAGTAGAGATTTGATGAGGAGAATATCCTCCGGTTATACCTGCCAGAGATTCCATAAAGTGTTTATTTATATGAGTCTTGAGGATGACAGCTTAGTTGTTGAAATACGTAACTAAGTTAAAATTATATTGTGGATTGAAACATTTTAAATGGTAATTTAATTTCTTAGTATAATCAGATAATACATCTTTTTGTATGTTTTTGTTTAAAAGATGAAATATATGTAATTATTAGAAACACTAGTTTGCGAACTTACTCTTTTCGATGGCTAAAAATATGTACAAATAGAAGTGACGGGGATTCCCAAAATCCCAAAGTACTCGGCAAAAGGATTAAAAATCGGTAAAACAATCCAAGTACGTAGTAGCACAGATAATAGAACTAGACAGATGGCTCATCAAATGTTCTAAATTTGACGCCCCAATTTGGAGACAAACTCGGTTTAGTTTGGAGACGGCTCACTAAATATGTGGTGGCGCTACTGTTACAAAGCAGAATGGAAAACCGAAACCTGTAAATATAAATAACATTTAAACAAATTCTATAACTAAGAGATGTGATGCAAAGTTTAAAAGGAGAATTAACAACATGTTATAACCGTACGTCACATTATCGTGTCCTGGCCCCACTTTAAACTTATTTCTCTGTTGCTTGAAAGCGACATCTGGCGGTAAATGAGCCAATTGAGCTTCAGAATTAGCAAATAGTTTGTGACAAATGTTTGGTTTCGAATTTGTGCATACAAGTGACATCTATTGAGTACTTAAGAAACTATTATTTTAGAACGTCCATTCGTTCCTATCTCGTTGGCTATCTGGAAAGATCTATTAGCTGTGGTAGTAGTGAAGGTTATGATGGAGCCATCGAGAAATAACGTACTTTAGTCCTATATTTCTTCTACGTATGATTTAAATTTATGGATAATATTGATTGACACTCGAGAGCAATTTGTGGCATATAATAGGAGTAGTAGATTTGGAAGCTTAAACTGAAAACTGTCACGAATTTGAAAAACTAGTAGTTCTACTATTAAAACAATAGGGTTGGTATCAGTGACCCAACATCTCTCTCCCTCCCACGCAAACGAACTGACGTGACTGTACTCGCGCGACACTTCCTATATACGAAAATAAATCAATTTATTAACACATTTGAAAATGACTATTTTGAAAATGATTTGTCTCAATTACTGCCAACATTTCTTACGATTTATTGCAATCTTTACCAGAAAATTATTCATTAGATTAACAACAAATGTAGATTTTTTTAGAAGTGGACAAAACTGCAACTGCGAGTGGCAATACGTAGCAAGTACTATCGATAGCATAAAAAACAAACAACTTCTAAATCCACTAGCGATGCGTTTCCATTATTTTATTATATTGAATCTTACTTTGTTGTCAAGTCAGTAACTATATTTTTGTTAAAGCTGAAATTCTGAGCAATTTGTCTAACTGTGAGACTCTTTTCTATGCAAGCAGCTATCCTAGCTTTTTAAACAATATTTACTGTAAGCATGATTAACAGTGGGTGACCATTTTTTCAAATAATTTTAAACTTATGGTCGGTAGCAGTTTTACATAGCTTAAAAAGTATTGTCCTAGCTTTTTATGATAGCAATAGTATGTTGGAAAGAAGAGGACGGTCGTTGTTTTAAGGCAGAACCATTGCCACTTCATACATAAATTCATATCAAACTATAAATCTGGTCTAAGGGGCGTCCTATACGTGAAAGCCAGAACGCTGAACGTACAGCGGTCGAGCGAGGTCGGGTCTCTCGATTGTGCCCGACCACTGGGCGATCAGGGTTCTAGCCATCATATTTGGAGCGTCCCGAAAACACTCATAAAATCACCTGCTACATCGCCGTAACAGGTTTGTCTTCGCAGTTTGTAGCTGCATCGAAAAAATAGCAGTTTTGTCCACCTCTAGAACCTTTGTATTCTTAATCTCTAAATAGAATGCGATCTGAAACTTTGAAGTACGTACTCCTCACAAAATTAATCACCGATGGAAATGTATGAAACTCAATAGGCCAAATGAAATCGTCAAATCAAAACAATTAAAAGTCCTGGAAAAACAGGAACTAAGCAAGGATTAAATTTGGTTTCAACAAAACAAAGCTCTGATCCATCTAGAAAGACATTGCAGTTATTGAGAAATCTTTTTCAACGATACTTAAAAGCTGCAAGACCTGCGGAGATTGGCAATATAAATACAGGTTTGCATTCGCGATTTACTACATCGATAAATCTATACGATAATCACACCCTTATTAAAGCTGTGCAAGCTTCTACCGAGTAAAATATATCGTTCTGATCCCGTTCGAATGATCACTAAGGATCATATACCCTCGAGCCTCGAGTAAGTTGATCGCGACTAATAAAATATTTGCCAAACTTATGTAAATAGGTTAGATACACCCACAGTCAAGTAAATCGATACCCTTATCCGCTATCCGCATCTGTATATATTGACTTTGACGCTGAATAGAAATCTGTCTGTTCTTTATTGTCAATAAAGGTTACAGCCGGTATCGATTTAATTTGTCATCGTCGGTGTACATAGAAAGATTGGATCTAATTTAGCAATGAAAGTGCAATGTTTTATATAAATAGAAATCGAAGTAGAGAAGAATTAAGTATGTATAACGTTTGAAAAATGTCTTTGATCAATAAATGTACCATGCACATTGACCCTAACCACGAATTAAAACATGTTTTTGTTTGATACTGAATTGATACACTTTTTTTGTGGCCATAATATTAAATGAGGTTTACAAAAGTTACACATAATATATAATATAAGGAAACTTTTTTTTAACTTTTTAAATCACTATACTGTCTCCTCCGACGCCTCTACTTGCACGTATGCAACAACCAAAAGTGTTTCGATAGCATTTCGAAAGTTGTGCGCTGTTCTGTGTCCATTCTCGTGGCTGATGTAATACCTTCGCTCTCAGACATTTCGTTGCACTAGTTACTTTTACTTTAAGGAGATACCGTCGGTATTTAGACTGCGGAGAATAAATTATCTACGTAATTATTGATCTCGTAAACAAACATCACGAGCGGCGGATGTTTATTGAACTTATTTCGTATTCAATGCGTTTGCATATTCCACTGAAATTATTGTAATTTACGCATCCGGTTTCAAGCAATCCGACTCTCGCATTTCAATGTTGTGATGTTTACTTTGTTGCTTACATTTAATAAACTTTTTTCTATTTTAAACCATCTGTAGTATCAATACATGCTTATACTTACATCGATTAAAATTAATGGCTGTAAAATGCCATTTTTTTAACGTCTTTCAATTATAATTTTGTAAATGTTTAAAGACCTGCTTCACAATGTTATGAAAAATTCAGAGGCTACTTGATGAACTTTTGAATTGAACGTTTGATACATCTATAAGGGACTCACTATGTATATGTAACCGTATTGAAATATTTCTTAAGAACATGTGTAAAAAACTTTAGATAATTAAACTTTATTATAATAAAGTTTAATTATCTAAAGTTATTTTACACATGGCTTTATTTTAGTGCTTTGATACATTTAGATGGCAGTATACATAGATACTATAAAGGGCACCACAGCACTACTTCTAAAGCTATACTTGTGACCAAGTAAATCGTTATGATAGGATAGGTAACTCTTAGCGGCAATATCGATTTTAATGGCCACGACTATACAATGTATCTAATCTACGTACATCCTCTGGTGTGTGTATTCTCATCACCAAATCTCCAGTGGAGAACTCTTCTTCCACTGGAGGAGAATATCCTCCGGATAGAGGATACAGGGATTCCATGAAATGTTTATTCGTTTATTAACTTGCTCCAATAACTTCTCCCGCTTTAAGAAAATAAGAACATGTACAAGAAGAAAAGAGAAAGAGCAGCAGGTAACAGTGGTCAAAATAAAAGGCCAATATAAAATTGTCCAAATAGATTTTCTGGAATTTAACTTAATACTTGCTTATCACATTTTTTGAGGCAGATTGTTTGAATTGCTCGTAATATTTCTTATTTTTAATCACGAACCAAATCCAGAGTTTATTTCCTTATCGAATATTTCGACAATCCAGTCTCCAAGGAAGGCTCTAATTGTAAGTCGATTTCAGTGTGGCCAAAATAAAACAATGAACGGTATTTACAGTTAGCGTAAACATTCTCAGAATTTCAAGATAACCGATACGTAATCGGCTATATGTAATTCGGATCACTGACATCATTATAAACAGACGATAACATCGCGAACTGTGAAATTATGTGGACATGTCGTCCACCGACGTTATAAATAAACGGGGCTTGCGTAATTTTTTTCCATCGAAGTGCTCGCCTGTTTCTATACATATAAAACAAAGTGACTGGGACTATAAATACTTCAAGATGTGCGATATTGTTGGCTAAAAAAAAATAATTACTGATGTAATTTAATTAATATCGTACTTAGGGTTTCAACGACACGCTATTTATATTTTCGTTTTGTTTTTATGAGGTGATATGTTGTATTTAATCAACCAAAGATATAGTCGAAATGTTAAAATAAATTCAGATAGACAATAAGGAGTTCTTTATTCAGAACATTATTACATATATTGAACCATACATATGTATACAGTATATCCAGAAAAAAATTTCTACCTCTATCAAAAAGTTATTTTTTGAATAGTCTACACAATCATTTTTGCTTAAATAACCCTACCTTTTAAATTTTTGGTGATTTCTGATTAATCACATCATCGATGCACATTGTCATAATAATAAAAAAATGTTAGTCCGTCCAGTTTCTTCTCAAAGAAATGTTTGTTTCGCATTGAAATCCATCGTGATATTTCACACTACAGCGAGCTATTCGATTTTTGAAATATGGTTCCAGTAAATATTGTTCTTCTGGACAAGAGCCAAGCATGATTTAACATTTGCCAGAGTAATATCTTCACAATTTATTATAATTCAACCTCGTTCATCTCTGTGCTTAGAATTCGTTCGCATTCATATAAATCAGTTATTAAACTCATCAATTCAGAATTATTTTTTTAATTCAGTTCGAGTTTTCGCCGCCAAATAGCAAAGTCTCCTCCCTCCTCAAAGAATTTTAAACATCGATTCCGTGAAAATATTCTTTTGATATCGTTGAGCTTCCAGTTTAGATTTCTCTTCCTGCAGAATCAATAAATAAACGGCAACGTTGAAAGTTTCAGATGTCCGAGTTTTCGGAATGAGTTATTTGTTACTTAGGCACCGCCTTTCTGCGGTTAGTGCAATTTGAAGTTGTAACTAACCAGGGACTTGGTTTCCCGAAGATTTAAGCAAACTATTTCTTCGCATTTCTAAAAGAAAAATTTGCATTCCATAAAACTTTTATTCTTCAAAGTAATTAGATCAGTACAATAAACATCTATCAGTCTTCTAGATATGTGTATCTATCAGTCTTCTAGATATGTGTATGTAAGGATGTATGTTTCTAGTGAATAAAAGAAAGTTATCTAAGTTAATTTTGATTAATTTGAGCAAGGATCAGTCCAAATAGTTTTGATCGTTAAGTGTTAATTTGGTACCTCTTCGAAGTACCAAATAAATTCTCAGGCGAGGTAGTTATGCAAAAATTTCCATTTGATTATTTGCCAAGCCAACGAGGTGATATCTACATAATCCGCAATTATTCAAATCGCGATTGTTCAGCTATCAGAGTTCGACAATCGTGTCACACATGCCGGGGCCTTGCCCAAATAGAAAATATTTGGACGAACTGGTTATTTGAGCGCCCTCCTCCTGTCCGGTTGATTCAAATCTGTGATGCGCTATCGAGCAACCTGTTGCTGGCCTCGATCCGCGGTCATCCGGACATTAACTCCGAGCCTGCACCAACATATGTGCTCGCCCCTCCGCCTCCTCCTCCACCAGCAAGTGGATCCATTGCGGTGCGCATTCCTAACTGCACCTGACTTAAAACAGCGCTGATGACCTCCCGGTGGTTTCTTAAACAGTGGTTTGCAATTATCGGTGAAATTTATCGCCGAAACTCCTCGTTGCGAAAAATTGTCACGCGTCGAGCATGGTATTAAGCCCAAAAACTGTGACTTCGTCGCAACTTTGTAACCAGACATACCAAGCGTACCATACAAACATGTTTTTATCATAACTCTCTCTTTTACCGTAACTCCACAGTCATATTTTAATATTGAACGTCATACCAGGGCAAGATTTACATAATCTTTAAGAACGGTTTTATTCTACTGATATCTAGTTTCTGTTTTCATAGCTAATTTTTTTAATCTCTGGTTTATTTCCATAGGATCAGTCGTACAATTTACAATATTGTAGGCATGGAAATAAACCAGAAGTTAAAGTTAATCAATTTTTTTTTAATATGCATATAACATGATATCATAAAGTCCCGTGGCCCCAGTAGGCTTTGGAAGTGTGAACGCATGTCTTTTCTTAAAGTAATTAATTAATCAGGATGACACTTCTATTTAATCAATCGACACATATCAAAACGCTACAGGCTAAAGAAACGTGTATATTAACGAAAAATTCCAGTGTTAAAACATATTCGTAAAAGTTGTTGGAAATGCTGCCCATTTTGCTGACGGCAAAGATTTTCACGTCGCTTCATATTGTCGAATTCTAATTCTAATGTGACACATACAAATTATAAACGTCATTCAATTTTGTAAGAAAAGACGTGCCCTTACACGTCCAAGGCCTCCTGGGGTCACGGGACTTTATGATAACATGTTACTTAATATGTAATATCAAGTTTTGCCACTTTTTTAGTGTATTCAAAAGTCGTTTTATTGCCTTCATTTCTGAAAATGATTTCTTTAGTTGATATCCTCCCGAAACTTCCTGCAACATCAAAGTATTAAGTATACTATGTATAAAAAGGACATTAAGGATCAAACTTGTACTCTATTTAGGTTCATTAACGTAATCTTAAGAAATGAAGGGAAAGTGCTCGTAAAGTTTTTGAAAATCAACAAAGATCAACAACCCGAAGATAACTTTGACACAGTAATCACTAAAGTAAACCAAAATGTACTAACAATAAGTATGAACAAACTGTACCAAATTTTTATTAATAAGTGGACTCAAGGAGTTGTTCCCACATCCTGAAACAATAAAAAATTGTTTTATAAAATTTAAGAAAACCAATGCAATTTTCTTAATACATAATTGTTTCTTAGGACAAGCTTGGCCTCTACCTCCCGGATCTCCTGAAAAATTATTGTCTCTAACTATTGTTCGTTTTGGGCTTCCCAGCCATTATTATAAAATTTTGTAGCGACGTGTACCCAAAATACTTTTCTTTTTTAGGTACAACCTAATTAATGTTATGTTCAAATAAGTTCTTTCATAATAAAATGAATCGGCCCAAATCGGGCCAGAATATTATGTCAACATATAAATAAAGTCAAACAAATGTGGCTAACATTTGCGAATATAATTATCCTGCATTTACACCTTCGCCTCTAACTCTAAGACCCAGTTGTACAATTCCAGCTTAACTTTAAGCCGAAGCTTAAGGCTGTAACGTAGTCAATACACGATGTTCTCGTTGTGGGTTTCTTTAATAATATTGAACACTAAATAATTAACATTTGGAAGAATACATACAGAAGTAATTCTGATTATTATTCGAGTTTTTTTACACACTAGCTATCCCGATCTTTTCTATACATCACAACTCCCCTTCTTCTTTGTTTTTACATTCTGAAATATTTTAAGTATTTGGGATTTTTGGTTTTTCTTTTACTTCTCCATGGTTGTTGTTGGGTCTGTTGTTCTCTCTTTTGTGCGAATTCGCCTCGCTGAGTGGGCAGTGTTTCCGTCTGGATTGAATGTTTATCTTGATCCTTTTCATCTGTTGACGATGTTAGTAACTGCAAGTAAAACGCACTAGTTGGTCGATCTTTATTCTTTTTAAGAAGGTAAGGGTTGTATCTTCGTATCTTTCAGTAATTACTATAACACGCCGAGGTGCTACTATTGTTTGTTGTCCTTATGGACAACTAAATAAGTAATAAAATGAATCCAAACAGATAAACAAATTTAATTTATTAGCAAATTAATTTACAGGCAACTGAAAGATTATCGTCTGCAAGAATTTAACGCGTATTTATTCTCGGGGTAACTCGGCAAATTTCCAGGAAGGCCAAGAAAGTTAGTTCTATTGTTCCAGACACTCTGGCCAGACGAATTGCTACCTGCGATTACGGGGCCCCTATACCATGCAATAATAACTACAATAAATTTATGCCAGGCGCCAGCCTTCAAGGAAATCTTCCGGGTTACTTTTGTTGATATTTCTGAACTATTTTCAAGAATTAAAAATGGCTCGTGATCTCTAATTTGAACGGACCCACTTGTGCCCCGTTCTTTGGTCCCGGTGCAGCGGATATAAATATGAGATAGCAGGAATTGGATACTTAACATAAAAATAAAAATGCGGACTTAACTTTAATTAATTTGTTTATTGCAAATTAAGGGGAAAAACTCCGTTTTTCAGGCGCTATGCAGCCTGAAAATCTGAGTATAAAAAACCCCGTTTTTTATATTAACATACAAGGAAACACCAAAAAATTTACACTCGTATAAGAAATACAGTAGAATTCGTTTAACGGTTTTCTCGTTCGGATATCGTGACGAACTACCTAATTCCAATTACACAACTGGTGGGTTGTTTTTATGCTTGTCCCAAACAATATTTGTGTACTGACTATTCAATTTAAATGAATAATTAATTTGTTTCCAAAATTACGTTATCTTGGTACTCGTGTTTAACACTTTAATCGTACTCTAAGACCCGCTCTGTATATCAACCAGTGTACAGCGGCGTTGTGCCTACAGTGTACTTACTTAATGAATGTAGGGGATTAATTAATCAGATACTGGGGAAGTATGTGATACAAAATGCAACCCAGGCGATCGATCTGTGAGAAAATAAATAGCAATCGCTCGTTTTTCAGGGGAGCCTCCCTTGGAGGCGGGAACCCGATTTTTGATAACCTACTAACGCTACGAAGTGGGGAGACTAGCTCAACCGCTACTTTCGCTATTTTGAGGTGCAGGGTCAATGCCTCTGGCTTTATTAATTAACCTCTGATTGCGTTGTTCGACGAAGATCTAACCTGTACGCGATGGAATATTTTGACCGTTTTTTTATGACACTCTACTATGTGTAGTTATGGCCTTACGGTCTCGCAGCAGATTCCTTCTAATTAACTACAGATCTCCCGACAAAGACTACACCTTGGTCCACACACAGAGTGTGATGGAAACTCGGCTGAGAAGGTGGCTCTGATTACGTGATTCAGAATTGGTTTGACCTCTTAATTTTACTGCCCTAGTAATACAACTGATTGGCCTTGATTTAGGTAATTAATCTGTGCTGGTCACACTGGGTTTTAGTGGCAGATCTGAACTTGCCTTAGACCAGTGGTATGAAACAATCGATTTCACTGCGCAAATCGAAAAACACGTTGCTTGCGTGTTTCCAATTTGCCAGAGAATACCGAAAAGGATTCACTAATTTTACAAAGTACCCTGTATGTGAATTGCACGATAAATTGGAAACGTCGGCTGACTGCCCTGGTCGATTTAAATTACAGAAACGCCAACAAACTAGTTAATAATTTATATAACAATGGTCAAGCAATGCCACTCCAGTGGATGCCACTGATTTACTTTGACTTTGGTTCGGATGCAAATTAAGACTAAGAATAAATTTCCCAAACCAAGTAAGTACTGAAATTTATAGATTATGAAAATTTAATCATCTAATACCACCAATTATGTAACGAATAAGATACAAATTAGAGCAAATTACCTAGCTCCGTGCCGCGGAATAACAATCCAGATTCACGCACAACACCTTATTTTAGATTCACTTCGCGGATTAGATTTCGCGCCAAAACCGTGATATTTTAATTTTATTTTAATTGCCTCTCAAAAATCACTGGTAATTTTAACCGGACGGATTAATTAATTTATACCCTCTAGTGAAAATAATTAAAGAAATCAGTAAGTAACTCAAAGCAAGTTGCCCCGCAAAATAGATACGACTGACCGTCTTGAAAGCGCGTGGCTATCTCCTTCTCATTTTCAAATTCATCTTCCAACTGCCCCTAATTACTGCCCCTTCCTTTGACCCGAAAACAAATGCAAAACATACTTTGACCAATCGGATCGCGTCCTGTGTTTAGAAGAAACACGCCTCCGCGTTTCACGAAGTGTTTTTCTAACTTTCCAAAACATGCCCCCCTGAAGGGCTCCGCGTCTTTAACGTCTGCTTCTACTAAATTTCGACATAGTTGACGTTTTTATTATTTCCTGCCTTTTGCAAGTGTCCCTTTCAATGTTGTATTATCTTACGTTTACTTATGCGTATCGAATTGCAACTTTTAAAGAATAGCAGACTCGTACCCGAAACTTTCGTGGCCCAAAATTTATGTGACAATCCTTTCAAAGTCCAATGAACGATCTCAAGTGCGATAGGATTTATGGCCTTTCGTGCTTGTTAAATGGTTATTGAATGATCCTACGCCTTCTTTCCGGCCGGCAACTTGCCTTCAGTTTCAAATAGATGTACATTTGTTTGTGATTTATCATTTTCAAAACAATTTTCGACTACCGTGACAATAACCTTAATTGCAAGTATGCGTAACAATTTTAGTTACATCAATAACATGCTTATTTGTTTTATATACAAATTCGCGACCGTTTCACTCGCCCCCGCTGGAAATTAGCGCAATTGCTCCGTCGAAATGAGCATTTTCCAGCTTTCCCTTGATATGGGAGCGCCCACGAACACTTGGCACCCCCTCGCCAGGGCAGAAATACACCGGCGTACCGCGGAACGCTAACCGATCGAACTCGTCTTGGCCAATGAAAACCAACCTCAACTAACAATTTCCTCCAAACCACTAAGGACCACCCCACTTCAACACTCTAAAGGAAAAGAGAGGAAAAGAACAAGAAAAATCCCGAGCTTATGCAATCCCAACACTTCCGTGTTCCAGACGCCCCCAGTTGTTGAACCAGCTAGACCGGTGGACACTCTAACGGAACATATATACTGCTCTTACTTAAACGAAGCCACTTGACATTCCACTGTCACCTACTGATTAATAACTACCTTGATAATCACTTCTTATTAATCACCAACTCGCACCTACGCTAAATCCTAATTAATTCAACACCCACGGACTCTTTAATCACACCTTAATCGCTAACTATCCCTTCAATACCTGGCTAATTTGCTCACTCACTTCCGCACTCACTATTTAGTTTGCTAATTCCGTATACGGCAAAAAAAAACCTTCGTGTCGATGTCACTCACTAAACTTCCACTAAGATTCCCTAAGTTTTAATTATTCCACCCCAACACCTTGAGTTGATACCTCACCGTCACTAATCACGTGTAATATCTCATGACACTAATTCCCGCTAGCGCATTAGCATGCCACGGTAAAGCCACCTTAACTTCCCGGAATTACATCCTTAATAACATTGTCGCATTAATAATTCCGCACGCACCTGACCTTGACACCGTCAAATTGAAGCGCCCCGAGAAAACCCATGGACACCGTTAACTAAATTAATCCATCACTACCACTAAAATTTTCCTTAATTAATTAATCTCACACAATAATTCATTTAATATCACACCATAATTCACCGTTAAACTAAATATATATGCACCATTCGGAAACGCTTGTAAAATCTCCCATCACTAATTAGCTCATAAATTACACCGGTATCCATTGAAGTAATTTCGCAACAACACCCCCGACTAATCCGATACCTGTTAATGCAACACTCTTTAATCACGTACAAATATTTCCACTCACTTAATACTCGAGTTCGCTGTTTGCCGTTTCATAATAATCAGATGATAATGACGTATTATCCGTACCCTCATAAATACCAGACGGCTGGGCCAGTTACCCCGCCATAAACCTTCCCAGAAACCCCAGACAGTGTGTCAATAGCAGTCTGTGCCACTGACCGTAATTATCCGTGGGTCGATGACTTCCTGCAATCCCATATAAACACTTTCACTTGTTGTTACGAAATTTTAGGGTCCCCATCCGTAACAGTGGTGTTTGCTCATTAACCCTTTAATCTAGTCCGGTATATGTGTAGTATGGTCGGAGGCTAGACGCGTTAAAAATTCCCCGTCGGACGCCGGCGTGGTTCTCGAGCAGATAGGCGTTGATATGTATTTTCCGTCGGATAACATATGGACCCTCATAGAGGTTACAGAACTTTTGACTTATCCGGTCGGCGAGCACGGAAATGGGGTTAGTTCGAATTAGCACAAAGTCGCCTTCGTCGAATGGCTGTTGGAAACTCGTTTGCTGCCGCCCCCGCAGTTGCGCCATATGCCGTGTGTTTTGTTTAACTATCTCACGCACGCGATGTATATCCTGATTTAAAACAAATGGGTTAATCCGGCGGATTACCGCTCTATAGGGTAACTCTGGTTCTTCCCCGAATGCAATTGTTACAGGTGCAAATCCCGTGGAATCGTGTGGTAGCGAATTCAAACACGTTTGTAATTTTTCTAAGTGATCAATCCAACCTGTATGTCTTCTTGAGCAAAATGCCCGGAAAAACCGTCCAATCTCCCTCATAACACGCTCGACTGGATTTGAAGCTGGATGTCTGACGGATGTATATTGTACTTGAATTCCAGCTGTGGCCATCCTTTGTTTCCACAGCCGCGAAGTAAATTGAGTACCATTATCACTAAGAATACGTTCTGGCCTAATTCGGGATTCCTCTAAGATTTTACGTGCTGCCGTGCTTGCATTCGCCCTCTTCATAGCATATAATTGGACAAATTTGGAGAATACGTCAATCGTCACCAACAGATACACAGCCCCGGCACGCGCTCGTGGCAATGGCCCGTAGAAATCGACTGACATCAATTCACCGACTCGTTCTGCAAGTATTGGCTGGAATTCCCCCGCAAAATTTTTATTCAGGTGTTTATTCCGCTGGCAGTTGTCACAGCTTCGCAGAACTTTCCTGATTGAGTGCCGCATTTTCCTCCATAAAAACAATGTACGCATTGCATGAAATACTTTCCCGGGTCCGAAATGCCCATACGCTTCATGAAAGTGTTGTACTAACTCGACAATCAAACTTCGCGGCACCGCCACTAATTTCGCCTGCGTAAACCGACAGTTGTACAGTAGAACCCCGTCGTACATTTCATATCCTGCCTTTCTTTCTTCGTCATCTTGTACATAAATTTCCCCGAGATATTCATCGTTCGCCTGTAACTCTCCGATATTCATTAATTTTCTCCGTAGCTCTGGCTTTTCAGTAGTCGCCAGTGTCGCAATTATTGGCGCCGGATGTCCTTGTTCACCTGCTGTTGAGGGCCCAATCGGAAACCGCGACAAGGTATCCGCTACAACATTTTCTTGTCCTTTGATGTGGCGCACTTCGAAATCAAAAGCTTGCAGCATCAGTACCCATCTTGTCAAACGCTCACTCAACAAACGGCACTGTTTTAGAAACTGTAATGCGTGATGGTCACTATAAATAATCACCCTCGCGTTCATTAAGTACGTGCGGAACTTCTGTAAAGAAAAAATTATCGCTAGCAGTTCCTTCTCTGTCGTGGTATAGTTCACTTCCGCTGTATTCAGGGATCGGCTGGCGAAAGCGATGACCCCCAGCTCTCCTCCGTCCTTTTCCTGGCATAATGCGCTACCTATTCCAAATCCGGAACTATCCGTCTGTAAAATAAACGGTTGATCCCATCTCGGGTGCCGCAACATTACGCAATGTAAAAACAACTCCTTGATGTGTTGAAAATTAGACTCTTCTTCGCTTCCCCACTTCCATCTGACTCCTGTCTTCAATAGCTGTCTTATAGGCCGCGTATGCTCGCTATAATCTCGCTGGAATTGTCGATAGTAATTGCATAATCCTAGGAACGCTCGTAGCTGCTTAACACGTGTCGGCGCTGGGAATTTCAGAATTGCTTCGATTTTCTCTGGATCCGGCCGTATTCCGTTTGTTGATAAAATGTGCCCTAGAAACTTGATCTCTTTTTGTATAAAACACGACTTTTCTAAGTTCACGGTTAAATTAGCATCTCGCAGCTTTGTCAAGACTGCCCGCAAGTGTTCTAAATGTGTTCTAAAGTCCGGTGACGCTATCAATAAATCATCCACGTAATTCACCGTGAACTCCCTTACTTCCGGCCCTAAAACCAAATCCATGCAGCGACTGAAACTGGCGACCGCTGTCTTTAATCCGAATGGCAATACCCTGAACGTGTAGCTCCTTCCGTTATAGAGGAAAGCCGTGTACTTCCTACTGTTTGCATGCAACGGTATCTGCCAATAAGACGAGCGCAAATCTAATGACGAAAAACATCTCACATTGTTAAAACGGCGTATTAACTCTTCACTTGGAGTAGGACTTTCGCGATCTGCCACCATCTTCTCATTTAACTGTCTTGCATCTAGACAAAGTCGCACCGTGGAGTCCTTTTTCTTTACGACAACAATCGGCCTCGAATAAGGTGATGCTTCACGTTGTATAATTTGTAGCTCTAACATCTTCTTAATTTCATCGTCTACAGCTGGCCTTAACGCGTATGGTACGGGATACGAGCGCTTCATGAAGGGCGTCTCGTCCTGCATTAAGATCTCGTGCGTATACAAGTGCGTCAGCCCTGGTATTTTTGCAAAGACCGAATTAAATTCTAAAAGCAAGCAGCTTAACTGATTTTTCTCGGTTTCCGCTAGAATACAATCCTTTATCTTGTCCTGTATAACCTCGTTGCCTTCGTAGTGTTCCTCTGCAACCAGCATTACATTCGCGTCAATACGTTCTCCCTCCGGTTCGCAGGGGTCGCCACACGCCCCCGCTCTTTCAACCACCTCTATACGCTCAGTGAGCTGTACTTGATGTCGGCGTTCTTCGTATGTAAATTCAAATACGCCTTCTTCGAAATCAACCTTCGCTTTGTGGCGGTTCAGCCAATCATCGCCGATGATCATCTGTTTGATCAAATTCTTAACAACCAAACAAGCCGTTCGTATTTCGGTTCCACTAATATCCAAGGAGATAAGCGCTTGCACGTTGACGCGAATACTTCTCTGTCCAACTGCCCCCTTTAATTGTGTTGCTTTTACAGGTAGTATTGGGACGGTAACCCCTGCCTTGATGAGTTTATCGTAGGTTTCTTCAGAGACACAGGTGACCTCGCTTCCGGTGTCAATTAGCGCCACGATTTCGACTCCTCCGTTGGCCTTGATAGTGATCGCTGGGATGACCCTATGATTTTCTTCCTCTCCGCTAGAAATAAACCGTGGCCCACGCTGTAACGACAAAATCTGGAAACAATCTGCGCCCGTGGCTTCCAACGGTTCACCTGGCCTAATTAATTCACTGTAACGCAATAATTCGCAACCCGAATCGCCTGAAAAACCAACACCCTGTAAATGTGTTTGCCCTGCTTGTATAATTGGTGCTATGATTCCCTGATGATATTTCCCTAGTCCTTGGAACGGTTTCCAGCCTAATTTCACGAGTAATTCAAAGCCCTTGTTAATCCCGTTTGACTCGCCTTTCCTTGTCACGTGATTCACTTCCACAACAGCGGCCTTCCTTGCGTCATCTACGGCGAAGCGATCGGCCTTTCGACTCGCCTTGCTCAGTTTTCCTGACCGGGTTCATCGTCTCCGTAAGGCGTGTAACGCCAATTCGCTCGCGCTCCTCGTCCTCGATATCTTCTCTCCTCTCTTGCAGGCCCCCCTGTTGATCCTAATTGTGCCAGTAAATCATCTTGTCTTCTCAGGAACTCGGCTGCTTCCTGTATGGTGTTCCTGCCGCTCATCTGCCAAAGAGATTGCAGTGTGTGGGGAAAGTGGCGCATTAAATCGTTCACCAATACTGTCTCCGCTCGCTGTGTCGTTAAAAGTTTTGCCTGGCTTACGTAATACGAGAAATGTTCTAACATCGTATATATCCCGCGAGGTTCCCATTGGGCGCTGATTATTTCGCGTAGGACCTCGAGTTGCTTCTGTTCGGACCAATACGTTTTTAGGAAGTCCGTTTTAAAATCCGCGTAATTTTGCCACTTCCCTTTGTAAATTTGGCTCCAGTAATAAGCCGATCCGACCAAACTTTCTTCTGCGGTTATTAGTTTTTCTCCCTCGGGAATTCCTACTCTTCGAAAATAGCCCTCTAATTGCCGTAAAAATCTGTATGGATCCGCATTCGCTTCCCCTTTGAAAATCGGCTTCCTAATAGTTAATTGAAGCAACGACCTTGATTGTACACCTGAAATTGCGCATGGCCCCGACGAGTTCGACACGGCTTCGATCGTATTCCGACAGCCCACAGGTACATTTCTTACCTGACTTGACGCTGAAGAACCGCGCTCTTGAACCGTCGAGACTTCGGACGTGGAGCTGCTCGCCGCAGATGATGTCGTCTCTCCTGGCTGCCGCTCGCTGACGATGCTCTGCAAGGCCGCCAAAACTCCCGACATTAGTTCCTGTTGTTGTTCCGTCCAACTGGTGAACCATCGTGGCATCTGTTCCGTTGTCCCTTCGTAACGCTGCATAGTGTCAGGCGTCGCGACGCTCGTCCCCGGTGCATCGATTTCGGCGCCGGCACTACTCGTTTGCTTCGCGGTTTCGCGATCCGTACCGGTCTTTTCCGCGACCGCCCGCGCGCGACTTCCTCTACTGTATATCTTTTTTCCGCGTCCCGTCATTTCCCACTATCTCAAAGTTATTACTCCGTCTACTTTAAATCAAAACCGGAATCCTGGTCGTCGGCAACAAAATTTTTACTTATTATATAACACGCCGAGGTGCTACTATTGTTTGTTGTCCTTATGGACAACTAAATAAGTAATAAAATGAATCCAAACAGATAAACAAATTTAATTTATTAGCAAATTAATTTACAGGCAACTGAAAGATTATCGTCTGCAAGAATTTAACGCGTATTTATTCTCGGGGTAACTCGGCAAATTTCCAGGAAGGCCAAGAAAGTTAGTTCTATTGTTCCAGACACTCTGGCCAGACGAATTGCTACCTGCGATTACGGGGCCCCTATACCATGCAATAATAACTACAATAAATTTATGCCAGGCGCCAGCCTTCAAGGAAATCTTCCGGGTTACTTTTGTTGATATTTCTGAACTATTTTCAAGAATTAAAAATGGCTCGTGATCTCTAATTTGAACGGACCCACTTGTGCCCCGTTCTTTGGTCCCGGTGCAGCGGATATAAATATGAGATAGCAGGAATTGGATACTTAACATAAAAATAAAAATGCGGACTTAACTTTAATTAATTTGTTTATTGCAAATTAAGGGGAAAAACTCCGTTTTTCAGGCGCTATGCAGCCTGAAAATCTGAGTATAAAAAACCCCGTTTTTTATATTAACATACAAGGAAACACCAAAAAATTTACACTCGTATAAGAAATACAGTAGAATTCGTTTAACGGTTTTCTCGTTCGGATATCGTGACGAACTACCTAATTCCAATTACACAACTGGTGGGTTGTTTTTATGCTTGTCCCAAACAATATTTGTGTACTGACTATTCAATTTAAATGAATAATTAATTTGTTTCCAAAATTACGTTATCTTGGTACTCGTGTTTAACACTTTAATCGTACTCTAAGACCCGCTCTGTATATCAACCAGTGTACAGCGGCGTTGTGCCTACAGTGTACTTACTTAATGAATGTAGGGGATTAATTAATCAGATACTGGGGAAGTATGTGATACAAAATGCAACCCAGGCGATCGATCTGTGAGAAAATAAATAGCAATCGCTCGTTTTTCAGGGGAGCCTCCCTTGGAGGCGGGAACCCGATTTTTGATAACCTACTAACGCTACGAAGTGGGGAGACTAGCTCAACCGCTACTTTCGCTATTTTGAGGTGCAGGGTCAATGCCTCTGGCTTTATTAATTAACCTCTGATTGCGTTGTTCGACGAAGATCTAACCTGTACGCGATGGAATATTTTGACCGTTTTTTTATGACACTCTACTATGTGTAGTTATGGCCTTACGGTCTCGCAGCAGATTCCTTCTAATTAACTACAGATCTCCCGACAAAGACTACACCTTGGTCCACACACAGAGTGTGATGGAAACTCGGCTGAGAAGGTGGCTCTGATTACGTGATTCAGAATTGGTTTGACCTCTTAATTTTACTGCCCTAGTAATACAACTGATTGGCCTTGATTTAGGTAATTAATCTGTGCTGGTCACACTGGGTTTTAGTGGCAGATCTGAACTTGCCTTAGACCAGTGGTATGAAACAATCGATTTCACTGCGCAAATCGAAAAACACGTTGCTTGCGTGTTTCCAATTTGCCAGAGAATACCGAAAAGGATTCACTAATTTTACAAAGTACCCTGTATGTGAATTGCACGATAAATTGGAAACGTCGGCTGACTGCCCTGGTCGATTTAAATTACAGAAACGCCAACAAACTAGTTAATAATTTATATAACAATGGTCAAGCAATGCCACTCCAGTGGATGCCACTGATTTACTTTGACTTTGGTTCGGATGCAAATTAAGACTAAGAATAAATTTCCCAAACCAAGTAAGTACTGAAATTTATAGATTATGAAAATTTAATCATCTAATACCACCAATTATGTAACGAATAAGATACAAATTAGAGCAAATTACCTAGCTCCGTGCCGCGGAATAACAATCCAGATTCACGCACAACACCTTATTTTAGATTCACTTCGCGGATTAGATTTCGCGCCAAAACCGTGATATTTTAATTTTATTTTAATTGCCTCTCAAAAATCACTGGTAATTTTAACCGGACGGATTAATTAATTTATACCCTCTAGTGAAAATAATTAAAGAAATCAGTAAGTAACTCAAAGCAAGTTGCCCCGCAAAATAGATACGACTGACCGTCTTGAAAGCGCGTGGCTATCTCCTTCTCATTTTCAAATTCATCTTCCAACTGCCCCTAATTACTGCCCCTTCCTTTGACCCGAAAACAAATGCAAAACATACTTTGACCAATCGGATCGCGTCCTGTGTTTAGAAGAAACACGCCTCCGCGTTTCACGAAGTGTTTTTCTAACTTTCCAAAACATGCCCCCCTGAAGGGCTCCGCGTCTTTAACGTCTGCTTCTACTAAATTTCGACATAGTTGACGTTTTTATTATTTCCTGCCTTTTGCAAGTGTCCCTTTCAATGTTGTATTATCTTACGTTTACTTATGCGTATCGAATTGCAACTTTTAAAGAATAGCAGACTCGTACCCGAAACTTTCGTGGCCCAAAATTTATGTGACAATCCTTTCAAAGTCCAATGAACGATCTCAAGTGCGATAGGATTTATGGCCTTTCGTGCTTGTTAAATGGTTATTGAATGATCCTACGCCTTCTTTCCGGCCGGCAACTTGCCTTCAGTTTCAAATAGATGTACATTTGTTTGTGATTTATCATTTTCAAAACAATTTTCGACTACCGTGACAATAACCTTAATTGCAAGTATGCGTAACAATTTTAGTTACATCAATAACATGCTTATTTGTTTTATATACAAATTCGCGACCGTTTCATTACTGTATATGATCTTGTCTTTCTGTAATCCCTTCTCGTTGAATCCACACTCTCTCCTGTTTTCTTCGTTCTGTTACTCTGTGCCGTTTATCATAGTAGTGCTTTTGTTTCCTTTTGGCAGTTTCTTTTTTATCTTGTATCCTCTTTCTATTTTCGTCCTTCTGTTTCAACTTTCTTTGCGTTATTGGATTTTTATCTCGTAGAACACGACTCATTAACGACTGGCTTGGTAACGCTCCACAATCTAATAGCGTGTTACGATATGCTGGAAGCCCTAAGTGATAGTCTTCTGAGCTTTTTGGTACTTTCTTTGCTGTTTTCACAGCGCTTTCTGCTAGAGCATTTGCTTGTGAATGTCTTGGACTGTTTGGTTTCCATTTAAATTCGTATTCAGTTGCGATTTTTCTTAATTTTGCGCAGTCAAACTGTTTTCCATTACCACTCTTGGAATTCTGAATAAAGCAAATGCGGTCTTTAATTTGTCGATGATTCCTTGACTTCCTAGTCCTTTTAATTTTTCAAGAAAATATTTTTTTGTTGTTAAAATATCAATCACTCTGAGTATTTGTTTGAATTGAAGGTAAAACCGAATATTGTTTATAATTTTCAACATTCCCGTAATGAAAAGTCGTCTGCACCTCAAAAGTACGACATCGTCGTCATTTCATTGTTCGCTGATGTATAGGTACGTTGCCTTAAATACGTCTGCAAGAGAAGAAACAAAGGGCAATAAATTCAGTCGTGCATGAAATCGACGATGCAGTATTTTTTCCAAATGTTAATGGCCAGTAGCAGCCGAAGACAAGGGAAAAGCGGCGGAATCAGTTTTGCATTTATCGTCGAGATCGTAAAACGCAACACCGTATGTCGAAACGTCGTAATTACAAATTGCAAGAGTAATCTAATGATTGCTCTTGGTGTTAAGTTCTTCGACTTTAAATGTCATCTGCAGAAAGCTTTTATTTTATGTATTTACTAATATAAAACATTCATTTACTTGAATAATTTATCCTTCTCAACAAGAATTTATCCAAATATCACTTTCTGAATGGAAATTTATTACTTAAATACAATTAACTTTTATAAAACTGTCCTTTGACGTTATATTATTACCAGCGATAAGTCGAAACTTAAATCCCCCTAAACATTGTGAGATTTTCAAACCGCTTGATATTGTGTTTTAAGGAACCCAACAAAGTACACAATTTATTGAATATAATATTAACGTGAGTCAAATATTCTGACCCCTTATAATAATAGAAATTTTGCATCTACATAATACAATATATTCTTATCAATAATATCTTTCCACCTTTGTGATATCGTTGTCCTTCAAAATTCTGGACTTTTTCATCGAAGAGCTTTTCAATTGTTCCTGTACTTCTTCTAAGTTTTGGAATCGTTTTCCTGGAAGTGGCCGAAAGAAGTTCCTCAATTCCTCATTTGGTGTCTGACCTCTTGGTTAACAACATTGAGCAATTGAAGATATTGATTTGCATCTGAAACTTTCTGAACCAACATTTTCAAGTTGACAGCCTCATGATATGTTCACCCTTCACTCCACCTTCGCTATCAAAATACTATTTTACTTTATTGCAAGACTCCTTCAAACTGTTATGTTGTATAGTTAATGGTGCACAAACTACGCGATTCTATTCAAGAAATAGTGACGAACAGCAACGATGAAAAGAGTTAGAACTCGCTTTAATGATCCTGAATCATTTTTCACGGACATCATTATTGTGTCAATTAAGGTTTTGTTAACATCACGTTTCGAGAACTTCTTTTCGAATTTCAAGGGATTTCGTGATGTCGAAGTTACAAGAAACCCATGCCCATTTTTGACTTGATTTTACATCAAGGATATTTAATTTATATTAAAAAGAAAAGGTGAAAGTGTGTCGTTTTCAGTTGATTTGACGTGGCCGCCAATTATTGAAGGCAGTTTAAATTATCATCAAATCAAACCTTGTCTAATGTCATGGTATAAATAAATTCGAAAATTTCCAACTTAAACATCGCATATTCAATGTTGTGAGGGCATTAAAAATTTAAAATTCCCCATTTACATGTGACTTCGCATTGAAGCTGGTTCACACCACCTAACAGTAGTTCGCGAAGAATCGCTGTTACAGTCTGTTGCGTGGCACCTCGACATGTAAATGTTGCAGCAAGCTGAATGTCTAATGAAAGTATTTTAGTTTTTGCATTGCGCTGGTGTACTTGTTTCGCCTTCATCCATATCACGTTACGGCAACATGAATGTTAAATTATTTCTTTAATATCCTACGAGATGTAATCGCTTTTTGTTGCTTGGAACTGTGAGAGAAAGTGATTTTGAGTTTATGATTGTATTATTCAGAACAAATATGAGTTAACAAAAAGTTAAGGCCTCTTCATGCCCATTTTATTATTACATAACAAATGAACAACATAATTAAGAGTTTTGTTAGTTTGAATAAGTAGAAAAGTTCAATCATTCAATTAAACTTCTCATTTTCCTAAGAAAAAATTAAGCATGTGATTAAATTTACGAAAAAAGACTTAATTGCGAACAGTTTCGAAAACTTTTAGATAAAGAACTGAAAATGCAAAAGGTTAAAGCAGTTAATAATAATAATGTAGTAACTGAAGAAAAAAAAAGAGAAATAATGGCAAAATAATTAATAGTGTCACGAAGCGTGTAGCAACTGTATATAATTGCCTAATTATGTGTTAGGGAATTATTTCACAGAGAAAAAGATGAAACAATTAATTACATAACTGATCCTAATAAAATATTGTGAAATACAAAGTATTTTATGAATTAAAATTATGTTTTCATAAATTAATTTATAAATGTTGATTTCCTGTCCATCACCTTCTTAACAATGCGTCCTTCTTTCATCCTTAGTATATGACCATAGCATCGTATCCTTGCACTTGGATAATTCTGGTTATTGCTGGTTCTTTATTAAGGTCTGTTTTAGACAAATCAATTTCTTATAGTTTTTACTTTAGGCAAAGTGTCCATCACTGACGCATTTAAAAAAATATTGGATACGACACAGGTTGGTCTAAAGGGGGAGCAACTAATCTCCACAAAACGGTTACTGTGTAATCCACCAGATTACTTAGGTCTTCCCTTTAACTTCAAACCTTATCATTTATGAAGCAAGAGAAATATCTACGTTTCATTCTAAATAAAAAGGTCTCTGGAATGAAGTCAAACGATTACAAAATTTGTTCACTGATTAGATTCATTTTATGATTCATTCGTTCGAAGGGAAAAGGGCTTCTTCTTTTGTACAAGAGTAAATATAAATATGATTTATGAAATGTTGTTGTGGAATTTATTATTTGATAAAAGTGGAAAGCTAACCAACAAACATTAATGAATACTTTGCGGTGCATTTACAGTACGACAGTTTTGATTTTAACTTATTTAGCTGCGGTTAAAGTCCAATTCACAACGAATTATAGGCAATGTCTTTCCCAAGAGATACATACATCAATTCAGAACACAATGACCACTAGAAGTAAACACCAAACGCACCGTTGTGTTGCTCAAACGTTTGTATCATTACTCACCAGAATTCCAGTTCGATTACCAGGCAAATACAAATGTAATCAAAGCAATTAATCTTTGTTATTATGTTGCTGTCCCAAAGCTGAATGCCCCCAAGAGAAAGCAAAACGCTTTTCTGGGCGCTTCGCGCAATATCTCAGAAGTAAAAATTGCTTCGGATCGCTTAAAAATAGAGCTGTTGCTGCTTACGCGTAAAATACATTATTTATAGACCGAGTTATGGTAAACGGATCTGGAGCAATGCACATTCCTCGTCATATTTTCCAGTTACGTTCGATACGGCTTGCCTGTAAACGGAGTAATTGACGCGACGCCCACGGACGCTCTTATTATTAACGTGAGTAAACACAGAGGTGGACAGAACTTTGTTTTTTTAACACAGTCGAACTGCGTTAATTAACACGTGTACGTGCGAGCTCTAATTTCCTACGGTCACACAGAACTGTCTCGTTAAGCCGAATATTTAATTTTGTTCTATATTTGTTCTAAATTCTAAAACAACGCGACCATGTTAGTTGCAAGTCATTGTTAATATTATTTACCAACGTGATTATTGTCGTGGTTAACTGTTGAAGTACAGTGTTACTCATGAAACAAAGATGAACTTTGATTAACATAGAGCTATCTAATTATGCGTACATACATGTGTGTATATCACTGCAGGCCTATAAGCCAAAGCTATGAAAAGCATCTATGGACCAAGAAAGCTCTTTAGAATTCTTCTCCACTGCTTCCTATTTCTGGTGGTGTTCTCTCATCTTCTGCGCCCCAATTCCTTTAAGTGTTCCTCTACCTGTCGTTTCCACTCAACTGTCGATCTTCCTCTTCTTTTCTCCCTCTTTATCACCTCCTCTTCTTCTCTTGTTCATCACCATCCTAATAATACATCGTTCTTTCATCTTTAATATATAACCAAACCATCATATCATTGCGCTTTGACAATTCCGGTTATTGTTGGTTCTTTATAAAGATCAGTCTTAACGCGTTCAAATCTTATTACATCTCCTTTGCCATACCCTCTCCACTTTCTTATAAATTTAATTTTATATTTTCTTGATCTAATCAAATTTGACAGAGGTAACAGTAAAGTATCCGTCCTTTGGGCACTTCAAGAAATGTTGTATACAACACCAGGTTAGTTTAAAGGGGAAGCGATTAATCTTCTGTTACTGTGTAATCTACTAGAGTAGGATCGAGTTATTTAGGCCTTCCCTTTACTTCAAACCCTACTATTTGGGAAGCAAGGGAAATATCTACGTATTGCCGTTTGAAGAAAAGCAAGTTAAGGTCTTTGGATCTGCGATAGAATCTGTGGTAAAACAGGAAGATATATTTCAAAATAAATATAGTGTTTGTAACTGATAATAACCGAAAATCATGAGACCATTAATTGGCGTACAGAGGATGGCAAGCCTGGTGGTGATTTGAACTTTTATAGGCGCACGTACAATTAGCAGCGATAGCTGTGTCTAACAACACAAACAAAGGACAAACAATGCAGAGTGCACATGGGCAGCATGGGTGACTGATGAGCCAGGATATATCCTTTTGCCCCGTTATCTCAGTGGATAGTCCTCAGTATTTTCTTAATTTGTGCTCAGCAGCTATTTTCCTGTTCTTCTCCTTTCAGTAGTGTAGGGCCATCCTTGGCCTCTTTATTTTGCGTTGGTGTCGTCTGTCGTAATTTTTGACGTAGTCAAGTGTTATGTTGGTATGCTTGTCAACTGATTCAATATTTTGGTGGCTTGGGTATGTGTTGTTTCTTTTATGGTCTCTATTTAGTTTCTTGTAAAAGACCTACTTCCGCATTGGCTCTTGCGATAAAGTCGCGGAGTTTGTGTTTTATTGGAAACGTAGTTGGCTTTCCAGGAGATGATGACGAGGGCGTTGTTCCAAGTTAGATTGAGAGGAAGTTGAGTATTGCTTGAGTGTTCCGTAGAAATTGCTTGGTTTCTGTTGGTCCTAGGTTCGTGGCACTATATGCTAGCATCATTTCTGCTAGGATCTTGGTGATCTGGGTGTGTTTATTATTGTGATTTGGTGTTTTCCAGGATGGAGCGGTAGTAGTTGGGTTGAGGGGAGAACGCTTTATCTTCAGGATTTAGAAGGGGTTGTGAGTTTGGTAAGGAGTTGTTCAATAGTATTGGGGGCGTGATTGTGACTTTGTTTTTAGAGTTGCAGGGGCAACCCCTGAAGTTAGCGGTTGGCGCATCTGGGCGGGTCGAACTTTGTTTTTGGGCAGTCAGACTTCCGGTGGTTATTTCCACATTTTACACATTTTGTACTCGGCTTTTCATCGCGCTTGTGAGTGACCGAAGAGTTGACATCGGTAGCATTGTCCACCTGATAAGTTGTTCCTAAGTGGTTCCACTTTTATATCTATTTCGCATACACTTGTAAGGTTGTAGATGTGCTTGTATTCTATAGAAACCATTATTAGGACTAGGGGCATGGGTGTTTTGTTTTGGCCTTTGGTCATGCGAATTATTTTTATGGGTTTTATATCCTGTTGGATTAAGTTGTCTTCTATTGTTTCAGTGGAGAATTCTTGTGGGATGCCTCGAATTACTACCTTAAGTTTTCTGTCATTGCCTAGGCTGAAGGTGTGATAGGGTACTGCTCCTTTGTCCAGGAAGGACGTGATGCCTCTGTAGTCGTCGGCTGCCTGTGGCGGGATTTTTATTTCTTCACTGGTGTCTGTTTCTTTGGTGTAGTTGAGGCGTTTAGATCTTAAGGCGTTGGCGATTTGTATCCATTTATCTTTCTATCTGATGGTGATCGGGGGGATTCGTGCAGGGGGTCATTAATGTTTGGGGTCTTGTTGGAGGTTATGTCTGTATGAGAGTGTGTATCGTCGTCCTGATCTAGTATTTCGTATCTGTTACCTGTGCATAGGTTTGTGTCTGGTTGGCCTGTGGAGTTTTTCCTCTTCTTTTATACTTTTCGGGGCTTTTCGAAATCAATTTGTCTTAGCACTAATAATTTTTCAACATGATATTTAAACCTTTCGAGCTGCTCTAGGTTGAGATCGTTGATTTGGAGTCTTTCCTCCAGGTCGATGGTGTCACGCACTGTTTAAGTGTCCTGCCACAGGTTTGCTTTAGTCTTAATTTTAGCGTTTACTTTAACTGCACTTAACTGAAATTAACATGTACTACTACTCGCTACTACCACTACTCCACACTCGAACCACTAAGTGTTAAAATTTTATTAAATTTAAATGAACATTCTTTCTCCTAATTTCTGTTTCTTATTTATAAAATTATATACTTATAGTTCAATTTAAGATTTCATTATGACATAAATCTTCTAAGGATTATATTTCTAGGAACTCGCTGGAAATATTATTATTAATATGTATTGGTATAGGCAAGAGTCAGTATCAATCACATTTCTTGAATTTATATTTCAATAAGTTAACTTTCTAAAACTAATTGCAGTTATTATCAAACCTTAGATATTATATTTTATTGATTCGCGCGGCAATAAATAACACAAAGAATTTATTAAACATAAAACTGAGTACCGCCCTGCACAGTTTGCTCTCAATAAATAATTATACACTCCCACAACCGGAGCAGTTGACATTAATATTGCATTAATTTGGTCGAAAGCAAACAAGTAATTCCAGTATTTATCGCCGGACAATTAATCTCTTTCAACTTGTAAAGATTTACATGACCAATTCAAGTTGTTTTTATTACAGAACTGCATTTTAAATTGCGTAAGTTCGCCAATACTTTCTAAATACTCAATTAATAGTAAATTTGCAGTCATATGCAGTAGTGCTCTCTCTTCACTGAAATTGCAATAAAAAAGCAATCCACTCTGTAGATAAGATCTCATGTCTCTAAGTAATGTGTGTCAATACATTTTTATTTTTATTGAAATAAATAAAAAAATCTTTTGAGCATGGATTGTGGTTGAATCCATGGATTCCTTGTGCGCCCACATTTAAACAATTATCGTCATTATCGTCATCAGTACACCGGTAGAGTCGCGTTTTCTCCATTTTACAAAGCCGACACACTTTCGACGTTAGTACCAATTTCTAGTACCGTTAAACGTGCCGGTTCAGTGATACTACCAACTTATTATACGTATGTAGTAAAACGGTGGAGACTTGGAGATCGATGGAGAACGAACGTTCTTATCGATTTCTCGCCGAAACGGAAACGGTTGTTAATGCACACACTATTCGCGAGATGATATTTCTTGTTGTTACGCAGTTCCTTTCTGTGCTTGTGTCGGTTGCTGGCCACTGGAATTAACGAGGTGGGATAGAACGGCGTTTGACGCAAACGGAAGGACTTCCTGCATAATCACATCAGTCTTCTAGAGTTTTTGAATTTACATGTGGCCCGGTGCGGATCTTTCCTGTTTATGTTAAAATTTTGCATATTTTTCTAACAATTGTATAATGTCTACAAACAACAGTCATTTAAGTAGAATTAATCCTTTTATTCGTGCTTATTTATCTCTTCTTGTTTACTCTTACATTTGTATGGTTTCCACGAGAGAAAATTTTCTAAACTTTCCATAAGTTTCTCCAATTCAAGTTAGGTTTACTTTTTATGATATTTTTTTTAACTGCAGAGTCCCCTAATTGAATTTTATAGAATTTGATAGAAGTTATACGACCGTTTTTATTCTTTCCCCTATTGTCTTTATAATTTGAATTAAGAAATTAACTGAAAAAAGTGAGGCACAAATACTTTTGCAAAAAAAAATTACTTTGTTTTGCAAAAATTTGCATACGTATTTAAATACATAAATACAACGTTTTTTTTTATGCAACGCCTGAAAATTTTTATTTAAACATTAGTCTTGTAATTTCTACATTTGGACGTTTGAAAATGTAATTAAATATTTGTGAATAAAATTTGGAAATATTCTCATAGCGCATGACGTCAGCTACGCAAAATGGTGCTAACAGTTCGCATTATACTTACGACACGCAACCGTTTATTTAAACAATAAATGTAGACTACTTAGAAATATGCACTTTTCTAAGAGATAGATTACCTCACAAGGCCGCCTCTTAATTATCCAAATTAAAAATTTCCTTACGATTAAATCAATAAGAGTGAAGTCCTATTAAAAATCTAGAATATTGCTTGTTCAGATTTAAATTAAAAGAATTCCAAACTTGATAACACCGAAGTAGTTCAGATTTGAAAAAAAAATCATCGCGCATAAATTCTAATGGTTTTCTTTATTTTATTGATTCGAAACTTATTCATTTATAGAATTAATCTTGGAAGTGATAAGTACGTCATAGTTGTTTAGTAAATTTGACCTCGTGTTTGCATTGAATAATCGAATTAGATAACTGACGGCTGCTGGAAGTGATGAACTGGCCGGTTTTCGTTGTTACAAGCGACAGTTGGCAACACCAAACATTCCAGAGAATTCAAATTGAATTCTTTTTAATTGCTTTTGACCTACTTTTGTAATTATTTAATAGAGAAATGTCTATTATGTCTAATTATTATTAATATTTCATTGAATTAAAAATACAAAGGTCGGGATTGATGAGATCGAAATGAATTTTGTTTCAAGGTCATCTTGTCCAGATTTTTTTTAATTCTTTATTGTGATTAAAATAATTCAAACTTTTTTACCTTCTAGTCGTACATAGTTTCATCTATAAAATATCCTAGAATTTCTATGTTCTTCAACTATAACAACAAAGCAGTCAATGTACAGTCGCAATGATAATTCTTGACGCTTACAGACGATCGTACCCATTTCCTTTAAAACTATGAACATCGAATGCATCCAAATCTTACTTCTTAAAAGTAGGTCCGGGATGTCGTAAATTATTTTTTTTTAAATAATAATGGATTGTCCATGATATTTGTGACTGATTTAAAATAAATTTGGAAAACAATGTGCCAAGGTCACAAAAAACTTCGTTGATATTTTGAATTATATTTGTTTCATTAATACAAGACTAAACTGGATGAGATGTTTTGGGCTGTAAAATAAACCATTCTCAAATCTACAATTAATGAATTTGCGCTTTATAAATAAGTAAAAGTAATAAGAGAGTTTGAAACTAACCTGAGTTTACAGGCACGTGGCCATTTTAACTTAAATTGAAAGACAAACAATGCGAGAACCTAAAAATATCTGGCGAACAAAAATTCCTAAACAATACCAACTTAAAGTAACAATCAAACGACAGCATATTGGCATATTTTTGTAGTTAAAACAACTCATTTTTTTTACCTTCTACATAGTTTCATCTATAAAATATCCTGCAATTCTTCAAGTCTTCAACTATAACAACAAAGCAGTCAATGTACAATCGCAATCATAATTCATGACGGTTACAGAAAGCTTAGAGAAGATCGTCCCCATCTCCTTTAAAACTATGAACGTCGTGTGCATCCAAATCTTACTTCTTAAAAATCCGGAATATCGTAAATTATTTTTTGTTTGAAAACTACAAATAAATGTCACCGATGAGTTTTTCTGTAAAGGTTATGTAATGAATTATGATTGCGACTGTACATAAATTCACAACGAGTTATAGGTAGTGTCTTTCCCAACATGATCAAAGCAATCAGTTTTGTTGATAGTCCCAAGCGTTTCAGGGATTTCAATTTAATTATTTTTATTTTGGCCCTATAACAATTATTTAGTAACAAAATTGATCAAATTTTGTGTAACAATTATTTGATTAAAAATGCGAGAGTAGAGACTGATGAAACGAAAATGAACAAAGTCCAATAAACAAGAAAATTATAAAAATAGTAGAATTGTACGCATTATGAATCCTCCATCATTGAGAATCACAACGCAGATTAAATTTAAAAATAAGAAGGACAATAATCGGTTATTTTTCTTCTCAATTCATGTAGGTCAACGACCCTTCTAAAAACGTTGGATTTTTGTTCGACGTGACTGATTTGTTAAAAAGTTACCAAACACAAGGAACTATGGAAAGAGTATTAAAAGACATACATATAATAAAATATAATAGAAATAGAACGTCTACCTTCGCTTCGTTGATAACCAGTTAATTTTGGAAATAGACAAATAGAAAATTCTCTGAAAGAGTACAGCAACATTAATCTCACAATAAGCTTGTTTTTTTTCAGTTAATAGTCAGTCAGTCTCGACGTTCACTTTCTTTCCGTCCTCTTGATTCATTTACTCATACTGATTTTTTCTTTGGAGAAATCCAACTTGTCTCCACTTTATGATTGCCCTTGTGTACATCTTCATTACTTGGTTTGACCTTCCTTTCCATTTTCCGTCAAGTATTTACAATAATTTTCTTTCTGTTTTTTATATTTCCTTGAGTCTTATCTGTCAACCACTGTGTGCAGTCATATTGTAATGGAACTATCCTGAAATTACAACAAAACTATTAATCAAAAGTGCAAATGCTTTTGAGTAAAATAAACAAATAGACCAAGTAGTAGTCAAAAAATAAAACAGTACAAGCGTTAAATAGCCGCAAGAAAAGAAATGAAATGAAGTCAGAATTTGCAGGAATTTTTTAAAACTTGTGACAGAGAACGTAAAAGGCAAATAATAAATAAGAACTATATAAATACATTTTTAGAGAAGATACTGCGGATTATAAAAGTAGGTAGAAGTCGTAAGGAGATGAAAATAAAGCCGTAATAATGGAAACATTGAAGATAAAAGGTCTAATGTGACTTGAACGTAGGCAGAGAGTGCTATAAAATAAATGAGCAAGAGAAGTACTTCGCAGAAGCCATCCAATCAAAGAAAAAGAAAAAAGACCAACAATTTTTAATTACATATACCCTTTTATGTAATATATATTTAGGATTGTGATGAAATTATATTTGAAGTCAATCTTGATGAAATGAAAATTTAAGAGTTTTGAATATCGACTTTATGGAAATTTCTAATTAATTAATTAATTAATTAATATCCACCAGTGTCATAATATTATCCATAAAATTAATCGAATTGCCTTCTGCATTATTTCTAAGGTTTCATGATTCAAGATTAACACCCCTTGCTACAACTTTTACAATCACACTAAAAGGAACTTCGTTCCTCGAACCATTCGCGTGTTTTCCTGCTTACTGGTAAGAAGTAGTGATACAATGGCGAGTTAATTAAAAGCGAGAGAAAAATTACACACTTACACACATGCATGTGCTCAGGCAAAAACGCTACCATCTATCGCATGGCGAATGGGCGGTTTCCGCCAGAAATTTTAAACAAGGCAATTGTTTTGTCTAACGCCGAGAGGTCCGCGGGAAATTCGCCGTGAATTGTGTTCTTTACAACAGGAAACATGGTCGGTGGCTTTTAACATGGAAGCCGGGTTACGTGCAGAGCGGTGAAAGTTTTTAGATTTTTTCTACGATGTGATTCTATTGACCATTATTCTGGTCGCTGCGAACGACCTTCCGATTACGTTACGCTGACACGGAACATCATTATGTTTTTTTGTGTGTGACGGAATAATTACAAAATATTAAAATTCTCATGAATTTATAAGTACAGAACGTTCCAAATTAATTGAAACTCATAAAATACTTGACATGCTCTAAAACGGTCATAAACAGATCACGACCCTTAACAATTTTAATAACTTTACAATCGGTATTACCTACGAGTTTCAGATAATTTGAAATGTTGTTTGGTCAAGTATTAATTGCTGTCAAATAACACCAAGTAGATCTTTGAAATCTAATTAAAGAAGAACGAAACTTTCTTTCTGTAGAATTTGGTTAGGAGTTTCAGTTATCACAAAGACGCACAGAACAACAACTTTGGATTACTTTGATAGACAAATAAATAAAATCCATCTGGCAACATTCTCTTCAGCTTTGATGATGAAATCCAAGAATCGTGCATTTGCTTTGCTCATTGCTTCCATTTGCGATGATGCATCTTCATATACAACAGTTCTAATGTTTATTAATGAACATTGTGTACCTATATGCAAAGTCACGCGATTTTACATTTGTAATATTTTTGTTTCAAGGACTGCTATGAATTCGTGGAAGTTTCCAATGAGAAGCACTGAAAAATATTTTTTTTCTACTCCCTTCTTTAAAACACAAGTTATCGTATTATCGTTTCCACGTTGCTAAGCGATCTTTTAAATACACATTGACAAGCTGTGACTTTGTGCGTTTTAGTCACGGCGTCACGGCACAATTTCCGAATTTTAGTATTTTTGTGTTGGTCGTAGAAAAAGTATAGTATGCAATTCGATTTATAAACTTCTCTAGACACTCGTTTATTAAACACTCGCTCCGCTACGCTTCGCTCGTGCCTAATTAAAACTCGTGACTAAAATGCCGTTTATAAAACTTGTTGCATAATATACTATTTTAACACATGTATATGGGCGATGATCATGATGGTATTTAAAGAAACCGGCAGATTGGCATTGAAAATACTGTGTGAATGTAATACTTTTTTCACGTGTGTTCGGCAGAACAAAGACATGACGCCCTCAAGAGTATCTGCAGCAAATCCGAGGTATTAAGCAAAAAAGAAGAATATGAAAATATCTACAACTTATTTACATAGAACCTACACACTTAGGGGTGTGAAAATCGAACTTGTTCAAGTGATTTGGTTTTTTTGATGATATAGTATTATTATGCGAGGAAAAATTCAAAGTGGAATTTATTACCGCGTTGTTTTCCAAGATGGTGTGACATTCTTTTTCCGTTGATGCAGTTATTCGTGAAAATAGTTTCTAGAAATTCCCTCGTTCACACACAAAAGAAGATGAAAAAGCCCATCAATCCACGACCGCAGAGCGCGAACAATGAGTGAAATCTTCGCTATGTACGATATGTAGGACGCGGCAATTAAGAGCCGGATTGTATGGTGTAATTTGCAAAATTGTATGCAGTTTAACGGCGCAGGCCGTCGTCATCGTTTGTATTAAGAAATTACGCCGTCCCTTATTTGGCCTTTATTCGTTTATCCCTTAAGCAGCCGCTCACATGTGCGCGCAATCTAACAAAGAACCTATTATTTATTGGTACAATGAACTAGTACAAATTACAATTAGACTTAATCGGTATCTGGGGCTCCGTTCTTTGTGCTTCGGCGACTTATTAAATCACACACTCTCGCTCGACGTTTGTTATTCTTTAGCAACGTTTGTTGATTTTTATTTAATTGCCTTCGACCACAACTCACTGTCAGCAATCAAAGTCGCATTACAAGTCACATGTTTAAATTTCATGCCGGCTGAGATTCTTCTTTTATTGATGTGTCCAGTCCAGACCTTCATTGCCATCGACGACTGCCTTGCATACTGATTTTAATTTATTTACGTTTTAATATTTAATACAAACTATTTCTGACTTTTTTTTACTTTATTGTGAAAAAAAACCACTGTTCAAATAGACTAACGTCTTTGATTATTATTTTCCTTTCTTCTTCTCTTAAAAATGACTGACGTAATGTTTTTAACTTAATCGTAAAGGCTTTTTGGTATAAAAGTAACTGATCTACTTCTCCTTGTGAGTAGTCTCATCCATTTCATAATCAAAGCACATCATTATTATTTAGTTAAACAAAATACCAGGCGTTCAAAAACTCCCACGTTTGGAGCTGTCGTCGGTTTGATAAACGTACGTGGAGTAGTCCTAACCAAGTGATCTATCTCAGTTACTTTACGTGGGAGTTTTTAAAGGCATGATATAATACCTAATAAGCTGTCAACCAGCTTATCGAAACCTTAAGACGTTTGCGATTTTCAAGGTTACCATGAGAAGTAATAACAAGTTTTTTTATACGAGCCCAGTCCCGCTTCAGTTCTCTCACCTACTAAAATTACAATTTCTTTGAAAAATTGATAAAATGTAAAACTAACTGCTACTTTCTGCTATTTTAAATCTCTTTTAATTACTTAGATGTAGTAGAGTATGTTCAATCAAATTAAATGTTTTAATATAAAAGGAAGTGGATGAAAATAATGCAACGCATTTTATGCATCCACGTGTTTCTGGCACTATATTATGAAATTGGGTTTAGGTGACTATGCAAAGGCATGGCCACACAGAAAAAAAACAATGGTGTTTGTTAACACAATTGTAGACTTTGTGTCTACAAATTGTGCCTGAAATGAAGACACGAATAACAATTTCCGCTGTTGCCCAAATTCACTTTGAAGAAGTTTCATGGCCACTTCAAAATTGGGGATGTTTTAAAATATTTGTCATTCACAATATTCTTGTGTGTGGAAGTATACTACATCTAGGGGTGCATCGAAGTTCAGTATCTGCAATTTTTAAGAGCACAGTTATTTACTAATATTTTTAAACTTGCCAATTTTGAGATGACATTCAAAGTGAACTTGGGCAACAACGGAAAGTGGTTTTAAGTATTACAGTTACATGAGGTCTACAAAGTACCAGGGGCCTATTCCACCAACAACTTTGAAATGTTTTACTAACATTTTAGCAGATTATTGAATTAATTTGCTGAGCCATAAAATTCAATAACAATATAATAAAAGCAATGTCGAAAAGACAAGAAAACGCTAAGGCTGGGTTTCTCAGCCCTAGTTTAACTTTAAACTCCTGTTTATTCCCATGGTAACAATTATAAAAACAATTATTCCTATGGAAATAAACAGGAGTTTAAAGTTAAACTAGGACTGAGAAACCCAGCCTTAGTGCAAAGTGCAAGATTGCAAAGTTGTTGGTTGAATAGGCTCCAGGTTTCATCAAAATCGGTAGGCGACACTTGGGATACTTTCCATGTCAGACAATGACAAGAACGAAATAAATCGTTACCAAAATCGAAATACAACAAACAGACTAAAAGTTAATAGCTATTGACCAGTTTCATCAAATACTTAAACTCAGTTTAACTTTAAACTACACATAGGCCAGGTATTTCAGTTACAATTTAACTTTAATCTTCAATTTATTCCCCTACAGGAATTTTTAGTTGATTCCCATAGAAATGTCGGGTCTTAGAATATGACTTTCATATTTAGATTGTTGTGTAACCTCACATTATAAACACTACTTAAATTTAAGTTCAGCTTAAGTGTTTGGTGCAATTGGCCCTACATCTCCTAAGAAGCTAAAAGCGTGCTGTTTTGCTCTAAGCTGTAGAGAGGAAAAGATACCCCGAGCATTTCTTAGTCTTACCATTTACCAAAGGTTTTATCAATTCTTACAACGAAACGTTGATTGTAGAGCGATTTGAAAGTTGTGCAAAACAATATTTATATTTTTCATAAGCATATTATTGATAATAACTAACATAATAGATAATAGTTACTGCACCATGTTCTAAGGAAGTTGAAAAATCTTTAATTAGAATTTAGATTGTCAATACTATATTATCCAATATACAGGCGGTCTCAAAAATGGTGTCCATGTTTTATAAGCTTACATTATTAGTCCCTATAGAGTTTCATTTAAAGTTATTTAAGTTTTAAATAAAAGAAATTTGGCAACAACGTGCAAGTTAGAAGTGATTATTTTATGAATTAACAAAAACACGAATCTCTAAATGCTTGACGTATCCTCGCTCTTAAAACGTCTTTGTTTTCTGCCGATGTTCTGTATACAGTGGACTTTACATGTCCCCAGAAGAAAAAATCCACGGGGGTGATGTCACATATCCCTTATTTCAGCCAAAGGAAAATCATCTAGCTTGTCTTTGAAAGCAAATCTAGAAAATGCTCGCTATTTAATCTATTAGGTAAAAATACTGAGCCAAAAATGCGGCTTCCTGTAACACCTGCCCACACTTTGACCGAAAAGCGATGTTGGTGTGAAGTTCATAGTTGACATGTGGGTTTTCTACAGAATAAAAATGCATATAATGTTGATTAAAATAACCGCTCTTCGAAAAACCTTTTTTTTTGTAAAATTATGATCCCCTTCTAACATGTTTAAAGGCCAGTTACTAAATAACAAACGTCTTAGTAAAATGAAAAAGAAGAAAGTAGAGAATTTGATTAACTAAAGAATTCCATGCCTTTTATCGAAATTCTGCAATTTTCATTCACTAAGCCTAAAACATTTTCTATAACATCCACTCTTACACCTCTTGGACAGTCTCTGTAAGGTGCTAGTGGTTTGAATTGACCCAGCTTCCAGTCTTCTGTTGTTCTTCGACATGGGTGTCTCCTGTGCAGATAATGTTCAACGTACGCTCTGGCTGCACACCCAACAAAAGTATCATGTCGAAGTATTCTCCATTAGTATACATGCTTTTTTAGTAAGAAGTACACAGATTTTTCACTACTTTCTATCAGTATGATAAAAAAGTTAGTTGTCAAGAAGAGAAAATTGAGGAATTACTTTCATGGCCTGGGTTATAAAAACATGAGCAATTGTTAAATACAGTCGCCAGCATTATTTTATAGTACCCAGGTACCCAAACGACGATTCTGTCTATTTGCTTTAATTCGTTTAGAACATGCTACTTTAATCAGGGGGTCATTCGTCTTCATTGCAGAGATTTAAATTACATAGAAGTTCAATTATAGAACAGTAGCTAATATTGGTTATCGAGATCAACTTTCATGATGGAATATCCTCATGTTGATATCCTAACTTATTTATATTGAAGTGTCTGGAGCGTATACGAAAATATACTGAATGCTATCCAAAGATACTTTCCGTCAATATGAAACTAGATCTTCTGAGGTTCGCCTAAAGATATTAGGATTAAGTAAATCCAAAGATTGTCCTAACTACTACTGCACTAAGTTTTATAATTCTTTACGAAATGAAATTAAAAATCTTCCACTGAAAATTAAGCTGATGAAATTAAAAAGATTTTTTTTAATAGAAAAGTCGTTAGGAGTTCTTAAATTGCACTTTTGTTTCTTCATTAATTCAATAAACTGGGTATGTACAGTGGTGGCTATTAAAATTGTTATCCGTACATGCTAACCTCGCCCTTATTGCCCTGCAAAGAAAACAACGGCTATCGTCTCCCCACACATATTGTCCTTTGAATCGTACTTGGCGTGTATATTTATGTAGCGTAAATAACACGCAAATATATTATTATTTTTTAAATTAACCAAATTTTTGTTTCTCGTATTTGATCGTTGTTCAAAAAAGACTCTTCTGTTTTTCATTCACAAATAATTTTAGCAAAATTAAACATAACAATCTTCAACTTCGAAAGTATTTTCTTTTTAAACAGAGCGTAGTGTACTCGTTAATTAAAACTGTCCCGTTATGCAATTAATTCATCGTATTAAATATTGCGCCGCGGTAGGAACGAGCCAGACGTACTGAATTGAATACTGAAACGTAGTAAACGTAGCAAAGTGTGTAACTAATACGTCGGAAGAATTGTGCCATTCAAAAACAGGATGTGTTCATTTAAAGTGTTTTATAAGAACTTACACGCTCGACGGGCGTTCTTTTATGCGAGCGATCATTTTTAGAGGTCTTTTCTGCCGAATTACGACCAAAAAAAAAGGTCGATATATCAGCTTTTTTTTGCCAAACGGAAACGACTTTTTAACTGCCAAAATAGTGATTGTTTTAAAGGTTAATTAACAAATTTACGTCATATCAATCTGAATACCATTCACTCCTTTCTAATTCGGTTATCATTCTTTTGCATAAGTAAATTTTGCGAGTTTTAAGGAAAATCATTCGTTTCTTTGAATCCTGAAGTCGAGTCCTGTGTATGTATCTTGGTTTCTTCTCTTCCAATATTTTGTGCATACTTCAAACAAAAACGCCATAAATAAAAACATTAGATGTGGCATACGATCAGAGCCGAAGGTCGGATGACATCATTTCTGTGTCTGGCTCTTAAATATTCCCGTTTAATTCGATGCAGAACTCCATCACGTCTTCCGACGCTCCGCTCCGCACGGCGACGTCACTTGCAGCAATCGTTTCGATAAATTGCTTCTGCATATTTTTAAAGAACCTATCGCGAGACGTACGTGTTTGCTGTACGTTCGAAGGCGAGGAATGCCAAGATAACGAAAGTTATTCACATATTATGTCTATCATTACCTATCTCCCTCCCGTCTTTGGTCAGGCGATAAATCGAACCGTTACAAGTTACAGGAGAACTTGTTTTACCACTAAATCAGAACTTCTTACATTGTACTTAATTGACTTAGATTTAAAAGGATATCTATGTATGTTTGGTCCTGTTCGATTCATCAAAAATCACTACCTTTGGCAAGGTGGACAACAAGAAACAAAAAAGAAACGCATGAATTTGTAAAGCATAGATGAAGGATTCCATCTTCTTCATCTAGGAAATTGGAAGTACATCATAAGAAGATCTAGGCAGTTACATTGCTCAGAGATTTACCTAAATACACAAAGACTTCGGTTCTCCACAAACCGGCAAACCCAAAGGATAACGTAATGAAACTGGATAAAGAAACTCAGTCCTAAAGAAATTTTCAGTCAGAGAAGCAATGGAATACATGAGAAAAGAAGAGAAAGAAAACACGAAAACAAATAGAAACCAACGCAAAGTTATGAAAAACGAATGACAAAAGGGTGTAAAGTATTTTATCAGAAACAACAAACTTTAAAGAATTTTGGATGGAAAATAAAACATGAGTTAGAGAGAGTATGGCGAAAGTGAAGTTAAAAAAAATTGTACCAAATAAGATAAGAAGAAAATAGGAAAAGCCAAAACCAACGTAAATATATAGGAAGGGAATCGTAAAAGGATATTTGTATTAATCCTTGGTCCATTCAAGCACGTTTCCTTAAAAAGGGTAATCTTCTACGTTTAGATATAAAACGATATAAAACTGCATAACTTGCTTATGCTTGCCCACAATTATACATTTTCGGTTCAGGTTTAAATCAGAGCTTTAAACCCTTTAAGGAGACGCAGCGATATGATTGCTGTAACGTGATTGCACTAAAATCACCAGAATTAACGTCGATCTAATTGCCAGAATTAAGGATTTCATTGATGTGGAAATTTATAACAGAGCTCTCTTCGGGGAAAGGGCATTATTAAACGAGAAAATCGTTTAATCACTCCAAAAAATCTACCGAAAAACTGTAGGGGCAAAGGGAAGGAAAATTTTAGCCTCCTTAAGTCGTCTTAGATCCGAGAAGAACCCCGATTATGCATCATAATCCAGGCTAAGACGACTTCGTAATATCTAATAATATTAATATTACAGGCCTCACGATTTACGCAGTCAAGTTCATAGATGCGGGAGCTTGGAAAACGTGATATATTTAATTTAATTACTATGTAAGTCACAGTATAAAAGTCAAATCTCTATGCCAACGATAATTAGGCATTATTTCCACAAAAAATTACTATTGAGAGAGTGTATTAATGAATGTAAGACAAAATATATGCGAATGAATGAAGGGTTACAAGAAAGACCAGTGCCTCTGAAAGTAGAAGACAACAAAGAATATATATTCGAAAATGTCCGGCAGTTTGAATATCTAGGAGCACATTAACAAACAGAGGAGAGGAAACGAAAGTAATTGACAAAAGACTAGCGAAGGAAAGCAAGACAGCGGGGAAGCAAGGAATGTTCAGGTCAAAATTGTTTCTAGAGAGGCAAAACTACGCCTATATAATACAGTGATCAGACCTTACCCGTAGGTACTCGAGCCGAAACCTGGGTGACTATTCAAAAGGAAGAAATAAAAGTAACTACATGATAAAGGATATTCTTAAGAAAGTTCTACGGAGGGATACGAATAAATGGGACAGAATTGCGAAGGCGGACGAACAGAGAATTAAAACATCTGTTTAGGAGTCCGGAGATAACCCAAGTAATAAGAACGGCATATTTTGGAAAAAGGTATTCCACAGGGCTCCAACTTTACTGTAACGCTATTTCTTATTGGAGTGAAATGGTATGACAGACGGGCTTCACCCGAGCATTGGATATTGTATGTATGTAAGTCGATGACATAGCCATTTTTCTGGCGTCCCCTGCGCGGCAACCATTGAATCGCCCTTTGCAAGAGACAATTGATGTAGTGATCGGGAATGCTGAGGCCCGCGGTTTCAGCTTTTCTGTTGCGAAGACCTCACGCGTACACTTCTGTCGTTTGCGCAGACCGCACATGCGGTCTTGCCTCAAAATCTACGCCTCTCCCATCCGTTACACCTCTTCGGTTACTATTCTTGAATAGTCTATGAAATATATTCTTGAAATGATATTTGATTTTACCCTCTCTTGGAGAAGCCACATCGAAGGGTTGGTCGCAATCTGTCGTAAAACACTCAACATCATCAAAGTCCTGCGCCTTTATAAATCCTTGTTGCTATCCAGAATCGACTATGGATGCATTGCATATTCATCGGTCACTCGCTCGTCTGAAACCGCTCATGTTCTCCAGAAGGCGGCAATTCGTTGGGCGACAGGAGCTTTCCACACTAACCCAATCATGAGTATTCTCTGCACGCCTCTTTCTTTCCGTAGAGATCGTTTCCTGGCCTCTTATGCTATAGGGATCTACTCCAACCCTACCCACTTTAACCACCACTTTCTTAGACATCCTCCGTCGCCTGAAGCCGATAGTCGCAGACACCCGTTGAGAAAACCTTGCAGCATTCGCATGCATCGACTACTATCTTCTCTTATTGCCGTTTTACCGGTGGTCATTCCCATACAGCCTCTCCCTACCCCACCTTGGCGATTTCAGACTGCGGAATGCCTTCTTAAATTGGATCCTCTCTTAAATAACCAAAATATCGTTCGCACGCATTTTCTGCACCTTCTTGATCAATATCCTGGGTCGGTGGCTGTCTATACAGATGGGTCCAAAACCCCTGATGGGGTTAGATGCTCCATTGTGATTGTGTATTTTCTCTCCCCTCTTCTGCAACAATCTACACGGCTGAATTATACGCTATATTAGAAGTTCTTAATTACAACGATCCGTATTCTGACCGGTCTGATCATTTGCTCGGACTCTCTTAGTGCGCTCCAGTCAATCTCTGACCAGTTTACGAACGACCCATTAACACAACTTATCTTACTCATGCTTAGAACCTTCTCACGCGCCTGTGTGTTCGTGTGGACGCCTGGACACAATGGTATTCGTGGGCATGAGGTCACAGATGCTGCTGTTCCGATACGCCACTCTGACCTTAAAGTTTTCATGAGAACAAGGATCTTAAGTATGTGGCAAGAGAAGTGAAACCTTTTACCGGGTTTCTGCATTCTGTTAAACCCCAAGTTAGGTCCTGGAAACTCCCAATTTCACTGACAAGGAGAGAAACCGTTGTTCTCACCCGTCTGAGAATCGACTATACTTTGTTCTCCTCGGCCCATTTACTGTCCGGGGAAGGCCAAGCACTCTGTCCTGAGTGTGGCACTCCGCTCACGGTGACACATGTTCTCCTGTTCTGTCCACGTTTTGCCCCTCTTCGCCTATTTTACGGCATCAAAGGTATCCTACCAGATATCCTCAGTAATACCAGTTCTCGGGTGAGGTCGCTCCTTAGCTTCGTCCAAGACCGCGGGTCTCTTCGACCGGATACTTACATTTTATACCATGTCTTTTACATTATGTTTATACCTACCATCTGTGATACACACTGTACAAATCATACAGATACTTACCGTAGTGCCATTTCTCTCGTCTGTGATATACTCTCATCTGTGATTTTTTTTTCACGTCCTTTACGTGTCTTAAACTAGCCATCTTTAATAGTCAGCGTGGTGATACTTACCCTTGTCTCTGCCACTCCACCTTACTACTGATGATCTTCTGTCCGCTATGTCTCTAAACTATGGCTAATGACCCCCGCAGTCGAAGCCTTATAAAAATTTTAGAAAAAAGAGCGACATGCTTGAGACACCTAGTAAGAATGGATGAAAATCGGTGGGCAAAAAAGGTATAGAAAGGGGGGAAGGACGAAGGAGAAGAAGAGGCCGCCTACGGAAAAATGGCTGGAAATGAGTAAGGAGGACCTAAGAATTGTAGGAATTGAAAACTGAAAGGAAAAGGCGAAGGATAGAAGAGGATGGAAGCCATGGGCCTCGAAAACCTATAACGCTCTATATATGTATAACTACAACTCCGGCTATTAGTTTCTTGTGAGACCCGAGACATTAAATTGCAGCTTAAATTACCGGGTGATCAAAATATTTCCTGTAACCTCATCGCCCATTCTATACCGATGTAGAAGCAATCTAGCCGCCCGATACGATTGCTGTCGATCGAATCGCCTGAATGTTGGTTTTCTTATCAACAATCGTTGAAATAATCGTCGTTATGGTTTTAAGATTCAGCTTAACTTTAAACTGACATTGTTTATGGCCAGTTGTACAATTCCATCGTTGTTAAGGGTTTGATCTAAGATCGTTCAATTTTGGTATTAAAAGCAGAAAGTATTTGGAGAAATTTCTGAAAAATGAGAAAAGTCGACTTTAGAGTAGACGTCGCGTCGCCTTAAAGTATATTTTTGCATACTTACAATTAACATAAAATGTGAATCAGAAAAACCCAATTATTACCAGCACTGAATCATCTTTTGTTTTGTTTAATTAAAAATTCTGATCGCGGGGTACGTTCCTCCTTGCTCCAAGGCAACTGCGTTCGCTACTGTACTGAGTCATGGACACATAGAAGAAGAAGAAGAAGCGAACGTCTTTCCACCAAACAAACTCACTTCTCCGAATGGTATTTATAAACAATAAAAACACGAAACCTGTTTTGTAACAGCAGAAAAAAAAGGCTCGCGTTTATCTCTCCGTGATAAATTAAAGGAGCTGCAACGTAACCCCTTCGAAGTCGGTTGCTAAGAGAGAAGAAGGACGTGTTGCGAATCGCGAACAAAGCGAAACGTTCCTCGGTCGAAGGACAACCTTCACCTTTGACCGGCGCTTTTTCATGTTCGCCCTTTCACGCGGGCCGAGAGCAAAAACTGGTTTTTAATGAAACGCCAACTAGGATTCGAAAATCGAACGAAGTGAGAGGCGCGTACGCAAATTCCCCCCGCGAAAGAAATTCCATGTGAACATGTCGATGGCAACGTTAATTAATTGCAAATGTTGGACGTTCGAGATTGATGGCCGCTTGTTATTTGCAAGAACTAATGAAGACGGATGCAGTTCTTGGCATTAAAAAATGCATTCGTTAGTTGTCGGTAATTACGTGATTATATAATTAAAAGAAAACAATTTCTTTTGTGGTACCGTAAATAAACAGGATACCTTGTAGGAAATCAAAACTATTTTTTTTTGTTGCATAACGACTTTTATAAATAGTATCTAACGCTAATTAAGGAATGGCGAAACAGGATGAAAGACGAATTGAATCCTCTTATTTAAAAATACTTTATGAGTGGTGAAAGGTCCTCTCTCGTATTGATTTTAATGTGGGTAATATCTTTGTTTATGAAATGGCGGTTATGTGAATGGTGTCGTCACTTTTCATTCGAATAATAACCGAACTTTATCAGGGAAAGTGAATACCAAGCACACCTAGTAGGTATATTTTTGAATTGCTTGATGAAATGTAAAAATCCATACTGAATATGCATTGACTATCACTAATAAAATAATTGCTGTATTCAGAATAGAAAACCCATCAAATTCAGTATATCTAATAAATCAATAAAAGTGGCATTAGTCAATAAGTGTCAATTCAATGTCAAACATGTTCTAATCTTTTAAATATCTAAATTCGCCCAATGAAAATTTATGTGACATATTTGAAATTGCTTCTAAAGTTTTGCAACAACTACCATAAGCTATGTAAGGTTTATCTTGATTACCCATTGGAAATCCAAAATAGGCTTCATACACCTAAAAAATTAGTTCTACGTACAAATTTTATGTTTTGTTTGGTTCTTTATTACCTAATAATAACTTCAAATAAATTTCCATTCAAGATTTTCATACAAATCACTGCAGATATCTATATAGTGTACGTCACCGGTACATTTCCTATAAAATAACTCTAAAGTCTACTGTGCAAGTGCATCATTGTCAATAGATCTGTCCAACAGCAGTTTCTGACTAGTTCGAAACCGTCAAAATCTGTTGCCCACTGAAATAATGGTCGATTTTGACAACTCTGTCAAGTGTACAACTTTGATGAGTGCATTCTTTTGACAGTTTCAAAACAGTCAGGAACGGACCTAATGCAAACTGCTGAATAGGTCAAAGATATTTACTTTTTTCTACAATACGATAACATAAATACCAAAAGAAAATCCCCGCTTTGTTTATTGTAGTGTACAATGAAGTCGCCTTCAATGATATTTGTATAAACATTAAGTGTATGCAGCTGAATGATATTTTTCAAAGGCAAATCGATTTCTAGGAATTTTTTCAACACCTTTATAAATTTTTTTTAGTGCAAGCACCTGTACAAATACTTACACATGCGTTATGTGTTTTCTGGTTGTAAAGTTTATTTAATGTATTTATAAATAGCCGATTGAAATTCATTGGAAGCGCGAATGACCTTGCGTGAAACGGCCGCCTAAAAATAATCCTCCACTTAGCGAGTTTAATAACCAAAAAGAAGAGTACTTGTTTACGTACAAACGGAATCCGCTGCGGCTAAATCAATTCGAAATAACGAGTACATCAAACTCTCGGTACCGGTGTCCTTGGGCGACGAAGGAGCAGAAGTTTTGCTTGCTGGACACGCTTTTATTCCTTCCTTTTATTAGCTGGCTAGTAGTCGCTCCTACGAACCCGAACGGCTCCTGTTGCAATAAAATAAAACAGAATTGACGATTTTATTTAACGTGTTATTCTGGTTGCAAGGTTCTTCGGTCGCCGTAACTATTTTATCTGGGAAGTTTATCGGCGAGTATGCGGCCAGTTTATTTTAAGATCTTGCTTCAACGAGCAATGCAACTTTTTAATATTTTCTTGCACATAAACTTCAGGATTCATCACGTCCTTTAGATCTTTTCGATTTTCCCCACTTTCATTCATCATAAACTTTGAGTTGTTTCTAAACTTGCTTAGATACTTGATGAAATCAATCCTTTATAATAGAAACGTTTCTTCTCACAATATTCCCTTTGACTTCCTTCAATTAAAAAAATCACTCGATGGTCTTTACGTATTTAACCTCATAAAATTTCTCCTGAAACAGCTCAGCAATCACAAACTTAATTTAACGTTTACACATGTTTGAATAGACCTTAAAATTTTAGAGCTGGCATCGGGCTTGTAAATAATAAAATCACGACGCCATATACATACATTATATACACTTACATCATAAATTCAATCGCTTGTATTTATTTAGTTAACGAGGATCTGCAAATTGTCTTCAACACATGTCAGAATAACTTAAAGTACACATGGCCCATTACCGAAATTTATTGCATTAATCTTTACGTCTAGCCTTTGCGAGATAATCGTATTGCTTTTCCGTGTGGCTTAATCGGTCTCGTGTTGGCGAATAAATTAATTTATGACGGCGAACTTAAATCATCATCATATTTTATGTTTATCTGCTGTTTGTATTAAGAGCTTTTTCGTGCCACGTCGAAAATATGTGGTTTTTGATAGTGTTTTGAGTGGTTTTGTTTTAATGTGTTATCTATCTTTGATTCTCTCAAACCTTTTTAGTTTCGTGATCTCACAACGCTCAGAAATAAATAAAATCGACACTTTAATTCATTCTTTTCCTTTTATGGTTTTCATTTTGTTTGTACATTATCTTCGCGGCCCATGAATTGAAGTATTTAATTCATAAGTATGTCGTCATGAAAAGTAACAATTAATACTAAAAGAAACACGTCATTTTCACGAAAAGAGTAACTGTTTAACTTCTCTCTACTTCGATAATTTCATAGTTCTCTTAGATTAGTTTCGATAGATTTCGTTGATACTCTATGTCATTTTAACCCTGCACTTTTTATTTTTCCAATTTGATGCTGCCCTCTTGCAATGAAACTGGGTAAGTTGCTAAACCCCCTCTGTGTTTACCTCTTCAGAATTTGAAACGGATTAACCGTAACTCTTAAGAAGACCACTACATCACTGGTAGTTTCTAAGAAGGAACCAAATAAATTAAACATGAAAATTTCTGGTAAGAAATGTGAAAGGCCAAAATATAACAATAATATGGAAAATGAAGGGCGAAAAGTATATAAAAAGAAATACTGACGGTAGTACTGCCAATTTTCGAAAAAATCTACACGGGTGTAGAATTTTTTTTCTTCCAACTGTCTATTGAAGCGCTAATAAAACGATACATCTAAAAAATCGTTTGTGTTTAGATTCAGTTAAAATAACAAACACAAAATATTTAATCAAACTTAAGGAGATCCTATTGCTTTATTTTAGTTAATTTTATATGCTTTTCGACGAATATCCTGCTTTATTTATAAAACATCTATGTAATTCATTCTAATTTATTAAATAGAATTCTCGTCATCTGCGACATCTATTCTCTTACTTATTTTATTTTATAGAGTATTTTTCAGTCACCCTGTATAATATTGTGTAGAGTAGTAAATAAACAAACACACAACTCGTCAAATATTAACCCTACTAAAGAGCTTTTTTTATTACTCACAGAATGAAATAAGAACAACAAATTAAAGAAGAGCACCCATAGCCAGATTTAAACAGGGAGATGCTAAGTCATTCAAATTATTTATGCCGGTTCTTGCAGACATTCAAAAGATTACATTAATCAGAAAAAGGTTTAAGAAAATACATCACAGATCCTTTGCGACGTTAAGATAACCAGGAGATATTGTTATAATTGCAATAATCGCAAATAACTGAAGCAAAAAGTTGAGTGGTTTTACGGATTCAAATAAAATAGATACCAAACCAAAATAAAACATGTAATTGAACAGGCCAATGAAGTAAGTGATCAGGACAAGTGAAAAAAATGTGAAAATTAGCTTGCGCGAAAAAATTAAGTAAAGAACATAATTATATTAGAAAGCAAGGTAACGATGAACAATTTAAGAATATAATTACATGCAAATAGAGAGAATATCTGAAGAACTGTGTGCTTTTAAATAAACGTAATAATACTAGGAGGAAGAAACCATAAAAATTAATATGTTCACTCTCAGTCCTCCATTGTTATTAAATTGCAAACAAGTTACTTGTTGTAGATCCAGTTGTACAATTCCAGCTTAACTTTAAGCCAGAGCTTAAACTCTTAACAACAATTGTTGAAATTATCGTTGTTATAGACTTGAGCTTCAGCTTAAATTTAAACTGGCATTTTACAAATGAGCCTTAGTATTCTCTTTGTCATGTTCTACCATATGTTGAAAAGGTAGAAATAAGAAATGTAAATGGCATCTTTGATACATTCACATGCCAAGGTGTTATAATCAGCTGACAAGTACTAATCTAGTCTGGAAATTTCATAACAACAGCAGTGATGACAGTTGATATATTCTAAAGCTTGCAGCAAGCATTACTGGCTTTCTATGGGGAAGCCTTGTGTAATTACTGCTGGAACATATAGTGTAATCAACGTCCTCACTGCGCCACCTACATTTTGAACACATAGTTTTTAATTACATTAAATTTTTCTTAATCATATTGTGGACGAAATCTACTACTACTATAAACTACTTTTGCAACAACAAATCAATATATACACACATAAGAAAAGTATATGAAATTTGCAGTACACAAAATGGTGACGACTGTTGAAAAGTACTCTTGCAAATTCAAGAATTTTATAATTTCAATGAAAATAATAGAATTGAAAACAAAGACTAAGTAACAAAACTCGAGTGTAATGCAGGTTCTAATTGTTAAACAATGTTTTAATGAAAACTGATATAAAAGAAACAACGCATATTATATATACACGCGCACGTAAAGAAAGCACAAAATGAATCCAAAAGTGTTGCCAGATTACGAACAGCATATTTGCGCTTTTTTTCACTCGAGATTAAATAGAAAATAAATTTCCTAATCTTGTTGATATCGCATCGATAATACGAGCACAGGGTTATAAATATTTACTTACTGGTTTATTGGGCATAACAAACGCTGTTTTATTTTCTCTGTAAAAAAAAAGTCTGATATCGCTTCAAAACATATTTTTCTCTTGTTGTCACACACTTACAGAGAGTGCAAGTTTATACATGCCAACACGTTTTTCATAATAAAAACGAACCCAGATGTACTAGATTTTATTCATGTTCCTTTTGTTTTCTGAACTTCTAGTTCTTTTCAGCAATCAATTTTATTGTTAGCTAAGTCTATTAGGAGTATATTTTTATTCTTCTGGTTTGCGTTAATGAATGAGGATGTCATAAGTATGAGGGCCACCCTGCAGTATAACAATGCGGAAGAAATAATCCAAATCTCCAACGCAACAAGAAAATATAGGTTGTTATCAGTGGAGCAATGATCTTAGGCAACACAGAAAACGTGAAATTTCTACATCAGCAAGAAAGTTGATTCGCCGTTAAGTCCATCCGCAACACCATTACATCCCACAGTAATTCATCTTAAGACGAGCACCGAAGACAACATAAACATTAGATGCAGCAGTGAGCAAACATTTATGATTTATCGTCTTATAAACAACAAGGGAATCGTTCTCGCCCAATGAATAATGCATGAGAATTGTGCATTAGTGCCACCATTTCCCGACGAGAGCTGAAACTTATGGTTACTTCTGCTGGATTTAAAACTTAATTTAGCAGACAAATCGCACGTCATCCACCCTCACATATTTACTTTGTTCGCCCTCGTCGAAATGAGAAAGAATGAAGTGGCACGTACGAGTTCAAAGAGTTGTTATTTCATTCGAGGTTTCCTCATTTTCGCAATAAAAAAACACTTTCTCCCAGTACCCACTTGTGTTATTTATAAATTATCATCACGAGTGCACTGCGTGTTTATCGGCTTTTTTAATGATATCCACGTTATTTTTTGCTTCTATCAAATCTCTGACACACACACACACTCACATGACATGATTCAGTCTAACTTTCAGTGCATAAAATATTATTGTTCTCTGAAACAGTTGTTTTTATAATTTTTAATGTCATGGACGGCTCTTAATTTTCTACACTGCAAAAAGTGGTAGAAGAATTACTAGCAACTGATGGCTTCAATGAAAATATTTGTACAAAATGTTGGAACTTGCGCATATGTCTCGTTGTTGCTTCAGAAGTAAACACCTTGTCGAATCAAGAACCTCAAGAACACATCGTTGTTAAAAAAAAAATCTCAGGTGATCTTGATTGTCTTTCCTATTTTCGCAAATCTCAGACATTGAAAAAGCTGTAAGAAGAAATAAATTATCCTGAACTTCAACTTTTCATTAAAAAAGATCGATTGGCAAAAAGGAGACAGATGGACAGACGACTTCCCATTAGCCAAACTATGTCAATGTAGCAGAAAATTAATGGGAAAGTTTATGGAAGCCGAAAAGGATCACTCAAATTAGAAACGGATCGTTAAATTGAGTACCGGACATTTGCGTTGAGAGAATTAATCATAAATTGTCGAAAGTGTTCGGCCGCTGAGGCTTGAGCTCCTCCTTTTCCAGAGAGAAGCTCGTACCACGAAGCGTAAAAATAAAACGCCTTTCGTAACACATACAGCAAACCGCTCCCGAACTTTTTACCGTTCGTTCCCGAACGATGAGGCGCTTTGATATCTATGTGTATCATTAGAAAAAAGTGCGCATGCCAAAACCGTTGACGGAAGTAAGTAAATGCCAGGAAACCAGGTTACGCCTAACAATAAACATCCGTAACTTCAAAAGAAAATCGAACCTCCAACGATATACAATCATTTACGGATGCACCCCCCCTACACTTTACTACAGTGGCCTCTAAAATTCCTTGTTCTATTATTTTAAATGGTAACACTTTTTTATATCTTTTGAATTTGCTGTACAACTTTAGCTCACTTTCTTTTATTCTTCGCCTTTTAATTACCTCTGGCCTCTGAAGTCCTTTCTGTATTTTCCTTGTGTTCTAGATCTCTCCTTATTCTACCCTCTTCCTGCATTTGCTTTCCAACTTTTATGTTCCTTACTTTAAATACTCTGAACATTTGATTCTTTGTAATCTACCAATTCCAAGATGAGATGAATGAAGATGGTATTTTTATTCTTTGTTTCCTCCTGCCTTCTACCTTTCTTCCTTCTTAAATCTCTCTTGGTATCACCAATATTTTTGTTTAAAATTTCGGAAGTCAGTAGTTCTCGGCAATACCTTCCCCAAAATTATATTTTCAGTGCGAGACTTCTTTTTGACTTGTGCCATTCTCGTTTCTATTTCCTTATTTTGTCACTATTATCTCTAGGTATGTAAGTATTCCCACCTCCTCAAACTTAAGTAGTTAACCATCATACGATTCATCTTTCCAAGTCAAGAATTTAATTTAATTTTCATTTGTTTGATATAACATCTTCAGAAAGTTGTGTAATTTGAATTAAGATTAGGCAGAGACGGGGCTTGCTACAAGTATAAACTAAGTGCCAATGAAAATGCACCACCAAGAAGGAGTCAAGTTACAAAGTTAAAATTTTCACAGTTTATTTCTCTTAGATAAAGAAGAAGTAATTGATTTCACTTTAAAAAAAATAACTGAAATTAAGGGAAAAAATTTAATACTGTTTCACGTCGCTATGGTTAACAATGCATTCCCTAACTCGCTAACTTTCCCTAACTTCCCATGCTCCGAATAATATGATCTATGTCTTCTTGAAGTATCTCACCCCAAGCTTGCTGTAGGTGACGACGCAGCTCCTCCAAACTGTTTGCTTGTTGAGGAATACATCTTAAACGTCGACCCAAGATATCCCACACATGTTCTAAGAGATTCAAATCCGTGAACAAGCTGGCCAAGAAAAAATATCTACCTCTGCTTGTTACAGAAAGTTTCTATAAATTTGTGCGGTATGGGATGTGCATGCAGTGCTTTATCTTGCTGGCTGGAAAACTCCTGCAGCGTGTTCATCTATCAAAGGTAACAGAACGGGTCTTAAGATCTCGTCAAAGTATCAATGCGCATTTATTCTACCTCTGGTGAATACCAAAGGGGGTCTGTACCCGATGCCTATGGAACCCCATACCATAACACCTGGTATTACGCCGCCATGGCCTCGTACAACAAACTCCAGATTGCATCTCTCTCCACGGAACATCCTCACCATTACTCGATGGTCATTTTGCCACAGACAAATTGATCCCATTCAATGTCCCACTACTGCCTTTCTTGACACCAGTGAAGTCTGGCTTCCTTATGCAATTGTGTTAGTGGAAGGCGTCGACACGGCCGATAGGAATGGAGACCTAACGATGCAATACGTCGATAAATGGTTGGTCTAGACACCCTTCGTCTTAGATCCCTTATCCAATCCACTCAAATTGCAGCTGAAGGGCGAAACCTATCTCTTACAGTTAGTAGACGGAGACGCCGATCTTCACATTCATTAGATCTTCTTACGCTCACTTCCTGGTCGACGGTATTGGATGCCTTCCTCAGAACTTGATGTCCATGCTTGAAGCACCGCACAATGGCTTCGGTTTAAACACCGCGCTATTTCACGGATAATTCGGCCCCTTTCAAAGTCGATCAATTGCTGAAAACGCTATCCTCTGGCAATTCTAAGCATTGTTAACGATCAACACTTTAAGCTTTCGCAGAAAATAAAAGACTATTTTGACACACCAGTTTAAAAAATTACTGATAACAAGAGCCCAACCGACAAGACAACCGAAGTTTCTCGTTTTTTAATTCTGACGTTTCCATCATCGACTCCTAAAATGTGGATAGTTATTTGGTAAAAATATCGACCTTGTAACTTGACTGTAACTGGGTGGTGTATTTTTATTGGCACGTAGTTTACTTATTTTTAATTCACACCGCAAGCACCATGTGCTTATTGATGTACACATTCTTGCCAAAATCCACCTGTCTTTATCAACCCTCTTGCTTCTAGCCCCTTAATGTCCGAGGCTTTAGACGTTTCGTCTTTCTTCCACTTTTCTTATATTAGTTCATTTATCTTTTTTTTACACGGGTTGCTACTTCTACAAAACATTTTTAGTTATTACAATATCATTAAGTTTTCTAGAATCTACTTATAAAGTTAATTACCGAATAGTACGATTTAATAGATGACTTCTACATATCGAACTGCTTATGTAGCATTTAATTACTTTAATGGTTAATAATAATTAGTATTGTTATATTATGATTTAGTATCTGATTAAAGAGTGTCTCAACCAAGTGTTTTCTCTTATTCTTGGTTTGCTCCGTTTGCTTCGTATTAATAGAAAGCGCGCGTGTTCAATATTCGAAGTCGTTGTTTAAATAAACAGCCCTACAATCTGACTGTTATTGAACCGGAGTGTAAAAGAATTCAGGAGCTGTTAAATATTTACGTTCGAATTTGTGTGCGTTCAGACAAAGTAATAATCAAAATAAACATCACCGTTTCGTTCTCCAAGAGTCTAACTAATTACATATTGAAAAGAGGAAAGTCGGCGGACTTGCAGATGACGACGAAGTGCCGAGTTGATGACCTCTCCTCTCCCCTACAAACTAATCCACGCACTTTTCTAGAGAGCACGTGAAAGCTCGCGAATGTGAAATCTGGCCCGGTGTTACGCATCTGCTACTTTTACGAGTACATTCTAGAACGGTCGTTCTCGAGAGGATCATCAAGAGTTAGATGTCTGTCGATGTGGAAATTTGAAAACTACTGTTTTTCGAGACATTCCAAGGGTATAAGGATTATATTTTTTCGAGCAATATATTGATGTAAAGACTGTAGACACCTGTGCAGAACAATTGCCTTACAACGTCCTAAAACCGTAATAAATTTCCAATAAATCACCAATAACACGATAGACCCAATCGTTGCCTCATTATGGAGTCAATTGAGTTTAAGCCGGAGCTGTTGGTAATATTCAATTGAGACCATCAACTCAAACTTCATTTTTTCTCTAACCTAAAGAACGTCTACCACATGCTCATTTAGCAGAAGTTTAGACGTGTGTTCTATTAACCCCAAATATGTAATTATTTATTAGTCACAGACATTATTTATTCATTTCAGGAATGTTTTGCAAATTTAACGTGCAGTAAACAACGTTTTACGCTTAAATAAGATTACGTGTGTGAATCAACTTTGATCTAGGTCAGTGGTTCCAAAGGTTTGCAAACCCAATGAACCGTAATAGTAAACATCTGTTAGTCATTAGAAATTTATATTTTTGCAACTAATACTAACAAGTTGGTTCCCTAAAGAAATATTGTTGAGAAGTTTCAATTGTGTAACACTCAGTTCATCATCTGACGGACCTGTTGTCTCCTCCACATTTATTCTTCCCTATCCTATGCATATTATCTAAATCACGAGGGAAGAGCCCTGTGTCATCAATCATCGAAGTTATAACCGACATATATTTCAGAATCATTTCTTTGTAAACGGTGAATATGAAAAGCATGGAGTTGTGCTTTTTATTTCTGATGATTCAGCGACCAGACGCGTATGAGTTATGACGCAGGGATCTTCTTTTATGATTTAGATAATAGAGTTAGTAGTTAATGGTAAAGTCTATTCATTTGCTCTCAAAAAATTCTAACGCCAATTTTTAACTATCGCCCATTTCTTTGACAAACTAATTGCCTTCATATATGTTTGTAGTTATTCGTGATTTTCTTTGTCTGTTTCACGTCCAACGTTGTAACACAACAACAGTACTTCAGTGAACTGAAATTATAAATGCTTAATTTGATCAGAAGTTTAATAATTTGGTAAATTATTTTGAGTATTTAAGCATTGCGTTAGACTTAAGGCTAGATTGAGTTGAATTTTATTTTTTCTCATGTTACCCTCTTCTACTCTCACCTATTAATGATCAGATCTCGAACTTGGCTTGATTTCACTCCCGTCTCTTTAAAATGTCCTTCACGTTGTCTTCCCTTGGTCTTCCAAATCTTCTCTTTCCACTGATTTGTGTTCGGAATGCTCTTTTCATGGTTTCTCTTCTTTAATTGTTATATACTCCAACCAATCGAGTTGGCTGACTTCCACTTTTGATTCTGAAGGAATACTACCTTACCTACTTGTTTCATACTGACTTCTCTGGTACTGACTTCGTTCCTAATCCTCACAATTTTTTGAGTAATCGCCTCTCAGTTGGTTTTATTTTGCTTTAAATGTCTCAGCTTAATATATCATAACTGGTATCGTTTATTGTGTTTAGTGTAATATTGATAAAAATGTTTTCTAGAAACACTCTTTTATTGAAATTAGTTTCTAAATTTAAGATTGAAGTGTTATTATAATCCAAACAAACAAAATTCTAAACACACCAATGGGAAATAGCTTGTCTCCAATCCTAGCACAATTTGTAGTTGACAAACTTTTAGACAATCGCATAACAAACTTACTTTTCAATAGTCAGTTACATCATTTGTGCCATTCCCTCTGATGCTCATGATGAAACCCTTCGGTATTTCAGCAATTATGATCTCCATATACAGTCTAACATCACAAAAGAACAAAATAATAATCTCCTCTTCCTCGATATGAAGCTACAATGAATAAATGGTACCATTATCACCAGCTGGTGCCAAGAAACCATGGCTTCAGGCATTTACATTTAATCAAAATTAAAAAATTCTAATCAATGTCGTTCTGGGTCTAAAAAACAGAGTTCAAAGAATTTCACACCACCCCCTCACTTCTTCCAATTTCCCATATCCTACTTTATAGCTTTATAGCCCCTTGCTTCTAGTTTGTTCCCTTTAATTACATCATCAGTAACTATCGCAAATAGGAGAAGGATCGGGTTACACCCTTGCCTCACACCTTCCCAAGATCCTAAAACGTTCCAAAGAATTTGATTTGACTGGCATTAATTAATTGTTGAGAGACTCTTTCTTCTACTTTGTCATCAAAATTCAAGCAATTCTTTCCAATATCTAAACCATATATGTAAAACTACCACCAAGAGATTTTATTTTGTGAAAAATTCTTAACTGACATGTCCAAAACGATTCCTCACTGGATAAATACTTCGATGAATTAAAATTTATTAGGAATTTAGAATGATTAATGAAAAATTCAACAAATCTAATCAGACATGAAATCGTTTGGTATGTACACGACTATCAAAGAACGTTTAGGCATTTCTCGTTCAAAAAAAGAAAACAGCTAATTGGTATTTCAGATAAGTCATTATCATAGTTAATCGAGGTCGAATTACGCAGATGGAGCGCTTCATATCGCACATTTCTGTCGTGTTTTTCACCCGATACAACTATCTCTAATTTCATTCATATGCAGAGAGTCTCACACGTACGTACATGTAACTAATTCCCTGTTTCTCCGGTTATGTAACGAGCGCTTGCTGATGATGACGACGATGACTTATCAACGACCCACGTGCGTTGGTTGACCTTAAATGTGCCCTGAATTCGACACAAAAAAAAAACTCGGCTATCAGTACGAATAGATGTATCCGGTTATGGTCTGTGCGTGTATTACTTCCTCGTCATTCACAGACACTCTATTGGCGTTTTATTGAAGAAATTTTAGGTGAATGGTCTGATGAATGTTATCATTAATTACGTAACGTAATGTATCTTTGTTACATTAAAAATTAATAGTCTGGAACGATTCATTTCCTAAATAATTTCGAAATTTTGGTTTTAATATATTCTGATGCCAGCTTTATTTTCCTTTGCCAAGTGCTCTCTAGTTTTTTCATTAAAAATTAATTATTGGTACCTATTATCATTAATGGTATCTAAATACAAAATTTTCAGTTTTAAAGTTAATACATTTCGGTATCTTCCTGAAGTGCGTTTTCATAACCATTAATGCAACCGCCTCCTGCCATTGCTTACGACCGTTCTTGGGAAGCACAATGCAATTCACGAGGTCAGGTATTCATGTGCATATACAACACCATCCCCGACGAGTGTCCAGGTCAACGCTAGCCAACGCCCCCTAAACTTCACGAAATTATCAAGTGGAAACGATCTATTTCTACCTCTACCAAAATATCGTCATCTTAAGGTCGATATTCCACAAATAAATCCATATCAAACGTGCACTATATTTCATTAACACTCGCAAACTAATTTCCCAAACTAAAAGAGTTTCTAGTATGTACAACTTTCTTATGCAGTAAATTACATCTTCTTTATGAAGTTATCAGAGTAAACATTGGAAGTATGCAAAGTATAAGAGAGCTAACTCACAGAGTTTGTATATATTAAAACCAGTGATTCACGCATCGGATAAATACTCCGTGGTATAATTTTGCGCTCGACCATCTCGCCGAGCAAATAAACTACATAAGTCTTCGAAGTGACGTCAGTGGCGTGCGTTAAATCTCCACGGCAGCATCTGGAGCATCTCCGTCTCCTTCTCTGTTCGCGTTCCGGGGCAGGACGACAAGAGCGATGTAAACACGGCTTATTTCTGGACATCGTTCGTTTCTAATAGGTTCCGAGAATCTACGCTGTAAGCAATAAGCGATAAAATGAAAATTGATACGTTATTACCGCCTGGACGTTTATGTATCATAATTCAGGGGGCATTATATATGCGTTCGGTTGGTTGGCTCGTTGGTGGAACAGCATCAGACATGTTTATGGTTGCAAATGTACACAGAGCACGTCGAGGTCTATGTGTTTGCTTAGCATAACTTCGTCTTTACTTTGTTTCAAGGGAATATCAAAATTTTGCGTAACTCTCCAGACTAAACATTTATGCACGATGTTTATGTATGTACTGCTAATTATAAAAGAAACACTCTGTATCTGTTTAATAAAACTTCAGTAATAAATAACAATATTTATTCAATCACTGGGCACCACTTGTATTTATTTATTTATTATACTTTATAAATAAATTTTATCTTTTAATTAAGGAAACTCTTGAATATGTACAGGTCAATTCTAGATTAATCATCTCAAACTCTTGAATATGTATAGGTCATTCTAGATTAATCATCTATAGACAACAAATTACCTAATTTCTAATCGTTTTTACTTTGTTTTTAAATCAAGAGAAGTAATTTAAAATTTATCGCTTGTTCAACATTTAATTTCGCACAAGCTTTCAGTTTACATGAAAATCATAACGACGTTTTTAATTGGTGACAATTTTGCCAATTTAAAAGCCTCGACAAATAAAACGTTGAATATATAACACCCCCTACTCTGATAGATACATCCTGTATAATTCGCTAGTCATTATTTTAACCAGAGAACTTTATACGTATTTCTTAGAGGGCATCAATATATGCACCTCATTCTATTCAGGGTGAAATTAAAAGTCGTGCAAAAACCTCAGTATATGCATACAATGTGCTATCTTGTACAAGTATTTTAAGGAAAATACTTTTGAAACAATATCGGAGATACCATTTGGAGTCGCTGTGTACGGAAAGAAATTTGCAAAGTTGAGGACTACCTTAAGTTTATTCACAAATATTATCGGCTTGTGAAAACGCACAACTACGAGGATCATAAATAACGGACGGCTATAAAACATCATCCGCAATAAATTGAAACGGAATTTTTGTCGCGAAATAAGATTAGGTTAATTATAAGACACTGTTGGAAGGACCTTGATTTTGCGGTTAGCCTAATTTTGGAGATAATAATTTTCTTCATCTGCAACTGGAACTAGCTCCTGCAAAATGAAGACAATCGATCCAGTTCACGAGCGCATTATATCTCGCTTATTAATTGTTAGCATTAAAACACTTATTGAACTGATTAAGAACAAATTAGCTTAATCATTACCATTCGTTGTAAAGTATTACAGGTTTCAAATTTGTCACAACTATTAAAATCATCATGTATAATATGAAAAGCGAAACGCCACGATTTTAGATTAAAATTCAAATTCCCTACAATATTCCACTGTTAGATTCTAATAACTCCTAGAAATGTAATAACAGTACATCGTCAATTAGCTTCAAGAACTTTGTCACAACTATTAAAATCAACCTGTATAATATGAAAAGCAAAACGCCACAATTTTAGATCAAAATTCAAACTCCTCATGATATTTCACTGTTAGATTCTAATAATTCCTGGAAATGTAGTGTCAGTACATTGATTAGCTTGAAGAATACTGCAATGAAAACATGCTCATAAAATTTGATTAAGGTCGCACAGTAGATTCCGGATCCCCCCAAGTCAAATTCCTAAATATTCTAATTTTATACCATAGTTACCTAAAATCTTAAACATAAAAGATGAGCCCTGCGTCATAAATTATAGGCGTCTGGGTTATTTGGCACTGAAAAGTCAAATTAATACTTGTATCCTGTCGACATTTCCGATTTATGACGTTGAATTCCTTACAAATGTCAAGTTGACGTTTTACTTTGCCACCAGACAAAGCCAAGAATAATATTTGAATTTCTGTAACCAACAATTAATTATTGCAAGTGAATAAAGTCTTTTGAAACGGAACTTAATTTCACTTATAGGTTATGCTATGACAGTTGTCAAAATCAACAGCAAATCATCTATAATCATGTCATGTCATTTCGTCATAACCTGTGAGCAACTAAAAATCAGATTAGAGCAGACGGTGCAAAGAAAATGCATGTCTGTGATTAAATGAAAAGTCAATAAATTTGACAGTCCGTGAATGTATTACATTAATTAATTCAGTTAATCACAGACATACATTTACTTTGCACCTCCTACTCTAATCTGATTTTTATTTGCTCACTTTTTATATTTTCTTAATTCAGATCTATACAGATCTATTCAGATCTTATAATTAAAATTGAACTTTATACGTCATTTTCTCAATATACAGATTCGGTAAATGTTGACATCCTGTTAGAATGCGTGCGACAGAGAACGCACTGGAAAAGTAAAAAGAGAAATTCGACTAATCACGCCCACTTCTTTTCGATGCCGGCTACCACTCGCCGTACCGGGCCGTTGGCAATTAGTTCTCCATGAACCGAATCGAACCAAATTTTCGATTCTGTATGCCGATTGATCGATGGATAATTTTAAGAACTGCTATATAGCTATTTCTTTTTAACTTTCGTGAAACAGATGTACCGCTGGCAGTCGGAGGTCACGCTGTATCAATCAACTGTGATTAATCAAATCGACATATAATTAAAAAAATTACGTTTAAGTTGATCAAATCAATACTACAGCGGAAATAGCGAATCGTGCACATAATATGTATAGACTTTCATATTGTAGTGCTATGGGGTTTATTTTGCAAATTTTCTGATATGCCCCACGTTGGGCGCCAATTTTATTGCAATGTTATGGAATCTCAGGGAAGTTTGTTAATTTTTTTCTAAAGCTTTTATTTTGGTTATATCTTATTATTATTCTTATCGCTTTCTTACTTCGTTGTTTACTGCGTCGGCTCCTGCTCCGATGTATTTTGCATCTCTTAGGTTGATTCTTGCTCGTAGAGTGTATTTGTCGTGTGATAATTTTTGGATGTACATGGCACTCGCGACCCTTCACATTCAAAATTATCTGCGTCAGTTTACGTGTGTGTGTGGAGTTGAATAAATAAGGAAGATATCTTATAGAATGAGACAGAAAACAACAATTTATTAATTCAATTTTCGAGGAATCACACAAACAAATACAGATCATAGAAAAGTTCGGAGATTTACAGAGTCGAAGTTTATTTGCTTGGTCGGTCTTTTGCAAAACCGCCAGTATACAGGCTGTCCCAACAATGTGTTCTCGGGCCGTACCTCCATAATTACTGAAGATACAAAAAAATTTTCGACACAATTTCGTTTTTAATTTAAGACGTCTACAACACAAAATTTTTTTTTTCATCTATACAGATTGAATCAAAACAGTGGTGCCAGACACCGGATGACGCCGGATGGCGAGTGCCATCTACTTACAGTAGCTAAACACGGCGCCCTCACTTATTCAATTTCCGAACTCCCCACTACCATTTACAGCTTCCTTCTAACATCCATATTATCATAGCATCATTAAATGAATTTTTCTAATTATTACAATTCTAAGCTTGAATCTTATGTATTTATATTTCAAAAATTCTAAGGGCCAGTTTCATAATCAAATTTAAAGGAGACTTTAAAATTAAAGTCACATTCAGATGTGTAAACAAATGTGTTTTCATATTTGTTTTGACATTTGAAAATGACTTTAAATTTAAAGTCTCCTTTAAATTCGATTATGAGACTGGCCCTAAATAATTTATTTATAATAAACATTTAATTTTAAGGCGCCTATTGCTAAAAATATTTACACAAACTTAGTATATTCGAAAAACATACTTGAAATCAACAACTATACAAAAAAATTCTGTAAAACACAAATAATACATTATTCTCAATTTTACTTTATTATTTAGAAAATTGTAGGTATATTATGAAAATTAAAAAAAATTATTACATTTAATTATTATTAAACACCGCATAATGTTTGTCTTTGTTTGTACTATAGAGTTTTATTTCACGATTTCTTTGATCTAGAAGACTTTTGATAGATAACTCTGTCTAGTACAAAAGAAACAATATAAATAAATATTAGGTTGTTCGGAAAAAATGTCGTTTTCTTTTTAATTCAGAATGTTTATATATGTACATAAGTATACTATAAATTTAGATTAAACTATATGATCACCGTTTGCATCAGTAACCTTTTGCCATCTTTCCGCTAGCAGTTATATTCCGCGATGATATCATCCAACTTTTCTGGAATCAAAAAATTCTAGACATAATACGACATATTTTTCCAAACGATCTAATATTTGCCTGTTACAGTTTTTTAATCTTTTAAGATTACAACTGCATTACTAATTACATATTATGTATATGTCCTAATATTAGATACACCCTGTATATCAATTCACTTAAAGCGGGGAATCCTCTAAACTACATCGAGGTGTTATCTCTCATTTTTTCTATAATATTCTGATTTGCTTCCATCTTTTAATTTACAGCATTGCCTATTTATAGATTAAGAATGTTTAAATAATTTTGTTAATTAGCACGCGCATAACCGAGTTGGTTTAGTCCACTCTCAATGGTTTTAACGTTTGTTTAGATAAACTAGTACAAATAAATAATTAGTCATTATTGAAACAAATCGTTTTAGCTTGATTTTAAATTAAATGCGAAACATCAAAAAATTAACACCTGTCAAAGCTTATTATTGACTGACTTATTATTATTAATTATGACTGAACTGAAGCACTTTCTTGCCTGTTGAAAATTATCGCCAAATTTGTAATTAATTGATCGGCCAATTCGTAAAATTGATACAAGTGTCGACGTTTCGCTGTACGTTTTGATAGCTTCTTCAGGATAAATAATGAAGAAACTGTCGTCAAACTTACAGCGAAATTTCGACACTTGTATCGAATTTACAATCAATAATTTACAAATTATTTATTGATTATAAATAAAGTAACGTAATTTTACTAATCAAAATATTCATATTTTTCTTTCCTATTTTATTCAAATTGTACTTCTAAATTTCAGTATCTTACTTTTTTTGTGGGAAACCATATTTTAAGTTTCTTCAAGATTGATAAAATGCATGAAGAATACAAACCATAGGTGTAGTTATTTCCTATATGTACAGGGTTTTTGTTTATATTTTGAACGGTACCTACACATTTTGTTATTAGACATACAAAAGAATTGTAAATACAAAAGTTTTAGGGATTTACCTGAACCGCCAGAATTTGCTAAAAAAAGAAACAAATGACGATCGGACACCTAACAAATGAGTATCAACTTTATTATTTTAAATGGAACACTCAGTATATTTTCTCAAATTATGAAAGATATTTTGTTGCTAATTCCAAAAATATGTAATTTAGTTTCATAATTTTTGCTATATTTAAGTTTGAAATTAAAACAAAATTAATTTACTTTGATTAATAAAAATGTTATTATGTAACAAGTGTTAATTATAATTAAAAGACTGCTCATCTGGGACATTTTATAAGACAAAACACTAACAACTAAGACAAATAAACGTATTATACAAAATAAATTTATCAAAATATACCACAACAATAATAATTTCAAACTTAAATATTGCAAAAATTATGAAACCAAATATAGACAAACTACATATTTTTGGAATTAGGAGGAAAATGTCTTTCTTAATTCGAGAAAATATTCCATTTAAAATAATAAAGTTGATACTCATTTGTTGGGTTTTCGATCGTCATTTGTTTTTGTTTTTAGTAAATTCTGGCGGTTGAGGTAAATTCCTAAAACTTTTGTATTTAACATTTTTTGGTATGTCTAATAATAAAATGTGTAGGTGCCGTTCAAAATATAAACAAAAACCCTGTACATACTTGATTTGTATCTATGTACCATCGCCGGCACTAAACATGGAACGAAAAGCTACAAACTCGTGTGCTACAAAGTGTGTTTTATTTACTACCTACTTACGGCTATGACCTTGGTACAGCTTGGTACAGTTTCGTTTTTAGTACCGGCGATGGTACATGGTAGTTGAACCAAATTTTAAACTGTAATAAAACTCCCAAAAATCCTTAATGCATATATTGCCTCCTCTAAAGATTGCTCTTGTTCTCAGTTTCAAACAGTTTTTGAAAAAGCAATTTTGGTTCTGTAAATACGTAATACGAGGAGCGTTCAAATATGAGTGGAGAATGAGTTTAGAACGTCTTTATTATCAATGAAACAAAAACGTGTTACATACTATTTTTCAACGTAGTCCCCCTCAACTGCAACACTTGCGACAACGTACTGGTAGCTTACGTATACCATTTTCGAAGAAGGTTTTTAGTTGCGTGCGTATCCATTTTTGCACAGTATAATGAGTTCTTTATTATCCCTAAATTTATAGCCACTTAAAAACTGTTTCAATGGTGAAAGCAAATGACTCCCCACAGCTATAACAACTTCTTCTGACAATTTTCTCACAATTATCCAATGATCAATCCGAATAAATTGATCAATCCTCCCAACATTGTCAGGAGTTAAGGACGTTTTCGGTCGTCTCAGATGGGATATGTTTTCTATGCGGTTCTCGATCTTCTCGAAATTTTTTCGCCCAACCAAACACCCATTCTTTGGGCATACATTCATCCTCTAACTGGAATTGAAGTCTTGTAAAGATTTCAGATGGTAAAACACTTCCATTCACTAAAAATTTTAAGATTATGTGTTGTGCAACAAAACACGGTACTTTTTCTCTGATATGCTAATTTATTATTGATAGGCGTAAAGGAGAAGAATTTGATTATTACTAATGACAAGTTGGAATATGCCAGAAAATGACCCAGAGCGCTTGTTTCCATCTATTGTTTTCTATGCTCAAGGCAACTAGATTCTCACTCAGATTTGAACGCTCCTCGTAGAAATTTTCAGACATTTGGAAGACGTTCAAAGAAACTTCTCTGTAATATATTAAGACAGTTCAAAGTATTTTTCTAAATTTTCTTTTGTGTTGATTACATTCTTACATTTTCATACTGTTTGTAGAAGGTGCAGGCAACTATGTGTATATTTTACTTTGTCAAAATTTGTCACTGTTATTTATTAACTGTTTCATATTTACGCCCGATTTTACAGTCGTCGGATAAGCATTATTCTTAGAATAGCGTGACGTAGGTGTGACGTTGATATGGAGGATCCTTAAAGGATATTCCGCGAACAGTTATTCCGTCCTTATTCCATGATTTGTAAAACTGGGCCTTAATGGCGAAGGTATCGGGTTATGGAATGTTCGTACCTCTAGACGACCACTGCTATGGCCATATAGCCAACCCTACTAGAATTTAGCTAAACACGGAGGAATTCCACCCCAGATAGTAATTTGACCGTGCCAGCCCTGTTTTACTTCCTATCCAATAAGAAAGCATGTTTTTTTTTCATCCCCAGTTGAAAAGCCCGCGCCATTCGGTCAAAAAGAAAACATGCAAACCTGTAGACCACCTAAACGGTTTATTAGCTATTTTTTTAATTTGAATATGTAATATCTAATATCGTAGTGTCTATTATGAATGTTTATCTATGAATCAACTTACAGTTTTGAAATTAAATATACCTGTCTTTGTGGGTAATGTAATTGAAAATGCTCTTTTAGTAAGGGACTTGTTTTTAAGATTTTGGACCTTGCAGATATATTATCATATCATATCTTATTTTGGAATCAGTTTTAAAAATAAAAGTAATTGTATTCCTCGTTCTACGTCAAAACTCGTTTTGCGATCATAAAACGAGTATAATGGGAAAACAAACGCAAGCTCCGGGTTATATCTACTTTAATTAAAAAAAAAAAACAAAGAAACTTGGAAGGAAGAAATTCCCCGTCGAATCTCCAAGAATCAGAAGTTGGCACGCAAATTCCACGATCGCTCGCAATCACAGAATTTCTCTAATGTAATTGCTTTTGTTTTCTTTTTTCAAGTTGTTTAAAGACGTTCGGGAGAGTCGGTGAGAACCCACGAGCACACGGACGTCGTTCGTTGTACGCAACCGTGGCCGAGTGAGGTAGTGTTTTCGGGCGAGTGCTTCAGGTGCTTCATGGTGGAGACACTGCTCGATGTGGGGTGGTGATTCAGTGTCGAGGGCTGTTAAGGGTGTGTAAAAGTGTCTCGGCGTGGAGTTTACCGCGGTGGGCGTGGTACTTGTCGCAGAGGAGGAATGGTAGCTAGCCAGAGTGTGGTGCAAGAACCCCAGAATGACATGTACTGCTCTCCAATCCATTCCCACTATGGCGAGTACTATGCGGATAACCACTTTTTTATGCACGGAGCACCCCCTGATATGGGACCAACGCATATGTGTGCCGTTCACGGTGAATACGGTGAGACCTCATACTCTATTCTACCTTGCAATTAACACAACACTTTTATTTTATCTAATAATTACTTCCTTACCCCATTCATTTTCCACAATGAAATTAATAAAGTAGAAAAATGATGTTCATGAATCCTTTGGTTTTCGGTGATTCTGATTTAGGCTACCCATAATGCCAAAATTATTATAAGCTGTAGAAAAAAACTATTGCAATTTGTAGTCATTTTATGTCAGAGTCTGTCATATTTTACGTGGATTCAACCTTATCAACAAAGTCTAATTTCAAGATCGTCATGAAAAGCAAGGACGATAAAGACGAGAGCAGTTCATTGCGAACTCTTTCTTTCTATGACATCGTCTTTTCGTTTTTGGTCGTGACTGTACATTTCGTTTTCTTTTGTGGAAATTAGAATACTTTCTTTTTTAAACAAAAGGTATTCTAACTCAAAATTACTCAAAGTTAAAATATTGCTCGCTATTTGCTCCAACCACTTAAGCTGAGCTTAAATTAAGTCGTATTTATAATGCGACATTGGTAAGTCACATTGTAAATGACGCTTAAATTTAAGCTGAGCTTATTTGTTCGGTGCAAACCAGGATACGTATTTATTTGAGCGCATGTTCATTTATAATTAGGTATAACCGATATGTTTATTGATAAGATAAAATGGATGAAATTAGAAATGAATATTTATGATACTTTGTAGGTCACTCTTTAATTTGTTATTAAAAAATCCAGACTTTATAACAAATTTCAAGAAACAAAAATAATATCTCTCACTTAAATTCCGAAATGATTTTAGTTTTATTAATAATAATTAAAGCAAGCGAATTTTCTGAACGATATTAAATAAATATTTATTTCACTTTTACATTTTGAGGAATTCGAATAATTTTTCTAGGGAATTTGTTATGCTATGAGAGTTTCGAATAAATTATCACCAAGTATAATTTTCCAGCTTTTATCTACTGTCAACTCCTCGTCAATGAGTAAATTTGAATTTACAGAAATTTTAATGCAACTTCCCTGTTGAGTAGCTCGAGTTTAATTAGGTTTACGGCATCAAGTGTTTACTTTAAATTGAAATTCCTTATGTGGAAACCCACTCATTGGCTTAACAGTTTTCAAGTTCCTAGGGTTAATTAAATATTCTTCACTTTACTAACATTACCACTGAATCCATTTCCTTAGATAATCATCTGGTAATGTGATACCTACTTAAAGAAAAGTCAAAGTAATTGCATAATTAGAAACTCGAAAATTCACAGTTTACAATTGCGAGAAGTCAAGAACCTTCCGCAAAAAGAACCCAAATAGAACATTAACATTCTCCGTTTAGTGCATTTTTTACTGCAAATTAAATAATGCAAAGCATTGTTTCCTTGTGTTAGCTTTAGTGATTACAAATGTTTGCTTCTGTTAGTGATTACGCACAGTTTACTTTGTACCTATTTTATTTGCGATGATTCACAGACAGTCCGCTTCTTTTTAACCTCTTTAATTGAACCACTTCTTAAGCGTCCTGTCGTAAATTGATTGCTAAAAACGTTAAATGTAAATACGACATCACGACCGTGGCAAAATGTAATCTGCTTCGTTTATTTACGGCCATGCAGAGAGAGTGTTTTTGTAATAACGTGAGTGTTCAGCTATTTTAATCTTTACTGGATGATGTTTCACAGACTCCGCTTCGGCTACACCAGAGTGAAGCTTTTGCTTTTTTTGCAAAAATACTAGATTTTACCACCTGTTCTTTTGCTACATGGTTTACTCCAAGGAGAATTCATCACTTCCCTTCAAGTTGAGCTGGTTGAATAATTGTTTTTATTTTATTGTATTTTATTTTTTGTATGTTTTTTATTTTGCCCCATATCAAAAGTTGGAATTTTCTTTGAATATTACTTTAATGAATATTATTTAGAAATGAATAAAATATAAGCCGATCGATCCGCAAAACGTCAGATTAAATTAAAGTTGGAATACCTAACCTTTTGACAGCGTGTCCAGTCATGCGTCAGGGTCAACGTTACCAACCGAAGCGCGGTGGCCGGCGGGTAGTTACGACGCCCTCTGTCGACCGCGGGTAGCGTCGACAATCTGGTTCAAACTGGATCCGCTGGGATCGTCAAGATGGGCAGAAGCGCCACCGGAGAACTAGGCCTAGAAGCCTAGACTAAAAGCCTGCGCCAGAAAACTGCGTCCAAACAGAAAAGCCTGAATGTAAAGGAAAAGGGTTTCGTTAGCAGCCAATTTTGATATACGCCATTGCACTTTTTACATTACCTGGGGGCTAATAAGTTCCCGGGCTTGGAATTGGAGTTAAAATTATCCCCAAATGTGTTCGATGGTGTCACGAAATCTTCCGGCATAGCCGCAAATGAATCACTCCTCCCAAAGAGCAAGAACTCCGATAATTTTATTATGCACGTAAAACACGTCTGACTTGTAACACACTTCGAACAAGAAAGGACCTCAACGAGGCGAGATTGTGGCAGGCGAAGGTTGCTAGGATACGAAACCGAAGACAGTCACGTGGTGTGTCATCCACCAATAAACTTCGAAGAAGCAAAGAAGGGGTACAACTATCGAGAGCGGGCCAGATATCGTCTAGATTCCACGTTTTCTTTGGCGGGAAATTTGAAACGTAACAAATTTCCATTCTAATTAGCTCTCAATACTTCAACCAATTTTTCAGACATCACAAAGAAAAATGTTCATAATATTTTGTTTAGGACTTCAGTCTATAGAATATTGCCAGGAAAGCAAAAGTACCTGCATACTAAAAATTCAAAATGTCGGACATATTCTAAGGCTGGATTTCTCAGTCCTAGTTTAACTTTAAACTTCTGTTTATTCCCATGGTAGCAATTATAAAAACAATTGTTCCCATGGAAATAAACAGGAGTTTAAAGTTAAACTAGGACTGACAAGCCCAGTCTAAAACATATTAACTTAACTCTCAATCAGTTCACTATGTAATTATTTTTTATACTTTAAAATCGAAATACTCAAGGATTGACTTAGAATTTCACCAGAACGTTACCAACAATTACTGTTTCCAATCTCATCCTTTTTTTTATTATTATAAAAATGTAATAAAACTCAAAATAATAATAAATCCTTATTTTTGACATTCTTTTACAAACTGATCTATTACATAAAATTCATCATAAATTTAAATGTTTCAGTGCCATCTGTAATAGATATTCAAGCAATACTTCTGAGGTGTGTATATCACAACTTCTTTTTCTTTTATACTTTCTCTGTCCTGCACATTCTGTCTTTTTATCATGGTGTTAGGAATGCATTGGCGTGGAAAAATTCTCTGCTTCTTCGCAGGAATTCCATCTTTTACTGACACTTGTGTATCACCATTCTTTCAGAACTCCAAAGTGTAATTCTTGTTGTATTGTTCTTTTCTTTAGTGTTTGTTATTCTTACAAACCATTTAGCTGTTTGATTTCTTCTCGCTCTCGAGCTATTCTGTTCTATACCTAAATGAGGGAAGAACATATTTTCGTTGGAGAAAGATGGAAGCAAAGAACTGCCATTATTGTACATTGCCAAAACAAATTAATTTGTCAAAGCACTCCAATTTCTTTCTCAAATCGTTTGTACTGGAAACCCTTTTCTTTACAAATGGCAAAATATTTCTAGCTGAAGTTTAAATAGTTTTATGACATTTGGCTTATCGATCATCTTCATATTTAAGTCATTTCAAATCGTTAAAAATTCATTAGCCTATTTTTTTGTCAATGTTAAGCTTTCAGTTCCAATACTTTCACAACCTCTGTTAGATAGCCAAATTACGCTAATAACAATTGTATTGTGCAGGCTCCCATTCAGATATTTTTTGCCGTCCAATAATTATGTATTACTGATTATTACAGATTGGAATCACATATTTTGACATCATCATGTAGAGGCGCGCTCTGTCTATATTGTCATGATGCTACCATACATGAAGAACTAGCGTAGACCATGAAGAGCTTCTTGGGAAAACCTCATTTGTCCAAAAACTATTTTTTTGGAAAAATTAAAAAATGTACCTGTGGACTTAACATATTGCTACAGAAGTGTCTGCGCTGCAGAAAATGTTACTCAATGTTCACAGAATAAGAGTTAAATTCTAGATTGCTATTAATGACAATTGTTTTTGAAAAAAAAATAAACGACCACTGGACATGTGAGGTTTTTACTTGAAACATTATAAAAATCACTCTTATCTTTTTTTTTAATGTATTACTACTGTGCCTATTGTAAGAATTCAGCTTATAACTTATCAGTGTGAAAATAGTTAACCACGAATATTATTATTCATTAAAAAAACACGGACATCAAAATGTTTATCAACAAAAATAGTATTTAACAATCTATAACTAACTGAAACTCCAATAACTCAAACTGGAAAAATATTGAAAATGTCTCTCAGTGTTTAATCTTCATAGCCACTACTATTGTCTTCATCGTCACAACTTTCATCTTTATTGTCCTTTTCAGAAACTGATACAAACAAATCATCATAAAACTTTTTGTTCTGAGGATTATGCAACAACTTTAATAAATCTCGCAAATTTTCCATTTTTTGCTTTTTTATTGGCAGAAGACCATTGTAAGCTCGACGAAGTACTACCGCTTTTGTTATGTCAATTCTTGAACGTACCAGAGATGAACGCCATGATCCATAGTAACTGTCTCGTATCATTACACAAGGATCGTCATTGGTAATTTTAAGTTGTCTGGCGTCCTTTAGTTGAACTAGAGGCTTTGCATTTTTTAAAAATATTTATCAGTAGCACTCTTTATGTCATAAATCATGGAAGGATCAACGTTTACAACATTCATAGGCATTGGTTTAGTTCTGGAAGCCAGTATCAGTTTATGCCATTCTTGAGGTGTCTCAATTTGCTCCACTTTTCTTTTCTTTTTCTCAGTTAATGAGAAATCCTGGTCATTCAGTAAATAAGAATGCCCACGTACCGGGAAGATGTATGTTATTTCATCAAATAACTGAAGTCCAAACACTAACATGTACAGAAAATGTACCATAATATAATTTTTGTTTTGGCCTGGACATCCATCGCTAACCAACACCAATGTTCTATACATATCATCAGTATTAAAATAATGTAGCAACATAGATATTACTTCATTTCCGCCTCTTTTTGCCATAGATTCATGATAAGTGTGTATGCTAGCATTATCAGTAGCGAGGTCATGTATGCCAAATACGAAGTACCAAAGTTGTCTTGCAAAAAACACGGGACTGGATGGTATGTGGGGTAAAGGTAAGTTTTGCATAAAATCAAAATTGATGCACGATATTTGCCCAGCATTTGCTTTGATTCTGTAAGCTCCCTTGAAAGGCCTCAGCTTTCCTTAAATGCAATTCTCGTTCAGCAGTAAATGTTCCTGTTTCCTCTGGTTTAATATCTGGACGGTTTAAGGTCTGTTAGAACATGTCACATTGGGAACATGTATCACAGCGTGGATATCCAAATTTTATATTAAATTTGGTTCTAAAAGCAGTCCAATAGAGTTTGTATGGGATGTTAATACGGTATTTTTCAACAAATAGCTGGTGCATTTTATTAATACTTAACTCAGATGGTAAACAATGTTTATCAGGGGTGCGCCATCTGGAATAATGGGACTGCCTCCAAAACTCCAAAATTCCAAAATGTGTTCCATTACCAAGACAACTATTTCCTTATTGTACTTTTGGGTCTAGTTTTATGTTTTCCCCGTTTATCTCTGCTTGGAGTGTCAGCTGTTAAAAGAAGGTCCTGCAACCTTCTTATACGAGGAAGAGTTATGCCGTGAAAAGCCGTAAATGCTTTTACACACACAGTTTTTTCAGTAGGACCACATCGCACTTTATATATGAAAAGAGCTGCATGAGGCTTTTTTATATCTGTATTAGAACGAGGACGACGCCGTGAAATATGCCTCATAGTTATAAGCCCAGTCAAATACGCGTTTTGTTCGTTCTTATCGTGCATTTGATAAAATTTTGAAAAAAGCAACTCCCTTTCTTCAGCTGTTGTTATTTGAAAACATTTATATTTTTTACATCTACAAATAAAACCCCTTTTTTTACTATACGACAATAATTCCGACTAAAATGTACCTACTTGCAATACTCTCCTATGCGACGTGCTTCCACGTGGTGGCCTTTATGATTCTGATATTCAGTTCATTTTACTTTAGCTTCCTTAATCGCTGTTTTTTTAGAAACCACCTTTTCTTCCTTTCTTGGCCAAGGATGGGCCCCATTCACATCCATATCCATGTTAGAGAGCACAAACAATACAACTATTCTACGTAGGTAATATGGATAATATCACATAAAACTTAAACATAACCTCTCAAAAAGTTTCTAGAAAATAATCTCACATGTCCTGGACATATGATGTTTTTGCTAGAATTTGAGCGGACATGTGAGGTTTTTACAGAAACCGACAGATTTTGCTAAGTTATATTCCGGCTCCTACGAGATGTTTACAGAATCTCAGTGTAGGAATTGATAGCTCTACAGTTATAAGCGAAGATGGCAGCGAAATGGCGATTTCGGCAAAAATGGACATGTGAGGTTTTTCCAAGAAGCTCGTCATAGGAAGTCAGATTATTCCTAAGACGAATGCCCAGTGAAAACAAATTAAAAATAATTTTGTCTCTTTTTCATAAGTCATAAATCACTCGCTCTCTAATTGATGACGTCAAGATATGTGATTCCGATCATTATTAAAGTTTTTGGGTTGCCTTCGTTTTCATAAATAGGCGTTGTTTTTTTTTTGTTCACATTTCTATTGAAATAAAAAATGTAAAAAATTCATGTGATTTTTTACAAATACATTTCCCAAGACTTTTTTTTAGACAATCGATTAATAAATCTAAATAAATTCTTTTTCAAAAGTCGTACCTACTTATACACAATGACACTCAACGCCGTAAAAGCTCAGCATTCTGTCGCAATAAGGAAATGATTAATTAATTTGACAGCTCGTCAAATAAGCATTTCAATCCCGGGACACAAGCGACGTCGACAAGAACTCCTCCAAAGATTTAAAATTAATTCGACGTGATATATTAAAAGGCGTACGCCCACCCTTCCGCCTTTTCGCCACCGGGTATTGATCCGGGCCTGATTTTTCAGTAAGGCAAGGAACAAACGTCGGGAAATTATTATCTATTTTTAATTGGTGAAAGTTTCGGTTTTTGCGGCGGGCCCGGGCAAACGGGCGAAACTTTTAATTCCAATTTCATCCCACGTAATCGGCCCGAAAATAGCTTCGGTATTAACAAAGTTGTTTCGGGGAATTCGGGACGTTTATTATTTTAATTTCGGCTCCTGTCTGCACCGGAGCGAAGCTTTTTTCTGCTTCTGTTAACAATTTTTTTTATGCTGGCGTACGGGCCAACTAATTTATCTGCAGGTAAAAAATTGGGAGAAAATATTTTTTCAAAAATTTTCACTCAAACGAGCAATCATATCGAAAGAAAGAACTTTTTAAATAAATTTATGTTCAGTTGCCAAATTACATATTTCACTTATCGCACTTGATAACCAGTTTGTACTGGTGATTGAGTTCTTATCTAAAACGGAAATAAATTATTCATTCTGCGATAGCATAGGTCAAGAAAGAGTTTTTAATAATAGCAAGATATCGAAAGTTCACAGTGAAGCGAACACAATAGTTACATCATTTTATTAGAATTAGATTATTATCAAAAAACCACACTGGTATTTAGTTCCATTTTAATTGAACTTTAAGTAGGTACTAATTAAATTCAATTCACATGTGAAGCAGTTCTTTTATCAATTAAAACAATGTAGGTATAATAAAAACTTCTCTGTTCTCCGCTGTCTTTCTTCATCCTCCCATTTTCCTCTTTCTTGTTAATATTAAAAATAAAAAATTAAAAGTGATTTAAAAAAAAAAAATTACATGTATAAATTGATTCACTGAAGTTTCAGAAGTATTTTTATTTATTTTCTTAAATCCCCAATACCTACTTCTTTGAAAGTGATTATACTTCGATTCGTATTCACACAGCCAAAGCTCAAGCTCACACCTGAAAGACTTTCCGCTTCAGTTTCTCCAAAAAGGTCTTCAGCAACTTAAACTAAGCGGCTTAAAATTTCCAAAGCTCCTTAAAACGCAACCTTTCAAAACAAGCGTCCTCTGAAATTCCTAATCAACCGTCCTGTCCGCCGGCCACCGCGAACAGTTTCGGCGGCGATTATTAAGTAAGTAGCTTAAGGAATTCCAACATTAATATTCTGGGGAATCGTAAAATGCTAAATGGCCCGTAAGCACCTGTCAAATTCTAAACACACGTGTACGTTTTATGGCGTGCACGCACAGCGCGGCATGCTTTTGTGTGAACCCCCGAACCAATCACACGCCGCAAATTTCATATTTAGATTTTTGCATTAGTATGCATCGCAAATTCGTGAATCTTTTTTGAAATTATAGACATGCCGTCGAAGTATTGAATTTTATTTCATTCAAATCAACAGAGCATCGCGCTTAGTAAGTTGCAAATTATCTTGGTTTCCAACTTTACTTTTCTTAAATTCTTATGTTTAGGATGTAAGTGATTAGAGAAAATATTCTGTTTTGTATCTGCTCAGATGAACAATTTTCGAAAAAATAGATTTGCATTGAAGCACTTTCTTATCCGTTGAAAGTTACGGCGAAATTGTAATTAATCGGACAGTTCGTAAAATCAATATAAAAGTCAACGTTTCGCTGTAGGGTTTGACTTGTCAAACGTGCAGCGAAACTTCGACATTTTATGTCCGTGTGTGTTCCATTTTTTCCAATGTTCGAACTTAATCCATAAATTTTCCTCCAGCTTTAGTATTCTCTCGAAAATTTATTTTTACTTTTTTCTATGTAAGTGCTTTTCTTTCGGACTTCATCATTTTTCTGACTACATCACTCCTGGTAAAAACAATGTTTATTGCAGACACTTTAAATTACTAGAAATCTACGCAAGTTTTGTTTCTGTTTTGTTTCAAACCATACTTCAACTTCAATATTTACACTCGAATGTTCAATTCCCTTTAGTAGTACATAATTTATTTAAATGAACTGATAAGAAAAATCTAATATAAAGTTGACTTGCTTTAATGTTCCGTTAGTTTATACTTACTAATAAATCTCTTATATTGTAAATTAATACTCTGTAGTTAACTTAATTTGTTGTAGTAATTAAATTTGTTTTTAGCTTGATCGATTTAATTGTCTTCAATTTATTTTTATCATTACGGTTTCCTTTAATACGTGTGCTCAAAGTTCATTCAATAAATCTAAAGCTACTCGATTTACATAAAATATGTATGATACATTATACGTAACACTTTAGGTTTTCAATTTCAATATGTGCTTTTATTACAAATATAGAGTCTGATCGTTAACCTTAAAAAAAGAATGTTACACTTATTCGTGTGTTTGGAATGTGTAAGTACATACTGCCAATAAGGCAATCAAATCAAATCTGTGTATGTACTTATCTATTATAGATACAAAATGTATGTATGGTGCATCATAAAAAAAAAACAAATAAAAAGAAAACCTAGAACTATGCTACATCGTCTAAATATTATTTAACACTAATAATGTTAATATACTTTTATGACATTGTTTTTGCATAATGAAAATTTTTGAATGCATACATATTTTTCTGCACTTTTCAAGTCTTTTGGAAATGAATGCTTTGTGTACAAGAACATACTTTACAGAATATCATAAATCTATCAATATTATAAATTTCCATACCTTACGGACTTTGAATGGACTACGACTTTGAATATAATACAATAGCAGCGTTCAGAAATGTGCTTAGTGTTCTCATATCTCATAACTTCAGTGACCTTTTTGATCCACCAAAACACCTGATACTTTACTAAAGTCAAAATCAGCTCTGCGTCATCAATCGCCGAAATAACAACCGACAAATATTTCAGTATTATTTCTTTGTTATCGATGAATGAAAAAAAAGGATGGACCTATGATTCTTATGTCTGATGATGCAACACCAGGCGCGTTTTATTTATGACGCAGAGCTCTTCTCTTATGAAAAATTCTGTACAACCATTTTAATATTGAATTTAATTTTTAAAAGTGTATCTGGCAAACAATTTCTTTATGTTCGGTTCTTTCCTAGAAATCTTTTGATCTAATATTTTATTTCCGAAAGTTGACCTAATGTAATATTAAGAACTGTTAATAAAAAAATTTTTTATCCATTTATATCACAAAATCTTTTAACCGGACACTAAATCTCGCACTATACACTTAACGTTTTGTGATACAAATTTCATCGGAAGAACCAATAATTAAATAATTAAGAAAGTCATCTAGATTGATCATCGACGTTGGAGGAGATGAAAACCAGGGACCCACTTTTCTCTTCGGCGATTCCTTGTTGACTTTTCATTTAAGCGAAGCAGCGGCTGCGGTAATTAACGCGTTTATAAAATAATTCCCCCAAGGCCGGCCAATGAAGTGAAACACTTCGGCGATGTTTATGCACGGCGCAAAGAAAATTAATCTCGCTAATTGCGTGCGGCAGCCCACCGTGGATATAACTCGGGAACATAATCGAACCTCCTGCCTTAATTTACGACCTAACTGTTATTTATGAGCTTCGAAGGGTGCAGACGTGCTTAAATGTTTGAAAAAGTCGATGTGTTCGATAAACTACAAAGCAGAAGTTCACTGTCATCTTCAGTATATACACACACACACTCACAAGTTAAAAGCCCTTCACCGACCCTAAATTTGTTTGCCCATCGCCAAATTTCCAGTGCAATGCATTTTCACTGGAGAATATCCTCTGATTTATACCAACCAAAGATTTCATGTGTCATTACGTCTTTAAAACTATTTTTAATATGGACAGCAAATTCAAACGAAGAGCTCTGATAGAGTTTCTGGAAAAAGAAATTCATTAAAAGTGTTTGGTGATTCGACAATTGATATCAACAATGTGCTTAGATGGATAAACAAAATTTGGGACTGGTGAAACCGATATTTTTGACACACCATGATCAGGAAGACCAATTACTGTTGGAACAGATGAAACCAAGTTGGGCATTGATGCAATGATTCGTGAAGATCAACGTGTGACGGTTCGGAAATCATTAAATCTTTGGAATGTGGACACAATGTTGTATTCTGGATTCTGGATTAGTGAGGGGGGTGAATGAAAATTCAGTGCACTTAGGCCATAGTTTGTATTACTCCCATAATCAACAGCGCACGACTCTCAACGCTATTGAAGCTATCCCACTCTTTCGACGAACCCAAAAACGTCTAATAGAGGAGCACTGCGAATTCCAGCCATGTCAGGCCAGAATTCCCCCAACATGGAACCTCTAATCGAGGCGAGTGCAAGACAATCTCAAAGAATATGCTCAGCTGTCTCTTCCCTAGGTTACAGCCTCTACAAATTGGGCTGTCTGTTAAACCTGGCCTAAAAGTATTCCTACTAGTAGAAGTAGTCTTCTTCTAGGTAGTTGCATACAGAATCGTGTCACTCTTAGCGAGGATGCCATTCCTATAGCCTTTTTCGCTTGATGACATTTGTCTAAGTTGACCTATCTATCGACATATCGATTCTGGGATCTTTGTTTCAGTAAGGCATTAAATAGACTTGATGACTTGTCGAGCCAATTTATCTGCCCGTTCATTACCATGTGTTCCAGCTTATACTTTAACCCAAGTAAGTTGCAAGATGTTGTATATATTTGGCCACTTGTTCTAGTGTACCGTGGCATTGAAGTGTTTTGTTACTATTTAGAGCTAATAGTGACGCTGTGCTATCGCTAGCTATCCTAACGACTTTATTCTGAACACCTCGATCCAGAGTTCCTCTTGCACCTTCCATAATGGCAACTAATTCCGCTTGGAAAACACTTGTCAGTTGGCCAAGTGGTATGCTTATGTGAAGATTCAGGTCATTGGAGAAGTTTCCTGCGCCTGTTCCTTCCAGGGTCTTGGATCCATCAGTATAGACAGATATGTCGGGTTTGGGTGCATCTTCAGCGTTCAAGAAAACACTGAACATATATGTAGGTGGGAGGTAATCGACCACCACCACAAAAAGAGGAGACCACAATGTTGTGGAGAAGATTACACGTGATCTTGGATATTCTAAGGTATGTGCTAGAGGAATTCCACGTCAGTTAACCAATGAACTCAAGGAAAAAAGAATGGAGATATACGCTGATCTCATAAACTTTCTCGAGGAACATGGACCATCTTTTTTCGCAATATGGTGACTGGTGATGAAACCTGAGTATCTACATATGATCCAGAAACAAAATCAATCAAGGGAATGACGTCACACATCAACTCCCCGTCCAAAAACTTTTAAGGTACAAATATCTGCGAGGAAACTTATGGCAACTGTGTTCTGGGATTGTCATATTGTTGAATATCTTAAACCGCGCACCACTATATGTATACAGTCAGGCCCAGTTTTACAATCGTGGAATAAGGACGAAATAACTGTTCGCCGAATATCCTTTAATGTCCCTCCATATCTACGTCACACCTACGTCACGTTATTCTAAGAATAATGCTTATCCGACTATTGTAAAATCGGGCGTAAATATGAAATAGTTAATAAATAATCTTACACCATGACAATGCAAAACCCCACACTGTATTTGGCACAATTGCCCCAGCCAGCTTTTAGTCTCGATTTAGCCCCGTCAGATTTCCACTTGTTTGGGCCAATGAAAAAAAGGTTTAAAAGGGTTCAGATTTCACTCTATGGAGGACATAAGACAGGAGTAATACAAACTGGATTAGAGCCATGGGTTCAAAGGTAACACAGATGTTTAGGAAGGGAAGGAGATTATATTGAAAAAAGGTGTTTTGTAACTTAAGTTTGAATAAAATAAATGTTGTACAAGTTTTCTTTTAGTTACATCTTCATTTGAGAAAATTTTAGACCAACAGGGATTACTTACTGTAGAAGTCTCGTATGTCACAGTCTTACCTGTCCCGTCCCCACCTTTTCCAACTTTCAATGAAATAAACTGTATATTTAAAATTATACTCATTTGTTCAGTAGGTATTTGTCTGAGCTGTGCAGCTGTGGTCATAATTTCATCAAACAAGTCGGCAAATATTTGAAACATATACGAGGCGCCCTTTTACAAATGATCATACGTGTATCTATGTCGGCCAAAACCTGGAATTCTAAATATATCCCGCATTATAATAAACAAGCCGCAGATAATAATAAAATTTCACCTTGAACGTGACATTTCGAGTGGCCGCTAACGATGCTCGACGAAAAACAGGAATGCAAAATGACAAAGTGAACCTTTTCGACGGATAGGAGCGGCCGACGTTTAATTTATTGGCCAAGACGGGATGTACCAAGGAATGTGGGTACAGCTCCCACCGAATAACTGTTCCCCGTTTAATTAAGCTGTGTAGGGTGTTAATCTATACTGTGCTTAATCCGCCCCTGTTGTTTGACTTTCCATTACTCACCTAATGACTGCTTTGTACCGCAGTATAAACTGAAGTGTCAAGACATTGAAACTTAGTTTATACAACAGTATCATCGTTACATTAACTACAACCACCAGGAATTCCTATAGTAAACTCACTCCTACACAGGAGAAATAATTACATCTAGAAACTTCATTATGTTCTAACTCACAATCAAATCAATCATGGGCAACAAGAAGTTCTAGTTATTGTTATGCAGATAAAGTTCCAAAATGAAGAATATGTCGAATTTGAATCTAACTAAGGTGTACGAAATAGGGTTGCGTTTTCCAGTGACGAGTTTAAAGGACATGAAAGAATTGAGGAACGGCTTTAGGAATGTAAGATTCTAATATCAACGTAGTAAATTTAGACTAATAAACGTACACAAATTTCTAAATGAATAAATATTTCCTTACTAAATATCAGATATATTCTACATAAATAAAAACAAAATAGTTTGTGCTTTTATTTTATTTTATCAATCAATAAGTTCAAAACAAGTATCAAGAAATAATTGTAAATATTATTTAAACAGAAACACACTGCAAAAGATTGATGTAAAAAACGTTTCCAAACACTATTAAAGTGATTAATAGCAGTTTCAAGGAATAGAATTAATTGCTTTCATTATTTTGCCATTAATAAAGCCTAATCAGTAGATTAGGTCTTAATTAAATCACACTGAATGACCTCAGCTTTCGAAAAATCGTTTGGTAAATATCCCTATCTTAAATAATTATTTACAATACTTCGTTTAAATATATGTTACAAAAGCAAAGATGTTTATGTTTCAAATTTCTGAAATTTGTTTTACAAATTATGATATGCTCAAATAATTTGGTTTATTTTTAAACCACTTCATTTGTGAAGCATAGTTTGGCAAGAATAATAGTAGATATTCCCATTATTCCTCTCTCTTGGTATAAGAGGAGTAAATCCAGAAATTTTTACATCAATCTGACCATAATCATTGATTTAAGAAATGTTTTCATTTACTTTACCGTTTTTGGTCAAAGGAAACTAAGGAAAAAGTATTTTTTCTGTAGTTTTTGACACTTTGAGTCCTATTACAGAAGTAATTCTTTGTCGGTAGGATAAGTTTCTGGACGTATTTCCAGTGACGTCGATTTTCTATAGAAATTAATAGGATCTTAAGCAGAAGAACAAAAACCAGAAAACCCAACTAAGACCTCGTACAAATGCTTTATGTGCCACAGGCCATTAAATCCCGAAGAAATTGAAATAATCGTCAGAGTTATTAACGCAACGGCAGACCTACATAAATGCGGATTCTCCAATGGTGCATAGGCCCGTTATTTTTAGCACCGTGCTAAATATAAGGCCGCTTCTAAAACTCACGCACGATGTAAACAAACTTAGCCGGCCTATTTTTCGAAGGGCTAAATTTAAAACTGCCGAAGACAATTCGAATGCTGATCGTTTTGACACGCTTTGGAATCGTTGCCAGAGCTTGGTTAGTGCGTGTGCGAGTAATTTTTTTTTTTTTTACTTTTCTTAAACGAGGCTGTTTGTAAATACGGCTGTAGTTTTTGAAAGCGAAAATTTGCGCTTGCCAAATGTGTCACGGTTTGGCCGCTCGGATTCCAAGTAGTTGTCTTTTTAGGATTTCAAAGAGAATGGAATATTTGTCAAACTCGAAATAAATTCTAAACATTGGGCAGTAACTTATTTAGATTATTTTGAAAATGTTAAACACACAGAAAAAATTTAAATCTATTGTGCAAAGATAAAATCCAATCTCAATTTTGAAATTTCAAATTCTTTTTGTCGTAATAAAACGATTCATTTACTTCTGATAAAATCGTAAAAAAAACATATTTTGATCCCTGACTCCTACCTCTCTCAGATTATTCTTCACTTCCTCCAACCATTTCCGTTTGGGTCGCCCTTTTCTTCTTTTCCCTCCTCCTTCCATTAAGATTCTTCGAACCTATCTTTCGTTAGACATTCTCGCTATGTCTCAGCCATTTGGCTGTTTGCTTTCTCATTACATGAACAATACTTGTTTTTTTGTCCAGCTTTGTTCTCCTTCTGAATTCTCCTTCCACTTTAATTTCTCCATAAATCTTCTTTTCCGTTCCCGTACTTCCAGACTTCCAAATTGTTTTCCACCTTTTTGTCATTGTCCGTTTTCGCACGCGTAGGTGACAACAGGTCTTATTAGACTTTGATATACTCTTATTTTTGCCGTTCTTACAGATCCACAACCAAAAGACACCTGAGAACCATCATAAATATCATTAAACATCGATTTCCTACGTTCACGTAGCCTTCACGTATCTACTTCAATTTGGAATTTTGAATCTGATCAATTTTTTTCGATTTGAGCACCATTCCACTCCTGATTGAATCAGCGACACGACTCTACAGCAGAAAGAAAATAAACAACATGCCAACTGTTAGGGTACTTAAAGCGTATTTGTTCTGAATTTGTTCAGTCGTAGAAGCACAAAACAAAAAAACTTTTTTACGCAAAGTATATATGTACGTACATACATGCTTAAAAAATTGGAAATTGGACAACCACAAAACGTGCTGTAAATTTCCGTTGAAAATATAAATACCAGTTTTTATTAACCCAATCTGATTTGTGCGTATTTCACGTGAGCATATCCGGATTTCACGGTTTATTGACATGATATAGGTGATTTCGTGGGTGATTCCCACATGTACCTGTGTATGTAAACGAAATGAACGATTCCTGTTAAAGAGAATGAAATTTTGATATATTACAGACAACGCTTAAATTTCCTTTTTTTTATGGAGTGCTATTTTTAGCTCGTTTTACAATTTGAAGAGCATCCGTCATTCTTTTTCCATTATTTTTCACTCACACTTTCACAGATAACCCTGTACTGTATATGTATGTATATGTATTCCTAGCTCAGACCCATTTAAACAAAATATCATCATTAGGTATTTTACTGATGAATAATTGCGGTTGCTCAGGATCCTTATCTCTCACCACAGTTAACGTATTATCAGCAGTATTTAAGAAAAACCATTCGACCTTTGTTCACGTAAGCCATTTATAAAGAGAAGAGATGTAAATGGGGCAAATACAAATTTTCAAGCAAGTCTCAGTTCAACGACATAAATTTTAGAAATACATTACATTTTGCAGTAGCATTTTGCGGTTCTAGTTTTTCTATCTTGGTTCTTGAGACTAAAATATCAATGAAGCACTTGCGTTTTTCTATAGATTCGGAGACAAGTCAAATTTACAGCAAACTTTTTCTGAATTTTTGGTGTTCCACATGTACTGTCTCATTCTCCTAGCTGCTCAGAAACTGTGTTTACTATGACAATAACAGAAGTTCTGATTTTCTCCTTGAACGTGGTTTTGAAATGCAACCAACAAGCAAGCATATAAGAAATATTCACGTTGCTTGTAACACATAGAAATTATTAACCATGATTAAATGCAAATTTATTCTGGCGCGCATATTTTTTTCCCGATGAATGATTAATGATGAGGAATTGTTAGTGGAATCCAAACAATGAGATTTTCACTTATGCTACTTCCTTTCATTTCTTCACCGTTACACCAGACTCGATTCGACCCAATAAATATTCATTTGAACGCAATCTTCCCTCGATACCCACCTGACGCTTTCACGTTTCCCATTTCTCATGCAATTTCCCGCCAATTCAGCCAAACATAAATTCCGAGCCCCGACAATGCAAATCAAGAGTTTTCTAATCGCCTACGCTGTCACAGCTGGCGTCGACGAGGAGCAACAACCGTCCATAACAGAGATTTGATGACGCTCACTGACCACTCCCGCATGCTAATAATACGCCGGTGTTTCTATCTTGGTATTCCTGCGTGTGATCCGCGCACGTACGAGGCATTCAAAACACTCCAGGCATTGCCAATAAGTCATTAGCAAGGTAACTGTGTTGAGAAAAGCGTGGATGCCAGGCATTGCGACGTTTGAAAATCAATTAGCCTGGTCGAAAGGTGAGATGAGGTTTTTTTCGCATACCCAAGGCAGTGCCAAACAATTTTTATCCAACATTTTTTCCCAAGTGTCATGTACGAGTATGCAGACTTTGTTTCATGTAACATTCCAAAATAACAAACGAAATACACTTTATGTACAAGCCAAAATTACAAAATAAACTTTTCTACGAACAACAATCATAATTGTATTCTAAATGTTTTAGTGATTTATATTTATATATATTATCTGAAGCCTTTCTTACCTACTAAGGCTAATCCACCCCAACTAATTCCCAATCTATGTGTCGTATACTAGTCCGCGCCACTCTAACTTGTTCTTAGCTAACTTCCTGGCTGTTTGCATGGTGTACCCCTTGCTGGATAAGAAATTCTCTACTACTTCATTCCACGTCTCTTTTGGCCTACCCCTTTTCCCTTTTCTGACTTGCCTACTTTGCTCCATCCTGATCAAATGTCCCAGTCACTTTAACTGACTTCGTTCTACAATGTCAAGCACTGACTTCATCCCCAACTCGCTTCTGATAACTTTGTTTCTGATTTTATCTCACCTTGATAAATCCTTTCACCTTCCTTAGATATTTCATATACATATTGCCTGGAAACTACTTTTTTGTGCCTTTGTCCCACGTCTCGGCGTCAGTACCGACTTGTAAATTGATTTATATACCTTCATCTTCGTTTTCTGTGACATCTCCCTTTTACTAATAAAGCTTCTACTTAGACCTCCATACACTTTTACTGCGGCTTTGATCCTTTTGTTTAGTTCATCCTCCTGTAAATCTATGAATGGTTCCTAAATATTTGTAAAATTCTACTTGTTCTACCCTACTTCCATTTATTTTAATATCCATATTTCTGCAATTGTTGGATATAGCATTATCTTAGTTTTCCCTTCATTAATCCTCATGTTCCCTTTGCTGAGTAACTCGCTCCAGATATTCAAGTTATCTTGTAGATATTTTTCGTTAGCCGCAAAAATCGGTAGATCGTCTGCGAAAGCACATTCTGAGATCTCTATTCTAGATAAACTCCAGTATCCGACATGCAGTTTTCTCACTTTTGGAGAGGCTTCATTAATCATTTCATTCGTCATCATTTAAATAATGTGGATGTGGGGCTTAGATAATTGCCTTACCTTAGTCCTTACCCTGAATTAAACACCTCGGATTCAATATTCCTCCATCTGATTTTATTTCTGCATGCTCTGCACATACCTTTTTAAGGCGTTTGCACTTTTCTGCGAACAACAATCATAATTGTATTCTAAATGTTTTGGTAATTTATCGTCTTGTAATTTTTAGTTTGTAAAGTAGTTATTTGGTGTTCTTTGCAGTTAAATTGATTGATTTACTCACTGTACAAGGAATTTGCCTATACACACAACCACCATTGATAAAGCAAGAGATTGTCCACTCATAACCACAGTTAAGCAGAAATTTAGAAGCTTTGGAAATATCTTTTTCTAATACTACAACCACCAACGGCAAAGAATAGACCTAGCACCCCCTTCTGACCAGATCAAAAGATTATCTACTCTCTCCTAGTATCGTACCATAAACAAACTTGACAATTTTATTTCCTAAGAATACTAGTTCAGAAGTTGAAGACTCTCAAATACTCACTCTTGTGTACTCGTTCGTCATTTCCAAGAGATTTTTTTATTCGTTTTTAGGTAAGTAACACCTCAACGCCAACTATTATGAGAACTAACCAAAACGAAGGTAAATAAATTGAGCAATTACTTCAAAAAACTACCAAATACTGTGTTCCTTCATTTCTTCTACACAGCAGGATCTCTTTCCAACTTCCTTTATGCGAGTTTCAGGCTACACTTGCTACTTTGATAAATAATTGCCCTATCCACTTGTGATAATAAACAAGTAAGATTAAATACGTGAGTCACCTGGACACCTTTGATTCATCCTTTGCAAATTGGACTTTAAGTGGACCACTATTCTGAATTGAAGAGATTGCTGTTTATAAGACATTCTACATTATGTCACCATCTAAGGTTGTTATTGTAGGAATGAAACTAAGTATTTGTTATTGATTCACTAGAGCTTTGAACTTAAAACTGTGCAGTTGTGTCGTTTCAGGTTTTTAACGCATGTATTCCAAATGTGAGTAAGTTAAAAGTTCGTCTTCACAAACACACCAGATGGAAGTACGTACACAATTAAAAATCTAAATAAAATGTCGTGGGAACGTAGCATTTCAGTTTCCCGTATAAAGTTCGTATTGTTTAGATTTTCTCCAAGAAAAAAAATATCGGAGATCTTACCAACTTTCACAATTACAAAATGTTGAGTTGGTTAATTCATTAAAGAAATTACATATTTTGTTGATGTTTCTGCTTACGTATATACGGAAGTTTTTCTTTTGTTGTATACAGTAGTTCTTATTTTATACGATAGTTTTAACATCAAAATTGTCTGCCTAAATTTTAAAAGTAAAAGACATTACTTCGCAAATTATCACTATCACAGACTGCACTATGGAAGAGGAACATATACGCCTTTTAAAACTTCCAAATTAGGATACAGGGCGAGTTAAAACGAGCCGAACAATTTTTTTAAATAAAGAAATTCCTGTGATCTACGTGCTGCTTACTTGAAGAACTGCAAGAAGTCAAGGTTTTTTGAATAAAATTAATTTCAGAAATTAATATCAAGTAGCATAAATATACTCGAGGTTTACTAACAATAACAATTATTAATTGACATATGACATATTTTAAGTGGAACTGAATATGCATCCATTGCAACTAAGGTGGTCGAGTATCAACGTAAAGTTCCAAATAGGCGTCGACTACCTTATCAGTTAAACAGTTAAAGTATTTTTCATAAGAGAAGAGCTCTGAGTCATAAATACAATGAGTCTGGTGCTGCATCATCAGACATAAGAAGCGTAAAGGCGAAAACACATTATTATCACTTCACGTGAGTTCACGTGATATCACGCCACACATGAATCGCATAATATCAACAGTAGTGATTTCAATATTTATAAAAATTTATTATTACCTATGCAATTAGAAATCAGAATAAAACTACCTACCTGTAAAAGAAATGTTCAAAATAAACAACGATAGTTCATCATCCTCTTCTGAGTTAGAAGAAGATTTAGAAAATGCCTGTGTTTTGCTTTTAATGACGAAAAACAAAAGTAAGAAATGGGTGCATGAAATTAATTTGAAGAGAAAAGAGCAGGTATTGTACAATACCTTGTGTTCTCGCACTTTTTCAATTCTCAATTCATTTTCAACTTCTTCCGTCTTTTTTAAATCCTATGTATTTCACGCCTCCACGTGTCACGAAATTTATGCAAAAACAGAAAATCTGAGCGCGTGCCGACATGTAACAACATGTGATATTTCGTGAATGAGTGAAATGACAATAGCGTGTCTCCTACAAATGCACATTTATGGAAAAATCGGGTCTTATCAAATTTACGATTCACGTGTCTTCACGTGAATTCACGTGACATGATAATAATGTGTTTTCGCCTTAACTCTATCTTTTTTCTAATTCACCCTTTAACAAAGAAATAATACTGAAATAATTGTCGGTTGTAACTTGTAACTTCGGTGATTGATGATGTAGAGCTCAAGTTCCGTGATTTTGACTTTATTAAAATGGTGCATGTTTCCCAAAACTTTTGCTTGTCGATTACTTTCTAAAAAGTACCTCACCTTTACCCTTTCGCTATACTGAAAATTTTTATTTTATTTCAAATACTTAAATATTTAATGATCTGTTTAGTAAAGGCAGGATCAAAATAATTCATAAGAATCATATAAGTTTGTTTGAAGGCAAAGAATATTCACTGTTCTGAAAAATAGTTTCGTTACTAAACTTGGAGTTTCAATTTAAATTCTCTAGACCAGAGGTTCCCAATGGGTTGTTGAAAACTTTAAAAGAGTCGATAAAACTATTATAGGGGTGAGTTGAGGGTCGATCAATCTTTAGGAATCTTTTGGGGGTAGACGAACTACTAGTGGTCGATTAAATAAGAGATCTATTCTATTTAATTTCTTTATACACGGTGCTCTCTCTAAAAATTCTGTTCATTTTCGCTGAAAATAGTTACTTACTAAAAAAAAGGCCCAAAATTTTGTGTTTAGGACTAAGACAATTTGAGCAAGTTCTTGCAACTAAAAAAAAAATCTAAATTTAACACGACTCATATAGCAAACGTATAATTTTAGTGTTAGGCCTGCTATTTCAGTCTGCTAATAAACTGACAAATAGTTATTAGACTCATAAGTACCATCAAGTTATTTGCCGAATAGATTTAATGGGCAAATGGAAATAATAAGAAAATATTTTTTTTTATCAACGACCCTACCTTTCGAACTTAAAATTATTAGTAGGGAAATACCTTCCCTTTAACTTAAAATTATTAGTATATAAATTTGAAAGGTGGGGTCGTTGATAAAAAAATTATTTTCTTCTGTAGCAGTAACTCTTACAATCATTCTAAAATTTTTACTTTTGGACTCTGTATATTTATGCTTTCATTTTAAAGCAAAACATCCAAATTTTATTCAAGTCAACGCTCTACATATAATTTGTTATCTTATGTATTTCATTTCTCTCAGCGTAATAGATAAATTAAATGTCATAGTAACTCATTTCAAGAAAGGTCTTCCGTGTTTATTAATTATAATTATAATATATTCTTTTTTAAACTGTCTCAATTTTTTCTAAAATATATATAATGTATTAATAATTGTTAATGTTTAGAATAAAAGGAAATTTAAAACGTTGGAAATGTGCAGAATGAAATCGTCGACAATATACTACAAATAAAAACATTACTCCAATTTTTCTTTAATTTTTTTGCAATAAACTTCACGACTATTCTTTGTAATTTAATTTATGCAGTCCCCCAGTTAATTATTATACACTCTTAAAATCATATAGGAAATAGATACTTTAGAGTAAAGTTCGAAAACTCAGACCCACATGTTATACAAGCAGGAGTTCCGCAAGGGAGCGTTTCGGGACCGATATTATATTTGTTATGAACGTTTGACTTGCCAACAACACTTGGGCAAATGGAATTGAACTATGGGAAATTGCCAACAATTTAAACGTCGACATCCTACAAAGATTTCAGTCAAAAATTCTTAGGATGATAATCCAAACACCATGGTTTATTACCATCAAGACCTACAAGTGTCGTTCGTCAAAGACGAAATCAAAAAGCACATCGAAAGATATAGAGATAAACTAGAAGTACATCCAAACCGGCAGGCTAAAGCCATCATGAAGCAATCATCAGTGGAACATAGATTGAGGAGCAGTTCTATTACTTAGGCCCAGTTTCATAATTGATGTAAGATGCAAGCTGACGAATTTAAAGAATACTTTAAATGTAGAGTCACTTTCAGATGTCAAAACAAATATGAAAACCCATTTGTTTACACATCTGAATATGACCTTAATTTTAAAGTCTCCTTTGAATTCGAATATGAAACTGGGGGTTAATGTCTTAAAGTTCGCTTTAAATGAGCATTTTAAGACAGATTTAATACATTGGTCCTCGTATTGCGTAACCATGGCAACGTTCCTAAATGCCCGAAGTCTGGTGATTATCGATGTGAAGAATGGAAAACCCTGCTTGCAATTTTTATTCTCTCATTTAGAAAGGATCCTCAAAGAAGAAGAAAAAAAGAATCGACGAAGTTGCAACCATATCCACAGTCAATGAAGAACGTGAACAAAGTTTTCTGAAGGCTAGTTTATTAAAAAAAAAAACATCACCAACAAAACGAAAGAAAACGCTGGAAAAAAACTTTGAATGATATCGTAGCCAGCTTTTCCGTACACTGCCTTATGTGATTTTATCAGACTTCGGATATTTCGGAGTGCTGAATTAATCGGCACTTTTCATTGGTCCTGGTATTACGTAACCATGGCAACGCTACGAAATTCCGAAGTCTGATGATTATCGATCTGAAAAATGGACCTTTATTTTCTCATTTAAAAAAGATCCTCAAGGACCATGAGACTATGAATTCAATAGCAAAAATACAAATTATTAAAAATTACAAAAAGGATATTTAAATTAAAAGTGAAAATAAAGAAAAAAGACATTAAACTTTTGTTTTTAACACATTTTTAAATTCGAAATATCTGGTACTTATCTCATAAGCATACATTCACGCTATTCTTTATAACATTAACAATCGCATTGCATGAATACGATTTGCAATCAAAATGTTTGCGAAATTGGCCTTGAAATATTAAATTCAAATGCGATCAAATGCCTGACTCACTTAGGTGGAACCGATACATAGGTGTATGTTACATAGTTTTCTCTGCGATCACGTCTTTAAAAATGTGTATGTGTAACTGTATTTATTATTTATTTTTTTATGACTGAGCTTAGCTCATCTTAATAGATTTTCTTAATATATCTATCCATGTGCATTGTATATCAATCAAGATCATTACGTCATTGATGTACCTATTTTTGGTTGATGTAAGATGCAAGCTGATGATTTTTTAGAAAGATGATGTACACTTACTGTGTTGTTTCTATCAATTCGTAAGTTTCGCCCCTGCTCCACTGCCAACAAAAAGTTTGCATGAAGAATAACAACTTTAGAAAGAGTGAAGAGTTTCTGATTTAATGAAACTTACAATTTTATTAGTTTTCCTCAGTTGGCACTGACAGGCATTTTATTGTCTTGTCTTTTTCTTGCAAGCATACAGTAGGTTCGATATTTACATACACATTTGTATATAATGCCGGCGCCATTCAATTTCCTACGTATAAAAACGCGAACAAAGAAGCGAAGAAAAAGACAGCGAACCCAGTCAGGTCGTTTTGTATCGCGGCGTCAATGACGCACACTCCGAAATGGTCACCTGGAGCCGCGACCGAAGACGACCTTGAGTATGCCGTTGTCCCCAGGAGCTGACCTTCTAGTCCGTTTCTTTTGCCCAGCATCCAAAGACTATTGGCCTCCTTACCTTCGCTCAAGCGGCATGGAATACCTGGTACGGACAGACTCACGTACAAGTAAATTGCTGTACCGGTTCCGAATAGAGTTTTTGTTTTTTTTTTTTTTTTCCCCACCTCGCCGGCGGAGAACATACCGACGGAAATAATTTGCGGCGATAAATTATTTTAAACCGTTCTTAATTATCAGCAATAAATATTTTTTATCGGAGACGGTAGACGGATAGAGATAATTAAGTACCGCTCGCTATGAACTTGCCAAAACATGTTCACCATCTTCTGGCAATATTCTTTTCTTTTTAGTTGGAAATTTGCCTTTAATTTTTCTGGTTTTTACCAAAAAAAAATAACTCAAGCATTCTCTTCATCAATTCCGATCATTTTGAGAATACCCAGCAGGCCTATCATCATGTTTCAATTTTATCGAATTGGGTTTGAATCCAAATTACGTGGCTCCTTCCAGTTTTTTTTTTACTGATTTTTCCGTTGGTATATCATCGTTAAAGCAGTTTCGCCCCTTCAACCAAAGAGAAGCTCGAAAACTCCAAATTTTCAAATTTCGTTGAATTAGCGTTATTTGGTTGCTATTTTTTTTGTCATTTGTAATACGGCTATTAGCACTCGTTTCAACGAGTGCAGTAGCTCTGAGCAGCACTGAGTAGAACAGATCTGATCCATAGAAAAAGCTTTCTTTTCATACCATCATGGGATCAAATGGAATTAGATCAGTTCAGGATCGTTTCAAGTTCAAATCAGTTGCGGATCACTTCAAGTTCAGATCAGTTACGGATCATTTATGAAACGAAAGCGGCTATTTTTTTTTATATTGCCTGTCTCAGATTTAATGTTACCAAAAAACTAAATTCCTAGAGGTACTACTATATTTTAGTTGGTACTTCAAGTTGTCATTGTATTTTTTTTTTAATAGCTGTCTGTCATATTGACTGCTTTTAGTCAACTTTATCTGTCACATGTCTGTAAAATATTTTTATTCGTTTTTAAATTCTCCTCACATCTATGGTACGAGTACGCACTTTCATAATTTCATTCATCACCCATTTTAGACTTCTTGCATTTGAATCAAGACGAAGGACTTAAAATTTTGAACTTTTTTTGTTGCAGGTCCGGTGACAGTTCCGATGGTATCAACAAACTCCTCGCCGCCCATAGCCATGCCAGTACAGGTTCCTCCTGGCCACGTGGTCCAGCAAATAGTGGACGAGAGTGGCACACTTAGACACGTCATTCTTTCGCCCCAACATCCACCGGGAATGCTTCCGCTCACGTCACATAATCCACAGCACTACGTGAGTACCGATTTCTCTCATTGTTAACGGCGCATTTCCAAGAGATTTAATTATTTCGGCGGCCAAAGCGGTCCATCGTGCTTTGAATTAGGCCGCGGACGAACAAGTCGCATTCCGACGCAGACAATGAAGACCTACCACGATGGTTGACCACCTCGATGGTATTAAGATTTTTAAATCTGATAAAGGCAGAATGAAGTTTAAATGAGTGCACGGGTATTACTACCGCATGATCAAAAACGAAACCGCTAAAAAGTACTCTTTGTTCAATTTCAAACAAACGTCAGCACTTTACTAAAGGCTGTTTTACACTAGCTTATTTCTTGTAGGTAATAAGAATTTGGTTCAATTTCTTGAACAATTTAAATTATATAATAAGTTGAATCAAAAGCTATCTGAAAAAATAGAACGTGTTCTATCTCCAGAGCAGATCTAGAGCCCAGAATTTATTATAGAAATTGAACCAAATCTTGTATAAGAAATAGGAAGTCCCATGTGTAAGTAATACCCGATTTCTTCATCGCCTTATCTTGAGGTTAAATTTATCTATCAGTTAGAATGTGACACATAGTATGTGTACGGCCAACCGTACGTCATATTCCAACTGTTAGATAAATTAACCTTAGGTTAAACATGGTGAAGAAATCGGCCATAAGTGTTATTTGGATTCCTTAAAATTCCAAGTTGTTATTCTCATTTAAACATTCAAGAATGTGTTCTGTAAACGTCTCCTCCTCTTAACTAATTGCGTATTTGGAAATACCGTAATTCTATCAAATTTTGTGGTCAATACGCCCATGTACTACATACGGGCATATGTTAATATGTTCTGCAGACATGAATCATTAATAAACCGAGTTCAGTCTGAGTCACTTCTAATTTATTAATAGATTGTTTGCATAGTACCGTTTTTTTCCGGGTGCGTTCGCTTATGTAACGTCTGCGACAAAGCCGCCGGATTTATGGCGTGTTGCCGAAAAAATCGGGCCGTTCCTAATTGATGATTATTTCATGCGCGGATTTAAAGGTCAAGTATCTGGATCGATTGCGTCCGCATGTTCGGACCTCTTGTGAAAGTTTCCACTCGCAGATAAAATCTTGCCGTTCATTAATTAAAATGTGTCTAACTCATTATATCGTTCCAACGCTGAAAAGTCCTTTAAATATAGAATTAGAATTATATTTATCCAATAATTCGTTTGGAGATGAGGAAGAAATTAAGTAAATCATAACTTTCCATCTTAAAATCATCGCAGGGGTTTCCATGTACGTAATTCTAATTTTATTTATTGTAGATAAAGAGTGATTGATGGACTGACAATTTATATTTGCTAATGTATTTAAAAAAATTACACTGTAAAATGGCGCCGCAAATAAAAAAAAACTGATAGTCTCGTATCTAAATCTTATAGTAAATTAAGCATTTTTTTAGAATTTTCTCTTCTCTCCTAAACATGTTGTTAGTAGTTTTAAATTCAGTGGACAAGTTTTCAAAACATTTAAGATCTTTAAATTTTATTACACGTTTATTGTTATTTCATGATACGCTTTTTCAGCGAAGGAACTAATTGTTTAAATATTACACAAAAAAGAAATTAAATACGTCAGGACTTTAAAAAGTACAAGCTCTCTACAAAAATTCGCACTTTAGGAATGTTTTCCTTCTCCTTAATGGAATCAAAACAGAGGGTAAAAGCCTTTTGTTTATCTAAAACAACTGGAAAACAAGAACAAATGCGTTGTGCCGCTTTGAGCTTTTTAATTAAAGTGTTAAACCGTAATCCGTAAAAAAATTCCTCGCCTTTCTTTAGTTAATTCATCGTAAAGAAAAGCACTGCATCAAAATTTTATCCGTTTCTAACTTAGCACGTATTTGTTAATTAATCGCAGTGATGCAGGTGGTACTGGATGTTGCTTCATAAATAATTGACGAATTTTTTTTATTATTTACTCAGTTACGGTACGATTGACGCAATTTTTTAGATGTTTGCTTTAGCAAGAAAATGATGTAAGTTTACATATTTAAACGTGCGTGAAACTTTGGGCAAAAATAAAGCTATACGAACGTTCGTGAGAATAAAGGAATTAACTTAAATGTCAAAGTTTTTCAATAGTCATTGATGCTGTTTCTTTAATTTACTGAATTATACATATAGAGTTGTGGGACCCAATTCGTTTTTGTTAAAAATTTTGGCAACTTTGACTACGCATTCGTTATCTACTACCCTTCACTAATAATATTCTGCTTCAAGGAAGATTCGGATTTCATAAATGCACTTCTATATTAATTCACTTCGTTATTCAATAATCTACAGCTTATTTGTCCTAAAAAAAAGACAACCTCAAATATTTGTTTGTTTCTTGTATACGACTTGGATCATAATAAGAAGGGAGATTTTCTGAGGGATGACGGTATGGATCATTATAAAACAAAATATGAAGATCTTGTTATTTCATTTCATTTATTTCAGCCTGGAGTTCAGGAGACGTCACATAAAATACATTACATAGATGTTTGTAACAATATTAGAAAGATACGTAAAAATTAAATGTCCTTCGGCAGAATTATTAAATAAACTAAAATTCACTTATATTGTAAAGACATCTACGGAGCGATCCAAAATTATTTAGGTAAGGAGAGGCTAAGAAAAATAAAATTAATTGATACAATTCACTATCTGTCAAAACTGAAACGTCAAGATACATTTGACGACAGTAAGAAAAATATCTTCTAATAGAATACGACCAATTTCAAATGCCGCGGTATTGCTTGCTGACCAATGACTACAGTGTTGGAGATCGTTTAAACAACTAATAGATTTGACAGGAATCAGAAAGTAAATGTCAGACTAAAAGTTTCGAATCAAGCTAAGACTGATTTTATTTTTATAGCCTCCCCTTATCTAAATAATTTTGAATCGCAAAGTAGTTTGTAGGAACCATTTTATTTTTTCCTTGAATCTTTTCATCGGAACGTTTCTATAGTCCACTCGAAGTGTGTTGTAAAGGCGCAAACCATTATGTTTCCTCACAGAAGTGTTTAATCTCGCAAAGGACACTGATATATTTTCACATATCCTTATACAGTGTGTATGATCAATAAAAGCTCAAATATCTATTCTATATACGTTGTATCTTAAAGTTGTTTTTTTTGTCTTCATTATGATTAAATAACAAGATTATTCGAACACTGACAGACAATTTGTTGACATGAAATCAATCATTTGAGTTAAATCTCAGTTGCGTGTATTGTCTATAGCCTTTTTTTGGTGTACCAGGACCTTGGATAGGTGGGTAGAATTTTCCTATGCTTCGATGGCATAATACATTATCGAGAGGAACTTCGCGTCATAAGCCGCCAACATTTCATCATCATTTACGATTTGCTTCAATCTTCTAGTAGCATAGGTGGCGGACGCCAACCTGCTGCAGACATCCTCAATGTATGGATTCCAGGTTAATCGTGTGTCTAGCGTTACTCCCAAGGAGTTGGAGTCCTTTATTATCTCCTCAGTAATGTCAACAGTTTTCGAACTGTTTAGTGTTAATTAATTTGCTTGAAGCCATAATTCCGGCAAATTAAATTCGCGGGGAGATCATTAGTGAAAATTGAAGCATGGTATTCCCAAAGGGTCTAAGTGCCAAAAACGTAATTCCTAGAAAATTAAGGAAAATGATTCTTGTTTTCCACATCAGATAGACACTTAGAACCTTTTCTAATATGTGCAGCAAGGCACATAGATATCTTTTATAGAAAAATACGAATTTAGCAAAATTTGGCACTTAGACCCTTTGGGAATAGCACGCTCCAATTGTAAATAATAATGGACCCAGTATGGAACCTTGAGAAATACCTTTCTTCTTCTATTCCTGATAGTTTCCAAGATACACTAGTGTTCATGGAAATATGGACACTTACTGACGTGTACAAACATATTTTTGCGGGAGGTTGTGTATGTATGCGTGTGCATCAACTAACAAGTGTTCAATTGAAAAGTTCATCAAGTAGCCTTTGAATTTTTTGGAACATTGTGAAGCAGGTTTGAACTTTTGATTAAAAAAGTCTTATGTTCCATAGCGAAAGCCATCGTTAAACAAAAGTACATGTTCTGTTTAGCCCTGAAAACAGCTAATTTCTGACTGAAATGGGAATTTAATGACGCAACAATTCAAATGTGTTAAGAAACTGTTTGACAACTGTCATCCGTCAAACGTCAATCTATCTTCTTTCATCAAAGACTCAAAACCAACTTGAAGAACTTTTCAACAGAACACGTGTTAATTAAAAACCTACTTGCTTTTTCCTGAAAATAAAACGATTCTTAATCAAGGAATATTAAATTTGATTAGTTGATTTTAGAATGTCCTCCTTCACATTTTAAACAATGTACCAAACGATTATAAAATGTCCTACACAGTATTCCATAGCGAATTGAAAATTAATTCATGACACTTATTAATTGACAGTAACGATTGAAGATAACATTCATGTTTTTTTTTTAATTGAACATAGTCGCGAGCATTAAATTTTGGTCGTCACTGTCAATCAAAACATCAGTTTCAATTCCAGAAATTAAAACATTTCATGTACCTAAATATCCTATTTTTTTACCAAAAATTGAGCCAAAAATAAATTAAATTTTTAAGAGAGTATTCTCAACAGTCAAAATTCAGACAACCTCCTTATTTGTAATTAAGTACAAGTCAGCTATGACAACAATGACGACCAGAATTTATTGCTCGCGACTGTACACTCAATGTTTCAGAAAAACCTTGTGGTATCTTAAAAAAAAACAAATTTCTGTTTATCTCTGGTAATGATTCGCGGTTTTACTTTTATAAATAAAAACGAAAACGATCTTTTCCCTGAATACATTTACAAATACTGCCGACGTCATTAAAATACCATACAACATTTTGAACCACTGAAACAACATACTAATCCAGCTCCTTGTATTTTACTTATAATAATAGCCCAGACATGCATGTCGGGGTTCATTCATTTACAAAATGAACGGTTCGTTTATTGGCGGCAGTTCTGAGAACCATAGCGGAAATCCCAGCTGAGATCGGAAATTTTCAAAGCCTACTACCCGTCCGTCATCTCTGGACATCCGGTTTATTTTTGGATAGTTTCCGAGAAGGTACCTCGGTTGGGAACGAGCGGCATTCAAAAACAAGATAAGTTAATCGTTAAACATTTGTGCAGGTATTTCGTTCGGCATCCGAGCAGTGTATTTAATGAGTCGGAAAATTACGGTATGACAAATGAAAAGATTTGTGGAATTCCTGATTGTAAAAACGAAGGTAAAGAAACCTGTACTCTGATTGAATTATAATTGCATTTTTTTTTAAATAGCTCCTGCATGATGAAATTGTTCTAGTAAACTACTTTATATGTCCACAAATAAACGGCTTTGTTAACATGTTATTCAACTCTTTTACTAGAAAATACCAATGGTACCGTTTAAATTTTCTGATAAATTTCGAAAGGGGAATTCCTGAATCAGACGGTTTACAATTAAATTAATTATAGTCTGCTGGATTGCAAAAAATTATTGCAAGAAATACATTTGTTTTTACAGTCGTCCATTCATCATTCATAAATGAAGATAAATTATGATTGATTACCTGAGTATTAATCATTTTGAAATTATCTTATTCGTTTTGAGGTTTTTAATTTTTTTTTCGCAAAAAACTGCAACGAGTTATGTTGGTGGTTTTAAATTAATGGTTTCTTTGCATGTTCACGTAGATACAGTGTGTTCAGAAATTATTGAAGGGCGATTGAATTTAGCGCGCTGACGTATTAGTAATTTTCACTTTACAATTTTGGTGTTCCTGCAAAGTATTATGAATTTCATCAGAAACGTGCTGTTACTGCTTACGTTTTAATTTTTCTTTCTGTATTATAAATTTATTAGAGTTTGAAGTCGTTTGGAAGCAACATTTTGAAAATAAAAACTAAAGCAAATTATTCCTTGTGCTTCGCATGGTAAAACAGTACAGAATTTATTACCAACTTTTAAAAATAAACTAGCGAGCGGGAAATTCAAACGCTTTTCATTGATTTCTGAACACACTGTATTATTTTTGCATTCTGATTCTCTCGGTTTGGTTGAAATTAGTTTTAACTGCGCTGCGAATTAAATTTTTTCCAAGACATATTTATTTTTTCAGTTTTTTAATTAATTTATAATTGACCATTTTTGTTTGGAAATAACAAAACAAAAAAAAAACAAAAGACTGTCGACAATTGGAAGAAGGAAGGAAGAAGTTTTTTAAAACTATTTACATAATCGTTATTTAATCAAATGAATGACATTTTAATAATTTGTTATTATTTGTGGTTAATATCTTTCGTGATTTTGTCCTATTAACTATGTATTTGCGTAAAATTTGAATTAAATGCAAAAATATTTAATAGTTTTTACAGATTGGAAATTGCAAATGTTTTCGATTTTTTCAGAAATTATATATCCATTTCATTAACAGAACGGACAGTTAAAAGAATTTGTTATACAATTTATTTTCATTGAACAAGATTCTACTATAAATAAAATATATGTATAGTTAATGAAAATTATGTCAAAATCAAATCAAATTAATTCAAATTTTTAATGACCTGGCTTCTAAATGTAGGAAATAAAGTCCTAATGAATTCCTCAATAATTTTTTTATACATATACAGTAAGTGTCAAGCGCCTATTGTCACATCGTTAATGTTCGTTTATGCAGGGAAGATGTACCGCAGTCTGAAGTCTATCATCATTTCAGTCTAGCATCATCAACACTTATTAAAATAATTCGTTCTTGAAATTTTTGTTTTTTTAGTTTTATGATCTTAGAATTATTGTTTACTTTAAATTGTTACAACTAAAAAAATATTATTTACAGATTTAGATTTTTTATTTAAATGTTTGTCAATAGTTTTTCTTTTGAGAAATTTATTTTTTGCACTTCACGTAATGATGTTTTCTATTTAAATTTATATGAGCCACGTTTGAATTTTATAACATCTAATTACAAAAAGAATTATTTTTCTTATTTTCATATATGATCTACTTTTACATTTGCAATTCATATTTAAAGTATGTATTTCGAATGTGACATCATCTATTTTCACTTAAATGACGAAGATCTAAATCATAGGCATAGCTAGCCTTTCCTGTTGGGGGAGGGGGGACTTAAATTTGGTAAGCAACAAATGAATAATAATTAATATTTGGTGATATACCTACAATGAGAATTATATGTAGTTCCAAACTTCCTTTACAGAAGTACAAATGAGTTTTTCGAATGACAACTCTCACTGCATATTTCTAATGTATTTATTATTATTATTGTTAATAATAATTATACTTATACCTCAGTAGGGCGCAAAAAATCGAGCACAAACTGAAATGGTAACAAACAAACAAACAAAGTAGTGTGAAAAATATGACAGACAAGGATATAAGAAATTATTTATTAAGATATAAGAATTTATTTATTATTTATTATTAATACAAATACAAAACCTCCACGCAAGACCGCCACGCACAAACTCCTAAGCCTAGACAAATTTCCTTTAATACGCTTAATATAACAGGTTTTCAATAAAAAAAAAACTTCTGGCAGTGTGGCCATGAAATCTGCCGCCGGAAGCAAAAAGGCCGTATCTGACTGTTTTGTTTTTTGGATTAGTACTCATTTAAAGGATCACAAACACATCTGTGTATCATATTTTTTATTAAACAATATTGGCAAATTTCAATCACAAAATACCTGTTCTTTTGTCGTGCACACTCTTACCAAACGAACCGAAAACCAAAATCAAAACAAAGTAATGCGAAACACGAAGTAAAAATAAGACTCACCAGAAACTAGTCCCACGGTCGAGTGTGTACGTCAGGTTACCTAATAGCGAATAAAAAAAAATGTCGAAACGGATACAAACGAACTTACCTGGATCGCCCGATGTCTGGGGTTGATGCTGCGACCAAAACCCCGAGTCAGTGGAGAAGGCCGTGGGCAAAGAGTTTCGCACAGGTAACTGTAAATCTAAAGGGGCGCCACCTGTTGACGATCGCAACAACTTGCAACCAAAGGAATTCCCCCAACAGGAGAGAAATTCACACTTACCAGTCGGTTCAGAGTCGAAGTAATCCGTTCCGAAAGGTAGAGGGGGTAATCTCCAATTAAATAGATAATAGAATAGATAGTAAATATAAATAGAATAGAATAGATAATAAAAAAATATATATATTTATATATAATAGATAATAGATAATAAAAAAAACAACCGCCAATTTAAATAAACTTTAATGGTAATAAAGAAATACCAGTGGACATTAGGAATGTCCCACCAAGCCACAAAAGTCAATAGTAGCCCGATCACGGCGGCGTAATATCATAAAGAGGCGAAAAGCCGCGACACACTTTTCTTTCTTAGAGGGAAATGTATAAAGCATTAGCATCCGCGAAAAACGCGCAAATAGAAAAATTCCGTCCGCTAGGGATCCCACACGTCCGTTTACAAACAGGACTAAAAAGCGGTCTCGTACAAATAAAACTAAATCTACGATAAGAAAATGTAAAAAAAAAATGTAAACGCTGGGGCAACCCGGAATTATTGTAACAAAACCGATCGCCAACGTAAGTGCGGCAACCGCACAAGTATACAGTTATCACAACACGTAAATCATCGCACAAAAGGTGCGTGACCAAACAGAAAAACGGAGTAGTACCCTAAACATGTAACCAAGAGCGTAGAGATTAATACCCCGAAGATGATGAAAAATTTCAAAGAGGTACAATACCGTGAACCATTCGAGCACGTCGACTCCACTCCGACCTCAGCGTTCTGGGGGAAGATAGAAGCCTCGCCCAGCACTCTCGTAATGCTGCAGGGGTTATTCTTTCCGCCGGTGAAACGGCAAGGTGCGTCCAAAGTAAAGCGATGAAGGGCGTAAGAGATCGCGTTCGGAGCTCCAAAATATTCCTCACGATAGCGTAGCCGCTCAAAACGGGGGGGGGGGGGTAACTACCCGCTACGTTAACAAAAACAGAAACACCCTAAATAAAATCAACCGAGATGAACGAAATTAAATAGTTAGCTTACCTCGGCATAAACACGCCGAGCCGAGTGGTAATGAAACATGGAGCGACCGTTGAACCAAACAGATCCACCAAGAAAAAAGGCGTCGGAAAATAAGGTCAAAGAACCTTCCAAATTCCGCGGAGTGTTGAGTAAATCCAACAATATCCCAACCGGGCGCGGTAGCACCGAAATTAACAAACCAAAGACCGCAGAAATACTCAAGGGATCAACGTAAAATCATATACGTGAAACAAAAATATCGCTCAGCTCACTGCCACGCTGCGAATCGTGCAAAAATGTTAATGCGCCTGCTCACGATGAGAATCCACACGCTTCCGGCCTGAAACTCAGCTCGGAAACAACTGCACGGCGCGAAATTCAAATCCACCAAGCTGGTCAACGGATAGCACACAACAGCAGAGGCCGTTTAAAATGCCGGACATTTAAGTCTATACACGTACGCCCCATTAAGACAGAAAAGAACTATTAAAACAGTAATATTGTTTTTAAAACATTTCTTTGAGGTGGTTAATTTTATATGGGAGGGCTAAGCTCTCCTCAGCTATTCCTATGATCAAAATTAACGTGGGAACTCCATCCCCGCGCCGCGACAGTGAAAGTTCATGGAGTTGAGGTGCCTAATAATAGGGTCGTGACACGTTCTGTATACATCATTTCTAGGTTACAAAACTACTACTAAGGTAAATTACTTTGTTTTTTTTAGATAATTTGAATTGTTTATGTACATGACATACATGTTACATACATGATTATTAATATACAGAGCTGTTGTGAAATTTCCTTTTTATTTACATAGAATACATTTCTGGAGGTCCAGACAGGTCCTTCCAGTCCTGTTTTCGATTTTTCAATGTGGAAATTCTCCTGGAAATTTTAAATTATCTCATAAAATTCTATAGTCTAAATACTAACCTATTTAATCAAGTGCTCGTAAAGTAAGTACTCGTAAATCTAAGCAAAAAAAGAACAGTTTCCTGTTTATGACACTTCACCTATCCCTAAGCCACTTTATAATTCTAGATAGGCCAGAATTTTTTATTTACTTCCCCTTCATACATACGTACGTTATCCTCCAGGCTACCTTTCCAACAGTGTGTGCCGTTTACCGTCTGCCGCGGTTTATCTTATCGCAGGAAGATAAATAAGACAGGTAGATAGCGCACAGGACAAATATCTGCGCCGCCTGCTCCTTCACAATGGAAGACCTTCCTTATCGTCCGCTCATACGCCGGATACAATTATAGATAAAAATTATAGTAATTATTAGTGCGGATGTGTTATCTCGTATGTACCATTTTCATACAGATGCTCGGTGATTACAATAAAGGTACGTATGCTCGTTACATTTACAACGAGGACATTTATTTTGATTGATATCATGTAATTTGTATGTTACCTAATAACGGGGGAATTTTATAATTCAACTCAAGGTTACTTCTGGATTTATTCGATTTTAAATATCTATATTGAATATTATTAGTTTCATTGTACGGAGTGATTTTTTAACTTTTTTTATCAACTCTTGTCATGGAATTTGGACGACATGCTTTACTGTAAAACAGCAGCAAGGAGGGCAGTTGATAAAAAATTTTAAAAATCACTCAGTATAAGGTTTTTTATCATTTTATTGATTGCTCGCTTGAGATTTTCTTTTAACATATCAGGCAAGACACTTCGCAGTATAGTCTGTCCAAGTTTTGTATCGGTTTTATTATCTTGCTATAAAAAACAGCTTCAAAGAGACCGGCATGCGGTCGCCTTTCTATCGCTTTTTTTTGGCAAGGCCATAAAACCGCTACCAAATTGGGACGAGTATAATTAAAGTTAAAAAAAAAAAATTGGCAAGAGGATAATTTTCACAACCCTTAACTCATAGAAATTTTGCCACTTTTGATATCCGTTAACGAAATGAGTTTCTTGTTGTTAGCTGATGATACGTTTGCCTTTTTTTTTAATATCAAAAAAGAGAGGCAAATTTCTTCACTTAATTAGGTTTTTCTTTTGGTAACGTCAGTATTTGAAGATAATTTATCATAAAGTTTTATTAAAGCTTTCAAATTTTATCGATCTCTCCTACCATCAAAGATGATTTTAATTCCCGCAACAGCAAAAAGAAACCGTTCTACGAGATAGAAAGTTTCATCAAAAAATCTATGTGGCCCAGACAGCACGCAACAACACTCTTATTTAAAAGCAGCCAGCAACTGAAAGTCCTGTTCAGACGTAAAGAGGTGATTGACCATAGAAAACCCAGAGGCACTAACCAAGTAACGTGGAATGTTCCCAGTTCCCAATGCCTGTGTGCGTGCACGAAGTATCGACCTCCGACGATATTGGCGAACGTGAAGTCGACCCGTCTCTCTTCACCGGCCATCCGAATTCATGGCTTTCGTCTCGTTCGTTTTACGTAAGAGACCATCGAGACGGAGTCACGGATGACGCGACCTTTGTGAGAATCTTTTGTCATTATCTTACTTTTTGAATGCCATTCATGCAAGGCGCTATGTAACAGAATTGCTGTCTGGTTTTAACTTTTTCAAGCCTGTCCTGTATCTTTTTTTATCCAAAAATGTCCTCCAAACTCTTTGATAAATAAAGGAATAACTAAAGAAGTCCGTCATACAGTAACAGGGAAACAAAATAATTTAAATCCATAATGTACCTTCGTAATTACACAAAAGCATTTCGACCAATTTAGATTTCAGACCACCAAGGATAATGACGCTTGTTAAAGTCTTTTTGCTTTCCCTAATTGCTATTGAGCGATTGTTCTTATATGATCAACTTCATTTTTATGTTAACCTTCTCGAACTGCTTAAAAATGAATTCTGAGATAGTATTCCTGCACAAATACTAAAGTGGAGTCACGTTTCTATTGTTTGCCTTTAGGGTGGGCGCAGACTGATCAAGCAAAAACGTCTTTAGACAAAACGTTTTTGTTTGAACTTGCCAAAATCTGTTTTTTACATGAATTAAATAGGTACCATCGCACACTGATGAAACAAAACTTGTCATCAAAACACAACGCTGTTAAACAAATTGTTGTGTGAAAAGACAAATTTGCTTAATCAGTGTGCGGCGACATCTAACAAAACGTTCTCCAACAAAACGAATTGCTTTGTATAAAAACGTTTTCTGTCTAATCAGTGTGCGTTACCAGCAGGCACCATGAAATTTCTAGATTGATTAATTTGAAACAGTTTTCAAATTTCAATCTTTCTTCTTTGTTGTTTATATTCTCTGAAATCATTTAATTTTCTTTCGCGAATATTACGATCGTCATTTGTCATTCTCACGGGAGTCCATAAGACAGTCTTTCAAACAACTCGGCAACGGCAAACAACAAAAAAGAAAATTTCAAAAACTCGCAAGATTATTTAAAGACGAATTTCAAAACTCAGAAACAAATGACCGATGACACGAAAAATCAAAAAGAGACGGAAATATTTTATTCTGCTGCCGATACTATTTCGCATATTCTTGATTCTCGAATGAGTAAATAAAATATAGACTATATAATAAATAATAAATATAGACTATATAATAAATAATAAATATAGACTATATAATAAATAATAAATATAGACTATATAATAAATAAATAAAAATATAGAATCTTTCTTTGGGTCCCTCGTTTTGCACCTATGTCCCGTATATGAATTATTAGTTCCAGCTTTTTAGAGTTGGCAACCATACATACAGGGTGACTGTTAATTATACCGACAAATTGAAACCAGTTTATAATTAATTAAAAAATGACTTCAAAATCAAACTCCGGCACTGCATACGAAATACGGCGGCCACGTTCTATAAATGCGGCAGGATAATAGCCCAATAAATTTTTTTGTTGACTTTCGCTTGCGCACAATGCGACCTTGACACACACATCAATTGATTTTATTACACTTCACAGCTGGGGAAGGCACGTTTCTTTTACGCCACGTAATTATTTATTATTAATTTCTAAAGTAACTGTGTGAAATACAAATAATAAATTCGCAAATAATTGTTTGTTAATTCGTACGAGAGGGGAATGTTCGCTTCGTCCACAAAAAGAATGCAAGGATTTAAATCTAGTAATGGCAGGGGTCAAATGCACTGACCGGCAGGCAGCTGATAGTAAAATGTTCGCGCGGAGATAATAAAAGTATTATTACTGTAGTTTTACGTCGCTAGTATTCTGTATAATACTAATTGATAATAAATAATTATCGCCACAAAAGGATGATTACTTGATTACATTTGCTTAAACGGATGTGATAATGAACTGAAGTTCATCGCCGACTATAAAGGACGGCGACGTGACTTGCGGCCATTTTCTTCGTGTACTGAATGAATGTAACAAATTTCGGGATCACGTTTAAAAAGTTCTAAGGAATAGTTCATAATTAATGAAGAATTGAATGCAAAGCGAAAAGCATGCGCCAGTGCGCCAAAAATAGAGGATGCTGAAGTTGTGAACGTTGGAATTTGTTAAAGTTTTAATAGATTTGTATTAATAAATCCTCACACACAAGACGAAATTATAAAAATTAACATTCGAAACAGATTATGCATGAGTTTACTGATTTATTTGTTTCAAAGTGTTGTCATTCTTTTCGTGAAATAATCTACTTGAGGTAATTTGCTGCATGCATTATTTGTCACGTCAGGCGTTGACCTAAAAACGGAGTGAAATTCCACTTAAAGGTCAAGTTCACGAAGGCCCGCTGCTATATCATGAAACTATAAAAAAAAACTTTTACGACAGCATTTATTTCGTTCATCTGGTCCTCGACTTTTTAGCCAGGGGCGCATCGTCGTTTTGGGGCAAATTTTTGATTAATTATTTCTGGAAACTAAAGTAGAAAGAATTTCTTTAACATTTTTTCCATATACTCTCGAACATCGCTTCTTATCATGGTTTCAATTTGTCGATACAATTAACAGTCATCCGGTATAACCCAGTTATTTGAAGTACCATGCTCAATACCACAACAGCTAGCTGAATTAGGATTTTTTCTTAATTAATGCAATGCGCTGAATTGTATTAATTTATAAAAATGATATGAAAATGAAATATTGTTAAATCCTGGTGAATAAGTCATGCCGTCATGTGCAAAACAAAGAGGAATGGCTTTTAATAGTTGCAACCACATTCCAGCAAACTTCTCGTCGATGCTTAATTGATTCTCGAAAGATCCAAATAAAGCGACCCAAAAATCTAAAAAAAAAGACAGAGTGAACTTTAACATTTTCTTAAACTTACAAAAAAAACGTCATAATCTAAATTCGACTTAAATTAAACTCTGGTTGGTGCAACCGGGCCTATAGATTATTTTTTACTGTATGCCGATCGTATAAAATATAAGTTAAAAATGTATACGACGAAATGACGTGACTTGACAAAAGCCGTAAGGTTGTTTCACGAAAGTTAGAAGGGCATAGCTGCATAAAAATTCTTTGACTTATCTATCGATCGGCATATAGAGAAAAAGGGAACTGTAGGTATAGTAAAATGTTGTGGCTTTTTTTTGCAACAAATGCTGAAAAATTCCCGATCTTCCAGGGAGCCGGTTTACTAAGAGGGTACTAAAGCATTGTTAGTATTAATAATTTTTTAAAGTATGAATTAAGACAACTGTACTTGCAATAATTTTTTAAAGTATGAATTAAGACAACTGTACTTGCGCGAAAATTGAATATGTGTTTGGTTGCAGTTGATCACGCTCCTTTAAGGTTACTGTATTTAGAAGGTTTGTTCCACTAGGAAGTTCTGAATAGTTCGGAACGGTCAAAAGCATACATTCATCAAAGTTGTGCACTTGATGGCGCTGTTGAAACCGGTCATTACTTTGATAGACAACTGATTCTGACGGTTCCGAACTAGTCAGAACCTCCTAATGGAACAAACCTACCTTAGAAGGTAACGCGCCATTCTTTCCGCGACTTTACGTCCCCCGAATTAAAAAGGACACGATGAAACGCTAAAAAGAAAAAGGATAGATACGTAACAAGTTACTGTTGCTAGGGAGTTTATGAATGAATTTGATTAACCCCAAATTGAAAGAGATAGAAAGTTTGGCTTCTCAAAACAGTAACCTTATGCTCCTTGGTGTACAGTCGCCATCTAGTAACAGTAAATCAAAAAAATTTCAACATGTAGGCAACAACTCTTATGACACTTATTCAAAACAAGAGATATCTTTCGCTATTTTTTGTTTAAATAAATATTAATTTAATTAAAGTAAGTATTTAGTATTTTTTTACTTTTGCAACAATACATAGTTTTCTTTCATATGTTGAAAAAAATAATCATTATTTTATTTTTTAAAGAAAAGTCAGATGAACTCATTTCCTTTACTATATATATTTTTTTATTATTTCTTTTTAATTATATTTTAAAGATAATTTTGAGAGCCCAATATGAGAAATTCCTTGTTCTTTAAAATTTGATGTAATAAATCTGTAATATAATTCTTTAGCAACAATTAATTTATTTGTTGCTGTTTTTGAAATCTCCTGATTGATCTTCGCACATCTGCAGTGTTTGCTGTAACACGTAGTCCTACCATATTTATGCCCACTACTCATAAATATTTAAGAAAGATATTCTTTTCTATAATTTCAAAAATTCTTTTATTGCAGACTAGTTTCACCTAAATAGGCATCGTCAGTGCATCATACCTTCAAGTTAAATCAATACATAATAGTAAAATGTAATATTAAATTGGCAATGAAACTACGTACGGATATTTTATAAAACAGAGATTCTAAATTATGTGTAGAAAGGATGTATGTATTTCTTGTAAAATGTCATGAAATAATAAATAAATAAAAATCTGAAGAATGTAAAATTTAGCTACGTATTTTATTAGATACAAGTTACGAATTCAAACACACGATTTCCAATCAATCGAACTAAAGAAATTATTTGTGTTGAAAAAAGTTTGTTCATTAAGAATAGCATTAGGTAAAAAGAATGTATGTAAAAATATTTCTAAATTTTCAGCAATTTCTGATTTGTGTTTCTTTAGTGTAAAAGAGTGTGTGTGTGTGTAATGAAGATATGAAATCTGACTTACTTTGCTTTGTCTTTCTTATTGTCCCTTTTCTTTCTCCTTCTGTAAAATTTGTGATCAGTTTAAGAAGGATACAAGGAATGTTGGAAAATTCTCTTCTAATAGGTTTTCTTCTTTATTTTAGTTAAAATAAATTGTAAAATTTCTTAAAAATCCATTTTATTTTTCTTCCATTGTCAAAGGCAAATGTCGCGAAGAAAAAAAAATTAAATTTCATCAGTTCGAATTTTCGCGGGGTTAAATTCAAATGTGCAGTTCGCGGGTTTAATTTAGATGTTGCTCGTTCGAAAACTAAACGAGGAATGCTTCTGTAATCTGCAACCAGTGTTGCCAACAGTCGAAAAAAGTTTTCACTAAAACCGATGTCGGAAACCACTAAAAATCACTAAATTCAAAATAAATGCTGCCACAAGCTTTCATTAAAATTTTATTAAATTTATAAAATGGAACACGTTAAAAAAATAAACATAAAAACAGTAACATTACAATACGGGAAAAACGCGCGCTTGAAAATTAACACTTGAGAAAATCACGGAGTGACTGGCACCTAGTAGAAGTTTTGCGAAGGGCCCTATAATAAGGAAATCATTGGAATGACATTTGGTTAACCTATGAAAAACATTAAATTGAATAAACTACACAAACTACAGAAATAATACCAACACAAAGTTTCACAACAATAAAAAACTAAAAACTTAAGCTGCTTGGCTTCAGTGTCAGCATTCTGAACAACGTTTTCGAAAAATTGACTTCTACAATAAATCACAAGATTTCACTGTTTTATTTTAAGAAATCACCAAAAAAAGCACTAAACACTAAATTAAGAAAAAAATCACAAACTTAAATTAAAAACCACTAAATTTAGTGTAAAAACCACTAAGTTGGCAACACTGTCTGCAACGACGCGCACTCCCTTTTATAGCCGCTGGTTTGTGGACAGTGACGGTAACTATGGTAACCATCGACAAACCTACTCGGAAGCCTCGACCCCAGTGCAGTGTTGCCAGATGTAGCGCTTTAGCGCCAAAGTGGCGCTATCATTTCAAAATTGGCGTCATACAAATTCGGTTTGGCGCTTGGCGCAAAAAATTGCGCTATCCTATTTTAAAACATAAAAATTACGGCGCTTGTTGGCAGTTGATGATTTCATTTTGTTGATATCTGTGTTGGTATCGCTGTTCGTCAAAAATAACAAACGTCAAGTTACAACACAAACTCAAATTTATCTGAAACACCGTAACCAGTTATAAAATCGTTGAAGTAACATGGAACGAAGTGAGACACTTAGAAAATTTAATAAAAAGTGGCTTGAAGAAGACTAGGCAAAAGATACATACGACTTTCTGTTGAAATTATAACAGGTGATGAATATATTTTCTAATCAAGTGACCTATGGAAATAAAATCATGTGTCTTTGATTAGTTCATTATTTCAAATGCCACTTGAATTACATATTTATATTGCATTCCTATACAAAACGATAGGAATGCAATAAAAATAATTCAAATGGCATTTGAAATAATGAACCAAACAAAGACATAATTTTTTTCCAGGTCACTTGATTAGAAAAGATATTGATCTCGCGTTAATATATGTATAATACACTGCGCCAATAAATTAGGGGAAGATTAGAGAAACGCAAACATGTTAGCTAAATTTAATAGTAAGCAAATGTATAATAACCAAACTGAAGAAAGTAACAGTAACGAAGAATATGAGGAACTAATAGAAATCTGTGAAGAAGTAACTCGTGTCTAAATAAAAACCTGGTCAAGTAGGCTACATTTAGTAATTCTGCTATGTAAATGCAATGGATAAATTCTCGATCACAACCCACTTGACCAGGTTTTTATTTAGACGCTCGTTAGTTAATGAAAAATGTAACAAATAAATATATAAATAAGTGAATGAATTTTGTTTTTATTTATTTACTCATTATTTTGCTTTATTTGGCGACAGGTAGCACTTTAGCTAGTTACTTTAAATTTGGCACCAAGTGGCGCTTTGAGTTAGAATATTTGGCGCAATCTCTTCTTATTCATCTGGCAACACTGCCCCAGTGCCCAGTGCGCATTTTGCTTTTGACAGTTGCCTTGTTTACAAAATTCGAAAATATACAAATTTTCACATAAAATACAATAAAAATGGTTTAAATTAATATTTACAACATTGGCCCGGTATCTCAATGCAGGTTTAGTGAATTATTCCTCATCTGGTAAGTAACATTTCATTTGACTAAATAAAGATAGTTACAAAATAAACACTTCAACTGTAACATAACCTCAAATGATATAATCTCATTTTTAGAAAATTATTGAACAAAATAAATGAAAAACAACACAAAATTGAAAAGTCTAGCACTGGTTCACCGTAATTGTTCATGCACAAGCGTTGATGGTTCACAAAATCCTCAGGATCTCGTCCAATTGGATACGAATGCTTGGACCTGACATCTATGACGATGGTTTGCAGGAAAATCAGCATCACCCTCTCGTTGTTCACCCAAATGAAGTGGATCTTACTTGTTGTGGTATTGGAATGTTATTACCAAAGGACGTACATTTGTATGACTGTTCACGGTCACTTCGCCTCGAGGACTCAACGCGCACGTAAAGTAGCAAGTCCATGAGCGTCGGGCAGAAGCCGGGTTAATATATTAATATATTACTTTCAAATAAGTGATTAATATGCTATAATAAACATAAAGTTATAATCCGTAAATTATAATTTCTTATTTTGAAAGGATTACTATACAGGGTGTTTAAAAAAAACGTTCGGATACTGTAACCATGAATAGTACTCATCAAGAGCAACAAAAAAGTCTTAGTAAGTATAGGTCCGCAAATAATTTTTTTCAAGGATAGAGTTGATTTTATATTGATGTTAACAAATTACATTATTATGAAGAAGCAAATAGTAAACGTGTGATTATGTAGACAAAAAATATTTAAAGAAAATGTTCTACATGTCCACCTCCCGCTTGTACACAGGCTTCACATCTTCGACGAAAAGAAGCTGTTATTCTTTCGAATAGTCCTTGATTTTCTTGAATGGTTTGGCAGTTATGTTCTATTCGCTGCTGCAGCTCATTTATGTTATTAACGGGTCTTGAATACACCAAAGATTTTAAATATCCCCAAATGCAAAAATCAAGAGGGTTTAAATCAGGAGATCTAGGTGGCCACGGCACTGGGCCTCCTCTTCCTATCCAGTTATTGTTGTACGTTGCATTTAAGAAATTTCTTACAACGATAGCGAAATGTGGAGGAGCCCCATCATGTAAAAACCAAAGATTAACTCTAGCAATCAGAGGAATGTCTTCTAATAATGGAGGTAAAGTATTATTTAAAAAGTCAAGATAAACTTCGCCATTTAAACGATTTGGTAAAAACACTGGTCCTATCAATCGGTCTGCCAAAACACCTAGCCAAACATTCAAAGAAAACCGGTGTTGATGCCTTTTCTCAATAACAGCGTGAGGATTTTCATCTCCCCAAACATGATCATTGTGGAAGTTCATAATCCCGTTGTTTGTAAAAATACTCTCATCAGTAAATAAAATACCAGCAACAAAATTTTCATTTTCTGCAAGTTTTCTTTGCATCCACCTACAAAAAGTTAATCTGGAATCCAAATCGGGGACTAGAAGAGCTTGCACCCGTTGAATGTGATACGGATAAAGTTGCTGTTCTCGCAAAATCCTCCAAACTAAAGAAGCATTCATATTTAGTTCTCTTGCTATTGTTCTGGTGCTGACATTCGGATTTTCGTCTATTCTTCTTAAAACTTCAACTTCAGTTTCAGGAGTAGTTACTGATCTTGGTCGTCCGGCATCAGGTTTAGTAACATTGAATGAACCACGTTCACATAATCGTCGATGTAGATTACAAAATAATTTATCGGATGGAATTCTGCGATTAGGAAATGCTTCAGCGTATAATCGCCGTGCCTCATAAGCGTTGCCATTAGCCATGCCGTACATAAAGTGCATATCAGCCATCTCTGTATGTGTATAAAATGCCATTATTTTTACAGAATCGAATACCAAACACACCGCAACAAGACTAATGACAGATAATAAAGAAACATAAACAGAACATAATGACGACTTTCATTTGTTTTTATTTTTCTTGAAAAACGTGATTGAAGCCACCTAGATCTCCTAATTTAATCCCATTAGACTTCTGCATTTGGGGATATTTAAAATCTCTGGTGTAATCAAGACCCGTTAATAACGTAAATGAGCTGCAGCAGCGAATAGAACATAACTGCTAAACCTTTCGACAAAATCAAGGATTATTCCAAAGAATGATAGCTTCTTTTCTACGAAGCGAGAGAGGTGGACATTTACTTTAATTATTTTTTGTATCTAGATAATCACATGTTTACTGTTTGCTTCTTCATAATAATGTTATTTGTTAACATCAATATAAAATCAACTCTATCCTTGAAAAAAATTATTTGCGGACCTATACTTACTAAGACTTTTTTGTTGTTCTTGATGAGTACTATTCATGGTTACAGTATCCGAACGTTTTTTTTAAACACCCTGTATTTATTTAGAATTTAAACTGTAGTACACCAAATTTTACGCTCGGGATATTAAGACGACCAGTTACCACGCAGGGCGTGCCGCTCATGCGAACGACATTGAATTCCATCATTCCGTCCGTTGTCTGGTTAATACGTAGCATTTCGATGTGTTTAATGTGATTTTATTGGTAGAATGAAGAGACCTTTGCACGATGTGACAGTTTCTGCTTACGATGTACACATATAGCTGTGGATGATGGTCACCTTCACTCTGGTATGCTGAACACTCTTCCAAGGAACCTTTTTGTGTAAACGTAGAGGTGCTTTCTCCGCTCTGGTGGTCCTTCGCTCGTCCTGGATCGTCTTGTACACCCGACGTGGAACTTGTGCACCGGTGCTCTTTTCTGATTTTTATATTAGTTACGATGTTTATTTTATTGTACTCAGGTTATTATCACCGCAATATGTATGTATGTTCTGTTGTAAAAACCATTGTAATTGTAACTTGATTAAGTTTTTAAAATAAACTTATTACAACAACAGCAGTGATGCTGATGACAGTTAATGGATTCTAAAGCTTGCAGTAGATATTGCTTTTGCTTTTCATGGCCAAGCTTTATGTAATTACTTTTTGAACACATGATGTTATCTTATTATTAAACATGGTAAGGCGGTGAACAATGTAAACATTACTGAAATAACTAAGAATTATTTCATGTAATTCCTCCTTTGTCATCAAAAACTCTCTCACGAAGACCGCAATTTGCTCGGCCAAAAATAGCTCACACTGCGGATCGTTCACCTGTTTTGCATAATGTATTTGCGCAAAATAAACTAATCCGGCTCTTTTCCAACGTGTTTTCGAAACGGTAAACAAATGGTAAATGCGAACGTCCAACCGCATAAGGACACGTTAATTAATCGCCGAGCGTAAAAAGCAAATTATTATTAAGAATCGAACCGTAATTAGCAATTAGTAGCTGTCGAGCAAACGTGTGTAATGAAGTTGTAGAGTGAGGAGTTGCTAATAAATAATTATGGCGATGCGGCAATAACTCTGAAAACGCATGGGAGTTAATTAAGCAAATAATGGCGAACATTAATTATCGCGCGAATATTGTTCCGCTCAGGGTTGTGCAAATAAATATGGATGCTCAACCAACTCAGGGTCCGGTGATATCATTGTTTATGACACAAGAACGTGACTGTAAATACATTTCTGTGTATGAAAATCTCAAAGTAATAAAAGGTCTGTTCGTTTGTATTGCTCGGAGTTACTCTAAAAGTTGTCAAATGTAGTTTGCAAATTCGTTTCTCTTGCGCCGAAAAAACTTCGAATTAGACTGAAAATTTCATTTGACAACTTTTAGGGTAACTCCGAGGAGCAATACAAACGAACAGACCTAAAATCTTTGATTTATTCATGTTTATGGCTTTATTGATGTCATAAAATTGATAAAAAGAATACATCATAAACTAATGGATTAATGAATCGCTATTAATTGGTGAAAATAGAAGTTTTTAGAATTCGTGTTAGAACTAGGGAGTCTACGTTTAGCTCAGTTTTTTGCGTTACGGCCACATTCTTTCGAAGCGAGCGCTCATGGTAAATCAAACTGAGCTAAACGTAGACTGTCTGGTTATAACCGAAGAAAGAAATAATTTCTCTTAAAATAAAATTGATTTTTAAAAATGGAACTTGAAGCAACTCATTTCAGATCGAAAAATCAGAACAAATTCATTTTTAAATCTTTTCTATTCCAAAAATGTTAGAGCATGGCTTCCTTGCAATCTTGAATCGGGAATTCCCCGATGGAAACCGGACTAAAGGAGTGAAATTCCCCCATGCTCCCTTAGATTAGTTTATTATGACACTTACATATTTGTACTTTGTGATTATATTGTTTAAAAAAAAAATAGGAAACGATAGGGTGGCCGCCTTGCATGGGATGACTTATTATGTGGCCAACTGGCTTCAATTTGTCAATCCTACTGCAAGGTCAGGTCAACAAGCGATCGAAAGATGCCGCTACTTAAATGTCCGATAGGGTTTTGGTTTGAAAACACCAAATTGTGGAACCTTTAGGGACTTTTTTCTGTTGAACTCTGATTCTCTCAGTGTATTTTATCATCTCACAATGAAAACCAAAACAATTAACATGTTAATGTAGAATCGAATTCTATACGAACTTTGTTTGAGTAAACGAATCCGCAGCTAGTTATAACAATAATGAAAACTTAGTCGGTGGCATTTTATCTAAACCGCAACAACCGTACGTGCTACATAATAGCCCAACGTTTCCAGTGTAATTTAATGCATCGATATGAATAACACGAAGTGTGAGATAACGCGTTATCAGGATTTATGTATTGGCCACGTAATTTGCAGGGCGATGCGCGCGCGCCCGCCATTTGTATGCCACATGTTCGTTGATAACGAAATAGTTGTATTACTTGTCATATCTGAGGCACATATGCTGTTTGCCTTGTGCATCGAGCAAATACGGACACACCATCGATCGGGATGATGGAAGATAAGGGCGAAAAAGCGGCCGTGACGACCATTAAAATCACGTTGAAATCCGTGGAGCAGAATGGGACGGTAACTATTTTTAGATTCTGTTTTTCAGTGTAATTTGATACCGATCGGTGTCATGTGGAATTTTTTTGGCCTCTGAAAAATAGTTTAATCGTCCGGTATCGTTAACGCAAAGGGCGAGAACCCTCAGGATAATTTTTTAATTAAGGTACCATTATGTCTAGTACTTATGTCCCAATACAAAACTTTGAGATAAGGCATTCAAATTTTTATGCAACATGTTACATTACGGAGAAAAGCGATAACATTTATTATTATAAACATCCTTGATAAAATAAAAATGACTGCATTCGATGCAACATAAACACATTTACAATTTTAATTCGCTCAAATGAAATTAATGCGGATAATTAATTGAATAAACCTTTTATTAAGGAAACAACGCTAATAGTTTTCATATGAATAATTTTTTTCCGATGGTACACTACTCGCTAAAATCTTGTACGCTTAGTAATTAGGTACTTAGTAATTCCTGGCTATTATTCAGTTGATTCTGGCTATTCCTGAATATGTGTTTGTATATTATCAACCCAGTACTGGTACATATCACATTACCAACCCTCTATTTTTCTACGTAACTCATTTCAACACTCGTCGTCCTATACCCTCAGAAAAAAATTCAACATCTTTCAGCTTCATCAGATGCAAACCGCTTTCCCCTGAGAAGCATCTTTAAGTTTTTAATTAAAAAGAAGTCTGACAGGGGCTATAAGGTGAATGCCTTAACTCTTTAAACCCCACAGTCATTGATTTTATCTACTGGACTTTGTTAGCCTTATGAATCGGGCAATCGCCGTGCAGCAGCAATTTTTTTTCTTTTGCGATTAAGATCGTTTTTATATTTTGAATTGTTTTCCATGGGTCTCGCCGTTTATAGCGACCCCCTCGGCATATACTCAATAAACAAGACTCCTTCAGCACCCCAGCTGTCAGGTTGTTTTTTTTTTCTAGAAAATTGCGTTTTGGCTTTTTTGGGCGATGGAGGTCTTTTATGTTTAGTGGGAGAGTCCCTGTGATATCCAAATCTCATCCACGGTGATAATTTGAGAAAAGTCCTAAATAACTGCCGTCCATTATTTATACTCGTATATCATTCCGACGAATTCTAAACCACTCGAAATTGCTTTCAACAATAGATTATGCGAATTTTTAGAAAAGTATAAATTACTGTCACCTACTGTAACCAATATGACGATACTTGAAGCCTTTGTAGCCCTACCGTTTTTTGTGATCTTTCAAAGATCTTCCACTGTGTTAGTCATGGAACCCTAACGAATAAGTTGCAATACTATTGAATACGAGAAGTTGCACATGATTTTCTCTCATCTTTCGAACCGCAAACAAATTGCAGAATATTATTTTGTTGACAGTTCATTGCCGTTTATTCATGAAAAATGATTTATTTCATTATAATAGCAATCTGATTAACCAATAATTATGTTCTTTATTAATTAGGTTAAGTTTGGATGTAAGTTTAATGAATGTTCTATGCACGCACTGCTTTTCGTTCTAACTTTCATGTGATAGGCCCGTGCAAGATTTGATAACATTTTTGTTACAAAGTGAGGGAGATGAGCTACCACAGTGAATTCTGATTGATTGAATTGGCACTTCTCGCTCACTTTGTAACAAATCTTGCACAAGAAATATCATAGTGTCACACGAGCCATAGATGTAAATATTGGTATCAAGCTCACGGAAAGTGGTGTAAGATCAGGGCAATCAATTTCGATCTCCCTGTATTTTTGCTTTAAGCAAAAAATTGTAATTTTTTTTACTAATAACAAATATTTAAGTTGGATAGCAAGCATATATCGGGTTATCCCAAAGTCTAATCAACTATGTATATGCCATTCTTTTATTATATGCTGGTCGATCGATTGATAATTTTAAGAACTATTATATAGCTATCTCCTTTTAGCTTTCATGAAACAACTTTGCCTCTCGCAGTTGAAGGTCATGTTGTATTCTTAACTCAGATTGATCAGATCGGCACATAATAAAAAAGATGACGTATTCTATTTTGGGGATACTTAAATGAATAGAATAGAAATATTCATATTACAAAAAAGCAATCAGAATTTTAGCAAACCGGGCTTATTTATCTATCAATGTTTAATTAAAGCTGGTTCTTGTCCGATGAAAATTGTATCACAAAATCTTTTAAACGGACACTAAATGGCACACAAACACTGTCAAACGATAGCGAAACGTAAAGTGTTTGTGCGCCATTTCGTGTCCGTTTAAAAGATTTTGTGATATCAATGTTTACTTTATATTCGCGAAAATGAGAACTCCTTTACTAAACTTAAAGGTAAGAATAATTTTGACACAAGAGATAAAGAACAATAAAATTGTTACTGCCCAAGCACAGTCTAACAATAACACATAAAAACTTCATTAATATAGCAATAAAGTATTTTAATCACCTTTCTTGTAACATTGAACAATTACCAAGTAATAAATTTAAATACGCTATTAAAAAAACCTTATTATTGATGAGTGTCAATACCATATAGGTAAGCGAAATTTTACATATAAATATAATTTTTGCTATTTAATATTAGCAAACAAAATTAGCTGGCTGCTTGTTTATAAATTATGTAAATATTGTTTACTAATTTTTCATATTGTAAGTTTTATTCTACGTATTATTATATAATATGAGTTATACACTTGTCTTAATCAACATATGTGATGTGATTCTGACATACTTAATTTAACTTACATAATGATAACGAGTGATCAATATCTTTTCTAATCAACCTATGGATATAAAATCGTATGTCTTTGATTAGTTCACCATTTAAAATGCCATTTGAAATATTTACATTGCATTAACAAAGATTTCTGTTAATGAATTAAACTTGCTGACGTTATAAATAATTGAAATGAAGACATTTGAAAAAATGAATTAATCAAAGGCATACGATTTCCTTTCCATAGGTCACTCGATCAGAAAAGATAGTGATCACGCGATATAATAACCAGTGATCAATATAAAAACGAATTAGAGTAGGCGTTGAAATTTAAATGCATGTCTTGGATAACGTCATATTAATATTACAATTGTAACATAAATAACACGCCAGAAATGTCGTTTAATGTTAGTCACGCAGTTGTTCATATAATTCATATAGTTCAAACGTATCTTGATTCAAGCCAGTGGCCATTTTACGCATTTGCTTTAATTTTTTTTAAATAACACGTTTTTCTTGCTTTGTAGAAACGCCAAAAGTGAGTGAAGGAACGTTCGATGAACTAAATGACACATACGTATTTGGTTGCATCGTTCATTTGATAACTTACAATTGTTTTATACCAAATATATATTGTAAAGTGACATGGCATGTGACCAGAAGAACTCGAGTTCGAATCTCGACAGTGGCGGAAAATTTTCTGCCAATATTTGTTATTTTAATTTACTTCAGCGAATATTTTGCACCGGAGTCCCCATAAACCCTAGATTCACCACTGGTGGTGCAATAGAATCACTTATTTGTTTCATCAACAGTTCCTAACTAGTTCGAAGCCGTTGAGAGCATGTACTCATAAAAGTTACATACTTGATAGAGCTGTTAAAACCAATCACTAGTTCCATAACTTATGTTTACTGTTTTATTCGAGCCCAAATACTATGAAAACGTTTAAATGTACAATGTTTACAATAAGTGAATTTGAAAATTCCTGTCCGTATGTGAATATTTCATATACCTAGATTATACGTAATAATTTATTTTAATTGGTTTTTATCATCAGGAGAGGAGTTTGAGCTGAATCCTGAACTGTCCTGTTATAAATGATAAAGTTATTTATAACAAAGCGATTCAGTATCTATCTCAGTCTCCTAATAGCCACTAATGCTCCCCCATAAAAAAAACAATTTTAAAATGGAATACTACGTAACGAGTACAATATATTATGTAGATATTGTATGGTTTTTTTTTTAATAAACAGGGTTAAAAAAATATAGGTAATACATCAATTTTATTTTATTTTACGTTTTTATTAAGAAACTTTTTATTTTCATTGTGAAATACACATCCGATGTTAATGAATGAATTTCTTTATTTTTAGGGTGGTGGTCCACCGAACGGAACAAATCAACCACCGCAGCCCTTCTATCCTCCGCAAGGTATTCCACCCGGCTTTCCACCTCATCACTTTCATTCCAATATCCCTCCAGGCCACCCCGCGCACGTGCCCACGTCGACACACCCCGGCCATTCGCCACCCCCCAACCACGGTTACTACAAAGACGAGAGGACACAGAGGCAGTACATCAAACTGAAGAAGAAACTTCAAGACAAACAGCAGAAGAACGATAGCATCGCGCCTAGGAAAGACTTAGTTAATGGCCTGAGGAGAAGCACCAAGGAAAAGGGAATGAACAGCGTGGGGACTTCCGAAGATGGCGAAGAAAGCAGCAGCGTGCAAGATGAAGAGGATTCTGTGCATATTATCACCGACATGTTATCTTCCGTCCAGGCACCGAAGGTATTCTACACTTTAAATAATTATCATAATATTTTTCAAGCACGGTTCAAATATGAAAGTATGAATTAAAAAATTAATGTGTAAATGACTAATTCTGACATTAGTAACAAACACGTAAACAACTCTTGTTGCGTGAAAGCGAATGTGGAAAAGCAAAACTGATATTTATGACTAAATGTAAATAAAAAGAAAATATCAGTTCCGACGTTTAGTGATAATACTGAAAAGTGAAATTAAAAACGCAGACAGCGTAAATAATGGAATTATTCTTATCTAAAATTCTTATCTAAAAACGGAAAACACTAAACTCTTTAAAAAGAAAAAGGGAAACCACCGACTTCATGCGCTCTTTGAATGATAAATACTACATAACAGTTGATTTTTTTCATTTTTCAACTATTTAAGTAAATCAGATGTTTGCCAATAACATTGAAATGTGAAATTAGAGAAAGTACAGATAACAACTCCGTATGTAAGTCGTATACAGGTTGCGAACGGCTCCTAATGTCAGATGCGATTATCCGGTCGCACACGTACAATGCTTATCACAGCATGTTCTAGGCGCTCCGTGAAAATGAGAGCATTAAATGCTTCTGTCACTACATTGAAAAATAGCTTAAAAGGATAACCTGGGTCAAATATGAGAAAATACAGAAAGTTACCATTAATTTTCACTTTTAAATAGTTTAATAGTTTATTTTCTAGTTGCAATAAAAAAAAAACGCCGTACTGTTACCTTTGCGACAGTGTTTGCAAATTTATAAGCGTGCAGTTTTCTTGATTAAGTATCGGCAATGATAATACATATATCTTTTTATTCGTGTGAAAAGTGTTCATAATTGGTAAATTTTATAAAGTTAACAAATGAGAATAAAATAATTCAATAAGTATTTAAGGAAACAAAATAATATAAATATTAAGAGAAGTTATAAGGAAATAACATACAAACTAATGTAATGATACGAGAATGGCATCTAAAGTAGGCATACACGATTACATACTGATACCGCAACATTACTTTCATTTTAATAGGTACATAACCAATGAAGCGAATGTTTAAATACAACCAATATATGCCCCCTTGAGGAACTAACTGTAATCAACGAAATTACTAAAATTCACTAAAAATTGACGTCAATGACCTTGAAATGTAAAACATGTTCTTTCAAATTTTACAAGCAAAAATTCATGAAATTCTTTTTCGTCACAATACACGTTCAAATTTACGTGTTATCAAAAAATTCATGTAAATTACATGAAATTTATTATCTATTTAGGCCTTAAGCCGTCCTCCTTCCGCACTACATAACTGACCTCAGCAGCAATTCGCAAACTGTATACTACTCGTAATGCAATGCGGTTTTGAATTTGTAGCAGTTTTATAAAGAGGGGATTCACCGACCTCTAAGTTACTTAAAATGATAACTAACTTTCATCACATTTTTACAAATTAAATGGAAAAATTTTTAAGAAATAGAAAAGAGCGTGTAGTCAACCACTAATTTTTTTAAAATTATTATTAAAGTATACATATGTTAGTATTGGGGCAGCTTTCGTAGGTAATAGGACTTTGATTTTAAAGTTACTTTAAAATAAAGATACGTTTCTTTTCATAATCTTTAAGTTAAAGTCTCCTTTAGTTCTATTATGAAAACGGCCTTTAGTTATTTTAATTATTTAAATAATTTTACATTCCAAATTTAATGATAGTAATACAGAAGATACCGTAAAGTGAAAGAAATTGTCGTCTTCATGTACGCCATGTTTTTCAAAATTAGTTTGAAAAACTGTAAGATGTTTGAAACATTTGAAATTTATATTCACATCACTTTTCGATAGAAGAGAAAACGTTCGGCGTAACGTGTTTACTGCTATGTGAAAAAAATTTCTCCTTTTTATTTACGTTAATTATCATAATGAGATGCAATTTGCATGTTGAATAACGTTAATTAATATCCCATTCCAACCAGTTCGGTGTGTGTAGTGTGATGCTCGCACGCAAGAAAGCACAGCCATTCGTTTTCTATTTAAAATTTAAATGGAAAAAACTAACGCAGGCATTTATTAACCTGTGTGGTACATTAAACCCCAATACCGGCTTTTTAAAAATAACGTAACCGTAATTTATTCCTGTTTAATTACCTTAAGTGATTGGCCTTGCGAAATGTGCAGTTTCTTAGATCTAATTATTACCAGAAAATTGGTTTCCCTTTCACTACTATGTCACGTAAATTAGTGCGATTATCTCTATTATCCTGATTGCTCAGTGAACTAGTTCTGAAACAATAAATTACATAAATTATAAATTTACTGAAAAGTACATTTAAACATTTTCGAATCTGCTTGTTTTTATTGATTTTAATTATTTGAGTTCAATCGTCTAATTAAAAATGATTTATATTTTTGTAGGTGTCTGAACTGAGTTCCCGTAGTGCCTTACTTCAGTGGGCTGCGCCCCTGCGACTCTCAGAGGCGTCCAGCAACGACAGCCACGAGCTAGACATTTCGGAGAACGACTTGCGTTACGAAGTATTACTCAGTAGTGATAAAAGTAAAGAAATGAAGTATAAGTCAATTTACAGCGGTGATTCCTTGTCTTGTCGCATCCAGGACTTGCGACCTGGCCAGGAGTACTCAGTATGTCTTCAGGTGCATCTGGATGAACTGCAGGGCTCGGCCTCCGACCCCATCAAGTTTACCACCCCAGCCTGCGAGCCTGACCAGCCGCAACCACCGAAGCTAATTTCCAGAACGAAAAACAGTCTTCAGCTGAGGTGGAACGCCGTCAATGATAACGGCTCTCATATACAGTACTACATTTTAGAGTACGATGACGGCAAGGGCGGAGATTTTATGGAACTACATAAAAGCAGGGGTAAACAGCACACGCTGCAAAAGTTGCAGCCTGCGACGAGTTACAAATTCCGATTGGCTGCTTTAAACGACGTAGGGAAAAGTCTGTATTCGGATGTTGTGACATACTCAACTTCCGATAACGCACCTCCTCAACCATCTCCGCCGGTGTTAAAAGAAGCGAGCATAAGCACTCTGCATGTATCATGGCAAAAAAGGCCAAAGGATGACGAGTTTATGCTCCAAATGGACGATCCGAAAAGTAGTTACGGATATCTAGTCGTCTACAACGGTAGAGATAATGAATGTGTCTGTCCGAATCTCAAACGATTTTCCGATTATAAATTTAGATTACGAGCTCAAAACGAAGGTGGTCCTTCACCTTGGTCTGAGGAAGTAACATTCCAAACACTGCCCGATCGGCCTGCGAGGCCTTCCAAACCAGTAGTTAAAGGACGAATCCACGCGCACTCTTTTAGGCTCAAGTGGGAACCACCGAGTGACACTGGTGGAGCTGAAATTACCAAGTATATCCTCGAAGTGAATTCGGGTAGCGGATACGACACCGTGTACATGGGCATTGATACGGAAGCCGTCTGTGATAAGCTCACACCTGGTACGACGTATCAGTTGAGAGTCAGTTGTTTCAGTGTCGGGGGAAGAAGCAACTATTCTGATCCTTGCACCGTAACAACGGATGCAATCAGTCCGGGGCAGTGTTCCACCCCTCGCCTGCACGGTAAACCCAGGGCAACGAGCGTCACGCTACGCTGGACTGAACCCGATTACAATGGTGGTGCGCCTGTTTTAGAATACGAATTAGAAATGACCAGTCCTGATGCTAGTCGGCGCATAGTTCATAAAAACAAGGAAACGGAGTGTATAGTTTCGAATTTAAACCCGGGATGTGACTACACTTTTATGGTCAGGGCTGTTAATAGGATAGGCCCAGGACCTTGGTCTGATAGTACTGCCGTAACCAGTGGCGCCGCCCCACCAGATTACCCCTTAAACGTCGTAGCTGTTTGCAAATCACCATTCCACATTTTCTTTGAGTGGCAAGAACCTTTGAGCAACGGTGCTCCTATTAAGGAATACAAATTAGAAATGAGCCCCAGCGATTCTGAAGATCAATTCTCACTGGTTTTCCAAGGCCTATCCACGTCACACGACGTAAAAGGCTTAAACCCATTTACCCCATATTTCTTCCGCGTCCAAGCGTGCAACAGTGCTGGTTGTGGACCGTTCTCTCCCACATGTGCTACAATAACACCCGCAGCGCCACCTGCTGCAGTTTTGCCACCACGTTGCACGGCCACTCCTACAAGCTTCCATCTGTCATGGAGTGAACCAATTTCAAACGGTTCCCCCATCACTCACTACAACATAGAAATTGGTGATCAACTTCTGACAACCGAAGGCCCCATCACTGAATTCACAGTTGGGTCTTTACACCCTGATACCCAATACAAAATCAAAATTCAAGCTGTGAATAACGTAGGAGCAGGAATGTTCTCCCCTTCTCTGAGAATGGCAACCTTAAGATTGCCCCCGATTGCACCTAGATTGGAATGCATTGGGACAGGTCATAATTACCTGAAATTGAAGTGGGGGGACGGCAAAAATCAGGATTATACTCTGTACTGCCTGGAAATGGAGCAAGCGAAACCCAACGATTTTCAGTGCGTGTTCAAAGGAACGGCTTTAATGTTCAAGATCAACAAATTGCAGGAGTCCACGACGTATCGGTTCAGAATAAACGCGTCCAATGACGCCGGCGAAGGGGAATTCTCAGAGTGCTACGAATTCTCCACAAATATGTCTCCTCCGGCTGCCATTAAAGCTCCTAGGGTGGTGGAAGTTGAAGAGAGAAGTTGCATTTTAGAGTGGACGCCTTCGAAATCTTTGAGCGATGACGAGATTGTGTATTTAGTCCAAATTTGTAGACTTCGGGACCAAGATTATAAACAGGTGACTGAATTTTTAATCAATTTTAAATTTAAGTCCAGTAAATCTCATAAGTATTGAGCGGGAGAGTTATATTTTCCAAAGTGTAATGTATCGAGCCGGTCAGCGGCGTTGTAAAAATTAATCATTGGCATGCAAGTAAATAGCAACTACATATTTACAGTAAATTTTTTTAGTATAATCGGAAGAACTTTTATGTAACTATCTCCTTCTAACTTTCGTTTGAAATGTCACGTCATTTCGTCGTATATTTTCTTAACTCAGATTTATGCGATCGGCATATTATAGTAAAAAAATTATTTGTAATTTGTAGGATAGATAATGGAAATGTATGCGCTTCTTTCATCGCTCGCAATTCAGTACGCCTCTAACCGTTAACCTTGAAAAATATAATCCTTCCGCCCATTACTCATATCTCGGAAGCCAAAGCACAAGAAAGTTTGTTTGTTTTACTAAATCTAGAACTAACTGCTTGTAACATTCAAAATACTAATGGTAGAATAAATTGCTAGGATGGTAATTCTCAGGAAGCCCAGACACACAGAGGGTTTAATAAACACTCCCTATCCACATATTTGTACGCAAATAGTTAGCATTCATCTCAAATGCAGAATGCGCTTCAATCATTGCCTTTCTCAATCCCACTTGCATAAAATAGGAGTCCTGGATTCTCCTTACTGCACTTGTGGGAGTGTAGAGGACTTAGATCACATTTTATTCCAGTGTCCAAATAAAAAACAAAATTCTGGGCTAGCGGCTCCTTTAAATGCTACATAATATATTCTATCGAATTTAAATATAGACAGAGTTAAGGAACTAATTTTGTTCATAACGCAATCTAAAATTAAATTATGAATTTAAATTATTGAGAGAAAAAAAGAAGAAAAGCAAGTACTGACAACTTGAGTGTCTGGCCTATGGTTTATAACCAATTGCCAAAATAAGAAGAAGAAGAAGAACGATAAATCAGATACGTACGAATATATGAAGGGGGATGTTTGGTGTCATCAATGCTACAAAACATCAATTTTTTTTATACTTTATTGATCAAATAATTTGTGTATGCAGAAAATTTGGTTTTTTTGTTTGGCATTTTTTGTAGAAAAAAAGAACAAATGTGCTATAAACAGAAAACGCGACTTAAAAAATAATAATAAAATGTTTCAAGGAGTGTTTACATCTACTAGAATTTTTTTTTCGGTAACATCTTTATGAAAAATATTTGTAACATAAATTTTAGTAAATGTATAAAAGTGTATAAAACTGACTAAAAAAAGTTTACAAATCGTATTAATATTATTTCTAATGTTTGCGTATTATACTGCGACATTAAACATACAAGGCAGTAATAACTAGCATCTAGAGATGAAAAGAGTAAGAAATTAATTTTTGTCATAACCAAACTCCGCTGAAATAATTTGGTTGTCTATATGTGTACAGTGGAACCCCGATTACCCGTGTAGCTGTTATAGTCAAAGTACGGTGACTCCACGATTCTAGGATTAACCAAGCATCTTGTTAAAAACAAAAGAGTCTTTAACTAGGGCGTTTAAATCGATTGTAAAACATGGTATTGATCAAAGTAATTGCTAAATCCACGGAGTGGCTATGTAATTATTTCCAGAAGTAACCGTGCTGTGCACAGTGACCATAACTATTGAACAATACCCTCTTTATCTGAAGCATCGTGGTAATTTCTTATGTTTCGTTTTGTCTAAGGCCATTCCATTAGTTTTCTATTATCTATTATTATTGTTTACCAAAATACCACATTCAAAGTTGAGCATTTCGTTTTGCTTTTTCTTTCTCCAATTGTGGTGTGAGTCAATGTATGTCTGGTTTAGCTTGTAGTATTTTTACAATCTCGTAATAATGCCTATTTCTGTTAGGAGATACCTACTATAGATAGAGTACTACAAATATAAGTTTTTTTCGATACCTCGGATAATCGAGTTTCTACTGTAGTCAATAATTAAAACAACTTACTATTGCGTGTATAAAATACTAAGTTATCTTTGTATATGAAATAATTTTCGTGTTTCAGGTATATAAAGGTATAGAAACAAAATGCTCTCTAGAAACACTAGAATCTGGAACCGAATATTGCGCAAGGGTATGTCCAATGCGTATTACCCCGAGTGGAGAACTCGCCGGTGCATTTTCTCCTTCGACAACTTTCACGACAGTCTCTCAAGAACCAACAGTAATCTCAAGAATTTCATCGACCTCATCTGGAGGCCACCACGCGCACAAAACCAGAGATTTCAAGGACCTCCAGCAAATATTCTGGTCTTTCATAACGCACTCTAGGAGATTAGGAGAACGTCAAATCGTCCTGCTCCTGGCCGTCTTCGCCGTTTGCTCCGGGGTGGCGCTGGCGATGTTCTTCATCCAGATCATGAACATTCTGTATCCGGACCTCTTCTAGGTGCAATTACCGTGGATGCTTACGCTCACTCTCTACATGAATAATGAAGAAACGATATGGAAAAAGCCGTTCGCGGAACGGTGGCGATCTTAAGTATTATTAATTAAACAGGGCTTATATTTTATCAATTAATTATATTAGAGGACCAAAGCGCTTTGTTTTGGTATTTTTATACGTGTTTTTCCGTACTCTATTTCGGTGCTAAGTGATGTGATGCCCCGGCCGACAAGGGTCGCGGTGTGCTATGTGTGTTGTTATTCCAGTCAAATGTATATTATATATATCATATGCGGTTGAAGGTATTATTAAATTATTATGTTATATAAATGAATTTCTATAAATATATAAGTGGCTGGAATTTTCTTTGTACCTATAGATAGATTATATTATATTGTGTACTATTGAAGATGCAATTGTATAGGTTGGAGAAAAAAAAAGATCATTTATATATTATGAATCTAATGTTAATCTATTATACTACAATCTAATCTATTATTTTAGAGTTGGCTATATTGGGGATTGTATACGTGCGCCTAGCACTATTGTCACAGAGATATATTAATATATAGGTATATATACATATATAAATAAAACAACTATATTTTATGTACTAGCACTCCGAGTTTTATTTTTCCCCACCCAGAAAAGTTTCTTTGACACGTACTCCATTGCTTCAAAATTCTGCGTCTTCAAGGAGGCATTTAATATAAGGGCACTGTGAAACATCCCAGTAACCGAAGTAATTTTTTTATTGTTACATTGCTTATCTAACAAAGTACCGTGCTTCCAACAATATCCAGATATCACATGACTAAATTAACTACCTTTCCTAGAAAATTTGATTCGCGCAGATTGGCGACACTGTAAGATATTTGCATGTCGCTAAACGACGTTCCAGTTTATTCGAACGCTAAATTATTTCGTATCGTGAACCATTTGTTTTAATTCTTTTTTACATTTTCTGACAAAATTAATTCAGTTACACTACTAATTATATAGGGATATTTTACTTTGAAGTAAGTATATATTGCATCACCGTAAGTGTGAGTTTGGTTGCCTAATTTTTCTGATCTCGGATATATTACTAATTAAAGTAAGCTATGATGTAAATATATTTTCTCCTAAAGGTTTTTAGTACTGACAGCTATCCAACGATCCAACAGCTATGTAATCAGTGGTTTGGGTGCTAACATAAATCCCCCGCACCTGTGCCAACGCATTTGAAAACATGAAACGTAGGGTACATTTGTGCATTCAAGCTGAAGGACAGCATTTGCAGCATCTGCTTTAGGCTTTAGTGTTTTTTTATGTGATAATCAAATAATAATATGACACTGACAGTCATTGACTATTGTCTTACTCTTGTATTGCGTGTAGCCAAATTTATTTTAAAAAAATCACAGCTTACTTATTAAAGTAAAAGGAATTCATTTGAGGGCACGGTATAAAAAAACTAAACACTTTCTTACGACAGAAAAGATGAAAAAGTTTCAATCTGGTAATGCAATGTTAGGTATAAGTGGACATATAACTTTCATTAAAAATGATTTTGTTAAAATGAAGAATACCAATTTTAGCAAAACAGTGAAGCAGTTAAAAATATACAAAATTTGGAGATTCGAACACAAGTAGCTGCATACACTTTAGATATCTCCAAAGGTAAATCAAATACAAATCTTGGCAATATGTAATGTTGATTCATTTTGCTAATGAGTACCACTTTCTTTCTTAATCATCTAAACGATGAAAGCTACGCCGATTTTAAGCGCATAACCGGTAATTACCGGTCAAAAATATTTTTAACTAAATGTGTTTAAGCTACATGAGTTGCTTTCCAATTGCACGGATGAGTTACTCGAAGCTACTTGAAGCAGCTCTGGAATAACTCCGAGTAGTATCTGTGCATTTGGAAAGCATTTAGTTAAAAATATTTTTAACCGGTGATTACCGGTTATGCGCTTAAAATCGGCTCTAGTGTTGGCTAGTGAATCGTGATTCGATTCATGGATCTCTGGATTCGATTCAATTGAGCCGAAACAATTCACTATCGCTGAATTCATCGAATCGGTTCATCGACAATGAATCGATTTAGTTAACGACCAGAGAATCGAATCACTGAATCGTACGTTTAAATACAGTGTATATGAACCACATTTTTGAGGGGGCCAAGCCGAGTTACGGTGTTTGAGGCTTGTGCGGTGTTGTTCCAATTTCTTTCGTGCATAATGTTTTTTTTTTTATTTTACAAAAATTAATATAGCTATATTTTTCATTATTTAGCAAAACAAACATTTTCGCTTTTACGTTTAATGTTCGGTAAATAATTCCATTCTCGTAGGAAAATAAAATTGCATCTTGGTAAGCAAAAAATTTCATATCAGTAAAAAATACAAAGAATGGATAAATTATCGATTTGAAGCTAATAATTGTTTTTAAAAACATTTCGAAAGATACAAAACAGTACTACATAAAGACTACAAATAGGACTGCCCTTCTTTATTACATGATATCTTAAGTATTTTCTAATAGGTGTTATACCGTGTGACCGCGGTCCACTGCTGTTTTAGTCCGTTCCAGTTGAATTTATTTTAATCTATCAAAACAATTTTTTTCCACTTTCAATTCATATGAGAATTTATTTAGTAACGTGAATAAATTTATTCATCTGCCCGATCATTTGCACAATTTTATACCAATACTAATAATCCATTTATCCATTACCTATATGAATCTTGTTAGTTCAGTTTAATTAATTTATAATAATATTTCACTTTTTATAAAATGGAACACATCTCACGGCCTTGTTTAAGAAGAATGATGCATTTGAAAAAATCGTCACACGAATTTATGCGCATAAGGTGGAGAAACGAGTTAAACGATGAATCGTATAATATACATAATAAAATGCATTGAATGTTATAACTTATACATATATTTGGTAATATTATCTAATAATTAAATTTTTTTTTAATAATGAATTAACATGGGATATTTTTTTATCAAGACGAAGGAAAACAAATTAAGATGTAATGCAGTAAATGAATCCATTCAGTAAATGATTCGATTCAGTAAGTGCGTCATTCACCTGAGATCCGTGAATCGAATCAGGATTCCCTAGCCAACACTAATGAAAGCTAATGTTCCGTATTCGAAAGAATGTCCGTTTTTGGTCTGCGGCGAAAATATTGTTTTAAATTTTCTTCCAAATCCTGCTTGATGGTCCATAAGAAAAACTGAAGTTGAAGGTGAAAACTCGAAAATGGAAAGTGAAAACAAAAAATTTTTTTAATTTCAAAACAGTTTATGACTACCCTAATATTTAGGAATAATTCGTCCCATTCAACCGAATTCGTATCTCTTATAATAAGCGAGATCTCCATGCTGGAAAAGTTATCTGGGACATATTGTATACATATTCATTTTAGATCAAGTATACAGTATATGTTTAAGATATACATTTTTTAAACTATATGTATATGTATCTCAGATCCAAAAATAAAGTATATTACCCAACACTGGTCCTAACCGAAAGCAGTTTATCCGTCGTCTACGAACTCCTAAATTCATAAATGCTCCAATGATTTTTAGATCACAGATCACACTTTTAAGGCAGGTCACGGTTAAATTTGAATGCGGATAAATTGTTATAAGCAGAAGCTTCATCTTGAGTTATGTGTTTTTATGTTTACCTACAAAAATATCATAATCTTTTTTGTCTGCAATTTTAAAGAACGTACATAAAATCATAAAATTAGAATAAATCTTGTAAGTAATTAAAAATTTTAAATGCTATGTACTCGGCACGTATTACAATCAATGCAACTGTTTTCTGCTGATCCATAGTTTAATAGTTTACGAAACAGCTTTTACAGTTAGACTATAAATTTAGGTATAAACGATTCAGCTTATACTTAATCCAAATGTTTGGATATTACTTACACGCCGATTGACGGGTTGTATTAATATAGGAAACAACGCATAACGAAGCAGAAATTTTAAAACAAAGGGACTCTGTCCTCTTGTGGTACGTCATTTCTCATTTTTGAGCTAGACCATTGAAATTTGAAGAATATTGTAATGAAAAACCAACAGTATTAATAAATAACAGTTTTCCCATAACATCCTGTATATGGCGTGAAAGAAAAGATTTGCATGTATTTAGAAAAACGTAGGTATCTTACAATCAACTTTAATGAGGCTTAATCTTTAATCATTTACAGTTATAAATAAACAAACTGATATAATCATATAGATAATTGATACAGTAGACGCTCGTTAACGTAAACACCCAATACCGAAAACATTGCGCTAAAGTAAACACCAAATTCATGTCAAGGAATGGCCGATGATGTAAACGACTTGTACACCTGTGTAACGTATATTATGTGGCGACAAATAGACGTCAATTTGTGCGGGAATTTATTTCCCTTTGCGACGCAGTTAGATGTTCTTATTCTCTCACTTCGCTTTAGTTGCCACGTTCGCGTAAGATTACGTTGGATTTAATTTTCAAAAAACTTAGTTTCGCTTAGCTTAGCTTAGTTTCGCGTTCAGTGGCCGCCTGCCTTTATTCACCGTTTTCTTTTGTATAGTAATCAGTAATCATATTTATAAAGTTGCACTCGCTAATGTAATTAGTTTTAATTCGTTCACGTTATCGAGCGTCTGCTGTAATTCAAAAATGTAAGTACACAGACGTGAAGAAATAGTCTTAAAAAGGCAAGGTTTTGTTCAAAGACAAGACTGGAACAAGACTGATACAACTCAAAAAATTACTTGCATTTTAAAATATTAACTTGTGTTTGATTTGTGGTCATCATTAGGCGCTATCCAATTGCATAGACGAGCTACTCGGTGCTACTCGGAAGCTAGTCCAGAGCTGCTCAAATGCATTCCAATTGCACTTTGAACAGCTCGGAGTAGCACAGAGTAGCTCGTTTGTGCAATTGGAAAGCGCCTATATGGTTCCGAGTAGTATCAATCTTGTTTTAGACAACAATGGAATTAAATACTCTCACTTAAATTAATAATTGCTTATGTTTATATTTGTATACACATTCATACACTTCTCTAATTATACAAAATGTACAAATATAAACAAATCAGGTGATTATAAAATACCTGTAACTATTTTTTAAGCTTTATCTAAATTAAATACTAATCTACAGTGGCGGATTGGCCAGGGTGTCAACTCGATGGCAAGTGGTTCCCTTTAAATAAAAGACAATAATGTTAAAGTTTTGGGTGGGTCCCCCTTTGTCCCCCCTATTTTTAAACTCAATCCGCCATTGCTAATCTACTATTTTTAACTGAATTTTTGTAATTATGAAGTATTTGGAGATGGACAGCTCCAATACTTTTCTCAGTGCTTAAATAAAAACTGTTTAAGTTAATAAATGAATTCCAAAACTGAAATTTTGATATTGCTGCAATCTAACAGAAAGAAAATATTTCAACACAAGCTCTCCTGGATGCGTTAAGACATGGAAGGTAATAATAAACATAATATGAAATTTATTTAATGCCCTTTCATTCGCTTATAGTTAGGTACTATACATATAGGATATTAATATTTACAATAACTTTTCTTGCAAATCTCGTTTTAGTTTTAGTTTAATTAACATTTCTACAAAGTACGGCGAAAATGAATTAAGCTTTTTATTTATACTTTAACAGAAGATTGCAACGCATGTATATTTAATAACTAGAGTCCAAATTTTAGGCCTTTATATAGTTCTTAAGGTTTTAAAGATTTTTTTTTAAGATACCTCTTCGTTTCGACTCTTTCGAGTCATTTGACTCTATTTCTAATGAATCGAAGAAATATATATTGTCACGATGTCATTATCTGGGAAAATAAGTAAATTAAAAGTCGTTTCGTAATTATTGCAATTGTGTGCATTTCAAAATTATGCAGGATCAGCGCCAATTGACAATTAGTAGGACAGCCGCGTTACACATGCTCGCATTCCACTTACGTAGAAATGCAGGCTCTGCAGAATGTAAGCGTGTATGTTTACATGTGTCAATTAAGATTGAGGCAATTAGAACGTTTGTAAGAAACAAATTTGGCAAGGGTTAATTGATGCTGACACCTTGAGAACTTTGTACCTTGAACCGAACCCCAGCCACCAAGACAAAAGAACCGATTGTGACGTAGATTTAGAAATGTATAAAAGATAAGAGACCAACCGCAGGTGGTAGTAAGAAAATAATCGAATGATAGTTAGGCAGTGATAGTAAAACCCAAGCGAGTGACTCTACGAGCCAAGAGCTGGCCTCTAGGGCCAGACCCTCCCCTATGTTAAGTAATTAAAGTTAAAATAAGTAAAGTTAAAGTTAAATTATTTAAATATAAATTATATTCTATAAAAATTATAGAATAATTAAAGTTAAAGAGAATTCGTAACATGCCGTAAAATTTTCTTAAACGCGACAATATTTAAAAAATCTTTAAAACCTTAAAAACTAAACAAAGGCATTTCACCTAAAATCCGGCCACTATTAATAACGTAATAACTTGAAAATAATCTGGGAATTTTTAATTTTTAATTTTAAGCTAGAATCTATTAACCAGAATCCTGTCAAAAAGGGTAGAATCATTTCAAGTTATTCAGAATTGTTATTTTTATCATTACTTATTAAAATTGTTGATGATTTCAGTAATTTGTTTAACAATTTCTTTATAATCTTGTCATGAAGTGCTTAAAAATTACACAAATCGCCACGTTTCGCTATCGGTTGACATCTTCTTTAGGAAGAATGTATCATTGAGATTTGTATGATTTCTAAGCTGTCTGTGATAAGGTTATAAAACGAAATTGTTACATAAATTTTCATCGGTTTAGTTAATATTATATTCATAAATACACTATAATCAACAATGACTGAAGGTTTGTATTTCAAATGTGAATTTCGTTTATCAATTTTTTAGTCCGCAACGAGTGTTTACTACTAGAATATCAATAATAGCTTCCACATAGCGTCGTTTTATTATTTGTTATATCAACTTATATCTGATGAGTATTAAAATATTCAATTATTTTTTCAAATACTTATTAAATTGATTCCTTTGAATCCTACTTCTGGTAGCAGTTGTCAAAATCCCAGACTATTTCAGACACAAACCTTCAGTCATTGTTGATCATAGTGTATAATAATGGTAGACTTCGAAAGTGTATACAATATTTGAAACAATTATTGCTTCTTGTGGTGAACATATCAATAACGTACAAAAAAATTAACAAGTTACGAATCTTTTAAAAAATATTTAGAATAATGAAAAAAAAGTATTGTACTTGCAGTTTATGTTATTCATATTATTTGAAAATGCTAAATGAATACAGAACATACTCCCAACTTAATAAAGATAATCGCACTAGATTTAGGAAAGTTAATTAATACAGTATCCGGCAGAAAATGAGACATGATGGGAAACTCTTTTATTATTGATTTCTTAGAAAAATGTATTGTTTATGAAAGCTCCTGCACCTTCCAAAACTCAAGATGCACATATCAAAATTTGCATACCTTTTGTCATATACCGAGGAAACCAAAATATTTGAAATCGACACACGAGTAAAGCACCTTTCTTTTTCGAAATACGCGGAAATATTGTTCGGAAAAGTTATTCAAAATTGTTATAAGACTTCAAATATGAAATCATGACGATGAAAAAGAAAAATTTAACATTTTTTCAATTTTTCTCGCATCAGTGTATGTATGTATGTATGCTTTGACTGTATAGCGTTGGACGTTTCTTCAGGAGGGTCATGAATATACTCTGGGATTTGTTTTTTGCTCGTCTAAAAACTGGATATTATGATCAATAAACATTGATCAGCTATGATTTCATACATATTTGAGATCTCAGAATAATTTTGAATAACTTTTCCAAATAATATTTTTACTTTACTGTAAATTACGATGCCTTTGTAAATCGCAGGCATTATATTCTCAAACGATTTAACACACAGCATTGCATTGTTACCAACAAAGTACAGTGTTATGCCTATACGTCATGGTCACGTGAGTTGAAATCATTTTTGATTTCTCTGTATTTTGATCTCCTCGGTATATAACAAGGCATTCAAATTTTGGAATGTGCACTTTGAGTTCGGGAAGATGCAAGAACTTTCACAAAGAATAAATTTTTCTGAGAAATCAATAATAAAAAAGTTTCCCATATGTGTCCCACTTTCTGCTGGTCACTATATAACTGCAAAATCATACATACTAGAAAAATGAATTAAGTCAATTTACAATTGTAAAATCTAGAGTAAAAACTATCAATATTATTTTCCCATTTGTATTTATTATTATAGATAGAAACACTATGTTACATAGAAAAGTAAAACAAGAAATGTAAGTTACTCTCTCCAAAATATTGTATTGTAATATAAGTAATAAATAAAGCGATTTAATTTTAATTTCAAATTTTTTGAATTTGTCTAGTTTATTCAATCAACTCTATCTGTAATAATAACGCTATTTTTTCTTCAAAGGAATTTACATATTCTACCATTAAGAAATGTATTCTACTTGATCTGTTCAATAAATTTTATATAACGATAAAAAATAAATGACACATAATTTTCAATATTGTAATTTTACATGTACTCTTCACAAATATAATATTAAATAAATTCTGTGCTTAAAACGTAAAAATTAATATTTGTATGTGCAGCAGACACTTGTTATATAAAAATATACAAATATGTACTAACTATTTTTAGTCGTCGCAACCCGACAGTTTTTCGTATAGTTTGTTACGGTTGAAGACTTGTGCTCGCGAACATGTTTCAACAACTTATCTATAGTTTCAAACGTCTCAGAACACTTAGTACACCCGAAAGGCTTTTTTATAATAGCCCCATCTTTCATGACATGACCTTTAATTTTGTTTTTATCAGTGTTGTATGGATATTTGTTCGCGCTCGTATTTTGTTGCACGTTTTCTTTAGAAACTGAAACCGCACTACTCTGCGGAGAAATCTGTCTCTCGTTTCCAAAGATGTTTCGTTTTCGCCCCATCGCAAAGTTTGTTTCAGCAGGTGTGCTGTCATCAACAATTACGATTTCGACATCTGAATCTGCAGACGTCTTTGCATTTGCTTGTCTGGTATCATTCGTTAAGAGATTTTGCTCCACGTAATTTGATATTCTTTCTTGAAACACATCGCTGTATTTTCTTCCATTTGCCGAGGAATCTTTTTTGTTTGCTTTACTTGCTATTTGAAGATCAATTTCCATCGTTTCTTCTTTGGAAGCATTTTCTACTATTATAGGTTCTGTCGTAGGAGTAATGCACACAACAGGAATGGTGGTGGCTACTTGATTCAAATGTATCGTCTCGATAGTTTGATCTAAAATGTTGGTATTAGAGTCCAGTAAATTCACTTGAGTTATGGGGATGGCATTGTGAGATTGCACTTCAACAGGATCATCTTCAGCATCGGATAATACAATAACAGCCGCATTGCTCGCCCGAATATCTCTAGGATCAGCGATTGACATTCGGATTACATCCAACATTTGTATGTGTAGAGTTCCTGGTTGCATGGCCTTTATGTACTTGATGATTTCATCCTCCATATTCAGGCATTGCAACTTGAAACTGTAGGCAACGTCTAGTTTTCTTGTACAAGATTCACATAGCACCGGGTCACCGACAATATTTAAATCCTGGAACACATTCAGGTATTAATTTTGGGCAGAAGTATTTGCCTGCACTCACCATTTCTGGCATGCACAGTCTCAACTTGTATTTGATGGAGTTCTCACCGTTGCCGAAACAGGAGAATTTGAAAGTCTTCGTCAGGCAAACTCTGCAATGTTTGTAAAGCATCTTCTTGGTGGTCCTCGACTTCTTAAAAAACTTTCAAGCAATGTAACTGTTAAATATTGAAAATATTGCAAACGTCTCTATAAATTTGAACTGAGTAGAGCTTCTCGAACATTTTAAAAAGGCGCTTGGAGTAATAAAACCGCCATATGCAATGCTGTCTATGCAATTCAACAACTTCCTAACTTCAGCAATATTGGCAATCAGTGTTGCCAGATGTGGCGCTATCATTTCAAAATTGGCATCATACAAATTCGGTTTGGCACTTGGCGCAAAAAATGGCGCTATCCTATTTTAAAACATAAAAATTACGGCGCTTGTTGGCAGTTGATGATTTCATTTTGCTGATATCTGTGTTGGTATCCCTGTTCGTCAAAAATAACAAACGTCAAGTTACAACACAAACTCAAATTTATCTGAAACACCGTAACCAGTTATAAAATCGTTGAAGTAACATGGAACGAAGTGAGACACTTAGAAAATTTAATAAAAAGTGGTTTGAAGAAGACTAGGCAAAAGATACATACGACTTTCTGTTGAAATTATAACAGGTGATGAATATCTTTTCTAATGAAGTGACCTATGGAAATAAAATCATGTGTCTTTGATTAGTTCTTTATTTCAAATGCCACTTGAGTTACATATTTATATTGCATTCCTATACAAAACGATAGGAATGCAAAAAATAATTCAAATGGCATTTGAAATAATGAACCAAACAAAGACATAATTTTTTTCCATAGGTCACTTGATTAGAAAAGATATTGATCACGCGTTAATATAATTATGTATAATACACAGCGCCAATAAATTAGGGGAAGACTAGAGAAACGCAAACATGTTAGCTAAATTTAATAGTAAGCAAATGTATAATAACCAAACTGAAGAAAGTAACAGTAACGAAGAATATGAAGAACTAATAGAAATCTGTGAGGAAGTAGTTAATGAAAAATGTAATAAATAAATATATAAATAAGTGAATGAATTTTGTTATTTATTTACTCATCATTTTGCTTTATTTGGCGCCAGGTAGCACTTTAGCTAGTTACTTTAAATTTGGCGCCAAGTGGCGCTTCTAGTTAGAATATTTGGCGCAATCTCTTCTTATTCATCTGGCAACACTGTTGGCAATGTCGCCAACGTTAGCGCGTAAAATATACGAACCCTGTCTCAATGAAGTTGACCCAACTATGTGGAAACTGAATATAATGTTACAATTAAAAATAGCTGGTTCAAGATATAGGTATAGCTTTTAATCCATCCACATGTGTTTAAAAGTATTTCTTAAAAATGTTCTCAGATATTTTCAGAAAGCTACACTCGTAGCCAGCAAGAACCGTTCCAGAGTTACGTGCTCGGCTTCAACAAATTTGGGACAATGTCCCACCTGATGAATGCCAGACTTTAGTTAACACAATCAATGTCCAAATGTATCGAAGCGATATTAAGTCGAAAAGGCGACGTAACGCAATGATAGCTTTATCTTTAATTTTCGTCGATTTTTTATTTTGCGATAATATTAGATGTACCCTCGTGTTCCTATTTTTTATTAGTTAGAATTTAAATTTCTTGTGTTAAAAGTTGATAAACAATTCCCATATCATTACAAAATTGTATTGATTTTCATAAATTTTCCTTCTACAAGAAAGATTTTCTGAAAAACAATTTTTCGTTGGTTGGGCCATCTATACTGAGACAGGGCTCGTACATAAAATCTACTTTATGTGAAATCGATGAATTTCGAGCCCTAACTAGCCCTAACAACTAAATATTCGAGAACTGATTTTATAAAAATTGTTTATAAAAATTGAAAATGTTTAAAACTTTTAATATAAAAAAAATTAACAAAAAGGCTGATTAACAGTAACATTGCCGTCTTGAAGTCCAGGCCATCAGGTTGAAACGTGACGTCACCATAAGAGGCCACCGTGACACCGTGACATAACCCTACTTTAGTTTTTATTTGTGAAAATGTTTTATTTCTTTTATGTTTTTTTACTTTTTTATGTGTGGAATTGCGAGAAGAATGTCTCTTAAGACACTACTGATACTATAGGAATAGCCAGAAATATGTTTTATTTAATGATTAATGTTTAATAATTAATTTTCAAGCGACAATAATATACAAGCATTAGTTAGTTCTAGTACGTGACTCCTTTAAACAGTTATACATTTTTTTGTACTTACATCATACATGCCCCAAGCTCCCTATGAGCTTGTCAGGGATGGGTTAAGATTGCTATTGTAATATTGCCCCCTGCGGCTGCGACCGACCTACTAGGATTTTCCATCGACATTAGTCTTACAAACCGGGAAAACGCAGAAAACCTTGTTCGAAGCCACCTTAGACAAGTGTTCGTTCTAAAAGAAATAATTCAAATAGATCTGAAAATCTCAAAAAATATCGCAGATAGATATAAGACATACTTAAGAAAAATGAAAGTAATTTATTAAACGAAGAATTTAGGATAGGAAAATATAGGGCATGCTATTTAAGAAAATTGAGTTTAGGCATTTTGAAATTTCTGATATTTTGTTTATTACCATGACCACCCTGTAGCGATAAAAGCACATTTAATAATGGCTTGTTGGCAACACAAGCAGATCAAATAATATTTACGATACGTTTTTAGAAGATACTACGTGACTGAAGATGAACAAGAATATCAGAAAAAGCAACCAAGGCCTCCCACCGGTATTTTTTGCAGGCGTTGAAAATAGAAGTCCTTTAAATAAACTTTTGAATAAGGTTTCTAAAGACAATCACAATAAAAGCACTTGGAGAGCAGTACAGGTCAGGTATAGGGTACAGCCTAAAACAAGTGATACTGACGAGTTCGCAAAATCATTAAAGCTTTAACGGATAAAAATATCTACAATCCAAAAGGGAATAAAAGTGGTAGTCCTTAAAAATTCATAACATTCAACAGAGCCAAAAGAAATTAAAAAAGAAGAATCTATGGGTCATGAAGTGGAACAAGTCTGGAAAGTACGCCAAAATAAAACAAACGAACCATTATGTGGATCTGAAACCAACAGAACCATTAAATTTATGACGTCAAACTTTTTACGGTAGAAGCTGTGGAGGAAATATAGTTCCCATCAAAGCCTTGTGTAGTAAATTAATACGCTCCTTTATTCAATAAGCAACCGAAAAAATTGAACTTATGTTATAAAAATTTTAAACGAATTGTATAAACCTCTTGTTAGTACATTTAATATTTGCATTGTCAGGAAATTACTAGACTAAACAATGAAGCAATACTGCTGCAACTACAACTCATAACATGCGCTGCTGTAAATCCAAACCCGTGCGAATTTGATCACGTCTTACCCCGTCCTAGTGATGATTTAATTAAATTAAGAGCTCATTAATATTGCACCTGATAATAGGCAACCTGATTTGAGTCAGTGTAGTGCCGTTTGGATGCAATTCTAAAATAGATGCAGCAAAGAGCAAAATGAACAACCGGATAAAAATCCTCATTTTAGAAACAGCCCGACCTACATTAGAATGCCAACGGATTGAATCAAAATGTCCAGAAAGTAAAATTCTTTGTACTCCAAAATGCAATTGATATTATATGTTAATAATAACATAACTGACACTAACTTTACAAATAAAAACTATTTTTTATTTCATAGAAACAGCATTTTGCCCACTGTGCAGCGTCCAAAATAACTTTCATAATCATGAAACAAATTGAGAAATATATCAAGAAGAATTAGATAAGATTATTGATCTTAAAATTCGTCTCAACAATAATAGTTATCCAAACGGCAGCATGGCTTGCAACACTCCTTAACTCAACCAATAACAAAATCAAAACAACAACGGAAAACAATCCTGTGATAGGGAAAGAATTGTAAATACAACCGCGACTTATTAAAGATTTCAACGATAAATGGGTTAAGAAAAGGTTCATGCCTCTGTATGGTTCCAACTCTGTCAAAAACTAATGAAGAAATGCCTAAATATTTGAAATTAAAACACAATTAAAGTGTTTAATTTAAACGCATAATTCGTAACAAATTCATTCTAATCTGTACCTATTTTAAAACAAATTTAAAAACAAAACGTCCAAATCGATTTTGATAAGTGGACGACTATAGTTGTTGGCATTGTTGTTGTATCAAGAAAATCCAATATAAAATCTCATGGAGAGAAGTGCTCGCTCCCAAATATGACGTCAAAATGACACAAATTTCGAAAGATTTGTATAGTATGAGCAGAGACGTATGAGTAACGAGATAGGAACAAATGGACGCTCTAAAAATAGTTCATTAAATACTTAATAGATGTCACTTGTATGCACAAATTTGTAAGGTTACTAGATTGAGAAGGTAGTTACTTTCTATCTCTTTTAATTTGGGGTTAATTCATTCATAAACTCCCTAGCAACAGTAACTTGTTATGTATCTATCCTTTTTTTTCTTTAACGTTTCATCGCGTCCTTTTTAATATGGGGGACGAAGGCGCGGAAATGAATGGCGGTACCTTCTAAATACAGTAACCTTACCATGGCCAGCTCCATTATCATTCACTGACGTGTATACAGGGTGTTTCAAAAGTGATGGTAAAAAATTTAGGGATAAGGAATATGAATGAAGAGAAGCAAAAAAGTTCTAGTAAACATGGTTCCGGAAATTAACGGTTTACGAGATAATGTCATTTCTTGCTGGTTGTGGCATGCTGAATATTAACTTACTAATTTTAAGAAAAATAGAAAATTTTATTTAATTTATCATTCTTGAGACATCAGAAATTCATAATTTTGGCTAAACAACGTACAGTAAAGTATGAGCATGTTAACTGAAGAATTTTACAAAAGGTGTTCAAAATGCTGACCATGCACTTGAATGCATCTATCTAGTCTTCTCCGCAAGGACCCGCGAATGCGCTCTAGCAATCCTGGTTCATTCTTCATTTACTAGAAGGCATGTACAATCCGATGCTGCAATTCTTTAATACAAAAAAAATCCAAAGGATTTAAATCCGGTGATCTAGGAGACCACGGTATAGGTCCTCTTCTACCTATCCTTCGTTCACCATACTATCGTCTGTTTACAAATTGTCTTGTAAAAGGAAATGTACTGGTGCACCATCGTGCATAAATCACATTTGCTGGCGTTGCTGCAGTGGCACATCTTCGAGCAAATTTGGAAGATCATTCCGCAGAAAGTGCAGGTATAGTTCTCCATTTAGCCTTTTGTGGTAGAAAATGTGGTCCAATTAGACAGTCGCCGAGTATTCCTACCCAGACATTCTACGAAAAAGTTTGTTGATGTCACGCCTGATGCATTGCATTAGGATTGACATCGGCCTACACGTGAGAGTTGTGAAAATTAATAATGCCGTCACGGATAAACCCAGCTTCCTCTATAAACAAAACATTGTTTAAAGACTGGGAATCTAGGACTCTCTGTTGTTGTATCTGCTCGCAGAAAGTCATTCTAGGAAGGAAATCTGTGTTCTTAAGACTTTGCACACGTTGGAGATGGTTGACATTGCCACACCTGAAGAATTGCAACATCGGATTGTACATGCCTTCCAGCAAATGAAGATTGATCCAGGATTGCTAGAGCGCATTCGCGAATCTTTGCGGAGAAGTCTAGATAGATGCATTCAAGTGCATGGTCAGCATTTTGAACACCTTTTGTAAAATTCTTCAGTGCACAAATCAATCATGCTCGTACTTTACTGTACGTTGTTTAGTTAAAATTATGAATTTCTAATGTCTCATGAATGATAAATTAAATAAAATTTTCACTGTTTTTCTTAAAATTAGTAAGTTAATATGCAGCATGCCACAACCAGCAAAAAATGACATCATCTCGTAAACCGTTAATTTCCGGAACCATGTTTACTAGAACTTTTTTGCTTCTCTTCATTCATATTCCCCATCCCTAAATTTTTTACCATCACTTTTGAAACACCCTGTATATGGCCGTTTCGATTCAGTTCCGAGAAAGCATGCCATGGAGTACCCCTCTCAGCGTTCCCTATTAAAGATACTACAGAACTACTCATAGTAACGTAATGACAACTGCAATTACTTAAAAACTCACAAGAGGCGCTGAGAGGAGTACCGTCAAAAATTTTAAAAGTCGAATTGAAATGGCCATACATACACGTCAGTGAATGTTAATGTAGCTGGCCATGACCTTACAAACTCAGTTGGCTCATTTACCGCCAGATGTCGCTTTTAAGTAACAGAGAAATAAGTTTAATAATATGTTGTTAATTCTCCTTTTAAACTTTGCATCACACCTCTTAGTTACAGAATTTATTTCAATGTTACTTATATTTACAGTTTTCGGTTTTTCACTCTGCTATTGTAACAGTAGCGCCACCACATGTTTGGTGAGCCGTCTCCAAACTAAACCGAGTTTGTCTCTAAATTGAGGCGGCAAATTTAGAACATTTGATGAGCCATCTGTCCAGTTCTATTATCTGTGATAATATACAAGATACAAGTAAACCTGCGTTTTCTTCAAGCAAGAATAATATAATATACATTCAAGATCGTCGCCTCGGACTTCTCCACGATCCTTGAATCGTGCATTAAACATTGGTCCCTCGAGCCGGATAATTGAAAAAATGTCAAAACATCATTTAAGCAGAACATGCAGGTCAGGTTTTCAATTTGTATTTACAAACGTGCAGCTGGCAAATCAAGGCAGAATCAATAAAAGTTCGAATAATCAAAAGAGACGATTTAAAGTCAAGTGTTAAGATATTTTTAGAATTCGTAGAAAATAATTCAGATCCCTAGCAAATTAAATTACATCGAGCAGTAATAGTAATGTCATAACAAAATAGAAGCCAAAGAGGAAAGTCCTACTCCCAATAGAGAAATGGAATCTTTTAAAAATGATTATTTCAAAGCAAACCAACTTGCTAATCAAATTTTACATTCAGCAAATTTTGAATCTATTAAGAACATTAACGGTGAAAATTCGACAAATTCTGAACCCAAAGATGTAGTTCGCTTACCTAGAATAAATCTACCTGAATTTAATGGTTCATATCAGAGTGGCTTCCATTCTATGATACCTTTTCTACATTAACTCATGAAAATAAAGATATCTCGTCAATCCAAAATTTTCATTATTTAAAATCGTCATTAAAAGGCGAAGCAGCAGAAATCATTCATTCACTACAAATATCTGCCAATAATTATCTAGAAGCTTGGAATACGTTAATAAATCGTTATGATAATAAAAGATTAATCAAATAATCATACAAGATCACATAAGAGCTATACGATCCCCGTCAACTATAGGTTCGGACATTTTAACTTTCTGTCTTTTTGTCACGTAACTGGCCAAGTTCTTAATAAAATGAAAATATGTATTAACATGCTATTGGAAGTATACATCATATAAGTACGTTACAACAGAAAAATTATTAAAAAGGAAACTAAATTTGATTTCGGTAGCTATAATACATTTTACTCAAGAAATAAGTAAAACCGTAATGTCCGAACCCTACAGCTGACGGAGCTCGTTGGAGTAATAATTTTTGGTTGTTAAAAACTATTTTGGCCTATTACCAACTAGGTATGACATGGACGATGTTAAACAAAGGATAGCCAGGATAACAAGGATACCAAAGAATATTTTGCAATCAGTCCAGAGAAAAATAAAATTATGTAAAGATGAAGGTATATGATGACATTTCTTATTTAATACTCCTAATAAATACATTTGCTTTCAGTATTTATAATACATTTTACCCAAGAAATAATTAAAACCGTAGTGTCCGAACCTATAGTTGACGGGGCTCGTATATAAATTGCCTGCTGCAACGAAAGAACGTGTCACAGTCACATACTTGATGGTTTCTTAAAACATATCAGAGCTTTAAGGGCCCTCAAGCGACCCTTGAATTGTGCATTAAACATCATGCAAGGGTAACTATGAAATGTTGTTCGGATTACGTGAAAATTTTTCAGGTTCGTGAATTGAATTTAATTTTTAAAATTGCGATTTAGCCTTCAGCCAGAACGGGTATTAACAACATCATCTATTTACGAACAAGAAAAATAATTTATTATATACAAAACAGGATATGGTTTGGTACATCTAGCGTGACACAGACTAAAATTACTTGTAATTATTGCTTTTGTGTATATAAAACCCGAACTCTTTCAACTTTCTATACAACGAGATGTATTTTCCCGCGGAAGTCGTCCTGGGCACAATGAATTTCTCACAGAAAGCCGTCCTACTCGACGCTGCTTTACTGAGGTTACCGTAGTCCAAATTTCTCAAGAACGACAGCACAAAAGTGTAACAATTATGCCGATCTTCACTGTAGTTCCTGGGAGACCAACACTTCTGCTTGCAGACTTGCGTCAGCGTATTATCCCAATGTTCGATCCAAGGAGAACTCGCTTGGTCCAAGAGCAAACACTGACCCCAATGGCTACTTCGATGGCGGCGAAGTCCATTCTTATCGAATTCGACGATTGTACCAGTCGAAGTCGTCACCCCAATATGAAGATCCATCGAGTTGTAATAATCACTAAAAAAAAATAATAATAATATCTTTATCGAGTCATCGATCTCTGTGTGAAGTAGTAAAATTAGATTTACGAAGGTCGCTGCGTAATTTTTTACGGCCGATAAATCTTATAAATTAAACATAATTATAATTTGTTTCCGCCTAGTGTGATTAGCAAGATAAACAGTTAACTTACTTTAGAAAATCTCCGGATGTTGGCTTGATGACGACGGCACATGGGTATTGCGAAGCCCTGACGAACGGATAAGGAACTCTGAAACACGACGAGAAAAATCGATTTACTCATTTTGCCGATGACTGAAACGAGATTTTCGAAAGGCCCAAGGAAATTCGCTCGCATGTAGGTCGAACTCGTCACGTTCTAGCGAACAATGAGAATAAAACTATCGATGGTTGCGAAGATTAATAAAAGATTGCTGTGTACATACGCATAAATATAAATAAGTACGAATTAACCTACTTACATAAGATTTATTGACCGCTTTATTCCAGCGGCTTTATCTGAATACGACATAGTATTAAAATATGTGTGGATATTTCTTATTTCTTACATCCTGGATTTATGAAGTAGGTAATTTGTTTGACTCAGTTAAAAAGTTCTTCTGTTTATAGGTGACCCAAGTAGGTAGGCAATATTATTCAATAATTAAATTGTTTTAAAATTTCTAATTGTCGAAAAAACTGAATTGATTCGACCATTTTATAATTAACTTAAGATTTAAAGTTAACAAGATTTTGAGTGCGGAACACCTGTAATCCTAAAATCCTTAGAGGAACTAGTTTCATGAATTTAATTAACAATTCAAAAGTAGCAGTATTAAACAGAAACTTTTTTTAATTTTAAATAATCCTTAAAGTCTTTCAAAAGAGCATCGAAGAGATTACTTATCATTCAGTTAAGAAACAGCTTGATATCTTCCACAGGCGTTCTTCGTCTTCAATCTCGATGCAAAAAGATTTTTTTTTTATATAACGAGGAGCTGAAGTTGTCAAAAAAGAAAAATTGTGAAGCAGTTTTTTTTTAATCCTTGTCAAATGTTTCTGATGTTAATACCTGTTACCTGAATGTTAGGAAATTTCAAAAATTTCTGTTCTGCATTTAGCGATAAAAGCAGGGTGCCAACAGAAAACCTAGAATTTTGACACTGACAGATATTTAAAAAGAAAAAAAAACAAATTATAACAAATCGTCAAAAATAATTCAAGGAAAAATTTCTAGATATTTAACCAAAGAATAAATGGCGATTAAATTTACGCACAGTATGTATTTCAAGATAAAGGTAATAAAGACAGAAAGGAGTAAAAGATATCTGAAGATAAGTATAATTAGAAAAAAATATATGGAAGATTACATTTAAAAGAAAAGGATTTTCTATAAAAACTTCTCTAATTTCTGAAACCTTTAGCGCTCGTTATCTCAAACGAAAATTAAACAAATTTTTGCAATTTCACGTATATACAGGGTGTATTCGAATTGAGTGCAATAATTTCACAGGGTGGTAGCTTGCATCAAGACTATCAAAAATTGTTATATAATATGGAGTCCTAAATGTAATCGTTTTCGAGTTATAAAGAAATAAATTAAGCCATAAAATATTTCGGCCATATGCGGATTTTGGTGGAGTGTTACCAGACATTAATTTCTTCGTTAATTCGAAATTTAAAGCAACAAACAAATTTATTGTCACGAAACTAACGTAAAAATTTAATTAAAAAAAAAATCTTGTAAATCGTTTATTCTCAATGGGAACATTCCCTCGGATGCAGGAATTTCCATTCTGTTTGTCGCATTTTGATGTAACTTTTTGAAATTCGATATTTTTTCTCGAAAATGATTACAGTTAGGACACCATACTATAAAACGTTTTTGATTGTCTCGATCCAAGGTCCTACAACCCTGTGAAATTATTGCACTCAATTCGAATACACCCTGTATAATGAATGATTTCTTTATTTTCCTTTCTTACTTTCTTTTTACTACACTACTTGATAAATAAAAACAATATCTTAATACAAACATGCCTGAACAAATTAAACATATACACCGTGTCCACAGAATATGGAATATGTTATATACTGCAAAAAATACGCGTTACATCAAAAAACCCTGAAATAGGTAAATTTTTGATTTTTCTTGCGGATCCTATGACATGATTAAAACTTTAATTTCGCTTGTCATTTGTCATTAGTGACGTCATTGACATTTTTTTTAAATGGCATGACTAGGTTTCATTTATTTCAAAGAAAGCACACTACTTTACTCTTTACAATGGTATCCTACTTTTGAAGTTTACATTCTTTTTTCAGGTGAAATAGAAATTTTTACACCTTGTCCCAAAAGCATGGAATGTAGTAGATATCTACTTTAATAAATATCTATTAATCAAAAAATGTTTCAAATAAAAGTTGTTTGACATTTAGTTTTCTATCATGAAACAGTAGCCAATCATTATCTTTTTCACAGACAAAAGCACAACGAGTAACAAGTAAATATTTTTAACTGATAAGGTACCCCCATATACTCATTTGACAGAGATTTTTCGATGATATAAAACTATTATTTTATCCTTCATCAATTTTGAGAAAACAGTAAACAGTAAACAATGTAACAAATTTAAATGATTCTTCGAATAATAAATGAAATCTTCAAACGAGGGTCACAATCAATAGAAAAAATCCAACTGCCGCTCATAAACTACAAAAGATGTTCGAATTGTATTCCATTTACTGTTAGACAATGATAAACTCGATTTTCAAATCCATTAATGACATTATCGGTCATTTCTGGTGTGATAGCTCTCATCTCTGTTCTTATGCTATCTTTTAAGATTTCAATGTTTTCTGGTTTATTTATGTATACTCTGTCTTTAAGATAGCTCCAAAGGAAAAAGTCTATCGGGTTTAAATCAGGTGAACGAGCTGGCCATTCTATTGCACCTCCTCTCCCTATCCATCGATTGGCAAAGGTAACATTCAGAAAATGACGGACGTTAATACCGAAATGAGGAGGAGCCCCGTCCTGCTGCAACCAAATTCTGTTATGAGGTATATCCGGATCTGCTTCGTTTGGATATAAAATAGCTAAAGCAGGAACTAATTCATATCTCAAAAAGTCTAAATAAGTTTCTGTAGTTAGATTGTTCTCAAAAAAGAAGAGTCCCAAGATTCGATTTCGAATAATTCCTGCCCAAACATTGATTTTTTGCTGGTATTGAGTATGTCCTTCTACATACCAGCGAGGATTTTGTGAAGCCCAGTAACGTGTGTTTTGTTTGTTTAATTTTCCATTCAAACAAAACGTTGCTTCATCTGTGAAAAGAATATTTTTGTGAAAATTTCTATCTGCTTCAAGTCGATGCGTTATGTTTTCACAAAATTCAATTCGTCGTTCAAAGTCATCTTCAAATAATTCTTGAACAACGCAGGGTCGATATGCATGCCACTTTTCTTTTTTTATGACTTTATGTACAGTTGACTTCTTTAAGTTATGATTTCGAGCAATTTGTCGAATAGAAATACGAGGATTCTCTACTACAGCTAACATAACGTTTTCACGATTTTCATTATTTTCAGGTAAATTTCTTACTGTTTTCGGCAAGTCTTTGAAAGTACCGGTCATTTCAAACTTTTGCAAGATTTTACTAACAGTAGACTGGGAAATATGATGCTCGGGGTATACGTTATTAAATAAATTGCAAACTTCTTCCTGTCGTCTTCTTCTGTCTCCATATCCCAACATCATCAATATTTCAATTCGATGCTTTTCAGATAAATGCGCCATAAGTTTTATTACTTTCGTGCTTCTTTAAATCTTCCAAATCACAAGCGTAACTTTAAGTTCAAGTACCACTCTGACATTTAGAAGAATGCAAATGTTTTGATAAATAAGAAGGTTCAGTAGTGCCTTAGCATGGATAACTAGAATACTTTTGTGAAAAACTTCAAAAGTAGGATACCATTGTAAAGAGTAAAGTAGTGTACTTTCTTTGAAATAAATGAAACCTAGTCATGCCATTTAAAAAAATTTGTCAATGACGTCACTAATGACAAATGACAAGCGAAATTAAAATTTTAATCATGTCATAGGATCCGCAAGAAAAATCAAAAATTTACCTGTTTCAGGGTTTTTTGATGTAACGCGTATTTTTTGCAGTATATAACATATTCCATATCCAACCCAACCCAACCCAACCCAACCCAACCCAACCCAACCCAACCCAACCCAACCCAACCCAACCCAACCCAACCCAACCCAACCCAACCCAACCCAACCCAACCCAACCCAACCCAACCCAACCCAACCCAATGTACATGCAACAATTCGTTGTGCCTTTCTCTTCCTTTCTTCCTGTTTCTCTTACTTTATTCTTACTTAAAAAGAAATTATTTTTTAATATAAAAATTCTAAAATGTTTTTGATAAATTAAAAAAAATTGTTTAAACTAAAACAACTATAATAAAAAAATTAAACCATATCCAAAAATCGAAATTTCGAAAACGTTTAGCAATTTTTAATAAAACGATCTTAAATACTTTAAATAATTTTTTTAAATTTATTCACAATTATCACACTGTCATACTTTCTTTCTTTCTTTATTGTTTTACTTACTATTCTTGAAGAAATATCAATTTTTCTTTTTATTATTTCGCCTTTATTAATTTTATTTTACTTTTTTTTAGTTTGTGTCAGATTTCTTCAGTCACAGATCATTTTTATTTCTATATAATGTCTTTTAGCTTTTTCTCAAATCAATGTTTTTATTGTCCTTAGAGATTAAGAGGAATCGATCATTTTTTCTTCATTCAATTTAGGTATATTTTACTTTTTCATTCACCTATCGCAAATTTATTTTATTTTTCTGGATTCTTCACCAATCGAATTGTTTCTCTTAATTTGTTGTCAATCGACCAATTCTTTTTAGAATATTTTGTACGAAAGAAGATTTTACGAAAACACGCGATTCCTTTAACTTTTTTTTAACTGTAATTTAAAACTATAGAAAGAAGAAAATAGTAAGTATTGAAAAAAGTCAAAACTAAAAATGAATCCATTCTCATCTAATCAAGAATGTTACAAGGCAGCATCTGTAAAATGTGGTAAACACATAGATACCTACATATAGTGAAAATAATATTTGCCAACGGTTACAAAATAATGAAAACTCGTTATAAGCAACCTAATGAATATTCAAGGACTTTGACAAATAAATAAAACTCATAGATTGATATACATTACAAACTTGCTGCTAATTAGCACTGGTTTGGAATTTTTACACCTCCCTCTCACTCACTAAAGTTATTCAATTTTTGTTTTTTTTATTGTTATAATATACGAAACATAAATAGCACTAAAATTTTTGGAGCTAATTAATTATTTAATTTTCTTACCTGAACGGTAAAAGTGAGAAATTCGCCTTGGACAAGTCACCTCCGCAGGCGGGACATCTTTCCGGCAGTGAAAAGCAAAATATTTTGGGGCCACAGTGTTGAAAGCACACGATGCCCGGGTCCATGGTTCTTGCGACTACCTCTGGAAAATAAAGCGAGAAATTTTTGTTTAGAATTGTTTGCGCTCACAATTAACATCGTTAGACATCGTTAGACAATGACGTTGTGCTAGTTTCCGAGTATTCGCAAGCACTCGCGAACAACAATACTAAAAGTTATAACATAACACACGTAGTGAACGTGGCACATAATGTAAAATAATTTATTGTTTCTTTTTACTGTCTTATTTGTATGTGAAACCGAACATTTCTAAATTAAACATCGAAGATGTTAGTATTATGTATAGGTAGATTCGATCTATTTTTAAAATATGACAAGTTGTATACACAAGCTATAAACTATGAATGCAAAAAACAAATGCAATAGTAGGTAGAATGATACGTTTATAAACAAAAAATAATACTTAATATGCAATGGGCAAAACATGAAAACATAATTTGTAACGGATTCGTGTTCTGTTGCATCATTAAAGTCTCCAAGTTTTTTGTCAAAGAACACGAGCATTAATCACCAACTCAACAAAAAATAATGTCAACTCTATCTCATCATTTCGTTGCATTAAATTCTTGCATAACAGTAAAACGAAATTAGACTCAGGAATTAATAATTATTTATTTATCTGTCCACTTACAGGTGTGATTTTTAATAATCCTGAACATCTTAGTCTAAAAACAAAAATAAGATCTAACAATTATTTACAAATCCTTCTATGTTTAATGAAATAATTATGAATGTTAGAAATCCTGGATTCCCAAAATACAAAAGTAGCAGGAGGATATTACTATAAATATTATATTATTATAAAACACAGCCAGTTTGTTTCTATAAGATGTGATGTAATTAGAATATTTTGAAGAATAAACACAGAATATTGGAAATCCTGTTTTGAAATTTAGAAACGAGAAAACGAGACCTTGGAAATTCCAGAAAAATCAGTCAATTTATTTATGTATCACGTAATTACATGGAAATATATTATTTTGCTTAGGTATATTATGATTAATTTATATGAAAATTATACATAAATATGCACGTGCTTTGATTTTTCTTCTTCGATATATCACGATTTGTAAAAGCGCACAATCACTTTCCGTTTCTATCAATTTTCAAAATCCATGGCGACCTTCAGTCGATAGACTGATTGGGTGTTTTAACGATAAATAAGCAATTTTCAGTTCCAGTCAATTAATTCGTCTAAAGTGGGAAGTAAAAACGTTTATAATCAAGTTCTGTTCACTGGAGATTGGAAAAGAATTGCGTCAGACATCAAAGTAATAAAACAGCACATAAAAAATAATGACTAAAAGTGATACTTTCAATGGTAATAAAGGTTGTTCGGAACAACTCTTTTATGAATCTGTACAAAATTTAATGGCCGAGTTATTTTCTGAGATCAGAGCTAAATTTTATTTCTTTATCAGGGAAAATTATTTACATAATTAACGCTGTAGAAAAACGAAGGTTTGTTAAAAGCTTTAAAATTTGCACACAAAGTGAATAGTTTGCAGCTAATAAAGATGAATTATTATAAGAAAAGGGGTTTGATGATTGCAACATTAATTTTCTCTTAACATAAACCACGATTAACATGGGAATTCCAGCGGATAAATGTGTTTATCCGTTTTTTTTTAATACTTACTCGAACTTATTAAGAAACACTTTCTTTTGACTTTCATAAAACTGATGCACATGATGTCATAAAAGGCTAAATTAAAATATGTAACAGGATAGGTAGTTCTAAAATAATTTTAAAATCCGTCGAAATTCTCAAAATTCATCAATCTTAACGAGCTTCTGATAAATGTTTAAAAAAAATATGTATTTAGAAAAGACATGAAACTGAACAACCAAAGTTTAAGTTCCGTTTCGAACTATTGATTCGAATCCTAGAGAGAAAGTTTATTTAAGTATAGAAATAATGTTAACAAGTTTAAAAGAGCAATCGTTGACTCACGGTAGGACTCTCCAAGTAATTAATATACAAGTTGTTTCATTGAAACTTTAAAAAAAGGCGGAGATGGAAAAGACGTGGCAGTTTTGTGGAATAAAGATTGCCACATCTACTGCTGTACAGGCTGTTTCTCAAGTTTATACAAAAAAAATCGTGGTGTGTTGTATATGCTACGATCTCATGAATGCACCACAATTCAAGCGAAAATTTAAAAAAATATATATCTTAGCGAGAACCGTGAGAAATGTTTGAAACCTCTCTCACTGTTTGAAGTTTTTCCCTTCAAAACATTTTGCAGCCAACGCATTTTGCCAAGCTTTGCCACAAATTAATATCGACAATTTCACTATTTGAAAATTCTACCATATTTGTAACACTAATTTACGTGCAACCGTATCAGCATACGTGTGGGTTAAAACTGAACGGGTGAATGCTCGATTACATAACAACTGATTACTCGCTGACGAAGCATTTTTCCATAGACATTGTAAAAATAAGACAGGTATGATCAAACTGTTTTCCCTTACGCAAAAAACATTTAATATTTCTAAAATTTATTAATAAAACTTTATACAAAGAAGTGTTCATCATATTAATCACCAAAATTTTTATTGGTTGCATTTTTGGGTATGAAGTTGCGAAACACCCTATATATTTTTGACACAAGACTGTATGCTGTCAGAGAAACATACGATATGTATTTATTATGTTTCAAATTAGGACAAACCTTTTTTTTTAATCAAAATCCTCTGCTGGTGATGATGCTGAGGCTGAAGAAATATGAAGGACCATTTACAATGTACTTGATGGTTGGTGAAAATAGTAAAATATGATTATTGTGTTTATATTATTTTCGTTGTCTTTGTAAATTTATCGTAGCTCTCTATTTATAATTCTACTTTTTCATGATCATTACTTAAGTTATTTACGGTGAATTTACCTCTCATTTAGCGATGAACTTTCGTAACACAACTTACGTAAGTTATTTCCAATTGGTTACACGAAACCAGTTAATTGCTAATAACATTTTCGATACTGATCTGAATACACGAATCCAAGTTCTTTTTCTTTTCGTGAAGAAGCTGAAGAAAATTAAACACATTTCGCTTCACTGCGTACATTTTAAGAAATTACCAACCGACGTTTATCTCTAAAGAGGACACACTAAATCAACTTAAACACATTTTTAGGGATAACTGAAGAAATTTATGGTGACCATAGAAATGCATACCGGGTGTCCATGTGACAATGAGACATAGGGGTTTAACATGGGAAAGCAGAAATTTCTATAGGTAGCTATACATAATCAATAGTTAAAAAAATATTTTTGCGAGAAAAATAATTAAAAAAAATAAAACAACTTTAATATTTCATAAATGAGTCATGCGCACAAGAAGGGAATTTTTTTAAGGCATCGATATACCTACCAAATGTACTAACTTTTTAAGCATCACAAAATCTTTTAAACGGACACTAAATGGCGCACAAACACTTTACGTTTCGCTATCGTTTGACAGCTTCTTCGGAAGCTGTTTGTGCGCCATTTAGTGTCCGTTTAAAAGATTTTGTGATACAATTTTCATCGGACAAGAACCAGCTTCATTTAGCTTTTTAAGGTTAAAAAAACCAAATTGTTAGAAACTTCCCATTGTCCAGTTGTTTCCTTCTGTTAGGAATAATAAATAATTCGTGTACTCTTCTTGTAATTACATATTTAAAAATGTTCAAAAATTACAAAAACATCATAACATATTTCGTAAGAAGCACAGAAAGTGCAAAACATCGCATAACTATAGAAATAAAATATTTTCAAAATTGAAGACAAAATGGTAAATATTTAAACCATTTGTTTTTAATTACTTTTTTGTATTAAAATACATAATTTTAATGTCAACATTGAAATTCGGTCTTTAATGATTTAAAATGTATTATATTTATTTTTTTAAAGTTGAATAAAATTAAGAATTTGAAATGAATTTGTTCACCGACAAAACATTTGAACGGGAAGAGGCAAAATATAACTTATTTTATTTTAAGAATAAGAAGAGTTGTTACGGTTGAAAAATTCATTTAAGTTATTCATAACATTTGCCGATCGCCCTGTATTTGTGTGGGAATCAAACGGCCAGGCTTGGCCTACGTGACTTTCCTCACATTTCACAAGATTTTGCCACTAAACCATACGCTATTAATGTTGTTATTTAGTCCTACAATATCTGTTTATTTCACTCTTTCGCCCGGCTAAAACTGATTTCATCTCGTAACGACCCGCGTCTCAGCGCATAGTTGGAGAGAATGCAGCAATGGCGCTCCTGGCGTGCTGACCTTTTGCTGGTTGGTGATTACGATCTTTGTGTTTCTTTCATGTGAATTTTGTGATTGAAACGTCGAGTGAATTCAAGCTCATTATTAAGCTTTTCTAATGTCCGTATTCATAGTGCTTCCTTGAATGAGGAACCCCTTAGAATGGGATTGTTCTAATGCAACTGCCTTACGGCAATCCTAATCTAAGGGGTTCCTCATTCAAGGAAGCCTCGAGGAACCACTATGAATATCGGCTTAAAGCCTGTTTCAGGGACAAAGGACAGGTAGATCTTATTGGCAATTTTTTGCGTATGTTCTGTTGGTAACGCGTATCTCTCTCCCCTACTAGGCTTTTAGCGGTAGTTTTACTTTGGTTGAGAACATCGTCAATCCCTTGGGTGGAAGAAAAGGCCGGATCGGAGTTTGAAACGTATAAAACCCCCGACATCCCGGCTCACCCTTCGTCCGTCAAAGTGGACCCGACCGACCGCAAACGCGACGCCCCTTGGTGACGTAACAACTGCGTCAAAGTAGGTACGTCATTGACTGCATTTACCTCCATTGGAGGGCGCTCTCTCACCACTGACAGCTGTTTCCCTTTACGCTGAATTTTTGGTTACAAGGTCGGAAATATTTTAATTAATTTTATTTATTTTATTTTTCCTGTTAATCAAGTGCTTTTTGTTACTTAGGTTAAGGTTTTGTTGTGAACGAAGAGCAGATCTGCTGATCGGGTAAAGACTAACTTGACTGTTTGCTTGATAACAAAGTTTATTTAATCACATTTCGTGTTCGATTCATTGGACCCCGTCCGGGTCGTACTAAACTTTTGTAATTTAATCTTTTTCTTATTTTTATCAGTTTTGAGCTTGACAAATAAAAACAAGTGTGTTCAGCTCGTGACTATTATTTTTATTCAACTTCTCCACCCTTTGCTATTGGGGTTTCGTTGAACACTACCTTCTCCAAGGGCTTAGTCGGCGGTGCTGGAGAAACTTCAAAGTCACTCGCACAATTTGCTGTACTTCAGATAGGTAGCAGAGTCTTTCTTGAATTTTGCACCTCTTATTCACCATTTTGGTAACCATACCAAATGGCCATAATTTAAAAACTGTATTGAAGAATATAAATAATTGTTATTGATTGAATATTTATAAATAATTATAATCAAAGAGAGGAATTTTTAAGGCTTGACGAGAGCACGCATAGTCAGCCAGCTGACTCGACGAAGCGCTATCGCGAGGTTCATTATGTACCTTTATATGGTCCGCTATAACGCATATATTCGTTACAGTGGATCACGTACGGACACATAATGAACCTCGATAGCGCTTCGTCGAGTCAGCTGGTCGACTATATGTCACTGTAAGTATTCCTCTCTTTAATTATAACAAAAGATGTACAATTCATACCCTTACTGAGAAATCAAATTATAGTGGTATATGAAAATGGTACACGATGTGTGTATGAACTTATAGTTGTCTAAATTTTAGATCTCTTGAAAATGCCAACTTCAAAAGAACTGCTTTTACTTACTTAAGTGAACTGTGAACTTAGAACCATGATCATCTTATGTAATTCTCTAATTGAATTATTTTATACACAGTAACGCAATTATTCTCTAATGTATTAATTAATTATTTTTATGTATTAATTAATTATTTTATGTGTTAATTAGTTATTTTTTGTATTAATTAATTATTTTTATGTATTAACTAATTATTTTATCTGTCGAATCTCTGATAATTGCTGACATCTTCTGATCATATGGCAATAAATGATATTATTATTATTATTATTATCAAAGTTATGTTTTGCAATTGGTTCTATTTGACAAAATAAAGATAAAGTAATACCGGGGATCATTACTAGAGGCCGGTAGAATGCTCCCCTCCATATTTTTCTTACGTATTTCTACTGCAGGAAACTTGTCTCACTTATCTCATTTATTGAAGCGGCTTATTGCGTTTTACGCCGTGCTCTAATCATTACACATTACAGGATAAATATTAGTGAAATAACAATTTAAAAAAATGATAAATGGACGACTTTATTCTTTTAAAGTCGAATGTATAAGTTAGGTTCTAATTTCAGATAAAAAAAATTTAAAAAATTAAACATTTTCGAAGCAAAAGAATATATGAAAATATATAGGTATGAGGCAAATGGAACCTTATCCTACATTTCATAAAATTAATGCATATAGCTACTAAAAAGTGCTGACGAAGATGTCGAATGACGGCGAAACGTTAAGTGTTTTGTGCGTTATTTAGTGTCCGGTGATAAAAAATTATTAAAATACAAAACTTTTTTTTGTTGCTAACATTAATTTAATTTCATCAGCGAGCATATCATATAACTTATTTGTCCAGTAGCGCACCCACGGGGGTCTAAGGGGGCTGAAGCTCCCATACATAAGATATGTGAGCCAAATAACGTCACGTCCCCAATTACGCCACGCGCCATTATTTTGAATTCTAAGAAAGCTATGTATATAAAATTTTGTCATTGCAGCGTTTTAGGTTCCTACCATAAAAAAGAACGCACCATATAAAATTGTTTTATCCAAACATAAGGTGTTATTATTTTCAACGTATGGTTTCGGTCGCTAAATTAATAGAAGTCACTGAATATTTAAGTTTGTTAATGTCAGCATAATCTTCGGTACGTATACAGGGTGTACCTGTGCTTCTGTAAACGTATCGATATTTCGGAAAAGGTCATCTCGTACAACTGGGATGTCATATGCCTGTAAAACAACATTTTCGCCCATTCTTAACTGCAGCACATCTGCAAGGTCAGGGTTAAGTATTTTACTGTGCTCTGGCGCCGCCAGCGCTAAGCGTAGTTTCGTACATGCGGAAACGCGCCGTATTCACTACTTCAAAATTCGATATCTCGAAAACTATGGCATTTTCTCTATTTTGTCAGAGGCAAAGTATTATTTATAGAGTGTCATCGACCCACTGGTGACGTATAGCCCCTTATACCTGATACACCCTGTATAAGTAGTTTGAGCCTACATAAAAGTTTTGATCCAATTAAAATCATTCAATAAAATACCATGTTAAGATTGGCGTTATTTAGAACCTATGTTCCCAATAACGCCAATTGAACTTCCACACAAAAGTCTCATTTTCTAAAAGTTAATAATGTCAGATACATATGATTTGCTCTATGTACTGTTCTAATATGTCTATAGATTCAGTTAGGTAAGAATTTGAAATATTTTGAAAAATGGTTTAGGTGCCAGATTCAATTAAATTAAGTATGGCGTTATTTGGTACATGTACCTTAATTTCAGTTTCGCAAGAAAAAGAGCATACCGGCTTAATTTCGTTTGGTAACGTTAGTTCGGAATAAATTCATATTAGATTTTATCTTTATTATTTAATATGTACTTGTCTAATCTCACGTGATTCTTACAATTATTATTATTTTTAAATCCCCTCTAAGAGAAATTTCTGGGTGCGCCAGGGGTATTTGTCGGGGGTCTTTACTTTTATTGTCCGTTTTCACGCTCAAACAATTTGCGCAAATGAATTCGTGCAAGTATTTACGCATACAAATTTGCTTGCGCAAATACGTGCAGTTTACCAAACTTTCTGACTTGTGCAAGCAAAAAAATTACGTTTTCATGCAACGACTTCCGTGTGCAAACTTGTGTGCACAAGCACATTTGCGCAAATTGCATGAGCTTGAAAACGGACTTTTACACCCTATTTCATATAAAATTAAAAAATATACACTGTTTCACTCCTGACGGTTTCTTTCATACCTCTCTAGTTACTCATTTTACGAAAAGTATTTCAAATGAAAATTTCACTATATCATGTGGAGCACATTTTAAAAATAATTGTTGTGTACAGAGTATTACGTTTAATCTGGGCGGCGTTACGTTACTTCGTTAGTTTGAGTGGAACACGCTATATATTTTTACGTTTACTGTGTTACTATAGCAACCAGCAAATGTCACAATATTTCGTACATTTTTAAAAAGTTTAATGGTGGATTTCACAAACGTTACTTAAATTTAATCAAGCGTTAAAAGTAAACGTTGCTATGGTTACATGTGCTGAAGGTATTGGAATGATTATTCTTAATCAATGATTAAATTTAATCGACTTTTATGAAACCCAGCATTAATATTGGAAAATAAACGATAGATATGGACAACCCATTTCGATTGTTTCTGAAATTTAAATAATTACAATTTGATTTCATATCATATAATTAATATTTACTGTGTTGTTGCTTACCAAAACAAAAATTTGTACATATGTATTTTCTTCAAACAGAAACTGCCATGAAATGATATATCCTAAGTAAAACAATAGAGGATGTATTGGCGCTTTTTGTTGCGGTGATACCAACAGCGAAGCCAGAAAGACGACGGCAGTCTGTTATACTTCATTATCAACTTTATCTCAGTGCCGGAGGTTTGTAGATTTTGAAAAATTTGAAGAGGCATTGGTAAGTTTAGCACGCAGAGCAGCTACGGCCCCTTGGGATTTTTTTGCGGCCGGGTTTTTTGGAATCGATCGTACGATGCCTTTTAATATGTTTGTGTTCATTACATCTTATATACTGAATTTTTTTCAATTAAATAAATAATATATAATAATAAATAATAATAATAATAAATAATAATAATAATAAATAATAAATAATCATCATGTACGACGCTTTTTTGAAAATATTTATTGTCAATGTAATATATTAAATTGAATGTATTAAAAATAACTACTCAAATGTATTAAATAATGTATAACAGTTTACATTTATTTCCACATCTTATTAGCTTAATATTATGGTTTAGATTCCTAAATTTTCCAAGTTAGTTTTTCATTAATTTGTTGCTTACGCCTTGGCTTTAGGAATTCCCGTTGCTTAAGTGTAATAATAAGTGTGATTATTATATTCACGTCTTATTTCAAAACTTTGATTAATTGGTCATAGACCAATGGTTGGGGATGTAACGATGGACAATTTGTTTTTTTCTAATTATTGATACTCGCATCTATTGTCGAAAAATTAATAGAATTTGGATATTTGGATATACCAATATACCGATGTTCGAAAACAATCAAACATCGGTGGGAAAATTGAAATATCGCACAGTTCTAATTAAGGACAATAAGAAATTCAATCAATATTTTAAAAAAGCAAGAAGCTGCAGTGAAATATGTAAAAATTGAAAATTTTTTGAAGGAACCTGAAATAAATGTACACTGAGAAAAAAGAATCTTTGTAGTTAAGAAATTTGTATTTCTGATATTTTGTATTTCAGTGAAATAAATATTGCTTCATTAAAATATATCTTATTTGTGTTAAAAAAGGTATTTATTCACATAAAAATAATATTTTATCCCCAAAGAAAATATTTTAACCTGAAAGAATCTTTGCTACTATTGAACGAATTTCTTTAAATTAAAGCATATTCCTTCACTACAAAGATTTATCTTTCTCAGTGTATGTAATGTAATTTGTAAACAAAAAATTATTGAAAATTTACAAAACAGAATCGAAATAAACAACAGTCTCTGGCGGAGACTATTAAGCCTAGTCCACAATTGCCCGGGAACGAGAACGAGAACCGGAACGGGAACGTCAATAAAATTAAATCATTTCATAATCGTACAAATGTCCACAATGCATCGGTAAATACGGTAACGCTAATAAAAAGCTCCGCAACGGAAACCTAAAAGTTGATACCTTCCCATTGCGGAGCTTTATTAGCGTTACCGTATTTACCGATGCATTGTGGACACCTGTACGATTATGGTACGATTATGAAATGATTTAACTTTATTATCGTTCCCGTTCCGGTTCCCGTTCTCGTTCCCGGGCAATTGTGGGCTAGGCTTTAGAAAGTAAAGGAAACTGTAAATACAAAGAAATGATAATTCGAGAAAAATGATAAAACTGGAATATGCAAAAAGTAAGATACCAAGAATAAGAAGAACAAAAATAAATGGCAAACTGTTAAAAAATGAAAGGAGTAACAGAACCAAAAAAGAACTGTAAAAAATGTACAGGGTGGTCCCGAAATAACGTGCCAAAAAGAAATCAGTTATAGGAGATGATGAGTAAAACTCATATACAAAATTTTTTTCTAATAAAGATAAGATAAAAGAGATAAAAATAATTGAAAATTTGCTGTACGCTAATGATAATTGGGATTGAAAAGGTAATACTGGTTGTATGGCAACAATATTTGCATTTTTTTAGCAACGGTACCTGTAGCATCTAAACTCATTAGCATACAGCAAATTTTCAATTATTTTTATCTCAAAAACGAAAAGATTTTTTTGTCGGAAATCCATTAAAGTGCAGAAATTATTTAAATAAATGTAAATCAAAATAGAATCCAAATTTTTTATTCTACACAGTATATCATCAATTAGTAGGGTTTTGATGATATACTGTGAAAAGACTTTTATTAAAAAAAATTTTTTGTATATGTGTTTTACTCATCATCTCCTACAACTGATTTCTTTTTGGCCCGTCATTTCGGGACCACCCTGTATATGAAGAATAGAAATAATAAAATTTTTAAAGATGTTGATCTTAAAATCTAAAACCTAATTACGGTCCTGGTGGGCCGCATCATCTAAATACATTTTTCTTCTGCATGATGTATAATAAATTCGTTTCTATACTCACGTAATAAACCCTCCAGAAGTGTGTACAAGGTAAATTCGGTTCAAAACCACACGCACACATACTCATTAAACATTGAAAACCTCGTGCATGTTGCCTAATGAATAAAATGGGTTAGATCGATGGAAAACGAATGTCGGAGGCCAGGTAAGGCGACACAAGCACCTCGGCGACTTGCGCGTTACTAAAGTTACCTGAGCTATTTTATCGAATACAATCGTACCTGGTTGCGGTCAAACACTTTTGTACCTGTTTCGTTATTGTTGTTTACGCGTTGCCAAGGTAACGACGATGCATGGCCACTTCCTGTGAGGTGGTGAGGGTGCTGCACGACAAAAAAATCCGGCTCTGCTCTGTTGCGCTGAATTTTTCCGGGTAAGTACCTGGCTTTTAGCACCACTAATCGGTATTGTTTGGTTTTGCAAAATGCACTTATTAGTTTATGTGAATGGCAGATTTTTATTTGGGGAAATTATGCAATGATGGGGAGAGAAAAAATAATCAATATTTGGCTTAGTATTTATTTACCACGTGCTTCCGCATCAAATGTAAACCGTCACGCGAGAAGTAAGAGTTCGAATAAACCACTTTCGCGAGTTATCCGTATCCGCGTTGTATTACCACTAAAAAAAAAGAAAATCTGTTACTATCGTGCAGTTCTTGTATTGAAAACGCGATTTCTTCGGATGCTTTATTCACGTAAATATGTGTTGTTTTATAATCGTTTTTATTATCAAATCTCTTGACTCTCTCTCTCACACACAGAATACAAATCTAATTCTACTACATTTTTTTTTAGATATGTATAATTTTTATAAACTGTCCTAATAATAAAGATAATGGCGATTTATTTCGAAGCAGCTGAAACTCTAGAGCTTCCATCAAAAATTGATAGCGCCTTTTTGTGATCGTCTTCAAAACCATCGGAGTCAATGCATTATTAATATAACTTTCTATTTCCTTTATTTCTAATTTTAGTGTTTCATAAACCTCCCTTGTGTCGTGTCTTCTTCAGCACGACTTAATTTTTTCTCATTTTCTTTGCTAATTTGGTTCGAATATAATTCCCAATAAATGAATATGTCAATTTTGAATGCATTAAATTCTTTCCCTAGTTTTTTTTTTAATATTCTTCCTCCTTTGAAATTAAGATCTGCCTTCTAGTCAGTTTCGTCCATACTATTTGCAATAGATACATCACATCTTCCATTTGATCTGTCTTCGTTTCAGTATTCTCTGCAGCACTTTCTGTTTCATCTCTATATGAATCATTAATATTATCATTACTCATTCGCTCAATATTTGTTGCTATATTTGCTGATCTTAAAACATAGAAATTTTCAGTTCTGCAAATGGAGGTGAGAAAATATTAATAGGAGAGCTTCTTGTTGGGCGCCATGGACAAGAACCATACCTGTGCAATTTTTTTTAGCCATTTGTTAATTTGATATAATGAAACCGCACGTAAAATAGGTTGTGCAAGTAACACCCTGTCGTTATTGATACTTAATACGAGGGGTTTCTTTTTTTATGTATAAACAATTTTTTAGGACGGTATAATGTAATTAAATAACTGAAAATTTCAAGCACGCTGTAAGGGTTCGAAGCCGTAAGGAAAATTCATTTTTTAAGCCACAGAAATTAAGAATTCGTATTCAAGAAACTGTTGCAGAATATCGCCAAAAATCTAAGCAACTCCATAATACACATACAAATTTCTTTTTTCTGAAACAATTTTTTTAAAAATTTATTTAGTCCTATAGGAGTTTCTTCACTTTAATTTGAGATTACCTTTAATCGATGTCGGTGCAACTGAACGTAAATGTTTAAAATCAAACATTTGAATTACATATTCTAATTTCATGTTAGTCAGTGCCATAAACTGTGAACAATCATGGCCTACACATATTGTTACGTTATTCGTTATTGAGAAATTTATTTGTTTATTTTTAAATAACGTACATATTTATGGTTCTTAAAACAATGCAAGTATTTAAAAATCTTCCCTAATTTTATCATAAGAAACTTGAACAATAATCTTAACACGAGTGCTTCAAGGTTAGCATTATTTAAGGCAAGATGGTTTTGGTTAGATTCTGAAATAAAAATGTCATATGGAAAACTACAGTCACTGTCCAGAAGTCTATATTACATTCGGTCGGAAATTATCTTCAGAATTCATCAAGTTGAATGTCTTCGATGCCTCACTTAGAGAAAAAATTTTGGATAAATTCAATGGTAGATTTAAGAACCTAGAAAAGAAATTAAACAATTTACTGATGGTACAAATAACTGATCATAATTCCATTTCAAGAAATTTTAAGAAAGCATCTACAAGTCTACCTGTATTCATCAATGATAGATCTGATTCTTGCATTAATAGAAGGTATGCCTCTCAAAAAGACAAAAACTTTAAATACATTAATCCGTCACTTTTTGAAAGAAGAAATGACTTTCAAAATGACAACCAGTGTAATGAGAATCTTTTCTCAAATTCGTCGCTTCAAGATGAAAATATAAATCCATTTCCACAGCATTCAAGTTTATCAACTGTTCAAGAGGATTGTGAACCATTAATCTACAATTCTTATTTTGACAGCCGGAAAAATGAAGACATTTCCACATGTTCAGATTCTACAGAAACTTACATTATTTCTAAACAAAATTGTTTTAGTAATTACCAATCATCCAACAAGAAGGATTTTGAATCTTCAAATGGTGTTTTTCAATTTGACAGCTTGATGAGTAATTACAATACTTCAAGTTTATCTATTCCTGGGAATGAAGAATCACAGAAGAATGAAGTTATCTATCAAGATTCACCACCTATTGAAGATAGAATTTCAAAATGTACAAATTTTGGTCCCTTATCAAGTTTGTCAAGTGTTTCGGATGAGCATGGAAACAATGCCTTTCACTTGGGAAAACGGAAGAATGAATACTCTTCAAGTTCGTCTCTTCCAGAATTTAAGATAAATCTTAATCATAATAGTTTAGATTTAATTAATTTTAACTCTTCACCTAACATTTCAATTAATAATACATATCAATTTCAAAATTTAAATAATGAAAGTACAGATTGTAATAGATCATTCACACATAATTCTATTAATTTTGATCTAGATGAATCTTTTAGTATCAATGATAATTCTTTTCTAAAATACCATAATTTAAATTATAATGTAGATGATATTTTCAAATATCCTCCTAATCTTACTCATGATTTCCATTCGAATGTAATTAATTTATCTAATATTACCTTTACAGATGATGAACTAAATTTATTAAATCTTGGTCTTCTCCTCCATCTAGCCTAAATTTAAAAATACTTAAAAATCTAATAATTAACGTTGAAAATATCATTTCAAAACTAAATAATGAATCAAGAAATTTAGCACATATTGAAGTTTCACATATTATTAATTCTTTTCTTTTAAAAAATAAACAGAATTTAATAAACAATAATAATAAAAAATTATTAAAAAACATTAGAAATTTGAAAAATAAAATAAAACAGTCAAATTTAATAATCTCTAAGGCAGATAAAGGTCAATGTGTGGTAATATTAGAAAAACAATCCTATATTGATAAAGTTGAATCATTTCTTAATAGTAATGGTTTTGTTATTCTTAATTCCAATCCTTTAAATTCATATTGCTTAAAATTAAACAAATTCCTTAACAATAACAATAAAAATACTTTAATTAAAACATATAAATTAAAGACTATGAATCCTCTTATCCCTAGATTATATGGTTTACCAAAAACACACAAAATTAATTATCCTATCCGTCCAGTTGTGTCTTTCATAGGCTCACCTGCTCATTGTTTATCAAAATTTCTTTTATCTGTCTTTAATCAACATTTAAAATATGAATTAAAGTACACAATTAAAAATAATGTTGATTTAGTTAAAAAATTAAACAATATTCAAATTAATAATGATTGCATATTACTTTCTTTTGATGTGTCAAACTTATTTACTTCTATTCCTGCCTCAGAATCTACAGAAATAGTCAATGAATTACTTTTTTCTTCGGATTTATCTGATGAGAACACTAGTTTTCTAAAATTTTTACTTAAAATTACACTACAACAAAATTTCTTCTCATTTAATAACAAAATTTATTCTCAAATTGATGGTTTGGCTATGGGTTGTGGATTATCTCCGTTCCTAGCAGATATATTTATGAACAAATTAGAAGTAAATTATTTTTCTTCAAACAGCCCTTATAAGAAATTTATTAAATTCTATGGAAGATATGTTGATATGATGATATTTTTATAATATATAACGGACCTAATTCTTCTTTAAATAATTTACTAAATGAATTTAATTCTCTTCATAACAATATAAAATTTACTTTAGAAATTGAAAAAAATAATTCAATAAACTTTTTAGATTTGACTATTTTCAAAATAAATAATCAACTTAGATACAAAATTTATAGAAAACCCACATACACACATAACTGTATTAACTATTATTCATTTCATCCATTTGAACATAAATTTGCAATTTTTCAATCACTTTTTCACCGTGTTTTTCTATCCCCATGAACCAATCTGATTTTAAACATGAAATTAATGTAATTATTCAAATAGCTTACTATAATAATTTTCCAATTAAACCTATTTTCAATATTGTCAAGCGTATTAAAAATAAAATAACAAACAATATAATTTTCCCAACATTGGAAAATTCTAAAACTCCATCATGTTACTTTTCTATTCCATATGTCGGTCCTTTATCGAATAAAATTAAATCATTCTTAAAATCTTTAGAATTAAATGTTTCTTATTCTACAATGTTAACATTCAAAAATTTATATTCAAACAACAAAGATCATTTAGATAATTTTTCTAAAAATGGTGTTTATTCTTTAAAATGTAATTCATGCGATGCTACATATGTAGGACAAACTGGAAGAAGTTTGCTTATTAGAGTTAATGAACATTTAAGATCTTTACGTTTAAACAAATTAGATTCCACGTTTGCTAAACATTTGGCAGAAACAGATCACGATTTTGATCGTTGTAATAATGTAAAATTGTTACATAATTTACCTAAAGGAAATAAATTAAATATAGCCGAGAATTTAGAAATTTTCTTACATAAAAATATTTTTTCTATTAATATAATTAATGAACAAACCATCTCTAGCACAGATAATTTTCTAAAATCAATTCAATGGAATTTATGTGAATGATCATTACGTCTATGATATAATAAAATAAAAATTTGTTTATTAACAACCCATCATATACATCAAAAAAATTTTACAGAAAATTTATGTCAAATTCTTTAAAATATTTTTACAATCATACAGTGACTTTCATAAAGTTCGTAACAAATGGGGAAAATTTTTATTATTGTTTTTTGTGAAAAAATTTTACTACAATTAGTTCGTGCACCAATAAAAATGAAAGACAACACAATTCCATCCAGCCATGGATTAAAATGTGGCTGAAAACTCGAAAGATAGAAAGTCTTGAAAATGAAAAATTGCGATAATTCGAAAGTTATTAATTTTTTTGTTCTAGAATCGATGTACTCAGATAAAATTAAGTGTAATGAACAACCTACAGTGTCTAGATACAATAATTTGTGAGAATTATGACCAAAAATCCATTTTCTTGGAATTTTATTTTATGTGATCTTAAAATTAAAATGCTGTCTTGAATCCTTCAAAAACCTATATCATCTCTTTCTTTGATCTGTGTATGCTAAGATAAATACCACTAATCTGAAAATATTGCTTTAAATAGGACGCTTTTTACAAAAAATAGAAATTTCGCTTTAAAAAAACACGTTTTTGTTACATTGCGTTTTTAACAAATAAAAATAAATTGTTTTCATTTATTTTTTGCATAATAGAAAGATAAGATGTAAATATGCTCTTTTTATACAAAAAATGTTCTTTATACCATATTAAATGCATACTTCTGGCCTTTTGAAAAGTATTGTAAATTTTAAACGAAAATTCGTAAAATAGTGTTAGCCATGACGTGAACTTAACGTCAACAAGCTAAAACATCAGTTGGTTCGTTGATATTTCTTGTTCATAGCAAAGTTAATCGTTATACATGTTCCATTAAAGACAAAGTTGACTCAACAAGAAATATCAACGAACCAACTGATGTTTTCGCTTGACGTTAATTTCACGGCTAATATTATTTTACGGATTATCGCTGAAAATTCACATTATTTTTCAAAATACCAGAAGTATGCATTTAATATGCTGTAAATAACATTTTTTGCACAAAAGAGCATACTTACATCTTGCCTTTCTATTACGCAAAAAATAAACGGAAACAATTTATTCGTATCTGTTAAAAACTCAATGTAACAAAGATGGTTTTTTTTTAACGAAATTTCTATTTTTTGTAAAAGGCTTCCGATCTGAAGTAATACTTTCACATTAGTGGTATTTATCTTAGTAAACACAGATCAAAGAAAGAGATGATATTTGTTTTTGGAGGATTTAAGACAGTATTTTAATTTTAAAACCACATAAAATGAAATTCTAAAAAAAAAATGATTTTTTGATCAAAATTTTAGCAAAACATTGAATTTAGACACTGTAGGTTATTCATTACACTTAATTTTATCTGAGTGCACCGATTCTAGTAGGAAAAGATTAATAACTTTTGAATTATCGCAATTTTTCATTTTGGCGAATTTCTATTTTTCAAATTTCAGCCATATTTTAAATGACTGGTTAGATAGAATTATGTTGCTTTTTATTTTGATTGATGCACGAACCAACTGTAGTAAAATTTTTTGGCAAAAGTCAATATTAAAAATTTTTCCCATTTGTTACGAAGTTTATGAAAGTCACTGTATATAATCTAATATTATAAATTATTATATAGTTTTTAAGTAAGTAATTTTAATATCTACATATCTAAGACATTTACTATTAATTGATTATTTTTAGGTGTAATTTTATATAACTTGAAAATGCCTTTGTAAAAGGCGAAACCGGTTGTTATATTAATAAAAAACTTTGTGCCACAAGAACAGCATTTAATTTACCAATATTAACGTACATATTCTTCTATAAACATGAAATTTTTTTAGATTCAAGGTGTAGCGTTTTTCTTTATTAACAATTTCCTTTTTTGCAACAATAGTGACTGTTTGTTTATTTAGTTGAATTTAATATAAATTAGTTTCCTGTAATGGCAATTTGTTTAAATACGTAATATCACAAAACAGTTGATAACAATTGAAGGTGTAATTACTATTATTGTTTTTTAAAAGCAAGTTCTAAGTTATTATTTACAATCAAATTAAAAAATTGTTCAGTTCCTTACGGTTTTTTTACATTAACTAATGTTCATTCTCACTTCACCTTACGTAATTTTAATTGATTGCATTAATTTTTAACGTCGCACGAAATATTCTAAATCGCATGTTTTATAAAACTCTGATCCATTCAAACTCACGTACTCTAATAGAGTCCACCCCAATTTAACGTCGCTCATGTTTATAAGCTGTGTTAAAAAAAAAACTGAGACGCATCATACAACAACTTTCACTTTTCAAAACTAAAATGAGATAGCAATATGTATTATAAATTTATTTGATCCCATGGTATATTTACTTATTTTGGATAGTTTTTTAATTTCTTTCAAAACAGTTCTTAATATTTCCTGATTTTTTATCTGAATTTAATTTTTGAGGCTTCAGCTCGTTGTTCCATTTCTCACATTCTTTCAATAAGTTCAAGTTAAGAATAGTGGTATGTAGTAAGAATAGTTCAAGTTATTATTAATTTAGTATTTTTTATTGTAATTGCGGTTTATAATTTTGTTGCACATTATTAAAAAAATGATCACTTTATTAAACTCCTTAAAATATTTTATCATTTTCAGTGTATTTAACTCTTTTCAGTTTTTATTGCTTTTAAATAATTCTCCCTTTGTCTTTTTCATTCTAAAACGATTCGTTTTTCTGATTCAAAACAAAAGTACACGGATTTAGTGCAAACTCCGGATCTGTCTCCACTTCTAATAACGTAAATCCAATTAAGCTAACTACTGAATCTCATTGATCCGAATGATGTAATACAAGTTACAATTAAACTGTGATCGGACCGATAAATTTTCCTGTATCCGTTGATCACGAGCGATGTATTTCATAATTTTTTACAGGCGGATGTAAAATTGAAACAAAAAATAACTCCCGGAGCAAATTATAAACGAAATACTATCACTTAGGTGAGTCACTCATTTTATAATTAAGGTGCACTATAATTAACTCAAGAAAAAGTAACTTAAATACAGATTAGGTAATTTATTATTATTATTACTAAGCGGAACCCTGAAAACGTGCATTGCATTATTAAAATCTATTATTCATGAATGAAATCATGCTTGTTTGGTTTTATTTGTTTGAACGTCATGATACAGTTTAATCACTGTCACATCTGCGGATTATTTTCTAGGAATGCCGGAGCACCGTTACATAATTAATTCTTGTTTGTGTCGCAGGACGAATCATTTATTATTTTTTTAAATAATAAAAAAAAAAATACTTACGTCGTTTCATAATTGCGACGGTGAATTGGAACAGGATTCACTCGCGATGTTTGCACCGAAAAAACCGCAAGAAGTACGTTCGTCGAGTGAAACTCGAAACTGTTGCGAGACGCGTTATTCCGGACGTCCGACCTACTCTTTTAAAAACTGTGCGAATGTCATAATACATTGTTCTTAGATGGAACAAAGTGTGGAAGAGAAAAGTAAAGCGCGAAGACGTGGTAACCGGTGATTGCTTTCGCACGCACTATTTTACTAGTGCATGTACTCGTACTTTTAGGGCTTTGGTTGTACTGTCTAATTAAAATTGTTTTATCTAATTAAATTTTAGTACCTTCAACGTTTCAGTTTGTCGTAAAATTAAATATTAAACCAATATTTAAATCTTCCTGGTATTTTGCAAGAAGAAAGGAAGGTAACACATAAAGGAGTTAAAGCTGAATCCAAATTTCAGTTTTCATTCTTTTTCAATTTATTTCATGTTCTATTTTGAATCAGAAGAAATAGTGTCAGTTACATTATTGTTTTAGACACTTTCGACACTTCAGCAGTAAATAAATATTTATGTATTTGAGTTTCATATTAACTCAATAGGAATACAACAAAATAATAATAAGTGTTAGATTAGCCTCAGCTTTACTCGTTTATGTTTTTGACTGTGAACGTTTTACCGTTCCACTTGCGGTAATGGTAATTATGAAAAACACATTAACATAATGCAAGCATTCAAGCAAGTGTTTAATATGCATTGTTTTTCTTTGGAGTTAACATTGAATTCACGGGCATTACTTGTTTTTGCATAAATAATATAAAACATTCATACTAGTGCTGGCAAAAACCGGAAAAAATTTAAACCGAATAATCGGTTTCTTTAAAAACCGGTTAAAAACTGATAATATCCAAATATCCGGTTATCCGAATTACTGGATATTCGAATAACCGGTTTTCCGTATAACTGGATACTCGAATAACCGAGTTATCCGGATAACCGGTCTTCGGTTTTCTTCAAAATCGCGGATATCCAAAACCGGTTAACCGATTATTCAAAAAATCGATTTAGGTTGCCAGCACTAATTCATACATATCAATCTAGCTGTCTGCATTGCACAATTACAATAATTATTCATTTCCGCTGTCAGAAACTAATATGTTAAAAAATAAATTAAAAAAGTTTATTAAGCTAAGTTCACATGCATTGCGGACACGCAAAATTTTTATTGCGGATCGTTTCTAATTGGTTCATTATGTATATTTCAATCAAAATGAACCAATTAGAAACGATCCGCAAAGCATGTGAACTTAGCTTTAGACCAAAGTATTAAGATGTTATATTAGTCTGAAAATAAAGCACCAATTAATTCCCACAAACATGATATAGAATCTATCTTTTTATAAAAAGATTGTGACATATACTTATTTAAAATACTTGATACACACATATCGCGACAAAATAAATTTAAATAATGTAAGAAGAACTTTGCTGCATCTTAAAACTAAACAGTGTAATGCTAGAAAAAATATCGAATCTTTTTATTCTAAATACGTAAAATACCTGCAATAGTGGGAGAAGCCACTTAAAACCAATAGCACAAGAGATACAAAAGCAAATAGGAGTATAATATTTCGTTGATATTTGCTAAGTAATTTAATAGATTTTTTAATAGATTTGGGCAGACAAACTTTTATGGTTAGTAAATTTTCCACCTTTAATGAAAGTTTTAAAATCAAAAAAGAAGAATTTTACGTTGTACAGCCGAAAGCCAGAAGATAAATAACAGGCTTTTTAAGTTTCTGCTGGAACAGAAAACCCTTACGAAAACACTAAACAATTTATAGGGATTTAGAAACACGCTGTGCTTAAAGTTACAGAATTTATATGAATAAATTTAGAACTAAAAGAACACCTTGTATTGTCAGCTATGAATGTACAATACAGGGTGTAAAACCAATGGTTTTGCTCAAAAATTAGAAACTGACCTACCACAAGTACGCACCACCTTTTATTTGAAAAATCTCTGCTCCTTCGTCAGTGCGTCTGCGGTTTTTATAAACACATCGTAAAAAGATAAATTCCGTAAATATCACGGTTACTGGATCAGTGTCACCCGCAACACCATTTGATAACGAAATTTTTGTCTATCTAGATTCTAGATAATCGATAATATGTAATTACATTATACTTTGTAAACTCCGTGATTTAATTTGTTAATTTCGCATGTTAAAATGATGAATGATTGCATGTTTTAAGTAAATTGATTAGAAACAAACTATAGTAATCAACTGGCATTGTGAACAAGGGTACACACAATATCTTCGCAACTTTCAGAATTTTATTTGTTTTGTCTAAACGTAATAGAAAATCATAAATTAAGGGATGACGAGTTCGGCGTGCTTTTTATTCCAGTAATACTTTTAGAATGTGACCTCAATTGAATTACCTATTTTTTACTTATTATTAGCTAGGATTCATGATTACTGTTTTATTTTAAATTAAGGAAATAAATTAATATTATTATGTAAGAATTATTTTGTGAAAAATTTGTATTTCTAGTACTTAAATATTATTTTTAAAAACAGCTAGGAGTCAAACAGCAAAAGACTAAAAAAAATTAGCTGAATCAGAACTTAATATTTAATGGTGTATCTCTCAAACTGACGATTTTAATAAATTCTATTTTTTCAATAAATTAGTGCATTTTTTTTTAGGTATTGACGATAACGACGATTAATGTTTATTATAACATATTTACGAACCAATAAAAACCATTGACATATAAAAGAATAATTTTGCAAAAAGATTAATCCATTAGGTATTTACGTCTAACAACACGTATGGGTTTTATATGAAGTTAATTTATATGTAAGTTACTTTTACAAAAAAAGAAACTTCTAGTGGAATGTTCTCCCTTTGTTTTCAAATCGAATGAATTGGAAATTGGAAATTTAACACAAGAAAGCAATTAGTTGGCAAAAAGAAATTAATTATTCAGTAAACTGAATGCTCCTGCTAAGCATTTTTTATTATCCCGCCGTGAACAGACACATGTTTTGCATAAATTCTGTATTGAATAGTAATAGAATTGCTTCACCTTGACATAAATCTTTAACCCAAATCACACGTAACCGAAGAGCGACTTTCCTCTCTAACAATTCGAATGTTTCAGTAAAGAAATTCGATAATAATGCGGAATGAGGTCGTTCGGTAGCATACAACAGGTATGTCTACTATTAACAGCAACAGTTTTGCCGGTTTGTTTGGTTGGGGGTGGTTTCTCCTGCTTGAGTAATCCATGCATCCATGGTGTCTGCATAGATAGCTTAAACACCTCTTACTCATGCTACTGCATCGATGGATACACCGGGGTGCAATGCCAAACTAATTGGGATGAATGCTGGTCGTCACCTTGCCAAAACGGTGGTTTGTGCGTAGACGGCATCGCAAGCTTTAACTGTTCTTGTCCTGCTGGATTTGTAGGTAAATAAATTTTGATTTGGAATCATTACACAGCAAATTGTTATTTCTTTTTTTTAATTCCATTGCGCCCTTTCCATCAATTTCTTCCTTGTCTTTGTATTCCACATTTCTATTTCCATTTCTTCCAACGTTTTGCCCTTGGAATTTTCGATTCTGCTCATTCAAATTTTCAAAAGACTCAGACTTTTTAGAATTAAAAAGATTTAAAAAGGTTTAAGTCATATATCAAAGTTGAAAATCTTCACCTTTACTTTCGATTATCCAATTTGTTTTCCCGTGTTTCTTGTTTCTATTTTCTTTTATTATATTCATTTTGTTGCTAATGTTCGAACGGCTTATACAATTGCAAATTGTAATTTTAAATTAAGATCTATTAGAAGGTCTTGGTTAAGTTTTTTGTTTGCTCTTTAGGTGAAGTCTGTGAAGAGGACTTCAATGAGTGCGAAAGTAATCCGTGTCAAAACAACGGTACCTGCACTGATGTTACAAATGGTTACGTTTGTACATGTTTGCCAGGATATTCGGGCGATTTCTGCGAAATCGACATTGCCGTTTGTGATGCAACTAATGAAACGAGATGCGCGAACGGAGGCATGTGTGTCGAAGGACCTGGGGCAACTTTTACCTGTCAATGCCCACCAGGTAAATTGAATTATTTGATCTAAGTACTAAAAACCAAAAAATTTTTATCAAGTTTTAATTGAAACTCATTGGTGCAATGGGTTTCAATTTTTTAATTTCTTTTACTATGAGTTTCATAGATATGATCAATTTGAACCTTGATTCGTTTCAGGATGGGAAGGACTATTGTGCGACTCAGAAGTCAACGAGTGTTTGTCATCACCTTGTCAGAATGGAGCAGTGTGCATAGATCTTCTTGCTGACTACTCTTGCGCTTGTTTGTTCGGTAAATTGAATCATTGAAATATCTTAGAATGCAAAAGAGTGAATTGTTCCTGGGTTTAGTTTTACTTATCTTCTGTAAAATCGCTAAAATTGACCACTTTTATTTATTTATGTAATTTGATTTGATTTTATAACGTAGGTACACCAAATAAATAAAGTAGGTACAAACTTTGCTGAAACCACCATTTCTTTTTGATTATTAGTATTACATCATTACATGTAGTGACGTCGCGTCGGATTCTTCGAATTTTTTTTTCTGATTAAATAGTGAACAAAAATTCTATTATGTACCGATACGACATCCTCGAAACTAATAGAAAACGTTGACCTTTTTATACACATTTAGTCCATTATGTATTGTACTAGCAACCTTGAACCTAAATTTTGCACTAAACCGATTATTCCGCGAAAACTCGTCGCACATATTATCACGAAGACATGTTCATTCGCACTCGTCTATTTTGGCATCATTTCCTTTTGCTAGGTTTCACCGGCCACAACTGTGAAGAAGTAGTCATGGTATGCGACGACAATCCTTGTCAAAACGGTGCGCTTTGCTTAATGGAAGAGGACCATCCAATTTGCTACTGTGTTCCCGATTATCACGGAGATAGGTGTCAGTTTCAATATGATGAATGCCAGCTGGGACCAAGGTGAGTAAACCCCCCATTTCAACCACCGTCTATCTCTTTTTAACTTGCTTAATCCTAGGTGCATGAATGGTGGTACCTGCATAGATGGCATAGATAACTTCACCTGTTCATGCCCGCCACAACTGACCGGTGTTCTTTGCGAGTGCCTTATTTTGGACGCAAACACTTTAGACTGTACTTACATAAGGCCAACCCCCTGGACCGAATTAACTAGTCCTACAACTTTGCCTACTGAGCCAACCACTGCTAGTCAAGTGCCAAAAAATTATACCACAGAGTTTTTTGAAAATGTCACAAGTACAACAGAATATTTAATACCCAACACAACATTATTTATAAGTACATTCGAGAACACGGAAATGTCCGAAAGCACCGCTGCGTCCAGTGTTGAACCATACTCCACAACAATGTACCATGATACAACAGAATATACCACGATGGAAACTCCTTTCGCGTCGACGGAAACCGTCATTCCAACCACGAGCTTAATACCAAAGACGACAGCATTCGAAACAACCGAGAAAGAAACGACGTTATCTACCACTCTAGAAACTACGGTCTTTCCCGTTACTTCCACAGTATTCATTCTCCATCCAAACGAAACCACCTCGTCAGATTTTGTAGAACCAACTACCATGTACCTTCCACCATCTACATTTTTTACTGAAGAACCCACTTTGTATATTAATCAAACAGAAGCCACATCTACATTTCCTTCGCCAAGCGAATTTTCAACACTTCCGTTTGAAAACGTGACCAAACAATTCAGTTTTCCAGATTGCACAAAGACTGAGAATCGATGCCAAAATGGTGGTACCTGCGTATACACCCCCGAAGGTTACAAGGTAAACCACCGACGTTAATATTTGAAATTCTTGAAGTATGTCGTTGCAGTGCGTGTGTCCTTTTGATGCTGAGGGAATGCTCTGCGAGAAACACTTGGGGATCAGAAACGCGGCCTTCAATGGAGGGTCGTACCTTTCGCATCGCCTGACGAACCGCTCAAGCATATCCCTCCAATTCAAAGCCAAGACCTTGTCTTCAAGTGGTCTGATTTTCTACTGCAATATCGACACGTCATACATGGCGTTGTACATAGAAAATGGTTACCTCAAATTCAAGTTTTCCTGTGGATTTCAGACCATGCTTTTAAGTGAGGTGGAAGTACCGGTTAATAATGGTTTTGAGATGACAGTGAAAGTTGAGTAAGTTATTTAAGTATGCGGCAAAACGAGTTTAATTTAAAAAAACGATGCTTTAGATTAAAATTTAGGAAAGATCTCAAACATTGCGATGCTTCTATTAACGTAAACGACACCCTGACCATGAGCGGAGACCAAATCGCTTCAGTGGATAATTTTTCTAAGGCGAATTATTGGTTGCATCTGGGAGGGGTTCCACAGAATGTGCAAAATGAGGATTTACCAGTTAGTGGATTCATTGGTTGCATGAGAGAACTTAAGGTAACAAACCAAAGGGCTTTTTCCCGTTTTTTCAAAGAAAACCTTACAGATATCGGAGAAGCAAATCCTAATTTTCAAAGACGCAGAAGACGGATTTGATGTCACGGAGTGTTCTTCCTTAGCTTGCCTGTCGAATCCTTGCACAAATGGTGCAACTTGTTCGACGAAAAGAGATACTTGGATATGCCATTGCAAAAACGGGTATAACATCAAACATTTCAATAAACAAAAACGAAACATTTTCTAAAATTTACGATCTTAATAACATGTTTGTTCAGAGTCTAATCTGGACTGTAGTTGCACAAGAAAGGGAAATATTTTAACGAGATTAAAGAAACAGGTCTTCTTAATAGGTACGTGGGGAAGATGTGTGAGACTTCTATCTGTGAAGACAATCCCTGCCAATTCGGTGGAACTTGCCTGCCATTTACTGGGAGCGGATATATCTGCCTCTGCCCGCTTGGTAAACACGGACACTTTTGCGAAAACGGTACAAAACCACTTCACTATTAACGAAGAAATATTGGGACGCTTTTTTCAGATTTGGAGATAAGCCAACCCTATTTTTCCTCATCCATCCACGGATTCTCATCCTATATCGCCTACCCGGTACCAGGAAGCATTTCCAATCGCTTGGAAATAAAATTCAAATTTCTTCCGTCGACCATGGACCAAATTTCGATTCTAATGTTCGTCGGGCAAAAGGGACACCATGATTCTCACTCCGATCACATGGCAGTCAGCTTTGTGAAGGGTTACATAATGTTAACTTGGAATCTAGGATCAGGTTGGCTTTTCAAACACCAAAGTCTTTAAACGTTTAATAACTGTGACTTTCATAGGCCCGAGAAGAATATTTACAACGAAACCTGTGAAAGCCGACGAAAAAAGCTATCTGGTTCATTTGGGACGTCTTGGGCGTAGAGCTTGGTTATACGTAGAAAATTTGGGAAATATCACGGGGAGATCTCCAGGAAATTTGGTTCAGTTGGATGTTGTTCCTTTGTTATATTTCGGTAATTTATTACCATCCAGTTACCTTTTATACTCCAGTGATTTTCGCAGTTCATGGCATTTCTTTCTGATAATATAGGTGGCCACGATTCAAGAAATTTTTCAACTCTACCTCATGATCTGCCTCTTCACACAGGATTTGCGGGATGCATCTTTGACGTCGAGTTCAAATCAGGTACCATTGCAATACCCTTAGAAAGCTCCAGATACGCGATCGGAAGAGCTTTAGGCCAATGTGGCACGACGGAGTGCCATGAAAAAAAGTGCCAAAATAACGGAGCATGTCTTTACCATGGGGGAACTTTCACGTAAGACCATCCAGCTAAAGGCAATCACAGTTTTTATCATACTTGCCGCTAGGTGTTTGTGCCAAGATGGTTGGTTCGGACCAATGTGTTCCACTAAATACAATCAGTGTGATCCGTTCAGAAATCGATGCTCACCAGAATCAACCTGCATTCCTTTGATATTTGGGTACGAATGCGATTGTCCGCTTGGAAGGACGGGAAAATATTGCGAAAAACGTATGCGCACTTTCCTTACCTCGCTTAATAGTTAATCAGAGTTTAATTTCAGAGGAAAATTTAACAGATATAAGTTTCTCTGGAACTAGGTCCTACTTAGCACTTGAACCTGTCGATTTCGAACCAATCAGATTCAACATAGATTTTGAACTGCGGCCTCTTAGAGACCGCGGGTTGGTTCTCTTCGTAGGAAGACGAGATTTCATTTCTATTTTCATCCACAGTGGATTACTAGAGCTTAAACTTCTACCAAGTAAGAAAACTTCTCGCCAAATGAAAAACTATTTACCTCATGTAATTTTCAGGTAGACATCGATTGATTTCAAGCGAAGTCCTGTCCCTAAGAAGCAATAAGCTACTAATTTTAGGAACCTGGCATAAAATACGAATCGGAATGTATGGCCGTAAAGTTTATCTTTTTGTTGATAACGTCGTGAACACGGCATTATTAAACAACGGCGACATTTTAAATTTGTCAGGAGAAACCATATATTTAGGTAAGCCAAAAAAAATTGTTAAAGAACCGTACCATTGAAAATTTTCTTTGCAGGGGGTCATCCGGACATGTCTCATGTACCACATGAAGCCACAACATCTCTATCAATACCATACGTAGGGTGCATCCGCCAAATTTATATAAATTCCATGCGTATCCCTCTTACCCCCACCAAAATCAAACAGGCCCGCAACGTCGGTGATTGCGACGGTACCCCATGTGGTGGTGAATATTGTGAAAACGGTGGTTCTTGTTGGTTGGATCCGAATTTAAAAGCGCATTGTGCTTGCCCGGATCCATACTTTGGAGAAAGGTGCGAACTTACTCCATCCTGCGATGAAAGACCTTGTGAAAACGGCGGCAAATGCTTTTCCAATCACTGTTCCTGTGTAGTTGGATGGAACGGAGCCTTCTGTGAAAACTCCGTCACGGTTAAAACCCCAAAATTTTCCGGACGTAGCTACATAATCGTAAACAAACCTCCCGATAAGAAAAGGGATCTAAATTCGATCGGGTTGAAGACGTTGTTCCTGAATTTTACCACGGCGAGTCCAAATGGTTTAATTCTGTGGACTCAAAAAGTATGCACCCCCCCCATCTCCCCCATCTCAGAAAAACTAAACATTAACCAATCATTTCAGGGAGAAAATTTCGTAGGGATTGGTCTGGAAAAAGGTCATATTAAAATAATTTACTCCTCAGGAAACTATGATGAAATTATCGAAGTCTTAGATGTCCCAAGACTCTCGGATGGTCTGTGGCACAGCATAGAAGTCTCTTTCAGTCCACTAAATTTGAAGCTGGACCGAAAACCCATCGAGGTACAAAGTGACGACAAACCAACGGAGCGGATATTTTCGACTAATGGTATTTTCTACTTGGGCGGTTTGCCGTACAAAGAAGAGTTCAACAAAATCGCCGGTATATTCTCCAATAGTTTCGAAGGATGCATCGATTCTTTCGGCTTGGGGAAGGAAAATTTTGTAAACGACTTTAGCAAATATAAGGGTGAAAATGTAGATGTTTGTAATATTATTTAGTTTTATTCGAGTGCGTTAGTATTGTATAGAAATGTTTGTTTAACTGCCATTTTTTACTCTAGTCATAAATTTTCTTAAATGCGTTGTTTCGTTTTAGATGTTTATAATGAGTTTTAATTGTTATATTTTATTATGTCTAATGTTCAAATACTTTTTTATCTATTTGCCTTAAAACAGCAAAAATTTCTTTCATTGGTTTTAATTTAGGCAAGTTTAGGTATTCACTAAAATATCACGCGAAAAAAATAAAATAATACAGAGCAGGCCGTGAATATCGAAAAAAAAAAAATTGGTAATAATATGGCCCGTATTCTCATCTTATGATTAAAGACGCATTTAACTAAAGTAGTGATTAAATAAACAAGAAACGATATAGCTTTATGTCAATTTAATGTGTAAGAGAGTGACGGACGAGCGTTACCATTGGAAATAACTTAATCAGAGAATGAGAATACGGGCCACTCTCTGACGAATTTAATAGCTGTACTTAACAGTAACATTATTTCAAAATGTTTGAGTTAGAGCACAAAACGTTCATTGTTCAAGTTATTTCAGAAATTTTATTTTCGATCGTAAATCATAAATTTATTTACTTCAATTCTAACTCCGTTAATAAAACCTTTATCCAAAAATACTTTTTTAAAAATGACAGTATTTGAACATTAGGTGAATTTGAACAACACAAAATTAGTTACAGCACAATCTTAATTGTTATTCGTGTCACCTCTTTGTTATTTAGGTAATTATTACATGTCATGTAAATTTGTTTAATTCTTATAATGCGAGGACATGAAAATGTCGCTAATAGACAAAAATATTGTTTTCTTTTTAAATTTCTATTTGTATTAATCAAAATATTGCTACCTTAATACGATGAGTACAATTGACATCAAAGTAAAAATGCGTATCTATTTACTTATTTCTACTAACTTTACGGCTTTTAGAGTTTATAAGTGTGTGCAATAAGTACAAATTTTTATTGTTTTTAGATGTACCTTTTATTTAATGTGATGTTGTATACAGAATAAATTTAAGGACCAGAACAAATTTTTCTTTCGCTTAAGTACTGTAATAATGTAAAACTATTTTACATTATTTTTTAATGGAGCGGAAAATTTGAGAAAAGAAATTTATTAAATTCTTGACTTTTTTAAGAGAAATGTCTCCTCGTTTCGCGAACATTGCGCAGACAGCACGTAGCGTAGCAAATTTTTAAATTTTTTATTTTAGGCTTTTGTGTTTTCTGTATTTATAGCACGTAAAGTGCCGTGCTGGGTTTGAATGAACCACCATTTTTTAAGAAACTGACCAGCCGTACTAGCCTTGGTGGGTTACTCAAACGTGAGAGACGCGTTCTTAGATGAATTAGCATGTGTATTCTGCATTTTGCCTATATCTGGTGGGCTCACATAACCCACCAGAGCCAAATGAAAATATTTATGGAGTAAATGTAAATTTATTTATGGATTGCTCAGATTCCTTATAATAGTGGCAATTTACGTGATAGTAATCATTCTCTTGTTTACTCTTTACTTTAAAAATTTTTATTTCTAAAGATTAGTAACAGGCTGTTTAATTGTCAGCGATTTTTTTAATATATTTGGGCCATTTTGGAAGTTTAAGGGCCGGTTTCACAGAGCTTCGATTAATATTTAAGTTACGATTAACTACATAGCGAATGATTAAACAGGAAAACAAGTGCACTTAACGATGATTAACTTAACGATGATTACTAAATGGTTCGTTTTATAGTCAGTCGCTAAATAGGCTAAACGAAGTGTTAAGTGTTTCATAAAGCTCGATTAAGAGATAATGCTTCGCTTACCTTTGCTTAATTAGGTGTTAGATTAATCGATAGAATTTCTGCGATTAAAAAATTGTGTGTGAGTTTTCCAGAGTTTAGACAGCATTTTTAGTATAATAATTTCATTTATCTATCCAAAAAGTAAGTATAATTTTATTTAAAAATATAGCTTACCTTAAATACAAAAAAAAATTAACTTCATTACACTTTGTAATTTGGCTCTACATTATTATCGAAGTTATTTTCAATGATAAATACGCTTCAAAATTATTTCAGAATGTCTGCATCCTCACTTTCTTCTCTGTCTGGTGATGAAGACAGGCCTCCTCAACGTAGTATTCGTTTTATAAGAGACAGAAATAATCCATTTGATAATTTGGAAGAATATGAATTTAAAATGAGATTTCGCTTTTCCAAAGAAGGAGTTATGGAACTTTTACATACATTAGGTCCAACATTAGAGCCTTTGACAAACAGAAATAAGTCCATTAATGCTGTTAATCAGTTGCTGATAACCTTACGTTTTTATGCCACTGGAGCGTTTCAACAGTTAATTGGTGATACTTTTAATATTCAAAAATATTCGGTGTGTAGAATAATTCATCGCGTCACTCATCTTATTGCACGGCAGAGCAACCAGTTGATAAAAATGCCAACAGAAGAAGAAGCTCCACAAGTCACATTGGACTTTTATGCAATAGCTGGTTTTCCTCATGTGATTGGCACCATAGATTGCACTCACATTAAAATCATTTCACCTGGTGGTAACCGTGCTGAGTTGTATCGCAATAGAAAAGGTGTCTTCTCTATAAATGTTCAGGCAGTTGCTGATGCAAAATTAAAAATCAGGCACGTTATCGCAAGGTGGCCTGGCTCTGTACATGATAGTACTATATTTAATGATAGTCCACTGAAAGTAGACTTGGAACGTGGTCGATATGGCAATAATTTTCTTCTAGGAGACAGTGGATATCCTTGCAGAAGATATCTTCTTACTCCACTTCTCAATACCCACACTCCAGCAGAAGAAGCGTACAATAATGCCCATATCAGAACAAGGAATACTGTGGAAAGATGTTTTGGTGTCTTGAAGAGAAGATTTCCTTGCCTGCATGTGGGAATGACCTTGAAAATCGACCACGTTTTATCAGTCGTCATTGCATGCTGCACTCTACATAATTTGGCAATCAACATCAACGACGCAAATCCTCCAGATGAATATCCATATAATGATGATTACATCGCAATAGATGCACATAACTTGCCAGCAGTAGAAGGGCAAAATGATATTATAAGAAGGACGCTCATTAATACTGTCTTTCAACAATAATGTCAACATTAATACCCGCATCCAACCATAAACCATTCTTCGTCTAAACTCATAAATAACCCATGCACCCATATAACCACTGAACAATAATAATAATAATGTACTAGAATGTAGGGGAAAATAGTACTAGATTCTTTAGGTTGGCACTAGAATACTGAAAACTGGAACCTCTTTTATTTTTTTATTTGTGAGAAGTTTTGGGTTTATGCAATTACCAAATTAAGAACGGACAAAATTCTCTCTGGCTTGAACACCAAATAGATTAGTAAAAGTAAAAACAAAAGGTTGGTACGCCTACAGCTGTGAGAATTGCACTGATATACACATTTGGTCTGGCCGGGACTACCTATGCGTTTATCGTGAGTAAATGAAGGATAGAATAGTAGAAACCGCATGAGTAAACGAAATAGCTACATCAATCGACGTTGCCGATTGATAACACGGGCCACGCTCCGGCCGCCGCATTCCTACCTTCGCACGCAACATTACAAGTTTCAATGAGCCTCTCCTTTATTTACTCACAATAACCGCATACGTAGTCATGGTCAGACCAACTATAGGTATATAAGGCATAAGGCAAACCTACTTGCAACTTAGTATATTTTTTTTCCTACTTGGCAGGCATTAACAATTTCTACAGCTAAGAAATAAAACACAGTTTTACTTGCAAAATTTAATTTATTGTAGTTTTTCCAATTGTCTTTTATAAATTTTTATTTGCAAATTATGCTCTCTCAACATTAAATTTTTTTTTTAATTTTCATTTCGTATTTTTTTCTTAATATAAATTAATCTTAAGTTTTCATAACTTTTTGAAATAAATTTTTTTTTCAGAATTTTCTTCCTTTTTGTAGGTGGACGGGAAGTGGAAGGTTCAGATGATCGAATTGTGACTTCAGGTGTTCCGGGGGATGCAGTGGAAATTAAGGATTCAGGATCATGAACTATTTGAACTGAATTGTTAGGTTCTGGGACTGGGAGAATTCCTACTAAATTCTCATTTAGCACGATATCACCTAGTTTCAACAAATTATGCATTATTAAAAACCACTATAAATCCAAGGCTTTTTAGCAAAGGAACATAATAGGTTTGTTCCAGCAATAGTTCGTAACTACTTCGAAACCGTTAAAAACAGTTGCTCACCGAAGTAATGACCGATTTCAACGCCGTCAAGTGTACAATTTTGATGACTGCATGCTTTTGATGGTTTCGAACTAGTTACGAACTATTGCTGGAACAAACCTAATATGAAACTTCAAAAATCGAATTGTAGGACTTATGTACTTATATATACTGCAACAATAGCAACTAATTCCTAATCTACTGAAATATACTTATTTATATTGAATTTAGAAAGAGATATCACAGAAAACATGAAACAGTAGCTTTTTAAAACAATTTCCCTGCTGTAAAATTTGTAATGTGATGTCCTTGAAATTATAGGTAGTTTTTAATAACTATAGACAAATTAAAATAACCTTGCATACACAGGGTGTCCCGCGACGTAATGTCACCACTTCACCTACGTGATAATCAATTCAAACTAAGTAAAAAACTCTAATAAAGTTTTGTTTTAAAGTAAACCGTTTCAAAAATACTGGGTGTTTAATTTTTTATTTTTTTAAATTTTAAAGTACATCTAATCTTTTATCAGTTCACCTAATAGTCAATTCAGACTAAAAAGAAAAAAACTTTATTTCAAAAGGTGTTGAAAATCACCCCCGTTGTTTGCTAAATACATTCTAGCGAGCTCCAAAAGATATCTTGTTGCCTTTTGTAATATATCATTGTTATTTTTAATTAATTATCCGGCCTCCAAAATGTACTGTCGCAGTTCTAGATCTCAACTAGAACTCTTTTGAAGCGCGCTAGAATGTGTTTAGCAAACAACGGGGGTCATTTTGAACACCTTTTGAAATAAAGTTTTTTTCTTTTTAGTCTGAATTGACTGTTAGGTGAACAGATAAAAGATTAGATGAACTTTAAAATTTTAAAAATTAAACATTAAACACCCAGTATTTTTGAAACGGTTTACTTTAGAACAAAACTTTATTAGAGTTTTTTACTTAGTTTGAATTGATTACCACGTAGGAGAAGTGGTGACATTACGTCACGGGACAGCCTGTAGATAAAAATTTAAAAAATAATAATGGATTATCCATGATGTTTGTGACTGGTTTAAAATAATTTGGAAAACGACATGCCAAGGTCACAAAAAACTTCGTTGAAATTTCGAATTATATTTGTTTCGTTGGTACAAGACTAAACTGGATGACATGTTTTGGTTGTAAAATAAACTTTAAAATAAAACTAGGCTTTAAAATAAAAATAGACTTTAAGTTAAAATGGCCACGTGCCTGTAAACTCAGATTTGAGAATGGTTTATTTTACAACCGAAACATGTCATCCAGTTTAGTCTTGTAAGATGTACCAAATTTCAACGAAGTTTTTTGTGATCTTGGCACGTCGTTTTCCAAATTATAAAAATTTAAGTAAAAATGTGCATCAATTTAGTTCAACTCTGATATAAAGTAATAACAGACATGGTTTATAAAGCATGAGGGTTTAAAGGGATACAACAAGCTTACCAAAATAGTTAGCAGCACTATCGTAGATGTTTTCTAGTGGTTGCACTTGGTCCCCTAAAATTGCTAAAACTTGATTTTCAATTTCGGACAATTGAGTAGAACAAGTGCCACCTCCAGTCTGTTGACGTTCCTTCTAAAAATCATATTTACATTGGTGTTAAATTATTGCTACTACTAAAAGCCTATGCGATTAATGCCTGATCTTGGCCTTTTCTTTGTAGACACAATTACACCGAAAATTGTTAGATTATGACTGATGTTATGTTGGACTTATTAAATACAATCATATTCTAAATACAATATAAATTTATTCTTTGCACCTTTTCAATTGCAGCAATTTCTTTAAATTTCTGGCTATCTGCTACAGAAACTCCTAGTTCTTTGATTTCTTCATACCGTTTTTTCTAAAAAATAAAATAAAATAATAATGCAAAGTACACTCAAAAAAAGCTGCAAAGGTAATTAGGGATGGGATGCAATGAATATTTATCCTACTAATGTGTCGATTAGGCTTCGTGTTAGTACAATTTTGATATAAATTGCTGCAAGACCTACAAACTTCTAATTTACTCCAACCATATTCTTTTAAATGCAGTTACTTAATCGTGTGACTAATCACGTTTTATAAAATTAGCCCTAATTATTTTAATATTCATTAAATTGTAAATTATATTATATTAGTAAATTAATTTAATATGTAAATGCATGCAACATATCGTCACCTTACCTGCGAAACGTCCTAAGTTCATTACTTTTCATATGCACTCAGAAGGTTTTGCAAGTAAGGTGACGATATACATTTGGAGTTCCCAAGGCCCACCTACCTGTTGTAATTGATCAAGTGTTACTCACATTTTCATTTGCAGTCTCCTTTCGTGTTTGCCGTTTTAAATTGTCATATAAGTGTTTCAATTGGTCATGGGAACATGGAACCAAATTTTGACTATTAAACTCTACTGCTATCTTTTTCCAAGTTTCATTTTTTGTCTTAATGGACACACCATCAGTCTTTTTGTTTTCTATAATTTTATTGTACCTAAAAAATAAGGAAGGAAAGATTGAAGGGATAAATTTGGAGAAATGGAAAATAACTTTAGGAAACAAAATAAATGGCAATGTATTATATTATCCTTAAATTTGAATACATTCTACATATTAATTTAAAGTTTTATTACTGTTAAGTTATAATTACTATGCACACATGATGTTCAATTCGACCTGAGTACGAGAGTGTAAACTTCTTGTATACACCTATTATATGTTGTATCTACATCTTGATCAAAACTTAATTTCTAATGCTATAGAATCAAAAATTTTTAGCTTAAATCATTTTTCTGTGTGTTTATAACTACAGTTTCAAATACTGAAAACGTAAAACATTAAAAAATTCACATCATGTGTACACAGTAATATTTTAAGAGATAATACTTACGATTTCACCAACTGCAGGAGTTGTTCTTTTTCAATTATATTAAAATTCGCTCCCCTTTTTCTTTTTTCCATTTTTAAAATCACTTTACACTAAACTAATGAGCAACTTAACCTGAAACTCTAACCACACTCCAGCAAATAATGACAACTATCACGTGATTTGATGCGATTTTTAGACGTTGCCAAATGTAAGCTTTGATTAGTTAATCATTGATTAACTTATGAATTTTTTGTTTTGTGAAACAGCGTCAAATTTTTAACCCTGATTAATGTTAACGGTCGATTAGTTAATCAACACTTAAACAAAGCTTTGTGAAACCCGCCGTAAGAATAAATAAAATAATTCGACGAAAGATAACAGAAACAAGCAACATGGAAATATGAAGAATAAGGTGATCGAAAGAAACAAAGTTGATCGAAAATTCTCTGACGAAATTTATATCCAATTTTGTGCACTGCTCATGCTCAGTACGATTTTGAACGGTTCAGAACTTGAAATCCTGACTCGAAATCATAACAAACTTTTACAAAAACCGTTGGCAGTATTGGCATGTTGCATGTTGGCAACACTGGTTGTCTATAGATGGCAGCACACGTTTTAAATTCTTGATTTGTTATTGATGTTTTATAACAATAAATTTATTCTTAAAAATAAAGTCGCTCGGAAATATTTAATACATGGCGAAGTAGGTATCCTTTTTAAAGAGATAAGTACAAAATAGTTGTAAAACAAAATGCATATCACGTAAGTACGATTTTTAGATATTTGAGGTTATGTTTTCTTAATCGTTTATCTAGACATTCTGAGTGGAGAAAGTTAGCTAAAAAAGCTAGAAGGAAACGAATTAGGCAGCAGCAAGCTCGCGAAAAACATGAAAAAGATGAAGTGGGTAGGTTCTCTTCAAATTTTTTTATTTCTGCATTATCCGATTTTGTTTGGAACGTAGAGAGACAACGTAGGGAGTCATCACCGACTTACATTATATGGGTACACGAGCAGATGCAAATTGAGAAATTTAAAGAAGAAGAGGAATTGCGACTGGTGAAGGAAGCAGAGGAACGATGGTTAAAAATCGAGGAAGAGGCCCAAAAACAGTGGCAAGAACTTCAGAAGAGACTTGAGCAAGCTAAAAATGAACGAATGAGACAAAATGAATTGATTAAAGCTGAATGGGAGAAGGAGCAAAAACGTTTGAAAGAAGTCGAAGAGAGAAAGTTGAAGGAAGTAGAAGAACATCTTCAACAACAAACGTTATTAAAAGAACAAATAGAGCATTACATTGATTATGGTGGAGAAATACCTGAACCATTAAGGCAGTCTTACGAAACCAATCCTAACAAGGACATCTGTCCTTTCTTTAAGAAAACTGGTGCATGTCGATTTGGGGATACATGTTCTCGCAATCACATAAGGCCAGCGATTAGTCGCATTTTATTAATACCAAATTTTTATTCACATATTAGTTTAGAACAGTCAAATGAAAACGAGTATGGAAGTGATATTCTAGAATTTGAAACATACGAGACTTATGCCCATTTTAAAGAATTTTTTTATGATGTGCTGCCTGAATTTGAAGTATTTGGACAGATAAGACAATTTAAAGTATGTTGCAATCAGGAAATACATTTGCGAGGAAATGTTTACGTTGAATACAGCAGCTGTAGAGAAGCAATCAAAAGCTACAGAGTGTTTCAAGGCCGGTGGTACGGCGGGAAGCGATTAAATTTGGAATTTTGTGAAATCAAATCCTGGAAGTCAGCAATTTGTGGTATTTATTTTGAAAATTTTACAAAAGAAATCATTTTCGTTTTTATTTTCTAGGTTTATTTTTTAAGAAAAACTGCCCTAAAGGAACAGCTTGTAATTTTTTACATGTATTTCATAATCCAGGGAATCTATTTTATCATGCTGACAAAGATTTACATCGTACACCACCATCTCATGATGAATCTGAGAGGTAAGTAATTAATATATTTTTATAATATGTATATAATATAATACAATTATTACTACTAAATCTTCAACTTTAATAAATTAAATTATTTCTAGTACAAGTAGAAACTGGAGATGGTCTGAATCACCTGAAAGGTTGACGGTAAATCATTATAATGAACAAGGCGAGGGCAAGAAAAACAAAATAAGGATTAAAACTAGAGAAAATGGTAAAAATCTTGATCACAGATCAAGGAAGCGAAGGAAAAGTCGGTCCAGGTCAAGGCAAAGGCACAGGTCTTCAACTAGGAAATCACACAAAAGATCACATTCAAAATTAGAAAGATCTAAAAGATAAGTTTTTACATCAGTCACTACATTTTGTACATTTTTAATTAGAAAATGTGAAAGCATGTAAAATACAATTACAGTATAGTATAACTTGAGAGGATAGTGTTTTCATTAAAAAATAAATAAGTTTCATGTTACCCTTATAAATAAGTAAATGTAGGTAAACGATTTTTGTTCCTAGATTCTTTATTTTCTTTTTTTTAATGTTTACGGAATAAATTGAACGTGTTTCAAATAATTTGAACACAAATTACAAAACAAAACATATTTAGGATGTACATAGTCATTAGCAAGAATATTTTGTAATTACCTACACATGCATATTTTCTGCAAATATGAACTTAATGATACAAACGTAAAGGGGACAAGATTATTTTCCATTATTTATAGAAAATATTTGTCACAACAGTAACCAATTATTTATATTAAAAGAAACATTTTTATGTCATAGTTTTATATTTTTAGCAAAAAATAAAAACATTTATAACGTCAAGTATTGCATTAAGTGCGGTCCATCAACATTGATAAATTTAATTGTGCCAACATAATATACACAGATAAATATGTATACAAACCGTCGACGGCTAATCAAGATAGATTGGTAATGCCATTGCAAAATAGGACGGTTTGTTTGAAAGCAACATCAATAGATCTTGCGCTGGGAGGGAAAGGTGGGGTACTGTTTACTCGTCCCTAGTGCACATAGTGTTCATTAAATGGAGATAAAAATCGATTACAAAAAATATACTTGTTAATTGAAATAATAATAATAATTCATTAGGAAATAGAATTATTAATTTAATTAATCAGTTAATTATATTGAATTAATTCATTAAATACAAATACACGCAATAAAACTAGTATGTACGGCTATGAGTTCTGTTGCGTTACACGACATCCGCCGAAAATTATCGACTACAATTTGAAAGTAACCAATCACTAAGTTAGTCTTAGGGCGTGTACCGAAATTACCAAATTGTAACCAGGGTTGGTTGTGGTAGCTAAATATTGCGTTTCGTAAATGGAATCTGGTATTTACGGAACGCAATATTTAGCAACCATAACCAACCTGGTTACAATTTGGTAATTTCGGTACACGCCCCTGTGAACTTGTTAGCTACATTTTAAAGCTCGCTTGCCCAGTCTATCTTGATTAGTCGTCGACGATACAAATGTAAGCATGAGATACGCACGTGTTTTTACAAAAAAAAAGAACACGTCTACGTGCAAAAGATGAGAGACGTACGATAGTTACGTCATTCACAATCTAAACTAAAATAACGTTTTTATAATAATTACCGAAACGAAAAATATAAACATAACATTACTGTCTACATAAATAATGCGCAGGAAGATGCAAATTTTTTCAATGAAAGCTTGTTTAATTAACCTAATGACTTGATTTATAATTGCTTTTGTGACTCTGCAACGCACGAAGTTATTAAATTTGAAATGGTTATAACGCAATCGTTGCAAAAGAAATAAATGAATACCATTACTTAATCGATTGCATATAACCATTTCGCTGGAAATATGAACTTGAGTAACTTTCCGAATGTTCTAATTTGCGCAGCGAATTAGTTCCGATATCTTACGTAATATTTGGGATTGAAAAAGTAAATGCAATTCTTCAAATTTTATAAAACAATTTTTGGCACTTTATGATGAAAATTTTTAATTAATTTTTGCTCCGCAAATACAGAAGATGCCAGCGCAAGTTTATATCCAGGAACGGTTTTAGCAATTTTTTTATTTAATCTTGGCCGAAATTTACAATAATTGATAAACTTGATGAATTGAAACTTAAAACTAAACTTTTTATTAAGTTAAGGTAATTCGGCCCAATTTTGTATGCGCATGTATACAGTTATAAAAATACGGTATTTTAAAATATTTTGTACAGCCCTATGTGTATTACACTGTATTTTATCCTGGCCCTAAACTAACTTTATTAGCCAACAGTAGTAAATAATTTTGTACGGCTAGTGATGTAAAGTTGTTTTATCTACGACCACTACTGTAAATGACTAATTACGTACAACACATAAACTAAGTAAGCCGGTGTTTACAAATGTCGTGCGTAAAATAAGAAAAACGCACAACGCACCTACATTACGCACGCTTGTCGTTAGATCTACTTAGTGGCATCACATTAGATTGACAGTCGTCGAAATTACATTTGTCATTGCTGATTACTTTGAATGTAATTTTTGTGGTCGTAGATAAAGTATAGTACAAAACTCGAGTTGTAAAGCAATTACGCACTTGTGAAATTACTTGCATTCGCCGCTGTGCGGCTCATACGCAACTTTTCCAGCGTGTGTAATTTGCTATTTACAACTCTCGTTATGTAATATACTATTAAGACGCGTATAATACTTTGCATCACTAGCTGCACTATAGTTGTTTTCATAAGGGAAGAGCTCTGCGTCATAAAAAATACTGTATTTTTACAGTATCTCACAGACTGCATGGGCACTTTTCAGAATTCACTGGTTCAGTCGGTTACCTACCGAAATGTTCCATAATTCACCGGTTAAGAAAGAGAATAGATAACTTATACAAGAGGGGACACTTGAACAAGGAAATGCAAATTAGAAAAGAGAAAGTATTTATGCCAAATTGTTTCCGGACAAAAATTGTGTCTCCGATAATTCGATGTATTATGTCATCCAAGCGCCATTTGTTGAACGATTCCCCGGTATTTCGCCTACACCAATTTAAAGTGACAACTAGTTCGAGGTCATTGAAACTACTCGGCAAAAATCAAACGTGGCGACACGGAGTATCTTCTCTTGAATAACTTACCTACTTTGCGGTTAATGCTATTTCCACCTTTCAAAATTGACCAGTACGAGAGCATAATTGGCGATGCAAGCTTAGATGCCAACGCCTCTGGTGGCCAATCTGGAATCCGAATACCCGGTATAACGTAATTAACTGTTGGTAAATAAAACCTTCGTCTTGTATAAAGCACAAATTTAGTAAGTTTTTTTCGGTTTTTTGTTTAATATAAAGTCACTAGTGTGTGAAATGTATTTTATTTTATTATTAAATGGCAGAGAAACTTGTTAGTGAGCAGCCCATAGCTATGGGTTGCTAATGCGTTTCTGCATGTGTGACACACAACTGTTTTTCGCCTAGCCCTAAATCAAATTCAATCTTTGTTTAAAACTGACTAATGAAAAATTCTGTGAATGTCAAAGCACGCAAATGAAATTTTCTTATGCTTTTTTTGTTATGCAATTTTCTTATGCATTAGTGATTCGTTAACATTTTTGTACTCAGAAAAATGGTTGCTTTCAAATGACATTTTCAAAAAAATAGGTTGTCATTTTAAAAAATGTCGATGACGTCACGGCGCAAAAGTGGTAACTGACATAAAATTAAAATTGGTTCTAAAAGATGTCTTTTTAAAAATAAAATCGAGCTGTCCGAGCGTTTTTCGAAAAAGTCAACGTTAAGGGTGCTTTTTCGCTTGGTGCGTTACTTTATCACCACACTGTATATAATCCATACATAAAGCCTGATATTTTCGGAGAAATTAAATTTGTTGAAATTGATATAAAAATAAATGTAATTTGATTGGTCGTAAAGCTTCATCGATATTCCGGCTAAGGTTTGACCTTGAAAAAAGAAATTCTTAGCAGGCTCTGATAATAACTAAGCAGCGGATAGCCGTCGGGCAGGTGGGCCGACGAGAAATAGGTAATCAGTGGCAGCGAACAATGCAAATAAATTAATCGTTTTCACCCTAGTTGGTCGTGAATTGTCAGTTGAGAACCATCCTTCGCTTGACACTTGAAATTAGCATATATCATAACCTCATTTTTTTATAGAATATAGAAGGAAATTACTGAATCGGTAATTCTACTTTTTACTGCGTGCTTGCACCGCGTGAATTGCCGAACTCAACAAATGTCATAATATAAACGCTTTATTAGTTTAAACGTGGGATTATGCTAATTCATACGTCAAGTCGATTGAGGCTGGTTCATAACTAAAGCTGGTTTTCCACTAAAGGGACAAAACAAAAGCACAACAGAAACTAGTGTCGAAAAAAACAAAACTGCAACTTTTTATCAACTTTTTGAAGACTCGAGTTTTTAGCGACAGTTGCTGTTGTGTTTTGCGAGTCCCGATCGAAAGCGGTAAGATCAAAGAGTTTTGGCGTGTTTACCAGCTGCCACTAGAGGTGGAGAAAAATCGATAGCGCTAGTTTCGACTATCGAAAATAATCGATTGTATTTCTTAACAAGCATGTGTAAAATAAATAGCGGTCATTAGAAACCAGACATTTTGCACTAGCGTTTTTTATATATGTACAGGGTAAACAATAAATATATGTATTTTTTAATGGAACACCAGAATATTTTTACAGATATTTCATCGCTTAAGCGTTTCTTTGAATTCGCCCTATACAATACGTATATTCGTTATCAGAGTAACTTTAAGAATCTAGATTTGCCAAAATATATAGGGTAATTCTATTAAAAAAAGATATGTATTTTTTATATGTATAAAACACTAGTGCAAAACTGTTAGCATGATTGGAATCTACATAAAAAGTCATGTAAGACCAATTTTTTAATTTTTCGTATCGGGTAATATTAAATTAATAAAGAGGGATTTACATTAACAAAACTAACCCTGTACTGGCTGTACTACAATTGAAAGCAAAGAATAGAAGACAAAAACAGTTTCTCAGTGGTTTGTTGCCTTATTTCTTTAGTTCTGCAACTATCGATTATTATCGATAGTCACATGCGAAATTATCGACTACTATCGATGGTGTCAACTATCGATATTTCTCCACCTCTAGCTGCCACTGTTTGGTGGAAATAGCGAGTTGCAGTCGTGTTTCAGTTTTCTGGTTTGTTTGTGCAATAAATAGTAAATAAATAATACTCCTAGGTAAGTAAATATGATGAGACATGGTTTTTATACATACTACCGCGCCTTTTTCCAATTCATTAAAATTTGTCATGTTCAAAATAAATCGATTTTGTTGTTTACAGACACAGTAGTGTGTTCGGTGGAAAAGCACTGAAAACAAAGCTGAAACTCCTATAATATTTTGTCTGTTTGGTGGAAACAGGGTTTCCAATTTGTCCGAGTTTTGTTTTCTGTCTTCAGTGTCTCGAAAAACACAACAGAAACTCAACTAATCCGTTTGGTGGAAAACCGGCTTAATAATTCACCAACTAGAGAAAAAAATTTAAAAAGACACGTTACATGGTGTGACCTTCCTACTCCCGTTCTATGGACTACATAAGTGTGTTGTATTTTGAGTGGGGAACGTTTCCAAACAAACAAAGATACTCGTGAATTTGACATTTTTCTTCAGTACCACGTAACAATAAAATAAAGCAGAAATGGATTCACTTGATCATGTTAAGATTCTAATTGAAACATTAATCTAGATTCTAGTACGAGTGAATTAGATATGATTCTTAACTTATTTCAGGCATACTACACCACTAGGTTCATACATGCCTAACCTCAAACGGTCAAGGATCGTAGCCATATGCTTCGACTTTATTGTTACCCTAGCAACCGTTGCTATTTGGAAAAGATTTGATGTCAGCACTTATGCTGTCCATTCCCGATGAGAATCCGCTGCTTAATTATAACAAAATTGAACGACATCCGCCTTCGTTTTATCAGCCCCACCAATTGCGTAGCACGCACTCTATCGAAAGTGCGTGCTGTAGCACGTGGTGACTAGCCGGCTCGAGCCCAAAAATTCACCGGAAAAGTTATAAATAAATTGCACATCTACGTCACCGTACCGTAATCACACTATTCGCACTCATTGCTACGACTGGCAAAATCCATCTTTCGTTCTCATGAGGCGTTCGTGTGCTTGCGCGAGTTACCATCTCGACCTAACCTAAACGTCCGTTCGTTCGCGACAAATTTGACAATTTGGCCGGTGAGAAAATTGGAATGGGCTTGAATGACTGGAGGCCGTTTGTGTACGGGGGCTTGGCATCGTGTGTGGCAGAATTTGGTGAGTTATTTAATTCATGTTAACTAAAAATAAACGCTTGACAAATTTTGTAGGCACGTTTCCCGTTGATACTTCCAAAACCCGATTGCAAATTCAGGGCCAGAAAACTGACGTAAAACATGCCAAGCTTAAGTATAGTGGAATGGTTGATTGCATTTTAAAAATTATCAGACAAGAGGGGTTACCTGCATTATATGCCGGGTGAGTACAAACACAAATACCAGCACACGTAATCACTCTGTTGTAATTTGTTTTTACGAATTCCTTGTTTATTATTAGAGCTTGATTTAGCAACTTAAATACCTGTCAAGTACTGTTTATAATTATTTACTTTGGTAGTTTTTTAAGTTTTTTATCAACTCTTGCTATGTTATTTGGGCGGTATGTCTTGGTTTTACCAAGATGTCAATGTTACACAACCTCAGGAAGTGCGACGACTTGTTTTTTAGTTAATCTAAAGCTTGTTTTACATTATCATTTATACTGGAAAAAGGTATATCAAATTTTAGGATAGTAATCAATAGTTTAGTCGCAACAGAAAAGCAAATTTACCAAAAAAATAGTATGGAAGTAGATTTATTTGTGTCTGTTTCATAACATTTTTTGTACTATTTTCTTGTATTAGAAACAGAACGTAGTGTAATGTAATACAGGCTTTTGAATTTCATAGCAAGAGTTAATAGAAATTAAAAAAAAACACCCAGTAGTTGAAAATTAATTATTATATAATATACAGATTCGGTAAATGTTCAACTGGACATCCTGTTATAATGCGTGCGACAGGAAACGCACTAGAAAAATAAAGAGAGAAATTTGACTAATCACGCCCACTTGTTTTTCATGCCACTCACCAGTCACCGCCCTCCTCCGCTCTTAGTTCTCCGCGAACAGAATTGAAGCAAACTTGCTATGTCCAGTACCCAAATTTCCGATTCTGTGTATTACATTAGTTTTTGTTTTTGATACTTAAAAATTATCAGTGCTTGAAGTATTCTGTCAAGTGCTTTATAGCATACAATATTTAAAATTTCAAGGAAAATACATATGTATTTCATATCTAAAATATTTAATAACAAAATTTTTTAAATACCTAGGTATAATTTTTAACTCGCTAATAAATTAACTTTGAATATTTATGTTTTATGTGAAATATCATAAGAAATCAATAACATTTCAAAACATTTCATTTTCAAATCATTATACAGGGTTACAAATAATTAAAGGGTCACTACGGGGATCTCGTAATCATTAATGCTGGGTTTCATAAAAGTCGATTAAATTTAATCATTGATTAAGAATAATTCCTATACCTTTAGCATATGTAACCATAGCAACGTTTACTTTTAACGCTTGATTAAATTTAAGTAACGTTTGTGAAATCCACCATAGGAGATACAAAGACGATTAAATTACCAAAAAAGTTGCGCCGTTTTGGGATCTATAAAAATGTGCAAAAAATCACTTCTATCTTCATTCATTTCTGAAATTTCTTCAAGAGACAAAATTCTTTATTTCGAAAATCTTGTTATTAAGATAGAGTCATAAAATTCGGTAATTTTCTATTAAATTCGATGAATAGTCTAATACAGTTGGAAGAAATAGATTAGAATTGACAGTTTCGCAGATACGACTATCAACTGTTTTTTTTTTTTTCTTAAGCTTAGTTCAGATGCATCCGGATACGCAAGATATTTATTGCGGATCGTTACCTGATTGGTTCGTTATTAATAACCAACCAATCAGGAAAAGATCCGCAATAAATATTTTGCGTATCCGGATACATCTGAACTAAGCTTAAGAAAAAAAAAACAGTTGATAGTCGTATCTTTTCGTACAGTCATGCGCACCTAAAATGCATCTTCTGTACGCAAACCTCATTCTTAAAACCTTGTGGTACTAGGCTCACAGAACTGTCAAGTTGAAGTATTTAAGCTGCGCACGGCTGAACCATGTAATGCAAAAATAAAATCTGAATATGATGATATCGATTTATACAGGATGTCCACCGAGTGCCGCGGTCTTCTCTAACGTCTATAGTATATAAGATAAAAATTCAAACGAGCTAAGATATAACTCAGTCAGCTCTACTTCCTAAAATTATTTTTTGCTATTCAGAGTGTTCAGTAACTCAGAGCCATACAAAAGTTATATTTTTTTAATCAAACACCCAGTATATTTTTACATATTTCAAATGTACACATAACGAATAGGTAATAGCCAAAAAATTAGGAAGTTTTGCTTAAGAGTTTGTAAAATTATCTTTCGCAAAACTCAACACCCTGTGTACATAACTGACAGACCGAAGCTGTTTTGAAACTTCTGTAGAAAAGATATCATATTGAGTACCTACAAAAATTCAAGACGAAATGTAAATAAATAACAAAGATATAAGCACTCATATTATAGCAATTTTTTTACACTTCGATATCAATATCTTACAAACTCTTAAGTAAAACTGCCTAAATTTTTGGTTATTACCTATTCGTTATGCGTACTTTCGAAATATGTAAAAATATACTGGGTGTTAGGCCCTGAACTGCATATATTAAGCTTTAACTCCCAGATTAAAAATACAAAACCAAGCATCTTGCAATTACTATTTTAAAAAATCATACTGTATAACAAATCCTTTTAAAAAAATTAACTACATATTCTGATAAGGTCTATAAATGAAGTAGTTTATACAATACTCAATGTATAATAACTATAATCGGTGTAACATGAACTAGAAATGTTGTTTACAACAAAATATTTCAAAAAAAAAAAAACAAGTGCTTAAGAATTTTTATTTAGTACCTATTTACTAGAACTTTAAAAGCACTAGTTATACATTGCATTGTTGAAGGCATAAACACATAATTAGGTTTAAACGTTTATAGCCTTTAGATTAACTTTATTATCTCAAAATTATAACCAAGAACCGGCAACTAGAAAAGTCAAAAGCCACATTGAAAGCATTTATATTTTGAAAGTCCGAACTTTCACAGCATTAATAAGCAACTATAACACATATTTTTTTGTTTTTAGGATTTGGCCTGCAGTATTAAGACAGTCAACGTATGGTACGATCAAATTCGGGACCTACTACTGTCTCAAAGAATTCATAGTTAAGCATCATGGTAGTGAGACTGTACAAATCAATGTATTATGTGCTGTGATTGCTGGCTCTGTGTCCAGCGCGATTGCAAATCCGACCGATGTCTTAAAAGTCCGTATGCAAGTTGATGGTACTACGGGAAACATAGGACTGTTTGCGTGCTTTAAGAATGTATATACGCAGGAAGGAATCTCAGGATTATGGAGGGTAAACAAGAATTCTTTTCCCAAAACGTTAGCAAATATTTTTGGACAATTTTATAATTTGTATGTAATTTGATTTTCAAATTACATAGAAGTCTAGAACATTTGGTGGTCTTCACTTATGCGTTCGATCACAAGTCATAAAAACTAGAAAAAAGTTGTACTAATTAATTATTAATAATTAAAACCTGAAAAGCAAAACTACGTGACCTGAACATTCAAAGATAGTGATATAATATTAATTACGTTTTCTCAATTAATAAGTAACATGTCTTTTATACACTTGATACAGCTGAGAATAAAATTGAATTTTTTATAATAAGTTATTGAAAATGGAGGAATATTTTGTAGGAATATTGCAAGACTGGTATAACAAACAATACGTATTTGGTTGTTACACTTAAAAATGATTGCATTGTTTATGCTTGAACGTCAAATTTATTGCAAATATTTTGTCAAAAATAATGGAAAGTTACATTGCTTAACTTTAATACGTCAGACAAATATTTTCACATCAAACATCTCATTTAGCTAGCGAACAAGTCATATGAAAGTCAATGTCTTGATAATGGTATTTAAAAAAATATTGCTTCGTTACTATACAAATAACAGTAAATCTAATCAGTTTTAAATGGACAGTTTTAACCAAATAATTACAATTTTTATTGTTTGCATTAACTCATGGTTTTAGAATTTCGTTTATTGTTCTTTCAACTTGCCTTGAAGGATAAGTTACCATTAAAAAAAAAATGTTGAACAAGTCACTGTTTAGGTTTGCACTTTTTTATCATCTGGAATTCCTACACATTTGTTATCTCGCATTTTACACATGCTTCAAGACAAAGTTCACATTGCGTAACTCCAGGTTCAATAATTTGCTTGGCATAATGTGTTTTGTGAATAGTAAAATTTGCCGATTTAATTTCCTGTGTATTAATAACTTATCATTAAAAATAAATGCATTGATCATGCATTGGGCACATGATCTACAGTTCTATTTTCACTGATATCATTAGCTGGCAGCATGATATTAATTTTTTTTATCCCATCCGGCCATCCATCACTTTACTGGTCATAATTATAGTAAATTATGTTTTTAACAGTGTCTAACAATTAAAGACAAAATTAAAAGTCACTCTATTAAAATTCATATTTATTACCAGCTGTAAAGTAATTAGTATGTGATAAGATATTTTTCAATTTAATTTTGAATGGTCACTAATATGGATAATTCTTTATATTATAATTTCATGTAGATTGTAGATTTTAGAAAATCTTACACAATTATAAGTATAACATTGTTATAAACGAAATATAAAATTATGTATTTAATTCCTTTTCGAATATTCTATTTTTTTTTGTGAGTGGTTCTAATTAGTGGAATGGCTCTAAAATTTATCTTAGAGGAGACTATCAGATTCTGCTTGTCTACACAAGGTGTTTTCGGAAGTGTGGCTGAAAACAGAACCTTGGTATTTACATGCACTGGGTACATGAGTAAACACTTTGTTTCTGCTCAAAAATAAATATAATGTGTATTTTTGTATTTTACCCAGACCCCGGCGGCACTGGTGAATAAAGAAATTTCTTTAAATAAATTATTAAGGACAAAAACATAATAATTCTTAGTAATTTCCCTGTATTTGTCTTAAATTTTATTTAGTTAAAATTAAAAAAAAAAAACATTTGATTTCATAATATTATTTAAAAATATATATTATATTTATATTAATTTATTTTTAGGGTGTAAGTCCTACTGCACAAAGGGCAGCGTTAATTGCTGCAGTGGAATTGCCAGTTTACGATTTTTGTAAAAGCCGACTGATGTCTTACCTTGGAAACAATATTTCTAATCACTTTATGTAAGATAAACATAAAACATGTTTGTTTTTGTTACATGAATTTAATTTCAGCTCTAGTCTTTCTGCTGGCTTAGCTGGTGCTATTGCTTCTACACCGATAGATGTTGTTAGGGTAAGTAAATAAATATACCTTAAATAAACACCAATGCAGTAATTTATTTGCAGACAAGGTTGATGAACCAAAGAAAATTAAAATTTTCTGATCAAAGAATAAAAGTGCACATCTACAAAGGAACATTAGATTGCTTTGTTCATACTTTTAAGAATGAGGGATTCTGGGCATTTTACAAAGGATTCATCCCTACTCTGTTTAGGCTAGGTCCTTGGAACATTATATTCTTCATAACGTACGAACAACTCAAGAAAATGTATTGAGAAACATGCCTGTCCTAAATTGAATGTGTTACATTTATAGTACAATTAATTTGTATTTATTTTTTTTGTTATTTATTAATTTATAAATTCACGTGAGTAAGACACAAAATAAATAAAGCCTACATTGAATTCTGTCTATTACTTTCTTTGTTTATCTTAAAGAATGTGAATTAATCGGCTTCATCGAGACTTGATTTCGTTTTCTGTCGCTTGTAGTTTGCGAATAGCACTTTACCTCTGTGATTGAACATGTAAAAGGACGATACATTTCTGAACGACTCCCAAGTCTTATTTTCCAAGTCTGCAGATGCTTTTATTTCTTTGAAATCGCCTGCAATATACAGCACACCATACATGATCACGAAAAGACTAACGACAGCCTGAATTGTTATCTGAAAAGTATTGTTAATCATTTTCCGATTGCGGAAATGCAGTGAATACTTACATCTAATGGTAAACTAGTAAATTCAAGTTCATTTAATCTTAGGTATGATCGATCTGAAGTAAAGAAATTGAATGTTACATCATTTTGTAATAGGTTATGTTGCAAATCTTACGTTGAGCCGCTGAATACGCCGCATGAAACAAAGACAAAAACCCTAATATGAGTATTAGTCGATGGAATGTAGTTGCAGGCATTATTTTGTAGATTATGCGAATTAGTTTTATCAGAAATTTCTTAAAACAATGTCAAATTTTCTGCCATTACACGTTTTGCAAATTACAAAATACACGACCAGTATAGCCAACCCGAACCAATAACGTCATTCGATATAGGGTCCAATGTTGCCAATCCAAAATTTATTAAAATAGCTGACAGCCTGAAGTTCAAAATACACTGTGATCAATAATGATTGAATGTGCCGCTCTGTTATAATTTTTTATTGTCCGCACGGCGGTGCATAAAAAATATTATTGGTATTCTTAAATTCTCTGTATTGAGAAACTAATTGTGATTTTTTTGTTCTTATGTTGTCTTACAGAGCGATTGGTAATGCATTTAAAGTTTTGTTAATCAAATGATCGTTTGTCACAATTTAGTTGTCAGGGCCGGTCACAAGGGGGGTGCACCGGGTGCAAGGCACCCGAGCCACACAGGGCCCCAACAGGCCCGTAACTAGACAACCTAACTATCTAACATTCTGAAAAATATACAAATTTGTCAAAATCCAAATTATACATTCCACAAAACACACCTATATATATATATACAGGGTGTTTAAAAAATATGTTCGGACATTTCACCCAGTTATAGATATCATTAACACAAACACGAAAGTCTTAATAAATAGGTATAGGTTTGAAAATCAACCATTTTCGAGAAACAGTCGATTCTGTAAAAAATAAATTTTGCTTGTTAACCCTTTAGTAAATTTTCAGTTTAAACTAATATTAAGTCTTCACTTGAAAAGTTCATCGAGTAGCCTCTGAATTGTTCATTACAATGTGAAGCACATTTTGAATTAGACTGATTCGAAATACCACTTTACGTTCTGTCACGTTAGACTATATATGCAAAATACTATAACTGTTGGACAACTGTCATCCGTTAAACGTCAATTGATTTACGAAGTCGTCACTTTTTCTCACTTTATTCTCTCATCAAAAAATTAAAACCAACTTGATGAACTTTTCATTTGAACAGGTGTTAGTAGTGTTAAAAAAATCTCTGTTAAAATCAATTACAGTGTACTAATGTCATCCTTCCAGACCACGCATGCTCTCCATAAAAATGAAACCGGACCTACGTTCATTAAGACTTTTGTGTTTGATGTGATCTAAGTATAACTGTGTAAAATTTCCAAACATGTTTCTTAAACACTTTGTATAAATAAAACGGGAATAAAATAAACGGTCCCCGTACTGCAAACTGCATACTAAAATACTGTGCTTTAAAAAGGGACCAACAATTCTTATTGCATCCGGGCCCCGTCACTTAAAAGGCCGGCCCTGGCCAATTGCAAAATAACATTTTCAAAAGTGACCCTGAAATCATTTACGAAACAAATAAAAAACCACGTTTAGGTATAATGCATTCAATAAAATGTTGGAAAAGCATGGAAAAGGTAGATCCTAGATAAAAGCACAAAATTGCACGTAATCTTACAGCGTTTTCGATTGACCGCACTAGTGCGTACTGAGAATATCTTCATCTCGTGTTATTACATGAGGTTAAAAGAAGATGCAAATACACCGAGTGCAACCAGTGCAGATGAATCGAAAACGCTATTATAGAATTTTCCACTGGCTGCACCGGTGTGCACTCAGGATATCTCTTTCTCGTTTTATTACATAAAGCTGAACCGAGATGGAAATACACTCATGTTGGGTTCGTTAATTCCTCCGCGCTTACTCTATTCATTCCTCGAGCACTTTTGTCTCACTTTTACCGTTGATTGAAGTATTTATGGGAAGATGCACAACCTCCGTGTTTCAACGCGTGCACAACATCCCCGTTACGTCGAACCGCACTTGTCCCTAAATCTACCGCTGTACAGTAACGACCCCGAGCGTCAAGTAAATAAATTTAAAATGTTGGCTTGTAGGTTTTACTCCAAGATAAATCTAAGAAATATTCTTACCGAAACCGTGGATTGAAGGAACTTCTTCACTCAACGCCGCAATTCATATTATGAAACTTATAATCTTATTATTTATTTATTAATTTGGAGAAAAATAAGTAATACATAACTTTAAAAATGACAAAATATTTATTCAGAAAATATATGCATCAATACAAAAAAAAACTACGTACTTTCAATTTGATGACAAAATTCTAATTTTTCTATGTGGTTTTAAAAATTTTGTTTGTTTAAATTTTGTCTCCACTTTCTATTTCATGGCGCGAAATAATTTGATTTTTATTAATAATTCTACAATTATGTCTTTATGTTCTGGACACTTGTTGAACCAAGTATCATGTTTATTTTGCATTGCAGTTATCATACTGGCTTTAATTTTTTTACTAATATTATATTCCGCTTTATAATTTTGGAAATTAAAGTCGAATGTTTGCAGCAAAAAAGTAACTATTTCAGTGAAACTTTCAGTTGGCCGAACCAAATATTTAATTTCTGTTTCTTTAGTTCCATAATCTCGGTAAAATAAAAGTAATTCGTTTGAATTTAAAAATAATGTATTGTCCTTAATCATCTCTTGCTTGCAAAGATGGCAATTTACTTTCTTAAATAACTTATAACATAAGCATTAGTATATGATTCTAATGTAATGTTCTCCGAAATTAAACTGTATTGAATATCTTTTGTTTGAAAGCTATTGTTTTCATCCTCTTTTAAAAATTGAGATTGGGTGGTGAGCGAATGTTGTTCGTCTGTTTGAGAAATACCACTTAAATTATCTTGACTGTCAGTAGGGTCAATTTTATCATCGTTATTTACTTTTAAAACGTCGTCGTTATGTACATATAAAATGTCATCATTATCGATTTCACAATTAGCTGATTCTACCGACAAACGAATGTGCATGTTATGTTGTAAAGCAATACGAAATTCTCTAACCGAAGGATGAGGATTATAACCACCTCTACTCCTAATGACTGAAAACGCATTTTCAATGGGATCCTGGAAGTCAATAAATATTTTTTCCCTTCATGTTGTAATTTTTGCACAGTTTTAAAACTGCATTATTTGTCCACTTGAATCCATCTAAGCAATAAATATTTTTCCGTTCTTTCCCATTTTCAAAGAACTTAATATTTTCAAAATAGATTTGGGCTTGCGTCAACGAGTTGCAGGGCAATAACTTATATATGGATAAAGATTTAAAACAGCATTTTAATTTTGAAACCGTATAAAATAAAATTTAAAAAAATTAATTTTTGATCATAATTTTAGCAAAATATTGCATTAAGTCACTACAGTTTGTTGATTACACTAAATTTCGAATTATTATCGTAATTTTTCATTTTCGAGAATTTCTATTTTTCAAGTTTGGAATTGTGTTGTTTCGTATTTTGATTGATGCATGAACCTACTGCAATAAAAAATTTTCGGAAAAATCAATAATAAATTTTTTTTCCCATTTATTACGAACTTTTGAAAGTCAGTGTAGATCTGAATTAGCATAATATACGACGAAATGACATGACAGATGCCGCAAGGCTGTTTCACGAAAGTTAGAAGGAGCTTAGCTATATAAGAATTCTCTGGCTTATCGATCGGCATATATTGGAAAAATGAACTGTATATTCACTTGTCGCATTTCGGCCAGCACGGCTGCATCTATTGTAGCTATCAGGTCATAAACCGACAAAAAATTTCTCCGAAACCACCGCTAGGGTCAATTTCAGCCCCTTACAACTTCACTACTAAAAGCGAAAGTATTCGTTCAGTTAATCTGCATAACAGTAAAAACCCGCATTTTTAAACTCTTTATAATTCTTGATCTAAATGTAATTTCACCCAAAAAAATAAAATTTTATATCTATACGGATTTCCAATCCGTGAATGGTGCAGCAGATCAACAGATCTCAATTTTAAAAGTGGCTATCCGCCTAAGAGAGGTTTTGCTGTATAAAATAACCATCACTATATTGATATTTTATTAAACGTTGTTGAATAGTATTTTAAAAAGGAAACTAATTTTGTTTGAACAATATTTAAACTAACGAAAAAACTACTAAAACGAAAAAGTACTAAAAACGAAAAAATTAGTTTAGCTATTCAGATATCAAAAAAATATTTCAAAGAATATTTGTTTCTTTTTAAAAATCTTATTCAATGATACCCAACTCGACATATGTTCCCATATTTTCGAGAAAAAGGGGTGGAATGGGTGGTCTGAATCACCCGGTATATTTCTCACCTGAATTACATTTTAAAGGCGCTGCATTACAGTTTAAATATTTTTTATCTGCCGCAAAATTTCTAAAGCTGGTGGGAGCAAAATGTTTCTCACAAATTAACTTATTTCTTAAAGGCACTACTTGTTTCAGATATGTATCAATAAGCTTTAAATTACAATTAATTAACCACTGTTTACCCCGGGCTTCTTCTTTAACTGGAAATTTAAAAAATGTCAAAGACGAAGTTTTTCTCGAATTTTTACAGTCTCTGTAGACACAATAGTGACATGCAGTTGAAGAACTCATTGCAGAGTATGAAAATATCTAGTATAATATACAAGAGTAATTAAGAAATGCAGAAATGCCGCCTGAAATTATCTAAGTTTTATACCAGAATTTTGCAGAACTAATGCTTTAGTTCATGTTCTCGAATACAGAGTATGGCATGCAGCGATCCTACCGGCCAGAACTTTTTAGTGGTACGTTTAAAGCCGTCCAGTTATGTATCTTACAGTAAATACTTCAATCAACGCTTTTACGTATATCAAAACAGCTGCGCTCTCATTGTACTTTTCACTCGGAGCTTGCACCGTGTGAATTTCCGAACTCTACATCAGTGCACACTAGTGCAGCCAGTGGAAAACGCTATAAAAATAAAAGTCCCATTTACAAGATACGAGAACTAGAAGAAGTCAGGTTTTAACGGTAAAAGTTACTAAAACGTGTAACTTTAGTTATAATAGGTACTTATTACAAAAGTTAATGTAATTTCACACATTACACACTGTCATTTTTGTTACCAAATATCTAATTACAATCTTTGCTAATTACTTGCAAGCCAGCAGTTAGAGGCAACGGTAACGCTGTCTGTCGTCCTTTAATTTGTGAACAGACAGTACTATTAAATTCAAATTAGTAAAATTCCATTTTATTTTAAATTACCTATTTTACAATTTCACTAAATAAAGCAAGAAAACTGAAATTATTTTAGCTGCTTTCTTTCTCTGAAAAGTTTAAATCGTGATTCGAATAATTTTTCGTTACCCGTTCTGGCACACTCTGGATCTGAATCATTTCAATCCAAACGGATCGTAAAATTGGAAGATTGAAAGGGGAAATGAGATTACCGATCGGAATTGAAATTTCACGAAGATCTAAGCTGCTTTCTTTCGTTTGATTCAAACGCAACATAAGGCGTTTAGATTCAAAAATGGATCCTCTTTTGCAAATGGATCTTCGTGAAATTTCAATCCCGATCGGTAATCCCATTTCCCCATTCAATTTACCAATTTTGTGATATGATCCGTTTGGATTTAAATACATTCAGATCCAGAGCAGGTAACGAAAAATTATTCGAATCACGATTCAAACGTTTCAGCGAAAGAAAGCAACTCTATTTGCAAGACAGCATCTATCTTTGAATCTAATGCCCGATTTCACCAACGCGGATTGACACCAGCACTCGGATTAAATCCAGTGTTAACACCAAGTATGCGTTTCACCAATATGAATTACATAGAAGCTGGTGTCAACACTCGGATCAGATTCAACTCTCCGATTTTGACGGATTATTTGAATAACACTCGTTTTGTTTTTCATAAAAGTATGTATAAGTTTTTGCTGTAAATTTTATTAGTGCTGCAAGAAGGCTGTTTTTAATTTAAAAAAATTAAGAATCAAATCTTTCAATGAAAACTACAAATAGGTATATGAAAAAAAAATTAAATTTCAAATAATTCTGCCTTGTAACGTAGTAGAAATTTTAATAAAAGAAATTGTACAATGATTTGATTGAATTGAAATTTTTCCACATATTTAAGCTTGAACGCGGACATTAGGTATGTTTTTTTGCAAAATTCTGAAACAAGTAAATTTTTAATTTTAAAAAGACACTTTATTGCAAAAGTCTTTTCTCAATCGGCATTTGTTTTGTGTATGTATTGTCATATGATAAAATTGAATCACGCGTATTTACTTGTATTTACAGAGTTTATTTCCAAATTGTAAGTGCTGTTTAAAGCCCCTAAGCTCGCTAAACTATATGTAAGTGCTGTTTATGAACAGTTTATCGTTAATAAAGCGTTGTTAAGTAGACGAATCGTAAATTAGTATTTCCAGTTTCTCCTCTAAGTACCTACACAATGTCTTCAGATTCTTCCTCGGACGATGAGTTTATTAACAATTTAATCGAAGTGTTACCAAGAGAAAGGCAACTGCGAAATCGAAGACATCTTATGGATATCTATGATGACATAGAATTTAGGAGAAGGTACAGATTTCCGAAAATCACCGTAAGGGAATTGCTGGAAATTATTGGTTCAGCATTGGAACCGAAAGATCTGCGCAATTTACCTATATCTGCAATTGATCAACTGCTAATTGCCTTGCGTTTCTATGCTACTGGGGCCTTTCAGATGGTGCTGGCTGATCATATTAATATTTCTACGTCAACTGTGTGTAGAGTGGTACACAAAGTTAGTGAACAAATCGCGGAATTGCGCCCCAACTATATAAAAATGCCACGGACTGAGGAAGAACAAGGAAATATGAAAATATTGTTTCATCTCATAAGTCACACGAAGGACGTTGAACATCTATTTTTGGGCAATTAAACGTATTTTAATTGAATAAATAAGCCTTTTCTTAAAGTGAACTAAAAGACATTCAAACCAAACATATTATTTGGTTTTACAAAAATCAAATAACCTCTACAACCACACGCGAAGTATGTACCTATGTACCAACCATGCATACAGTTACTAAATTTTTAGGGAGTTTATGATATTTTACGGAGTTTAACTAAATTGTATTGGCGACACTGAGGATTTGTTGATCCATCGTGTCGTAGCATACGGTTTATTTTGTGAAACAACACAAAGGTTGAATCTCGAATTAATTCGTGGTTCAGAGTTAACAAACACCTGGATTGAATCCGCGTTGGTGAAATCGGGCATAAACGCGTTATGTTGCGTTTGGATCAAACGAAAGAAAGCAGCTACTGTTCAACGTGTTGTATTGTTGTTAAAACGTCAAAAGTTTAGGTTATTCTGTGGTTTAGGTTGGTAGTCGACTGTCAATTTCAAAATGTCTGATTGAAGTGTATTTAGAAGAGTTTAGTTTTATTTTTAACTGTGGACCGTTAAATTAGGTAATTGTGATTCTCTTTCCACCGTTAATTCGCTTTTCACTTTTCACCCGCTCACTGACACTGCAATCGAGTGATAACGTTGACTGCACTTTCTAAAATTTGGTTTAGGTTAGCTCCTGTTACCTGTTTAACTCTTATTTAGAAAATGTCTGCAAATGCCACCCAACAGCATTATGATGAACTTGAAGACGCGTTTATAACGGACGCGAATTTTAAAGTCGACATAAGTCAGAGGATGAAAGTCCCAAATAAAATAAGCTTCACCACAGATGCTGTGAATGGTGTCGGTCAGATCGCATTTAACGAAACGCTGAATATGCACGTGCCGGAGAGAATTTTGGTTGTTGGCCAACATCAGCACATTGGTAAGCGGTACCAAATAAACCATTTGCTTTTTTTTCATCATTTACAATAATAATCAGAGCTACTTTGAAATATCAAATGTTATCTCCTGTCAATTATAAATGACATATATCATGAACGATCATTTTTTAAGTATTCTACCTCAGAGAAGTTATTTTAATGACATTACTGAAAAAGCTAGGAAGAATGCAAAAGCTTCAATAGGTGTAAATTATCAATTGTAAAGAAATAGTGTAATGATTTATTCTTGTAGGTACAAGAGCACCGCCGAGAGAAATTGTTTTTGACAATTCACTCCTGCAGCAAAATGAGCCTTTTCCATGTGACCCAAGAGTTGGAACGCCTCCACGAACTTTAACCCTAGATAAGTATCCATTTCCCGGCGTTGATGATTTTGAAGAAGAAGAAAAAGAACAAATACCAGTTGTTAAAGCAAAACCAAAAGTACCTAAGCTGGATGATTCCTTGAACACATCAATTGTTCGTCATGAATCAACACCCCCGATCGGTGGAGGTGGGGATGGTCTAACGACTGTCGAAGAAGTACTCCATTTGCGAAGACAAATGGCTAAATTAAATCGCAGGGTGATGGCGCTTGAGTTAGAAAATTTAAATAGATTGCAAAAGGAGAAAATACTGTACGGATTAGGTATTGCATATTTCTTATTGAAAGCAATGCTTTGGTTAAACCGTAACAATTAGATACAGAAATATATTTGTTTTAAAAATCAATTTTGTTTTATATTTACTGTACTGCCGATTTTAGATGATTCTAGTGATTTTCTTCTTATTATAATTACGTATATGAGTATTGTATAACGTGAATTTACAAAGGACAGAAATTGATTTTTAAAATGAATTTTTTACTAGTAATCTTATGTAATAAATTAAACATAAAACGTGTATTTGGTTTTAAAGTATGATTATACATTTTTTCACAAGCATATTTATATATGTTTTCTTGAGCTATTTAATTGTTGAATAAATATTTAAAAGAAATCCATTTCATTTATTTACGATATAAGAAAAAATAATTTATTTCAAAGTTGATGTTGCTGTGAATTTGTTAGATGATCGTTTGCAAGAATTAAGTTGGCACCACTGAACGAGCCACATGTTAGTTCACTGGCGTTTCTAGTTCTTTTTGAGGTTAAGAAATTACAAATATGGGTAAAGTAAAGAAAGCAAAATTAAGCCAAACCACAAAAAAAGTGCCTCTAGAGCAAGAAATAGAGGAAGTAAAATTCGCTAAATCAAGAAACCGTAACAAGATCAGATTGAAAACAGAAGAACAGCAAGTAAGCATTTCGCCTTTCCTCCTAGCCAAAATAATCTAATAAACTCGTTTCAGTTTGTAGATTCGGACCTGTCTCGCAAAATCTTATCAGTAGCTCGCGAACAGCAAAGAGAATTCGATGAAGATGAATTTCCCACACTTGAGGAAGCAAGCAAAATCCGAATCAAGAAGCGAGCGACAAAACTGAATGTCGATGCTTCTGACGAATCTGATTTGGAAGAACTTGCGGAATCGAAACCTGATAAATTCTTTGAAGACATTGAAATTAATGAGGAAGATGAAAAAGCTATTGAATTATTTATGAATAAAAATCCTGAGCCTAGACGCACCTTAGCTGATATTATCCTAGAAAAAATTACCGAAAAACAAACTGAAATTGAGACACAATTCAGCGATGCAGGATCTGTACAAATTCAAACTTTAGATCCCAGAGTGAAACAGATGTACGAAGGCGTAAGAGATGTTTTAAGGAAGTACAGAAGTGGGAAAATTCCCAAGGCCTTCAAAATTATACCGTCATTAAGAAATTGGGAGCAGATTCTGTATATAACAGGTACTTTTCTTACCAATTAAAAAAGAGAAAAATTTTAAATATTGAGATTTGTAGATCCTCAAAGTTGGTCAGCTGCTGCAATGTATCAAGCAACACGAATATTTGCATCAAACTTGAAAGAAAAGATGGCTCAACGATTCTATAACTTGGTCTTATATCCAAGAATTAGAGATGACTTGGCTGAATATAAAAGATTAAATTTCCATTTGTATCAGGCCTTGCGAAAGGCACTGTTTAAACCTGGGGCTTTCATGAAAGGTATATTATGATTGTTCTGCTATAAAGTTTCTAACATTTTTATTTCAGGAATTTTATTGCCTTTGCTAGAAAGTGGTAATTGTACTTTACGAGAAGCTATAATCGTGGGCTCTGTGATAGCTCGCAATTCAATACCAATTCTACATTCATCTGCAGCTATTTTAAAGATAGCAGAAATGGATTACACAGGGGCAAACTCTATCATACTGAGGATATTTCTTGATAAAAAATATGCTTTGCCTTACCGTGTAGTAGACGCAGTCGTCTTTCACTTCTTAAGGTAAAATTATTTAAAACCCTCGATTAAATTACTTTTGTGATTAACATTTCTGATTAAAGAAATATTAACTACTTTATTTTTCAATTTTTTAATATTTACTTAATTATAGGTTTGAAAGAGATTCCAGAGAATTACCAGTACTATGGCATCAAGCATTTCTGACATTCGTACAACGTTATAAAGCTGATATATCAAGTGAACAAAGAGATACACTATTGGGTCTGCTAAAAAAACACTCTCATCTTACTATTACACCAGAAATTCGCAGGGAGTTGCAAAATGCCAAATGCAGAGACTTAGAGATAGCTCAGCCTTCCATGGATATTGATTAACATGTGCTTATTTATTGATTTCTTTGTAAATTCTAATCTATTACAGAAATTATAAACTCACAGTTTTTTCTTTCAACTTGTTATTGATCTTGATTTGTTCAACTATTTGGTTAATAAAATAATTATATTGTAATAATAACTATTTTATATTAACATCCATAAAAGTCATTAATTTTTTATTACAGTTGTTTTCTTCTTACGTTTCTTAGATTTAACCAGAGCTTCACAGTATTCATTAAATTGTTTCTGACTCTTCACAAAGACATGCAGCCCTATAGATTGCCAATTATGTTCCTCTACTTGGTTTAAACGTTTTTTGATCGTGTCTACAGTAAAAAACAATATTTTTGGGTTGCGGAAGATATCATCTGATGTAAAACCCTCTTGATAAAGGAACTCTATTATTTCTTGCACTCTCTTCAAGTTTCTTTTTTCTAGAGCTGGATACTTTATCACTAAACCTTTCGCCTGATCAATTGAACAATCAAGTTTCTTTGACAAGTATTCCACTAACGTATTATCACCTAGCACCAATTTATATTCTGATTTTCTTTGAATGTACCTAACAAAAAAATAATTAATTCTTATATTTGAATTTGTGCAAGAAATATACTTGTCAAAAATATCTAAATTTCCCCTGATCATCCAAGTTTTCAATTTTTCCACCTTTTGTGATTTTGCATATTCAATGCGTTCCTCTATTATATGGATTGAATACCTTAACACCCACAAGTCCTTTAAAATTTCTTTCTTGCTGATACCATTTTCTGCAAATACAAAATAACAAAAAAAAATACCTGCTTATCCATAATTACATTTTCTTCACAAAACTTACCAAACAACAAGTTACAAACTGCTTCGGTTCTTTCCAAATTTAAAGATAATAAAAACTGTCTTTTCACTAAAAACTTGCATACTGCAAACTCTGACACCTTCAAAAAATAAATCAATTTTAAAAAAAATTGCGTCGATATTTGTCCTTAAATCCTTTACCTCTAATATTTTTGAAAAAAATCGAATTCTCTCTAGAAGTTCATATGTTACCACTCTATTTATAGTTAGCACATTTAATTTTAACAACGGTGCTAGTACATTTAAATCATAATTCACCTGTTGCAGTAAATAAATTTTCTCAAATAAAAACCTTTCTGCTAGTATATACAAGCATGTGAGTATTGTTTCATTACTTATGCCTTTTTCTTGACACAACTTATAATTATCGGATATTACTTTTCCAGGAACTTCACTTAAAAACTTATTTCTTGCTATGATATCAACAGCTTCCTTTTTTTTAATGGAAAACAATGCTTCCAGTTTACGAATAGTACTGTTTACACCTACTTTAAATTCATTACTTATGTCTACATAAGATAAAATATCGCACGAATCTTCTTTAGGTTCACTCGACACTTCAGTACTTAAAGCTTTCTGTGAATATGTCTGTATTCTGCTGGCGAATAAATGATTTCGTATAATCCTATTTAACAAACTGTACCTGTTCAATAACTTGGACATTTTAAAATTACATTTTGTGTTCACGGTTTTTTAAATATTTTCATGCATCGCAAATACAAAGAAGGTTAATTTGGTGACATTTAAACAAGCTTACCAATATGCCAATCACATATGTACTTATTTAGAGACAGAGTGCTGCCAACTCTACCGATTTTGAGTTCAACCGCTGAACCTATCTAACTTATTGCTTATTGGCCAAGGCAAAAAACGACATTGAAGAAAAATGAATTGATAGGTAACCATAGCAACCACAGCAATTCACCAATGGCGTTTCAATTATGCCGTAACAATTAATTGAAGATAATATGGTTTTCAGGAAATCTAATATTCTCTTCAATATATCTCATGCAAAATACAAAATAGTAGATGAGTCAAAAATGGCGCATAGATTCCTCAATATGTACTATTGATATCATAAAAAACTAAGACAAGTTTTAAATCCGGTAGCCATGCAATCATCATACAATTAAACAAACTAGGCGACCTCTGATGGTCAATATCATTGGTCAATATTGATACCATCAAGAGGGTAAACAACATTTCACGGATTGGCTTAACACTGAAAACATCAGAAAACATGCACCAATCAAACATGCAACTGCAATGTTGTTCATCCTTTTATCAGCCATATTACAATTAGCAGAGACCTCTCGCATTGACAATTAGATCGCGAATATTGAATCTTACTTTGTTTTCAAGTCAGTAGGTAACCGTAAATTTGTTAACGCTGAAATTCTGAGCAATTCGTCTGTGACACCTTTTTCTTCAAGCAACTATCTTAATCGCTTTTTAAACAATCAGGCTTATTCTGTAACTTTTTTCGGATCGAATCAAAATCTATGACAGGAATCGGAATGTTTTCAAAATTTGAATATTGATTCGGCCTTTACTTGATGAAAATTCATTATCACACATAATGAAAACACTAAAATAGCGAATTTTTACAATTTTTATTAGTTTATTGCCATGTTTTAAACTAATAAAAATTGTGAAAACTCGCTATTTTAGTGTTTTCATTAAGTGGAATGTTTTCAAATCAAAATATTCAGTCTCTATAATATTTTTTGGGTATGGTCTGTGATATTCTGTAAAGAAGGTAGAACACATCAGCTATTGACATTCTGCAAAACATATTAATATAGACATCGAGCAGAATTACGGCATAATAATTCAACAACATTACGATCCGATCTGTCAAATTCACTGATTTCGATTCGATTTGAGTTACAGAATAGGGGGGAATATTTACTGTAGGTATGATTGACAATGAGTGACCATTTCAAATAATTTTAAATTTATAATCGGTAACAGTTTTACAAAGCTTAAAAAGTCTTGTCCTAGTTTTCGTGATAGCAATAGTACATAGGTAGATTTTTTTAACATTTTTCCCATACTCTGGGATATTGCTTCTTTTCATGTGTCTTCTTTTGGCGAAACAATTATTAGTCACCCTGTATATACGTACTTAACAAGTACTTTGATAAAAAAACTGCTGAAATAAAGTTCACAAACAGGTGCTTTTGAATAATTATTTTTGTTATGTTTTAACTGCAATTCATTTTTAGTTATGTCTATTTAAATAATTACAGATAATTTGCCGTTCCATTGCTTAAACGCCTTTGTGCGTTGCACAATTCGCACAACGGGCCTTTAAAGCAGTGCATCTCCCATTGATAGATTTATGGCGCTAACGGTCTATAATTTGAATGTACCAATGGACGTCGCACCGCTCTACAACTTTACTATGCAGCTCTTATGGGAATCGGCTTTTACATTCATTAAACGCACTCGTTTTATCTCAGTTTTCTACCTCCACTCCAATTTTCGAAAATAGGTTTATCTATCTAGGGACTTTAATGATCTACCGACATTCAAAGACATCTACATTAATTTTCCACAACCATTTTCCGAAATGTTTCTTGGTCGGTCTCGGTTGGCAGCTCTGTAATTCTGTATGGATAGGTAAAGGTTATGTTGACGTGTTTAGTTTGAAATTTACAAGGCGTAATTATGATAGAAGAATCAGATATTTTGCAAGAAATCAGTTCTGATGGTCTGATAACCTATTCTTTCATCAACCGATTTTAATCAAATACAGATTGTTTTTTTTCCAGATTTTTACAAACAATTCCTGGATTCGTCAGTGAAAAACACTTTGTCCCAGAGCATAACTATTACGGAACAAGTAAAAAAACTGGGAGAAGGCATTGATCTTTTAGGAAAAGAATTGCATAAGCAAGTATTGGAGAAACATGATGATTTACTGAAACAAGCTGATCATGCTACAAAGCTGCAAGACGTGTTAAACATCATGAACATACATGTGCAAAACTTGTTTGCCAACACAGAACGTTTAAGAGGACAAGTAAGAGTATATATGCAAAAAGATACTAAATTTGTGATTAATCTAAATGTTATTAAAGATATATGGCCCATATAATATGTTGGAAAGCCAAACTAAGGTTTTAGGGCGTCTACATTTGGCAAGTCACATACTTAGGCAAGTAAATAGGATACAATTACTGAGCAAGCGATTAGCTAATACCAATGACCCTGTGCAGAAAGCTACAGTTTTAGAAGAGTTAGGTAAGAAACTATTTGCACAGTGACTTTAATTTTATAAAGCACTTCAGTTTATCTATTGACTCTTCAGAGATATTAAATTATTAGTATTTTTGATTTCAAATACATCAATTTTTAACAGTTGATTACTCGAGTTGGCTAAATGAAAATAAATATTTCGGTTTAGAGCAACTTGCTGCTGATCCAGAAATAACAGACATTGACATAGTAACCTTAGAATTACGAAACATCAGGGAACAGAGGCAGAAAGTGGTAAAACTTGCCACAGCTTCTTTGACACAAAGCATCAGTAATGAAAACACAGTACAAGCTACAACTGCTTTGCAAGTATGAACAAAGGTTTTCTGGTTATAACTCTGTGTTAACACATTTATGTTTGTAGATATTTTTAAATTTGGGTACCATAAAATCTTCAACACAAAATATAATTAATATAGCATTAGGAGAGTGTAATGAGAGTTTGAAAACAGCACTTGACGCAAGTGGTGGTATAAACGTTGGATTAAGCAAGAAACAAACTGGTCCGGGTAAAGTAACGTTAACATCATCACAGGGCTTTCGCACAAGAATTTGGACTGATTTGGAAAAAGCATTTTCTGAAGAGATTTATCAGCAGTGCAAACAAGTAATTACTGAACACAAATACACAAAGCAGTGTTTCTTATAACAAAATCATAGGTAAAATTCTTGCAAGCCACATTAAACAACATGAATATTCCCACATTGGAGAATATAATTGCTCCAAATTTCTGGAGTTCATTAGGCACTCAAATAGCAGATGAAATAAAAAATTCTTCACCGGCAGTACACCAGATGCTCGAAGAAGACTATCCAAAATTATTGAAGTGTTATTATGACATGACTCAAAAATTAAATTACCAGCATTTTATTTTCAAGTACGTTGAAGTTTCTTGAGCCTTTACAGTTTAATATGTTTAATGTTTCAGTCGTGAAATTTTTAATAAATGTGAAAACTCGTATTTATCAACTTCGTTGAATAGATTGTTGGAACCAACACAAACTATGTTCAATCAAGAATCTTCAGCACCATCACATGATCAAATAGATTCATTGATTCGTGTTGTCACAAGGTACCTAATCTAATATGAAAATTAATTTTGGTAATTGTCATAATTAATTTTAGTGAATTAAGTGTTGCCCTTGTCGAAGATAATTTGATTGAAAAGATCGCAAGAAATGTTACAAAATGCATTCGACTTTACAGCGTAAAAACTGAACAGTTGATTGTAACAGGTCCAGATGCAGCTCAAGTTATAGGTAAATAATTACAGAATTTAATATTTTTTATTTTACTGCAAATTGGTTCATGATTTCATTAGCTATAATATTTATGTTACAAAATTTTTTAGGTGGGGCTCCGAATGCTGGACAACAATTAAACGTTCAGTTGGCAAATTCCATGTACTATTTTCAAAATCAGATTCAGAGGATTTTAACCAACATGAAAGAGAGCCTGTCAAGCGCAGCTATTAAAGCTATATCTGAAAGTCTATCTACATTAGATAATTTAACATCTGCTATTATAGAACCTTTAATTGGTAAAGTATATTCATTATTTTATATTCGATTTTAGATATTGTAATTCCAGGATCAATGAAAGCTACAATCGAAACAATAATTATAACATTACATCTGGAAACTGATTGGGCGAAGTTGCAGGTGCCTGTCAATAAAAGCACGATTTCTTGCAGTCCGTACATGAGAGAATTAATGCAGTTTATAAGTAGGGCATACCAAATTTACTTATCGTCTTTTAACAATAGGGAAATCCTCAATGAAAAGTCAGTTTTGTGTTACTATTCAAACTGGTAATTTGGCAGTTTTAATTTTCAGATGTAACACAATTGCTTTGCGTTGCATTGAACTCTTAGTTAGGCATTCGTCTATCCTTCGACCGATTTCTCAGGGAGGTCGACTGCGTTTACAAGCAGACTATAACAATTTCGAACAAGTTTTAAAGACAATTTGTCCATTCTTAACTGATTTGGGCAGGCCATATCGACTACTTAAATCAATGGCCACTCTTATTGCACTTTCACCAAGTGAGATTGCAGCAAGTCACGCTTCTGGAAGTTCTGTGCCTCCCAGCACTGTGTTGTTAATGTTGTTTTCGTTCGCTGGACCAGAATTGGCTAGTCCACATCAAAATACCGCATGGTCTCTGCAGAAACTATCAAATTGGTTGGATGAACATCCAACAGAAGACGACAGGTATGCTGAGCGGTTTCCAATACACAATAATTACTTCTTTCTCTTTTTTTTAGGCTTGATTTAATTGCCGGAGCTTTGCAACGTTACGTTACAATAGTAAGACAAAAGAATTCAATAAACTATGACCCAGTTTATCCAATAATGTCAGAGTTTTTAGAAAATGTTGTTAAAAATAAGTTTTAAAGATTTAATGCAGTTTATTGTTTTGATAAAAACTACAAGCCTGATTTATTTTTTACTTTTGTCATAGTTGATGATGAATTGCAGTAAATATATAGGACAGTGGCGGCTAACCTTGCTTGCAACTCTTGCTGGTTAAGATCATGTGCCCATTCAACACGTCCCCAATGTCCTAGCTAAAGGATATTCAAAATATTAGCTGAAGAAATAAGGTGACAAGTAACTTACTTGGAATTCTTCTTCTAGTCGTGATAGTAACACGGCTTTCTCAGGAGTTATCTGTCTTTCAATACAGGCTAAAGTTAGTATTACAGACTTTAAAGTATCGACTCCATAAACAAAACCTGAAATTTGAGATGCTTACAGTGTGTTATCACATGGATTTAATTTACTACAACAAATATAATTAGAATAAAGTTGGATAATTTTATGGCCAGAAAAGTAAAGTTATTTAGGTGTTCTGAGTTTTTGACTCATATTAAATTAGTACTTGGTCGAAAATAAATTAAAAACAATCAGTTTTTGTATTCATTTTTGCCATTAATGTTTGATCATCAAATTTATTTACATACCAAAAATTGCATTTAAACTGTAGGACATTAAGTATCTGTTTATTACACCCTTAGCTTCATCACTAATTTTTGGACCCTCAATTTCTCTTGATTTGTCAATCTGTATTTGAAATCTTTTACAGAGCCATTGGATGATGGGATCCCATTCTTGTACTTGCAATTTGTATAGCTCTTCTTCTTCCTTTTCCATTAAAAAATAATCATTTTCTTAAAAATTTCTAATACAATGATATTTTTTTAAACTTACTTTTGCTTGAAATAAAATTGTGTCAGTATCCAAATAATTCACAATATACTGAACCATATCATATTTTTGTAAGTTATTCGGATTGTCTATGGCAGTATTGCATAATGTGGTCTGAAAATGAGAGGTTACTTCAGGTAAATGAAATATAATTGCTCATCACCAAGTGCATTGATGTTGGGATTATCTTGTCCTTTTGTGAGTCCCACTCAGCGGCTACGGCTAAAGCCAACGGCTCAGATTCCACCGTAAACCAATCGCCCTTGGGTGTTTTTAATTTCCTTTGATCGAGTGTCACTTCGTATTTGCCATTGCTGTAGAGTATGCCAGTTTTCTTATAAAACCGTTTTCGGGGAGCCACTAAAATAATGCTGCTTTTGGACTCTACAAGACAAAGGAGATGCCGATTTCTTACCATAATTTCTGATGAATTGGTTTTTATTAAAATATATTGGTAAGGTAAATAGGCTAGGCTTATTAAATAAGGTTACTGTTCGACACAAACACGTTTTGAAAGGCATTTTTATTTAAATGTTTAATTGTTAAGTACGACTTAACCTCACTTTCACAGGGCTGCGGATCAAATTTAAGCGTTGTTGTTAAAATGAGGACATAAGAGACGGTGAATTTTCATTTAAAAATTAATTCCGTTCGCTTAAAGCTTTTGTAAAAGGAAAACGAATGTTTTGACTCATTTAAAAACATATCCCCTACTCACATGTCTGTACTTCAAAATAGAGATGGGCGATATATCCATAATATATCGTTACCGGCACCGATCACATCAACGGTGACTTTACCGGTGACTTTGTCGCTGTTACTCGCTGGTCGCTGGAACTACCGGCGACTTGTGTAACATAAAACCAGGGACCGGTGACTAAAGAAAACTGTACTGGTGCTTCCTCTCCCGGTTACTAGGGATGTACATTCAAAAAAACATCGATGTTTTTTCCGATTTAATACATCGTAATGCTGCATCGATGTTTTTCGATACATCGCAAAAAAGCATTTATCGATACATCGATTTTTCAAAGGATGTTTTTTAAAATAAATAAAAACAACAATAATTATGATAAATTTTGTCATAAAATTTCCAGACAATACTTTTTTTTGTCGATACCATTGTGAATCAAATGGAGCTAAAAATCAACTTGATTAAAAACAATAATTCAATAAAAGTCAATAAAAATGGTTCATTACTCTGTTGTATAAAAATTCAACTGTTAACAAAATAAAACCTAACACACATAACACATAACGTTGACACAAAAATGTGTAGGTATAAAAAAAAATATATTTTTTCAAAAGTGTATTTACTTATATTGTGGTAATACGTTATGCGCAATGAAAGATTTGAGTAGTAGCAATACACAGAAGCCTCACAGTGGAAAATTAGTTTATTTAATTTATTTACTTACAATTTGTTATGTCAAGAAAGTTTTAAATTATTAATAAATTGTAAGTATATAATTATCAAAGATGTGTAAGATTGAGGTATGTATTAAAATGAGAGTGATTCTAGCCTACAAAAAAGAAGTAAATTTTTTTAAAAGGTTCTTTCACTGTCATTGCTGTTTTAATTGAACTCTAAAGCTAAGTTCACATGCATTGCGGATACGCAAAATTTTTATTGCAGATCGTTTCTAATTGGTTCATTTTGAATTTTACTTCATTTTTGAACTTAGCTTTACTCATGCGCACACTGACGAGAGCAAGTTTACCACTGTTTTAAAATGGTTACAATTCTAGACGCACTTTGCGACTGCTGTGGCTGTGTCACAATTAGAATACCAAAACAACAGGGTTGCAACTAGTTCCACGTTACTACGGAGGTACCACCGTCGTCAGGTTGCAAGCATGAATTAGAATGACCCCCTTACTGAATAAGGGGGTACGAAAAGGTACAATAACTTATAGATAATTAATTATAACTTATAACCTTTAAATGAAGACATTTGCAGACGTAGTTTTTATAGTAGTTAATTCATTTTTCGCAACGTAGATAATTACAAAAACCTACGCGTAATTAATGGATATTTATACATTTTCAACGTCCCAATCTTTGTTGAAGGGCACTCAAAATCATTATTATAATATAAAAATATAATGAAAGGTACAGGTGTCCCACAAAAATGTAACTTCTTTAAAATTGAATACCTATATATTTTTACATTTCCGAATTTTGCGTAAAACAAGAAAAAATAATTTTTGATTTTAGACGCAGCGTACTCGATGCTATTTTGGCATTTTCTAATTTATTTATTTTAACAAAAAATGATTGAAAGTAGCATTTAATAGAATTGAATTGTGTAGGTAGGGTACTCGGGTAGGACAGTGCATTAGGAGAGTCTGTGATAAATTCAGTATTATTGAAAATTTTCAATGAATATTCTCGGACAGGTCGATTTTATTTTTCAATGAAATCTTGTAAGTCTGTTCTTCCTGATTGCAAACGTACAGGTACTTTTACTTTACAAATTAAAGCTGAAAAAACTGAAAATTAAAACTTAAATTTTAATTAGTAAAATATGCACATTTCCAAAAATACAGAATTTATTCTAGACTTTTCTAATGCACTGTATTACCAGTGTTTGTATGTATTTCTACAGTGTCTTTCAAAAAGTGTGCTACAAGAAAGCACAAAGTTTCGGAACGCATTGAAATAATCACTTAGAATATAGAACCAAATGAAACAATTGAGAAATAAGAACAAATTTTGTGTTTTCCTATTCATATTATTTAACACTTTAATCCCACTAGTACTTCCTAATGTAGTGTGTATAAAGAGTGATTCACAGTAAATTGTGATTTTTTATTTTTGAGATAGGAGGCTGTAATTTCATATTAGCTATAACTTTTAATTCTGAACGACTTATTTTTATGATATTTTCTTGTATCTTGAAAAATAAGGGCATTTTACTCTTAAACCATCTTCATGGCCCGGTGTCCACGCTGTATAGGAGATAAATTTCATCTGTCATTTCCCATTTTGACTTTAAGACCCAGTTTAACTTTAAGTTTCGTTTCATTCCCATAGTAATAATTGTAAGGACAAATTGTTTCCGTAGAAATAAAACGAAGCTTAAAGTTAAACTTTGAATGAAATACTGGACCTAAAGGCTGGTCTACACGCAACGACTTATCGTACGATAAAACGGTCATGCAAATCGTTCGACAAAATGTACGGTTTACACACAGTTTCATTTTATCGTCCAAATCCCATTATAGTTGATTGAATTATTTTAGTTAGCTCTTTTTTGTAAACCGTACACAAAGAGTTAATTTTATTTGTAATTTTCTCTTTGTTAGACGATTCATCAATTTCTTTATATTTTTCACAATGCCTGACTTCTCTTATTTCGGTCACTATAATCTGCACTTTTTACTTGCCATAAGCAAGGAAAACTACGATATATGTCAATAAATTCGTTTAAAAATTGGCGAGAATACTGTGGAAGATCTGACATTCTTGGTATCTGCAAATATAAAAATTGAAATAAAGATAATAAATATAACATTAAGAAGAAACTCGTGCACTCTGATGTAAACAGCCGGAAAATCAGAATGTATTAAATTTTTTTTTTCATAATTATACGCAAGAATTCGACGTTCAAAATGACTTGCTAATATCGAAAAAGAAATCCCCAGTCTAAACATGTTGTCATTAATATAAGTGGTATTCTAGATAGTTTCAAAAATTATAAATAATCCAGACAAGCATTAACTTGATTGGTATTCCAGACGGTTCCAATATAATAAATAATCTATAAAAGTACAAGCGCGAAAAGAAACGATTTCGGCATTAGCAATTAACTTAAGTGGAAAATCAGATGTGTCTAAGATAAATATTAGCATAATTACCAATCGACACGTGCGATTAGGACTCCGCGCGTTAGAAGATGATCAATTAGATTTTAAAAATATCTAATTACTACCCTCTAGGATAGGCAACTTAAGTTACTTGAGTGACTTAAATAAACGGGATCGAAAAGGGGATTTAGGTAGGCGGCAGCACAGTGCAGCAATTGCTCGAAACTTTAATATAAACAAAGGGGTTGTCGCGGTCAAAAAAGATTCAAAATCTTTAGTCTTCAACCAACCTTTTCTGAAAACAGAAGGTTTGCTTTTTCTCAAAATTTAAACACTAGTGATTAATAAAATTTGTTACCGTTAAATCATCTAACGAATATCTTCAACGAACGTTCCTGATCTTTAAATTTAAAATCAATTTTTGTGATTAAAGTTCATTAATTTTAAACTTGAGTTAAATTCAACCGCAACCCGTTTTTACGCAAGAGTTTTCATTTTAATATTTTGGTGTGGGTGTAAAGGAAGGTGTAGAAGAAACACCTTCGCCTGGAGCTCCTTCCCCTGCTTTCTCTGCTTCGGCGTTCCACTCTCCAAAAAGGTAGGAATTTTCATGTACTACTGTTTTGATCGTATGAAAAATTAGTTTCAATATACCCTATTTTAAGCACACAGTTGACTTTTATTTCTAGTAGAGTAGTTTGCGGATATAATGCGCGCTTGCACAGTTCCAGTCCGAAAGAACCTACTTCCAAAGAGATATCAATAGGCCATGTAATTTAATTAAGCAGAATAGGGTCCGGAATTCCCTTAAAACTCCGGCGGTGGCAGCAAACTCCGTTATTTTTAGTTTTTTTTTTTTATTTTCTCAATTGGAATTTTGGTTTACATGTTTAGTTACATTTCTTGCTAAAATTACGCTACCGAAGTAAGAAGGGTTAAAAACGGGGAAAGGTCTTCTACTTTCACCCCAGACCCTTCCTACACTGACCACGTGCGACAACAAATGCAAAGAACCTTGAAAAAAAAGCGATCAGATTGCACGAGTTTCTTCTTAATTTTGTATTTATTATCTTTATTTCAATTTGTATATTTGTAAAGACCAAGAATGTCGAATCTTCGATAGTGTTCTCGCCAATTTTTAAGCGAATTTATTGACCTAGATCGTAGTTTTCCAAGAGCCATTCTCTGGACCATCTTAATCGTCGAGTTCTTCGTTTATTTAAAGTTTTTCTTGCAATGCAAACAGCATAAATTGAAAACAGGAGTACTTCTTCCATGACGATCGTCGTCAACTGAAAGTCGGAACTGAAAGTTGTATAATGGGATTTGGACGATAAGATGAAACTGTGTGTAAGTAAACCGTACATTTTGTCGAACGATTTGCATGACCGTTTTATCGTACGATAAGTCGTTGCGTGTAGACCAGCCTTTAGTGATGCAGAAGCGTTCTGCGTCAATAAATTTTTATTAAAATCGACAATAAAAAAAATCCCATTTGTAGCACACTTTTTGAAAGGCAGTGTGATATATTGCGTAATCGTTTTTTATGTTCAAAATTATGTTTGCCATTTTCTTGTTTGTTAAATAGTTCGGGAAACTAGTTTGATTGAGGTTTTTTCGCTATACTTAGGAAGAGACGAAAAAATCTAAGCGGTTCACCTTGAGTTAATTGCAAATAAGAAAAAAGCTATGTAATTACATCTACAACGGCGAATTCAAAGAAGTTATTAATGTGAGAATTGCTGGAATTTAACGATGTCAGAGTACACAATTTATATTCCGCAAAAATGCTAATGCTAGATATTCTAAATTTTCGTTCTCATTGGGAATAATTAGTGAATGCGGCAACCATGCATTACGCAATATAAATATTGGCGCTATGAACGCACTAACATGATTGGTCAGTTTAAAACAACCTGGAATCTGAAGCCAATGACGTAATAACAATCGCGCACGCGAGCGTCCCAGTCGAGTTCAAGGATATAAATAAATATACATCGACTTTAGTAAGTAAGTAAACACATCAATGCGTCTTCGTGATTTTAGTATTTAGTGAGTATTAGCGGAAGTCGAAGGTGAGCAATTAAAAAATAAAACCAATCCTTTCTTAAGCTCTTATAACGAATCGAGTGTTTCAGATGTCATCAGACGATTTAATTCCGTATCAACGCATTTACAAGCGAGATAAACTGGTCCAGTTATTAACGACTCATGAATATTCCGATTGCGTGTTCGTTTGCGGACGAGAACGAATTCCAGCCCATAGGTTAATACTAGCATGCAGTAGTCCGGTGTTTGAGTCCATGTTTTATGGGCAAATGGCTGAAACGGAAATAAATTTGCCCGACATAGACCCCACAGATTTGAAGAAAATGCTCGAGTATGTTTACACTGACCACACTGATATATTATCAGTGACAAGTGCTTGGGCTCTCATTTATATATGTCAGAAGTATTTCTTAAGTGATCTATTAAGTATCTGCGTTGCTTACGTTAAGAAAAATCTCAATATTGGTAATTTATTGATTAGCTATGAATATGCAATGTTATATAACCAACAGGAATTAATTAAGGTATGTGCTGATGATATTGTTAAGTATGCGAAGGGTTTACTTTTAAACAATGACTACCACATGAAGATTGCAACTTTAAATTTTATATTCGAGCAGAATGTAATAAACGCCACTGAATCAGACCTGATAATGATCGCAGTGAAATGGGCCATGGAAGAATGTGCGATAAAAGATATTGAAGCAACGCAAGAAAATATATGGAACATACTACTAGACAACAAAGTATTAGAAAAATTAAACTTTGCCAAATTCGATGAATCGCTGTACGAGTTAACCCCGTGCATCTTAAATTGTGACGTATATTATCATGTGAGTTGTCTCAGTTTGTTCGTTCATAGTTTAAGTTGTTATTACGGTAAGGAATTTGAAAACAACCCCTGTAAAACAATTCCCATTCGATTAAATTACAGACATCGTGATAGTTATAGGATTTCGAAGAATAACATCTTCTTCCAAACCTTTGAGATTAGTGATGTAATTTCCTCTAGCAGATCTGTTTACATTTTTGGTTTTGCGGTTACAACTTTACGCAGACCAGAGAAAGCTCAGAACACATCGTATATGGGAAGCATAGAAATTAAAGTGACATGCAGCAAGTACAATTACTATCGTTATAAAGAAGTTAAAAGAAACATGGAATATGATGACATTTTCTTCATCAACTTCCCAATGCCCATGAGACTTGAAAGGGGGAATCTGTATCGAGTTTGTGTGAGTTATGAAGTCGAACCCACTCAAGACAGAGGAGAAGTTTTACTGCATTATCTGGGGCAAAAACTAGTTGACAAATCGAATGGTACTGTGATAAATTTCACTGATGAATTGGAAGGATCTGTTGTTAGAGCAGTGTGTTTTTATCCTGCTTAAAATATACATTGTTTCACCTTAATTTATTCTACCTTCAAAAATAATGAATTCAACCTTGTGTTAATAATAGTAATGTAACAATAAGCATGTATTCAGAATGTTAACTTATTACCTGATTACAACGAAATTGATGTGTGATTTAAAACATTTATAGTATTACATATTTGGTGACTGAGTCAATAAAATTATTGTTGTGTTTATTATTTTTTTAAAATTTCTAATGTATAGAGTTAGTTTTATTAATGTTAACCCCCATTTATTATTTTCATTATTAACCGATTTAAAAAATTTAAAAATTTTTCTTATGTGGATTTTTATGTAAATTTCATTTATACCATCAGTTTTGCGGTAGCGTATTATACAGTGACTGGCAGAAAGTTGGACACATATGGGAATTTTTTTTATTTTTGATTGAAACATATATAAATATCGTGTAATTGGTTTACTAGTTTTTGTGTTATTCGTCAATTTATTGAAAACTTGGTTGTCGTTTTTTAAATACATTTCAGCTTACCTAGAAGTATTATTTTAAGAGGTAGAGAAACACTTTAAATACAATAGTTGTGTGATTTTGTATGTAATATCTTTTAGAGCTCTCACAAAAAATAAAAGCGCATTGCAAAGTGGAGAACAAATAACAATTTTGTTTTTTTAAATGGAACACTATACATTGTTCAATACAATGAAATATCATTGTTTGCTGATTTTAAAAATATATAATATTTTGATACTTGAATGAGCGGTTTGTGAGATATTTGATTCTAGAATATCAATAAATTAATAGAGAAGTCTTAACATTTTTTATTTAGAATAATGTGCAGAATCAGAATTTGTAATAAAAAATGCAACATTCTATTTAAAATAAGAAAGTTAATGGCGATTTCCGGTATAACCGGAAGTATTGTAAGAGTGAAAATATTTTACGCGGAAAGATCACTATGTCTTAGGGCAGTGTACCAACTTTCAGAATTTTTATATATTTCCCTATAATATTTTAATGATTGTAGGGGTATGTGTAATTTTAATTTTTGTAAATTTCCTTTTCGTGAGCCCCTCTTTGTACACCAATAAATGTAATGTTTGGGGGGGTTTGAGTGATGATCAGAGTGGATTCTTCAAATAAATTTTAAAGGATTTTGGTTTCGGCCAGATCAGGAAATGAAGAATAAATGGGGTGAACTTGTGTGTATGGGCATATAATAAAAAAAAGGTAGAATAAAAACGTAAAACAGTTTATTGTACCACTTTAAATAGTTAATTTTCACAAACTAGTTATTATTCCGCAAGAAGAAGTTTGGGTTTTTAAAGGTAATTTATTAATACTAGGCCGGGTTTTTTACAAAACCTTCACAACTAAAAGACTCACTCGTCTTCCATATGATGGTTCGGCAAAGGTTCCATTGGGAAGAACAGTGGAATGTAGGTGGCGCTCAAAATGGCCGTTCTATGTGAGATATCTATAACCTCAATGCGGTACACCTTCAGTTTTTTATCAGTTTATGCTTAAGAAAACGTACGGAACGATACATTTTCGGTATAATAACAATAATAACTATTACACTGAGGCCCGGTTTTTCGATCTCAGTTTAACTTTAAACTTCAGTTTATTCTCATTGCTTCTATAGGAATAAACTGAAGTTTAAAGTTAAACCACAGAATAATAAGCGATCAGAAGTACAACTGGCTGTCGGCACCTTTGATGTTTGTGTCCGCTGTTTCTCTTTGAATTATGGTGGGAGAGTGGTGACTGGCCGCGCGATTTCAAAAATGACAACTTGGAAGAAAAATTAACCATTGGTTTTTCGTATGTTTCACAACGTTCTGCTGTTCGAATAAGTTTGAATTTATTAAATCATAAAATTATTTGTTATTTATAATGTAGGTAAATGGACAGAATTTACATTATATTCTCAATTATTATAACAATTAATCGAAAAGAAAATTACACACAAAACTAAGCCTAATTCATCGTAGAGACGCAAGATGGCACTGTTTTCGTGCATGGCGTAGGAGTTAGGACATGGTGGACCCAGAAATCAAAACCACTTGATTTTCAAGTATCGCATTCAATTTTTTCCATGTCTGACATTTCAAAACGTAAATTAAACGTCAAAAAATTATGACGGTTCAAAAATTTCATTTAGAAAATTCTTTGAAATGCGAATTAAAATAAAAATATCAATGCAAGAACAAATTAACAATCACAAACAAACATTAAACAATATTTTACAAAACTTTTGGCATGTGTGTGCATAATTTTTGAATAGCAACATGTGGGTAAATAATCTTTATTGGTATCATGTGTAATTCTATTAAAAAATTTCCGGTTCATTTAGATAAATTTCCGTACTAACAAACAAAGTTGGGATTGCATTGTATTTCAGCGTTCAAGTATTTCGAGAATTACCATATTGTACCCACTAGTCTTTTGAGCCGTATTTTATTCAATTCCGTACGCTCTCTTCTTGCACTTTTCAATTATTAGTCTCACTTTTACAAGCAAACTGCTTCGTTCTCACTCTACTCGTCAAATCACACTCGTCATCTTCAATCCAGTTACAGTTCTTTGATTTATTGGGTTTTTTATTTGTTGCTGCATTTGGTTCTTGTTTCCTTTCTTCATTTTTCTTTTTGAAACAAGCCTTTTGTATATGTTCTTTCTTGTTGCAGTAATGGCAGACAGCATCTCTGAATTTGCATTTCTTTCCGTCATGTAATTTGTCACAATGATGACAGGGTTTTAATTTTCTTTGCTCTTTTTGCCCATTTTTTTTGCTTATTAATCATTAATATTGAATTATCTGTCAAAGTTCTGACGTCTTCCACATTTTTCCGTGCGGTTTCGGCTGCAATAGCTAATTCCAATGCGCGCTCAAATGTAAGATTAGGTTCCGAAGTTAACTTTTTTTGTAATCCTTCATCTGCTACACCACATACGATTCGATCTCTTAGCATGTTATTAACTTCAGTAAAATTGCAGAATTTACTAAGTTTACGAAGGTCTGCGACAAAATCTGCAATGGATTCACTTTTTCTTTGTATTCGCTTGTTGAAATTAAATGTCTCAACGATTTCGTTTGGTGTTGGGTTGAAATGTGCTTTTAACTTAATAACTATTTCCGCGTACGTGAAATCACGTGGTGTTTGGGGCGTTACCAATGATCTCAAAATTTCATACGCCGAAGCGCCAAATTGGGCTCGTTTTTTCGTTATGTTATTTGCTTCAAAGAAAAATTCAAGTCGTTCTTGATAGTTTGTCCATGATGCATTAATATCAAAAGGTCCAACATGTCCAATCGTTGGAATGTAATTTTGAAATTGTACTGCATTTCCCGCTTCGTTTGTCATCTAGGTTCCCGTACACCACCGTACCGTAACGACCTTAATAAAAGCCTCTTCTATCCCACCAGAAACACAAGAAGTCTTGATCCCCGTGACTTCAGAATTCCCAGACTTTACGGTCTCCCTAAAATTCACAAACCCGATACACCTTTACGTCCCATAGTTAGCGCAATCAACTCACCAATCTACAAAGTTTCCAAATATCTAGCACAGAGTCTTAAACCGTTTACAGGTAAAAGTGAAACCTTCATCCTCAACTCTCAGCTTTTCGTCCAAAAAATTCACGAGATTTCCTTAGACCCTCAGGACATTCTGGTCAGCTTCGGTGTAGAATCTCTTTTTACCAAAGTCCCCATTCCCGACACCATCATCCAACAACTGTTCACAGCCCATAACCAACCCGAAGACTTAATTCCCTTAATAGAATGGTGTTTAACCTCAACCTATTTCATGTTCCGTGATCAATATTACGAACAAGTCTCAGGCACAGCCATGGGCTCTCCTCTCTCCTCAATAGTAGCCAACATTTTTATGGAAGCATTCGAACAACAAGCCCTTACATCTTTCCCACTTAAACCCAAGTGTTGGTTCAGATATGTAGATGATGTTTTTGCTATTTGGCCACACGGTAAGGAATCCCTAGACAACTTCTTTGAACACCTAAATTCTCAACATCCTGACATTCGCTTCACTTTGGAATATGAAACTGACGGCCACTTACCTTTCCTTGATATCTTAGTAAGCCGCCTGCCTAACGGTAGATTAGGACACTCTGTGTATCGCAAACCAACCCATACTGATCGCTATCTGAATGCACATTCACACCATCATCCTTCTCAAAAACAGTCAGTCATTAACTCACTAGTCAGCCGTGCCTTTGCCCTGTTAGAACCCTCTTCACTTCAAACTGAACTGAATCACGTGACAAAAGTCCTACTCAATAACAACTACAAAAAACACGACATCCAAAGATCCATTTCTCGTCATCTCACCCCAATTCGTCCACGTTCTGAACCTGATACACCAGCAGGTGTCTCAACGACTAACCAAAAGCAGCAGTAACACCACCAGCAGCAGCAGCCCTGAAGAAGTTCTTCTGCAATGAACGAAACGTCGGCAGTAGGTGTCAACGTGACGCGGTCCCAACCGGAAGTCCATTCAAACATGGACGATGGCCGCGGAAGCCTTCAAGTTAAATTGAGCTCTAAGTGTTTTAACAAAAATTTCTCGTCTTGAAACAGTTTTATGTTTTAAGCAGCAGAAACAGAAATTTTTTGGACTCTACTGTTATATGGTCTTAGATTTGAAAGAGGAAGTAAATAATATTTTCACCTAATACAAATAGTATATTAAATATAATTTAATTAATTACAAAATAAGTGTAATAATATCTACGCTAGAATAAAGGTAGAAGCGAAATATTCACATGCAAAAAGATGAATGCCGTAAGAGGACGAAAAGTTCATCGCCCAAGTTCCGATTGGAGCGACAATCTTTTCGTTACTCCTTGATAAGGTACTCGGTATTGTTAAATTTACAGACGAATTCCCTGATTGCGGGAAGCCACAAAGTTGAGGAGTTCCTCGCTATCTTCGCACACAAATGGTTTCACGTGGTGGCAGGCGACGTCATGCCATTTAATACCATCGTTATAGAAGTTGTTCAAAATTGATAGGCAAGATTCATCATTGCCCTATGGAAGGAAATTGTATTAAAATTATTTGAAAATAATAATGATGGAAGAGAGTATTTACCTGTGCGGCTTCGCGGTTGTCCGGTTGAGGTTGTCCGTATCCTCCGGTGTGACTCCAATCTCCTGTATTCCTCTGAGTCGTTGGTCCAATTTTCGCACCAGATCCGGACCAGAACCATCCATTGACGTTTGGTGGTTGCAGATCGGCTCTGTCGCATCCGGCGAAGTTACATTTCCTACCGGAAGTCCAGATGTAACGAACATTTCCTCGCGCGATGCGCTGCTTAACAAATTCGTTTTCTTGCGGCGTTTCAAGAGAAACTGCGTCCATACAATGTCGTCTGCAGATGTTACGTGCATCTAACCAATCGACTTCTAAGTTTCTCGTCGGTAAATGTTCCCAGCTGAAGAAATACGAATGCGTTACGCCTCTTGCGTCTCTGTACGTTGCATGACGTACTCCTGTAATGTTACAAAATTCAGTGATTTAATTATAATGGTCTTTTGGGTGATTGATTGGATTAAATAATTGGAAGAAAGAGTTGGTTTTAAATATACATTATTGTTTGTCTTCTCCCTGGCTTCGAGTGAAATCTTGGATTATTCTTCTGTCTTTCTGTTGATGTTTCGTTCTTAATTATAGAAGAACGTTAGGGCTGCTGATCCTCTTACTGTTGCTGCTGCTGTTCTTCTTGCTGCCCCTGTTATCATCAATATCCACGAAGTGGTAACAGCAAGAAGATCAGCAGCCTCGATGAAATTTTGACAGAAAACTACTCGCGGTTCCATCGGAAGCCAAGGGGAAGACGACAATAAGAATTTGGCTCGGCGAATAATAATTACAAATTTGATTAATAAAAGTACTGTTCAAGTTCAAAAAGGTTTATTTCTTCCATTCTTCAAGTTTATAATAAAACAATGGACATATACAAAACTTTTAGGAAAAGTTTCAATCTCTCATGGTACAAGTGTTTCAAAAATGATTCGTGAAGATTTAAGACTTCTGATTAACATTTTTTTATGACATCACAATTTTTATCAACGGCATAAGTCGAGTTTGCATTACCAATGTGCAATAAATACAAATTGTTGAATTGAATTTGTTTTTCGAGTCATTCAGTTTGCAATCAACTTTTCCAAAATAAAAGTTAAGGGACGCTGGAGTTATTATACTTCTTCATTAAGTATCCTGTGCTTTTAATTAATTGAAATCTAATTTCTTTTGGAATCAAGAATAAGATACCATTCTTTAAGACCGTAGAAAGACAAAGAAACCAAAAGTAATGATTTTTTCACTTCTTTTTACAATAAAGAATTGGTTCTAGCTAAAACATGTCGGTAACATTTTAATTCACGTAATAAATAATCGCTGAATGGGATTACGAGGGCAAACTTTCAAACGCTGTTTTCCCACAAAGATGCACACGATTGTGAAATTTCGTTTACGTAATTTCCCGTGCGAAACAAACGAAATACCGGGAGAGTGAAGTTAAAGTCGTCGTAAATTTGAAAGTGCACGGGATGTAAATCTCTGTTTTCGTTTTCATGCGGTAGAATCGGTAGTATCATGATTAACGATTTACTTGCGGATGTATGGTTAACTTTTCCTCGACACTAAAGAGCCAATAGTTTCTGCAGATTGTGAAACGTTAATAAGATGTAAATGCAACTGATAAAAGCACAATGGGAGAGAAAGTTGCAGGCAATTGGATTCAATAATAGAGTTCATGTGGTCTTTGGTTTTTTTACTTTTCTTACACAATCCTTTTTGGATTTGATAAATAATCCCTATAAGCTTTTGGGTACTTATTATGAGAAAAATAATAAAAAAATTTAAGTTATTAGAACGGTAGAACATTGTTAAATAATTAAATAATTGTTAAATAACACAAGGAGCTTTCAGAAGTTCTGCAAATTAAAAGTAGTGTCATTGCTGTTAAATTAAATTGTAATTTTAATTGCCTATTTCATACTTACTGTTTACACAACTTCTTGGGTCTGGGAGGGCTAATCTTCTTTGTGCTATTACCATGGCGGCTCCCATAATTAGGAGCGTTATTTGTCTCAGCATTTTTCTGGAAAATAAAAACAACAAATCAGTAGGTACATAAAATTTCGTTTGTTAATTTTTATTTTTTCTGTTTTTCATTTTTTGAAATTAGCGTTCTATGTATTTTATTTAACATATAAATTTTCTCAACCAGATAATATGGTCGGAAAAAAATTGCAATTTTATGTTTTCACAAACTCAAAAATTTTATATTTTTTTCCAAGTATTTTTTTTTTTTCAATTAATAGATTCTCGTTACAGCAATTGGTTTTCTCTTTTCATGTTTTATGTTTCATGAATAAATTGTATAATTTTATGTAAATAATATATAATTACATTACGTAAAAATTATTCAAAGCAGTGAGATCTGATTTTGGTTAATGTCTTTATCATGAAATCTTTAAAGAACGTTCCCAATCGCGATTTTTGACCATTAAGCAAATTTGGAAGAGATTGTGAAAGTCCGAAGTTTTCTTTAAGGATCATTAGAAATTACAGTATATTGAAAATCATCAACTGCATTTTCATGCCATAAGTGCCCAAAAGAATCACAGGGACGTTTTTCCACAACACGGAGGATAGGATAGCTGATACAAAGCCTAATGGACAACAGAAAACCAATTGCTAATATTTTCATTTGGAATCCGTTCGTATCGACCCTACTTGGTCATTCCATTGCTCCAAAGGTAGCACTGAGTTGCTGAAATATTGAATGAGATTCAATCGTCTTCAGTGAGGAATCCAGATTTTGTTTGAGGGTTCACAACGGATGTATTGTGAAAAATTTACACCAAGTTTTCTCCTTTATCCAAAACAAAATCTTTCCATTGCAATATATCTTACAGAAACATATTTGTCATCAGAAAGCTGACTTGATGACTATTGGTATTAATGTCACAAGAATGAACTTCCTAAAATTAATAGGCACATGATGATTGATTTACGTTGGGAAATGGTCGACGCTTTTACTTTAGAAAAAATTAACAAACGAAATTTAAGAACTTGTACAGGCGCCTAATAGAAAGTTGCATCTAATAAGAAAGTTTAAGTCGTGCTTATAATTACTGTCATGCATTCGCAGCGACTCGTTTTGATGCTGCACAAGGAAACGAGGCATCTTTTCCGAGGCGATAAATACTCTCATGTTTTCCGTATTACTTTACCATCGTACTTTTACGACCGCAAGCTATAAGTTGAAAGAGCAAACGTGTATGAAACAAACGGACAAGTTCTTCGCACGTCCGTGTTAATTGCATTTGTTGCAAGAGGATAACCGTTAGGAGCGAGGCAAATATTTGAATTTATGCGGACATCTGAACGAAAACACCGGAATAATTAAGGAACGCGTTAATTCGCTAGCAAAGGACGATTTCATTGAGGATTAGAGCGAGGGGAGACACGAATAAATTTCAGCTTGCAGGCGGACTTTTCCTGTTTCGTATGTTAAGTTCGTTGACACGCAGAAGTCACCTCGGATGGTTTTCTTGTGGAAGCAAAAAAGTCGCAGCGACCAACCAGTTTTGTTGAACTTGCGCTGATGAAATTTGATTCCAGGTTTATCGAAACCATCGAAGGATGTTGACATTGACTCCGTTTGGAGAAAGTTCTTATGTAAATCGTTTGCTATTTTAAGAATTCGAAACTGTGTCGCGAGTTGTTTATTATGTATTCAGTGTATGTTGGTCACTATTTACCGTGACACATGAAAAACGGAAATACCGTATTCGAAACGTCCGAGATGTAAAGGAATTTTCAAGAAAAAAGTTTTAGGTTCTAATTGTGTGACTTTGTTTAATACTGCTTCTTTTCATAAGCTAGAAATTAAATAAATCAATCAATCGATATACAATGTGGAAAAAAATTCCTAAAATATTTTCATTTTTGGAAAACGCTCGGGCACATCAATTACATCGAAAAATTGCGATCTTTTGGAGTGGTTCATTTATTTGTACAAAGGTATATAAAGGGGTATAAAATTATTTTTTTTATGGAAACATTTTTGACATTATTAATTATTTCCGGTCCAATACTTTGTTAGCCACAGTGTACCTGCATTTAATAATTGGATCTTTTGAGAGGCAGTAAAAAGTTTCTCTTAAAATACTGATTTAATTTTTTTTGTGTGCAAAGCCTAAGTCGATATACAGTGTGTCCCGGATTGAGTAGGCTACCATGGGTAACTTTCTTATTAGTGAAGATAGATATTTGGTTAAATGGGCAATATTTTGCGTTTTATGTGCTGATTCAGATTCCGTTCAGAAAATTTGAAAATTCCGAATAGTTCAGATATTATCGCAGAAAAACTGAAAATCGCTATTTTCTTTAATGTCCAATTACTTCCCAAGTAATAAGTAAAGGCAACCCGCTTACTTGATTAGTAATAAGTAAAGGCAACCCGCTTACTTGATTTAAAATAAAAATATTAAATTTTTTAAATAATTTTTTATTTAGATACAGGTTGAAACGAGAAAAAAAATGCTATTTAATCGTATAAAAATCCAATATGGCGTCCATTTAAAATAAGAAAGTTGCTATCAATATCTTGACAGCCGCCATCTTGAATTTCATTTTGACTGTATTTTCATCTGTATTTTATCAAACATAGTAACTTTTATACGAAACATTTTTTCATATCTTTTATAATTGCGAAGTTATTGGACATTAAAGAAAATAGCGATTTTCAGTTTTTCTGCGATAACTATTCGGAATTTTCAAATTTTCTCAACGGAATCTGAATCAGCACATAAAACTGCAAACTATTGCCCATTTAACCAAATCTCTGTCTTCATTAATAAGAAAGTTACTCATGGTAGCCTACTCAATCTGGGACACACTGTATTTTGCACATTTTAAATAAATTTAATTCACTCTTTGGCGTTGTTTTGACGACGCAATTTTTCCTAAACTTTTGTTCAGGGTAAATTTTTATTTAAGAAAAAATCAAATATGCAGAAAGAGGATTAAAAAGCTCATAAAAACTAAAAGCCCTGAAATTAAGTGTTTTTTAAAGTGTGGTTACGTCAAATAATTTAACAACTGATATGTCAAATTAAAAAATTAAAAAACTGTACCAAAAAGAAATAAGGTTAAACAAAATAAAACATTAGAAACAAGAATATTGCATAACATAAACAAGAAATAAATAATTTTAATAAATTATAAGAACAATACAAAAAAAGTTTTATGAAATAAATAAGTAAATAATAAATTAATCGTTTACGTTTTACGTTTACGTTTAATAATTATCAAAGTAAACATATTTATTAATCTGACTGCTGTAAACATAAATGAAATTGAATTTGGAATAAATGAAATCATTTGTGTGAATATATTCACACTTAAATGAAGTGAAATGATACGGTATTTCTGTAAGTAGTTTAAACGATACGAAATTTAATAATTTTAATGAAGAATTTACTAAAAGTTTCGAATTAATTAGACAATTAATCTTTCCATCTCTTGATATACTAACTGACGGAAACAATTCATAAAAATCAAGTTATTCGCTGGATAACTTTAAAATGGAAAGACCGGCCCTTAATCAGACACTTTCACTGACCACCTTGTATTTTAAGAATATTTTTTGGTAAACAAAGAGACAGTTAATTAGTTATTGAGTGGTAGATTATTTTTCGAAAATAATAATAATAATAATAAATAAATAGAAATGTATACATTTTTAATAAAATAAATAATAAATAAAATAAAAGTTTTGATATTTAAATTGTAATAATGATTTTATTTTCAAAAACAGCTACACTAGCTAGGCGAATATTTTTGACGCAGAGCTCGTATTTATGAGAGTCTGTTATCTATCAGTTTTCTTGATCTGCTTTTCTTAATTCCAAGTTTTGGATACAATTAGGATAAATTATTTATTCTGAAGAAGCTCCCAACGCACAGCGAAACGTGGACTTTTAAACTAATTCTACAAATTGTTCGATCAATTATAATTAATAATATGGCGATTTTGTTTTCTCTTGACTTTTCGTTTTTTCTGAAAGCATTTCTATACTTATTTATTTTTCTCAGCTCTTGCCTGCTTCTGGAACAGATCGACAAAGAGAGAATAGACATCACAGACCGTGGAAAAAATTTTATGTTTATTGTAGTTTTCCAGAAATAATTAATGAAAAATCATCCCCAAAATGACGATACGTTTCTGGTTAAGAAAGAGCAGTAGATGGACGAAATAAATACAGTCATAAAAGGGTTTTACAGTTTTGTGATTGTTACGGCGCGACGTCGGACGTGAACTTGACCTTTAAACGGAACTGACGTGATCAGCTGAACTACGAACTTTAGTTTTAATTTAGTTTGTACCTATTATAAATAAAGTTTATATCTACAAACAACATGTCCGTCGGCATCTTTATGGCTCAGTATTCCTTTGCGTTTTTCTTTATGTCGTTTAGACGATCTATCGCTGATGTTTGAATAACAATAGACTTTCCTAGTAACAAAGAAATGGTGATGGCAACCAGAATTTAAACACATTCGTAATCCGTTTGGTTTATTAATTATATTATAATGTCATTGTGTATGCGCCATTCAATGAGAAACAAATTCTATTATTACAAAAGACGAATGTTTAACAATACAAATGTGTACAAAGTCTAACAAAATTCATTACGTGCGTTCGGTCTATTAAAGTATACATATATTTTATTGTTATTATTATTTATAAGATCTTAAAAAGAAGCAAATTTTCGAAGTTTGTTTTTATACAGAATCGTAACGTCAAGTTACGGTTGTTTGTGCCAAGTGCAGATCTGATACAGGTATTCGAGTGTCCCGGATTGCGTATGGGAGCGTTTCCGGAGGATCTGGGTCATTTGCTGACCCGAGGCCAATCGCGCGGCTTTCACGGTCACCAGCCGGAGATGCCCGCGATCGAACCGATCGTCTACAGACCCGGATTATATCGAACAGGTGTTGGCTACGGGACACAATCGATTCCTACCACGTTCTTCGTGCATATTTAAATCATAATATTTAAATATTATTAACACGTCTAGGCGAAGTGCTTTTCACCGGGAGAAATTATTTAAATTGAAAGCTCGGTTTCCTTTATCGTCAAATATCGAAGTTGGAATATTAATGATTTTACGTATGCACGCATGTATGAGTCTCGTGAAAGTTTATACTCTTTGTCAACGTTAATATAAGAAATTACATTGTTGATCTTTAAAACTTCTGGGTTAAGTTATATGATGTACGTGTAACTGTAGTAACAAGTTAAATAATACGCACACTGTTATTGAGTTTACATGATGTTTTAGAGTTTCTCCCAAGTTTCCAGTTTTTCATTGCGGCCTTAGTTAAGGTATTCGCTTATAAAATTATCTATTTCGCACTTTCGCGAGGACAAATGTTGAATGTCTGTTTTGATCGAATGAATAAATTATCGATCAGTTTTATGTAAATATTCAAATTCCTTTGGTTCCTTTCAATATTCAAATTGATACTTTCTTTGTGAGCAATTCCGACGAAAGTGATCTTACACATATTTGTTTTTTTAATGTTGAAAGGAGAACACTTTATAATGTAAATGAATCAAAAAAGAACATTGAATTCTTACACTTTTAATAATGAAGATCACAGCTTTGTTATTGAAATACACTCATGTATTAGGTATTTAGTTGTGAAAAGTATTAGAAAAATTGCTAAGTAAATATCGACAAAACAAAATAGGAGTATTAGATATAATGCAATAATAAAAAGTGAGCAAATAAAAATCAGATTAGAGTAGACGGCGCAAAGAAAATGTATGTCTGTGATTAACTGAATTAGTTAATGTAATACATTCAAGGACTGTCAAATTTATTGACTTTTTATTTAATCACAGACATACATTTTCTTTGCACCGCCTGCTCTAATCTGATTTTTATTTGCTCACAGTTTATAATACTAATAAAAAGTAAGTAAATAGTGACACCATTAACATTATATCGAGGGCGTCATATCAGAAGGGCGTATCAGCATAGGATTATAATGGTGCTTACGCCCTTCTGATATGACACCTTCGGTATATTACTATAAAAGAGGAACACGTTGACAGATCCAAGTGGATTTTCTTTTTCGACTAGTTTCAGTTAGAAAAACAGCCATCAATAAGGAGTTTTCCTCTTTGATCTCTCTATCATATTTAGAACCTTAAATAGCTTATTCTTTTCTTTTATTGGGATTGACTGAAAGCACTACAAAGCATCAAAACTTGTTTTTGTTAGATGTCATAAAATGTATTGTATTAAATGTATTGGTTTCCTTCGAAATTGTGACACAGGGTCTGGATAGACTGCATGCTACTGAGGACTATGAAGATGTTAAAAGTATTATTGTGAAATTGTTAGCAGTGTTTAAACAATTAACTAATTCACCTGACAAATAAAATGGCAAAGTACCAATAAAAGTATGATGATAACAGAAAAGATATTTCTATTCTCTTGTCATGATTGTTTTCATAGCTAAAACTGGTTGGAAAAGAAAATCCACTTGAACTTGTTCTTCTTTTTATAATAACCCGTTATATTAAAACGGCTTTTGATCGCGACTGCGAACTTAAGGAAAAGTTGTAAGTTCTAACAGGATAGCAGTCAAAAAGGGGCAATTAAAAGTTTACTCTTGTTTGATTGCCAAGCTTTCGGAAAGTATTTATTTCCTTCATCAGGGCTGCTATAATATTATGAAAATTTACTTACATCGTAACACGTTATATATCTGTCATATTTTCATTTTGAATTTGTACGTACAAGTTTATTTTAAATATGTACAATTTTGGCAAATATATGAAATATTGTTACATCCTGTGCCGGCAACAACCTTTTTGGAATTGCCACGCCATCAGAAATTTCTTGATGATTCTCCAGGTAGTACTGGAATTATACCGGAAAGTTCTTTACCGGTTCTAGAACATTCCTCAAACAGAGAACCTCTTTAAAAGCAGAGCAGGGTGCGTGATTTAAAACAGTTTCCTACCACAGCGAAGTGTGCTGGCTAATAATTTTGAAGCGAAGAAGATAAACTAATTATTAATGTGTCAACTTGTTGAAAAGTACTCCAGCTCGTTGGTTAACAGTTTTAGGTTCGTTTTCATAGTAATACTAAAGGAGACTTTAAGTAATTTTTTAAGTCTATTTATGAATAGGAAAACGAAAGTATTTTTACATTTTAAAGTGACTTTAAATTTAATATCCCATTATGAATAACGTCTTTAATGTGTTAAGCGTGAACAATTAAATTTATAAACAATAATTTCTTTAAACTTCGAATTCGTAACAGTATTTATAAACGTCATTGGTAGTAAATACAATTTTTTTTGAAAGCGTTTAGTTATTTTGTTACCTTTTCTTGAGTATTTTAAAATATATTTTACTGGAACATAGTGATTACAATTGTAACGTCCCAACAAATTGAGCTGTGACATTTTCTTATTTCATATTACACTAGACCATTAGACAAAGTATTAAGCAAAGCTTTGTCACATAAAAACAGCGGTGAGTACATGTGCAGTGGATGATCCGTACGATTTAGAAGAATCTGGATAGTACGAACGATGTGTTGTTGTCTATTCATGGTGCAAGAGCAAAGCAGGAAAAAATTAATTAAATAATAACTTAGTGAATTATAAAAAAAGAAAACTATACTAATAACTTAATAACAGAATTGGATGTGTCTAGGTTACTAAAAAAGACGAAGAGGTTCAGCGGAACATTAATTGTTTGGCTGACATGTTTCGATCACAAGAGTGTGACCATCTTCAAGGCGAAGCTACAATGCAAAAAAAAAATTGAAAAATTGAAAAATTCCTCCTGTTGACCCAACAACTGATTATTCAGAATATTATGTTGGTTACTATTTTTGTGTAAATAAATTTCTAAATTCTCGGCTACGTTTAATAATTTACATTTGTTAAATTTGTGTAAAAGATTGACATTGTTAGAAGGATTAAATTCATGAGAAGTATCAATAAGGTGATTAGCAAAATTAGAGTCATTTTTGTCTCGTTTTTTAAGAGATCTGATATGTTCAGTTAACCGTGTTCTTAAGTTACGACTAGTTTGTCCTATATAGATGGAGTTGCAAGAGTTACAGGAAAGAGAGTAAACACCACTCTGATCAAAGGGATCAATTTTATCTTTAGTGTGTGAAATTAAAGTTTTAAGATTATTCTTGTTAGAAAAAGAAATGGCTAGATTTTGGTTTTTAGAAAAATATTGTTTAATTAATATTTTATGGGAAACTTGGCCAAAGTACGGTATACTGAAGTAACGAGGTTTTTGGATAGACATTAAAGGTAAAGTCAGATTAGGGTTGTAAATGTTTTTGTTAATAAGTTTGTTACTGATTCTAAAAAATAAGTTTTTAATAATGTTGAGAGGAAAATGATTATTGTAAGCTATTTGTAAAATGGTATTGAGTTCGTTTCTGAAATCAGAAGATGAAATAGGGACAGAAAAGGCCCTGTGAAATAAAGAATTGAAACAAGCTAATTTATGTTGCATAGAATTGAAAGGAATACAAATGTCACTGTAAGTGGGTTTCCTGCAAATTTTGAAAGTTAAATGGTTAACATTTTTGGTGATGGTGAGGTCAAGAAAATTGATGGAACTATTGGTTTAGATCTCATAAGTGAAACTGATTTTAGGATGTAATTCATTAAATTTATCCAAAAGGGAATCAACGAGTTCTGAAGGACCATTGAAGATCATTAGGATATCGTCAACATACCTACAATAGAAGGTAATGAATTTTGATAAATGTTTTTCAGATTTAAAAATATTTTCTTCAACTTTGTTCATAAACAGGTCGGCGAGAACGGGAGACCCATAGCTAAACCATCTATTTGCTTGTAAACTTTATTATTGAAGCTGAAGAAATTTTGTTGAAGAGTAATGTCAAGGAGATTGCTTACGCAAGAAACATCCTGATCAGAAAGATCTGAGTTCAAGAGCAAACGGACGGAAGTAAAAAGATTGGAGACGTCAAATGAAACAAGAATGCTTTTGGGGGTAATTTGAATGTTTTTAAGTTTCTGTAAAAGATCTGAAGTGTTTTTGATGGAATAAAAAGTTTTGCAATCTATGAATTGTTTTAAAGTATTATTTAAGGAGGTTGAAAGCTTATCAGCTGGAGAACCTGAGAAAGAAACACGAATAGGGATATTTTTTTAATGAATTTTGGGTAAACCATATAATCTCGGCAATAGTGGGTTCATGCTTTTGAGTTTATTGATTGGAATTAACGAGTTATCTTTGTGTGTTTTAAAGAATTGATTAAGTGAATTGACATATTTGTTTAAAGAATTAGAAGGAGCTTTATGAAGCTCTTCACCGAGACTATACTAATATGTTTTAATGTGATTAATTCAAAAGACATTACTTGATGATGAAACAGTGCAAGAACAGAAGATTAGCTTATTTAAAGAGTACAATAAATAGATCACATAGAAAGGATAACTGCATGAAGGGTATCAGAGCTATTAAGATAGAAACATATATGGGAAAAGGAGAAAAGGTTGACTGAAAGTAATATGGAAAAAAGAAGTAGAACAAGAGTCATGGGACAATATAATTAGTCAGCTAGATTCACAGGTAGAGGTGAGCAATGCGACAAATATAGCGACAAAACGTAGCAGGATGTTGTAAAAAGGAAAATTTAGTCTCATAAAATTTTATGATAAACTTGCTACATCGCGGTAGCAGATGCAGATGCTTTAAGTAAAATTAACTTTGCCCATCTCTATTTGCAGAGCTAAACACCTACACCAATAATAAGTTAAGTTTCTGTATGCTACGGCTTATCCTATTATGTTGAATTTTATAATCGAGAACATAACATTAATATCTAAGAAGCGGATAATGCAGTAGTCAAACCCACTAACTATTGTATGCTATTGTAAGAAACTGGTTTTCTGTACAGAAATTTGTTTACCTATTTTTAATGGAACGAAATTATAAACTAAACATACTGACTAATTCGCTCGACTTTGTAATGACCGGAAAACACCCGTATCCATTTTGGAACACGTGTGCGATGAGTATCTTGTGGTCCCTATGGGAACATAGTATCTCGACGAGGCTTAGTAAGTTGATAAATTCCAAAGTGTTGGACACTTCATCTCCTTTCTTTTATCTTTTAAACCCCGTTGAATACACTATCATGAGCTTGATCCTACTACAGGTACTGAATTTTCATAATCGAGAACATTACATTAAGGTCTAAGAAATTAATAATGCAATATTTAAATCCTCAAATACTTAATTGTTAGTAGGTTTTTCTGTTATTTACAAAAAGAAAGAGTTAGGGCAGCCTCTTGCCTAGTCTACCTAAGCAAAGATGTGAAATTAAATGGCACAAAATAGGTGAGGAAAATTTGCCTCTAAATTCCAAGCCAAAGAAGACGAAGTTGCATGAATGTTTTCATTTTTCAGATCTATGTGGACTTTGAAAAGAGTCTTCGTGTAATTAAAGCTGGGTTCCGTTCACTCTATTTACTCTTTTCGCATTTTTGTCTCACTCTTACTTGTATTAAAACTTATTCGCTCTCACTCTTTAGAGAGCGAAAAGAGTAAATAATAGAATGAACGGAGTTGAATAAACGAACGCAGCCTATGATGCATCAGATTTGTAAAACAGTCTTTGTAATCATGGACATTAGCTGCAGGTCTTAGTGATTCATTTTTTGGAAGTTTAATTAGATTCGATTTCAAATCAATGGAAGAGGATCAAAGGAAAATGTCGCTATTAAAACTGTAAGAAAATATACTGAAATGGTTTGAACATTAGAAATATATACAGGCTGTCTCAGAAAAACTGTTCCTAACATTCAGAAGTAGTACAGGGCATGTAATTAAGCAACTTTTACTAATAAAGTTGTAGCCGGAAGTGTTTCCGCGTCAAGTTAAAACGAAGTAAAGAATGAAGACGAGAAACAATATCGATGTAAGAAATAACTTTACTATTTATTTCTAGTAGCTACACAATTTTAATTCATTTCAATTTATTAAGAAAACTTGAAAAATTATAAAAAAATATTCAAAAATAAGGCCAACATGTTGGATACGTAAGTTATGACGACGCGACGTATAATTGAGCGACGGATTCTTCGAAATATCTGAGAACGATCACGAATTGGATCAAAAGTAAGAAAAATTTAAACCACTAATTCCTCTTCTGTGTTGGCAATTGTTGCATGGATGTTCGATTTAATGTGATACAAAATACAAAAATGGAGTCATATGGAGAAATTGTATTTGGGGTCATATTAAATCGAACATCTATGCAACATCTGCCAATACAGAAGAGGAATTAGTGGTATCAAATTATTCTTGCTTTTAATACCATTCGTGATCGTCCTCAGATATTTCGAAGAATTCGTCGTTAGATCATACGTTATCATAACTTGTGCATCCAGAATGGTGGCCTTAATTTTGAACATTTCTTATAATTATCAAGTTTTCTTAATAAATTGAAATGAATTAAAATTATGCAGCTACTAGCAGAGCTGGGACTATCTTGAAGAACAAGGATACTAGATACTTTTTCAAATACCTACAAGATAGTGTTTTATATCTTGTATTTAAATACTTTGTATTTGTATCTTGTATCTTAATAGAGCATTTTAAGCACTTAAAAGTAACTTAAGATACTGAAAAGTATTTAAGATACTAAAAAGTATTTAAGATACTAAAAAGTATTTAAGATACTAAAAAGTATTTAGAATACCTACCCGATCAGCGGTCATGCGATAGAGTGGGAGAGTCGACAATTTTCTGCGGGAAGCTTCGGGTCATCTTATCTTTTTTTAAACCTGCTTAGATATATTATCTAATAATCTTGAAAAATAATCAAATTGCTAATACGAAAGTACGTAAAGAAGCTTGAAGCCGAAGCAGCATTTGTTTAAAGTATCTTTTTTTTTAAATATCTTTTCGAAAAGTATCTACAAATATATTTGCAAAAGTATCTTGTATCTTGTATTTAAATATTTTTCAAAAGTATCTATCCCACCCCTGGCTACTAGAAATAAATAGAGAAGTTACTTCTTGCAATGAGATCTTTTGTAGTCTTCATGGTCTTTATTTCGTTTTAACTTGACGCGGAAACATTTACGGCCACAACTTTATTAGTAAAAGTTACTTAATTACATACCCTCTGCTACTTCTGAAAGTTAGGAACAGTTTTTCTGAGACACCTTGTATATATCATTAGAAAGAATGGGGAAGAGATCTGCCAAAGAGTAGTAGAACAGAATTCTCAGAGAAAAAGATCAGGCCAATTTAGGAGTCCAATAAAAGTCAACTGTCATGTATAGGTAGTTTTTTGCCCGACTTTTCTCTTTTTTAATTTTAAACGTATCAATTTTTTTGCGCAGAGCTCTTATTTTACTACATAGAGTATCTGCATTAAACCCTATTCACATGGAGGCGTGTTGCGTTACGTACGTTCGCGGTTATTCACAAAACAAGAATGACATTTAAAGTTTTGAACTCTGAATAACATAACCATACAGGTGTTTGATTGTATTTTAAAGTTATTTAAAATATTAGAACATTTATTTAAGTGGTTCATATTTGACAGTTTATAAATATTGATTACATGTTGTGAAAGCAACTGTTTTGTTATACCATCAAATTAATTGGTATTTGATCTCTTCCTATAGTACTTAGGTATTTCAATAAAAAAAAAAATTGCACTTAGGTCCTTAATATTCTAACTTCTTCAATTATTTGAGATAAAAGTGTTTCAAATACTTCACAGCTATAATTGTAATTAATAGTGATTACGGCTAAATAATTAATAAATTCTATTGACAACTCTTGGTAAAATAAAAAAATAAAAGTAAACGAACTCGGTCTTGTTTTACAAAAGATATTTGCCATAAATGACGTGTCGATGTATAAAGGTCAATGTTTGCCTGTATGTTTAATTAGTAACTATGCCGCAAATAAAATATCTAATTGTAATTGAATGAATCTTAATTCTACAAGTTAAATGATTAAGAAGATGCAAATTTAGTTTTATAATTTTAACATAAAAAATTAAAGTCGCAAACTTTATTCGCCCATTGCGTATGTAAGACATGCTCTTTAACATTAATGATCATAATAATTAACTAACTACCGAGGTAGCATGTTCCGTTAACGACAGATTTTTTTTGTCTTTTGCCGCTTCGGTCTTAAGCAACTGAAGATGATGCAAGCACGAGGTAAATGCAATGAAAGGCCCATTATACGTATATAATTACAGGCGGTAGCATCCGAGATAACGAAATCGCTGTGTATGACATGCTAAGATTACATAACGAGCTTTAACTCTGATAAATTGCACGGAATGGGACCTGCAACAACGATTCCGTAACGACCATAGATATTCCTTGTGAAATTGCACCATCACTCATGACCTCTTCCAATCATACTAATCGTTTCTCATTAGCTGATTGCTGTAAAACTGTGGAGATCGTGCTTACTTTATTGAAAATCGATTGAAACTAATATAAACATGCAAATTATAGATTTCTATTATAGAAATGGTTAAAGTATTCTATTTTACAATTACTTTACATGTGAAGCTTACAATTAATATAATACTTATAGCTCCAGATTATTTTGAAAGAAATAAATAATAAAGTTCTATGTGGAAAACGATGGATCTAATGTTATGGTCAGAAAATGATATTGTAGTGGTCCAAAATGATCCAAATAGATCTCTGTAACTCTAATTATAATGATAAAGAAAGTATCGTTTAAAGGTTTTTTACGTTATAGATTAAATTAAAAATAACGTAAATAGCGTACAAATAAATAATATTTTATTGTAAGAACTACGTTTGTAATCTGTTACAAATTAGCCTTTCCAGCTCAATTGTAAAAATACTATGTAACGTACTTACGTTAAGTGAATGCAAATGTACAAATTGCTCAAAAAGCTATGTCTTCTTCTTGGAATTGCAAAGGTGATGTAACTTTTATTTTTCGCGAGTTCGCTGATCTTTAATTAAAATTCCTCGAATAAGCAAGCAGCTTACCCTCAGGTTAAATTGACCGGTGAAGGATTCCAACAGTGTTTTACAATTAAGAATTAATTATTCCTTCCCAGAATAATATTTATACCTTAAAAATATTTTTGTGATAAGAAACATTTTAATTTTTAATTGTAATTTGTAAAAAAATGAAATAACAACAAAAAGTAGTTGTATTTTCAAGTTTAATAAGTTTCACATTTTTTTTTGTCAAGAAGTAAATAAAAAAAGTGTAATAAATAGTGTTAGTGTTATTAAGTTTTAACATTCCTCATTTATTTAATTTAATTATTAAACTCCCTAAACATTTACTTTCTATAACTTCTATGCCTCTTAGGCACATCGGATGAGTTAAAACGCCAAGGTAACGAAACATTGACCGTTATCAAAATGAGTAATAAACGCCAAAGAACGATTATTTATCACAAACCGTAACACGTCGACTTCTTCATTTACTGTTCTTTTTACTTTCTATTAACGGGGTCAACAAAAACCGCTATGAAATATTCTCTGGCGGCGTCCAATATCATAAAAGTGTATTTTACGGCACCACGATTATACTTGGTTTACTTTGTTGTCTTCAGTGCACTCAAAAAGTAGGTAATAACAAAATTAAAATATGTGAGGTTACAGTTTGCTTTGCTCTTTAAATCATATTCCGTTAAAGACACTCTTCAGGCAGAATATAAAAAATTGGCTTTTATAAGCTTCTGGACTTTTGACTCTAATTCAAAACCCGTTTTAAGATTACAAAATATGAAAAATTTCTCTAAGTTATTGCCATTTTAATTTATAGTGTTGGCATTCCACTAGAATAAAGAAGAACTTTAAAATGTCAATTTTGGTTCTGTTTTACTGCTGTCTTTTCTAATGTGACAAAAATATACCTATAATATAAATAAAGAAATTTATAATATAAATAAAGAGTTTGTCATGACAATAATGCAAATTGCTTTCTGTATAGAACATTATTTACGGTGTAGAATAAACTTATCTTTAATTTTTTATTTTAATATTTTTTAATTAAATTTGATAGTGATATGATAAAATGAAATGTTCAGTTGTCCAGGTTCGTTCATGAAAACAAAATTTAATTTCTTTCAACATTTTTACTTAATATAGAATATTGCTTTTGAAGCATTCTTGTTTGTAGTAAGCTCGTTACATTTCGAGGTTTTTGTAAATTATTTTTCTACTTTTCACTTAATACTTATGATTCATATTCAAATATCAACACTGGTCTACATATCATCTTAAATATATTCATCTTTGTTTGTCTTCAGACTTTATTTATGAATTTATTACAAAACACGTAATTATAAATAATATATTTTCCTTGAATTCCTTTGTCATCTATTGTGACTTTTAAGGTCTTAAGTATTGTATTCACTTGTTCTTTCTTTATATATGTATATTCAGTTCCTCTGTGTCTTCTCTTATTTCTTCTATCTGTACATTTAACTCTTGCGTACCTTTTCTTTTTTTTATCACATCTTTGGATTTAGCAATATGTATTTATCTTGAACTCGTTCTCTTCTGGTTCTGTGTTCCACGTTTTTAAGTTCTTTTGTAAATCCTCTCCCTATCATTTTTGATAATTTTTTATGACCTACGCGATATTTTGCGCTTATCGGTGTCATACTTCTGTAGTAAGTATGTCATCCATAAATAAATAATATATTTCAGGTTTTTAGTGCTTTGGAATGTATTCTTAATTTCATTTTTTACCCAATTCTAGTAATATTTCAGTTCTTTTTGATGCATCATCATCATCTCTACCGTTACTTTATCACGTATTGGTGCTTTACTATTTTTTGACATTCTGATTTCTTTCTGTAATTCTTCCATACACACCTCTTCTTTTAGTAATTCCTGTTTTGTGTTTTTTCTCTCTTCCGCAATTGGACTTGAGAAATCTTGGAAGATCCCTTTTGTCTATTTTTTCTCTGTTACCTTGGTTAAGATGTTTCTTAATCAATGAGATACACCCCTAACCACATAAATTCCTGATAGCGAATATGTATTTCAGTAACAATGTTACTGAAATATGTATTCGCTATCAGTGAATCTGATTGATTAATTTGATTACAACCACAGGTTTAGTGTTGCTTTGTGATTATTTAATATGTTTCCGTTTTTATTTTTACCTAGATTGAAACTTTGGTGTTTTGTTTTGTCTTAATGATTCCAAAACTCCGAAGAACAGCTTCAGAATCATTTCCATTTTATCTTCAAATTCCATTCAGTATGCTTAAGGAGAAATTTGATGCAACAATGTTGAACAAGACGATTGGAGAAGATTAAAGAAAAGGATAAGCACTAAGTAAAAAAAATTAATAAAGGATTGGAATGTAATAGTTTCGTAAAAAGAGCAATTAACTTTGAAATTTGAAGAAACTGATTTTGATGACTGGAAGGAAGCGGTGGCGAGACACCTCAATTTTTTCGTGCATTAACTGAAATATTATTACTTTCATTTTAATTAATTAATTAAAGGAGTTTTAAGAAATAAACACTTTTAAAAGTTCAACATCATTTCACTCATAGTTGTTCAACTGTCGATTATTAACTGTAGAAACAAACACGCATCCGGTGATTTCAACGTTAGGGTAAGTTTCTGTCTTTAAATCGAACTTTTATATTCAAAGTCAAATTATTTGAAATTTAACGAACACGTCAAAAGTGAAATTAATTAAATTCCTCATGTAAATCATGTTCATGACCCGTTAGTTTCGTAACAGGTGTTTACATCCTGATTTAAAAGCGTTAACCGAGCAATTTTCTGGTTGCATTATTATTAACAATATGCGGGTACCTACATTGATTAATCATCCTGTTCACGTAATTGCCCATTCACCCAACCAACCTGCAAACAGATGGGTCCGTTCTATTCTCACGCTGAATACCGTCTGGCCCAGGCAATTTACAGCAATAAACGTAACTTGCTCTTCTGTAAGGTGCATTAAATAACAGTAACACGTCTAATGGTTTAATTGGAGATAGCAGCCGCAGTGAAAGCGAATGCCGGGATTTATTAGTTCTGTAATTTTTCTTCGAGAGTTCGTTTGCTTTCGAGTATCTCTTCCGACATTTCGATGGGAACAATCGTGGAAAATTACTTGCTTTAAGCGTGTGAAAATATTTTAATTTGACCATACATAGCTTTAAGAAATATGAAAGTTATTTATTAGAAGCGCACATTAAAACTTTCAGGATTCTTTTTTGTTTCTAGTAAAGAAATTAAAAAGTTGTTCTGTATATCTTAAAATTACTTTTGTGTAACAATAAGGCCCGGTTTTTCACTGGCAGTTTAACTTTAATCTCCTGTTTATTCCCACAGTAACAATTATGAAAACAGTTCGTTAGGAATGTCAAAAGATAGCGAAACGTTGAGTTGTGTGCTATTTTTAAATTGTCCATTGACGAGTTATGAAGATAAAAAGCAACATTGAAATGGTAATTAAAGCAATGGGTGAATAAATAAACAAAGTGGTTAAATATACATAATTCAATGTCGGTCATTGCTTTCCGTACAGCCTGATAATGATAATTGCATAACAAGATTTACGCACATTTACAAGTAATTAGTTTCGCCTTAGACATTAACCAGACATTAACGAGTATTTAATTGAACTTATTCACAAGCTTCTTTAAATCACAGGTTTTAAGTCGGTTAAGGTTTATTTTATGCCATTCTTCGACTGTTAATTAAGCAGAGAGAAGAAGTATGGAAAATTTCATTTATCCCTACTATGAAAAGCTCTAAATAATAAAATAAATCTCATATAAAAATTCTAAATATATCTTAATTCTAATTGAATCTCAATATAACTCACGATATTAATTAGGAACGATTCATATTTACTTGTAAGTGATATAAGAATAAACCAAAGTAATTTACCATTTCCTTTGAATTCTGCAGCGCGATTAGAGATCAAATACATGAGTAGTATTATTTGAATTTAAATTTTGAATTCAATGATTTTTTTAATAACGTTTTCCAATTTAGCTTTAGAATCATGTAAGTGAACGAAATTTGAAGACTCTTGATGATGGTGTAGAAACTGAAATATGAATTCTTGTCGGGATTAGGTACTCGACGTTTATAATAAAATTTTTAGAACATAAAAGTTATAAAATTACAATTAGGAGCAATATTCCTGCTGTATTACATTTACATTCTTTGTTATTGTAATTTAATAGAAATGCAGACTTTTTTAGTATTATTTTCTAGCGTATCTTCCCAATTCATGTGCTCCAAAACGATATAATAATATAATAACGTCAAAAATAGTCGCAAGAAACCTTTGTAGTAAAAATCTCTTATATTATTATCAGAGAGCGGCCAGTTTTAGGTAGGTTTTTGATATTAGAAGCAGGCATTCTGTCTTGAATATGTCATTTACAAGATGTTGAATGCGTGTGAATAAAGGAATATAAAATAAATGTACAAGATTCCGGAAAAAGTATTTTTGATTCAACGGCTATGGTTTGGACGACCTTAGGTAAAACTTAAGGTTATCCGCTTTCTGATTATTACTATAAAATTTACTCATTGTCATTTATTAGGAATATTATTTATTTATTTTTCAGAAATATCTCTAACAATTTCTTTCACAAAAGGAATTTGTTGCGACTCTTTTGAAAGTTTTATTGAAGTTTTTCATAAAAGTCATTGTTTTGTATAAATCTCGCAAAAATAAAACCCAACCAATTGTGTTATTTACTCCCTCAGCTCTACGATTTATTTATTTTAGTAATTTTATGCATTATATTTTATTTTTATTTAATATTTAGGTAGAAGTGAGAGGAGTTGCTAATATTCTTATTTCAGTTGAACCTGAAATACCAAATATATAATATAAAGTATCAAAAAGAGATAAATTGTGAAAAGTGAAAATGTAAAGAAATACATAGGCGGTCCAAGAAAGGAAGTAAAAGTGAAAGAACATAAGAGTTAGAAGTAGGATAATTGGGACATATTATGTGCTTTATGAATGCGAAACATGAGTTTATTGAAAGAAGAAATGAATTAAGATGCAACTTTAGGAAAGAAAGTCTAAAGCTAGCAGAAAGTATACCTAAAACATCAAAACATGGTGGATGTGCAGGGAGAAGTTCATACTCTAGAATCCTAGTAATCAAAGCTCATATTTATGGAATGCAGCACATTAAGCACACGGAGAAGTACTTTTAGGAGACAAACAAGAAATAATAGCAGAAGTCGATAAAAAAAGAAATGGATGAAAGAAGATATAAGAATACCGAGCATCTAAAATTGGTGTAAGTAAGAGTATGTGTTTACCTAATAATTATCTAATTTGGAAAAATAGATAATAATGTATTCATGACCTACTTTCAAGAATTAAAAAATCATGAAAGAAATTGAGAAGTTCGAAATATTCTAAGATATATACAGTGCCATTCATAAAGTTCTTGACATAAGGGAAAAATATTTATTATTAACTTTTTATTGGTATTTGTTCGTGCATCCATCTAAACAAAAAATAACACAATCATATCTACTGTTAGTTTTTTTATTATTTTCGGATAGATCGATCTATAAGTCAAACAACTCTTATATATCTCTTATCTCTCTTATCTCTTATATATCTCTTTCTAACTTCCGTGAAACAGCCTTGCAGTTTTTGTCATGTCATTTTTGATCAGATTTTATAGAATATTGTTTTTAGATACTGTAGGTTCTTCTTACACTTAATTTTGTCTGACTGCATCAATTCTACAAGAAAAACTTTAATAGTTTTCGAACTGCTGCAATTTTTCGTTTTTGAGAATTTCGATTTTTCGAACTTCCCCTTTGAATGATCAACTAAACTTTAACATTTTTTTATTATATGCCGATCGTATAGATCTGCGTTAAGAAAATGTGCGACGAAATGACATTTTCTTAACTCAGATCTAACTTAATAATTGGAAAACCTGATAAAGCGAGTAGCTTTCTTTGAAATGCAACAACGCACTTTAAAGGCAAGTAAGTATGTAATAAAGGCTTTTTCTCTGTGGGTCGTTAGTTTCTCCATAAACATTAAGTACAGGTAAAGATGCTTGTTTAAATTCTCCTTCACTGCACTTAAGAGAGCATTTATTTTGTTTCTATAAAGAGTAAGTGCAATCTTCGTTTGCCAAATAACGCGTGTGGTTTCACTTGTTGCAGTCACTTTCAATCTTAATCGCATCTTCATGAAACTGTCCGAAGAAAGCTCTCTCTGCACTTCTCTTAATTTCACTTGTCCATATTAAAATCGCGTTTGTATCGTTGCAAGTTCGTGATGTTTTCTCGTAGAAATTGGCAAGAAACTGGAAAGTAATGAGCAAAAAGGACGATTATATCTGTTGATAGTCGCAAAACGATAAATTTAGGTCAACGTAAATGGTAATAATTATTTTGCTAAAATTTTTAACTTGCTCAATTTTATTGAAACGTCATCGTTTGTTTGTGAATATCATATGTATGTATACGCTTTTGTGTAATTAAGTCTTTTACGCCCATAAATCATCTAGTGAAGAAGATGCCTCGGGAGATAATTGAAAACTGTACACAAACAACTTGCGCAATCGCAAAATTTTTTCGATATTTCAACATCAGTTCTTCCGTACGATTCGATTTATATGGACACAATTAGAAAGTAAGACACGTCGAGGTACATCGCATTAATTCACTTCAATTCACCCGTTCATTCACGTCGATTGAATCGCAGAAAATCGCCGTCCTCATTTCTGGGTTAGTATCACAAAAATAAGCAAGTTTTTTCAATGTTCGTTTAAAAAAAATATATGTAACTTAACTAGCGCACATCAATCAATTTTAAAAAAATGGGATTTTACTGATCTACAAGATGCTAGAACAAAAAAAGAGTAAAAATTTGAGTTTTAACAAATTTGGTTCCAGTTAAAATTTTAAGAATCTTAACCTTAATTTATGTACAGTTACGGACAGAAAATTTCGAATGTCACTGTCACTCATCTGACGTATACATATAGGAAGTTCTTAACTTTTACGTCAGTGGAATGACAGTGACATCCGAAATTTTCTGTCCGCAACCGTACATAATTATATCAAATTAATTTTATTGTATTATATTTAAATTCATGCTTACTTTATTTTTATGCGTTTTTAAAGATGCGTTGAAAAATTCTGTTTTGTCTCTTTGGTTTTAATTCCGAACTTTTCTCAATAAAAAAAAATATATATATTCATCATATTTATTGAGGCATTTTGTTCGATACAGCACATTTTCTTTGTAATTAATTTGTTTTGAATTTCAACTTTCTTATTTCTTTAGTTTTAATTTTTCCAAGAAAGAAATTAATTGTTTTCAAACATTTTGCCCCATAAGTACTCTTTAAGATGTCTTTCTGGGTATTTAATTTCAATTTATTAATTTTTTGTTATGTGAGAATGTAATAAAAAAAAAACTTAATGCATTCTTGATATTACGGAAACTTTGTTAATTAATTATTAATATTGCGTGACGGTTATTTAATTATGGATACAGCAATGTAATACATATAAAAAGATATTAATTTTATAATTATTTATTCATTATTTTAGTTTACTTTTTAGTAACGTAATTATCAGACCTCTTCAGTACATAAAAATATTATAAAAATAAAAGATACTAATTATACAACAGAAAGTTATATAAATAAGATATAAATTAAGCTAGAATTAAATCTTTTAAAAATTTATAAACATTTCAAATTCTCAACGATATATGTGTTAATAATAATAATTTTTTTCCCTCGGTTAACTCGTTATAGAATGAATTATTTATTAGGTACTGGTTCTGGTATTGAAAAGATTATGCTAAAAGTTAGATGTAATTTTATATGATACGTCAGTTTAAATGCAGTAATTTATTTTTTGCATTATGGCGTTACTCTCACATATACAGAGTGTTATCGGAATAATTTCATAGGGTGGTAACTTGGATTGAGATGATCAAAAATTGTTATGCATATAATATGGTGTCCTAAATGTAACCGTTCTCGAATTATGAAGGAATAAATACTTTCGACCATATGCAGATTTTGATAGGGTGTTATCAGACGTTCATTTCTTGGTTTATTCGAATTTTAAAGCAAGAAACAAATTTATGTTCGCGAAACTGACGTAAAAATTGAAGAAAAACATTGTAAATAGTTCTCAATGGGAATATTTTATTGGATGCAGAAATTTCTATTCTTTTACTCGAATTTTGATGTAAGTTTTTGAAATTCAATATTTTTTTTTCTCGAAAACGAATACATTTAGGGCACCACTATATTATATGACATTTTTTAATTGTCTTGATCCAAACTACCAACCTGTGAAATTATTCCATTCAAGTCGATAACACCTTGATACTCTGTTTTTCAATAAAAAAAATTAAAAAATAGTTAACAAGGAATTTAATTTGTGGTCGTTACAATATGTAATAAATTGTTTGTAAAAGCGACATTTTTCTTACCTTATATTTAGGAATGTCTTTGCAAAAAAAGTGTAAATTTATCCTCTTTGTTAATGTAAATATTTTCTCAGTCCAATCGAATAATTTTACATTTATTTTAAAATTTTTACTTACTTATTTAGTTAACAGAGAGATCAATAGCAGAAATATTAAAATTTTTAGATTTTTAGCTAGCAACCGACAATAAATAAAAATATTTTACAAATTTATTTACCTTAAACAAGTTAAATGTACAACGAATAATTATTCTAATTGCTTCGTTTATTATCCTTTCAATTAAGCTAACTTGTATTCATTTTTTTTAAAATTATGTTTAATTCACCAGCACAGTTTGTATTAAAGATCACACTCAACAATTTTATTAAAGCTAATAAAGACAACTTAAACAGCACACACTCACCTGTAATAGTTTCGTGTACAGGCAGTGAAGAAGCAGCACTTTGATTGAACTGCAGAGTCCGCTTGGAACCTGTGTATATAGGCGGCCTACATCCCCACGTCTTCATAACCTACATAAGTGCTCTGCCCCCCGGGGGTTTCTCTCCGTCCCTCGCGCGCATCTGAACCGATGACCACTTATGACATTTGACCACTATCACTATCGCACGGTGCCGCCCAAGTTCGAAGTTCCCGTCTTTGGGAACCGGAATTTTGTTTCGATTGTTGGTTGTGTGTCCAGGAAGTCCTCTCTCTCTCGACGAGCACAGGTCTTTATTAGTCAAGGATAAAAGCGATTGTAGATTTTTTTCGTCTTTTTTTATATAACAATGGAGTAATAATGATGATCATAATTTATTCAGTGCGTTTTGTTACATGGCATTATTTAAATTAATAGTTAACTAGAAGAATTGCAGAGCCTAGTACGGAAATCGAAACATCCTTTTGCCTCTCAAAGATTAAGATGAAATGAGTTTAAATGAAATTGTTTCCGGAAAGGATCGATAGCAATTTACGCAGGCATTAACCGAACTATTGTAAGATTGTCGGGATCTTAAACTATACAAATAAATTAAATTAATTTCCTAACGTAAATTTCAGTTTAAATTAAACCCTTAAAACCTGTATGAGTCTGCCTAGTAAATTTTGTGTTTAAATTGCATTTAACTAATTATTCAACCCTGTAAGAGCAAGGCCACTATTCGATCTGAAAGGTAGAGATTTTTTCCGGGATATCATAAAATTTATAAACGCCTTACGTCATGTAAACATCGATAAAGAAGTATCATATCACTTGGGGTACAATATTTCATTAATTATTTCTGAAGATTTAAAATACATAAAATTTTCCCATGTTCTGTGATGTTAATTCTTTTAACCCTTTTTTCTTTGTCGGTTTATTTAAGAATCACCCTGTATACATTTGCAGAGGTAACGTCATACAAGATGACTTCGAACAAGTAACGCCTTGACCATTTTTGTCGCATTTTACAAGTGGATATTAAACACTTGTCGACAAGTAATTTTATATCTGACCTTAAAAGCTGAACAATGCCTCCTCTTTTACAAGGAAGTGAAACTGCAAAAAGTTTTCAGTAGTGTGTATTGTGAAAGATAAATGAGAGAAAATTAGTTAACGTAAAATTATGCGTGGCAAGGATTACACATGTGATGTAACTGAAAAAAAAAAAAAACTAAGTAGGACTGTACATTATACTGTAAGTACATAACCACATTACTTGAAAGTCCTTGTTTGAAATAAGGAGGACATTCGTTGTTAACAAAAATTTATAAGGATGTTTCAGAAAACTAGAAAAAAATGCACTTCTTGCAATTCTAAAATATAAGAATAAAATTATTAAAATATTTATTATCATTTTGAAAAATAAAAAAATGCTAATGTCGAATAAGTATCGAATTATTATTTAAAAAAATACTGTTAGTATTGTAACACGTCGACGCGACGTGTCACCTTGTTTGTTGACTTTTACGGTCAACTAAATAACCCATAAAACTGTCCAAACAAAAACAAATTAAACTTATTGCCAAATTAAATAACTGGACCGACAATGTTTACTTGCGAAAAAAATTCCAAAAGGTCACCCAAACGATTTATTACTGCAATTCGGCATGCACTATCCCACCGTCTACAGCTACCTACCTACTGACCTATCTATGGTGTTTACGGTTGAACTGATAATATTTATAATCTCGTTATCGTCACAGTAAACCCTGGCCCTACGTTGTTGTAACTCAGTTATTTTGGTGCGTCGGCGAATAAACTTGAGAGATCAAAGGAACTTAAACACGTTCAAACAAAAATGCGGAAGTTAGATTTAATTAATTTTATTTATTGCAAAAAAAAGAAAAGGTAAAAACTCCTTGTACCAGCCACTGTGGGATCTGATATAATGAGCGAAAAAACCCTTGCGTTAAACCAATACAAAGAAAGCAAAATTACGGTTATCAGGAAGTACAGTAGAATACGCTTAACAGATTTCACTTTCGAATATAGGAGCGACCTAACTGACTTCAAATCACACAGCTGGTGGTTTCGGCACACGTAAATAGTTGTTGCCCCTCAATTAGATTAACAATTAATTTAACTTAGATTGGTCTTGGTACTAGTGTTTGCCACTTCAGATCGTACTCTAAGACTCGTTTTGCTCAATCAACGCACAGTGTAACACAGTGGGTCTACAGTGTACTTAATTAATGGAAGTAATTAATTAATTAATCAGACGTTCTGGAGACGTAAGTGTTACAAAATGCCGCCCTCGGCAATCAATAGCAATCACCAGTTTTTCAGGGACTCCTTTCAGAGGTGATGGGAAACCCTATCGCTAGCTAAACTAATTAATTGAGGTCGAATGGGTAGGATCTTTTCTCGCTACGTCCAATCGCCTTAAGAGGGTGGTACTATGTACGCCTTTTTTTAAATCCCTCTTCGTCGTTTTTTCGTCTGCTAAACCTATCTATCTAATTTATTGCGCTATGGACTCAAATGATTGTTTTCGGCACTCCAATACGTGTGGTTATGGCCTTTCAGACTCTCGGCAAATCGCTTCTAATTAACCTGCAAATATCTCGGCAAAGACCACGTTTCGGTCCACATACTACAGGGTATGAGAGAAACTTTGTTAAGAAGATGGCTATGAATAGGTGATTCATAGGTGTTCGGCCTCGTGATTACGGAATTCGTAACGAGCAATTAATTGGCCTTGATTTCTGGGTTTTAGATTGTGCTGGTATACTTGGTTTCGGCGGCAGATATAACTTGCCTTAGCCTACTGACTCAAATTGGCGACTTCCCTGTACAAATCGAAATACCGCCGTTAACGTGTTTCCAACTTGGCAGAGAATATCTCCAAAGGTAGAACTATTTCCAACTATGTGAATGCTACTTGTTCAGGTTTAACCTCGCTTTATGTAAATAAAAATATTTGACTAAAATATTTAAATGCAGTAGGAATACTGAATTTTTCAGGTTCTTTAGCCACGGATTAATGCAAATTAAATTATTCTTAATCAATTTATACCACCAGATATATGACGAAGAATACAAATAAATGTAAATTACCTATCCGCGTATCCGCGAGTTGCGCACACACGCACACACTCTTGTTTAGACACCCGCGGCGGTTTTGTTTAATTGCCCTTTCTCTTAACACACTGTATTTTAACCGTACCGAAATAAATGATTTGTCTAGAAATATGAGAAAAATGAAAAAATGACGGCAAGCACTAAAAAAACTCGCTAAGTCAAAACTAAAAGGAATTCGACCGTTTGCTCGAGAGATCGTATATACTTTCCAAGTAAAAATTAACCACCCCCTCGGACTTCGCAAGATAATTTTTTTTTAAACCACCGGCCAATGATAATCGCTGCTTCTAGCTCCAAATCACGCCTATTCAACCCCAATTAGCTTGTCATACAGCATCGCGGTGGTCTCTCGCAATCTGCAACTGCCCTGGCCCTCTCTTTATTACCCACTTGACATTTTAATACAAGTGGCGCCTGTTTGAAACAAAGCAGACTAAAGCGAAATCACTTAAACTTGCAACGTAATTTGATCTCTTTCCTATAACTGAGATGTATCTACAATTTAATGCAACCAATCCCATACAAATTCGAACGAACACAAAGCTAAAAACCTTTTAGCTTTGTGTAGAGTAACCTACTCTATGACAGTTTTATGATGCCAGAAACCCGAAGTGTTATGTGCAAGGCTAACGTTACAAATTCTTAAAGACTCGCTGGATGGTTTATATTTTCTTGAAAAGGGACAGCGCGGCGCCCTAGAGCATCCGGCCGCAATTTTACTGCGTACAGTTCGAAGCGTCCGAACACGTGTTTGTTATTTAAAATTAACACGCAATAACCGATTTTTGTTTTGGAAACCAAATCACGCTTATTCAACCCCAATTAGCTTGTCATACAGCATCGCGGTGGTCTCTCGCAATCTGCAACTGCCCTGGCCCTCTCTTTATTGCCCACTTGACATTTTAATACAAGTGGCGCCTGTTTGAAACAAAGCAGACTAAAGCGAAATCACTTAAACTTGCAACGTAATTTGATCTCTTTCCTATAACTGAGATGTATCTACAATTTAATGCAACCAATCCCATACAAATTCGAACGAACACAAAGCTAAAAACCTTTTAGCTTTGTGTAGAGTAACCTACTCTATGACAGTTTTATGATGCCAGAAACCCGAAGTGTTATGTGCAAGGCTAACGTTACAAATTCTTAAAGACTCGCTGGATGGTTTATATTTTCTTGAAAAGGGACAGCGCGGCGCCCTAGAGCATCCGGCCGCAATTTTACTGCGTACAGTTCGAAGCGTCCGAACACATGTTTGTTATTTAAAATTAACACGCAATAACCGATTTTTGTTTTGGAAACCAAATCCGCGACCGTTTCAGTATTATCATTTATGACCGTATTTTATACAGAAACGTTTCTGTATACATTTTTTTAAAAATTATGATTCTGTTCCAAATTTTTGCGCAAAAGTCAATAAAAATATTGATTTTACAACTTGTCTAACGAATTATAATTACGAATTTAGCAATCATTAATGCAAATTTCTAATTCCAGAGTAAATTATAGATTTCTTGCCGCTGCTTTAAAATTGTCCTGAGATTTTTAATATCATGTTAACTGTGTTTGTGGAGCAATAATTCTTGACTAGTTTTCATATGCAAATCGCCACGAATCAGAAATTTTAAAATTAAATAATAATAACGATAATAAATTCTTTTGAAAATATAATTGTAGAAAATTATTTTGACTAAAACAATTTATACATACAGATTGTTGCGTTGAAACTTGAAAAAATGCGGAGATAGGAAATATGTAAATATTTTAAAATAAAGAATTTCAAACCTTTTTCTCTTCTTCTGTAGCCAAGACACTTCTCTTAGTATTTTCTTCTTGCTTGGCATCAGAACGTCTATAGTTGTGTCTAAAGTTGTGTAATAGTGTAAAATGACTGTCCAGGACTGCTTAAAAGATAAAAAATTACGTGTGATAGCAGTTTTATTTTACATATTATATACAATTTCAAACAGTGTTCTTACACAATGAGCCCATTTTATTATTGCTTTCTTGTCGCAATTCCACAGTGATCCCAACATACTGATTGTTTCATTAAAACTTGAGAAAAGGCGAAGACAAGACAGAAATGCCTATATTATAAATAAAGGATGTAAATGTTAAATTACGGTAACTTGAGTCCATTTGGATAAAATGCAATTGGAGAATTTAAGTGTACGGAAGATATGCGCATACATTTCCAAATCAAAGCGGAACAGTTACTCTGTTGTTTCTGTAAGACACAGTGAAATCAAGTGGTAGATGAAAATATTAAGAACATTTTCAAATTAAAACGAAACTTGTGGTACACAAGTAGAAAAAAATTGTGAATTTCTCTCTAACAATTTTCTCATAGAAACGGCTCGTAAATGATCATAGAAATCTCAAATTCAAGTTTTAATTAAAATGTATTCTCTTTATTAACACTGCGCTGCTCTTATTATCATATTACTAAACCGTTATTACCGGAGTTTTTCTGATCATAAAATTTTCTTTTTCTCATTTAATCATTTTTTATTTGTTGATTTCTGCTGTATCGAAAAAAGTAATATACCAAAAAAAAAGTAGTAAAGCAATAGTGTGCAAGTACAACAGCTGTTATTTTAATAAAAAGATTGTAAGTGTTAATGATACAGAGAGGAAGTGTAATTTTGTAAAAGGACGAAGTGAAAGGTATCTGATTTTTTTCCAGCGACATAAACAAATAAATTACCGCCGATGCGTTCACGTAAGGCACAAATGAAAAGTTGAAATCCCTGTACCATCAGAAAAATTACCTACGCACGTGAGAGAAGGTCAAAGTTAAGTTCGGTTACATTTTTTCCATTGCATCTTCAATGGAAGGTCATTCGTCGTATGTGACGAATTGTGAAACCGTTCGACTTCTTTAAACGGTAATTATGTGGGAGAGTTAAGGTGAAGACGCTATGTACCTATTTTCGGAAAAGCACTCTTCAAAACCTTGGGGATCTGTGTTAAGTTTGTGGCATTGACCCTAAATAATTAAAAGTATCGCGAACTGGTATCCGATGATGTGCGCTGATGCAATCCGTTAATGACCAATTAGTACATTTTGTATGTATTTAGAAAGGTTTGGTCGGTACATATTTGCACATTGCAGGCGGCCGAGGAGACTGCCGATGAGCCTTACGAAATCTGGCTAACAGCTTTAATTTATATTTATTGTTGTTGGCTGTCATGTGATATTTGAGCGCCATTTATGTAACATTTTAAGGCTATTGTAAAGAATACACCGCTCACTCGTTCCATTTACATGGGAGATTTGTTTAATGAAAAGTTGAAAACTCTATTGAAAAAAATAAGTATATTAAATTCGTTAAATAACAAAAAAGAAATGGACACTTTAAGAGTACAACTGAACTATTTTTTAAGAACTTATTCCATACATTCTTAACTTCACTTTGTTTTTCCAGTTTCGTAAATCCTTTTCCTTCAAACCTACTAACACCGCCTCTTTCTATCTTCTACTTGGCTTTCCCTTTCTCCTTTTGTCGTTGGGTTCTCTCCATGCTAATTGTGTCACTGTACGATCATCCTTCAACCTTTCCGTGTGCCGCTGTGACCTTCTAATTTTTACTATAAAGTGTTTTTCCCTTGATAGAATACTTCCTCTTTTGTTATTTTTCCTGTAACCACCTTCCACCTTTTTCACACCAACAATTCTTCTAAGGATCTTTCTCTCTCTTCTCAATATATTTTCCTGACACTTTTTGCCATTTTTATCCTTAATAATTCTCCAGTTCACTTCTCTCTCTTCCTTGAATTTGTTTGTGATTCTTATTCTTTAAATGTTAATCTCAAATTATGTCTCGAAAACTAAAGCACGTAGAATTTTTTAGTGGTTTTATTTTGTCGGGTTAATTGACAGTCACCCTATAACTATGTTTGAAACTTAGTAACTTAAAACCTTTGTATTTTCTAGAATCTTGAATGAATTTTGTTATTTTTAAAGTGTGATAAATATAACATTTCTTTTTCAAACATTTTTAAACACATGTGTCTAGCACAACTTCGACCAGAATAAAAAAATGATTCATTCTATTTTGTTTGACGTATCCTCATAATTTTTTCACAGTGACTGTCCTTGTAGGATGTACACACTATTAATGTTTAATATCAGGTTTATTATTCGATTAATAATTCACTGAATTCCTGCAGAAGGCCAGAATGATTTTCTCTAGGGGACTAGAGGACTCTGAGGAGTCTCTTATAGCGCTTTAGATTGATTGCACTAATGTGCACTCGGATTATCTTCATCTGGCATTATAATATGAGGTTAAAGCAAGATGCAAATGTTCTGAGTACAATCAGTGCAGGTGAATCGAAAACGCGATTAGTTAAAATTAAAGACGTCATAAAGTAATGTGGCCTGACATTCTCGCTTTAATTAACTCCGAGAAATTCCTAATATAAACGGCCCATAATTACAGACGCGAAATAATTAATAACAAATTCAAACTGCTTTTAATGACCGGTCTTTTGGAACGAATGCGAATGGAACGGTCTTTTTCTTAAAATAGTGCATCAAGATGAAAGATTACTGACTGGTTAAATCGTCTCAAGGGTAAATAAACCAACTATGTAGAACTATCGTCTTCGCCTCTTTCAGCAATTTATTGGCGTGAATCGCCTTTTTTTTATTAGATCAAGGCTTCGCAGGCCGATCCGCTTAAGAAGTATAACATTCTCCATTAAACACACAACGCAGTATTGACGCTAATTTATTTACGGGTGCTCAGGTGAGTCGTCATCGTGCTTCTTCTTCGGTGTGTGCCTCTTTCGCGCACTAAGTGGAACAGTAAAAGTTTGCCATCGAATTTTTAGGTTTACTAGCGTCACACCTATGTCATTTATTTTTGTATTTCAGGTTAGCACAATATTGTTTAATAATTAAATAATTAACAAATAAATTGCCAAATTAATAATTTTGATATAGAAATAAGTTTTTTTGAGCAAACACTATTACAATTATTTCGACTCCATAGATTGTTTAGAATATAATACAATGCACAAACAATATTGCGATATTTAAATATTTTCAGTGTGACCCTTGTATATGTCTTAGATAGAAATTCGGTGATCAGACTTAACTAACTTTATAAAATGACACAGACTTTTTTCCACAAGTTTCATGTGGTTTTGAATTGGAACTTTTCCATAAGAGACCGTTGCCTGCATTCCCTGCCAAAATGCATTCACTTAAGTATTTATATTCCATTTATAATCCGTCGATCAAACGCTCACCATACAATATGCATGCGCGAGTGGAAAGTGGACTTTACGCTGGAATTTCGAGTATGTGTTTGCATTGGCACCTAGCATTAAAATCTCCGACTAACGCGACCGTAACGAAAGAACTACGCAGAACTGCGATTAGGCTTAACTGTGCAGGACCAAATGGATTTGTGAGAATGAAAGCATTTAGTTCCGTTTTATTTTCTAATTTGTGATAGATTTTCTGCACGAACTCTTTTCACCATGACACATTTTTTTTTCGTGGTGAATTTAAATTGTATAGGGTTGAGCTTGGGAAACTGAACGCTTGGTGAAAATCGATTTACAAATTGTAGCAAAATCTGTTACGCAGAATTCTATTGTAAAAATAGAGTATTCTCACGTGTCTCTTACTTTCTATTATGAATATTATTGTTGATTGGTTTTACTGAAGTACACATCCTTCTTAAGTAAAAACTAAATGTTTCGTAAATAATACTAAATTGAAATAGGTTCCAAAAAGAGTTTCAATACAAAATTTCTTCGTGGTTTGTTAAATTTCGCCATGGTTTCCCAAACGTAAAATAAATTTACTATAAACAATAGTTATTAAAGCATTCGACTGTACAACACATTCATCTCGCGTTTATGAAAGCGGGCCTAAATGATTTATAAAGTGTAATCAAAACAATTTTGTAAGTGCTTTCGACAATGTTAATTTTGTAACTTACAGACACTGTTCCTTTTGGTATTCCCTAGGGATCATTTCTTGATCCGATACTTTATCTAGTATTCATCAATTGCTTAACATCCATTTTATTAATAAATTTTAATGTCATGAGTATAATTGGCAAAACAAATTAAAATGTTCACGTAGCTGTTACTCTCTGAACAAAAATGCTATCGCTCAACGAGGTAAATGGTATAAGGAATGAAACTGTAAACTCAAGGTTTTATTTAATTAGGTTTATCATAATTGAAATGTGATGTCACAGTGATGCTCATTAAATGACACAAAACTTTAGAGTGCAATGTGCTAGCTAATAGCTTTTCAAATACATATAAATTTCGAATTAAAAAGTGAGCAAATAAAAATCAGATTAGAGTAGGCGGTGCAAAGAAAATGTATGTCTGTTATTAACTGAATTAATTAATGTAATACATTCATGGACTGTCAAATTTATTGACTTTTTATTTAATCACAGACATACATTTTCTTTGCACCGCCTACTCTAATCTGATTTTTATTTGCTCACAGGTTATATCTATTAGTAGGGATATATAACGCGTGTTCAATTAAAAAGTTCATCAAGTTGGTTTTGATTTTTTAGTGAAAGAAGAGCGATAAAGGGATGAACGTGTTTGGTTTGTAATGTGACTTCATCGCTTTCGGTGAGGTTATTACAAATTAGCTATTTTCAGGGGTAAACAAAACATCTTTGTTGTTGTTTAACGATGGCTTTCACTGTGGAACATAAAACTTTTTTAATTACAATAAATTCAAAGGCTATTTCAATTAAACACTTGATATTTACGTGGCATCAAAGCTTTATGAAAATAAATAAGTTATGAATATAAATGAGTAAGTTAAAACTTTGTTTTAGTGTCATTTACATAAAAAAATTTTGATGAAGGAAATTATTATGTATAGTCGTACATTGAAAGTCCATGATAAGTGAAGAATGCAGTGTGATTCTTTGCATAAACCTGAAATTGCAAGCAAAAATAAATAAAACAGAAATTAAAAAAAATATTTTAAATTAAAATACGCATTTTGTACAGTAATTTCGTTCTGATCTTATCAGGGACAGCTTAAAAATAGTTAGTTTAACGTTTCGCTCGCTCTCATTTCACAGCTTTTTCAGGAAGAAGTTTTCCGGTGATACCTGAGGTTACAACGAAATTGTTACAAAAATATTTTTCATTAAAGCATTTTCTTGTCCATTGAAAATTACTACAAAATTTGTAATTATAATCGGTCGGACAGGTTGTGTAATTCATTCAAAAGTCAACGTTTCGTTATCGTTTCATCGCTTCGTCCGTAGAGACAATCGTTTAATTTAAAAACGCTTGAATGTCCAATAAAAACGAACTGCAACACTTCTATAACTTGTACTATTGTTGTACTATTCGCTACATCCATAAATGTATCGCTTTCGGAATAATAACTGATTCAAATAGTTCGCCGATCCTGGCTTATTTAGTAGAGATCCTTTCCAGCAATGCCTGGAACCATCTACCGTTCGACTACCGTTGGAATAATAATTGATAATAATTTACATGCACCTTATAAAAAAGACTGACAATTTGTTCCACGGATCCTTCACACGCAGGCATTAAATTATATAGGCTGTTTCGCTTAAGATGGTTCCTTTCATACCTCTCTAGTTACTCATTTTATGAAAAAATGTTTCGAATGAATGTTTCGCTATACAGGCTGTTTTCTAACTTAATGCAAAAAATAAAACCAGTGAAAATTGACATTAAAAGTGATAGAATGAAGCAATTTATGTATAACAATTGATTAGTAAATATTAGAGTCAATAAATGTTTTCGGCGAACGATGAAACAGTTTGATAGTCCCTGGCTTATTTTTAATCCGTAATCGGTGTGTCAGCATTAGCTATTAAAATGGGTCAGTCAGTTCTCGTCTCGCGTCTGCACGTCGTCGCAAATAACAGTGTTGAAAACGTGGCCGAATTTTCCAATAGTGTTATTGTGGACATGATTTTAATTTACGGCGAACGTGGTCAAAATGCGTTGGTTTTCAAGACGTTTGTTTGCACAGCCAGCGTAACCGAGATCGCCCTTTGCCAAATAGCAGATCCTTTGTGTGCAGTTTGTTGTTTGGCAAATTAATCGTGAGGAACAATTACCCGTTCCATTTTCAAAGAGTGCAAGCTCTGATGCCCGCAGATTACCTCCAACGCACGCGATCTTGTCGGTGGTTACTCCGGGAACAGACGGACAATCCGAACTTTGTTAATAACATTCTCTTCACCGACGAATCAATGTTTACAAGGGATGGTATGTTTAATTTTCACAACATGCATGTGTGGGCAGGTATGTTAAACGGCACTTTAATCGGTAAGTTTACGTCTCGCGCAGGGGGGGGGGGGACTTCGAACACTTATTGTGGTTGAAGGTTACCGTCCGTTGCGTCTAGCGGTTCTAAACATTTCACAAGGAATTGCAGGATGTCGGTATGAATTTTTTTATTTTTATTTTTTTTTCGTTTTAATTTTGTTGCATTTGTAAGAATATCTGTTACCAAATACGCCATTAATTTTTTTGCACGAACTTAAAGAACACCCTGTATTATGTGGAGCATATTTTAAAATTAGTTTGACGTCTACAAAGTGTTCCGTTTAGTCTGGGCGTTATGTCACTTCGTTATTTTAAATGGAACCGTTCAACCGTTTTCGCGTTATTCAACATTTAAAAAAAATTATGCCTGTTGCAGTACTTCAAACAAATGCAAATATCTTCCGAACAAATGACGTTAGAGACTTGCATTTTTTTTGGAAAAGTTTCATCTTGAAACGCTTTTTCACTTACACTGAAAACTTCCAAATGACATAAGAATTTTATTTTTCAAGCAATTTAATAAACTTGAGAATATTCAAACAATTGTACTCCTTTTTTTAATGGAAAGCCATATATTTTTTTAACATTATTAGGTATGCTATTCAATTCTCTTTCCAATGGTATAAGGTTGTCTACATCCATTGTTAATAGTTCTTTCAGTGTTTACTGGTTTACAGTTGTTGGAATATTCTCAAGTTTATTAAATTACTCGAAAAAACGTATGTCACTTGGAAGTTTTCTGGACTCTAAGTGAAAAAGCGTTTCAAGATGAAACTTTTGCAAAAAAATTCAAGTCTCTAACGTCATTTGTTCAGAAGATATTTGCATTTGTTTGAAGTACTGCAACAGACAATTTTTTTTAAAAGTTGAATAACACGGAAACGGTTTACTTTCGGATCTGTGTTGTACATAAATCACGTTAAAATTTGGTCTGGATTCCGAAAATGTAAAACTATGTAGGCTGTTCCATTTAAAATAACGAAGTGACATAATGCCCAGACTAAACGAAACACTCTGTATACGTCGAACAATTTTAAAATATGTTCCATATAATGTAGTAAAACTTTAATTTGAAACATTTTTTTATAAAATGAGCAACTGCAGAGGTATGAAAGAAACCGTCTTAAGTGAAACATCCTGTATAACAAACTTCCATCGGAAATAATACAGGGAGATCGAAATTGATTGTCCTGATCGTACACCACTTTTCGTGTACTTGGTATCAATATTTACATCTGTCACATGAAGGTTAAAATGAAAAGCAGGGCGTGCGTAGACAATTCATGAAACTTACATCCAAACCTAGCCTAATTAATAAAGAACATAATTTTTGTTTAATCAGATTGCTATTACAATGAAATAAACCATTTTTCATGAATGAACCGCAATGAACTATCAGCAAAATCTTGGGATATCTAGTAACTTCCTTATATCTCCCTATGTTGCTAACTTCATTTTAATAATTGGATGTAAATATCGATATCAAGCTCGTAGAAAGCAGTGTAGGATCGGGACAATCAATTTCGATCGTCCTGTACTTATTAAAGGCCTAATTAGGAGACTATAGACCGAGAGTATGTTTAAAGCACGACGAGTAGTGGAGTGCTTTTAAATGCTCCAGGGCTATTACCTACAATTATGCCCATGGTACGTACAACGTTTCATTTTATTTTGGCCTTAAACTGACCAAAATTTATGAATTCAATATTTTTATATAGTTTGAGAGTGATGTACACGTTGTTTCCATAAAATAATTATATAATAGATGCATTGCATTACTATGGGTTTGTTTATGTTAGCAACTTTAAAGCCCTGGGGTAATAAAGACCAAATTATGTCGCCAATTGAGTGCAAATAAAGAAGATTATGGTTCCAAAATAAAATAAAATACGCAACGATGAGTTGGTGAGGAAAAGACCGAGCCGAAACACTCTTAATTTTAAATACATATATTTTTATTGAGGCATCCAGTAGCTATTACAAATGAGAACCAAACGTAAGTAAGTGCGCAAGGAGATCTTACAGTTTCATAAAGAAAATCCCATCAAATCATATTCTTTAATTGCAAAGGAAACCAGCAGTAATAGTAGAACGTTAAGATTACCGGATGGATGAATAAAAAAAAAACAACAAGTAGGAGGTCGAAGAGAACTACTGTCAAATTACTAGAAAGAAGGGTAATAAAATTTATAAATCATAGAAGGACATCAACGGTTCGAGAATTGGAACTAACAATAAATTTAAAACAAGTTCTTCAACTGTACAAAGAATTGAGGTAGCTTCACAAAAAAAGAAATTATTGTATACGTTTACGTGAAAAACTCGGGCCTAAATAAAGTAATCTTAATTCTTAATTAATAATTTCTAAATAAATTTCTAGAAGTTTCTAAATAATTTCAAATAACAAATAAGTGAAAAGTCAGTTACACATTAATATAATTCTAACGTTTAATGTTTTCTTTTCGAATAAGTGAAAAACCACAAAAAAATGATTAATAATTTCTTAAGAAAGTTTTCTTTTCCAATGAGTGAAATTCACAGGAATAATTCCTGGAAACTTACAGCAGTGAAATGGACGTCCATTCGAATGTATTTCTGTTCGAACAAAAGTATATGAAATGGTCGTAGCAGTAACGGCAACGGATTTAACGCTTCGTTGGTTCGATTCTGTCTTGGTGCATGTGGTATCAGAATGAGAAATTCAATTTTCACGCCTTAGAAAGTGTTTCAATGCAGACCATCTCTTTTAAACTGTGTTTTTTTTAATCTGTAAAGCGAAAGAGGAAAAATACATTTTTTTGCTTAGCTTCCAGGTGGATCAGAACAACTGGGATGGGAAAGTGTGGCCCAAGTGTGTGGACTTAAATGGAGAATATATTAAAAATTAAAAAATATTTAAATTACCCTCTCTCTTCTTCTTCTTCATGGCTAGCTAGATAATTTTTGATTTTCCCCTCGTATTGAAACATTAAAGGTGAGAAAAAGTTTCTGTACAAACCATTAAAGCGCATATTAACATTTGCTCGGCACAGAAACCGATTGTGCTTAAATAGGAAACGGGCAATATACATACAAACACATAAATTAACTACATCGTTGCGTAAGAGACTTATACAATAAATATCACGGGATGTGATGATGATGATGAGCACACATTTTCGCAAGAAATGCGCTTTCTGGTCGGCAATTACTTCGTCATTGCAAGTGCAAAGCTTATTAGCTGGCCGCATGTTTATTTGGTTTTGTGTCGGGTCGTTAGCACTTTCTTTCGGTGAGAATTGTTCTCACCTTATCCCATTAACCATTCACCGAAAGGACAATTGAATTATGGTGCAATTCGATGCGTATTTCCACTTTTCTTTGTGCAACACGTCGTTATTGTGAGGAACACGTTGAGAACTTTTAACTACACGTGCTTAAAATATGTATTTGCTGATAAAGCTCACGTTTCTAATTCATTATAAATTCTGCAGGATTAATAAGAGCAAGAAGAATGAAGAGAAGTTTGAAGATAACACAATACCTATTAGAAAGCAATATATAGGTAAATAAGAATTTATTCTCTATTTTATTCAAAAGAAAATAAAAGCTATAAGAAAAAAAATAATTGAAAGCTAAATTCTTTTAGAATACGATTGAATATTTACTATTTTTGTTTTTGTACAAATTCTTAGTTTGTAAAAAGCGAAAATAGTAAATCATTATATTTAAGGCCCGGTTTTTTCTCCTCCAGTTAATTTTATCTGACGGTAACAATTGTGATCACAATGGTTACTAAGGGAATTAATCGCCAGATAAAGTTAACTGGAGGTGAAAAACTCGGGCCTAAATAAAGTAAAATTGCATATGCATGAGTGATTTTAGTTATTTGAGCCTTCCAACATCCATCTCATTTCAGCATGAGAAAGTATTTCGTGCGTAATTAATATTAAGTAATCTCTGTTAACTAGGAACATAATTAAGGATCCACCGGTAAAAGTTATATTATTTATCATGTGCCCGCCCGGTATTGTCGAAGAACCCGATACCCACGATTAATTTCATGAATATTTATGAGGGCACGCACCATACCAGTAATTATATGGTCGAAAGAAAGTCAGCGTCCCGAAGAATAATGTAGACATAAACGTATGGAGGAATAGAAAGTTCGGACGAAATGGATTCAATATTTGTTCGGTGACTTTACGATGCTCATTTATAAATAATTTGTAAGATATGTGCAGTGAAATTATTTGTTCGTTTTCGAGGGCACATATTGGAAACTTATTCCGTTTTTTGAAGGAATTAGACAACGTTAATTGAAAACAAGTTGCAATTCGTTTGTTTGTATTTGTACCTTTCTGATTTGAGCCTTAAGTAGCCAGGAATGGCTCTCAGTGCCCTTTTTTATATGGAATGAAATTTTTGCCCTTGTCCGTCGCAACATGCATAATATAATTCTTGGGATTGTCGAAATTACGTCCCTTCTTTTCTTTTATGAAAATTTAGCTGCAAAAAAATAGAGATTCTTTTCTAAGAAAAAATTTTATTCAAAATAAAAAAAAAAACAATTACAAATTGAGATAGGAATTTAGTATAAGGTAAAGTTCAAAACATAACTCAACACCATGTATCAAGAAAGGATGCGACATAGTAAGGATTCGAAAATTATAATGCAGAAATTGAAAAATTTTAAAAAGAAGGCCATCTAAAAAGGTTGGGTATTGGATATTTAAAAAGAATGGCTAATACATGGATAATCAAAACCCATTAGGAGAAGACTAGAAGTCAAAAACGAAGGAAGCAGTCAAGAAATTAAATGAGTGATGGGATCTAAAGGAGAAAAACATACGCAACAGAGAATAGAATGGAAAACCTAAGGACCTAAATGTCTATAAACAGCTCCATAGTTCAACATTTAAATATAGATGTGAGTTCTTGTTGTTTAGAAAAAATTTATAACAGGGTAAAGTTAAATGTTCAAACCAAGCAGACCAAAATGAGGAGTTTAACAAAACCACAGAGATTTTAAGAAAGCCAGGAATGAAAATAACACTTGAGGACAAAAGTTTTCATGTGAATCCCCTCTTCTTCACAACATAAACCAAACCAGTACAGAGGTCGTATGTATGTTACTATGCTCGCCGAAAAAATCTAGGACAATTCTACACATGCATTTTTGAGTTATTTTTTAGTTGGAATGTAGCTTTAAACGATTCATTTTGCTCGTACTATGGTAACGTAAAAAAACACAGAAATAAACAAACGGACGAATTTTTTAAACAATACTTAATTCGTGTTGTATATACAGTAGAAATGTCCCAGATTTTTTTTTCGGGCATAGTACAATAGTAATTCGACTTTATAAACGGCACTGTATATTTTCGATTATATATTATTTTGTCTTGGAAGTTGCCATTTGAAATAAAGTTATATTCGAAAAAATGTCAATAACAACAATAGGAAGAAAGAAAGTTCGTATAGGTTGCATAAAACAGCATTAGACAGCAATTAAATAAACAATTCCTAAAGCGATTATGTATAATTTACGACGCTTTTAAAGGAATAAATATTTTTTTAAAAGCGACGAGTAATCGCGCCGAAAATTGCATAAGTGGTTACACGCTGGGAATGCGGTTATTATAATAATAAATGACCATTGCAAAAATATTTCGAAACCTCGTGCGCATTCGCTATTTTCCTTATACGGACGGCGTAACTATCAACAATTTTTATATGTGTATGATTTTATCTTAGTGTGATAATTCGTGAAGGTCGTGAAAGTGAAAAACCACGCTCACGTTTTGCAATTAAAATTATAATTAAGTGCTAAATAATGGATTTGCATTTTTGCCAGCGTCCGCTAGTTAAATCTGTAATTTATAGCTTTATTCAACTGTTGCTAGATCAACAACCTCTCTCGTCTAATGACGAAAATTACTTCGTTTTGTTAAGATAAGATTTCATAAATTCACAAACCTAAACACCAGGTGTCTTGTAGGCCCCATACACTATCAAACAATTTGCGCAATTTGTGCGAACATTTTGATCGTGTATGTTCGCGTTTGAGTTAAATGCAGAACACAGTTGATGTATAACAGAGGTTTGCGCAAATTGTTTGACCGTGTATGGACCCCATTAGGTGTATGTCCCTCTAAGGCTGCGCTCACATTGATGAAGCAAAAACGTTTTCGGACAAAACGTTTTGCTGTATTGTAAAACGTTTCGGCTAGGCTCACACTGATAAATCAAAAACGTTTTCGGACAAAATGTTTTGTTGCATTATAAAACAGTGTGACGTATATTAAAGAGACAAAAAACGTCCTTCTATTGATATATTTACTTCTACTTGCATAACCGCAAGTCTTTTTTTATCTATATTGGGGATTTTAAAACCCTGTTTGTTAACTTCCTTAATTACTAACAGCAAAAATAAATAATTAAAAATGCCTTCGAATAAAACAACGGACTCTTAACTTTGGGGGTCGCATTAACATTGTTTGGGGGCTTACCTAATAAACTCAAATTTGTTGTAGCGATTCATTCGCCATTTTGTCGAAAAACTCTTTTTTTATTTATTTATTTATTTTTCTTATTTATTTTATTTGATGCACTTGGATACACAACCTTTTATATGTAAACAGTTAACAATGAAAAAAGGTTTTATATACATAACATCAAACATCAAAAATAAAATGTTTAGGTATTACTTTTAATAACAAATAAAAAAACGAAGGAACAAATTCTCAGGTCAAGAGTAAAGACTAAGAAAATAAAAACAAAAATCGCCGTGTTTACTATTTATTGTCATTAAAACATTGATTTTTAATATTTTATTCAAATGCAATATTGTTGCAAAGCAACGGTTTAAACTTTATCTAGTTACGAAAAAATTTTGAATATTTTCTTTTTTCTGAAATTTTAAATTTAGATTGTTTTTAGTTTTTTTTTATAACGAGGGGGGCCCTTTGATTGAACGGGGCCTTGGGCTGCAGCCCTTAAAAACCGTACCTAAATCCGCTCTTGTTTGCACATCTGACAAGAGGAAACACTTCGAAATGTTTGGTTCGCTTAATTATATTGATAAGAAAGTAAAGCCTAGCATAAGCTTCGCTGCGTTTTTTTACGATGCATTTTAATGCAACGGAATAATCGCCTTGTGGAACCTGCACGTTGCGATTTTTCATTTCTCTTTCTCTCCCATTTTGTCTGATCGAAAGTAGGTAGGTATTCTCTCTCTGTCAAAAAAACTCTTCGTAATTTACGAGGAAAAAACCTCTACTTTAGCATAAATCGTTTCTTTGGCGTGATGTAACTATTTCGTTTCATGTTAAAACCACAGTCATCAGATCAAAACGTTTTGAGTAAAAATGTTTTGACGTTTTGAGTAAAAACGTTTTGACTGCAAATGTTTTAGCGTGCTTTAAACTGTTGTTTGTTTTGATGTATCAGTGTGAGCCTGATCCTATTTAAAGCATTGAAAAAACGCTTTCCAACAAAATTAGTCAAAAACGTTTTGTTTGAAAACGTTTTTGCTTCATCAGTGTGAGCGCAGCCTAAATGTCCTTTCTTTAAAAAACTGCTATAAAATAAATTGTACTCAACTTAAAAATCATGTTACGTGATTGTTATGGTATTTCTACCGACAGATTAGGAAATTGGTTTCAAAAAATTATGGCCTCTACCAAATTCTTTTATGACCCGACATTGAAAAAATCATCGGTCGTAATGCCGCAAATACCGAGGAGGAAAAACATTGAAATCAGAGCCTACTTTAATTTGAAATTTAATTGAATGCACGGTAATGACTAGAAAATATCATGTGAAGTGAAGAAAACTAGTTCGAAATAGATAGGTACTGACATTTGAATGAAAAAGGAGACGGACCGATGTATTAGACATTAATATAATACTGGGCGATCCAAAATTATTTAGATAAGGGGAAGCTATGAAAAATAAAACCAGAGTGTTAGCTTAATTGATACAATTAACAAAACTGAAACGTCAAGATACATTTGACGACAGAAGAGAAATCTCCTAAATATTCTAACTGAATACATAAGGGTTTGTTAAAACTCTTTAGTATGACAGCGATCAATTTCAAATACCGCGGGATTGCTTTCTGACCAATTACTGCAGTTTTCGGGAGCGTTTATACAACAATAATAGCGTATCTTCATCTCGTTTTATTAAATGAGGTTAAAACAAGATGCATATACTCTAAGTGCAACCAGTGCAAGTGAATCGAAAACGCTATAATAGATTTGAGAGAAGTCAGAAAGCAAATGTCAAACTAAAAATGTCGAATCAACCTACGACACTGATTTTATTTTTCAATAGCCCCCCCCCCCTTATTTAAATAATTTTGAATCGCACTGTACTTTGCATTTAAAAGGTTAATCCTCCCATTCTATAACGCATAACGTCTATAACGACAATCGTCAAGTGACATATTTTGATCAATCAATGCGTAGAAGTGCGCTGTGTTGTATCTAAGTAATGATTGGTCAAAATATGTTACTTAACGATGCAGTTATAAGTTACAGAATAGGGGAGGTAAAGTTACCTTCTCTCGTATAGCATTTGTGATTGGCTAAAATTTTGAACGAGCCAATCATAAATACTGCACGAGAGCCGTAAAATGTTATCCATTGGAGGAAAGTTTAAATTTCCTCCAATAATATTGCTTAATCACACAATTAATTTTAACTTGATCGAGTGATTAACTACGTTTTATGAAACTGGGCCTTAAGATTCCATGCCCTGCCCTGGCTTAACCACACACGTCAAATGTTAGTTTAAATGTTTCTAGGCAAATGTTTTCCGGTCGGTTATCATCGCTAAAACGTGACAAACTTTGTTCACCCGATTTGTCACCTCTTCGCCTCTTGATTACTTTCTTTAGGGTTATCTCAAACCTAAATTTTATTGTATTTGTATGTCTTTGATTAATTCATTTTTCAAGTGTCATTTTAATTATTAACTGTCAGTATCAGTAAGTTTAATTTATTAACAGAAATCTTTGTTCATCAGAGTTTATTGTTGCATTGTGAACAGTTCAATATCAATCCAATAATCTTAGCGAATGTTATGAACAATTTAAAACACAGAATTCGCTTGTGTTTACAAGAGAATGGCGATCATTGAGCTAATCCAAGACACACGATTTTATTTCCATAGGTCACTTGATTAGAAAAGATATCGATCACTCGTTAGTAACCTTACCACCCCCGGTATCTGTAAAGGGTCTAGATGTTTAATGTCGGCAGATCTTTTCTTAAATCATTATTTTACATCTAGTTAATTCTGGCACCAACTTTCAAATGATAACCGCTGATCGACTAATTTTACATATAATTTAAATTACAATTTTGGGGTCTTCAACCGTTCAACGTGCGTTCAACCTTGTCTCAACCTTTCTTTAGTGAGTTGGCGACTCTGTTAACATTAATTTTTGACATGCGTCAAATTATTGAGCGTTGTTTTTATACGAGAGCATGTTTCATTACTAACAAACCCAAAATTAAGTCTTAGAAATGGTGTACTATTTCTTAAGTGAAGTCGTTTCTCCGCCGGTTATGTTGTTCATGGGCATAGATAAACACGAGAGTAAGGTCACTAACATAACCTCAAATTTTCAGATGCTTATGCTTGTCGAATGCTGTTACAGACGAAGATTTGATAAGATGGGGCTGGCCGGAGGACGTTTGGTTTCACGTGGACAAATTGTCGTCAGCGCACGTATATTTACGTCTAAAACCGGTAAGTTATTTTTTTTCTTTAATGTGGACTGTATTTAGTGAGGCAATTTTTTTTTGGTAGGGTCAGACGATAGATGATATTCCTAGTGCTGTCTTAGAGGATGCTGCTCAGTTGGTGAAGGCAAACAGTATAATGGGCAATAAAATGAACGACATTGAAGTGGTCTACACCATGTGGACAAATTTGAAGAAGACGCAAGGCATGGAAGTTGGGCAAGTTGGTTTCTTCAAAGATAAGGAAGTTCGTAAAATTAAGGTTGCCAAAAGAATCAACGAAATTGTGAATAGATTAAACAAGACTAAAAAAGAAGATAGTCCAGGTGATTCCTTTAATACATAAATTTCATTAAAACTATAAAAAGTAAAACATCACATTGATTAATTAATAAGTGCTTATTGGGTTAATGAAAATTTTAAATTGTACACTTTCATTATATTCATTCATATCTTTCTAATCTGTTAAGTCATGTTTATTGTTTGTTGCTAACAGATTTACGAGCAGAAAGAGAGAAACGAGATCGACTTGAGCGAGAAGACAAAAAGAAAGTGTTGCGAGAGCAAAAGGAAAGAGAGAAAGAAGAGGAAAAAAGGAAAAAGGAAGAAGGTGAATTACGTAGCTACACAACACTAATGAATCCTGACAGTATGGCTCATTATGATAAGGGAAACGACTCCGATGAGTTCATGTGATGTCTGGTGGAGCATAGAATCATGATTTATGAGAAGTTAGATTTATCAAACGATTGCTGTGTGTCAGTTAAGTTATATTTCATTTTCAATATGCAATTCTTATGTTTCACATAGTATTATGCCATTAATATTTATTTTGGTAAAATTATTTTTGTTTGTAAATAAATAAAATAGGTCAGAAAAAGGTTTATTTTTAATACTAACTGTTCTCAAGACTCGATAAAACTGTATTAATCAATGAAATAAGACTTAATTTGATGATAAATCAAGTTTAATATATAATTTTTAAAAAGATCATTAGTCATTATTATAAATATGGTAAACAAATACAATACATCTCTTATAAATGGATTTCTTTTTTTAAATAATATTAAACGTATTAATTCAAGTAAAATGTAAAAATTTCTATGTCAATTTAACTGTTTTTTCACATTTTTCCCAATTGTAAATGAACATAAAATATTAACTACATGAATGACTATTACATACACAGCAGTTATTATTGCAAACTGTAAGCTCTGCTTTACAGTGAAATTGTATATGTGCAATCGTAGATATTGTTTGTATGTTTTTAATTATCTATAGTGCAAAGAAACTTATTTTTGTCATTAACTAATATGTACTTATAATTTTAATGTTTGATCTGAAGGGAGTGTTTAGAGTGTAAGTAAAGCATATTTTTCTAGTTTTCTAAGAAGAAGAGCGTAAAAACTTATTTTTCTAGTTTTCTAAGAAGAAGAGCGTAAAAACTTATTTCTAGTAAATACATAGTTTACGAAATTGAATTTCTTTAATTTATGATGCCACTCAGTTTCAAATTTTTGTCTAACGTTTTTAAAAAGGTACTGGACATTAAACATCTTAGTTAATTAGCGATGTTCAAAACAGTTAAATGAATCGATTCAATCGAATCAGTTGTGTGGAATCGATTCAGATGAATCGATTCAATTTAAACATGTAGAATCGATTCGATTCACTATATATATTACCAATTTCTATGATTAAAACTTATGTCGCAGCATCATATTTTATGGTTCCATTGCAATGTTTACAACGAACGGATTTGCTATTATCAGTAATAAAATGCTTCCACACTTCACTTGTTTTAGGAGGCATTGTTATACACTCACACTCAAATACAAAATATGTATATAGCTACTGTTCAAGTGTGCAATGCAAATATTTACTCGTTAATGGTCAAAGAAATTTCTGTAACAAATTACAGAAATTACATTTCAAAAAATGTACTGTTTTATGCCTCGGACTTTCTCTACACACAATTTTATCATTTTGAGTTATTGGCTGCCATATAGATGGTGTGGTGATAAAAAATTGGTTGTATGTCCACACCTTTCTGATTCGATTCTTGAATTGATTCACACCAAATTGAATTGATTTGATTCTTTCGACGCATCGCTTGCAAAGAATCGATTCAACTATAAATCAATTCAATTCTGAACATCCCTTGTTAATATTAAATTCAAAATGTAGAATAATGACTATCATTTCCTTACCAAAACAAAAAAGCACAAAGTATTTTTTGTATAAAAAAAAATTTCTTTTTTTTTGTAGCAGTACCTATTTCAATTGCAAATTGGTTGAGGTGGCACTGAAATCGTAAAAGTATTCACACTTGGAAAACAATAACAGATAGAACATTACGGTTTTTATGGTTGTCTTCTTTTCGACAGCTCTATAGTCTCAAAATCTTTAATAAACTAAAAAACTATAAAGGTTTATTTATAAAAATCCATGAATATTTTAGGGTCTATTGCTCAGTGAACAGCTGCACAGTACTTAATAGAGGGACATAGGCCTGTGCAATTAATTTTCGACAGTGGATTATGTCAGTCGGATAAAAAAAATCCCCTTTCGAATGGTACTTCGAGATCTACAAGATGAGCGCAGGAACGAAGCACTGCGATTTTTTTTTGAAATTTTAGGTCGGCCCCCTTTGAATTTCTCGCGAAAAGAATTTCTTAAAAAATTCTGGCTTTTCGCGCCATCGTATAGAATTCGAAGAGACGAATAGAACGGCGCAAAGTACAAGTGAATATCTCAAGCCGTTCTTTAGTTATCGAGATTTTTCTGTACGAAAATTTTCCTATTTTCTACAGAAAACTTCGATAACTAAAGAACGGTTAGAGTTAGGTACCTGACCACTAGCGTAACTATGATACTGTTAAATCTAATCCTATTCGTAATTTTCCTGAAAATTTAGTTATTGAGTTATTATAATAATTTTACAGATGTGTCTTGGTTTTAGCGAATTCCCGATGGAAAGTTTTATGGTTCTAAGAAGAACCTTGTAAGTGATATCCTGATGACCTGTTTTGTTAATCCTACAAAAAGCTGGATACGTGAACTTTTTGAGCTCTACCTAAAAAATATCAGAAAATGTAAACACACATAATTTATTGTATGAGAATTTACACAAATACAGGGTCTCCCAAATAGAGTGGCCTATTAAAATTTTTCGGGCAAGGGAATATACAAAAATTCTAAAAATTAATACACTGCCCTATGGGAAAGCGATCTTTCAGATTAAAATATTTTCACCTTTATATCACTTCCCGTTATACCGGAAGTCACCGTAAATTTTCTTATTTTAAATGGAATGCTATACTTTTCATTACAAATTCTGATACTACATATTATTCTAAATAAAAAATGTTAAGGCTTCCCTATACCTAAATGTAACCGATTTTGAGATATCTTCAAATTTATTTATTTATTTAATTTATTATTTATTTATTTAAGAAATTAAGAAATAGGTATAGGGAATGCTAATATCCATCCATGTGATTGATTGATTCTGTATCTCATGATGTAAAAATATACAGGATGTTCCATTTACGAAAATTGAGTTTTGGGCAGTTAAACATAATGACTTTCGACATCATATTGTGACCACCCTATGAATTTTTCAGGAATAATTAGGATATCATTTTAAAGTCTGAACATTATACTTTTAAACGACATGTCACTTCAATCTTTAAATTTGAAATTGGCATAAATACATTGTCTTAAATGAAAGGTCACCAAAACAATGTTTTAAATAAATTTGAAGATATCTCAAAATCGGTTACATTTAGGTATATGGAAGCCTCCACACTTCTTATTTAGGATAACGTGTAGAATCAGAATTTGTAATAAAAAGTATAGCATTCCATTTAAAATAAGAAGTTAACGACGACTTCCGGTATAACCGGAAGTGATATAAAAGTGAAAATATGTTAATCTGAAAGATCGCTTTCCCTTAGGGCAGTGTACTAATTTTTAGAATTTTTGTTTATTCCCTTCCCTGAAAACTTTTAATAGGCCACTCTATTTGGGAGGCCCTGTATATATATTTATTTAAAAAATGTATTCATTCAAAAAACATTTCTTAAAATTAGTAAGAAATTGATTGCATTTGCATTGATTTAACGTTATCGGACCTCTATATTATACTCTATATTATACAAAGCTATACTTATAGAAAAAATAATACTTCGATGAATCTTTTACCAACTGCGCTAAAATATGATTATTGAGAGTCTGTTGCTCAGTGAGAAGCTTTTATCTCACGCCGCGCCATTTCCATTTCTAAAAAAAATAATATCTCAACACGTTGAGCCCCGGTGTGACTAACTCAACTTAGGTCCATTTGGTCCGATAATTTTTTTAATGTTATTTGTTTTATATACACAACTCATGATTAGCAAAGTTGTTTTTCTATTCAATATGGTTTCTCAAGTATATTTTTTACTTATCTTTTTTGAGGTATCACATATATGCCTCGCCATCGGTGGAACGTTTACTCTTGTGAGCTGCATGGTATCAGTGTTATTGTATACCTTGTTTTTTGTTGCTCACACAACTAAAATTACATAAATTTTATATTTTGTTTTAATATTAATAATAAATAAAGTTACATGTTTATAATATGTAGTGCATAATGTTTATTTTTGATTAAACATTTCTAAAAATCAAACCGATTAAAAAATTATCGGACCACGAGCATAGATTGGTTCTTCGGACCGGTGTTTTATCAATTTCTATTCAAACAGCTCGAAAACGTGGCATCAGACCATGTACTCGCCGTTTAAGTAAACGAAGGTTATGAGGCATCGCACGAGTACCTCGCCGTCCTATAGTTGCCCGAAAATGTGGCATCAGGGTGATGCCTCACGGGGCTCAACGTGTTAAATGTAGGAGGTAGAACCATTTTTATATAAAAATTTGCTACCTAATAGTCCGACAGAATAAAATATCATTTGCCTGAACAATAACAAGAAAAGTTAAAAAGTGACTCAAGAATTTATTACAATAAAACTTTTAAACTATAATACGCACAAGATGATTTATTTATTTTACACTTATTTAACTAAACATTATTTTCCTATCACAAAATCTTTTAACCGGACACTAAATCTCGCACTATACACTTAACGTTTCACCGTCAGACGAAGCTGTCGAACGACGGTGAAACGTTAAGTGTATAGTGCGAGATTTAGTGTCCGGTTAAAAGATTTTGTGATACAAATTTCATCGGACAAGAACCAAATTTAAATTATTTTCCTAAATTATAAATCCAAATGTAAATCATTAATTTTTTAAATTTCTTATTTGTAAAAAGTATTTCCGTACAAAATACACTAAAATATAAATTATTTTAACAATAGCAGTTAATAAACTTATTTTTTGAAACTATTAAAATTATTCCTCAGCATTTTGTAAAGTTTTAATACAGCTGAAACAGTTAAATTGACTAAAAACTTTCATGAAAAAATTAATACACACTAATAACTAGGAATCGTGGAGTAGCTCCGAGCAGCACTGAGTAACACAGATCTGATCCGTTCTTTTCATATAACCATGGAATCAAATGGAAGTAGTAGTTCAGGATCACTTCAAGTTCAGGTCAGATGCGGATCACTTATGAAACGAAAACGCCTAATAACTTATCGCTGTAGCATTATTTGTTGCTGCCTTGTTTGTGATTAATCGAACAAAATATAAAATTCCTATTTCTACTAATAACCTACAAACATCACAGTTTAATATTCACAGCATTTAGTGAATCTATAATCCAAGACGGATAATCTAACTTTGGATATAAGTTCTTCATAAAATTGCATACAAATTCTGGAAATTGATTCTTATGAATGCTATTCCTAATGGTCTTCATGAGCCGAAGCTGAAATGCTACGTTATGCACAGTTAATAGATGACAGGCCACAGGATGCACAGTCACAATTCCATGTAAGTATGCTCTCGTGTACGTTTTGCATGTCGTGCAGTTACAGTCCACATCTATGGGTTTGAAGTCCTTTTGGTATTTCCTCTGTTTAAGATTCAACTGGCCATTCATCATAAGGGCACAACCAAATCGCTGAAATCACAGTAATTAAAATGAAATTCTCAACAATAAAATTACTCTTCACATACTGCAGTTCGCGTGGGGAAAACACAGTCGAACATATCCACACCTAGAGCACAGCAGACTACCAAATCAACTGCAAAGCCAACTCCCATGAGATATCGTGGTTTATCTTTTGGAAGGATATTGGTTGAGAGATGAACCATTTTCCAAAAATCATCTTTACTTTCTCCACCACTATAATAATTACAGTTACATATTATATTCATCTTATAAAGAAAAAAATTAAATATTTTGTCAAACATGTATTTTACTGCTACTACTACTGAGCGTAATTATAGTTTGAATTTTACCATGCTAAGCTCAATGTGAAGTGAGAAGTCTAACCTTAACCCACCAATGGCATATCCTCTAACGTCCCTTTGAATAAGATCCTTAGCACTCTTCTCACGTAAATCAGCAAACAGTGTACCTTGTACAATAGGAAATATATTTTGTGTTTCAGGATTTTCATGAGCTGATAAACACCGATCCAACCATCGAGTTGTTCTGCGAATTCCTGGCTAATTAATACCTCCACGAAAGTAAACTATAAGATACGGACCTATCAACGGATTCTTCGATTCTAGCTCTGTCTGGATTGGTGGTTTTTACCACATCGTCCAACTGCATAATAATATCTGCCCCAATCGCATTCTGTATTTTGGTTGAGTGCTCTGGCGTTAACATAACTTCCGACTTGGTGTCACTGAGTGATTGAAATTTGACGCCTTTTTCAGTAATTTCCGCCAGCTTCAAAAGTGAGACCATCTGAAATCCACCCGAATCAGTTAGAAGTGCGCCGTTCCAGTTCATGAATTTGTGCAAACCTCCAGCCTTTTTCAGTATTTCAGGTCCCTAAAATCCAAGTCTCATTTAGTCAAAATTACCGTGGTCAAGTAAAATCTTACAGGATGTGTTCCTAGGTGGTACGTGTTGGCTAGCATTATTTGAAGGCCTAAGTTTTCGAGCTGTTCGGGTAGTAAACCCTTTAACGTACCCTAAAATTATGTTTTGTTAAGGGCGAATTAAAAAAGTGAGGTTACATCGTACTTGCGTTCCGACCGGCATGAAGACTGGTGTGTCGATTTCACTGTGCGGTAAAGACATTTTGCCTACTCTTGCTTTTGATATTTTACATTCTGCAACTACGTTAAATACCAGGGGACATTTATTTATACTCATTTTCAGATTATCAACTACGGTTTTTAGGTTAGCTCACAAGCTAGCTTTAGCAAGCGTCATTGACCATTATTGCCAATCGTTAGTTATGATTTATGACCAGTACTGCCATCTCATTCCACTTAAGCCGCGTTCACAGCACTTCGTAGTGTCGCAAGCGACAATACTCCCACAAAATAAATTTTATTCTGAAAATCTGTCGCTGGGTCGCCGCGGCAGTATTCTTGATATGCGCGGCAGTATTTTTTAAAAACATAATATGATGAAGGTGCGAGCGTATTAACAATTTATTGTCTTGTATTTTTAAAATTATTGTATTGAAATGAAAGTGGTGGAGATTATTTTATATTTAGCATCATATTGGTGGTGGAGAAAGAAACAGATCGCAAGTAAATCACGGAAAAAAAGTTTGCTTAATTTTTTAAATAAATAATACTTTGTTCTATAAAAATATTTTCATTAATATAACACTAAGCCCACAAAAATAATATGTATACATAACCTCACTTAATTCACGCGACACCACGCTGTAGTTGGAAAAATCCAATTTCACGGCGACAGTAAACAAGTCACGAGGCGACAGAGGGGAATACAATGACGTACATTTACGCAGGCACGCGATTGGTCGAAACCGTGTCGCTCGCGACACTACGAAGCGCTGTGAACGCGGCTTTAGAATTCGAAAAGGTATAGCCATTTTTTGGCGTTACAAAAAAATTTTGCATTAGCTCTGTTCCAACCACCGGTTCCAACCACGCTTTCTGACCGTTTAAGAAACCGTCATAATCAGTTGCCCACCGAAATAATGATCGATGTTGACAACTTTGTCGAGTGTAAAACTTTGATGAGTGCTTGAGTGTATGCTTGTGACCAGGGTTGGGACGTAGATAATGAGACGTATAAATACCCATTAATTACGCGTAGATTTTGTAATTATCTACGTCGTAAAAATTGAATTAACTACTGTAAAAATAATTGCCAAATACCTGTCCGAAGGGATACGTACAGCACTGATTATAGGTCTGTTCGTACAGCATTTTTGACTAGTTTAAAACCGTCGAATTAATCGCCGCTTTCAAGAGCTACATTCAATGTGAAACTTGGATCGGCGCATGCTTCTGATAGTTTCGGACTAAGGGATATTTTCGCGACGGATGAAAGACGGCGTGTTTTAAACAACAACGTTTTCGTCAGTAAATGACGTCATGGTTACAATTTTTGAACGCGAAATACTGTAACACATGGATGAACCTTTCGACCTGTGTACATTTTCTGCATCCATGGTTCGATTATTTTCGGCTGGTAATCGTTGTAATTTGGTTTACATGTTTTAAATGCACACGTGTGCAGTAAATTTGTCACCTGTTGACCTTTTTATGTTCCTCTTTTTCCAAGTACCATAGAGATATTTCAACCAACACACTTTCGCGACTCAGTAATCCATGACGTAATCTTTAAACCATGCATTGAACTGCGTTAGTCACGAAAATATACCTCTATGGTACTTGGAAAAAGGGGAACGTAAAGGTCAACAGGTGACAAATTTACTACACATGTGTGCATTTAAAACATGTAAACCAAATTACAACGATTACCAGCCGAAAATAATCGAACCATGGATGCAGAAAATGTACACAGGTCGAAAGGTTCATCCATGTGTTACAGTAATCGCGTTCAAAAATTGTAACCATGACGTCATAGTTACTCACGAAAACGTTATTGTTTAAAACACGCCGTCTTTCATCCGTCGCGAAAATATCCCTCTAGTCAGAAGCCGCTGTACGAACAAAGCTTATGACGTAATGACAGATTTATCAAGTAGCAGATTCCCTGTAGAGAAAGAGGAATTGATATTAAGAGTGAGATGGTATATACACCCGTTTCAAAGGCATTGTTCATTCTAAGTGATCTAGGCTTTGAGTGGCATCTTTGTCGCATACAAGAGCTAAAATTACTCATAGATATTCGCTATTTCACTCACACGCTGATATCAATCGAGAATGCAGGAAACATAAGGCACTATGTATCTACGTCTTACCAGATCATTGCAGAATGACTTACGCATAGTGCCAATTGTATAATAGTTCTTCCTTCTCTTCTTCGCTTTGTGCAGCAATGCTGCGATTATTGTCTTACGGCCGTAGCCATTCCAGACAGTCACGAAGATTGTTATAAAGCTGGGTCAAAGTCAGCACAAACATCCATGGCTAATGGTAGGATTTTAACCTACGCCGCCGAGCGACACGACTTTACAAAGTCGGCTAGGCTACCGCTGAGCCACCCGGCGACCCATTGTACATATGTATCCCGGCAGAGGGGACCCTGCTAACCAAAGCGTGGATCCAACGGCTTCGGCCGTAGGTGACCATTGTGGACGTTTGATAGAGTCCCTATGGGTGTGACGAGCCCACCGTCCCGAGTTGGCGTACCAGCGCCTGGTTTGCACGAAACCTAATCTGCAGGACGCGGCCGATTGTTCGGTCGTGGCCGAACTTCCAACCAGTGAAGTTAACTGGTACCGTGGGGATCGGTTAGCCCGGAGGATACCCTCCCCTCCTCTGGAGTGGAGCGAGCAGAGGGGACCTCCGCCGGTCGACTGGGTTGGACTCACGGGGGCAGTGGTTGCTAGCCCGCATGCTTGGGCTAGGGATGATGTCCATCCATCCCGACGTGTGAACTGCGGATCTCAGTTCCGGCACTAGCTTGGTTAGCTAGTAGAGATTAGATAGGTCTCCCTTGACCAGAAGGGGCGAGGGGCGTGCAACCCCGGACCACTCTGGTAGCAGTGAGTTGGAAGACACTTTATAGTGCCAGCCACCGAAAGGTGGGCCCGCCCTGCGCGCTGCTTAGGCGTATCTCAATCCGATGGCTCTGGTCGGGGCCCAAGCGGATAAGGGCTAACTTGCTCAGGAACCGCTTGATGAGCGTTATGGTGCGATTAGGGAGCTTGGTCTTGGTCTTGTACATATGTATAATATAGCGTTTTCGATTCACGTGCACCGGTTGCACTCAGTGTATTTGTATCTTCTTTTAACCTCATGTAATAATACGAGATGATGATACTCTGAGTGCGCACTAAGGCGGTCAATCGAAAACGCTAATAGTTAATGGTATTTTGGTATTGTCCAGCACTAGTGTTGTCAACTGTGTTTTACAGTTTATATTTATCCGGAATCAAAGCGGCTTCAAATTTAATAGCCTAATAATACCATTTATGCTGGGTTTCATAAAAGCCGATTAAATTTAATCATTGATTAAGAATAATCATTCTAATGGGGGATTTCACAAATTTAAATTTAATCATCCGTTTTATGACAAGTATGTAGGTATATTACAGTACAGTATGTAGAAACACACGAATAAATACTTACTTACTTACTTACTAAACGTTGCCATGGTTACATGTGTTGAAGCTATAGGAATTATTATTCTTAATCGATGATTAATGTTAAGTGACGTTTGTGAAATCCAGCGCTACACCTTCAGCACATGTAACCATAGCAACGTTTACTTTTAACGCTTGATTAAATTTAAGTAACGTTTGTGAAATCCACCTTTAAACATATTTCTTACATTATAGCCATTCATGGTTGCGCTGTCCAGTTAATACGTAATACCATTAAATTTAAACCTATCTAGAATGGTAACGCAATGCTTAAAACTGGCAGCCTGAAATTGGAGGTTCACGCGGTCAGCTAATAGAGGTTGAAGCTAAATAATCTGGTTGTTCACAGAGGGCAGGATAACTTGCAATTACAAAGACTCCTTCTACAAATTGTTTCTTCATTTTAAACGCAAATTGTAGAAAATAATTCTACATTGTAGAAAATAGTTCTATAATTGTAACACAAATTCTGCGTAAACCTTCAATTTCAGGCCGCCAGTTTTAAGCATTGCGTTGCCGTTCTGATTAGCTTTAAATTCAATGGTAATACACCAGGTGATTCATGTTTCGGTTCTATTATTTTAGTTTCATGAATTGATTTTGTTAAAATTAGAGTTACAGAAATACAAAATGCCAAGCATATTATACATTTTTTGTGTTTGTACAGGCTTCTTGTTTATATTTTGAAAGGTACCTACACATTTTATTATTAGAAATATCAATAAGTATTGAATATAAAAGTTTTATGGACTTAGCTGAACCTCCAGAATTTACTTTTAAAAAGAACAAATGACAGTCGGAAACCTAACAAATGAGTATCAACTTTGTTACTTTAAATGGAACACTCAGTATGTTAGTTTGTGTATATTTGGTCTCATACTTTTCGCGATATTTAAGTTTGAAATTATTACTGTTTTCGTATACTTTTATTAATTTATTTCAAATAATATGTTAAATTGTCCTAGATGTTAGCGTTTTGACTTATAAAATGTCTTTTAATTAGTTTAACATTTGTCACACATAATAAAATTCTTATTAATCAAAGTAAATGCATTTTATTTTTAATTTTAAACTTAAATATCGCAAAAAGTATGAAACCAAAAATAGACAAACTACATATTTCTAGAACTAGGAAAAAAATGTCTTTCTTAATTCGAGAAAATATACTTAAGTGTTCCATTCAAAATAACAAAGTTGATACTCATTTGTTTCTTTTTTTAGTAAATTCTGGCAATTCAGGTAAATCCCTAAAAGGTTTGTATTTAACATTTTTTTGTATGTCGAATAATAAAATGTGTAGGTGCCGTTCAAAATATAAACAAAAACCCTGTACAATTCGCAAAGGCCTTTTTTGAGTAGTTCTTTATCCTCATTTACATACTTCTAATGAGTTTCTTGTTACAGGTATTTAAAATTTCATTAAAAAAAGTATGGAATGCATAATTTAAATGACTAGGTACTTAGAAAGTTGTCTTATTTGGACGTATTGCATTTTGCACTGCAGTCGTCAGTTTGTTACATTCTTGAAATAGACAAGTTCACAGGTAAAATAATCTTAAAAATACAGCAGTTCTAAAACAATAACCCTGCAATAGTAGTTATTCAGCAGGAAGGTTGTGCATAGGTATTTAAATACTGTAATGTTAGAATAAAACAACTGATCTGTGATCTGGTTGCACTTGAATTTCAGCTTAATCTTTTAATAATATATGTATACATAACACAATGGAACAAATAGATAATACTAATAATATAAAATAAACAAATTTTAAATAATAAAAAAATATTACAATAAATATTTACACTAAATCATCCAGGCTATCTCCGCAGCCGTTCGTCAGTCTTGCAGATTTATTTGCGCGTGTCATGTTGATACTTTCCGTCGCGACGGCTTCGTCGTGACGCATGGGCGGCATATTTAATCTCAGGGTTAGCCAAAATCGCTCGTCTTTAGTCCTCTCCCAGGTGATGATGTTCATGTTGGCCATGACGGAGGTCAAAGTCTCTCCTTGCGCGTTTTTGACCTCGACGCCAGCTTTCGGGGTTTCTCTCAACAGGACGCACGTCACATTAGCTCCAAAGTATTGAAGCTGTTTCAGAGCTTGGTAAAGTGAATTGGGGTCCCACTTTTGGTTCAGAGTTGCAGGAGATATCACAGCCACTATGCGTCGGCTTTTCTTTGCCGATTCCAATAAACTAGCATGCCCTAGAATAGATAAATCAAAAACATTAATAAATAGGTATAGAATTTAGGCTGGGTTGCATAAAAGATTTAAGCTTTAAGTTATAATGTGACAGACAATATGCTATACGTCATAATGTATGTTACATTCTAACTTATGCTTTAATTTAAACCTGGCTTAAATATTTTATGCAGCTCAGCAATAGTCTTGAAAATTCAACAGAAACAAAAGAATAAAAACAGAAAAACCTACGAAAGTGGGTTTTAACGGTTTTTCAATTGTCCTCTTGTTGTACAGTGACAGCAATAAAAACCCAAGTCATAGATATACCCATGGAATATAAATCTGTTGCCTTTGTTAGTTTCATACATAAAAAGTAATAGCGCTTTATGCACTAAGTAAGTTAACTAAGTTAAAAACATTAATGTTGATTACAATCTAAGAGAAGAGTTAGAAATTCTGTGAATACCTTTGATTTGGGTTTACGGTATGATTATTTGTATAATTTAGGTTCTGTGTAATTTTCCTTTCAATTTGCGCTCAACATTTTTAATTTTGACCATTTAATACTTACATAAGCTCATGTTGCTAGATAATTCCTGAGATCCGCATTTGTAGAGGTATCTTGATTCCAGGGTCGGAATTAAAACTCCCAGTGCGATTTCCGAGTCCCCCGGTGAGTATACGACCAGGACGTCGTTCGTCTTTCCGTCATTGGCTTCCAGGGTATAGAATCGGTCCTTCATGTAGACTTGCATACGCAGGCCAAACCGGACGTACAACGTTAACAAAGTTACCGCAATCAGTATCAGCACTGCACTTGCAAGCAGCATTTGTTTCAGGGGTAGCGGATTAGGATTTAAGTACCGGACGAAAACTGGAAAAGAAAAAAAAAGTAGAATGCCTGCTATATACAGATTCGGTAAATGTTCAACTTGACATGCTGTTATAATGCGAGCGACAGGGAACGCACTAGAAAAATAAAGAGAGAAATTTGACTAATTACGCCCACTTGTTTTCGATGCCGGCTACCGCCCACCCTACAATTAGTTCTCCGAACCGAACTGAACTGAATCGAAGCAAACTTGCTATTATCCAGTACCCAAATTTCCAATTATGTACATATGTGTGTATAGGTTTGGGTTGTTACCTGTCCCGGATTCACTGGAATTATTCCGGGATTGTCTCGAAATTTCCAATATCAAATTTTGTGCTATTATTGTTATTAGGCAGCGGACGGCCGTTGGGCAGGCGAGAGTGGGAGATGTGTCGAAAGGGCGAAAAATACAAAACTAGAAGAGGTGATGTATTTTTCCCCCGTTCGACACGAGCCCACTCTCGCCTGCCCAACGGCCGTCCGCTGCCTAGTTATTATTGAGAAAAATTTTTGGTAAACACAAGTTAAATCAGGATCCTCAGGTTCATTGTGTCAGGGTGCTGCCGATTCTAATAAAAAATACCGCGATTGTCACAAGAGTAACAAATTACTTCATATGTGAAATATACTGATTTTTTTCTTGATCTAATGCGGTAATGCTCGAAGGAGATTTGACTGAGCATTCTACCATGTGATTTATTGACAAAACAGGCCAAAATGGGCCATGTAATGTGCAAACTTACATATTACATATTTTTAAAACAAACATGAAAATCATTCAACCTATTTTAATGTCAAAACATCACAACAAATGTTCGAAATGTTGTCTTCGCTTGCAAAACATAATTGGGTTCTTCTTTTTACACTTTAACTTTCTAATAAAAATGTTTTTGTTCATTAGAAAGCATTCTGGTCATAATTTTAAGAATATTTTAATATTTGTTCGTTGACACATCTGTCATAAGTAAATTTATTTAAGGCAAACGTTTGGAGATTCCAAAGCCAACCCTGGCCTGTTTTCAAAAAATCGCACGGTATTATCCGTTCCTTATCTATTTGTTATCGCAGTGGGCTGCGATTATCAGCTAGTAAGTTGGCTATGATGTTAAATTAAACAGATTGATGTAATTTTAACATACGCCAAATCGTGTCAATTTAAATCAGATAGGTCAACGAAACGGATTTGAAAAGTAACCCAGCTAAAATTAAAAGTGAAGGGAAACGTCTTACAATTTATATATGTGAATTTGGACATGAATAAACTTCGTGATGAAAAGAAAATATCGCAACATTGCCTAATCCAGAGTAACCTTGAAATCTAAATCTACATGACATTCGTTGTCAAAATTTAGTTACATACATGAGTACCACATCACAGTATAAGCAAATACTCAGTAGGGTCACTTAAACGTCAGTGTAAAAAAAACGCCATTCTGTTTGATACCCTTATCCAAATGTAATGTAATTCGCAAATCAGTAGGTATCAAACAAAATAGCAAATGTGACAGTTATACTGAAGTGTCCCTACTGTGTAGATTCTTATATTGTGACTACATTCTCACTAGACTTTCACGGCATACTACAATAGTAAATAGATAATGAATGGATTATTATGAGTAGTGATTATGAGTTAAGAAAATGCACGACGAAATGACATGATTGGCAAAAGCCGCAAGGCGGTTTCACCAAAGTTAGATGGAGTTACATAAAAGTTCTTTGACTTATCGATCAATCGATCGGCATATAGTAAAAAATGATCTGTAGGTATGTCACAAAAACACTAAATTTCAGACTTCTTTGAATTTACTAAAATTTGTTTCAACAGAAAATCAACAGATCTAGAGAGAAAAAAAATCATTAAATTGGCAACAGTGGTTCAGTGTTCAGACAGGGGCACAGTATACTTATCAATCAGTAGAGACAGGCTCGTGTCGACACCTTTGATGTTCATACTACCGTTTTCAGAGCCAATATGGCCGTTACTGGCGGGCTTTCATTTTATCGCTACTAGATGTCACTGGTTGAAAAAATGGCACGGATAGAAATGATTGCAAGCTAATCATAGAATGCGATGTTAGTTTACACAACTTCAGGCTTTCTACACAACATAAATTCATTATAATCTAACAAAGATGGTTTTTCGTTCAATCTTTCTCATCACTCCACATCCATCACACAAAATGTTGAATTAAAAAATGCCCACTTAAAAGCAATTGATGAATTCACCGGTGCGCCACACGCGGCCGTTTGTGGAAAGTTCGCCAGTTTTCGCACATGCGCACTCAGAAACTGTAGCAACGAAAACCCCAAGCTGTCCCTACTGATTGATGAATATAGTGTGACAGAGGTGTCTCGGGTTGATACTTCTGAAAGGCGTCAACCCTAGGCCTATAGGCACAGTATATATAAGTAATTACCTAGCAGCGACACTGAAAACATCAGTGTCAAAAAAACCGCGACAGTTATATTTGAGTGTCGCTACTGTGTAGATTCTTATGCCACACTTATGCTGTGCTATTGGCAACTCCAAAAATGAATGAGACCTCTACTGGAAAAAACTTGAAAGTATTTAGCGAGTAATAGGTTCGTTCTAATAGGTTGTTTGTAAATTTTAAAGAATCAAAATTGGACTTCAGAAGAGCTTCAAACGCTTCATAAAAAGAACAAGACGTTTACTGCGCGGAATTGTTCGGAGTTATTCCACGATAAAACATTACGCGCTTTCCACCATGTTTGCTTACAATTGTCAGCGCCCCATCGGTGATTGGAGTTGCCAATGGGTAAAGTCAAAATTAAAGAAAGTAATCACCAAAGAGAGGACAGACGGAGTTTTTACGGTTTACTGTTGCAACGAAGCGGTGAGATGTTATACACAGAATGGCTCACGATTCAACGTATTTGCCGCCGTTGCGCGATTTGCAATAGTAAACAATCAGTGAGCCAAAGAAATAGTGCACTCACCAAATCGCGGTGGTTCACAGTATTGCAGTGATTGACTGGATGCTCCGAGCAATGCGCGGTAACGAATTTGTGCTTCCAGCAGCGCAACGTAACTTTAAATACATTATCGGGAAAAATATTTAATTCAAATTAACTAAATTATTGTTCCGAAATTCAAGAAAGAGCAATTATTATTTTCTGGAATTATATCTCAGCGGGCAATGTCTAGGATTCTCGTCTCGACCGTCGCTGTCTCAAACTGGATGAAACCAGAAAAACCTTGCTGGTCCTCCCACTGGTAATCACTTGTGCCCGCTATAACAAGTAGGCGGACAAGTGGATAGCCGCCTATCGAATTCTTGTAAATGTTTATTTAGCCGCTTAGTTGTTATGGTGATCAGAAGGGATAAGACCACACTAAATTAATTATTTCTCTGTTTTCCTTGGTGCATTTTTGTGTTCACGTTAATAAAGTCTTAATGTTCCTCTTGTAGTATGTGAGGTTATTCCTTAAAGTTAATGTACTATAATCTTTATTTAGAAGATAATGAAATTCATTGCTTAAAGTTAGCATGCGTGTAGCCATGTTCGTGGTGATGCTCGAAAACCACAGATTTGTAGAAAAATAGACTTTAGTTTTAACGGGTCTTTGAGCATCATTATATGTAAGTGCCTATCGAGGCCTAAAAAATTATGTTGTAATAAATTATGTTTATGTATGCTGATGATTTTTAACGGGGAAATTACTTGGTTGCGTATTTTAGGTGTGGCATAACTCTTCAAAGCTAAATATGTTTAACTTGTGTAATTTCGAGAGAGTACTTTGCGTAAATATATCATGGTAGACGCGATGTGTGTGATCAATGAAGCCAAAGTTGATTTAATTGAAAAATGATTTCACTCCGTAACCACGAACGATGATAGGTATAATAACACGTAATTCATGTGTAAATATTGCCTAAAGACAAAAATTATGTTTTATTATGATATAAGCAGTGATTTACCTTTTTCGCTGAGATAAACATTTAAATCCTTGGACTTTCCGGGTTTGCTAATCTGGCAAACGTACAATCCAAAGTCTTGAGGCTTGACTTTGTCGATGAGCAGGTAAGTTCCGAAAATCAAGCCGTCCTCTCTGAAAATGAAAAACGAAAAAAAAAATCAGCTTTGCATAAGGCAGTTAGCAACAAAAAGATTTAATCGCTAAACGAAGATAACTTGAAGTCCGGCTAATAATTTGTTGTAAAATAGCTATATGGCGTCCACCTGTGCGCATGTGTTCTTTACAAAAAGCATAATTATAGATAATTAGTTGCGATTCCGGTAGACGGTCGATAATGGTTGCTCTTTGCCGGCAAAAACACTGGTAGACCGACCATAAATATGTGACCGTCGTCGTGAGAACAAACTCTCGTTCTCGGCCTTTTGTTTGTTCATTAACTGCCCGCGTTTATTTGCTCCTTTAACTCGTAAAATAATACTGTAAACCCGGACCGCTCTTAATTCCTTGGGCCAACAGTGCTTTAAACCTAACGTTTTTCAAAACGGTTTCACGAAGAACGATTGCGAGATGAAATTACACTCGGGTAATTCAGCGGAATTTAAATGAATTTGCAGTGCAACGGTTTAACAGATAAATGTCGGAAACTATTTAGAAAAAGAAAAAAAAAGAAACAATTCTAAAGTCGATTTGTGATGAGTAAAAAACAGAATACAAAATATCTATAACACTGTTATATTTGCTATAATACATCCTTAACACTTTTAAAATAAGTAGAAAAAACTTGTTTACTCAGTTATATGTACTTGTTTAAATATACAGAGTGTTTCATCAACCTCTTCATCTACTGGATTTGATGAAATAAAATAGCCATGTTAAAAGCAGCAAAGAAAAGTATCTTGTACTACGTATACATATTCCCATGCACTAAGAAATTTATTAAATCGAATATGCATGGGTGTGTGTGAAAATCATGTAATTTCTAGACAGTCATTAAATCTAAATAATGTGTGAATGTAAAAGAAGCAGATTAGAAAACTAGAAGTGTACTAATGTATCACATTTCTATTCTATGTAGGTATAAGCAATCAAAAGATGAGATGATGTGTTATAGTAGAAGTATACTTTTTATTATTTTCTTTACTTACAAACTTGTGTCGTTCAGACTCCTTGCCGCGAGAAAACAAAGAAATATAAAATTGAAGTAGGTACACGAACTGCAAAACTGCAAAGTTTCTAATTTCTAAGTATGACTTTAAGATGTGATACTGATGTCTTAGATATTAAGAAAAGTCGGTACTTAAAGATTCCAGAAAAAGTAAACGCTTCTCTTAAGATACAATAAAATCTACGTAAAATTTAAAAAAAATCGTTTTTCAATACACAATAAAAAATTAAATAAAAACCTAACAAAAATATGTAATTGAATTTTTTTGGCAAAACTAAACCATGTGTCTGAAATCAAAAGTAGCACGTAGCGAGTCATAAACTTTAAATGTGATTATTAAAAAAAATGTTTACGAAAATGAAAAGTATGTACATAAATAAAAAAATTAAATTAGTTGTTACAACTTGGTAAGAAGCACGCATATGAGAATGTTGAGTTGACAACAAAAACGTAAAAAATAGTGTTGATAATGAAACCAATAAAATGAACTCCAAAGATTTAAAATTAAAAATTAATGCTGGGTGTGAAGTGTATAAAAACTGGAGTGTAATAAAATAATTAAAAAGAGCTTAGCTTACTGAATGAAGTAAATAAGTGAGTCTTAGAAATTGAATTATCACTGTTCTATTTCTAATATAAAATGTGTATCTAACATTGCTTTATGTTTCAATTTCTCAATCAGTAATTTTTAAAAAAATTTTAATTCTCAATGAAAAGTAACATGGCTTTTCAATTTTAAATGAGGTTATGCGCTTGCTGAAATGAATAAATAATAACAAATAAATTTTAAAAAATAATGTGTAGTAAAAACAGATAATACAAGATAAATTTGAAACATTTTAAACAACATCGTAAGTTTTGGACAAATCTTTCATCTTTCATCTTTGGTTTGTACAAAAATCGATTACGAGAAATCTGACCTCGAAATTTGAAAACATAGGTGAGTTTGGTACAGTTCCTGCTTGTCCTATTATTATATAGAAAAAATTAAATTTGTTTCCTTTTCCATATTAAAATGACAAGCGTTGCGATTAGATTTAAAATAGAAAACTTGAAACCTTTATTTTTCAATGTGTTCAAACGTTCTCACATTTACACTAATTGAAACGCAGAATCAATTATTACCTGCACTTTTATTTTCGACTTTAGAAATCGCCTGCTATTGAAATGTATTGTAATTTTGTAAAATTTGATACAAAGTGAGTGAGAAGTGCCAATTCAACCAATCAGAATTCACTGTGGTAGCTTATCTCTCTCACTTTGTACCAAAAAATGTTATAATGTAAAACAGCCTTTATTTCTTTGAGTTCAAGAATAGGTAATAGTATATTTCGAAAGCTTCATAAAGACACGAAATTTCAGTTTGGTAGATCGACGAACCAATTTGAAATGGATACTAAAGTCTTAGAAAGTCCCATATTAATGGAAAAGTAGGTAAATGGATTCAGTTCGATTTGCAGTTGAAATATACAGCGTTTTCGATTCATTGTTCTATAGCATTCCAAGAGTATCTTCATATTCTATTATTACATGGTGCTGAAATGAGATAAAAATACTCTGAAATTGCTCTAGAGCCATGAATGAAGTTTAAGTCTTGAAGTTTACCAAAAAAATCTCGCTTCACTGCAACCAAAGAAATTTATTAAGAAAACTTCGCCGTGGAAAAATTTCTAAAGGCATACTGATCTCAAGTTACTAATGATCCCCATATTCTGTAAAGACTCCATCTTTTAAATCTTGACAAAGCTTTTAAAAGGACGAAGATGAGTTGAGTTAGTGATCGATGCTGTGCAGACTAAGGAAACGGACTTCTTTTAAAGGGTTAGATTTACTTTATAAACGGTCGTCACTGTCTTTTGTTAGCGTAATTAAAGCTCAATTTAGACGTTGCGGTATGTCTTACAAATAATTTTTCACGTCGAATTTTACAAGATATCACGTGTAATATATCAATGAGTAAAATAATTGCATATTACACGTTGCCATTTTGTAAAATTGCGCTGTGGAAAAATCGCAACGTCTAAATCGAGCTTAAGGCTTCGTTTTTTTAAGTAAAAATACATAAATCAAGGAAAGAAACACAATTGTTGGAAACTTAAGATCTTGAAAATTCACAAAGAAAAGAAAACCATTGTTTTTACATATGATATAGTCTCCAAGCGTACATACAAGTTTTCTTCGATTAACATAGAGATAAGGTATGAAGGACAAACATCAAAGACACAGCAACATAGTACAGACAGTCTGAAGTTCAAATGAACTGGTCATTTAATAAAAGGTGGAACGAACAGACAATGATTGTCTCTAGATGGAAGGAGACACATATAAAAGTACGAATAACTTGTCAAGACACAACCACGCCTAGCCAACGTTATTCCAAAGTAATAAGTCTGGAAAAGTCTGAAACACAACATAGATCTTTGTCCTGCTTGCGATCCTTAGTCTTATTACTAATTCAGTTTGCCTTGTTAAAACAATTTTGGTCTTCATTTAACGAGATGAAATCGTTAAAAGGGATTACTTGCAGAAATCTCAATGGAGAGATTTGAGTAACTTAGAAAGCAATTAGGGATGATCAGGGATTATTTCAAAGTTATGGGAGTTCGATAAAGTTGCATATACAGCATCATTCTCAAATGAGTGGAGAGTAAAACGGAAGGAAGAGGAAAGAATTACATCATCTTACATTAAGGTACTTGTTTAATTGTTACGAGCGTAGATTCAATAATTATCTACCCAGCCATGAAATTGATTGAATGATTTTTAATAGTAATGAATTGAAAAGTTTTGACACACCAATTCATTTTATACAAAAATAAAATAAAATTTTAAAAGTGAAAAATGAGCGATTTAAAATTAAAACATTGACGTGTAATAAAGTTTTTGACTAAAGAATCTAAAGAAGGGAATACTCCTAAAAATATCTATGAGAGAATGTATAACTATGATTGTTCATCATATTTCTAAGTCAAATTTTGGTCAAAGCAAGTTTCGTTGGGACAGAGAATCCATTCAGGACGATTCAAGAGGAAAAGACCCTTAAAAGTTCGAAATATAGAAATGGTAAAAAAAGTTGAGGAGTTGGTGATGAAGGACCGTCGTCTGCAAGTGTCATCAACAGTCACACAAGTTGGAATATTTGAAGCTTCAGTTTTAAGAATATCGCACTTAGACTTAGGCTTCAGCAAAGTGTCTGCACATTGGATTCTTAGAGTAATTACGCCAGAACAAAAATTGTGCCGCAAGCAATTTAAGCGCAGAGTTTAACCTCTTTAGAGGCAAATCGAAACCTACTTTCACAAATTATCACTGGCGATGAAACTCGGGTACATTTTTGGGACCCAGAGACAAAACAAGAATCTTATGCAATGATTGCACTCCCAAAAAAGGGACGAACACACAGAACAAGTTCTGCAGGAAAATTGATGGGTACTATTTTTTTAATAGTGAGGGTATCCTTCTAATTGAATATTGTGTCAAGAGGTTCAACAATTAAAGTAGAAGCTTACTGAAGTACACTTCCAAAATGCTCGACCTCATAAGCTCTGTAAAGAAATCTTTCTCTTGCAGGGTGCATAAAGACAAGTTAAGGAATTTATGGACGTCAGTTTGGTGTAATACGGAAATCATTAACAAATTACACCGGATAGTGGTTGCATGCGAAAGGAAAATATTAATTGCATCCTCTATACATAAAATCAAACAAAACCTCTTTCATAATCGCTTTAATAAGCCAAGTTTTCTTCAGAAGAAACCACGCAAAAATCTTAAAATTCCTAAAATAAAATCAGAAACGAAAAATAATGTCGAAGGCGTCCCTTTCCATCGCAATCAGGATGCGAAGTAAGACGTAGCCGGCTGGTTATCGGATTGACGCAACGCATGTTTAAGTCTTGCAATTACGCGAAATTATCGCAAATTAGGCTTCGAAAATTACAAGCGGCCGTAATGAAATCAGCGTTGCATACTGAGCGGAGGCAAAAAAGCGCAAAGTCGTGTTTTATCGTCACGCGAGCGTCCTCTTAATGACACGAAAACGACGGTAATCGCGCGACATTTCGACTCTGTATTTAACGTTCTTCTCGGTAGTGATTTCCACAGAGAGAAATTTGTCGGCGGTAATTTGTGCACGGGCCCAATTACCATTGAGAACACGAAAGTACAGTCAATCGTAAATTATGATTTTTAATTCTTCATCTTTTTTCTTATACTTAATTGATGGATTCGAAAATGGTACTCATTTAATTATAAATCAGGCTTTTTTGAGGGTGCATTCCACATAACTCTCGGAGCGTTCGGGGTGTTCTTTTGTCTTACTCTTACATGCACTGAAACGCATTCGCTTTCCCTCACACTTCTGCTCAGAGCGTGCCCCGAGCATAATGTCGAACGCACCCTGTAAGTCCAATAGCTTTCTTTAAATAATATATTAGTTTCAAAGATGTACTTAGATGTTCGATGTGATGAAGATTAAAAAGACGTTTGCCTCTTCTTGCAAGCTGAAATACCTGCATGAAGATACAAACATGAACATAAAATTGCGTTACAGATGTGGAAACATTTTGGAAAAGATTCGAGGTCTTAAAATTAAACCGACCTTGTATAATTTCCTTTAATTTTAGTAACTTTCAAAAGCAGTAACCGCACGAACTTGACCTATTAAAGCGGCTTTGTAATATGTCATTCGTAAAGAATTAATAGACGAAATTCGCAGAAAAAGTATAATAAAAATTAATTGCAATTCGGTGAGTGGATGCATAGTTTCTAAATTCATACAAGACCAATAATAAATATTTTTTTTCACAGCGCAAAACGCGGGTGGCGGGTAAATTTAGAGTACATGTACAGTGCTTTTATTTTTATACCTTGCTCGTTTTAAAGAATTTCGTTTTTTCTACGGTTACTTATGACAGCTGCGGATTTAAAATTTTTTCTAGAGGGTGTGGGGCGCAATAGTATCTTATTGCAGTGGTGTAGGTGCTAGGAGTAATAGTAAAATAAGTGTTTATTTTTAGTGTGGCTTACAAAACAAAATTCCGGTTACATGCCAGACCGCAAAATCTGAAACAGGGCCTAGGACAGCTAAATGGGAAAGCAAAAAATTCGAATTCTAGTGGCGCCATCTGACGGCCACCCCTAAGAAGTTACAGTTATTTTTCGACAATGAGTGGTCGTCAGATGGCAGTATTAAAATTTAATCAATCCAGTCGTCGCTGACGAAATTGATTGCGCGTCCGAATTTAAATTTGAAATTTCAAGTTTCAAGTAGTGCGATGTTTTTCCTATAAGAAATTGGTCAGAAACAAACTGGTTCTAGTGAAGGTGTTTAGACAATGTAAGTAATGTCTGTTGAATATCACTCAGGAATTTAAGATTGCTGAAAATAATTGCATGGTCCAAATACAAGTGTTCGTTTAGAAACGCGATTTTTCTGAAATCGAAGGAATGTGAGACACAGCACTTAGGCTACATTTACATTCAATTTTGTGCCAGCACGAATTCGTAACATTGGCCAATGTAAATGATATCATAAGAAAGCACACGTCAAACTTTCGTGTTACGAATTAATGCTGGCACGAAATTGAATGTAAATGTAGCCTTAGTTCGTAGAAGTGTTTTAAAGGAAACAAAAGACATTTTTATTATGTTTTATTAAGTTCCGAAGTTTTATTATGTACAGAATTTATGATGTCAATTTGACATTATTTCGTAAAAAAATAATTATATTTTCATTCATTTTGCCTTTTATTTACTTTCCATGTAATATAATAAAAAAGAAAATGTATTTATAGATGGTAGAGGAACGTGCTATATATTTTTAAGCAGAGACTAAAACCAAGCTATTTCTGGAGGGTTGTCGTAAGATGGCGCACCTGCGCTTGATTAAAATTAAATGCATTGACATGTTTTCCTTTACTCTGATCTGAAATTTGTTCGAAATGAGAATAAACGTAAGTTTTTATTTGTATTTATGAAAAAAAAAAACAGTAAAATAGTATAAGAAAAACTAGAACTTTTAAAAATTCATAATGGCGAGTAGCGTGAGTTAACTGTCAACGGAAAACCGTAAAGCGACGAAAACAAACGATTATATTCACTCCTATTCCGTAATTTGAATTCAAATAGAAATACATTTTCCGTTCACATAAATTCAATGATAAATTATCCGTAAGAAAAGTATATTTAACTGAGCTATATGCATATTGTGGGAAAAATGTGAAACATGTAATAAAGCGAAATTGAGATATGTGTCAAAGTAGTCAGTAAAATAATAATCATAAAACTTTATATTCTGATTATACTGCTGCATTCATTCTCCTACACGTTTATTATTATTATTTTTTTTTTGGTGGAACGATTGTCAGTCACCGTGTATTGTTAAAATGTTTAGTTTTGTCATATTATGCGATTATTAATTTTAATATAGAGCTCCCAATTTGAAAAAAAAGAAGAACATCTATGATCTTATACATACAGGTTGTTACAAATTCGAATCTCACCATTGGGATCTCGAAAACGGTCAGAGATTCGCTTTTACGGAGTCGGTTAAATTAGTAATTGAAATTTATCTCCGCCCACAATAATTTTATATCTGTAGATACGTATTTCGGCAGCTAAGCTGCCATCTTCAGTACACTTTAAAAAACACTACATGAAATCTACCAGCTACCTACCTACCTACCTATCTGATCATACTATCTATACTACTAATAGTATCTAAAATTAACAAAATTAACACTAACATTTGCACTGAATATGTGATAAGGAGAGGATTCTCCGAGATAAATATCGTGAAGTGCTCTTAACTTGTGGTGTGTGGGTGTGATCTGCTCTAATCTGTAGGGCTTTTTGGCGATTTGTGCATATACAGGGTGATCTATGACGTCGGGGAAGAACTTCACCGGTTGATTCTTATGAGTAATTCAAACAAAAAACTTCTAATGAACATGTGTCCGATAATGCTTTTTAACGGAAGTGTAACCCTTCAAAGTTTATAACCTATAACGTCAATCAATCAAAGCAATAGTAGTAGGCTTATTTCGTATTTCATTTGTTACCTATGAAAACAAAAATTAGTATCTTAATATCGCCCTGAAGTTGTAAACATTCAACATGTAATAAGCTTTGAAGGGTTACACTTCCGTTAAAAGCATTATCGGACACATGTTTATTAGAAGTTTTTTGTTTGAATTGTTTTTCCCCGACGTCATATATCATCCAGTATATAGGTGTATACATATACATATATATATACACATATAATTATTTACTATTATTAGTATTATTAATTTTTTTTTCTTTTTTCTTTTCAGGGATAAATTCAAGCGGTATCTAATAGCAGGCAATTAAATGCATACATTAAATGCTGTTCTTTATTCGGGAGAATAAGAACCTTTTTCGGATAGTAGACCAATACTCTTTTCCGTTTTATTTGATTTGCTTTTTTGGTAGGTTTTGACAGTTAATATTATTGTAGGCGGAGATAATTTTCAATTATCACAGTCTCCTTTACTATTTTTAGTGTTAATTTTGTTAATTTTAGATACTATTAGTAGTATAGATAGTATGATCAGATAGGTAGGCAGGTAGGTAGCTGGTAGATTTCATGTAGTGTTTTTTTAAATTGTACTGTATTGTATTTCTTAAACCACAGTCTCCTTTACAATTTTTTTTTTCGGTTAAATTAGGGCAAAATTTGCGTATTTTGGTGCTGAAGAATAATCCGTTTTGAAAAATCATTTACGATTTGTAGTTTTGTTTTTCAAACACTGAAAAACGTAATTTTCTTTTTTATTTTTTTCTGAAGTTACTATTACAAAGATCACAATAAAATTCATACATTCTACAGGCACTTTTTTGAGCTCTTTGCGATGATATCATTAGATTTTACTTAGAACCTTTCGTTTCGTTCTGATCATCATCAACTTCATTTCTTCTTATGGCCGCTACATTCGAACTTAACACCATTAAATAGATTTATTTTTTCTGATGCTTTTTCATATATCTATCACACATCCCTATTTAATAAAGCAGCTCTAAATACAAGAAATTGTTGAAAATAACAGTGCAAAAAATACTGTACTGTGAAGAAAATTTTCATTTTTTTTTGTAAATTTAAAAATTTATATTTATTAGTAACAATAATAGTTCAGTAATAAAAGTCCCACAGTCAATTTTAGAGGGGAAGGGGCGCTCCTGCGCCCGGTCTAAATCGGCCACTGACTTACGATTAATTGAAAGAAAAAAATTAAATGGAAATAGTAATTCCGTTTCTTCAAAAGTAGGGCACAGTATTCTTGTAAATTGTGAGGAAAAGAATTACATACACAATTCTTAATGAGACCAGCTTCTTATGTACAGGGCGATTCAATTTTCATCTTGATAACTTCAGAAATCCATAGAATTTCAGAAAATAATGTGACAATAGTTGCACACACATTACTCCAATTAGAGTAAAGCTCCAGAACCGTCAAACAAAAAATTTCAAGGATCATAATAATAAAGTCAATTTTTTAAAAGACAACTGGAAAGTTTTACAAAAATTCGAAAGTCTCTCATTGCTAAGCAATGATATTTAATAAGTACAATCGAAGCAGTAAAAATCGCAGTGAATTATCACCTGTTTGTTTTAATTTGAAGGACAGCCGGATAAGGCGACATTATCTTTGGTTGTGGTTATACATGTCTGTATACATACATATGCTAAGGTAGGATATTTCTCAGTAAAATATTAAAAAGAATAGAGAGACATCTTAATTAAATTCACTATTTGTATCTTTGAATCTTCTTAACATTACAAGACTAATAACAAAGTGTTCTGATATGAAAGGTATGCAACAAATCAATATAAATGTTAAAATTTATTCTGTGATTCTAATGATTTTTTTTTCTTTTGAAATATTGAATTCACCGTTCTCGTGTATAAAAAAAAGGAAGAAATATAAAGCTATTATTTTCCTTGGATCCCATATATGAATAATTACTTAATTACACGTTTGAAATACTAATTTTGGTCATGCATGTCTTCTATTCTTCTATGTACTAAACTTTTTATATGCCGTCAAACTGGAGTGCACTTTACAATTACGAATGTAAAAAAGGAACGTTTTTTTTTTCAACTAATAAGTAACCTTTTGTGTTTACATATGCACATAAAATTTACTTTCTATGTGCTGACTTAAATGCGCTGGTATGATATCATCAATAAATTGCTATTATTACCATCAATTTGTTAACCGTTCATCAAGAAATTACATGGTTTTAACATGTAATTACTCACAACCATGGTGAGTCTTTAATCCTACAGCTGAGTTCCTGTTCTCCCCTCGTATAGGTAAGGGTTAAAAATTGAAAAAAAAAAAAAAAATACAAGCGCGTTTCTCTGTGTAAAATTGATTTTAGTATTTAATGTACTATAATATTTCTTTTATTAAATCCAGCTATTAGGAGAGGTTAGATTAAATAAAATTTATTTATATTTAACGGAAATGTTTTAACTTGACGTTTTGGTGAAGGTTGATAGCTTCCTCAAGAGTTTGTCACAGCATTGTTTTAACTTTAATGAAAATCTTTTTTAAAAGGAATCTGAGGACATTTACTAAATTTCTTGGAATTTGCTGATAACAATTAAAACAATCTTTTATTATTCCATTCTAATTTCATTTACCCTAAATATTGTCGACTGTATTTTCATGTAGTTCTTGGTTCATTTTCTTCACGCTTTCCTGTTTTTGATCAATTTCCTCATATCTGATTTCCTTAAGTTAAAATCTTCAAGCTTCTCTCTTCTACTCCTGATTCTTTCATTTTCGTACTTCACTTTTTTCAAGATACATATTGACATCTATATAACTTATTATTGGAAAGAAAGTTTTATTCTTCTTCTCTAATCCTGTGAACCTGAAACGATGTCAGACGTATTTCGCTTTGACCGATTTTTGGTTCATTGCGTTTTTCGGTTTCCGATTCCTTGGCCAAGTTTCTTATTTCTTTCGTGATTTACCTCGGCCCAAATCCTCTCTACCAATTCTGGAATTTTATTTTTGTTTTCCATCCCACGTCCATATCTTCCAAATATTGTATTCAGTTTCTTCTAATTATGTGACCAAATTGAATTGTTACTTCTCTATCTTTTCCGATGTTCTCATCTCTTTAATTTTTTCTTGCCATTTTCTAGAGAATTTCATCTTTGTCATTGGTTTTTTCTTTTAATGTATTTGTTGTTTTACTCAGGATTCGCTTGCATACGTTATTGTAGTACTGGTCGACGACCACACTAAGATAAAGGGACTAAGTCAACACCTGACAGAAGAGTTGGAAATGCTATGAAAGGAAAAGAATATTGACAGTAAAGTAAAATAATGATAGTGATGGATAGAAAAGGAAACGGAGAACCGAAAATCGATAACACAGTTTAATAACACAAGATAGAAGAATACATGAAGGTACAGCAAACGGAAAAGGAAAGGCAGACAGCCTATATGGGTGCTGAATAAATCCCATTGGAAAAAAAAGAAATAGATAAGAAGTTTAAATAACAGTACGGTAGTCCTGTCTGATATTGTTTGCGTACAATAGTCGATTCATCTTCATGCCTACTGTTTGTTTCATTAAAACAATTATTAACATCTAATGCTTAGGTTAACGATAACCTATGTTACCAATTAGTAGTATTTTTTTTTAATAAGTGAAAATATTTAGTAGGTATATGTCATTTGAAAAGAAAAACAAACTTTTATATTGTGCTAGTTTTTTTGAGACACATTGTGTATTTAGGGATGTTATTTTGCACCCTAACAATTCTCGATTGAGATACATATTTCGCATTATACTCGGTATTTTGGTTAGCTACATAGATTTGTGATAATACGAGTAATATGTATGATTAAAAAAAAGTCCAAAAAATATAGTTATTTCGCAATTTTGTAATGCTGCCATAAAAGGGGATATCTTTGACGTTTCAGCGCCGAAGTAATTAAAACCGCGAAATGAAACCGTTCGATTTTGTGAAATTCACGACGTACATGGAGTCGCATTAGATATTCCGGGAAAAGTCGGTTCTCAGAGAAGAACGAAATCATTTGTCAGATGAATTATGTACTAAGGCGGTCTTTTTATGGCGAAATGAAATGGCGACTCGTAATTGAATCGTCTCGCAAGCTCACCAACAACTAAACAGAATCAATTTACCTCGTCACTTTTTCCTGGCGTATGTGGGGCATCTGCACGACGGAGTCGTTCTTTAACCAAATCGCCTCATTGTGGGCATCAGGTAAGTCCACGTGACCTAGAACAAAATTTCATCAATTATTTTCTGAATATGGAGATAAATGTACAGAACGTGCCTTGTTGAAACTGACCATTTTCAGGATGAGTTTTTCCATTCAAAATGGAAACATTATTACTTACAGAGCTAATTTATTTTTTTGAAAAACTGTAACAAAATGTATCTGAAGTGAAATTTTCCCGACCCATCAACTCGTTAAACGTTAAAGTAAACAAATAAAGATGTGATTTATGAAAGTCATTGCATTTACATTTTGAAACAGACAAAATTGAAAATTATTAAATATACAAAGTGGTCCTGACTTTTTTTTTGGTATTAGTAAAAAACAACGCATTGTTAAGTCTATTTATTACGATGGATGGTGGCACAAAGAGGTGAGAGTATCATTAATATCTAATAGCATGACGGGCGGGTTACTTGTATTCACTCCGGGCCAGTTCTGCTCCTTTTGCTGCTTTTATTTCCCGTTGCTTACGACGATGTTAATTGCTTTCGGGGCCGTAAATTGAATCTTAATGTATGCATGTAAGAGACTGATAATTACCAACAAAGGCTTCGCAGAACAGGCGAGCGGATTCGCCTACTGAAACCTGAGTGTCCTGAGAGATGAACGTTGGCTTCGGATCATCAGGAACTGAGTTCTTATCTGCAACAAAAATACAAAAATTAAATACATGATACTTGCATTACAAATTATTACAGACAATTTCATGTTTAACGTTGTCATTAACATATAAATGTACAATGGTGTCCAAGTAAATCGTTACGTTACGACTCGAAGGATACGTAACCCGAGGTCAATAAGGGCAAGGTAATGATTTTAATGGCCACCATTGTACATAGTCTTCCACTAACTCGAATGAGAGATAATTTATCATTCAAAATGACAAGGTTTAATCTGATATGAAATGTAGTTGCAGGTAACACAAATGCATTATTTTTCTCACGTGCCATACTTTACATATTTAAACAAATATTCGCATAAATTTGATAAACACTACCGTTAACCGTAAAATATCTCGAGGCCATCGAGAAACTCAATGAATGTAACGTAAACAGATCGCTGAAATGCTGAAAACTCTTTTGTTATTTTCAGAGCGTCGAGGAAATTTAGCGAAAGAAAAAACAAATGCTTCGGTGGTTGTTTGTGCTGAAAGTATAACAGCGAGACTTGCAAAGTTTGTTAATAGAATTTAGAAATGTTTATTGTATATGTAAGAACCTAGAAGAGCGACTGAAGCTGAATTTTGAGTTGGTTAACTTTTTACTTAAGTTCAAAAGTGTTTTTCTAATTAATTTCTAATTCTAATTAATTTTATAATAAGAAATTGTCACAAATACAAGCAAGGATAAAATTATTTTGAAGAAACACATAATGATGAAAGATGAAACGAAAGAATATGGTTAAGTTTACCAAGCGAGAACACTGAGGTAATTATTTATAGGAAGATGAAGGTACAAAGAAAATCACCGCATCGACAATCAGGCAATGACTGACAAAGAGTAATAACAAAAAAAAAGGATCAAGTTATAAATGGTAAAGATATGAACAGGGAAATGACAGAAATAATTAACATACAATAAAAGAAGTAGATTGATCCATTACAGGAAATGCAAAGGCCGTGGTCCTGTAAGCGAATATAAAGTGTAATCCTCTCTATTAAAATAATTCACAGTTCCTTTTTCGCCGTTTACATCACGAATAGTGTGATGAATTTAATTCCTGTACAACTACAAAATCAATAAGTATTATATAGGAGTACTATAAGTACCCTTCTATTTCAGTAGAGTTAAAAAACAAGATACAATGACTTTGAGGAGAATTTGCAGCAGAAAACGCAATCTTTGCACGCTTAAAAACTTGAAATAATGTCCAAGTATCAGATATGGGATAAAACAGCATAATAGATGAAGAGATGAAAATAAGAATTAAAAAAGAATTAGAGCAAGAAGCAACAAGACCCTACGGAGCAGCAGTAGTGAGAAAGAAGAACATCAGCAGAAGCAGCAGTACCGAGAGAGTCTTTTTGCAAGAAAATACTAAACGTCGGCAGAAAAAGAAATTGCGCGTTATACATGAGGAAGCCAGAAGAAGAAGAAGAAAAAAGAGAAACAAATTACACAAAAAAAATTAAATCATTACTTGTTTTCTTTTTTTATTGTCAGTTTCGATTTTCATTATAATTTTATTCATTTTGTTTCATGTTTCCGTTTCCTCATTCATCCCCACGAAACTGCAGGGTATTATTTACCCCGTAAAGGTCTTACGATTTCCACCACAATAATTTAAAATATTTAATTATTTAATTAATTAATTTTCAACTCGTACTTTGTAGTCTTCTTGACTAGACGGTATAAATTTCAAAATTTATTTCTTCGGAGCAACTAAGGAGCAACTAAAAACGAGGTGTAAGGTGCAGGATCATATAGTAGATAGTCGACTGTCGTCTCTTTTTCCTAAATGACAAATTACTCCCCTTATGATATAAATCAAGATTGTGTCTACCCATAAACTTGGAAGGGTATTTATATGTTTGCACACGAATTTTTCAAAAATGGGTAATCGATTTGATTCCGAAATTCCTAAGGAGCTTAGCGATGTGAAGCAATTTTTACAATGAAATCGTTAAAATTGAAACACATTTATTTTTTTTACAAAATGTGGAATAAAATTGTTTATGTTTTCAAGAATTATTTTTTAATTCTATTTAAAATTTTTGTAGATTTTTCTCAATCCCGTTAGATTTGTGTTAATCTTGTTAAACGTTTGTATCTAGATTTTTAGTTCAATTCTGAAAAATCAAGAGTTGGTTATCTAAAGGTCGCTTTAGACTGCTCTATTTTTTTGAACATGATTTGATTCAATTTCTGTAAAATATTTGGAATATGAAATTTTTGATCCTTTTGGAAACATAGAACACGTTCTATTTTTTAAAATAATTTACGTTCCATCTAATTTTTGGTTTTGAACTCGTACCTTGTTGACTTTTTGACGATGTAAGTTTCAAAATTAATTTCTTCAGAACAACTAAAACCAATTTTGAACATTGAAGATTGATTCAAATGATCATACTGTTACTGATCTTAATACCAAGTGTTTTATTTCCTTAAATTTCATTTACGACGTTGCACCAAGTAGCGTCATTGTCAGCTTCTTCTATAAAATGCAAATATGGCTCAAACGAGTTTAAAATTAGTTCGGATTCCTCCTAAAGGGATGAAGTATTACAAAACCTAATTGAGAGAAGGGTGGTGACTTGTATTTGTTATTTTATACGGAAGGGTTATTTTGATGGTTGATCGTTCATTCCACGATCGATTCCTTTCAAGCAGTACTGCACCTCACATTCTATTTATAGCAAGTTTCATTAAGGTGAAGAGAAGAAAACGCCAATAACCACAAAATAAAAATCCATCCCGACCATTGATTAATGATATTCATTACGTTGTTCACGGACCGTCTCTTGATCGATGTAGGTATGTGGGCAGGCCGAAAAAATGAAAAGACACGGTTCTGGTAAACGATGATGTCTCAAAAAGAAACAATGCCTTTAAGTACCGTGACGCTTATTGAATTTGCTTCCACGAATTAAGCACCACGGTGTGTTGGATCGCGGTTAAGTAATTTCCGAGTGTGAGCGATTCGAAACACTGCGGTGTGCGGTGGTGTTCCAAGAAGACCAACGCACATGACATATTCCAAAGCGACGGCCGTGCAAAATTACGCCATCGTAATAACATGGGAAGCGTTTTTGACTTCGTCCGTGTAACAGTTTTTTGCCTTCGTCCTTTGTTACAGACACGTTCTGCAAGCCAAGTCGCCTCAGTTAATGGGCCGAAACTGAACTGCCACTTCTTCTATTCAAGTTTGAGGTTACTTCATAATACGTCTTTTCCAACAGCAAATATCATTCATTCGCTTTACTGGTTAAAAAATTAATAATATAAAAAAAGGCCCATTTATACTAGAACTAACCCGAAATTACTTGGAAAAATTTTTGCTTAACCAGAGGAATAAGAGCTATCTACTCTTTCGAAACATACCAGAACTTCCACAAAATGTAGTTCTTATTTATACAAAGAGATACCTATTTTATTTAACATGAAGAGTAAACAAGTATTGGTTAACAAAGTAACAGGAAAAGGTTCTTTTCACCTCAGGATCGTCTTAAATCACGGGGAAACATTTGTCATTCTCTTTATCATTAATACAAGCCATCTCACATTAAAATTATGTTGAAAATTCTGCCCTTATTATCAGCTTTGTACATACAAACACGGACGTATTTTGCAAGACAGATAGCAAACAAGTATTGCTAAACTTGAAAATTATAGCTTTCAGAAGCTAACAAATGTTAATATACTTATTATTATATAAGAATTATAAGAAAGTTGAAAGAGATTGAATAAATTTGCAAATGATGAGCGCCATCTCCAAAACAAAAACGAAAACATGTTCGTTTGCTATGAATTAATTAGGTTTGTTCCTAGTGTCTAGTTCGCAACTATTAGAATCAGCTGCCCATCGAAGTAATGGTCTATTTTATGGAGTCAATCACGTGTGAAACTTTCTGGAAAATAACTTACAACTAGCTTTCCAGTTGTACAAGTAAGCAAAAGCTCCATCTTTTAGCCGACAAGAAGGCTCATGTACGATAGATTTTTGAATTGGTATTCAATTCGTACATTAAGAATTCTTTTATAAAAATAAAAAATGTGAATTGTATTTGGTAAATAGCTTCCATTAAAAATGAATGCAAGAATAATTACTCGTTTCTCAGCGATTCTCCATCATAATGGGTAGAGGTCGTAAAAGCAACTTTCCGTACAGAACACGTCTTAATAAACGGCAAACCTTTTACGTCCTGTAACGAACGGAAACAAATGGAATTGCAGTGAGACCGCAAACGTGCACACAGGTGCAAGAAAATGCATACGCCATGAAAAGAAGAGTGTGTTTACCCGGACGAAAAATCATAAATCCGAGAGGTCACCTACAACTTCCTTAAATAATATTTGTCTCTGAGGTTTTTCTTGCTTTTAACAACTGACACGAATAGGAATTATTCTGTGGCTTTCGTAATTTTAGGTGTGGTTGTGGCAACAACTCAATAACGAAGACATTTACCACAAGATAGACTACTCGGTAAATTTACTTAAGAGGAATGTCGCTGGCTAAAATTAAATGACTCTTTGGCATGTTTAGTCTCAGCATTTCCTCTCTCTTCTTGATTACATCTTAGTTTTATTTTTAAACTTTAAAATCAATCAGCTTTATTAATAACTACTTTTAAGCTTGGGAAAATGCGATTTTTTAACAACATGTGCCTAATTAAGTTGTAATTAATTAATTATTAACCCGTTATGACGAAGCTCACTAGTGTTTTGTCTGAGTCATATTAAAATAATTATCTATTTATTAATTCTTGGCGTTATTAGTTATTTCTCGTTATTTGATTACCATTATATTTTGTATTTAATTAAAAATTTCTTGAAACGTTACTGACGTCTAACAATAATACACAGTAATAATTTAAAAGTGTGCCTGCAATGTCATCATGAATTTACGCGAGTTCATGTCCTTCATAAAAAGTCCATTAGAAGTCTGCGAGTTCGTTTTACGATTTGGCTTCATTGCCTGACACCATGCTTTACGATTTCATGAATGAGCCTCATTGGCAACAGTAAATAACGATTAAAAAATACTGCACTTAGAAAATCTTTAATGATCATTCCATTCAATTCTGCTTCTAACTAATCAATAATCTCAGAGAATGAATTTGTTCAATCGAAAGCTCTGAAGAAGTCTGACTTAGGAGCAGCATTTTTATGATTGTTCTGAATTTATTGTTTGTCACATCTACACAAGATGATTCCTAATTCCTCCAACATAATCAAACCTTTTGTCGATATGATCTAATGCACGGAAGCTCTAAATATAAAAAGGAAACACAAAGAAAAAGAAAATGACTACCAGAGACGATTAGAAGATAACATAAAAAGAGCTTTCTTTTTCTTTTTAATTTGTGAGTGGAAATATACTTTAACACATCGTTAATTAAGTCGTGCACAAGGCGAAACTCATGGACCAATAGGTGCGCGCACACAGCAATAAGAAGAAATTAACGTTAATAAGCGGTATGCATGACGACTTTTGAATTAAACGGATGAAATGGGAACGCAGTTGTGACAGAATTATGTTAATAATTTGTGACCACCTATGCATGAAATCGCGTGTGCGTCGCCCCCATAGTCGGCCACCTGGATTATGTACAGCGTATGGCACATGTGCGCCCTCCCCCGGCCGACGCTCGCTCACACGTCGCAAAAATGCTGAGCCAACTAAATGCTGATAAGGTTGCATTCCTGGAAACGCGCGTGAAACATTTTTAATCTTATCTGTTTTGCGTGCAAGAACTTGTGAAGTACAACGTACTGCTTGTTTAGAAGTGCACTCATCATATCAGAATTCGCGAAATAGTGAAAACGCGGAATATGAGGGTGGGCGTTAAGCCGTTTCAGAATAAAAATAATCATGAGATAATAAGAGAGATACATAAGTCACTTTTTTAAAGTTTTATTAGTAAAAATTATAGTGAAAGAATAAAAATGGTATAATGAGAAAAACTGGGTCTATTTCTTTTCGTTTTATTAGTGAAAGTCTGCTCTTGAAACGTACCTTCACTTTCTATTATATGCATTAAGCAAATGTAGGTAGACATTACAACTTTAAATTTGCATTGACAACAATTGATTAATTAATAATTTATCAAGCAAATAACGAATGCAAAAGTAGAAAAGGACAGTATTAGTGTGATTTATTATCATTGATATAACTGTTGAGAATCGAAAAAAAAGCGCTGATTCCTCTTGATAACGTAATTTTATTTCACTTTTCTGTACAAACTTGAATTCTTTTAAGGTAACGATCGATAAGAACTCTCCAAACTAATAACGCTGTCATCCCTAAGGTAATTTAATCTTGTAATCGTTCTAAATGACGTCTTTGATTTTGCCAGAACTTTGAATTACGTTTTATAAATACCATTTTACTACAATTAATAAAAAAATATAAATTATTATTTTTGTTTGAATATACAAAATAGAATGCAAATCGAACATCACGAATATCAAAGGCGTTGATTTTTGTTAGTATTTCGAATTGTTACCTTTTTTTTAACGTAATTCTTTCAAATTACGAAACAAATTTTTGGTTTTCTTTATCGAACAAAATAACAAACAAAATCGTAATGTAAAAAAAATTGAAAAAATGAAGTTATTTTCTATGTGAACGAGAGTGAAGAACAGAGTAAACAAAAACGTTAATTTAAATACAAGTTAATAGAGGAAGTAAAACGAAAGACGAAAGACATAGACATACAAGGCATGAGGCATTACGTTTTTTGATAAAAAATATATTTCGTTATTAAAAAAAAAATCAAGTACTGCCTAAGTAGAGTAAACAAAAACGTAAATTTAAATAAAAGATCAGTAAATGAGGTAAAACAAAAGACGATATATGTATACCGGGTGTCCGGTAAAGAATGGGCCATACTTCAAGGGTGGGTTCTTTGGGTCAAAACAAATCGATATAGATCAATTTATCTTAGTACAATTTTGCTTCATTAAAAAGTTATGGCCTTTCAAAGATAATTGAACATTGAACATTGAATTAGGCACATAGACCCGTATTTCAGTTACAGTTTAACTTTAATCTTCACTTTATTTCCATGGGAACAACTGTTTTTATAATTGTTACTATGGGAGTAATCTGGAGTTGAAAGTTAAACTATGAGTGAAACACGCGGCAATAGCAAACATAATAAGAATTTTTTACGTAATGTATCGTTGATTTAAATGTGGAATTGTAAAAATTTTTCAGTTTTAAGTAAATTACGAAGTAGTGCAACTTTAGGTAATTGTCCTTTCAATCTGCAGTAGCGTTACTGGTGTAGTAAGTATTCAACATTTTCACATTCAAAGCATTTTTCTCAAAACTGGTGTACTTTAGCGACATGTGACAAGTATGCCTTTTTTAAAGTAAATTAAATGTCGTTTCAAAAAAACGAAACATATTTTAAAAATATTCACGTAAAAAAAAGTACGACAATAAACAAGATAATGTCAGGGTTTCAAGAGCGCCCTCTATACGTTACATCAAAAATAAGCAGATATTCAGATTCAGCAGTACAAGAAACCTCTAAATACCAAATTACAATTAAATGTCTCCAAAAATGAGCGAGTTTTGCTAAGATATTGAAATAAAAAAATTATCTTTGAAAGGTCATAACTTTTTAATGAAGCAAAATTGTACTAAATTGATCTAAATCGATCCAAAGAAGCCACCCTTGAATTATGGCCCATTCTTTACCGGACACCCAGTATAGCAAGCAATAAATTATTTGCAACTACAAATGAGGCATTAATAAACAGCTTTTTAATTTTGTTTAGAATTTTCTTACGTTTCTGGAAAAATATTTTTCGTTGTTAAAAAAAAGAAAATTCAAATCTGCGAAAAATATACTGGGTGTTTGAAAAATAGAGTCCATCCTTTATACGTCACATACTACTTAACCAATCCGACTCTAAAACCACAAACAAAATTTTCCTATGATAGTTATTTTTCAAGTTACAAGAGTATGAAGTTGCGCTGTGCAAATTCTCCATTTATTTATAAATACATTTCTAAAAATTTCGGTGACAATCGTTGCAAATCGTCCAAAGTTAAACAAAACATTTGTTAAAAGTTAATTTTTCAATAGAAATTTTGGCAAAAAATGGATATTTTTAAACTTCGAAAAAAGTACTTACAATTGCCCAGGCCATGAGAATTATTACTAACAGGCACACTGTTGCCAAATTTGTCTTATTTAAAACTTACATACCTAACTTTTAAATGGAAAGTCAAATATTTTTTCTGCAATCGATTGCATACTCTATAGAGACTAACAATATAAGCTTATAAAGGACGGACACCATTTTTGAGACACCCTGCATAGATTCATTCGTTGGTTGTTTGAATTTGTTGTTTTTCTGTTCGATGATAATCTTTTCGATGAAATTTTACCGCGAACTTCATTTTTACATCTATCGTAATTTGTTTCTCTACGTGACGTTTCCGTGTACACAATCTATTTTTTGTAATCACACTATATGTATGTATGTTACCGTAAAACATATTTCATTCTCTTTGTGTTTAGAGAATTTAATTTAATTTAATTTGGCAGCAGTTATCATGACATTATCCGAATTTGTTTTTTTTGGATCACACTGTATATTGGGCAAATAGTTCCTAATAAACCGCGATAAGTTTTAAAGGTGTTTTACGACCTTTCATTCTTTTCGTGTAAAGTCTGCTTACATAACCTACTTTGATAGATAATATTATAACGTAACTTGAACTCTTTTTTTTGTGATCATACTGTATGTAAAGTAAAGAGTATTTTTTTTAAATCTGGCGTCGAAGTTGGCCATGAACATTTCAACATTTCATTGTGAACCATTATCGTCATGATGTTTAAACTTGCAATTTCTAACCTTGCTTTCGAAGTTTGGAACTCAACATATGATAAGACAACACAAGAATGTAATCTATTGTAATAAACGAAAAACGACAATAAGAATGAGACTTATTGTAACAATGAAAACAAACAATAAAAAAATAAAATTTACAACAAATAATGAAAATTGTGGAGCGTTCACAATAATCACCTTCTCACAGCCAATTTCGACGCCAAATTAAAAAAAAAAGCACTCGTTATATGCAGTTAGCGTAAAACACATTTCATTCCTTTCGTGTAATATCTGCCTACACAATTCAATTTGAAAGCATCCATCCTTTTCGTGTGTTATCTTGTTTCATTTAGTTCCATAAAGCTTTGTTTGGGTTTAATGCACATTGATGATGCAAAACGACTTTAGTCAAAACAGTCGGCTGAACGAACGTCAAACAAAAATTTATGTTTGCACTCCCAACACGCTGCATCTTGTTGTAACCTGTTGGATGGTGCCTGCTGGTATGCGCACACTGATTATACAGAAAACGTTTTTATACAAAGCAATTCGTTTTGTCGAACAACGTTGTGTTAGATATCCCTGCACACTGATTAAGCAAATTTGTATTTTCACACAACAATTTGTTTAACAGCGTTGTGTTTTGTTGGCAAGTATTGTTTCATCAGTGTGCGATGGTACTTCTTTAGTGCATGTAAAAAAACAGATTTTGGCAAGTTCAAACAAAAACGTTTTGTCTGAAGACGTTCTTGCTTGATCAGTCTGCGCCCGGCCCAGAATTTAATTTTGAAAGCTATTGTTATGACGTAGTTTGAATGCATTTTTTGTGATCACACTATATGTATATGCAAATTAGTCTGTAATAATTTGCAATAAATTTTAAGTTCTTCAAAAATTATGTGTGCTTTCGAATGCACATTCGTTTTCAAGTTTATTTGTTTAAGCCGAATAGGACCAGGAGTTCACGAAGCCGCTTTCAAAAATTGCGCCTCTTCGCCTGTTGCAAATTGACAGCTCGATTTACAGAGGGAAAATGGCCATTGTGATGATGCATCCACTGGTAAGTTATCAAGGATCGTACGCTTAATTTTTTTTTAATAAGATAAGAAATTAAGAGAGTAGAAAAGGTTGAAAATATATTTTTTCTATTTTGGAGTCTTAACGACTACATTATGAAACCCATATACTATTAATATTAATATACTATTTTTAAAGTAACATTTATTACTTGTTGATAGCCAACAAATTATTGATGTTACAATATCTTATAATTAGAAAGAAAATAAAGAAAAACGACAGAAAAATTCAATTAATACATGTGTGAGAGAAATACCTTGCAATATAAAACGGGGTCAAATAACCCGATCCGGCTCGAAGAACCAAATGTTTGCCGTTACTCAACTTTATTTATTGAAGAGAAAATGAACTTTATTTAATTTCGAAGGCGTTAAGGGCTCTGTCGTAGAGGTAAAGATGATGTAACTTTATCCAGTCGTTCTTAGGGGTTTGCAGCAGGGTTCCTCCATTAGCTGGACCTTCTTCTTGTGTCGAGTTCTCTCTTTAATACAACTTTTCGTTTTTCATTCGTTCACTTTATTGTAACGAAACGTAATCTTCCTTCGTTTAGAAAGATCAAAAATGTACAAAATGTAATTTTAAATCGAGCAAAAAAATACTGTAATTTCAGTAAGGGACGGGAAACAATAGAACAATTAATATGATTCTTATAGTAGAATAGCAATTTCTCGGATCGTTGAAGAAAGAAAGAACAGACGGCAAAATGAAATCCTGAAATATTTAACGATACAAAATCAATACACACACAGCGAGTTTTCCATCCAGGAATGAAGACGCTAAAATAAGAACGTCCTACTACTCGGTTTTGCGTCGCAGGCGGAAATTCCGCGAAGCGCAAGCGATGCAGCAACGAACGCTGGTGACTTGGCGAAACCGCAGAAAAATCGTAATTGGAAAAGACTCAAGGCCTCGGAAACTCGGAAACGTCAGCACTGAGCTTCGCAAACAAAGCTGAACTACCGGGAATTTTCTTTCTCTGCAACCGATGACTTCTGCGAAGAATGGGGGGAACTTTTCCGTCTCCGTTACCCCCCTGCTTATTGGAAGGACTCCTTTTGCCCGCAGAAGTTTATTTTGAGTAAATAATTGAAATGTAATCCAAGAAAGACGGAAATTCGAAATAAGTTTTCGAAGGAAAGCTTCTACGCTTAGACGTAACAAAGTTTCATTTAACACAAAGAAAATTATACTATGTGTAAATAGATTTATGTGACATAGCCATTTGCATGCCGAAATGTAAAGGAGCAAATATATTGAACAAAGACAAAGAACGCAATAAATTTCCATTAGCCAGCAATTTCAAAGGTATTCAGTGCAGAATTTACCTTAACTACGTAATATGCATAAAGAATACGTGAGCCATAGGAGTCATGCGGTATGTTGCGGAATCGAATACTATTTGCAATCTTTTTGTAAATGCAACATAAAACTAAATGATGTTTCTTCGAAATTATTTGCACACAGAACTATTTATTTCAGCACGTCTCAAAAATAAAAACTGTGGAGGTATTTGTAGGATATTTTGTCGTCATTAAAAAAATTGAAGAGTTTTCGGATGTTTATTTGAATGTGTGAATTTAAAGTTAAAAGAATCAGATCAAATATTACTTCAGTATTAATAAAATTGAGGAAAGAGCTTTTTTAATTAACGCGTCTGGTGAAGCTATAAACTTTGCGTACCATATTCTGTAGAAGCTGAATTGTACGGTACGTTAACGTTACGTTATAACATAAACATTTTAATTCAATTAAGAACGTGTTTCCGGCTCCTTACTGATTTTATAACGTTTCGAAGAAAAAAGGCCAATCAATAACCGATTGGCGCCGCATGTACGGGGTCTGCTTTTAAAGAATAATTTAAAGTAGAAGTTGCCGGATCATTTTATTAAGAGTGTATCCAAAACTATGAGATGAAAAAGAGGTGATAGTGAAAACAATATGAAGAGGTATGAGAAGAAGAAGAACATGATTATTTCACCCTATTATTTCAGAATGTCTACCACGGTATTAAAAAAGCAAAAAAAAAAAATTCTTGGCTCACCTACCTTAATTCAGTTGAAGTTTCAGGAGAAAAATAAAAAAAATAAAAAATGAAGAGCCTTCTGATTTTGATTAGCTTAAAAAGAGCGACTTTTATAGTTTTAGTCTTCTGGTAATTAGTCAATAGCATAAAGTTTCGACCGAACTGGAAATGTTTTGTATTTCCAGAAGAAGCCAAAAAAGTCTTTTAGTTATAATATGTAATTGACCCTTAATCATTTCAAGGGTGAATTTAGAAGCTCTAATCCCTTCCTGTACTTGTTCTGATTTTTAGTTGCAACGTAAAATTATATTGTAGAAAGAATTGAAAACATTTGATATTTTCAAAAGATTGCACATTTTTAAAGATAAAATAATTGAGGTTAGCTTACTTCCTATTTTTTACGTAGTTCAGTAGTTTAATTTTTTTTTTGGATACATAGTTCAAAAAACATATGAAAAAGTCGAACAATAATAAGGTTAATCAAAAGCAAAAATTTCTTTTTTCTTCGTACTTGTAGGCATGCCTTCTTCCTCTTCTTCTTTTGTATGAAGCTGAGAGGTATATCAAACCTCCTCTCCTTCGTAATTAATCTTGTAATTGAGTCTTTAATTTTAATCATATTCTTTCTTGTATAAACTCTGGTACATCTTCACAGGATCATATTGCACAAAAAAATTTCTAAATCCCAAAAGGCGAATGTTGTTCCATATGGTTCACCTACGTGTTTAATTCACATGTCGCTTTCATAAACATTTCTCACGTATTCGTTTTAACTTCATTTATTATTACTCCGTTGACAGTCGCCCATTATAGATTTTTCCACCATTAATCACCTTAAACAATACGTAAGTTGGGGCGATTGCAAAAATCTTTACATTACATCTACCGTTCGATCTGAAGTAAAGTTGCTTTCTCTTTTAAATACTTTTTTTTAACTCACATGAAACTACTTCTTGTTTATTCATACAATAAGAGCTCTTACTTCCCTTTTTCTTTTTAGGAATCAGTATAGGGTGGATAATTTATTTTAACTTAATGAAATAAAGTTATCGACGTACGTCAGCAGAATAACGAATGGATGAAGTATAGCAGTTGCGAATATTAGATATCAAGATTTCTTCTTTGACCTTTCCTTTAAGCGTTCAGTCCCTTCCAGCGCGGCCCCCCTTCTTCATCGATTCATTCACAAGATAATCGACACCAGTGCGCTTAAATTGAAATTTCTGACACAGTTATTTGTTCCGCCTATACAATATTAATGTGTCAAGTAATTTCAAACAATGGCCTCTAATACCGGTCCTACACATATCCGGTAGAAAAATGCGATCCGCTTTCAGTGCACCTAAGGTGGTGGTGACTGTTGGCCATATATCACGTGGATTTTTCTCCTCCATTTAATAAGCCCACTCGAAGAATAAATGTAACGTGAAACGAATCGCTTTTGTTTTATAATGATATCGTCTGTTATTAATTTAGAAATATTTTTATATACATGAAAAATACACATTAATTTCAAAGTAAAAAAAAAACTTAATTAGAAAATAAAACAAATTAGTGCATTTTTTTTGAATGACAATAGAGTAGATTTTCATAATGTTAAAATAGTCGTATCATAATTATTCATTCTAACAACAAGATGAAACTTATAGCGTTTTCGACCGACAGCTCTAGAGCAACCTCATTTAATAAACAGGGGATAGAGCAGTCAGTCGAAAACGTTATTAGTTTTCGAAAATTATTTGTTTTACGAATTTGATTTCTTCTTTGAATCTACAAAGAAAAGTGAATTGTTTTGATACGCGATTTCCTAAAAATATATATATTTTTTTGGGCATCATTTCACTTAAAGATATATTATTATTTAGTTCATTACTTCGGAAAAAATACTAACTCTTCAAAAAACGATTAAGACCAAGAAAATTAGTGTTTAATTTAAACGCTCTCACTTTCTTTAAAAAGAGCTCAAGACTCTCTGTTCTGCTTGTCGCTAAAAGACTGATTCATTCGTGTCTTCCGTTTTCACTCTTTTCTTTTTCTGTTCATCATATACTTAACAGATTAAAGTTTTTATGTCACTTGTCCGCATTTTGAAAAAGAATTAAATTATATTCGATTGTTTAAACAGAACTTTGCAAACTGCCAAAAGAACTTCTGTTATGTCCATTTCATTGAAGAAGTGGAATGAAAACTGGCCGTGATATGAGGTGTTGGACTAACAGGTTTAGGATCGGTATTTTAGTAACTGGTTAATTATAATCTTTGATTTAATCCCATAGAGGAACAACTACCTTTATAATTGTAGACATGGGAATAAACCAAAGGTTAAAGAAAAGACTTATACAGCTTTTAGATTTGGGATGTTAAATAATTTTGACCGGTCTAATGGATAGACCGACGTGAAACTAGATACTTGTTTATTATCTCAAAGAATCCGGAACGGGAATGGTAGCTCTAAGTTGGATATCCGGAAGCACCAGACTCCACCATCGATGTTCTGGGCTAGTAGATTACAATAAGAAATGTCACCATGCGTCAGAGTCGACTTAAGAATGCCAATATAAGTATTCAAATCTAACAATAAGGTTGCAAGGCTAGCTTTGGTGATGATAACGAAAATCGGAGAGAAGACAACAAAGTGATAAAATGCAAGAACACAATAATAGAAAGGGTAACAACATGCAACTACATGTGCACTATATTGACAAATGAATTGAAAAATAGACGCAGAAATAGCAAACCGAGCCAATATGTCAACCAGACTATACTACACGCTAAATAACACAATATTAGGCTACAAAGAAATAGACATAGAAGTTAAACAAACAATACACGACACAATAATGATACCGATACTTACATACCTACGCAGCAGAGAACTGAACCTGATTGAAAAAGCATGAAAGCAAAATAAACCGATGGAAATGAAGCACCTCAGGAATATTAAAGGAATAATAAAGTAGGACAGAATTAGAAATGAGATCGTTAGAGAAGACATAAAACAAAGACCAATCCTAGAAAAAATTAAAGAGAAAAAGTTAAACTGGTATGGGCATGTCACAAGAACGAAGAACGAAAGACTAACAAAAAGAATAATGGAAATGGGTAAACCGAGCAAAAAAGGATGAGGCAGACCAAGAAAGAAATGGTTAGACCAGATATGGGATCTTGGAAGAATAAAAGATAAAACAAAGGAAGAGATGAGAATCCTTCCAAAAGATAGAAAGGCCTGGAAGACATGGATAAGACGTGGACGCACAATACAACGCCTGAAGGGGCAAAAGGAATCGAGAAAGAAGAAGAGGGTAGCTTAATGACCAGAACGACATTAGGCTCCCAGTCTTAAGTGATCCTGCAGAGATTTTTAAATTCGTGAGAAAACAACTTTCAGTTGACAATAAGAATTGACTATGCTTCAAAGTTGACTTAAGAATGCCAATATAAGTTTTCAAGGTTTGCTTTGGAAGTTGCCATAAAAAAATGCCTCTGAGTCGACTTGAGTACTCAAATCTAACAATAAGATAACAAGGATAGCTTTGAAAGGTTTGCCAAAAGCGCTCATATTAGACATCTAAATATAATGGCTAGACTCTCAGTTTCAAGTGATCCTATAGGGATTCTTCAAGTTCCTGAGAAAACAGCTTGCTCTATCTCAACTGAGCGTTTACCTGAAGTAATAAACATTAGTACGCTACCAATTTTTTAGTAACGAGAGCGTGTCAAGATCTAAATGAAATCAAATTGAGGAAAGCCTATTGCAAGAAAATTGATTCATGAGCTTCGAATTTTAAGCACAACAGAACTTCAATAAAATTATTATTACATACATAGATCCACATTTTTGAATACTGATTTAAATGTCGTTCAAACAAATTACATGTTAAAAACAAGCCAATGAACTCAAAGGCAATAATATAATTTGAAAATAATAATTGAAAATAATATAGTTTGAAAAACATTATCAAAGTCAATAGTGTCATTCAAATCAAAAGAAAATTTATAAATGATTTTGCAAACTCTTCATTTTGTTGAAACGTTCGATGAACCAAAATATTGGCATTGCCAAAAAATTCATAAAACAAAAACGAACACAAAACGAAACTTTCTGATGGATACGTATTCCTAAATACTTAGGCAATTTATAAAAAAGTGGTATCGCTGTTTACCATCTAAACAATAACTCCTACTCATTGTTCGTCCCTTCTAATAAAGAGTAACATCTTTAGATTTGTTCTTTGTCAGACGTAGAGCCAGCCAACAGTGTCTAGTTTCGTTTGTGGTTCGAACTTAAAAATTAAAATTCATGATCTTCGAGAAATACAACGAGAATAATATTTTTAATTTATGCAGTAAAAATCAACGACAAATTTTCCATTAATTCAAACTTTTTTGTACTTTCTTTAATTCTAAATTTAAATCAATGTAGCAAAATTTTTGAATTCAAAGAAACTCTGTCAAAAATATGACGATTTTAAGATGAATAAATTTATCATCTGTGTTAAGAACAGTTATTATTTTCGGTTCTCAACATATTACAAGAGGAGAGAAAAAAAAGACAAAGACTTACCATAGAGGAACAGCTGTATCGTATGCGTCACAACGACGGTGTCGTTTCGCAGGATGCACGTGTAGTTGCCGGCGTCGATGGCGTTAACACTTTGGGCGTAGATCGTTTGGTTTGCACTTTCCGGATACAGGATGAACTGAGATAGCATGCCGGGCCAGGGGTAATGAACTCCATCTTTGACCCTGCGAAAAGACAAAAAAAAATCAATTTCCTGTCCAAAATTTGAACGACGTTTCCAGGAAAATTTAATCAAAAGAATGCTTATCATGATTAAAGTAAAGAAGCAAAACATCTTTAAGTATAATATGCAATTTCATGTGGATGTGGATCAGGTCTGATTAGTCAAATTTGATAGTTTAAGAACAAAAAACTAAAGGCATATTTTTACTGCGTATCACTTGCTGTAATGTTTCGTGGAAAAAGTAAAAATGGCGTAAGAAACAGCTTTTAACTATAAATATTTTAGTTATTTGTATTCTATCATCCCGATTTGGTTAATACATATTTTGAACCACGCGAGTTTTTCTTATCATTCTTCAAGTCCAAACAAAGTGTTCTTTTCTTATTCATTTGATAATTTACGTCAATTCTGTTAATTAGAGATAAACTCTCTTTTCGTCTTCGTTACAAATTTCTGCGAAATCATTGAATTCAGTTTCTAAACAACGGTGAGAAAATACAATGCCGTTGTTGTTTTAACATAGGTCAGGAGTTTTCTTCGTTTGAGTCTGAATCATCAAAAGAATGAGTTGCCGCATTTGAGTTTCTTTCTAGCGATTTCAGTAAAAAGTTAACCATAATGATCGCGCACTTGACGATTTGCTCTGCTAGGTTTATATCTGCGTAATTAGAAAATATCTAAACTAAAGAAATCATCTCACAATGAAAAAATCATTTGTTACGTTTTGTATGTTTCCTAATAAACACAAAAATTCTATAAGTACATACATGAAATATCAGGTGTTATATCACTTTGCTTTATTCTGCGATATGAAGAGTAACGAAAAATTTTTTAATAAGATTAAACATACAAAAGGTTTTATAAGAATCCAAATAAGGGTGAATGGCACGGATTCGTTCCAGATGAAACCCTTCGGTTTCACCATTCATGTTAAACAAAATGGTTCCCGAAGGAGCTCGGCCAACCTCCATGGAAGTAGGAAAACAAGAAGAAGAAGATAAAAGAGATTATTAGAAATAATAAAAATAATTACCAATTTTTAAAGGTATGCATTTTGCCTATCATAGACGTATATGAACGAATATATGTATACAGTTGGGTTGAACTAAATTGGTACTTCTGTATATCTTTCGTTTTTATTGGTGAAAGTCAGAGATTCATAAAATTTTCAAGGTGTCTCGATTTACTTGAAGGAAAATATACATCAATGATCAAAAGTAATAAAATAAAGTAGAAAATATGTGGATTCTTAACTATGGAACTAAAGAATTATACTTGTGAGTTAATAAAACACGGAAGTTGCAACATAGAGAGAAAAAAAAATCTATGAAAATTTTAATAGGAAGTTGTATGTGTAACGTAGCACGTAATCCTTTTCGCCTTGACTTTACAGCGACAATATATTTTATCCAAATTACAGTACAGCAAAGTTCACCTTCCATTCTCAGTGCTACCGCGACATGCGAGACTTTTCCAGGAAACTTATTAAAACGTAAAAAAACACGCTTAATAGTAAATAATTACGAAATTTTCTACAAAGTCGACGCAAAAAGTCGAACTTAATTAATGAATCTTATCCGAATTGGGGGCCCTGGTTTGGATACCCCGAAAGGCTCGTCCGCGTGAAACTTAATTTATTCTCGTCGTAATTACGCGCGGCGCGGAATAAATCTAACGTAATTACAGTTACAGGGTTTTTTCGCGTTCCGGGAAGACCAAATTTGAATTCAGCCGGAATGATTCGTTGTTTTTTCTGCGGCGTTTCATTGTTGCGAAGAGGAAGCGCTCAATTGTCTCTGCGCAATTATGATTTTATCTATTTTTAAACTTTGCAATTCATCTCTCATTTGTGGAAAAAATGGGATATTCCAAGTATTCATACATATACGTATGTATATGGGACACACCTTAGTAATAGAATTACTTACATAGCTTATGGAAAACTGTTATTTAGCAAGACGTCAAAACTTTTCGACTTTATTGCATAACACATAGTGAACAGGATTGTTAGTATTTAGTATTTAGTATATTTACTGAATAGTTACTGAATAGCCATATTGAATTCCACGACGGTCAACAACAAAGAGCCAAAATCAAACGAACCCAAACTAAGCGAATTTTTCTTAATATGTGGCATACCAAACAAAATATTTTTGAAAGGCGAATACGGACGCCACCTTAAATGAGGTGGAGGATGCAGGATGATCAATTTCCATTTAAAAATGCTTTAGCTCTATTACATTTTGTCTTGTATAAATAGGTTTGTTTCTTTCGATAAAATAAACCCCTATAAATGCGTTTATAAAAGAAAAGAAAATAATTATCTTCCTTTAAAAAAGATTAAAATTCACAGAAAAAAATATGGATATATGAAGACGAAAGTGAAATCGATAACGACGACTTTCAATTCCAAAAATCGTAAAAACAATTTTCGAAAGAATAACTACGAGGTAAGCGCCACAATTCTCCAGGTATCACAGGGGGTAAAAATTTTGGTAACATATTGGTGCAAGTCTTATTAGAGTTGGAAAAAAAAAAACGAAGTCGCTAAAACTGAGTATGGAGGTCTTATCAAATTCCTCACTCGACAAGTGAGAAGGTCTTTCTTCTCAAAGCATCAAAGATCGGTTGAATGGGGTTTTATTCTGTGGTAAATTATTGTTCAAAACGATTGAAGATGACGCAAGAATAGGAAGGACGAAGGAAGTGGTGATGGACAACAAGATTGCCCTAGTCGAGGATCTCGTATTAAGTGATCGACACTTGAACTCGAAAGAAACATAAAAAATGTAGGGGCTTTCAAATAAAAGCGTTTGCTGAATCTTCCACTATCTCAGCAGCATGGGCGCCCGCCAGCGTCGTCGTGTTGAATATGTTTGGTCTTTTTTGGAGCTCTGTGGAGAAAACCCGTGGATGTGTTGAAGACAGTTGTCAGAGAGAATGAAGCTATGTTCTTTTACTAGGATGCTTTCTCCGAAAGGAAAGCAAAATCACCGCCAAAAAAAGTTCAAGATCTGCCAATCGACAAAAAAGGTGATGGCCACGATTTTCTGGGATTGTGAGAGTATTCTGGTCATAGACTTTCAAGAATGCAACATTACAGCCAACGGGATAACTTATGTAGTACTGTTGCACAAATTACGGGAGAAAATACGTGAAGACTGGAATTGCGCAAGCCGTAATTCGTGACTGCGGTTTCAAACAAATCGATTACCATCCATATAGTCCAGATATGGTCCCCAGATACTATTACTTCTTGAAAATTTGAAAAAGGACCTTCGTGAGGGTTTTTTCAATGACGACGAAGAGGTGAGGAAAACCGAACCAAATTCACGCCGATTCTTTCATGGTCAGGCTGAGAAATGTTGGTGCTGGAACCTTCAAGATTTAAGGTGTCAAAGGAAATTTAAAAAAATGGAACAAACGATGTGACCCAATTCTCTTTGGCATTAGGAAACAAATCTACTGTCAAAGAAGTCAAACGAAAACTGTTTATAAAAAGTGAATGTGTGGCAGCTTTGGACAATTAAGAAAAACAGAAGAAAAAATGACTGACTGTAGTTTCATTCCTAAAAAATAGAAAAAAATATTGAGGCCTGAATTTCTCAATCTGTTGTTAAGAATCTGTTTCTTTCCTGAAGTTTAAAAAAAATGATTTTATTTACAGGACCAATGATAATTAAAAATGAACTCAAAATTTTAAATGAAAACAACACGAATTTTAAAGAAAACTCGTGGCAAGCAAATTCGATCATCTTTCCTTTTTCTTTCCCAACGTCCTGGATATAAAATTTATTTTAAAACAGATTGTTTTAATATTTAATGTGAAGTGCTAAGGCTGATTTTCCAAATTTACTTTCGACGACTACTTAATATTAAAAAAATATAAGAAATTAGATCGCCCAACAAAAGATTAGTCCGTTATTTAATCAATGGTATGTAATTTATTTTCGAATTATAATTCTGACTTCTAGAAATAATCGAAAAAGACATCTTCGAAAACAATTGTTCAGAGCAAAAGAAAATTACCTTTCCTCTTAAAAAAAAAAAACAGATTTGCTTTTGAAGGTAAATACAAAGAAATTCCATTTAAATTGTGTAGGCTATAAAAATGTGGTTTTCAAATATCGCCCAAAGAAACACTAAATTATTATTTATAAGCCGCTTTTACGTCTGATAAATGATCAAGACCCAATTTTACAATCGTGGAATAAGAACGGAATAACTGTGCGCCAAATATCCTTTAATGTTCCTCTATATCTACGTCACACCTACGTCACGTTATACCACAGGTTATACCAATGATAGTACTTATCCGACGATTGTACTGGGTACGTAGTGCCCTTATAATAAATTGATCTACTCTTAAAGGCAAATCGATATTGGCCATAATATATATAATATATTCCATTTAAAAAAGCATAACTTTGGTTTAGCACAGCCACACGAATCACCCTAAACAATTGTAACTAATACCATACATAAGTATAGCTAAAACATATTTTAAAAATTTGTAATAATAAAGACCCTCTCTTCCGAATAAGCACTATTGGCTCACCCTGTATATGTGACATGGTTAGACGTTTTCAATTATAACAGCATAACATAGATTCTTTGAAAAAAAATTAGAATAAAATTGTTCTAAAGAATAAAAAATTAATTTTTGTATATGCACATTATAATTAGGAACGAAACGGAATTCTAATAATTTATTTAAAAAAAAATTATGAACGCTATTTCGAAATATTATTTTAATATCAGATAAAAATGGCAAAATTGAAAAAAAAATTACTCGTCACTTCACGATTAGGGCAAGTGTAGATGTTAAAAATTGAAAGGTTTTAAAAATTAAATTCCAAATAGAATTCCAAAAATTAATTCTAAGATGAAGTTTAAACAAAATTTAAATGTGTTTTACAAACAAAAAATATCGAAATGAATTGAATAGACATAATGAGAAAGCATGTTTCTATTAGGTACAAAGTTTCAAGGAAGAACAAATTTTATTATTGTGTACTTATTTATAAAAGTTATAAAAAAGTTATAAAAAACTTTTAATATACTTTAGTGAATTTGTAAATTTGTTTACACCGAAAAATTGTTACTTCACGAACGAGGAATTTTATTCTAATTTTCTTTGAATTTTTTTTTCTCGCGTGAACGCATCTGCAGATGACATAATATGTGCAAAGTTTAGATAACGCCTTATCTCATCCCGATGAATCGCAGGATTAACGCGAACGGAATATGATATGTGTTTCCAATAATTTCTGGCGATGAATATTTTTTTTATAATTCAATTAATATTTTTAAATATTTATTTTCCCAATCCTTACCGAGTAAGTGTGTTCAGATGCTTTGTCTGGATTAAAATTGTTAATGAAGAATTTTTTTTAAAATTATTATTGTTTGCCGAGTACTTAAAAGTATAACACCACACACACGTAACAGGAAATGTTAAGATAAGGATAATGAATTGCTAGGACTTTCTTTTTAGATCATCAACAGTGACAAACTAAATAGTTAATAAAATAATAATTGTTTAAATATTGATAATAGTTATTGCTTACGTTTTGTTACTTGCACTTTTGAATGAACCATATTTTCTGAAATTACATATTATTAGCAAACCATTAAAATTGTTTTAACTGGTTGTGAGATTTGTATATTTCAACTGACGGGGCACAGAATAAAACCATTTGCCTTTTTCATTTTCTTATGTCCATTTCTGTTTTTCATTTCTGACGAAGCTGTCGAACGACGACGAAACGTTAAGTGTTTGTGCGCTATTTAATGTCCGTTTAAAAGATTTTTTGATACAATTCTCATCGGACAAGAACCAGCTTTAATCTAATTAAATTTTACTAAGATAGCGAACCTACTAACTTAAAACAACGGTCTACTACGATGGCAAGTAGATCGAATGGATTATATGTACAATAATTTTTAATCAATATTTGTGACAATCAAATGACATTGTTCTGTTATCGTAGTAACTAAATCAAAGGCAGATATGTACAAGAGCGATTTAGAGTCGTTTACCTTTCTATGTACTCGATGGTACAGTTCTTCTATGTGCCCATTTCAACTGATTACAGCCTTTGCCATTTTGAAGCATTTGAAAAACGCCTTAGGGTCGTGTGCAACTGGCCCTAAAGGCCACTTTACACGGAACAATTTTTGCAAGCGATTTGCCGCAGTAATTGCCCGCGGTGAGTAATTGCTTCATGTAAATAGTAAGTGGCAATTTTTTAAATTAGAACCTGTTCTATTTGCATGCGTTTTTTCCGTGCAATCTCGTTACTTGTCTAGTGACATTTAGGTGACAAGGTGTATCACCAATATAAATATTTTGAGGTTATTAGTAACTGTGCAGTTATAATACACCGCAAGTTTTTTCAGTTGATACTATACTGATTGTCAGCGTTGAAGTTGCTTAATATTTTTAATAGTAGTGATTACATTATGCAATAGAACGCTGCGATCGCTGCGATTAAGTGCCTCATGTAAAGCCAGCTTTAGACAGTTGCCAGGGTTAGAGACCTAAGGCGTTTTTCAAATTCTTCAAAATGACAAAGGCAGGTTCAACGCTGAACTTGGTTCTATTGCTATGGCAACACATGCCTTTACAATTGTTACCATAGTAATTGAACCAAGTTCAGACCTGAACCATGGTTCAATGGAGTTTGTGCAACTGTTCCTTAGGTATTTAAAAGACTCGTTTCTTAAGCCCCCCATACACCTGCGAACAAATTGCACAAACTGACATTGCTCAAGTTGTTGTGCAAACAAGGTCACCCATAAACTATCACTCATATACTATACGCAATATTATGCAAACTCCAGTTGCTTTTGTCGTGTACCTACGGAAGCATCTCGTCTGACGACGGTATAAACTTGTTCAAAAATTACTGCACAATGTGTCGTACAAAGCCCATACACGACGCAATAGTTGCACAACGCCACTCGTTGTGCAATTAATTTCAAACAACTTTGAATTTCTGCAACTAGTTGCACAGCACGTCAAACAACACCATACACTATACAAATGTTTGCACGACAGCCTCTGTGGCGCAATTTGTTCGCAGGTGTAAGGGGGGGCTTTAACGTTACCTATAGGACGATGAAATTGAGTTGATTCTATATTTCCGCTCTCTTCTATTTTTGGCAAGTTTTTTTTATTTCATCTCATTCAATATCATTTTATTATGCAGTTTGTCTAACTTATCCTTACTACTTGTTTCTTACTCCTTGATTTTACTTTTAAATATCATTTCAAGGCTTCATTCCTAAGACCATCTGCCTTTGTTATTCCTTCTATTGTTTTTGAAAAGGATTTCTACTCCATTTACTAAGTATCCAGGATTCACTGTAGTGTATTAGAATTTATTGGAGTAACTATTTTTTATTGCCTCAGGTTTTACTTCTTTTGTTGTCTCTCTTTTGCAACACAATATAATTATTTCTTAAGGCATTGAACACTCTCCCAACTTGTCCTCTCTTTTTTATTTATTTCCCTGACCCGCCTTCCACTTCCATCTATGATAATTCCTACACATGGACTACATTTTTTTTCTTGTTCGAAATTGTGATCATCATTTTGTTTGCCTTAATTTTCATGTTTATTTTCTTCATTTCTTCCTTCAATATATTGATTAACGCGAAGGGTTCCGCGGCAAGGTTTATTCATGTTTAATTGATTTTCAGCTTCTACCGCGTAAAAAAAAGATTATTAAAAGTTTAAAATTTTTGCGAGCTTTCACCTCCACATGGTTGCGGAATTGATTAACTCTAAAACCTCCCATACACCTGCGAACAAATTGCGCAACAGAGGCTGTCGTGCAAGCATTTGTATAGCGTATGGTGTTGTTTGACGTGCTGTGCAACTACTTGCAGAAATTCAAAGTTGTTCGATATTAATTGCAAAATTAAAAATTTAAAATATAATGAAATTGCAACGAGTGGCGTTGTGCAACTCTTGCGTCGTGTATGGGCTTTGTACGACACATTGTGCAGTAATTTTTGAATGAGTTTATTGATTTGTACCGTCGTCAGACGGCATGCTTCCATAGGTACATGACAAAAGCGAGTGGAGTTTGATAATATTGCGTATAGTGTATGGGTGACCTTGTTTGCACAACAACTTGTGCAACGTCAGTTTGCGCAATTTGTTCGCAGGTGTATTGGGGACTTAAAGTTAATGCGACCTCTCTTCTTTTTTTCTGAAGAAAACATAACATTAAATTAACATTAAATTTATTAAAAGTTTAAAATTATTTGCGAGCTTTCACATCCACATGGAAATTGATTAACTCCTTTATTAAGAGATAACTCTGGGGAAGAAAACGTGACGAAATTAACGACACGATCGTTACCAGAGAAGAAGCCGCCCCTATGTGGACGCGAAAGCTCGCGAATAATTTTAAACTTTTAATAATTTTTAAGAGGTAGTAGCCGAAAATTATTTAAACATGTATTATTGACATGTCATCTGGAAACAAAAATTCGATTAGATTTATCCTTCTCGTTTTCCAAAAATGCAGTTTTTTATTTCTTTTGATGTTATATTTACCACGGAGACAAAAATAGGGGGTCATCAATGCCTAAGCCTATTGTTTCAAATTGGAGATTCCTGAACTCCTTCAACTGAATAATGTAAACAATCGGTATTTTTTATAACTGGATCTAATCAAATTAACAAAATATTTGCTCTAATTATAAGATTTCTTAAAATCTGAATGGTTGTTATTGCTTTCATCGCTGGGATATTTTTAAATGTATATGAATGTGCTTAGGAGTAACATATGGTTTACATTTGTAGCCCCCACGCATTAACGTTAACTGCAAGATGCAAATAACAGCAAAATTCTTCGGAATAAATAGTGTTTCGTGACTGCCTAGTATAATGGCCTCATTCTGTCCACGTTTGTATGCCTCTTCCTTCACAATTAACACCAAGCTGATTCTGCATTCCGTTTTCTGAGTTTTTCCTTCGACTCACCTGCTAACCTTCGCACACTCACTTTTACGTGGCATTGTTAGTATTCACCGAGTTTGCGTCATCGTTATGTAGGCGAACGCAAGAGTTTGGCACCGCACAGTCTGTGCCAACGGAGAGTGACAATACAAGTGACCTATTAATAAGCGACGAATTTACCGCAAGCGAGTTCGACTCTGCCAAATTCTAAATTTATTCGGACACGTTTGAGAACTGCGTTTTCGCGGAAGTACTCTTTTAGCGACCGCATTTCAACGCTTATCGAAGCATTTCCGTGCTGTTAATTAATTACTGTAGCAGACGAATTAATATCTCACATGGCGAGATGGTGAGATTACGTCAGGGAGTCATCCTTCAGAACGGATTATAGAAACGCATGCAAATTAAATTGGATCGCGTGATGTACGGGCTTTGTTACGATGAACTACATAAATCGATTTGTACCTACTTGTTGGTAGGTAGGCAGAGGCGTAATAAACGTATATCTGGGGGCTAAACATACTGTTGATATTTTAAAAGGTATGTCTGAATCATTTAGCAGTCAAAGATCTACAAAGAAACATACACACCAACATTTAATCAAGAATGAGCAAACGTGGAAAAAATTAAAGAAAAAGGAAAGTTGAAAGGAAAGCTAATTAGAAGTTTTATAGAATAAAGTATGTGCTACATGTTGTGATTTTACTGAAAAAAGATATACAAAATCTTTTGAGCTATATCTTTGTCCTTAGGCAGAATCACGATGTATGTAGTTAACTCAGTAATGAGTACACACGAGGTGATAGTACATTAAAATTCTTGACTTAAAGTCACTTTGCATGACGCAATTTGTCTTGCAGCAAGAAGCAATTTTTATTGTGCGCATGCTCATCGGCAGTGTGTCAACAATAATTGTCAATTAACCTCAATAAGACCATTCAAATATAAGACACCGTACATTCAGAAAGTGGTACCTTTCATTGCAAATACTCAGAAATTGCTTAACTACAAAACCACCAACAAATTTAATTTTGTATGCAGTTTTCATTGCATTGCATTGCATACGTGTAAAGCGGCTTTTACTGGAAATAGTTTAATTAACCACCATGATTTTCTTTGAATTTTTATTATTTACTTTTCCCCTATTGTTGTATGACAAATTTTGCTTCTTTTTTTTTACTACTATCTGTGGTTTCAATTAAAGACATAGGTTTAGAGACACACTGTATACATCTATAAATTTTATAAAGTGAATATTTTAATTACTTTTCAACAAATAAAATCGCACAACGTTGTCTTGTAAATTTCAAAACATTTCTTGTTTATTAATTTTATTTCGTTTCGTTGGTATTGTTTGATTAAACTTATGAAACCGTCTGAACATTCATTTCGTTTTAATTAAACGCTTTATATTTATTCAGCTTTCAGTTCTCTCTGTGAAGTGCAAACGTTTGCAAACTTTCATTTTTATAACAATTTTAGAAAATATTATTTACTCTCTAAAGACAAAATTGTCCAACTCACATTTTCAAGAACCCGTCCTAACATTTACTCATTTTCTATTCTTTTGAAATCCTTCCTTCCTTTACTTTTAGGCCCGAGATATTGACATTTAAATACAAAAAAAATAGTACCTTTTGATATTTAATAGATCAGATGTTTATTACAGTAATACTACATAACCTGTGTAGATCAGAAATTATATTCATTCTGAAAATATTCCTTTTAATTTGTACAGGGTGATTCAAAACGCGGATGTTTATTTTACTAGGTTATTTTATATGGAACACCCTATATATTATTATTAAGTTTAATATGTTTTTGACTAAGTAATATAAGGTTCAATATGTGTTATATATCAAACTTACATGCAGTAAGACCTCAAGTTCTAAAAACTGCATTTATTCCAGCTTCCAAATAAGTAGTAATCAATTTCAATTTTTATTAGTTTCCGATATTTCACATTTGTTCGCGTTGATTCATGCGATTCATCGAAGGAGATAAGGCATAATCAAAACTTTACAAAACTGTTTGAATTATGTCATCCAGTGGTGCACTCAGGCGAAAACAAACAAAATGTTCGATTTCAAAGAAGCTTAATTTTGCCGCCATGAATTACTAAACCAACATAATAACAGGGCGCCGCCCGTTTTCAGAACACAATAAACACACATCGGGTTTTCGCCGAAACGTGTTTCACATTCATTAAGCAGGAAAATGCACTCGACGATGCCTTTTCCGCCAACTACCAGCAACAGGGTTGGTTTTATAATGACTCAATGAGTTGGTTACACGCTAATACGTTTAATTAAAATACAACGAACTTGTGTTTCCAGAATTGCTAATGGCGTTTTAATGTCACCGAAATCGCCGGTTCCAGCAGTCAATGAACCGGCTTTCAAGAGAACTGATATTGTTTGATAAGCAGTCTCGAATAATTCCTTCTCGTTTTCATCGCTTCCGGACTTGCTTCTCGCCGGTTAATTTCGAAATTAATATACGAGCCACGCTCCACTCGGTATACGTTCGCGGTATTTAATTTCTCGCCGGTAATAATGTTATTGTTCTGAGGGCAAGTCGGTTATTAAAAATGCCTTCTTGCTCCCATAAAAATGTTTGAACGCAGAACACACTCGCACACTAATCAAATACGTATCCGTGAATAAAAAGTTATTATTTATTGTTTCAAGTTGAATAGTTTGATTTTTCCAGTCAACTTAAAATACGGTATGATTCAAAAGGTCACACGACCGATTAGGTGGTGATAGAGAACATTAAGCTGGTAGAAACATTTTCTTTACATTTTCGTGAACAGATAAATGGTTCTAAAGAACGCCCAACTGATGGTGGGGTCCTTTTGAATGGTACTGTATATACATACAGTCATGTCATAAAACGTAGCATATTTATTTGTCGATTTTTTCACCACACCTTGTATTTTCATGATCTAAATCGAGAAATTAATATGAAGTTGTTGATACCGAAACCGATCACGCCAATAAGTTATGATGAGAGTGTGTGCGATCATGGTCAAGTCTCGTATTTTAATAGATGATGTTAAACAGTTTAAGTAGTGAAATATACCCAAAGCATAGTTAAAAAAAAATTAAGATATGAGCTGTTTATACCCAACGGTGTTTGATCAAATAAGCAAAAGAATATTCATAGGGTGCATTGTATATTTCCAACATTTTTCCTATAACACATGCCAGATAAAAAAACTTCATAATTTTACAGTGTATTAGGGAATAATTACTTTTATTACGTAACTAGAATTTGGGTTAATTTACGAATTGGAAAAATCAATACATTTTAATTCACTGACAATTGGTAAAGTCGCGGAACTAATTTAGTAGCTTTCAATGAACCAATAAATTTCCATTGTCAACGTAATATGTTGGAAATTACAAAATTGAGCACTTCATAAGAGCTCGAATTCGTGAAAGTAATTACCTCTTAATTATACAGTTGAGATTAATCTAAAGTTCCATTAAATTATTTTGCTACAGTTTGAATTTTTTTAAAGTAATTCTTTAATTTTTACGTCATATTCTTTAGTTCTGCGCGTAGTTATAGTAGTTACCGGAAACATTTTATCTTTTGATTGTATAAAGGTGTCCTTGTGTTAAGTACGCTAATGCAATTTTCTAATCTAATGTAATAAGAATTCAGTACGTGTAACTTTTACAAAATTTTTAACAAACTTCATCGCCTCAAATTTAAGGCGTTATATATCAGTACCGGCGTCATACATATGTCAGTACGGAAATTTACAAATATACAAACATAGAAAAATTATGTAAATATATTTCAAAATAAATATAAAATAATACAGGCTGCAAATTACAGATCGAGAAATTTACAGATAAATTTAAAAATTTTTCCTTAAGTGGCTCTCATTTCCCCATGCCTCTATAAATTTACTTCAAGTTTGTGCTTCTTTCCTTGCTGAGACTTCTCTTTTCTTTTGCCATACACTAGAGGCACACTAGAGGTGTGCAAAGTCGATACTTTCTGGTATCGCGTAGATACTGATACTTTAGATTCCATACCCATACCGATACTTTGAAATGAAATACAAATTTCCAACTAGGTAAATAGGGCCTCAGTTGACTCGATAGAGCAGGACTTTTTAATTTCGATATTGTTAGAAATCCATTTCATCACATCACATCGATGGTCTCGGTCGGCATTGGCAGCCAAATCAAGGTATAACGAATTGTCGAATTCGTATACGAGTGCGAGGTTTGGTCGCGATGTTGATACTTGGGATCAAAATAATTAGTAATGGAATAAATATATGTCAGCTGAATATTGAAGGCATTTCTAAGGACAAATGCCAATATTTATCTCGAGTGGCTAAAGATATACAAATTGACGTTATAGCTCTACAAGAAACACACACTGCCACAATAGAAGATCTATATGCAAAAGGAAGAATTCCAGGATTTATTATTGTTGATCATTTATGCAGCCCAATATATGGTATAGCAACTTATGTTAGAGAGGACTTGTCTAATTACCAACCAATATGTAAGAAAGAACTGAATGGTGTTTTTGTAATTGTTATCAAAGTTGCAGATTTGTGTATTGCTAACATTTATAAACCTCCAAATAATCTATGGCCCGAAACTATTGATATAAATAGTCAACGCCCGACAATAGTTGTTGGAGATTTCAATTGCCATCATAATTTGTGGAGATACGCTGATAATGATCAAAATGGTATATCGCTGGTGTCGTGGATAGAAGTGAATAATTTACATCTAGTATTTGATGCTAAAGACAAGAAAAGTTTCCGCTCTGTCAGATGGAGAAGAGAATACAATCCTGATCTCTGCTTTGTGACTTTAAATGACAATTATGAACCATTAGAAACCTCTAAATCAGTATTACATGATTTCGCACATAGCCGGGCATAGATCCATCCTAATAAATGTTGGAGTGAAAATTCCCACAATTAAATCTTTACCTAAACCACGTTGGAATTTTCAAAAGGCAAACTGGAAGGAATTTAGAATCAACGTTGATCAAAATATTCGATGGATACCTCCAGTTTCTACAAATTATGACAGGTTAATTGGTGTCATTAAAAGCGTTGCTAAAAGAACAATTCCACGAGGATACCGAGTAGAGTATATCCCATGCTGGTCGAAAGAAGCTGATCGACTGTTTAAGAAGTATCAAAATGAGTCTAATGCAGAAACGGCAGATCAATTATTGACTTCGATTAATCAATCCAGAAAAACTTCCTGGAATAAGACTATGGAAAATATGAACTTTACTCATTCTAGGCGTACCAGCTGGGCTTTCCTTCGTAAACTAGGGGCTTCTAGTCAACAGAAACAACCAGTGTTCCAAATTAGTCCGAACTCTATAGCATCTCGATTGCTAAATATCTTTAATATCATAAGAGTTGACAAGAATGAATTGAAGAAAATGAAAAGGGTGCTCTACTATCAGAGAAAAACAGCTCTACCATCAGATACACTTTCCAAGCTCTTTGTCTTTGATGAGTTGAAGATGACAATTAACTGTTTAAAGAATCGTAAAGCAGCAGGACTGGATGGTATTTATCCGGAGTTTATTAAGAACTTGGGGAGTGTGGGTATGAAATGGCTCTTGGGCTTTTTCAATAACATTTTACTCTCAGGCAAGATACCAACTGAATTTAAGAAGTCAAAAGTTATCGCCATTTTGAAACCTGGGAAACGACCAGAAGAATCATCTAGTTATCGACCTATTTCTTTGCTTAGCGTATGCTACAAACTCTTAGAGAGATTAATCTATCAACGTATTTCATCAGTTATTGATGAAGCAGCATATGATACAGTTTGGAAAGATGGCTTGATACATAAATTATATAATGTAGTACGCTGTGGAAGATTGGTTAAACTATTAGAAAATATGTTATCCAACCGTAAGTTTAGAGTTTTTATTGGAGGTAACAACAGTAAATTCAAACTGTTAAATAATGGACTGCCTCAAGGTTCTGTTTTGTCACCATTGCTATTTAATTTATACACAAGCGATATACCCCGCACAAATTCACGAAAATTTATATATGCTGATGATCTGGCTCTGGCTGTTCAACATAAGGAATTCACAACTATTGAAGATGTTTTGTCTGATGACTTAGAAATTATGAACCAGTACTTTAAAAAACGGCGTCTTTGTCCAAACCCAGCGAAAACAGAAGTGTCTTGTTTTCATCTGAATAATAATCAGAAAAATAGTATACTTCACGTTTCTTTCGATGGATCTGTTGTTAAACATAATTTCTGTCCTACATATCTTGGTGTCTCCTTGGATCGCTCCTTTACATACAGAGAGCATACTGAAAAATTGAGACAGAAGCTGAAAACCAGAAATTTGCTTTACAAATGGAATATAGCTGAAAGTCCAGTTTGCGATTGTGGAGTAGAACGCGAAACGATTTCTCACATTGTGGAAGATTGCGCCATAACTATATTTCAACATGGTTCAACAGTGGATGCTGAACATAAAAAATTTATAAGTTTCAAACTAACTTTTTGCTTTGTAATTTATTAATTTATATGTATACTGTTGTTTATATTTCATACGAATATATATATATATATCTGATAAATTTGTAGCTTGGTATCTGATACTTTCGAATCCTCCTGGTATCGGATACAAAATATCAGATAAATACTTTTTGCACATCTCTACCATACATCCTCTTGTGAGGTTCTTTACTTGGCAGGGTGACTTCTCCCATTCTGATCACATCTTGGCTCATCCCAAAATGTTTATTCTGACACATTCCAAAAGGAGTGATTCTATAGTAACTTCACGATTCCAATATTAATTTAAGTGGCTTACACTGTACATGGTGGTAAATAAAAAACAAGCCTTCGACATCACACTTCAGTAATGGCCTTCATCTGAGCTCGAAACTAGTCGAATCTAATTCAACTTTGACAAATACATTTTATAAACTTTGTATTTTCTTTTCCATTTACTAAATGTTGATTACAAACATTACTAAGGCCCGGTACTTCAGTAACAATTATTGTTCCTGTGGGAATAAACTGAAGATTATTGTAACTGAAATACCAGGCCAAGAATTATCGAATATTCATGAAGCTTGTCAAATTACTTACTCCGAAGGTACGGACACTATTCATTAAGAACGAAATTTTGCTTTCTTAGAATGTTATTAATTAATTTAAATTTAAGTACTTTGCGCCTTTTTACCTAAGACCGAAATTGTCGTATCCATTAAATCCTTTCAATACCAGCAAATATAAAATATTATATTTTACTTCACTTTTGTTAGTACATTTTTGATTGTAAACTATTTGAAACGCGTAATGCTTATTAATTTTAATAACTTTATAAGTTTCAAATAGTTTGAAACGTTCTGTATTAAAAAGAAAATTTTGCTTCCTTAGAATGTTATTGTTCAATTTATATTTTATTACTGTAAGTCTTCTATTGATAGCTTTTACTCGAGGCTGAATCTATTAAAGCCCTTCAACATCAGCACATATAAAGTATTTTTCTAACTCTACAGCACATATTTTACTCTCCGTTATTACTTATTTCATTTTGGTTATAAACCTCATGGAGAGTTTAAGGAAGATTAAATAAACGGAACAAAAAGAACATTTCCAAAAATTTGCCTGTTTTCAATTGATCGGTATAATTTTTTAAATCTTCAATATACAGTGCACTCGCGCTAACGTAAACTAATTAAAACTAGCTGTGTTCATGTTTGCGCGATTGTTCATGTTTCCGAGAGGCAGTTTTCAGTTCTTAAAAACAATTAAAACATGATACATCACTTTCAACCTTTATTCATGCCCTACATATTATGTATTCTTGGAAAAAAATGAAGTAAAAAGTGATGCCTTGGACTTACGTTGTAAATTTCTATAGTATATAAAGTAGCTGTTCATGTTAGCGAGGTGCACTGTTCACGTTAGATACTAGCCAATGCTAAAATTTAGGAGTTCACATTATACAGGAGTTCATGTTAAGCAGTGTTCACGTTAGCGCGAGTGCACTGTATTATGTATCTTACGACCAAATAAACACTAGTTCACAAACAACGACAAGAAGGAAACGAGAAAGAAAATAATATAATAACAATTTTTTTTATAGAAACTTAGCATTACTTTACTCAAAGGACTCCGCAGACGTTCACGGTCGGTGTTCCAAATGACCAAAGGCAAAACTCATCGGATGAAAGAAGATTCCAATTGAGAAAGCAAAATACATCACTGTTTATTATTAGTAGCTAATAAATTCTTCTTAGCAATAAATATTATTAATTCTTCTCACTTGGTGTTCAGTTGAAACCTAAATTTTATCGCTGTTTCCGAAAACATTAATATTTATGATCTCCGGTTAAGGTTTACAAGGAACAAACAAACATATCTACCAGGAATGGTAATCAGGACGCGAACTTATTAACCGAGTTTTAATCGAACGCGCCTCAGTCAAAGAACTACACCGAGCCAAGCCATTAAAACCTTCGTGCAGGTCAGCATCCCACACACGCCGCAAACATTCGGCCCAGAATAAATACGATCCCATAAATTCCCACAGCACTACTAAACTTTATGCCAAAGCATATTTACGTAGCAGTTAACAAATATTGAACGTAAGATTACGGAGAGATTAGTTCAAACAAAAGAATTACGACCACCGGATAGACTTACACAAAGAGCCAAAAAGGGAGCCACAAATTGCCGTCACTCAAGATTTCAATGAGTGTATACAAGCAAGCATATATTATTGACTTTTTTTTCTCTGGAGGAAAGCCAGTAAGGAATGGCAGGAAATTGTTGATGAGTTTGAAACGAGTTAAACGATAAGAACTGTAAGAAGCACCGCAGACATAATATCGGCTATCTGTAATAAAGGGACAAGCCGCAATAAACGCCGACCACGTCCGCGGACAAGTTAGATGATTGCAGGTTGTCTTGCCTTCCCATACCCGGCCTCTGTCCTTTTTTTCTCACACTTTGCTTTGTACTACACATGTCGGACGACGCACTGTTATACAGGCCAGACCGACCTCTTTACTGTTACATACTGAAAATCGCGCTTTATTTATCACTGGAAATCGTATTTGCGCTAAAGAAATTACTTCGCTTTAGAAATCCCATCTCTAGCCACATAGACGAAGGTGAAACAACATTGCAAACTAAATAAATTTTCTTTTATAATTTATTGTTATTGAAGACCTTGAATGTACGCTGGGATTATTATAAGAGGCATTCGCAATAGGTACCAAATAAAATTACACGTTTCACTGAGAAGATTATTATGACAGCACAGCAGACTTTTTTTGACTCATCGAGTAATGATACTATTGAGAAGTTTTAAGACTAATTGTGAGATAAAACCAAAATATGCTGAAATGGAATTCTTTTACTTTTGTCTACTCTATCGCACTTCCAGATTTGCCTTGACTTCTTGCTGTGTTTACCAATTTCCTAAAATTCTCAATGTAGTCAATTATCTTCATATTTTGTCGTAGTTTCTCAGACTCTTGGTTGACCAGGGCCCACTTATTTATGGATATTTGTTTGGGAGAATATTTCAGAAATATCCCATTACCTTCTGAAGACGAGATGTTTCTGAACCAATCGTCTAAGGTAGTCAAAAATGGCTATTTTTTTTAAATAAAACCATAATATGTAATTGTAATCGTCTTTCTAACAATGATCATTCTTTCGGGTAATAATAAAAGCAGTTGGGAGCATCACTTTCAGACATGCAACATCTTTACAGGTTTTAATAAAATGTTTCTGTCTCGGTACATGTAAAAAAAGAAGCCAGTAATAACGTGATGTATAGTCGTGCGCAGCTTAAATGCTACAATTTGACAGTTCTGTGAGCCTTGTACTACAAGGTTTTAAGAGTGAGGTTTGCGTGCTGGAGGGGCATTTAAGGTGCGCGGGGCTGTACAGTCGGAATTAAAAGTCTTCGCAATAGCTAAAATGTAAATACGCAGTCTTAGGACCAATTTCATAATGGAACTTAAAGGAGACTTTAAAATAAAGTCACATTCTGATGTATAAACAAATGTGTTCTGACAACTGAAAGTGACATTAAATTTAAAGTCTCCTTTAAATTCCATTATGAAACTGGCCCTTATTCATTCTGATCGCCGTAACAGGCAGGCGGCCAAGTAAACTTCGACAAGAATTCGATTCATGGCTGTCCGTCTGTCCGCCTACTCGCTATAGCGGTCAGAAACTTTTTGTCGGAGAGACATTACTTTTAATTCCGACTGTATTGCAAATTAGATGAAATAAAATCCTGATAATATTTTCTTCTTTCTTAAAATATCTAAGGGCATTTGGTTTTTTTAAAAATTTAAAATATCCCTTTGGAAAATAATTTATTGATGAAATTCTGAATACAATATACATCAAAGAAAACTGCCCGTTTATTAGTAAATCTATTGTTAAACAATAATAAATATTGTTATGTTTTGCTTTTGTTAGGTTGTGATATGATATGTGTTGCTATATGCTATGTTAGTTGGAAATATGGCTTTTTACATTCAATATTTTTGCAATATTACAGAATTATTATACGTAAACCAATAAATATTAAGAAGAGAATCCTTTGAGAATAGGTCAGAATATTAAAGAATTACTTATCAAAATAATTATTTCAGTATCCAATTACAGAATGTTATTTTAATTTACAAATTAGTTTCTAATTACAGTAAGTTATCTACATAGTAGATCTCGTTACAGAAGTTAGTTTCAGGCTAGTTAGGAATCAAGCTGGGTAATTATAACTTTCTTAATTATATCTTCAGTAAATCCATTATTATTTGAAGCTTTTTACAATATAGTTATCGCTTTCAATTTTGTGTAAAAGATCAGCTTGAATTAAATCATAATTATTATTAAAGCAGTAACAAATCAAAGCTATTTTCTTTATCAAAATTACATGATACGGTCGCCTTAAGGCCGCTTTAAATGACGCAATTTGTCTTTTTTTGATTGTGCGCATGTTCATTGGCAAATTGTCAATTAACCTCAATAATGTAAGACACTATAAATATGTAGGTACATCCAGAAATTGGTACCTTTCATTGCAAATACTATTTAGAAATATAAAGCCACCACCAAATGTAATTCTTGTGTGCATTTTTCAATGAATTGCATTGCATATAAGTTATAAGTAAGTTTGGATTGCAGCAATATCTATTGTGCGCATGCTCATCAGCAATTATGCTGAACAATAATTGTTATTAACGTAAGACAATAAATATTTTACATACAGAAATTGATACCTTTCGTTGAAACAACACGGAAATGTGAAGGTACGAGCAAGTGTAATTGTGCAATTTTCATTGCCTTGCATACGTGTAAGCTTGTTGAAGCTCTGAAGGTTTCAGTATGCGAATTCATTGAAGTTTAAACAAGCCTTTCTTCGTCTTAGCTTTCCTCCATCTGAAAATAGTTTGCTTTAAATTAAAAAAAAAAAAACGCTTCTGCTATAAAATGTTTAAATATTTATTAGATTCTTAAAAAAAATGTATTGTAATTAATTGTCACGTTTTCTTAAAATATTTTACACTGATTTGTTTCTAAATAGAAATTTAAAAATATCTCATAGCTAATTTATGTACTAATTTAGATATATGGTTATAATAAGTGTCGAATGGTATGGTCTTTCTCTTTCAGTTATTTTTAACGTAAAGAAATAAATGTTTTCTAATATGGAAGTTAAATGTTTTTTTTAAAACGTACTTTTTTGAGTTAACTGATTACAAGTAGTATAACTCTAACGTGACAAAAGGATAAAGCTGTAAAAAATATTTTTGAAAGGCAATTGGTGTTATAAGAAAGTAATAATTATTATAAAATAAAACTTTCTTTTATTTTTACGGTACACTTTAATAAACCAGATATATCCATTTGCCCTTTAACTACGGAAGTTTAGGAATTTTTGGTAGTCAACATTTTAATAGAAAGAATTTGAAAATATGTATATACATATTACTTTTTGGTGTTAAATTGAAACTGTAATACAAAATAACGCAGACAATAATTGATTTACGAAAATTCGAAAAACATTGTCTGATTTCTAAATTAAGCCTGTATTGTAACTGTAAGACTATTATGAAATTTGAAGGTCAATGTACTTTGACTCAAAAAGACTTTCTTTGCAGAAGAACAAAAAATAGTAACATTTTATATTGTTTATATGATAACAGGATTCTCGATGAGTTGTTCTATTATTTTCCAGATGAGTGTATTTATTATGCACAAAGTTAGAAGTTAAAAAAAAATTTCACTTATGTATTTAAAAAAAAATGTCAGTTTTAAAGTGATCGATTTAGCAAATTGAAACAACTAGGGTTATTGAAATCTCTGCCAGCATACGTGAGCATAAAGTTCTTTTGTTCATCCCCACAGGATTTCAGCTCACGTACACTTCCAAATTTTCATTAATAATTCATAAATACGTTACGTAATACAAAGCTTAATAATTGCGTAGAAATTTTGCTTCACTCTTAGATGTGCTTGACTTCGTGTGCAATTACCATCCAGTAAGAACCGGTTCTAATTTCGTGCGAAATTTTCCCCCTTATTATTCAATTCAATTGAATTTGTTTGTTTGGTTTTTTTTTTAAGGAAATGAATACAACCCAACTGTCTCTCGTTGTCACATCTGCACATCTTTGTAGGTGTGCACGCGTATGTGTCGCTGTTGAAATTCTGAAAAGGTTCTTTCCCCTCCTGCCCATCCCAACACGCCATCATTCATTTACCTCGCAACACATTGACGGAAGTGTGACCGGATACGGCGTAACATTTATCGAACTTCCTGCAGGTGAAAACGCACCGAAGTTTATTGGACCGAAGTAGAAACGATATAGTTTTCAATAAGTACGAAGCCCCATCAAAATTTTCACATGCAAATTTCCACGAAACGAAGCCGGAATAAATCAAATTAAATTGACGCTTTGAAGTGCATATGTGTTTACGTTGTATGAAGTGAAATTGGATTGCATTGGCGAACATCGATAATCAATTTGCAACAGCAACAGGCAGTTACGGTACAGTTATAAAATCGAGTTGTATCATCAAAGAGTGAATTATTATTAATTGAAGGCAAATGCAAATAATAGCAGTATGTTATTAATTCGGCAGTGTTGAACATTTTGCAAGTAAACATTTAATTTCTGTTCAAAAATATATTATTTTCAGGATTAAAATATTTAAGACTTTATTTTTCACGAACGTTATCATATCACATCAGATAAAACAGTGATTATTTTTTTTGGTAAAACAAACAACACCAATCGATTGTGCAAGAGCAAAAACTACAGCTGTCCCCAGGATCAATTAAAATTTAAATTTCGTTCCTGATTAGAATTTCGCTTAACTATATTCGTTCACGTAACTATATGCAATTATGATTGACGGTTTCAGAGAACAGCACCGCAAAAACGTGTTACATAAGAATGACTGGAATAAAATTTTATTGTATGAATTTCTACCGGATTCGCTCCTCTCAATTTTCCTTTATTAATGCCCAGCAATAAACGAATTAGGGTTTCCTACATGTAATCATAACATTCGCGTCGCGCACATTTATTATATTTTATTGCATTTCCGGCTGCAACGGAAATGACTTAATTTTATTAACGGAACAACTGTACGTACGCTCGCTGTTAAGGTTTTAAAAATAACAATTCAATTAAATATTTAATGTGTATAAAAGTGGTAAACAGAAAATTCTGTCCTCAAGAGAATCAACGAAATAAATTTTCATGTTAAATTCACGAGTTTGCAAGTATAATTATTTGATTTATGATGTCTTCTAAACAGTTTCTCGTCACGTACGTACTTGGAACTTAGGGCCTTGAAAGAACTCGGAAATTTGCCTTCGACGTAAAGCTACTTTGAGTTCTAATTTTGTATTCTTCCTGGAAGTTTATGATCCAAAATTCACGCATACTGTAAAAGCTTTTCTTTCCTTCTAGAAAATTACCTTTTTCTATGCAAATACTTAATACTCTGTAGGATCATCATTTCTTATCAAGTTTCATTTTACAGGAAACGAAATTGTTGACGTTCTTTTGTGTTTTATATTGGAGCATTACTTGTATAGTGTAAGTACTTGTCCTTGATCTGTATTGCTTTGTCCTTTACCTTTGCAACATCTTTTTTTATTAATTCGACGTTATTTTATGCGATGACGATGTTGATCCAAGTATTTCAGATTGTCTTTAAATTTAGATTTCTATTTTATTTCTGTTGATCTTTCTATGAACTATGTAGTATATCTATGTACAGGCGACCTGTCATATTCAATTAATTTCCCCATATGTATTTGATTGGTAGTAACTACAACAGAATAATATCTTGTTACCTTAACATTTTTTTAAATTACATACCTACCCTATACTATATATATATATACTATATATATCTTAGGAAACTGAGGTTCGATAAATTAAAGTTGTAAACTTTCTTTTGACATAAATAAATTAAAATTTTGTATTAAAGAAAATTATAGTTATTTCAAAGAAAAAAAAAACAATTAATTCCAGAAATTTCATAGCAAGGAAACTTATAATTATTTGAGAAAGAAATTAAACCTAATTCATTTTTTAACGATCGATCGTAATTGTGTATTAAGTGTATTAATTAATGTTAATAGCACTGACATAAAATTACATTTATCACAGGGCTATTTGTATGGACTTATTAAGGCTTTTAACATCTTCTTAGCCGGTTATTATTTAGGAAAGCGTATTATTAATGAAGGGTTATTAAACGTAGGAATTATAAAATGGATCATTTACATTCACTTATAGTTTAAAAGAACATTAATTAATGTCGTAACAGCTGTATAAAAAATAATACATGTGAAATAAATTTGAAAGCTGTGGCAATTAGTAAAATTCTCTTCTCAATAATTTATGTTAATACAATACATATTGAAATAAAATAAATTAGACTATATTTAATAACGGAAACTAATTACTAGGATCGTAAATATGTATAGAAAGAGTTTTGTAAAATGGGCAAAAGTTGTAGTACTCGTAGTAGAAGCCAATAATCTGAATAAAAAATAAAAAAATATATATATACAGGAATAATATGTTGTTAACATTTCTGAAAAGTAGAAAAAGTAAGTGGCATTTGTAATTTGATCCAAATTACTTTGAGTAGATTTTCAATATGTTACCTAATGGTGTATAGGAGAAAAAAGTTATTCTAAAAGATTTCTTCGAAAACTGAGTTTTATTTGCGTTTTTTTCACTGTCATTGTTCAATAAATAAATAAAAAGTATTTAGCCTGTCAAAAGAGAAAGAAGAATCTGGTGGTCTAAACAAATAAAAATATTACCAACCTTCATACATCTTTATGTCCGGTAATATTTAGCATTATATAAAAATTAGGATATTAAGATGTAATTGGTTATTAAATCGATGAAATTAAGCCTCTCATTCAAATCAGATAGAGTGAAACGGCTTGTGGCTTCCTGAGAGCCGGGTGTCTATTGACGATCCAAAGCCAGCCTTGATCATTTCAAAGGATTACGGCCAGCTTGATTGAAGATTCGTGGAACGATTACAGGTATTTTTATCCGGTTATTATGTGAATACCAGGCTCGGTAACAAGATTGATTTTTCGGAACTTACCGGGCCTAAAAAAGGAGGCCGGTCTAAATTGATTTTTTTCGGCAGTAATTGAAATAATTGAAAGGCCGAAATGATGCTTTTTTTGTCGCCTCTAATAAGATGATTCGTGCAATTTGTTTAAGACCCGCCATGTGTTAGCTAACGCATCCCGAAAGATCTATTTTAAATTAATGACCTCTCGAAATCGATCTTGCGTGTGTGCATGTCCAAGGATTACCAAGAAATTCGCTTTTGATACAGTCGTAATTTCTTTTTATAAATTAAATTCACATATTGTTTATTTTTTTTTTCAATTCCGATGCTCCAAATAACTTTCAAGCTGTGAGGCTTCACTTTGCGGATTATGGGAGAGCACCAGTTACAAGTTGGCCGTTAACATTCCATTGCCAATGTTTGTTTCCATTAGAAAGATTATTTAAAAAAATACAGAAATGATATTACACTGAAACACTGCCACCTTTCTTTTTATTACAGAAAAAATAAGTGAACAAACGTAAGTTTTCAAATTACATATTTTTTTTATACACTCCTAGTAATCGATTAGGTCAACTTAAATCCCATTTGTGGATAGCGTCCCAACTATAGTAATAACTTTTTGTAATTTTACCTTCCATCTTCAAATTCAACTTCTGACTGATAACTATAGTAGGTATAATAAGTTACCCCACTTCCATAAGAATCTAGAATTTATTTTGGTCGAAGAAGATTAGTATTAGAAGATGCAACACGTAATAACTTCTTTGGAGTACTTAGGCTTGCAACAGGTGGTGTAGACGTAAACCAAATAATTCAAGCAAGTCCAGCATAAATATTGGAGCTGATTTCTGTTCCAACAGGTTTCGTTTCAGTATTTTCCACCAGATAGGACTTTAGCTGACTTAGCTTTACGAAAATGCAAAGAAGAATAAACATTCTCTTATGTAAGTGAACAAGCCAACCAAGGGTTCATAACACAATTCTAAAATGTGGAGATATTCAAATAACATTCAATTAGAATAGATAGAAATGATAAAACTAGCCTGAGAAAGTTCATTGGCAATAATTATAATTCTTGATTTTGTATCAGAATACATTCAAAATTTGTGGACCTCATTGTCATTTACAAAAAAAAAGACTCATGAATTTCTAAATAAGGAGAGAGAATCAATAAACAGTAATTTACAAGAATCCTTTTCAGTATACATAGTAAGAGGTATAATTAATAATTTTTTTTTTTTAGGTTTGGCAAATGTAATTAGTTTCGATGATTTGCTGGCATGTATCAATGACATTTCCTCATAACTAGTTACATATACCGAAACCAATTAATTCACATGATTTATTTCAGTTGAATAATAGGGAAACCTAGCAATTACCGGAGCAGACATCACGGCAGAGAAGTTTCCCGTTAGATGATTAAAAGTACGCCGGGCATTTACGGTAATAACAAATACGAGGAAAATCGACAATCGATGCCGCTATTTATATGAAATTATGTTAAAACTTCAGGCCAGCTTATCGATTGGTGGTACTTGGAAGCGGAAAATGAAATAATTCAGGGAATTTCCGCTGAAGCTACACGGTCTGGTTTCTTATACCTGATCGTATTTACCGCCGGGCCCAAATTGGTAAGGGGGCGCGGAGGTTCTGCGAAAACAGATAAAAGAAATCACGGGGTTGGTTACTGCACGATTCCGGGAAACGTTGGGTTACGTGTAAACGACCTTTAGGTTACATCCGGGAATTTTATGACCGATGTTATCAGATCAACCATACATTTTATAATTAAAATCTAATCAAATAATCATATTCTTGGATTGCTCGGAGTTGTCTTTTGTAAAATTTAAAGAACTTGAAACAAATTTCTACCAAATTAAGAAGAAGAAGAAAAAAGATTTGCTAGTGATTGTCCCTTCTCTTTAATCTAAACAAGCGATAATTTTGGATTAGAAACAAATTTAAGACAATAGAGAATTAAGCAATTACTTTAACTATAAGTGTACATACATACAAGGCTTGCTTCTTTGCATTTACTAAAGGTAGTAAAATGTCTAAAAAAATTTCTACCTGATTCTGTTTTTTTGATTAAATAACGTCTTTAAGAATTCTTATGGATAATTCAGTAGGTGGCATAAAGGATATGCGCATGAACAAGTACGATAAGAAGGTAGATTAGGCACGAAAATACTAGGCAATTTACTGGGAAGTAGATTTGACGACGGAACAGTAATTGTTCTAAGAAAAGAGGTTTTTATTGCTGGGGTAGTTTAGGACGAAAGAAAGCTTAGATAGAGTAGCTAGAATTTTATGTACGCTTTGCAATTTTATCCAGGAATTACATTTAAAGAGATAAGGCCAAACTAGCAGCAATAAATGTGCTTAAACTGAATTCATTTTGGTGGAAATAAAAATATGATGAGCATCAAAGTAACTGCTGACGACCAAATAATTTAATAATTTTTAAATTGTTAATTTGTGTAGTAAACGTTACTTTTTATGTCATTAATGAATTAAAAGTTGATTATATTTATTGACACGTCAAGCAATTTTCTTTTGACGTGATTGTACTACTACATTTTTTACCAACAAATTATTGACAGTGACTATTTTGATATTTAATTATGAATGATATACAGGATGTCCCGTGACGTAATGTCACCACTCCCATCTACGTAACAAGCAATTTATACTCTAAAAAAAAAAACTCTAATAAAGTTTCGTTCTAAAGCCATCCGTTTCAGAAATACAGGGTGTTTGATGTCTAATTTTTATTTTTACAATTTTTAGATTTTACCTAAGGTCACCTTTCCATTCACGTATATTCGGACGAAGTAAAAAATCTAATAAAGCAAATCGTCGGGTTACTGCAAAAACATGTCAACTCCATTTGTTGTCAATTCGGAGTTAAGTGCTTCATTAGATTAAAAAATGCTCAAAAAACATACAAAATTTTTAAAACTATATAAATCCAAGCAAAGTGTTAAGGCAGGAGAAACAAGTGGCCGAAATAATCCAACTCCAATTCAAACCGTTAAAGGACGACTTCTCAAAAGTTCCAAAAATGGAGTTATCTTGTTTTGGCAGTAACCCGACGAAATTATTTCAAAAATACGCAGTGCGTTTAATTATTTTTGCAATTTTTAAACTCCAATTCAAAATATGTTCAAAATGGCTCCCGGTATTTCTTAAACGCACTCTAGTTCGTTTTAAAAAAGTTGTGATTGCCGTCTAGCAACATACCAATATTAATTTAATTATAAATATTTTATTATTTTAATTGAAATCCATCTCCGGAAGCGATTTGAATTTTTCCTATGTTTATTAATTTTGCAGAACAGTTCATTTATTTATACAAGGTGTTATCGAATTGTTATCGAATTGAGTAGAATAATTTCACAGGGTGGTAGCTTGGATCAAGGCGATCAAAAATTGAATATGTGAGATTAAAAGGGGCCCAAGTCCTGCTTGAATGATGAGAAATTGAAGAAAAAAGGTTTTTGAAAGTTGCTTTTTTTTAATATGTAAACCTTTTCTTTCACCTGTTACTAAATTAAATTTCTTTGTATTTAGATCACATAACCAGATCAAAACGTTATTTAAATTTTACCAAAATAATAGACATATACAATCTGGACTTGGGCCCTTTTTAATCTCACATATTCAATTGTTATATAATATAGTGTCCTTAATGTAACCGTTTTCGTATTATGAAGGAATAAATAAAGGCATAAAATACAGTGTAATCGCGAAAATGTGAACTAATTAAGAACAGTGGTTTTCACGTTTTCGAAAAGTTCACGTTTTGGTATGACAATTACATTTTTGTCTTTTAATACATGTGTATAATTTTATAATACACATTTAGGCCCGATTTTACAATCGTCGGATAAGCATTATTCTTAGGCGAACGTGACGTAGGTGTGACGTAGATATGGAGAAACATTAATGGATATTCAGCGAACAGTTATTCCGTCCTTATTCCACGATTGTAAAACCGGGCCTTATGGCGGATTTCACCAACGTTACTTAAATTTATTCATCCGTTAAAAGTAAACGTTACCATGGTTACATGTGTTGAAGGTATAGGAATAATAATTCTTAATCGATGATTAAAGTTAAGTGACGTTGGTGAAATCCAGCATTAGAGTATGTATTGTAAAAACCTCGAATATTCATGAAACAATCTTTATTAAAAAAATATAATAAAAACTTGTTCGTTACAAAATATGTATTTAAACAAACAAACTGATTTTCATAAAAACTACATATTATACCGAGTGAGCATAAATCATGTTAAAAGCATCAAAAAATAAATTCAAATATTAATTTAAAGTATTTGTACTGCTTAGGGACAATATTGGACTATATTAATACTTAAGATTAATTTTTTCATTCTTTCATTTATTAATTTTTAAATTTAAATTAATATTTCTTGATGTTTTTAATATAGTTTTAATTAAAAATGTCATTATTTAGGAAAATTATGCTAATCTCCTTTGTTCCGGATTGAAAATGCTCACGGGGTATGTAGGTATTTATTTTATTTTCTAAAAGAAAAACAAATATTCAATATAACAATTATACCCAATCCTTTGTTTGCATCTGATAAAAGCTGGCATTTTTTCTCTAAAGTTAAATAATCCGGCTTCTTATTAGACGTCATAATTATAGGAATAACTAAAACTATGTGTTATAATTGCGGAGTTTAAGCAGACACTCAAAACTGATTTACTGACGTATTGAAACATAACAAAGAGTCTAAATTTATACCAATGTTCACGTTTTAGAATATTAGACACCAATGCGGTTCATGTTTTAGAACATGCAGTATACCCAAACTAGGTGTTCACGTTTAGGGGTGTTCATGTTACGGGACGTTCATGTTATAGAGACTACACTGTACTTTCGGCCATATGCAGATTTTGGTGGGATTTTGATGACAAAAAATATTCGAATTTCAGCAAGTCTATTTTGAGTATGAGAAGATGCAGAAACTTTTATAAAGAATAAATTTTTCTGAGAAATTAATATTTTGCCAGTGGAGTTGCTCTTAAGAGGTAAATATTTTATTCGGTGAACTATTGGCATTTGTACATTGACAACAAGGTACTAAACAATATTTCCCCATTTCTAAATGTAAATACAGTCGTACCTCCATAACTCGAACCTCCACAACTTGAAACTCTCTGTAAGTCGAAATTTACTGATGTCCCTGCACATAGTGTATAATTGAAATCTCTTTCTTTAACTCGAAATTTCTATAACTCGAAGTAATTTTCCGGTCCCTTGAGGTTCGAGTTATGGAGGTTCCACTGTAATTAACCTTTAAACATGTACACAAATTAAAACTTTCAGATATAACGTTAGTAAAATTTCAATTCAATCACTCACTTCATTTAACGTATTGCAGCACGGATACAATGACGTCACACAACCTTCCAATATGGCCGCTCTGCGTTTGAATTTGATTTAACTTTATTAATTTTTTTTTGGTACTTAGAACGTTCAAGAATTAGTTTTTCTTTAGAATTCGTTATTCTTATTTATTCAATTATCGAAAAAAATCATAAAAAAAATATGTTGAACGAGCCCATTAGGATATGAAAGCCTGAACATTATACTTTCAAACGACATGTCACTAGAATATTGAAACTTTAAAGTGTCGCAAATATATTCTCTTAAATGAAAGGTTACCAAAACAATTTTTAAAATAAATTTGAAGATATCCCAAAATCGGTTACATTTAGGTGTAGGAAAGCCTTAACAATACTTTTTATTTATTTGTGCAGTAAAAAGTACTATGGCATTCTATTTAAAATAAGAAAGTTAACGGCGACTTCCGGCATAACCGGAGTGAAAATATTTTAATCTGAATGATTCCCTTAGGACAGCGTACTAATTTTCAGAATTTTTGTATATTCCCTTTCCCAAAAACTTTTAATAGGCCACTCAACTTGGGATTTCCTGTATATAAAAGGAATTAAAAAAAAGTATCCGAAAAATATTAATGTACATATTAGACTGTTATATAATTCTAAAGGGGAATTTAATTATAAATAACTCTATAATTTGTATAAATGTTACACTAACAAAGAAATTGTAATAAGTCTGGCAACACTGATTGTATCCAGTTAATTCGGGCGAACGGCTCAGTCTTGATCGATAACAATCGACGATACAATGCTCGTTGTGTAACATTGTTTCCAGGCTCCAATTATAATAATTAATGAATCTGCAGTTTCTGAAGAGGCACTCGTGTAGGATCAGTAGCCAGCAAGAAACAATTTAAATTAGTTATGTAGACAGAGAATTGATACCATATGGAACGAACGAGAAACAATTAAATTCGGCTTTTGTAATATGAAACCATAGCATAAATTTTTGTTCTTGCACTATTTTATTTTAACTTCAAATTAATTACATAATCTTGCGCAAGTAACAAAAATATGATTCGCAAAATGTTCATACAAATCTAAATCTTTGTTTATTTCTAAGGCGTTTACGGTGAATCAGTTATCATTTAATTATTTTATCTAACGTCGCGTCGCCCGAATCAAGAAAATTAGCTAAAATATACACTCAGCGTTAAAAGTAATGTCTTCCCAATAAAATTTTATGTCACCATTTAAAAGGTAAACAAAAGCGTTTGAATTTTGTTTCATGTTTTTATTTTGAGTTTGTTTACCTGCCTGCTGGTTTGCTCGTCCATCTACTTATTATAGTTGCCAAAAAAAGATTAGGTCGCAATTAAACATTTACAGGAAAGTCTCTACTTTTGATTCTGATTGTACATTAATGATTCCTGGAATACACATATTTGAATTTATAATCATTCATGCAGTCGGCTGCATTTAATGATGCATTATTAAGAGTTGATTCTGTTGTTGCGAAGCCATTACAAATCCGGCGTATTTAGCAAGATAACCGCGATAAGGATTTCTAATAATACGTTTTAATTATTTTAGAAAAACAAAACGAAAGATTTATTCACTTAGTGACATTTTTTATTTATCTCAGTGAAATTTTAAAGAATTTTCTTTCTTACGCACAGGTAAAATGGAAAACTGCAGGTATATTTAATTTTCGTTAAATATAAAGAAAAAGACGACAAGAAATTATTATCATTTATAGAAAAGAAAATTCCTTCCGTCGAATTTAAACCAGAGGTAATAGTACATAACAGTATTGCTAGAAAATCTAGAAAATTGGGGCCAAAAGTTCTAAAATAGTTTTTATATTAACACTCTTAATAACTTTTGCGATTAATATTTGGAAACGTATCGAAAAGCGATTGGTAAAACGTTGTTTATAATTTTTATTAATAACATGTCGATAACTTTGTCAGTAGCAAATATTTTAGATCAAAGAACGAAAATGCAAAATGCTAATAATTTATTATTTCTTGGAAATAAGATGTTAACCACATTTTGATAATATTTCGTTGCTTTCCAATTAGACTTAGATGGGCTGATAGGTTTGTTACTATACTGGTTACTATCGATACCAACATCAGTCGTATATCCTTGGAATGCTAATGTAGGATGACCAGATGTGCTTACTCTTTTTAAGAGTATTAAGAGATTTTATACTCTCATTTTTTCCATAAGGCGAAGCACCATCGCATTTTGGAAGAAGTATTAAGGAATGCTTAAATAAAATCATTATTTCGCTGAAAAGATGAAGAGGTAGTTAGTACTGAATGATTGTTGATATCCTCAAATACGACACTTCTCGATCTTAGTTTATAAATAGAAAAAGACTTCAAAATGAGAATCAAGCATTAAACATACGCCAGATACAATCAAAAATTCTATTCCAAAAGAATGAAGGAAGTAAGTAATGATTAGAAGAGAATATACAGCGTGTAATAAAACACACAATTACCATAAATCAAAAACATTTATACCTACACGTATTTCAATATTCATAAAGAGGACAATAAATAATTGATTGACAGATAGGAACTGAATCATATATGCATGTAATTAACATAAAAAAATTGTAAATGAATTGAAATGGATCTGAAAACAAATGTTATCTAATTAGCCGAGTTTTCCTGCATACATGCGAATTTAATTACGTTACGCGATCGTTTTGAATTATGTACACAAGAACAAATGAATTTATTTCCATGTATTACAACATACAGTTTTCAGAAACTCGCTAATAACACGCATACCAACAGATGATGACATAAATTTCGCTGACGGCTCGCCAATTGTTATTATACATTCACAAGATTACGCTATTTAAGCAAATATTGCATTCAGGTCCATTTCGGTCGATGATTTTTTCTTTTTTTAATGACGTCGTGCAAAAACTTCGAGCTTTCATTTTTGAGCCAACAAACTACAGATTCATTCGTTCTGCTTACAAACAAATTCATAATTTGATATTCGTGTGGTATGGTATATTCAAGGTGGAACTGTTTAAAGTTCATCTCACTTCGATCGAAAAATCACAATATAGTATGCGCTTATAAACGTATTGCAGTTTAATGTATTCCAAGGAATGTTGCTTGAATAATAAATTACGATTTGCACTGAAACTTATACATATAAAATGTAAGAATGCACTGAAGGGTCGCAAACACGCAAAAAAGTTATTAATTAACATGTTTGAAACTTGCTAACTCTATTATTATTGTTTTAGGTATTTTAACAACTTAAGTATCAGAGGTGCTAGCCGGAACATTAAGAGGGTGTTACCGAAGGTGTGCCGGGGTGTCGAACGGTAGGGTAACAATAGAAGTATTGGGTAAGCGCCGGGGTGCGTTCCAAGAAACGGTCGGCCAGATTCGAAAGGGTATAACTAACGTTGACAAGCCATGAAATATGAACCTGTCAGGGGGGCAGTTGGATTACGTTTAGTCGCTTGTTCCTCCCCATGATAAATAGCGACGCGAATTAAACTTCTCTTTTTAACCGTCTGCAATAATATTTTTTCTCCCGATATCTTTACTAAAGCTCTCCATTCGGGAATTAACAACATGACAATCACAATCAGAAATGATAGCTTGCTTTCTATTAAAACTTCCATTAAAATTCCACACCGAACAATTGAGATGTTTAACGCGGGCGAGGGGGTAATACGCGTGGTGTGGGTAAGTGCGTTAGGGGTTGAATCTTGCCACGAATTGTGTGGGAACTCGTTCAAGGTTGCAGTCCGTTCAAGAAATTTTAGGGACGCTCGGTTTATCTGAGGTAAAAATCTTCCCATTCAAGAAATAAATTTTACTCACTCTCGAAAGCGAGTAAGAAAGAAAGAGACATTCACAGGTATTTCTTACAAAAGGTAAAATGAGAGTCAAGGTCTTGCATTACTGACAAATTGTTATTGACTAAGCCTATTAGTTTAAGTTCTTTATTAATTTACTTGCTTAGCAGATCTTCTTACCTTAAATGTTTTCATAATCATTCTTTCTTTCTTTCCTTTGCGTTATTTTATAGGTAGTTCTTCCATTTCTAATTTGACTTTTTTTTTAAATTATCTTCCCTTTTTGTTTATCGGTAAACAACGCCGATAGGTCTAGGCACGAAATGAACTATTTTTATTTTTAACTAAAAGAAAACAAGAGTATAAATCTTACAAAGCCTTACTTATCTCAGGCTAATAAAATCCTAATTAGTTTGGACTTAAAACAAATGTTTCATACATGATTGCAATTCAGAAAGAAACTTATTAACGTTTGGATAAAGAATAAAGATTAAAAAAATTAAGGAAAATAATGGAGCGTATTTTTCCGATTGCTATTTTAAATCTGCATCAATTAAAGAACGACAGCACTATTTCTGGAATAAGTTTCACATTTCAGCTACCCCGAAATTCGGCTTTACTTACGGACGTTAAAACAACTAAAGCTAGATTAGAAATTTACATTCGTAAGTCATTTCGACCCCATGTCGTGGATGAAGGCAGAAAAGTACAAAGATTTAGATTATTCAAGGTTCATTTTGTAAGAACGACCAAAAAGACAAAGAGAAGAAGACAAAAGACTATGTTCTATTTTCAACAAAGCATTCCAACATAATAAGAAGAAACTGAAAGGAAAACCAGAAGCAACTGATCAGTATAAAAGAATATAAAGAAAGACTAAAAATGATTTTTGTTTTCACATTTTATTGTAAAATATCTTTCTTCATATTGCTTCACATTGGTAGTACCGCCAAAGTCCAGGTCTTAAGGATGGCCCATTAACAAATGTCCAAGACATTTAACTTAACATTTAACATGTCCAAGACACTCCCCATGATTTTAAATCTGATATAATTTTTGGGAGTGATGTACCAAACGACATAAATCCCAAAAATGATATAAAAATTAAATAGGATGAACGGTTTGGTGCCCGAAGTCATGAATTTAGTCATGAAGTCAGATTTATGGCCCAGACTATTTCATCCTCTATCTTCAAGTCTTTGTCTAATTGAATTCTGTTTCTGAAGAACTTTGAAAAATTTTAGAAAATTCCATTGCCTCGTGTACACTGTGTGACAATCACACGTGCAAATTACATTCCTTGCAGATGATGCCATTCCCTTTCTCTCTTTTCGTTGATAGTTGTCTTACTCAGCAACAGAGTGTTTTAAAAAAATGCAAGCGGAGAAATTTCTGTTCATTGTGAACGCGAGATCCTTTGTTAAAGCCCCGGCACATTCTAGGTCCGTACCGAGAAGAATGCATCTTTATTTCACATCCCGAGCCTAGACGTTTGATTGTTGTGGGCAATAAATAAGTCTGATCTCTTAAAGCCCAGTACGCATTACCTCGGCTAATTAAAAGCTATACGTGGTGGTTGTAATGTATGTATACGTACGAATTACACGGTTGCTGATATAATGACCGTATCGGTGTGGTGTGTACGCACATGTACACCGTCTTTAGGGATTTTATACGCTCGAAAGGCGTACTGTTACATATGCAGAGAACAGCCGACTCACGCTCTCTGTTTCTTGGTATTGTTCGTGGCCCTTATAACACAGCCTATCGGTAACGAGAATCGACCGCCAATTCGAGCTGTTTTAACAAACAATAAACCGGCCATTAATCATTTAGTGTTTCCGAGAAATTATGAGCTTGTTACCATACGTTTTAAATAGCCCCAGTCATCTTTCTTGCCGGGACTTCGTATTGTAACGCAATAAATTAATGAACACATATACTGGCACAACGGGTAATCGACAGCTCTCAGGTTACGCACATTAATTTCGTCCGCGTGTGTACAGGATAAGGCGAAACACTCACGCGATTTAATTCCGCAGAATAATTTCGTTTTTGCAACGTAACCTCTTGTTTAGATCGTCCAAAGCAATTTATTTTGATTAATTTAGTTCGACTACCTACTATGTACTTCCAATCTGGCGTTCTGATAAATCATGCCCGCACGTTTTTACGCTGCTTTCAATGAATTATTTTTCCATTTGTAAATTTTGCGCTCTATAACATTCGATGAGTAATTAAAAAAAAATTAATAAGTCTATGGCAGAACGCGTCTAATGAACACCTGCTTGAATTCTTAAATCATTAATTAGCGGTCGTTTAAGGGGGTCCACAGATGTTCTTAGATGTTTGATGAGATCATAAAAAAAATCAACTGGGGCATCTTTTGCAAACTAAAATGCGAAATGGTAAGTGTAGTTGACAGACAGACGATGGGACGATAGTGAATTGAATTCCTAAATTTAATTAGAATCTAAAATCTAGATGGTTAATAAATTAAAACATGACTATTTACGAAGACTGACAATGGGTGGTTTTGTTTGAAAAGTTCCTGCAGAAATAATGAACATCTGCTTTTGAAAAAGTTTCTTTTTTGGTCCCATGGTTTTCAAACTTTTCCATTCCTTCCAATAAGTTTTGGAAAACAAGCAATCACTTCGGAATTGAACGCAAAATTTTTTGATATTTGTAACTAAGGAGGAAATCAAATCTGGAGTACATAGAGGATGATAAACACTTTTATAGCATAATTTTAACCCGTACTTACAGATATATATGAGCCACAGCAGTGTCACGAAAAGAATTTCCTTTTTTACTAAACGTAGCCTATTTGTTTTAATTTTACTACTCAAACCAGCTGGTGAAGATACAGTACATTCCAGTCAATTTTTTTCTTCTTTTTGAAGTAGGCAGTAAAGATTATAAGAGTGTTCAATCGAAAAAAATTCATCAAGCTGGTTTTGATTTTTGTTTTGATGAAAGAAAATGGAGCTACAAAGAGGGCTGTTGATGTTTCACAGATCAAAGTTGTCAAACACTTCTATTGTGCGTAATCAAAGTGGATAGAAATGATAATGACTTTTTCTACTACTTTCTTCAATTTTTCCCTGTCCAGTATTAATCCTTTCCACATTTAAATCCTGCACTTTTCAGATCATTTCCTACTTCTTCGTGTCATCTTGCTCTCCGGTCTTCCACAGGCTCTCTTCACTCCGGGTTCCCATTCTGTTAATGATCGTACGCCTGTATCCGATTTCATTCGGTATACGTGTCCCAGCCATCAGATTTTTTGTACTTTTATACATTTAATAATATCTTCTCCATCTAGTTCTTCTACGATTTCTGCGTTTGTTCTTCTCCTGTAGTCATGTTCGTTTAATTTTACTGGTCCCAATATTGCTCTCATTATTTTTCTTTCTTGTATTAATAATGTCTTCTGTTCTTTCAATGTTAAGGTCATGGTTTCTTAAGCGTACGTCTATATGGGTCTTATTATTACATTTTTATTTTTACTTTCTTTGAGATGTGCTTACTTTTCAATATTTTGTTCTTCGTATAGAAAGCTCTGCTTGATGTTTGTATTTTCTCTTTTATTTCTTCTTCGCTGTCCCCTGGTTGCGCCTAGATATTTAAATTTCACTTTCTCTTTTTCTTCTTTACCGGCTATTCTCATAAATTTGGTTTTTAAGGTATTCATTTTTAGTTCCATTTTTGTACTCTCATTCTCTATCTCTGTGTATATTTGTTCCATGATTTTTCTTTGTTTGGTTATAATTAATGTCATCTGCATAAGCTAATATTTGTCTACTTCTATTTCTTATGCTTCCTGCTTTATATTTTATTTTTCTCATGATATATTCTAGATCTAGAGCCAAGTTAAATAATGTGGCTGACAACGCATCGCCTTGTCTTACTCCTCCGTTTATTTTAAATTCTTCTGTCTCCCCTGCAGTGGTTCTTACTTTGACTGTTGTGTCTTTCATTGTCATTTTTATTAATCTTATTAATTTTGGCGAAACTTTTAATTCTTTAAATGCTTCTACTAGTGGTCTTTTTAGTCGATGAATAGCGATTCTAAGTTTATTTTATATTCTCTTCCTTTTTATATTATCTCTTTGATCATGTGTATTGCATCTGTCGTTGATTTACTTTTAGTGAACCCATATTGATATTCTCCTATTATATTTAGTCCTGCTATTCTTCTTTGTATTATCGATGACAGTATTTTATAGGTGGTGTTTAAAAGGGTGATGCCACGATAGTTCTTGCAAAGAGTTTTGTCTCTTTTCTTGTGTATTTTCCCCAGTCTTCTGGCATTTTTTCCGTTTCCCATATTTTCCTGATTAATTTATATATTGTCTCTTGTAAATGTTTTCCCCCGTATTTGATAAGCTCAATATTTACACCATCCTGACCTGGCGTTTTTCCATTTTTACTGTTCTTAATTATGCTCAACACCTTATCTTTCATTGGTTTCAGTACTTCATCGTCTTCGTCAATATCAATGTCGATTCCTTGTCCATCTTGTTCTTCTATTAAAATTTCACTAAATCATATTTTTTTTATTTCTTCTAGTTGAAGTTAGCACGAAACACAAAACGAACTTTATATATATAATATAATAATCAGGAAAAGACTTCTTTATACAAGATTAGATTGACACATTACATTAATATTTTTATATCAACAATAATTGTTTTTACGTAATTCAGAACTAATCGTAGATACATATGAAGTACAGTCCTGTAGTTACATATATTCAACACTTCTTCACTCTCTGCTGTCTTTCCTTGCTTGTTTTTAATACTGCATATCTCAATTTGTGATTGTTTCTAATTGTTTATTATTTGGTAAAATTTATTTGAGTTTCTTCCCCTTCCTTCTGTGTCTATTTCTTTCATTTTGCCTATCACCCACTCCTCCTTAATCGATTTAATTTTGTTTTTGCTTTCTTTCCTACTTTTTATGTATGTATCTTTATCTCTCTGGTCATGCGATTTCAGCCATTTTTCTCTGGCTTTATTCTTCGTTTTTACCATCGTTTCACATTCTTCATTCCACCACGCATTATTAATTGTTTTTCCATTGTTCCTATTTGCTCGTTTGTTATACATCTTATGCAGTTGTTTTTTTAATTAATAAAATTATTATTAATTATCAGTGTCTACATTATCTTGTCTACAATTTTTTATATCCACTCTGAGAAGCTGCTAACAGCTTCTGAAAACTAACTAATGTACTTTCTTCTTAAGTTTTCTATCTTTCGTCCCCAATAAATTCAATAATTTCTGAGTGAAAATCTGTAAACCACTTTTAAAAATCATTCTCTACCAAAAACAACGGGAATTCGCTTTTCTCCATATTGTGAGCAATAACTGGGCTTGACTGACAAAAATGATATACGTGTCGCTAAATTCTGTGGACATGGTTTAACCATAGACTCCTGGGTTCAAAATAAGATGATTTAACCCAATTTATCTATATCCAAAATTGCTTCGTTAAGTCAGTATTCTGCTTCAAAGTTGTTGAAAAAAAAAGTTAATTATTCTTATAACAAAAGAACGCTTGAACCAATTTGTATGATATTTGGCATGGGTATCTACGGGAAGGTAAGTCACATTTTCAGATGGGTTTAGTAATTTGAAGTAAACAGCTAGTGTGAAAAACAGGGTTACTACAGCACAGATTTCGCAATAACTTTTTTGATGTTATGAAGATAATTTTAGATAATAAGTCTCATTTCAAAAATTGACTAATTAATGTTACCTTCCTAACCACAAAAGAGTTCTTGCAATATCTGTTCGATGGCAACCCTGTTTCTCACAGTTGCGACCCAATGTAAATTACTCAAACTATCTGAAAATGTGATTTACCTTACTGTTGATCATCGTACCAAATATCATCCAAATTAATTCAAGCGTTCTTTTGTTATAAAAAAAATTAACTTTTTTTTCAACAACTTTGAAGCAGAATACCGACTTAACGAAGCACTTTTGGATATAGATAAGTTGAGCTAAATCATCTTATATTGAGGCCAGGAATCTGTGGTTAAGCCATGTCCACGGAATTCAGCGACACCCTGTATGCTAGATGTGATTGCTAATCATTTTGTGCGATGGCGGTTTTTCCTCGGATTTTGCACTGAGTTATGAAACAACCCTCGTTGGAAAAATGAGAAAAGTGTCGTATGTAGCATGGAAAAATGAAAAAAAAAAGTGTAAAGTTTATGTATTTCGAAATGTAACAAAGTACGTGCAGGCGCACCCTACGAACGCAACAACGCAGTAAACAACGTACGCAAAAATGTTTGTGAGGGTCAAAATAAAACTTAATTAACAAAAGACTAATAGGACCGTGGGAACATGAGTCTAAGAAGACCCAAAAAAACCTGCTGAGATTTGAAAGTAAAACTGACTAGAAAGATAAGTGGAATAAATTTAAGTAGAATATATCAGAAGACAAAATTGGTTTAAATAATATAAAAGATTAGATTGGTTAGAGCAAATGGAAAGGATGACAAATGATACAAGAGGAAAGAAAATAGCCTAGAAAGGAGGGCTGGATCACAAGAAAGTGAATCTGAGACAGAAAGTTGTAAAGAATAGAAAGAGTATACGACATTTAAATAGATATACAGTACTATTGGTAAGTAAGCACATTTCCTCAAAAGCAGAAGATAATAAGCTCAGCTTCCCGGTGATTACATCAAACAACTCATCAAACATGGCATGGAACTTATCAGCTAACTTATCTGTTGAGTACTTTTAACTCAGTTCATTACGAGGTAACCTCCTATTTGATAGTTGTGAATGTGTCACGTCTTGAAATGCAAATAAGCGAACGCGTGCTGCGTATTTTAAGTGAAACCAATGAAATAATAATAAACCTTATATTCGAGGAATCTTCCCGTTTATGATTAATTAATTTATTTCTCTTTTAACAGATTAATCAAAAATTTAAATTGCCATCTCAATGTTTTGAAAATATAAAAACCGCTTTATCGATTCGTCCAGGAAAGCATCCCGTCCGATTCGTCGACGACGAATGATTGATTGAATGATTGAAAATTTAAAAGCAGTAACTGAATGATAAATGGAATAACGATTGATCGTACATCATAAATATTCAAAAGCTAGAAACTCATTCTTGAAGGAACGGTTTAAAAAGCCTCTCTGAGAAAGTTCGATGTGTTACATGTTGGAATGATAATACGAGAAAGTATATGCATTGAACAAAGCATGAAATGAGCTATGAATGAAGTAAACTGCAAAGAAAAAAAATAGCTTCGGCCTTCAGCAAGAAAATATCTGCATAAAAAAAGTTACTAACGTTATTATTGGGAATAGTTTTACTACTTCCTTCCTTTATATAAAGTTTTATTCTAACTAAAGTATTGGGCTTTATATTTTAGATATTCTTTAGATTTCTTTTGGAAGAAAGAATTTTAAAACAAAAGTAAGGAAAGAAAGTTTAGTTTTCACTGCTCATTAAGGTCGGGTGGGCATGGGCCTCCTATGATTTGTGAATTTAGTAACTGGTATATTGCAAAATTATTTTCTATTTAACGCATACACAGTATTAATATTATTGCTTTCCCATAATAGCTTACTTTAATTATAAATTTGGATACAAAAGATGCCATAATATACCAATGAATTAATTTATCTTAAAATGTAAACCGATTTAATACATCCCCATGCGACGCTCATGAAATCTGCTGTAAACTCATTTTTTTTGCGCCGAAGATTAAAACAATCGCACTGCAATATGGTACATATATTTCGATTGATTGGGAGCATCACTCCCACTGGTCTGCATTAATCATTTTTTTCTTGTAATTGTTATTCAGCAATTGATACTAGTATTTATAAAAGACGCCAAAAATTCAACCGTAATCGCGCATTTTATTAGTATTAATGTGTGCACTCGATTGCCGCATCTTCGCAAAAATCATATACTTTTTAAGACTATCAGAAAAATGCACCTGTTCATGTAGACTTTTAAATTAAATGCTTGTTACAATTTCCTAAACATTTTATAAGAAGTTAAATAGAATTATATGAATTCGTGCCTATTTAAGTTAAAAAAGTTAATAGATTTACTTACATATTCCTTTCGATCGGCAATTTAACATCGCAAATGATTCAAAGAACTCACCTGGAACAAAAAACAACTCCTGTTAACGAAATTGCCAAAATAAAATTTTGCTCAATTTAACGCTTACATAATAACAAATTTCACGTCAACGAGAAAAAAGTTTGTTTTAAAAATTTGATTAAATCGAAAAAACAAACCCGGCTCAGCGATGCAGATTTAAAATAAATATTGATTTTATGCTAAGGTCGAATTCTTTGGTGAGAAACAAAGAATCCGCTAACATAAATTAAGTAATCGCACTATTTTTACCGAAGCGTTTCCTCTAAACTCTCGAAATTATTTATTCGAATTAGTCGGATTTAAGAACGATATATTTCTGCAATAACGGACCGATTGAACTAATATTTGTGCGATGGAAAAGCGTGCGCCTTAAATTTCGGGATATTTATCTGAAACGCGAACAGATGCTGGAAATATTTACCGCCGGAACGGCTTTACAGCACCAATACATTTTTCATTCAATCGTTTCCGACCTGAGGGTTGTTCTTCCTCGAAATAACCGTTGAGGTGTCCTTATAAATTTTGATGGCTGACAAAAGCCCGTCACGTGTGCGCTTTTATTAGGGTGAGTTTCGAGGGTCGAGGGGTACAAATCGGTTATGGCCGTTACAGTTTCAAAGGGAGGAAAAAAGATGGTCGTTTCGAATAACTTTATTATAATACTACTCATATACCTGCGATTGACTTGAGTAATACAATTCTTTCAAGACAACAAAAAGGAATTGTTTAATAACTCTTTGAAATACAAACAGTTTCAACGTTTTCTTAAAACATGAAATAGCATTTTCCTGTTAAGCCTATGGATTCTCAGAAAAACTTGACAATACTTTGCCCCCTGCAATTTAATCTATTTCGGTGAAATTAGTATCCGGATCTAATCCTTTCCAGGAAGCAATTTGTATAGATTGTTTCCCAGAATACGTGTTTAAACAAAATTATCATAGCCTATCTGAAATTTACAAACTGATTTACATATTCGTGCATATGTGACGAGAACAAACTTCGCATACACAAAAGTTGACTCAAATTGGAAACCCATTTATTACTCCAAATATTTGCTTTCTTTATCTGAGTAACTGAGTAAAATATAACAGTAAAAGTAATGACAAAGAAGATTAAAAAAAGGGGCTGCGACTACCAGCTGTTTCTCTACTCATACTGAAGAAATAAAAACGTTACTTCTAAAAACATGGGGGAAACATCAAGCCGTTACGTTGGTAGAAAGTATAGCATAGAAGAAAAATAAAAGACCAACTATAGTTATGTAGCTGTTAAACATCAGTTATCTAAATTCGTTGGTTTCAAGGTTTTAAGCTTTCATTAAGAACTTCTGTTTGTTTGTGGTTGATTCGATTTTTCTTTCTGGAGAAAGAATGGAATATTTTCCCACCTCTGGAGTAAGCTCTTGAAAGGTAGAAAGGGTCTGTCCTGTGTGATGCGTTGCATTGGAGACTTTTTTTAATATTAAGAAGTTCTTTTTCATTTTCCACGTTATTTATTTCTTTAAAAATTTTAGATGTGATTTGAGCAAGTGGCAAGTGGCAAGGCAAGTGGTAAGAACTTTGAAGCTATCAGGGAATTAGAAATGACTATGAGGCTCTACGAAAGGTCAGCACAACTATGATTAGAGAAAGTGAGGTGAGTTTCAGAGTAGACAGAACTGAAATAGAAAATATTTGTTAAAACGTAAAATACTTAAAAGCACAAATTGACACGTTGATTACATAATGCTAATTGATTCCAAGGCGGAAGTCATCTTCAAATGGACAGACAAAGGATATGCTAAAAGTAAGTCAAAGCGTTGATCAAAGTTGAAAACTATGTAAATTGCAACTTTTTTCTTCAATGTGTTATTACCTATCCATGAAAAAATCAAAAGATAAAACGGAAGTGACCTCAGTCAACGAACGAAAATAATCATTAGCATCATCTAAACGAAGTTAGAAGACAGAATTGTAAAAGAATGAGTAAATAAAAATGTTTGTAAATTAGTCCGGCCATAAGTAACTTTCCCAGAAAGGTGTAATTGAAAAAAAAAATGACAGAAAGTAAACATATTTAGAAAGATAAACTACTAGCAATTTTTGCTAATTTTAAATATGCAGGTATCGAACAGATATTAATGTATCAAAACAAAAACATTTTAAAGCATAGGTACATTGCAGTCAAAAAGTTTTTTTTCAATGCTTTATCAATAACTTGTCTGTGTTGAATAATGTCAATTAGAAAGGCAAACGCAAAGTCAGTAAAGAAAATAATAAAACAACAGATTAGTAAATGTCTAAAAATCAGATTTACGGAACTATAAAAATCTAGGATCGAAAAACGAAGGCCGCTGCTAGACTTTTAAACAACTCAGATCAGTTAGTGATGGTGTGATGCAATTTTTTGAATTGTGGTTAATACAACATAAAATATTTACAATTTTCAAAGCGCCTATACGTAGTACGTGTTTTGCGGTGTTGTTTAAGGATTTAATCTACCGGTGATTCAGCTTTAGTTTAAACATTCTCGTTTATGACGTCAATACAATGCTACTGTATTATTAGAATGAAATATCAATTTTTAATTTTTTGCTTTATCATTGAACTGAACATTTTTTTATGAGAATGATGGATTCAATGCAAAAAAAAAAAAAATCTTTATTATGTGATCTGATAATGTTGGAGATTTGCTTATAAGTAGTACATACTTACTTAATATCAGGGTTGATAAGAATCACATTTTTTAAATCAATTAAAATTAAAAAATCTCGATTATTTTTGATATTAAATAAATACGAACAAAATGTTGTATTTCATTAATGAACTTTGAACAAATTTTTAAAAAATCAGGTCTTGATTGATTTTTTTGATTTCATTTATCGATCGTCTTTTGTTTTATGTCAAAAATTGCGCCATTCTTAAATATAATATAACTTAATTTTAAAAGTTATTTTATTTAAATTTTACAAATTTTCTTTATTTCTCGATTGTCTTTTGTTTTATTCTACGTCAAAAATTGCACAATTGTAAAATGTCTTGAAATACAGGGTGATTCTTAACATGTGCGAAAAACTTTAAGGGCTTATTCTCCGAATAATTTGCGTTAAAAAAATTCATATGAACATATGTACAAGGTGTAATATTTAACCGGGTCTATTCAATAACGTTGTTCCTATTGAATATATGGAAAACTGTTTTAAACAAAACTATCATCTTTTCAAGGTTCGCATAATTTAAATTCATTTTCAAATATACAAGGTGTCTCAATTTGGCTGTACGCTATGTAACTTCGTTATTTTAAATGTGTTTTTATGTTTTATAACGAATTTGAGCTTGTTAGCTTATTTTAGGGTAAGTTCAATAAGGGTTCCTTACACCTAAGTTCTATGGTTTTTAAGATATTAGGCTTTATTTATGGTTTCCTGAAAATTCGAATGTAACTTTTATAATTAATATTCCATTAACGAAGAAAGTTAGAAAGCAGATATTGTGGTACTGTTACAACCTAAGTTGAAGGTATTTACTGCAGTTACAAAATTTACTTCTCATTAAACAGGGTTTCAGTAAAACTATTTCCATTTCGACAGTAATTGAACAGCAACAACTTTTGTTTTTAAAATGGAACGGTGTTAGTTTTATATCGTCGTTAGATAAAATTATCTTACATTTAGTTAAACACTTCCCTATACCAATTACTGACGCTTGAGGAGATATTTAATATTATTTAAAAATTTCTGCATTTTAACATATTAATTAAAATCAGGAGTGAGTATTTACTTGTTTTGAGTAAAATGTCAATTTACTAAGTTTTTAAGTTCTGGTTGTTGTTGCATTGTTAAATACATGATTATTTAATTCCATTGTTAAGGCTTGTGTTAGGTTAAACCGTAACGAAGGAAATCATTTTGATTGGTCGTTTTACTGATTGTTAAGTTTTCTGAAGTGATAATGCTTAATCACACGATTAACTTGATCGTGTGGTTAACTACGTTTCATTCAATTGGCCCTAAGACTTCTTGTACTAAAGTTTAACTTTTGTTTTATGTCAAATAAGAAAGAAAGTGCGCTCTATACATTACGACGAAGTATTTATTAATCATATTTGAATATTACAAAACCTTTGACAACTGAAGGAACAACAAAATAATTCTAAGAAGTCTTGTAATTTTAATTGACACGTTAAAATGCAGGAATTATGAAATAATATTAAATATCTGCTCAACCGTCAGTAATTGGTATAGGGAAGTGTATAGCCAATTGAAAGATAACTTTCTGAGGCATCTAACGACGACATAAAAATAATACCGTTCTATTTAAAAAACAAAAGTTGTTGCTCTTCAATTGCTGTCAAAATGGAAATAGCTTTACTGGATCTCTGTTTAATGAAAAGTAAATTTTGTAACTGCTGTAGATGCTTTCAACTTAGCTTGTAACAGTACCACAATATCTGCTTTCTAACTTTATTCGTTAGTGGAATATTAATTATAAAAATTAGATTTGAATTTTCCGAAAACCATAAATAAAGCCTAATATTTTAAAAACCATAGGACTTAGGTGCAGGGAACCCTTATTAAACTTACCCTAAAATAACCTGATAAACTCAAATTCGTTATAAAATATAGGGTGTTCCCTTTATAACGAAGTTACACATTGTACAGCCAAATTGAGACATCCTGTATATTTCAAAATGATTTTAAATTATGCGAACCTTGAAAAGATTATAGTTTTGTATAAAACATTTTTCCATATATTCAATAGGAACAGCGTTATTGAATAGACCTGGTTAAATATTACACCCTGTACATATGTTCATATGAACTTTTTTGACGCAAATTACTCGGAGAATAAGCCCTTAAAGTTTTTCGCACATGTTATGAATCACCCTGTATATCTTAATTTTAGAAACCTCCACTCAGTTTTGTTTACTTAATGAGATTTTTTAAAATTTAAATCACGATTTTTAAAAATAAAAACCGCTTGATTAAATCAGTGATTTTAAATATTATTTTTACGAAATGATTTGAATTAGCTCAATCCTGCTTAATATTATTATTTATTTTAGTTTTCAACTAACATAGAATGTATTAAGCATAGCTTCAAGATGATTTTTTTTCATTTTTGTTTCTAAAAATTCAATTTTCTAGTTTTTAATACAGTGTGTATACTTGTCGCATATTTTGTATAACTCGCTCAGCTTTATTTATTTAATTTTTTTTTGTTTCAATGAAAACATATCAACGCACATAACACATTGCATAGGAATGATGAAAACTTAGTAACTTTTTCCAGATGTATACACAGCGTGATTCTTAATTAGTCTGACAAAATAAAACGAGTATTATCTATTATTATTATTTTTCTTCAGAAAATTTTATTTCGTTCTACGTTATAATATAGTCCCTTTAGAGTCCCTTTATTATTGATTAAAAGCAATCTATGATTAAAAATGAGGAGGCGCCTTTTAAATACTGAAAGTTGATATCACTTACAACATGTTTGAAGCACTCTGTGTATTCGAAACTTATTTTATTTTATGTCTTGACGAATCGATAAAATGTTATTCTTTTAAACGATTTAAGTAGCGACATCTTTAAATCGCTTTTTGACCTGATATTGCAGTAGGATAGATAAATTGAAGCCAGTTCTCTACATAATAAGTCATCCCATGCAAGGCGGCTTGCTGTCAAAGCATATGAGAATTTAAAAAAAAATTGTTATTTTAGTTTTTGCATACGTTACTGCGTAAGTAAATGAAACATTGAACTTTGCTTTGTCAATTGGATATCATTATAAATATTTATGGCACGTTTTCTTAAGTGGAACATCGATTACATACGGAAAAAAAATCACAAGACTGTAGTGTGACAAATTGCTCTTGTTGCACAACTTTTTGTCAACACTTAAGGCGGAAATACACCATTCAATTTGGTTGATTCAACCAAATTGAAGCAATTGTATTGGTCGAAAATTTCATCGTTTTGCTTTCGACCAATACAATTGCTTTAAATTGGTTGAATCAACCAAATTGAATCGTGTATTTCCGCCTTTAGGGCCACTTTTGGTTCAATTGGCTGAAATTGTATAAAAATTAAAAAGTATCTGTAAAAATAGAACATATTCTATTTCCAAATCAATCTGTAGCCAAAAAAATTCTTGTTCTAAATTTTCATTGTAGAAATAGGATAGTCCAAAATCGACTTTAGATTGAGAGTAATTAAACCTTTTATCGCGGTCATTCATATTTGAATAGTTAAGTACCTGGAAAACCAGAAATGACCCCCACACACACCGGAAATGATTTGGTTTTTTTACCGAAGCAGAAAATGCATTGTTGCCTTCAGTGAAACTACATACCTCAAAACATTAAGCCCAGCGAACCGGTTAAATTGAGTCACACAAAAACCCTGATTTTTATCTTATCTGCAGACGTATGAAATATAATCAATCGTTCGTTCAAGTAGTTGACACAGGGATTTTCTAAATCCGGCAAAATAAAATTGATTCAATAAATATTTGGATACGTCAAATTAAAGTGACTTTCGTAGTACTGTTAATTGACGTAGTTGTTTCTTTTCGAATTTCTACCGTGTTAAAACACATTCTAAAAACTTTCTGTCTTTATTATACGAACGAGTAAATAGGTAGAAAAATTTGATGTAAGTTTTTAATAATACCAAAAATTCGAATGTTGCTTTTAAACAGGGCGACTCTCTTTTTAAAAAGGTGGAAATAGTTTAATATATTTTAGGTGCGTCACCTTCAATATTTAAACATTTCTGACGCAATACGCAGCCAAATAAACAATTATTAGTTTAATTAAAGTTCACGACAGGCGCCGCATAAAACGAGGAAACCCGCCAGAGATAAGATAGCATTCCTATGTCACTCGGTGCAAAACACTATATCGCAGTATTAATTTTTTATCTCGTATAAGACGTCTGATATTAGATAGTTTAGTTATTGATATTTTCAGTTTTGGTGATTATCGAATATCAAACTATTAATTAAATATATTTTGTAATAATTATTTTTACAGTAAGTTTTGCGACAGCGAAACGTTCTGTTATTAAAAACTACCTTTCGAATAAAGAAAGTAAAATTCCTTTCAATAGTTTCGCTTATTCCTTATCAGGCGGATTACGTTACACTTCCACGTGCAAATAAATCGAAGATTGCACAATAATATTAATCAAAATGAATGTGTTCCAAATCTGATCTGCTTTGTAATGTAATGAATAATTCACAGTGGGACCAAGTTATAATGTTCTGTTTAAAATAACTGGATGAGAGAGATACTTTGCATTTAACTATGTTAGTAATAAAAAGGTTAAAAGTGTTAGGACGTGATCTTGCTCACTGTTTAAAAAGCTTCCAAGCATTAAACTAGTTGATTTTGTATCAAAATCAAAAAAACAATACTATTAGTAACTGGTAATTTTACACTGCTTATAAATATTTACTGCAACTTTATATTTACTTACACATGAAAATTACATTTTTTAACAGTTTAAACTACTCCTATTTATTATTGCCCGACACCTTACGTGGTATAAGGGCTCTTGATTATAATAATAATAATAATAATAATAATAATAATAATAAAAAAGCTACTTATTAAGTATGAATATTATAAATGAGTTGTATGTTACTGTAAAATAATTGAAATAAATAATTTTTAAATACTTAAAAATTTCTGAAGTGCAAAAATGTAAAATGCCTACTTGAAGAGTAGTAAATATAAATCAAACGAAGTCGTTTGCATAATTGAATAAGTGGAATATTTTTTATTTTACTGTAAATAAGCTAAAAGTATGCGCAAAGTTACACACACGATTTATTTTTGCTTTTTCTGTAGAATCAATCGAGCGATGTATTCATGTCGACAAGTTTCTTTATTTTTTCTCAATTTTTCTTTAATTTAAAGTGACATTCTTAGCTTTAGTCAACATTTACATACACAGTAAAAACGTATTCCACGGCTTCCTGAGTAATCAAGATTAAATTCTTCTTTTGACCATTTTACAAAATCTATATGTCAAAAATAGTAAATTGTCAAAAAGAGCAAATCTTGACTCTTCTTCAAATGTAATGAATTTCAATGACAGCTGTAGTTCTTGCCAAATGAAATTGTAATTAAATTGATTTGTTTAATTGGCAGTATTAGAGAAATAGAATATCTTATAAATCACGTGAATTATTTCAGCCTGATTGGGCTTCATCAGAGATATGTACTAAAAAATTACTTTTTAAAAGGATAATAATTAAATTATACACTTACATATTTTTGAAATTTCCAATAACCCAAAAACAAACCCTGAAAGAAAACACATTTTGCCTTTTGAAAGATGAAACATAACTGTTCCTTTCAATTTTGCAAAATATTAGACAGTTTTTCAAAATGTTTTCTTTCAGGGTTTGTTTTTGGGTTATTGGAAATTTCATAAATATGTAAGTGTATAATTTAATTATTATCCTTTCAAAAAGTAATTTTTTAGTACATATCTCTGATGAAGCCCAATCAGGCTGAAATAATTCACGTGATTTATAAGATATTCTATTTCTCTAATACTGCCAATTAAACAAATCAATTTAATTGTAATGAATTTCATTAAATATAACTTTCAATAACAACACCAATGGCAAATGACAATCGACATAAAAATTTTACCTAGACCATCAGATCCTTAACAATATCTAAAATTGACCAGTCCTGACGTTTTTCCTGTACAAGAAATAATGAATTTATTGCAAAAAAATTCGTTTGATTTATAACGAACATATCTGTAATTGAAACTTCAACACTAATAGGTACAGTGCGTTCTCAAAACCGAAGAAAAATAACATTTTGAACCCATCATCTCTTTCAGCACATAATTCAAAGTCTACGTCGTGGCTCCTTATAACTGTTACATATTTCTTTTTCTTCTTTCTAGTCCCATCGACTATATTGCTTCTTATACTCTACGATGATGCAAAAAAATATGACCATCAAATTAAAATGGAGCACATCCACTTGGAAGTACCAACAAAAATGTCAGCCTACTCTGAGTCTGAAAAGATCGTGAATAGCTTATAAATTTTCCTTGTTAACAATTTGTTTTAAACGCCCCCACAAATAAAAATCTGAAATTATCAAGTTCAGGGCTCTTTGGCTACCGTAAAACTGAACCATTTCTGTTAATCGAATTATCTCCAAATTTACGATTTAGCCAGTTAACAACAATACGAGAATCAACCATCAGGTGTCGATCAAGAGGTAAATCACTTAAACCGTCGCGGAGAAAATTTCTTAACATATCCAGGTATGTGGCTGATTATTAAAAAAATATGGGCCTATATTATTCCATGATAAGAAACAGCATATTACACGTTTACTTTAACAAAATATAGTAGATGCTTATTTGCAATTCTAAAATGAGGATCAGTATTTCCCCATTATCGAACATTTTGAAACGAAATTTGGTTGGTTAATGAAAATTTCTGTTTCTAATAATTTCATTTTCCATCCATAGACGCTTTTTATCATCTCCTAGCACCAAAGTATGATTAAAAATGGGTTTATGAGTATTTTATGTTCCTTTAAAATCCTTTGAATGTGTGATTTGCTGATTCCTAGGCTCAAGTATTGAAAGTATTGGCTAATCTACTGAATCCAACACTAGCAGAGTAGCAGCATCTTCTTCATCATATATTGTCTTCTTTTTCTTTAAATTGAGTGTAGAACCAGTTTCTAAAAAAATTTTTTTTTCACCAGTTTCTTTACACCCTTATGGGAAACACTGTATTCTTATTAAAGAAGAAACAAACAGAACCAAACTTCGTTGACTTATTAAAGGCCTAATGCTTTCGGAATCGAAATTTCTATTTTATGTATTTGGGGCAATAAATTGATATTGGTTGTGTTTTTCTCAATAAATGCAATTCGAGGAATGATACTGCATTTGTTTTTTAAGAATTTTTGATAATGTCTTAGTTTTGAAACCACATAAGAAAAAATTCCAAAAAAGAAGTTTTTCAGTCATAGTTTTTATACAATAGTTTTTAGACACTGCAGTTATTCTTACATTTAGTTTTGTCTAGCTGCATCAATTGTTCAATAAAAATAGTTTTCCAACTACTGCAAATTTTGAGAATTTCGATTTTGCGAGTTTCTTGCCAAATTTTATGTAACCAACTAGAAGTGGTTGTGTTGTTTCTTGTTTCGATTGATACACGAACTGATACCAGTCAATTTTTTTCGCAAAAATCAATAATATGTTACGAACTTTATGAATGGCACTGTAACTTCATTCTCCGTTTAGTTTCAGCTTTATTAGCCTTAGGCATCTCTTTCTTATATGTAAATAGTACTATTTTCTTTCTTTGTTACTACATTCTAGTCCTAGGCCCAAATTGAAAAACATTTAGACGAGATCAACAAATTCTCATCTCAATCTCATCTCAAATTAGAGTGAATGTGGAAAGAGCCTGTCAGTCTCAATTTTACTTTGACATCATGGCAACTTGAGATGAGTGACTAAAGTGAAAAACGATTGAGATCAGTCTCTTCGAGTATTTTCTGAAAATGAACTGAAGAAATGAGTATCTCACTGAAATGAGATTGATATCAGCACAATTTGTGACTATGAATTCGGGCCTTAGTATCCAACCAATGATGTTCAGCGACATGAGTTTTGAGATGAAGGCATATTATTATTGTTATCAGAGCAAGGCCAGTTTTAGGTTTTTGATATCAGAAGTAGGTAGTGTGGTTTGAATAAGTAATTTACAAGATGTTGAATGACTCTGAACAAGTAATTATAAAATACACAAGATTCTATAAAAATAATTTTGATTCATAATCAATAATCATGGTTTTTGGATGACCTTAGATAAAAAAACGCTTTCTGATTAATAATGTCACATACAAGTTCCAAAAAAATAAAAATTCAAAATCTAGAGGAATTGTCATTTTGAAGTGAAGGTTTGCAACTTCTTGTCACGTTATAGAAATAGTAAAATATTAAAATCACAATCAGTACTTTAGATCCTGACATCCTGTGGCCGATTTTTGCTTAACATATTGTATTGTACTACGGGGCCTTTCAGAACTGCGACCATATTGATCTTTTGTTCAAACCCTCCAAGTAATTAATTTCCTAGGAACCCTCCCTACCTTATCAACGAAGTGCAGAATGCTCCTAAGAGGATTTGCTATCACCTCGTCAGGTGTCAGACTCACTCTTTCTAGGTGACTAAGCCGAAGTCTTGTTAATGTCTTACATTTGCAGAGTATATGCTCAGACGTTTCTGTTTCCGATTCACATAATCTGCAAATTTCTCCTTCTACCAAGCCCATGTTCTTAAGGTGATACCTCACAGGACAGTGGCCGATGAAAAGACCTGTGATAGTCTTTATTTCATTCTTTGATAGAAGTAGAAGCTTTTGAGCAATCTCAGGCGAATACTTGATAAATGTCTTCGCCTGTCTTTGCACTGGAGCATTAATCCAGTAGGACATTTTCCTATCCAGCCACCTTTCAGTCTCTTTCCTATACAGTGACTTGCTAAGGCCACAAAAAGGTTCAGGACCTACGGGGGAAGCCTCAGAACTAGTTCGAGCAAGTTTATCGGCTCTTTCGTTCCCTTCTATACTCTCATGGCCGGCAATGCATTTTAGGGTAACTTTATTGCCCTTAGCCAGTTCCTTGAGAGATTGTTTACATTCCCATATGGAAATGGCAGAATTTAAATCTTTTCACCCTTTGTGTTCCTTCTTAGGCACTCCTGGGCACATAGATTTATTGCAAGTGTTTCAGCTTTCATAATTGTAGGGGTGGTACCTAAGGCTATTGATGCCTCGTATTTTCGGCCATAAATACCTATGCCGGTTCCCTTTGCAGTCTTTGATCCATCCGTGTACCAGATGGAGACATTGTTGCCTAACTGTACTACTTGACTTTTGGCCATATGGAGGCTACCGATATCCACTTCATAAGGTATGTGAAAGTCAAAAGTTTTCGGCATCATGTCCTTGGGTCTATCTAATATGTCTGGCTGCCAAAGATCCAAAATTCTAAGGTGACCAGTACGGTCGCCTGGTTTAATTTTCCTAGTCCGGGTTAGTCTCAAGGAAGCTTGCATGCTGAAGGTGTGGCGGTGGGATATTTAGCAAAACTTCCAGAGCTGCTATTGGGGTGGTATTCATAGCCCCTGTTATTCCCAGACACGCTAATCGCTGCAATTTCTGCAGCTTATTTTGCGTGGTTAACTCTGTGGTCTTCGTCCACCACACTAAAGAAGCGTAGCTAACTATGGGTCTTACTACCGCTGTAAATGACCATTGAATCATTCGCGGTTTCAGTCCCCATGTCTTACCAAAGAGCTTACGACATGCCCAAAAGGACGCCGTTGCCTTTGAAACTATCTTATCAACATGTGTTTTCCAATTAAGCTTAGTATCTAGGGTTACTCCTAGATATTTCAATTCTTTGGAGAGCTGTATAGTCGATCCATTTAAGTTTTGGGGCGCTTAGACTCAGCTTCCTGCGCTTCGAGAATGGTACTATGATGGTTTTCTTAGGATTTACACTAAGTTCCTCCTCTTGGCACCATCTATTGATAATATTCAGAGCATTTTGCATTAGGTTGGAAATTACGCCTTGATGCATTCCTCTGATCAGTATGACTGTGTCATCTGCGTAACCTAATACCTGATGTCCTTTGTCAGTCATTTGCTTAACATAACTACGATAGGTCCGTTTGATTGCAGTTGAGTTCCCCAAATAGGGCCGAAACAGCTGTACAGAGGATCTACGAGGAATCCATTGCAATCAAAACCGACTTGCAACAAATTTTCTAAATTAAAATCATATTTAGGAATACAGTAAATTTCGTAAGAAGCATCGAAATCGAAGTACCAAAAGTTAGAATAAATCACCGCGACCACCACGTCCAGGACGATATGAATAAATGGTACGTACCTGTTGTATTAATCTTCCTAGACAAGATTTGTTAATTGATTTATTTTTTACATACACTCTGTTTTAAATTCTCTCAGGTGTACGAAATTTCAGCAGCTTTTGTAAGCAGGGATTTTTTGGTTTCAATCTATGATTCTAGGCTTCTGGGGTAATTATGTCGTCACCCATATTTAATTCAAATTTAAACGAGATTTAAAAATCAAAATACAAGACTTAATGACACGTTAGCACTTTTCGCCATTAATAATTTGATTACGTCAATTCTCGGACCTATTTCAGTACCCGATGCATTTATGAGATAACGAAGGTGCCAAAAAGAAGACCAAGAGTTGTTTCCTAACGCGAGGCCGACCTTTTAGCGGCCAGGTATAATCCCACCTAAGAGTTTTCCGAGTACTACAGGGTTGCAATCTGTAAGTTGAATTTCGGCCGAAATTATACGCTCCCAAGCGAAGACGGTCGGTCCGTGAGACGTATTTCACTGACAGGCGGTAATTTAACTTTTTGCATTATTGATTTATGTGGTCCCGTCTGCATATTTCTTGTTTATTAGCAGCCCCCGGATTTTATTGCTTTATTTTAATCGTTCTAATGGTACAGCGGTTCACGGTCTCCAGTTTCTAATTTTCTTTTGTTTTACGACGAGAGCGTCGACGTTACTCAAGCAATAAATCCTTGGTATGATTCTATTCCTCCGAAGTAATAAATATTGACGTCTGTATGTGATACTTTAAAACAGGTGTTAACACAGGTTGGCGGACGGTGTTTTGCATGTTGTTTGCCTGGTGTTCGAGTGCATTGTATTCGATAAAAGTTTTCTGACATAAACTAGAAAAATATTTTAAGTTAAATTAAAATATTTTAAGTTCAATAAAAGCAGTACCTTAAAATATCATGTGTTCATTTAATATTCCGGTAGCATTGGTTATGGAAATATTTTGTTTTCGTAAAGGCAAGTCATAACTTAAGCTCGTCGCGAATAGAATTGTCATTAGTGTCATTCATAATGTCAACTGTCAAGTAAGTATTTGTTTGCGTTGTTTGTTGGTTTTACACAAAAATAACTTATCTTCAGGCCTCATTTACTTTACACATATTGCATTACAATATGCTGTTTACATTAGAGCAGAAAACATTTCTGACTGAAAGTATTTTCGTAATAGTTCAAAAATCGATGGGGCATGGGTATGCTGAGTACGAAACTGCTTGGAAGAGTTTACAGTGGAATTTCCCGATGTCATTATTAACCACAAAACTCTGGAAGACAACCTGCTTTGGTCTGCACAGTTGTTTTATCGGTTGACAACTTTTTTAATAATGAAAAGGTTTTCGGAGAATAATTATATGTACTTAATATTGCGACTTTCTCACATAAACGTTTCAGATGATGCAAAAACATTTACAATTTCATTGCATAAACGTTAGCCTTCCATTAACCTTTCTTTTACCTTAAGGATTAGTGAGTACATTAACTCGTAGAAAATAAATATCGTGATTTTAGTGACACTGTATACAACTGTGTCCATTACATGTATAATTTCTTATGCTGAACCACGTGTCCCTTCCTTAAATTCAACGTAACGTATTTACAAACATACTGCAGCGTTTACGCTACGCTAAAATGTGTGTTAACGCGAGAAAGTGAATAACAAAGAAGTGCCTGGTATTTGTGCTCGGCGATGATTGAATTTTAAGCAGAGTTCCGAGCCATCAAACTCGACTTATCGACGGCTGATCAGCGTCTACGAACCGACGCAGTACATGTCTTCGAAGTCTGCAATTTTTCGTGATTTGCATACATTATGCGTACGCATTGTTGGTTTTTTAGATGTAAGTATGTGTTAAATGAATAATTATACGAGGCGATGTTTAAACGAGCGCCGACGCCCGAAGTGATTGAGGTGAAGTGAACCCGAACACATCCACAGGGCACATATCTGATTTCGTTTCCTCAGTTGGACGGTATTCAAATTAATTTGAATTTAAATGAGTTAAAAAGTTCTACGATGGGAAAATTATTAATTATTCTGCAAACGATTCCAAATAATGTCAGGTACATTTCAAATAAAAACTGTTTTATGTATTCTTCTCTTCTAAATGTTCACGTCCTGTGCCAATCTTTCGGCTCTCTCTAATCAATTCCTCGTTTCTGTATAACTTGACTTACTTGTTTTTCCCACATCTTCGTTCTTCGTCATATCACTTTATTTTTTCTTGATCTCTTATTATTTCCCTTTCATATGATGAAGATAACCTAACCAACTTAGCTGTGTTTCTTCTATCACTCTTTCTATGCGTTTCTAGTTTTACTTGTTTATTCTTATCATGTTTCTACCCTGCTTTTATTCTTTTATTCTACTTAAATACATACAGTTACGTTACAGCCTTTGACAATTTTTCCCTCTAGCTTTATTTTGTTGTTTTTCTTTTGTTGCAATAACTATAGTCTTACTTTCTTCTATGTTTATTTTCTTTTGTTCTCTTTGACAAACAATAAATAAATTTCAATAAATAAATAAATAATTTATTCTCAAGAAACTATTAACGCACTGTGAAACATCGACTTTTTAATTGATTCTATAACCTGTCCGATCAATAATTTTAATTAAAAAAATTTTGAAAACGAAAATTAATTAAAACTCCAAGTTTGGTAAAAACTGAATATTTTTTTAAGACAAAAATGTATAAATTTATTAACTAAAAACAAATAAAAATATTTAGGAGACAAAACTAATAAAAATCTTGAAACATTATAATACGAAAAAATATTTCCTTTATTTAACGTAATTAAGTAAAACAAAAATGATCGATTTAGTTTGAAATGAACTCATAAAAAATTTCAAAAAAGGGAAAGGCGAAATTAATCATTAGTGGTTGTATATGTATTAGTTTGTTTATTATAAACAAAGAAAAAACAAATAATTAATTTTAGAATGAAGAAAATCAAATTGACACTGAAACAAGAAAAACTGTAGAGCAAAGATCAGAAAATGATGAAATCTAAAGGAAAACAAAAGAAAATGAACACTAATGCTACTTCCTGAAAACTATATTCATGAAAAGAAGAATAAAAATCTCACTTCGCCTTGTATTAATAAAGTTAAAAAAATTTTGAGATTGTTAGTTGCAGCCGAAGACGAAGTTGGGTAAAAATCTTCAAAATTATTTAAGATAACGCACTTCTCTATCAAAAAAGTAAAAAAAAGCGACAAGCATTTGCCTGACACTCCGCTTTCTATACATACAAAAAAATTGCATCATTTGAAAAGGGCATAAAAATGATTCAAAACTGTCAAAAAAGCGACGCGCTTAAAAATGACCAATCTCTTTTACTATTATTAAATTAAAAAAAGGATAATTATACAGGTTGTTACTGAAGTTTTTGAAATGAAAGCTTTTGAAAATTATTCAGAATAAAAAAAACTCATTTTGCTGTTAAAAAAAAAACTCAAAAATTTATCTGACACCCCGTTTTCTACGAAGCAAAAAAAATGCATCATTTGAAAGGGGCATAAACATTATTGAAAACGATAATTCTTATGAGAAAAAGGTGACTCGTCAAAAATGGACATTTCTTGGAATTATTTAATTACAAAAAAGATATTAATTTGTACAGGATGTTACTGAAGTTGAGCCTTTATTGGAGGAATAAGTATTTTGAAAATTATTCAAAATTAACGGAAATCTCATTTTGCTATCAAAAAAAGTAAAAATGTCAAAGACTGTAAAAACGCGACAAACATTTGCCCGACATTCCGCATGTTGAAGGAAAACAAAAAAAAATAGTCAATAATCAAGTTGCTTACAGTGATGCGATGAAGAAAAACAACTGACAACCGATTAAGAAAAAATACAGGCTGTTCTTTAAGTTCGTGCAAAAAGAATAATGGCGTATTTGGTAACAGATATTCTCACGAATGCACCAAAATTAAAACGAAAAAAAAAATCAAAAAATTCATACCGACAATTTCTTGTGAAATATTTAGTACCGCTAGACGCAACTGCTTCATTCTATCACTTTTAATGTCAACTTTCACTGGTTTCATTTTTTACATGAATAAAATAAAAAACACGTTTGTTTTCGTATTCTGTAAGTGACTTGCTACCTACCTAATTATGTCAAAATAATTGAACTTGAATGGTTTACGAAAGTCGAGGGAGACCCCTTTGCATTGGGGAACAACCTACCTGAAATTATACCCAGTTCAGTGGAGATGGGGGTGGGGATGCACAATAGGATCGTCGGTAGCTCGTTACCTAGTTGTTAATTAAGAAAGAGGGCGCCACCTAGCGTAAAAGTTATTTCAGGTATTGGTATTACGTGTAACCGCTAGGAATACATACGTGAATGTAGCATATGGTTATCCCTCAATTATGAAATTCCGTATATATATATTATAGTTAAAAACCACCCTGTATATATATTATATGTAACAACCAGCCTGTATATGTCAATTCTACAATAAAGGTTTGACAATTCGATATGACATTTATTGATTGACTCGAAAAAGGTTTAAGTTCACGCAAACGTACAATAAATATTTAAAAGAAATAATTAAAAATTCACAACACGCGTGTAACGCGTAGTCACCGGCAAGGATATCCCATTTGGTTTACAGTGAAATTGTACAAGGTAAATTATAGATATCTGTCAATTTGACAGTAGGAGGCGCTTATTAATTTTAAAGATCTATGACTTCAAATAAACGGATACATAACTTTCAGATCGATGACATTTCTTTATACACTGTGTCCACATTTCGATGCTCACTATTGGTATCTCGCTTATTAGAAGACATAGAGCAACGGTTAAATGGGGAATGTTTTGCAGAATTCAATACTCGTGACAGATCTCATTTCAAATTCACCATAACTTATTTAAATTTTAAGATAATTTGAAAAAACCAAAATTTGCCGATTTCAATGTTCCTTAATAACTCGATAACACCTAAAGTGATTTTTTCTAAAGCTTTACAATGTTCAGACACTTTTTTAAGACAAAGCTTTTGATATAAACAGAAACCCCCGATTGTCATTTGTTTTCAAGTTATTAGTGCTAACTTTTGTTTTTCATATGGCAGCCATATTGGATTTTCGCTTAGTTAGATAGTCTTTAAAAAGAGCTTTTCAACGATGTATAACATACCCGAAAAAATTTTATTTATAGGAGAGATATTAACAAAAATATAAATTAATTTCTAATATGAAATTAGTAGGCTCTGAAATTAAGCAACAATAAGAAATATTTCATAGCCTACTAATTTCATATTAGAAATTAATTTATATTTTTGTTAATATCTCTCCTATAAATAAAATTTTTTCGGGTATGTTATACATCGTTGAAAAGCTCTTTTTAAAGACTGCATGTTGAAGGAAAACAAAAAAAAATAGTCAATAATCAAGTTGCTTACAGTGATGCGATGAAGAAAAACAACTGACAACCGATTAAGAAAAAATACAGGCTGTTCTTTAAGTTCGTGCAAAAAGAATAATGGCGTATTTGGTAACAGATATTCTCACGAATGCACCAAAATTAAAACGAAAAAAAAAATCAAAAAATTCATACCGACAATTTCTTGTGAAATATTTAGTACCGCTAGACGCAACTGCTTCATTCTATCACTTTTAATGTCAACTTTCACTGGTTTCATTTTTTACATGAAGTTAAAAAACGGCCTGTATGTATATAGAAAAAGAAAAACTACCACACAGTTTACAGAAACTTTAATTGCAATCAAATTTTAATGACGTTGTTAATTTGACATCTCGCAATGTAATTCTTATGGCAACTTAATCATAATTAGTTTAGTTCGCAATTAAATATTTGATTTGCTTTCTGTAAACCCACCGTAGAAAATTATGTTGAAGGATAAAAAAAAATATGCCGAGATTAAGACATTGTTTCTAATGATTTTATTAATTACAATTTCATTTGGCAAGAATTACAGCTGTCATTGATTTTATTAATATTATTATTTATTAACAGAAAACAAAAATAAACAACTAACAATCGTCAACGAAAGAAAAGAAATAAATCAATGAGAAATCAGAAAATCATGTTGATGGAAAAAGAATCTCTCTTTTACATAATTATTTGTCGCAATTGGTGTTTCTTGAAATCTTTCGGTGCATTTTTAATGAAAACAAAAGAACATTTATAATGAAGGAAAACAATTGACAATCGGATCCATAAAACAAGAGGAAGAAAAGAAAAACGAAAAACCAGAATGTAGTGATTAGAAGCAATCGATAATAAAATAAAAAGAAACCAAAAATGTATAAAAATGAAAACATAAAGTCAAATGATAATGTAAAAGGAAACAGATCTTTAGAAGAAAATTTCACTCGGACGATGGCTGTCATAATCGCTTATTTATGTATTTTATTTTATAAAAGGACGAACAGTGACTAACTCGTTATTTGTAATATCTAATCTTTAAAGAAATTGTTAACGTTGTCGACATGTTGAAGAAAAACAGAAAAAGAAGATCAAGTTATTCGCAGTGATGCAATTGACAAATAATTAAGAAAAAAAAATACAGAAAATAAAAAATTAGAGAATAATGTCGAAAATAATGATTCTAATGATTTTATTATTATAATATTTATTACTTAATAGAAAACAAAAATATATAATTGACAATCGTTAACGAAGAAAAGAAAACAACCAATGAAAAATCAGAAAATCACCTTGATGGAAAAGAAAAGACAATTGATTTGTCTTTTTATTTTTTATTTTATTACTGCAGTTAGTGATTCTTGAAATCTTCTTATGAAGAAAAATAATTGATAATCAATCCACAAAACAAGAAGAAAAAAAGAAAAATGAGAAACCGATTAGAAACAATCGATAATAAAATTTAAAAAAATAAAAATGAAAATACATATAAAGTCAAATGATCATGTGAAAGAAAACAGAAGAAAATTATACTTTACTTGTAACTAAAGCACATATTTAGGTGCACTTTTACGTCATGAACAGAGAGAGGAATTTTTAGCAGACGACGAAAGCACGCATAGTCGACGAGCTGTAGCGAATCCATGCGCTACAGTGGACCATGTGCGGATACAAAAAGAACCTCGCGATAGCGCTTCGGTCAGTCAGCTGGCCGACTGTACGTCCTTTCGTCATGCTGTAAAAATTCCACTCTCTGGTCATGTGTCATCTTTTTAGTCGGGCGTACGCGTATTATTCATGACCTAAAAATGCACTTAAATCCGTGTTTTATTTATAACATTTAATATTTATCCTGAAGAAGCTGTCAACGTTTAGCGAAACGTCGACATCTATACTGATTTTACGAACTGTCCGATCAATTATAATTACAAATTTTGTGATTATTTTTAACAATTTTCTAAAGAAAAACAAAAGAATGAATCAACCATCTACAAAGAAAAAATGTTCTCAATTTTTAATGAACTGAAACAATTGGTAAGCGTTCGTGCAGAAATAAAATTGTAGAATGAAAAATAATATCAAAAGAAAACATGAAAATATGTAGATCAAAGGCATTTGAAAAAATAAAAAAAAGATGAATTAATGGCGAAGAAAAAAAGAAATTAATCGCAGAATAAGAAAACAGAATACAATCAGAATGATAGTAAAAACTTATGTGCAGTTTAGGGTGTTTAGAAATCATAAAATATTTCTTTAGAAAAACGAATGGCAGTTTAAAACAACAGAGAAACAAAAAACAAAATTTAAAATTATTTATAATTAAATTGAGAAAAGCACTAACGCAAATTTTGGCGGAAAAATTTTTCCGCGGCAATCGAGAATCGAACTCGAGTCTTCTGCTTACGCGGTCAGAGCATCTGCCGCATTGAGCTAATGCGACACCGAGTTCAGTTATCGTCTAATATAATTAGAATCGGATGGTAAATTTTTGGTATTGCCTTTAGGACAAACATTATAAATAAATTAATTAAAGAAAGAGGTTGTTAGTGAATAATATATAATTAAATTGAAATAAGCACTAACACAAATTTTGGTTGAAAACATTTTCGCCGCAATCGAGAATCGGACTCGAGTCTTCTGCTTACGCAGCAGATGCTCTGACCATTGAGCTAATGCGACACCGAGTTCAGTTATCGTCTAATATAATTAGAATCGGATGGTTATAATATAATCGGATTTATAATGTTTGTCCTGCTTAAAGGCAAGATCAAAAATTTACCATCCGATTCCAATTATATTAGACGATAACTGAACTCGGTGTCACATTATCTCAATGGTCAGAGCATCTGCCGCATAAGCAAAAGACTCGAGTTCGATTCTCGATTGCGGCGGAAAATTTCTTCCGCCAAAATTTGTGTTAGTGCTTACTTCCATTTAATTATATATTATTCACTAACAACCTCTTTATTTAATTAACTTATTTAAAATTACTTGTTTATAAAGACTTTTGATCCTTGACTTAAAGAAATTAATAAAAGGCTTAGCAATACATATAGGTATATTTAAAAAAAAAAGACTAAAAATACAAAAACTTTAAAACAAAACAAAAAAAAATACCTATGGAAAAATGCAACTTAGGAAATTGACTAAAATAAACAACGCAATTTTAATATATTCAGAAATCCATTTTTGCTTCTTTTTCTAAAAATGTTCCAAATAAAGTCATAAAATTAAATGAAGACAAATGAAATTTTAATTGGGAATTAAAACCATCTCACCCGTGGTGTGTAAACGGTCGTTCGTTCTGTTTCCTCCTTTTAAACGAAAAGTAATCGCACTTAACTGTAATCCGGTGTCATGTGCCCATCTACACTTACCTGGTCCGTGCATTATACCCGTAATAAGGAGGGGACAAATGTCGTTTCTAGATCGTGAGAAACAAACAGGTTGGTTACAGTGAACCTCTGTATGATTTGTCGTCTCCACTTAGAAACCAAGAGAAACATCATTCATTTTTAATGGTAAAGCCGCCAGCCTTATTGTTTTATAATTGTTGATTTACCGCCGAACACGGCTCACAATGAAGCTAACCACTGTTTTATTTACGAAATGATGCAAATTACGGCCACGGAAGAACGAAGACATTACATCGTTAAAAGAACCATTACTGTTACGTTTTTTTTGTCATGTAAATTGCCATGTCAAAAAGAACACGTAAATAAAAGTACCCGCAAACAAATGCATCCGTGCCGGATTGTTTATTTATTTATTTTATATCTGTGCCCATTTAATTTCTCTGAATTCGAGTTTGCAACTGTGAAGAGCCAAATGTGATAGCCCAGAAAACTATAACAGATAAATATACCGATATACGATTTCGAGAATTCGCGAAGTGAGATCACATGGTTTATTATTTATTGTTGTTCCAAATAATGTAAATATTATTATTACGACTGAGTAATTCATTCCTGTTTTTTATAGAAATACTTTATGTCATTTCCTGCGTTTCGTATTAAATTAAAAAAGAAACTTGAAAACCTACGCACACACAGTTGACAAAAAATATGTACATTATATTCAAAAAAATTAATTTAATTAATTAAAATAGAATTAATAAAATTAACTCATTTAATTATTGAATTGTTAATCAAATCTTGTTTTTACTGATTTATTGTTTATTGTTATATAGAAATGCCCTGTATCTGTATAGCCATTAAAATCTCTTAACTTTTGTAACAATTTAAAATTAATGTCAAAAACTTTTTCAAGTTATAATATGTAATTAAATAAAACGGTTTTCGAAAAAAAATTATTCAATAATTTGTTTAATGCTAAATTGAACTTACTTTTCACAAAGTGAAAATTATTTATATTATCAGTAGCGAATGTCACTCTTAATCCCTGTTTCACGAAAACAAAATATTTTATCAGCGTCTGATAAGTAAGGCGTTATCGTTATTCGGAAACACCGACTCTTTGTCGAAAGCCGTTTTTCGTACGGTCTTTGTTTAATTTATTTCTGATACCTAATCCTTTCTTCATCGTCGCGTCGTAAATCGTTCGAAACACAGACGAGTCTGATTCATATTGCCTGGAAAAGCGCCACGTTATATTATCGCGTCGACATTTACAAATGCAAAGGAAATTTTTATTGTTGTGTATTTAATTCCGATAAGAAATCAATCGGATGTGTGCATGCTTAAGTAATTTATTCGATAAGAAATGCGAAAGAGTAGCGAATCTTCGCGTTAACATTGTGAGTATTGTGAATCTGATTATTTGCGTGTAAGTCATAAATAACATTGCGAAAATTGATAAGAATGCACGAGCAACGTTTTTCTTTTGTTGCTGAGGTCATAATAAATGTCGATATAAAGGGGCATACAGACGCACGTACAAGATCGCGAGCGTATAAGCAGCGATGCTTCTGGTGTTTGCAAAAAACAAGATGCGAACAATGATTGCTTATGATCGCATTATTATTGGATTTTTATACGTACATGTATGTCTCATCTTTAACCAATCAAAAAGCAAGCAATTCTGCCAGTAAAATAACATTCTACGGTCACTAACTCCATTGTGATAAAAAGGCATAAAAAAAGTTACATACAGAATGGCGATTAAGTCCCGTGTATAACAGTTATGGAACACTAAAAATCTATGTTGTGAAAAAGCAAAGATACCTACCGGGTGTCCCATTTTTTAAATTGACATTTGACGTGTTAATTTCAAAGATCAAGGCGAAAAAAAGAAGAAACTACTATTAATACGACTTTTTTACTTGTACATGTAAATACATATAACATTTATACAATATAACCAAAAAGTTTTATGAAAAAATTGGCTATAGGGAACAAAAGTGTCTTTGTGCGGTACGTAAAGTCATAATTAATTTTGACAGCAGTCGAAGTGAACTATTGCTATCTGCCCAATTTTAAGATTTTATGTTGCTTTATTATTTCAGAAATTTACGTTTGTTTATTTGTTCCCACGTTCAGTTAGGATTACTTTTTTTTACTCCCTCTGTTAACTTTAATTATTTGTTAACAGTAAGTGTCGTTATAATTTGTAGAAATGTATCTAGCAAATTAATCGTCAATTAAATTGTATTAAATTAAAACGGAATTCGCACTAATAGTTGAAATAATGTAAGAAAAAATAAACAGAATAAAAAAAAGTGGAATTGGGAAGGATCGTGGAATGTATATAGGTGGCGCTTCATAAAAGCAAAATGGACGTTATATGTGAGATAACCCTAACCTAAATACGGTAAACCTTCGATTTTTGATCAGTTTATGCTTAGGATACGTATGGAACGATATATTTTCGGTATAATAACTCTGACACTGAGGAACAGTAAATATTAGATTTATTTGATCTATTTATTGTATTCCATTGACGTTGCAATGACAATTTATCTCACATACGAGAGTTCACGTATTAACAGTGTTGCCAATCCACTCTAAGCCGATTATCCTTTTCAAATTTTAAAGAACCCGCTCTTACCCACATCTGCCCACATTGAGTAATGAAATTGAAATGAACGAATGAAATGGGGTACAAAATTTATTTTATTTAAATACCTAATATTATTGGTCACATGGACGTTGCACGACAGATTTTTCGGGTTAAAATCATCTATATGTGGGACTGTGGGCGGCAATTGGGAACAGAGCTGCCAACCTACCAAGCGAAGCATTTCGGAAGATAGTTGTGAGAAAATCCGATAGATGTCTCTGAATTTCGGTTAGGCTAATTTAAATCACCTGATTAAAATCATGTTTAAAATCACTGATTTTATTCAGGCGATTTTTATTTTTGAAAATCATTTAAAAAAAAATTAAAAAATTCTCATGAAATAAACAAAACTGGGTCCAAATTTCTAAAATTAAGACAATTGACAGTTATTGTGCAATTTTTGACACTAAATAAAACAAAAGACGATCGAGAAATAAAGAAAACTTATAAAATTATTATTATAAAATTTAAAAAAATAAAAATAAAAAAAATCTCATTGAATAAAATTAGAAAAAAATAATACAAATAAAAGAAATCTCATTAAATAAAATTACAAAAAAATAAAAACTAAAAAATTCTCATTAAATAAACAATACTTTCTACTTTCTATAAAATTACAAAAAATTATAAAAATTACAAAAAATCATAAAAATTTAAAAAATCAAAAATTAATTTTTTTTATTAAATAAACATAACTTTCTAAAATTAAGATTTGACATTTGTGCAATTTTTGACGTAAAATAAAACAAAAGGCAATCGACAAATTTATAAAATTAAAAAAAAATTAAATGTGTTAAAAAATCTCATTGAATAAAATTACAAAAAAATAAAAACTAAAAAATTCTCATTAAATAAACAATACTTTTTACTTTCTATAAAATTACAAGAAATTATAAAATTCTCATTAGATAAACAAAACTTTCTAAAATTAAGATTTGAACTTTAGGCAATTTTTGGTGTAAAATAAAACAAAAAACAATCGACGAATTTATAAAATTACAAAAATCTCATTAAATAAAATTAGAAAAAAAAAATACAAAAAAAACTCATTAAAATTACAAAAAAATATAAAAATTAAAAATGTTCATTAAATAGACAAAACTTTCAAAATTTAAGATTTGAAATTTGTGCAATTTTTGACGTAAAATAAAACAAAAGACGATCTAGAAATAAAGAAAATTGATAAAATTACAAAAAAAATTAAAATAAAAAATAAATAAATATAAAAAAATATCATACCCGTTAAATTTTTGCGTTTGAAAGAAATAAATAGGAAAGTAATTTCATTCTTTTTCCATCACCAACTTGACATTTAACATCAAATTATATCAATGGGCTATGGGCTTCACTAAGAGGTTGAGAAATAAACTGTATCAAAGATTTTACCGGGTGTTACATATTTTGAGAAGTACTCTCTTTCTTTAATGGTGCACTGCACACAAGATCACAAAGTCTAAAGGCTCATTTTCATGACGATAGCAACTATCACAGAAACTATCGTCGTGTAAATAACTTGACTTGATACTTGATACTTAACTCGTAAGTCGGAACTATCACACCACTTTCGTGATAGTACTTTCATGAGAGTACTATTATCGTGAAAATGAGCCTTAATCCTTTTAGGACGGTATTTTGCTATACACTCTACAAAAAATTTGTGACATTTTTCCTGTCAATATGAGTGTACGAAAGGTTTTTCTAATGAAAGGATGTTTTTTTTTAAATTTATTTTCTTCATACACATTACCGATAGAGCACCAAAAAAGAAAAAGCTGAAACAGACAAAGTTCAATAGCACCCCCTTATCAACCAAGAGCTTTTACGATATCAACACACCCACCAGTCAATCCATTAACAAATTCTTCTCTGCGAATGGATCGCAACCAAAATTCACACCTAACTCATCGGCAATTTATCGTATTTCACAGCGTCACCGCATACAAATGATGCTCTTAGTGGTCATAATAAAACCTTATCATCTTCGCTGCGCCCTCGTCCATCTCCTCTCTTTTCTCATGCAGTGTTTCATTTGAATGCGCGTGGCGTTTGTTTCGCGCACATCGATTCGAAAAAATAAGTTATTATTAGCATCGGGAGGCTTCCTGTAGATCTCGCCGCTGATATCCTGTCTCTCTAATAAATTGTATGGGATTTGGTTTTGACAGTTTCGTCACGTGTCCGTCTTCGGCGACGTCTGCGTATGTGTTTGTATGCGTGCGTGTGGCGCACCCGTTAATATACATTTTCATTCGTTAGATTTATTATTTATAAAACAGGACAGTAAAGAAGGTAATTTTCTAATAAATTATGGAATCAAGTCTGGGTGACTTTTACTGTTAATAACGTAAAAATCTATATATTATTACTTACTTTATCTATACCATGGGGAAAGCGTTCGAGTCATCTCTTGGTGGTGGTCTTCTTCGTACTTCTCTGCATTTCTTTCTACCTTGAGTGGATCATTTACATTTTTCCAGTCTGCTTCTCGTTATATAGCCGTACTTCTAACTTCCTTTTCTACCAGATTTCACTTCAAACACTTATTTGACTACGCTTTCATCTCACATGTCCGTACCATATTAGTTGTCCCTCTTTCATTTTTTCTCTTATTGATTTTATCTTCCTTCTAGTACCGTCTGAGCAATGCATTCCTGATTTTATCCTTCCGTGTTTTATTTTCTATTTTTCTTAAAAATTGACAGAGTGAAGTAGTCGACTGTTAGACAGGTTCAACCACTTGTCACGTAAACAGTGTGACACACGTTCAAATTTTTTAATACCTTATGTAAACCTCAAACCTCACTTAGATATGATTTGTATTTATTTCCGAGAAGCATTATAGAAGATTTCTTAGCATTTATTTTAAGACCATGACGTTTTGAATCGATTGTATATCTAAATTGACATTTATATTAACCCGAGCTATATCCTGAGCGTGGAAATGATAACAGAGTTGGCTATCATCAGGATAGGTGAGTAATTTACAGTGACGAAGGCAGTTACTAAAGCTTGTTGTGTAAACAATATAAAACAACGGGCCACATACAATCCCTTCAGGTACACCTGAGGTTAGAGTTGGAATTTGTGAAACCGGACCATTAATAGTTATTTTATTTAATTTTCTGTACACCTTTTTTATTTGCGAAAATTAAAGATTTTGTTAGTTTTTGTCAAACTTGTATTAACGTGTTTATTTAAAAACTAATTAGTGCAAATTTATTTTCTTTCAAATCCAATTGTAATCTCAATTTCTACTAAAATTTTAATGCGTCATTATTTTTTTTATGAAGTAAATCCGGGGAGCGTTTAACAGAGTTGTTTCTCTTAAGAGTAATTTACTTTCGCTTAATGTTACGTAGCGTAAACCTGTCTGCCAAATTTGCATCATGTCGAATAGATTCTTTTTCCAACAATCGATTTTCGTGTAATCAAAATGGAATTATATAAGAACGCCAATCTAATGATGGCTATGTACTGTTATCCTTTTACATTCTGTGGACGTGTACGCCTATGGATAACATCGATGGTCTGACCAGGTAAAAAACCGCAAAATGTAGATGTTCGAATAATCTTCTGTGTTCTCGTTTGGCATTTTCGGCCGGTTAGCATTTGCTAACAACGTCGGCGAGCCGGTGGAAACACAAGTTCTAAATTCGAACAGGACTATGAGGATTTTTTGCTTCTCATCCGCAATAACTCTTCGGCCTTATCGCGTTCGCACAGTCGCGCTTAATTTTATGCAAACGCCGAGGCGGAGAGAATGGCCCCCGCTTGCATGTATGCACGTGTAAAGTCGACTCAAGCGCGATAAAAAGCTCGTAAAAACAAACTGCAGAGACATGAATGAATCTGGTCGAACACGGTGAGAGATTTGTGGATTGTTTGTTGGCTTCATTATGCAAATTGTTTGTTTTGAGTTTCTTCAAATGGAAGCTGCGCCCTGGCATTCAATGAAGTGAATGAATTGCAACAAAACAAAACTTGAAAAAACTTCAACATTCTATAAAATAAAGTTCATGATAAACACAGTGCTTTTTCTTTCCATATTTCTGTTCACTTTCAATTAAAAGTTATTCATGTGATCGGAGTGCTTTTAATTTAAGACACAAAAAATCTATATGCTTTTCAGTTGAGTTTGGAAAATCCTACGTGCCATCAAAATAAACAAAGGTTTCAACAGATTAAATAATGATTTACAATAAATATAGAAAATCAAACGCAAAATAAATGCGCTTACTGATGAGTGTGGAAAATCCAGCGCGTCAACACAAAATCAACAACATGCTCGCAACAGATTAAATAATAATTAAAAAAAAAAAATAAATGACAAAACCAACAAACATTTCCATTCTTATGAAGCAGACAAAAACAACCGGAAGGTTGTAGCACCGATCTATTTTTGGAGCGCGTGTTTGGATTAAGTTTTACTTTCGCGTAAACACTAACGGGAATTACTATTTCGAAACGAAAGTTCGCCGAAATTCAAATATTTACGATATAATTCAGCGCCGAACTTGTGCAAATAAATCCGGGCGAAACAAATCGCCCTAAATGTTAAATTTTCCGGAAGCGCGATACTTTTTTTAATGCCGTCGTCCGTTTACGATACGCGCACATTTTATGGCCAACTTTATCGCGCGCTTCCAGCGAATCCAATAAATAAATATGTCGATAAAGTTGCTAATTATTATTATTATGTCGCTAATTAGCAGAGCATGGCATGAAAATAAACACGCGAGATTTTTCGTCGTAATCAATCGGATGCGCTCTTTGATGTTAAGAAAATATTTTGAGATTTCGGATACATTTGTATTTACAATAACAATTCTGAAAGTGATTAAAAGAAGACTTTAAAATAATGAATTTTATTTACTTGTTTTGTATTGTTTTTATTTTCTTTTTAAACATTTCATATTTTTAGTTTCAATGATCAAATTTATACAAAAATACAATACACACATAAAAGTGTTGCTTTAAAACGGAAAGGGAGTACTTAACAATCAGAAAATAAACGGCCTTAATAAAATCTTCTTCTATCCGTCCAGAAACACAAAAAATCTTGATCCCGTGACTCCAGAATTCTCAGATATTACGATCTCCCTAAAATCCACAAAACCGATACACTTTTATAGTCGTCCAAGTTTTGTATCGGTTTTATGATCTTGCTATAAAAGACAGCTTCAAAGAGACCGGCCTGCGTTCGCCTTTCTGTCGTTTTTTTTTTGGCAAGGCTATAAAACCGCTAATTAACTCATCAAACAGTCTCCAACTACCTACCACATACCCTCAAACCATTTGCAGGTAAAAGTGAAACCTTCATTCTCAATTCCCAGCACTTCGTCCAAAAAATTCACGAGATATCCTCAGAACATTCTGGTAACCTTCGATTAAAAATATCTCTTCACCAAAGTCCCAATTCCCGACATGGTCACAATCATCCAGCAACTGTTCAGGGGCCATAACCAACCAGAAGACTTAAGTCCCTAATAGAATGTTGTTTAACCTCAATTTATTTCATATTCCGTGATCAATATTCGAACAGGTCTCAGGTTCTCCTCCTTCCCCAATAGTAGCAAGCATTCGAACAACAAGCCCTTAGATCTTTCCCCCTTAAACCCAAGTGTTGGTTCAGATATGTTAAAATAGATCTTTTTCCCCTTACTTCTTTCCCCCTTAAGCAGCAAGTGTTGGTTCAGATATGTTAAAGTTAAAATATATCTTTTTCCCCAAGCCATGTCTCCATGACTTTGTGTTATCATTTCGTTCAAAGGAAGCTTTCATTTTTGGAAGGAAATAACTTGGAGAGGGCCAAAAAATTCACAAATTCAAACAGACAAAATACTATAAAATCACAGCAAATTAGATTAGGGCTGAGTTGCTTAAATCCTGATTTAAATCTTTTAGGTAATCCAGCCTTCAAATAATTTACAATAACACATTCAGCTGAAATTTATAATAAATATATCAGACAATAAAGGGTTTAGAATAAAGGGTGTGTAGTACTTGTAATCGATGACAACAGACAATCAGCGAATCCGTTGAGAATAACAGGCACAAAAGAAATAAAAAAAATTAATTAATAGTAAATGAGGAGAAGAGGAAAATTATGGTAGGTAATACTCTGCAAGAGGAGGAGATATAAAATACCCGTTCCAAAATCTAGAACGAGTATCATACTTTGTATATTTAGGAAATAGAAGATAAGAGATAGGGAAACAAATTACAATAAGAAGAACTACCGAAGTTATACTGAATTATCTTTGGAAAAGAGGGAAACAAGTAGGCAAACTAAACTAAAAAATGTTTAGACTACGGTCTAATCGGTCAATCTGCCGTTAAGATTAATTTAAACTAAATTTTAATTTGTTAGACTTCGACATGACGTCATGTTATCGTTAATTCGTGTTCAGAGGTAATTTTTTCAAAACTTTGTTAATCACTTATTACAATTACAACCCTTATTTAATTAATTTTAGGCTCTGAAGAAGATCACTAAGTTGTAGCGAAACTGCCAGCTGAATGAACAAATAAACTTATTCTTTCATATTAAGTATTGTCCTTATACCGAACAACTACTCCAAACTTCAAAATTTTGCTGAGGACACCATTTTGGACCAAGAAATTGATAATCAGCTGTTACTATTGATTTTAATGGATTGAGGCTTCGATCTTTTTCTTTTAACGTACAGGATGTCACTGAATGACTTGGCCAACTTTAGCGTCATATTCTACTCTTCAAATTAATGATAAAAATTCTTACAAACATTGTCCGGAAATGATTGAGTTTAAAAAATTATGGTCACTTGAAATTAAAAAAATGATAAAGTGTGAAAACCTTTTTGAAATAATTTTTAACAGCAGTATGCCTTGAATATTTGATATAATAGTAAGTGACATTACTTTCCGTACATTGGCAATTCTTTCTTAAAGCCTTTCATTTTGCATAAATACAGTAAGTGACCATAATCATTTCCGGACAATATTTATACGGAATTTTATCATTAATTTGAATACGACTTGAAAGTTTGGCCAAGTCATTCAGTGTCACCCTGTATAATCAGCTGTTAAGCATAATTTTAATTGTTAGACTTCGGTCTTAAGGTCTTATCTCTGTTTAACTCCTTCCTTTCTTATTCGGTAACCTCATTAGGTTGTCAAATATGTTACATTTAATTCTCACCAAATTTTCATTTTTGTATATTTTTGAGATAGGCGAAAAATAAAATTATTTTACATTTCGATAGCGTTTATAGTGATTTAAGGCAAGTACATTTTCTTAAAACAAGTGCAGAACTGAATAGAGAAGTAACAACTGAATTGGTTTTGACATGGTAAGAGATAATGGAATCAAAAACAGAAAAAAAAAACAAATACAGGAGATCAAGAAAAGCGTGTTGGGACCGACTAGAGGAAATAAGATCTAACCAAGAAAAAACTAGAAAAGGAATGAATACATGAAACATTGGTATCCAAACTGATGACTCTGTGAATCCTGTGCTCATAAGAGCAAAAGGAAAATAAAAGTATCAGCAAGCAGGCAGTAGAAAAAACATGATTCATTATACCTACCTGGGATTTAATTTTCTGATATGAAATGATGAGCCCGATGGTCAAGGTACTCCCTCTATTAGAAAATAAATAAAATGAAGACATATTTAAAACGCGAATTGAGGAACTTTCGAATTCGAAGTTGTTACAAAAACTTACAGCGTTTTCGACTAACTGCACTCCGAGAGTATTTCCATCCTCTGTTATTACACGAGGTTAAAACAAGATGGAGTCACTCTGGCTCTAGAGCAGTCAGTCGAAAGCGCTATTAAATTTATTGTCTTATCTGAAATTATATTTAAACGATATAGATGATGAGTCTAAAATGATGATCAGAAAAGAAAGGCCACTATAAATTTTAGTGAAAGACAATGATTAGTAGTGATTCTGAACACAGGAATATGAAGCCCTCCCAAATTTATACCAAAGTGCCAACTCTTAGTGAATACATTATGAAAACGTTCTAGTTCTCCGTACTCCTCGGGAGATTCTTTTCCAAGAGTTTTAACATAGTACAAGAGTTGCTTACGTATAAGCTCAGGCAAGGTTTTTTTTTATTTTTTAAACGATGAAGAAGAAAAAAAATGAGGACATATCTATTTAATACTCGTATGTGACTTGAGGAACTTTCGAAAAATCGAAACTGTGACAAGACGTATTACAAAGACTTAAATTTATTGAGGACCATTCTTATCTCACCTCAAATTACACGTAAACGATACACCTTACGGGATCGAGGCGTATTATAATAGCGTGTAATACGAAATTCCGTCTTAAAAGACAACGTGGGCGTGAACAAACCCCTTACACGTAACTCACCATTGTATTAACAACAATTTGACTGTCACTGTCACTTTAATGAATATTAGATGCGCCTTGCGCCCCGTCGCGATACAAGTCATTGTGCCGTTCCCAGAGTCCGGTTTTTTCCTGGTAACTTATCTGGAAACGAAGATATTTCATTTCTAATGCTGCCCCATTATAGATGCGACCGGGCGAGTTAATCAGTCAATGTCACTCTTCAGTATAGGGAAGAGAGATTCATTATATTCCATATTTCATACGCTCTTGAGACGTACGTACACTGTCTATGCAATATTCATAAATCTACCGAAGGAGAAGTATGCGGTTAGATAACTTAATTTGTCCCTGTTATATTAAGTTGTTTTTGCACGAGTAAAAAGGAATGAGTTACTTATTCTCTATTCGCTTGATTAATGTCAGTATACTCGTACATAACCAATAGTAAAAGTTCATATTTTTTGATCACCCGGTATTTTCCAATGCAAAAGACCCATTCCGATGGCTTAGTTATTTCTGGTATTTTCCTGTAGTAGCATTTGTGTAAATTTTCGCCTGGTCATTTCTGTTTGTAGAAAAAAAGGTGATTAAGTCTTTGTATTTAATCCCGCAGAATGCGTAATACAGATCGGCAATTAACGACCGCAGATTATGGCGTAAAAATTATCCGGCCTTGGCGTTTTCGCGGAAAAACGCGCGCACGACCATTATTTTCTTAAGTGTACATGTAAACTGCGCTTTTGTTTGCTAATAATCGAGCGAATTTCTTGCGTTTCATTTATACAAAAACGATACGTCGAGTCATTGAAATTAATGCAAATTATTGTTGTTTATTTGAAAATAAATAATCTACAACTTCAACCAATCCTGAAAATAAATATGTGATTAAAAGAGGCAGACACTTTGAAAAATTATAAATTGACGTTTGAAGAATTTCAAAATTTTGAAAATTAATTGTCTTATACTTGCCTATGTAAGAAGAGCTAGATCCATACTGTGCGATCCCGCCGCTAAGTCGCAATGCGTTCGGTTAAAGTCGGATAGAAATATGGACGTTGTTAATGTTGCAAAAAAAAACATTTCTCTTCAGTTCATCCGACCGCATTGCGACTTGCGGTCAAACCCCAATTGTGTATCCGGCTTAAAAGATCAGGTGGTTTATATATGTTATTTACTCAATTTATGAACTAAATTAATATAACGGCAATTAAACTTGCAACCGAATTTCATCCCTCCAATATATGTATATATTTCCCATTCATTTCATATTAATTATTTAAGGTATTAATTAACGGATATTGACTTTTGCATTAAAGTTTATATTAAATTACATTTACGTTTTGCTCCAGTTACTTTACACCCTGATCAATACCAAAACCACAGAGGAATGAGATACCGCCCCGGCAACAGCCTCCAGTCCCAGGGTTTTAGATTGTCATGACGACCTAAAAATATTTTCGTAGCACGGGTGTCGCTGGGAACCTGTGTACTTGTTCCTCCGAATCAAATCAATACTCGGTATAATTCCAATAAGCTTTTTACATTTGCATTCAAAAGCAGATTGACGCGAACAAAGCTGGGAAAATTTAAATTTTGGACTGTGACGCAAAGTGAATATGAAATGAAGACGAAAGGGTCAAGGAGAAAAATAATTAAAACACGATCTTAAGTATTCGAACTATTAATATAACAGTTTTGAAGTAAAAACATATCAAATTTTTCTTGGCTTGGGACGAAAGCCCCAAGTATGCGTTCGGTTTTTTTTTCTTTTTTCAAAAATCATGTAAATATAATTTGAATTTACTAGATCAAAAGCTTGCAAGATATTCTGTTTAATTTGCTACTTGAAGGATATTAAAATTTAATGGCAGACTAATTTTAAAAACTTGTGTTTACATATCCGGCCTTGGAATTAGTTTCTAATGATAAAAATTAAAATAAAATCAATTTCATTAGGGCGTTTATATTATGCAACAAATTTTAATAATTACTTTCCAGACAATTTAAATTAACGCCTACAACCGACGTTTCGTTTCAGATTGATAACTTTCTCGCAAGATTAATTACTTCTTTAGGATTTCGAATGAACGTTATTTAACGTGTGGGCTGTCGTTACTGTGACCACTTCTATATGTATACTCTACATTGGGCAAACTTAAAGCAACATTTAACATAACAATTCCAATTCTTTGGTAAATTATATTATTACTAAATTCAACCATAACATTAAGTTGGACAGTGTGAAGGTAATCACGACTGAAGACAACTTATACAAGAGACTTTTTATTGAAATGTTTCATATCTACACTCAGATACAATAGGTTTGTTCGTTTGTTCTGCATTTTTTACACTTTCAACTCCTTTACTCTACTTTTCTCACTCCTATTTACATTATGTTATATACATCTCGCTCCCTCAGGAGCGGTTAGTGGAAAAAGTGTAGAAAAGTGCAACAAACAAACACATCTAATGATTTCACAGACTGACATAGAAACTCTAAGCAATATCTACTGTTATCTAATAGAAAATGAATGAAATAGAAACAAAACCGAACCTTAGCCATTTCAAATTTACCGCCATTTTTTTTTAACACTGGGTTGCTCCTTGATCTCTGTTCTTAACGCACAATCGTGTCCGCCATTTGATGATTAACCTTCGTAAATTTTACATTAATTTTAAGGTTTTTAGAAAATGTTTTAACTATTTTAAACTGTAATGTGCTATTTTATATGTCGTAAGTTAAAATAATTGTAATGCAACAGAAATTTTCATTAATTTCATATCTTGTACAATCGTAGAGCCTTCTAGGAACAAATCATGCTTTGAAATATAAGGCATACAACAAAAGAGTGTCTTTGAAAATTCAGCTTAATTAATTTTTCATAAAATTAACACTAAAGAAGCGAGAAATTTTTGATTTGGCAAGTACTTTTTTTTTAATAACTCTTGTGAGTTCAGCAATCTGCCCAATGGGTATTAAGCGTTTAGTATGACCGAGTGAGAGAAGTGGCATGTTAGAGAATCACTCCAGTGAGTGATCTCCTTTAAATTAATCTAAATCTTATACCTAGAATTTATTTATCTAAATGAGTTTTGCATTTGAATGACTTAAGATCTAAGTTTATCTAGGTCCTGTAATTAGGTCGGATGGCAGGAGTCGTTTCAGTCTACGCATATCGTTGTCATCGAGCTGATTTAGCTGATTGGCTAACACGTTGGGATGCACTGATATTCTTTCACTGTACCTAACACTGAACTGATGAATGGCTTTCTTTCTTTACGGTTTCCAGTACGACATGTATTGAATAACCTCGTTGGTAATAAGGTGCATCGACGATGGCTCGAAGCACTTTGTTTTGGGACCTCTGCAGGATGGCAATGTTGGAGGTACTAGCGATACCCCAAAGTTGAATACCATATGTCCACACAAGTTTCAACAAAGCTTTGTATAGTAACACCTTGTTAATCAAGGGATAGTTTTCATCTACGGCCAATGACCAATGAGCCAATATATTTGGCTTAGTTTGAGGTCAAGTTGCTTGCGTTTAGTAAATATCATATGTCTTTTCCGTGTTAGTCGTTGGCGTTCTTTGCTTGTGGGAGTTGACAATTGTTAATCTTCACCGATGAGTTTCTCTATGTAATGCAAATGTTTCATGGGTGGATTTTGCTTCATTGGCATTAACGCGTCATATTTTTAACCAAAGCTGAATTTTATTTAAGTTTGTTTGTAGATACCTTGAGGCAGATGTTGGGTCAATGTGAGTTGCTAAGATTGCATAAGTTGTAACCGTAGTAGTTTTTGTTGTTGGCAGATCAGCTGTATACAAAAGGTATAATATTGGACCAAGGACGCTACCTTGAGGAACGTCTGATTGTATAGGGTATAATTCAGAATATTCACTGCCTTGTTTCATCATCACAAGTCCCTATCTGTTCAGGTACTTGTGGTCCAAAATACTCGCTTCCTTAACGGTCAAATTTATGTAGGATGTTTTTTTTTTTATCTGTGGTGGTTGCCCAACATGTCACTATGAAAAATTGGTTCAGCAATTTTGTGCCAACCATGACAACATCAGTGTTGTTGTCGAAGGACTTCAATCCGATTAACTGTCCTCACTTGCGACCTATTTCTATTGGAGTTTAAGCAAAAGACAACTCAGATATACTAAGGCACGGTATGTCAGCCATAGTTTAACATTAATCTTCAGTTTATTTCCATAGCAACAATTGTTTTTATAACTGTTACATTAATCTTCAGCTTATTCTTACAGTAACTATTATAAAAACAATTGTTCCTATGGAAATAAACTGAAGATTAAAGTGAAACTGTAACTAAAATAAAGTCTAAATGAGCAGACATCAATTACTTTCACCAAAAGTGGAAAAAAGCAACCAGAAAGATGAACCAAAGATATGTTCAAAAGTTAATGCACAGTGTAAAATTGAAGATCCACAAGTTTTGGCGTTGATAATAATTGAATCAATGTGAACAAATGAATCCCTTTCAATCCATATACTACTCGTATTTAAAATACAGTTCTAATCTCGAAAAACTTTGATAGCTCTCATTCTATTTATCCTTGCCGATAATTAAATTCTCACATTTAATTTAGAGGACAGGAGATTTGACAAGATTATTATCCGGTGATTTTTTATTCCAGAGTTGGAGCGAAGATGTCGCGCGATTGTTGCCGTCCCGGCCCCAATAATTTCACGTTTCAATCGGATAATTTCCGTCTGCACATCACGCGCCTTTATTATAAAACCTAATTTGTAGACCGTTTTCTGTCTAAATAATTGGACGGTATCGAAGAACCAGACAGCCCCGCAGACCGACGACCGGCCAGCTAACGACCGTCTTGTACAGCTTCTTCTTTTTGCGATGCACGCTCAACTCGCTTTATCTTTTCCCGCGTTATTCCTTTGTTGGGAACGAGAGGGCCCACACAGACACCGCAGAGTCTTCAGTTTCAAATCACTTTCTAAAGTACTTCTGCTCGTTCACTTCTTCCTTCATAGAAAAATAGTTTGAAGCAAATTCCTTACCTCGACTGTTAAAGAAATTAATTAAATCAAATTAATTTTGTGAACCTTAGACAAAGTTTTGCCAAAACTTAATTCACGAGAAAACTTAGTTCACGAGAGATAGAAAAAAACAACGTAACCTTTCTTTAGACATATCTCTTTCCTGCAATGCTCAAATAGTTTTCTGCGAACACCAGCAAAACAAAAACTTTGAAGTAATGTCTATAAGTCTTCGTTTTCAAATTAAAAGTTAAAGAGGACGGAAATTCTAGCTTTAACACCCTGTATACATATTCAATATGAATTCATTATTGCCCAACATTAATAAATATTCGACGATAATCCAGGAGCAATGGCCACAATCAAATGTCTTTCATCAAATTTTAAGCACTGTATCATTTTAAGTAACTCTTTAATTTATTCCTCATAACAACAATAAATTAAAGTAGTTTTAAATTTGACATTTCTCCAAAAACTTCAATATGAAAAAGGCACATGAATAATCTCTCAGTTCTGTTCAAGCAAAACAAGGTTTGTACGGGGTGTTCAACTGAAGGGTTATACATTAAAAACAAACATATAAAACCAGCTAAAGCATCTGCAAGTCAACCGTCTTACAATTAGATAAGAGCTATTTTATTTTGTCATAGCTTAAAAGTCATTTCACAATCAAGCTTTTAAAGCATGTGACTTTGTAATTTTAATTTTTTATAGTTTCTTGTCCTGAAGAAAGACATTGCACAAGCTGTTTTCTGATTTCTATTTAAAGTTTACTGTATTAGAAATCCTTAGGTCCGACAGCATATTAACAAAATTAATAACGCGTCAAACTGATTACTGTAATTTATATTTTTATCAATTTAAATTTCGACGTTATTTGAGCAATGCCATTCAATTGATAATCTCGTTCGTATTCAAATGAGAAATGGCCTTCAAGTTAAATGTTGAAATGGCCGTTATGAAATTTTCTCTTGAGGTTGTTCCAGTGGGAATGACATGTCTTTATGGAGAGGGTTCTTCCAATCGACAACTGCCCTTTCATGTGTTGTTTGAAGAAATTTTTTTCCAAAGGCCCACGGGTACTGATTCTCTTGAAACGTGCTTAGGTACACTTTAAATTTTGATTAAAGCAGATGGTGTCGTGAATTTCCATAATACCTATTAATGTGTGTTCAGACGAGAATCGCCAGATAGTTACTGAATCTAAATAACAACAGAGTCAGCCAACAGTCTCTGTATCTGACTGAGCATTTTAGGACGAGTTGTTTTGATTTCTCAAAAATCAAAATTGAATTAAAAAAAGTCAAACTTTAACATCACACGGTTAATAAAGTCCGTACATCCTTGATTATTGGAAAATATTTTGTCTGTACTTTTGGAACATATGCCTTCAGATCAAGGATTGAATCTTTGGTTTATTCAAAATGGGGCATTGTTGCATTTTACACTTGTCGTTAAGGAATCGTTGGATGAACATTTCATGGGAGATGGATGAGGCAAGGGAGTTCCATTCCATGGTTTACTAGACCTCCCCAACCTATCTCCTTTGGACTTCTGTCCATTTAAAAAGATCTGTAAATACCAAGTCGCAACAACGAACTGAACAAGTTGTCAAGCAATTCGAGCAAGACTGAGCTTTTCTCAAAGAGTTCTTTTCTGAGACAATCCAAATCTTGTATTGATTATGGAAGAACAGCATTTACTATCATCGTAATAGTGGTTCCTGGCTGTAAATAATGGAAAATAAATTTTGTACATTATGTGATCCCCTTATTGATAAATGAAACCTTACTAGCAAAAATTACATGTTTACCAGTGAACGGGAAACCCCATGTATTTTGAGTGATGTTACTGGAATATACGAGCACATATTTCTTTTCACGTCCAATAAATCAAGTTCATTTAAAAATATGATCCCGTAATTCAAATGTAATTAGCAGTCACCGCATCTGTTCCGTAATGAATGCAAGAGCGCGCTTCATATACATAGGTATAACCTAGTTGAATTAATTTGCACGCTTTCAAAATAGAACTAGGAAGTGCCGTTTGATTTTACAATTATTAATGAAATGAGATGAAACTTATCCATGTTAGGTGCAAGTATTACGAATTTTAAAATTGGATGAGACCTACACACACAGTTAGCGGACACGCTCGTATCGCAACATATTGATCGGATGCTGTAGTAATGATTCACGTTCAACGAACAAAGAGAATTAAAACAGCAGCACCATCAGTATTTTATTTATTTAACAACAAATATTAACAGAACGTGCCCCATAATAATAATTGATACTTTATGATTAATTAAGATGTCTTGCAACACAACAAGAAGTGTTTGCTATTCTTTGAACATTTTGAAAACTTGATCTACTATTGTAAAAGTACTTAATCTGCAGTAATGAATTTCACATAATAGTTTCGCCTCTTTCTTTAAATAATACAATAAAAAGAGTATACGAAATACATTCGATCAATTAAATTACTGAAACCTTTCGTTCTTATGTAAATTAATAGATTTAGAGAAATTATGCATTGAGAAAAATTAATCTTTGTAGTTAGTGAATATGCTTTAATTTAAAGAAACTGTTTCTTTCAGTAGTAGTAAAGATATTTTTCTTTCGGGTTAAAATATTAAATATATAGAATAATAACACAAATGAGACATATTTTAATGAAAGCAATATTTATTTCACTGAAATACAAAATGTCAAAGATACAAATTTCTTAACTACAAAGATTATTTTTTCTCAGTACGTGTATTGTGTAAACCTTAAGTTAGAAAAAGTTAAAAAATTCCATTCCCTGTAGCTATCCCAAGTCTGTTCACTTAGTTTATTTTTAGTAGTCCTTTATTTTACATCACTTTCAAACAAATATTCCAGTGTTCCTTTAAATTGTCCACGAAGGTATACATCATCTTATTTAAACTATGTAAGTGTGAAGACTGTCACTTCTAATAAATGTTCTTCCATTGTCTCGTTCGGTAAAACATGACTTCATTTCATGTGCAGAATGTTAATTATTTACGATTGACGAAATAATTCTGATTTTGTATGCGGCGGAGCTACGGCTGGCAGAATTACTTTTGCTTCGGTTGCGTTAATTAAAAATTGAGGTTCGTGCTGAGTATCTCATATTTTGTTTATTATTATTCTTGGATGCGACATTCTGAGAATCAAATATTGTGAATCTGATTTTTCACTCACATTTGAAGCGTTTGTTGTTTTAAGTACATACTGGAAAGAACGAGTTTGCTTCGAGCGAAAGGAAACATTTTAGTTTTAATGACAAAAAGGTGGCATTAAAAATAAATACTTTTGCAGATGTTAGAGTATATGACAGAAGAAAATCGCAAAGGAATAAATTTAAAAAACGAAATTAGAAGCAAGTTAATGATTTTTAAATAAGTTAACATAACAATTGGTAAAAAAAAACTTAGGCTAAAAAAGTATTGGTTTGATTTTAACCGCGTACAATAGAAACAATGCAATTACTATTTAAATTATTTCTACAGAATAACTAACTTATTGTAATTTACATACCATTTAATTTACATTAATTTCTCAAAGTGCATTATTTTGACGATAAATCAAAAGATAAATAAATGCAAAATGCCTGTCATAAAAATTACAAAATTACAATTGAAAAACAATGAAACTTTAAACTTAATACCGTGTATTACAAAATCGTGTCAACTTGTGCAATGAATAAACAAACGAATGATTTTGTAATATTATTTCACATTCAAATGTTCACTTAAAAAAAAAGACGGAATTAAACTTTCTTCTCTCCAAAACACAATTATAACAATAAAACTATAAAAATTTATCAACTTGTTTAAGTTGTTGTTGTCGAAAAATGTTAGGTGTGTATTATAAATTAAGTGAATTTTGTAACTTTTTATATAACTTGTCCATTATCATATACTGGGTGTCCTTCTGTGAATGAGACATAGGAATTTAACATAGGAGAATAGAAATTACTTTATATTATCTGCTTGAGTACATTTTTATTAAATTGTAGGTTATAACCGGAAAGATTAAGGCGTTTAAAGTGTTTTGATATTAAATTTATGCTATTAACCCCATGACATTTTTGTGAAAAGCAAAGGAAAAGCAGTCCAAAACATACACAAAGGTAAAACTAAATTAAATCAAATAATCACAAACAACGAAACAGTCACAAATCTAAAAAAAGAAAATAAAAATGTATAAAGTAATGCGGTAATACTTGGGAAATGCAAAACAAAAGATGATCTTCTTTTGGTGATAATCATTTACCTAATTTACCTAAATTAGTTTATATCCGAGATACGTATTTCGGCAGTTACGCTGCCACCTTTTAACTTGTGAATATGGCTGTGTGTGTGTGTGTACTGAAGATAGTAGCCTAGCTGCCGAAATATCTAAGTATCTGCGGATATAAACTAATTGTAGTAAGATATCACTTTTTATTATTTCTAAAACCACTGTGTCTTTAATTACTCTTAGATATTTTTTTGAGAGAGAAAAAACAAAAATTAGACAAATTAAAATATACACAGCATTTTATATTGCAAGAAATAATAAATAAAACAAATAATGAAGATAATCAAAAAGAACAGTTTAAAAAATTTTAACAAATTATTAAATTATTAAATATTAAGAATTGCAGGATTGAAGTGATTTAATTCAAATGTATTTAAACTTGAGTAAATTGTTAAATAATATTTTGTACATACAAATGTTATAGATTTCAGAATGAATGGTTTTGGTCTTAATTTAAATTTAAAAAAAGTATCACGATATACACCATAATTAATAAAAATTTGGAGGATACACCATTGTGAATACGCAGAATAATAATGAATGTGTTGAGGTACTTTTACAAAAACTAATTCTTACAAGGTAATCTCATTATTTGAAATTAAAACCAAGTTTTCAAGTTTAACATTTTTGTTCATTCTGTACAAGCATACAGACTTAATGTGCATGCGTTCTTAAAATATTTTAAAATACGTCAAATTTTAGTTTATTCAAACCTATGCAGAACTAGGAATTTCGCTTTTTGTTTAGAATTTTAGAGAGTTATTTCAAGATCTCGTGACACCACATAAAAATGCCGAGTACGGGGGAGTTCTGAAAACAATTGACTGTTTTGAAAAACAAATTAGCATTATTTGTTTTATGAGAAAATACCCTGAACAGTATTTATAACACAACGTCCGGCAAATATTACACCAAACGATTCCATCTACATTAAAAACTGTAAAGAAAATTATAATTCTCAATTCTTGAGAGTTGAAAGTTGATTTCTAACTTAATGAGGTGCAATAAACACTATAGTATAAAGCGTTTCAGATTGTAAACTATTTTATAAGTTTCAAATATTTTGGAATGTTCTGCACCCGATATGTAAAACATGCAATATATCTATTGGTAAACCAATTAATATTAAGGTAAACTAAAAATTCCTGACATCTGTAACTGTCACTAGTGTCAGATTTGAGGTTTTGCAGTCTAGTTTATGAAGAAGAAATTGAAAATGAAGAACTAATACGTAATACAACTAACGAGTGTTCAACTGAAAAGTTCGTCAAGCTGATTTTGATTTTTTAATGAAAGAAGATGAATGACACTTGTCAAAGAGTTGTTGTATTTCGTTTGATATAACTTCATGTGACATAACAACTTTGATCTAATTCGAGATCTGCTTCATAATGTTATGAAAAAAGACTGCTTGATGAACTTTTAAATTGAACACCTGATATCACTTCTCACCTTTAATTGTATACGAAATAAATGATTTAACATATATGCACGGAAAAAAATATTTTGTTAAGTTACCAACAATTGTGAAACATCTAACAAGAATTTGGTGTCATATATACGACACAAATTTTATATTGGTACTTCAACTTTATTTTTGTGAACAACTGAAATTGTAGTTTTTATCAGTGTCATAAAGATATTTAACACACAAAGTTTTTTGTTAATGTTAATCACGTCTTGGCGTCAACCCAACATCAATATTATAGCTTTTAACTACGAATTGGTGGTGATGCATCCACAAATGACATGTCAGTGTTAAAATAATGTAGTAGTATAGTATGATGCATTCACAATGACATGTCGGCGTTAAAATAATGAATTAGTACAGTAAACACAAAATAATAAATATTAATTTGTTGTTGTTCTAAACACTTGTTTGTCCAACTATTTCTTAAAAGTAATATTTAAACAAAAGCTTACTATAAAATAATTGTACCCGCATTTACAACATGTGGTTCTCTCAAGTCAATATTTGTACGAAGATAAGCAACAATATTTCAACAAGTTCGGTTGTGGTAATATTAACAA